>CM057393.1:12500-1424500 GCA_030015415.1 Cynopterus sphinx
CATAACACCCTAGAAGCTAAATATCTACTGCAAAACCATAAAGATTAATTCATTTTGTTTTTTAACATTTGATTTTAGAATGTAGTCTTTCTACCAGTATTAATGAAACAATTGCCATTGTGAGTTTTCATAAATATTTTCCAACTTCAAAGGCTTTCCGACACAAAGAATCGATCATCAAACTACTGATTTTAGCAATGACAGGAACCAATAAATTTTACAGGCTGCCCAAGGAAACCAAGGATTCCTATATCCATATGATTTCCATCTTATAACATCAAGAAAAGCAAAAGCAAAGACAAACAAAACCACTCTGCTAGAAAAGTTTCTATATAGAAAACTGGGAGTCACCGAGCCCAAATAGCTTGGCTTCAAAGATAGTTTTCTTGCACATCTAAATGTATTAGACAGGAGACAGTCCGCCAGCTCATCTAAATTCTCCCAAACCTTGCAGAATTTGAACAACAGGCTGACAGAGTTTAGGTCATAAATTTTATTTGTGAGCCTCTGCTGCCAACTGGTGGGCAATTATGGCAATAGCATCATAAATTAAGTCATGACATGTTTTTCATAAGCTTTGCTGCCATCTGGTGGGCGATTGGGGGAATAGCATCACAGTTTAATTTATAAAATGTTATATGTAAGCTTTTGCTATTATCTGGTTGGCGATTTTTTGAATAGCACCAGTTTAATTCATGAAATATTATTCCTCTCCTCTGCCATCTGGTGGGTTAATTGAGTCATAGCATCACAACTCAATACATAAAATATTATTAAGCTTTTGCTGGCATCTGGTGGGTGGTTTGGAGAATAACATAGTTTAATTTATAAAATGTTATTCGTAAGCCTTTGCTGCCGTCTGGTGGGCGATTTTGGCAATAGTATCACATTTCAATTTATAATATGTTATTTGTAAGCTTTTGCTGCCATATGGTGGGCGATTTTAAGAATAGCATCATAGTTTAATTTATTAAATGTTATCTGTAAGCCTTTGCTGCCATCTGGTGGGCGATTTTGGCAATAGCATCACAGTTTTATACATGAAATGTTATTTGAAAGCTTTTGCTGCCATCTGGTGGGCGATTTGGGGAATAGCATGACAATTCATGAAATGTTATTCGTAAGGCTTTGCTGCCATCTGGTGGACGATTTTGGCAATAGCATCACAGTTTAATTCATGAAATGTTATTCGTAGGCTTTTACTGCCATCTGGTGGGCGATTTTAAGAATAGCACCACAGTTTAATTTATGAAATTTTATTTGTAAGCTTTTGCTGCCATCTGGTGGGCGACTTGGGGAATAGCATCACAATTTAATTTATGAAATGTTATTCGTAAGCCTTTGCTGCCATCTGGTGGGCGATTTTGGCAATAGCATCACAGTTTAATTCATGAAATGTTATTCATAAGCCTTTGCTGCCATCTGGTGGGCGATTTTGGCAATAGCATCACAGTTTAATTCATGAAATGTTATTTGCAAGCTTTTGCTGCCATCTGGTGGGCGATTTTGGCAATAGCATCACAGTTTAATTCATGAAATGTTATTTGCAAGCTTTTGCTGCCATCTGGTGGACGATTTTGGCAATAGCATCATAGTTTAATTTATGAAACGTTATTTGTAAACCTTTGCTGCCATCTGGTGGGCGATTTTGGCAATAGCATCACAGTTTAATTCATGAAATGTTATTTGAAAGCTTTTGCTGCCATCTGGTGGGCGATTTTGGCAATAGCATCACAGTTTAATTCATGAAATGTTATTCGTAAGCCTTTGCTGCCATCTGGTGGATGATTTTAAGAATAGCATCATAGTTTAATTTATGAAATGTTATTTGTAAGCCTTTGCTGCCATCTGGTGGGCGATTTTGGCAATAGCAGCACAGTTTCATTCATGAAATATTATTTGTAAACCTTTGCTGCCATCTGGTGGGCGTTTTTGGCAATAGCATTACAATTTAATTCGTGAAATGTTATTCGTAAGCTTTTACTGCCGTCTGGTGGGCGATTTTAAGAATAGCACCATAGTTTAATTTATGA
The DNA here is from genome assembly GCA_030015415.1 of Cynopterus sphinx. Lineage (NCBI taxonomy): Eukaryota > Metazoa > Chordata > Mammalia > Chiroptera > Pteropodidae > Cynopterus > Cynopterus sphinx. Next base: position 14,534 of record CM057393.1, read on the forward strand.
AATTTTATTCGTAAGCCTTTGCTGCCATCTGGTGGGCGATTTTGGCAATAGCATCACAGTTTAATTCATGAAATGTTATTCATAAGCCTTTGCTGCCATCTGGTGGGCGATTTTGGCAATAGCATCACAGTTTAATTCATGAAATGTTATTCGTAAGCCTTTGCTGCCATCTGGTGGGCGATTTTAAGAATAGCATCATAGTTTAATTTATGAAACGTTATTTGTAAGCCTTTGCTGCCATCTGGTGGGCGATTTTGGCAATAGCATCACAGTTTAATTCATTAAATGTTATTCGTAAGCCTTTGCTGCCATCTGGTGGGCGATTTTGGCAATAGCATCACAGTTTAATTCATGAAATGTTATTTGAAAGCTTTTGCTGCCATCTGGTGGATGATTTTAAGAATAGCATCATAGTTTAATTTATGAAATGTTATTCGTAAGCCTTTGCTGCCATCTGGTGGACTAATTTGGCAATAGCATCACAGTTTAGTTCATGAAATGTTATTTGTAAGGCTTTGCTGCCATCTGGTGGGCGATTTTGGCAATAGCATCACAGTTTAATTCATGAAATGTTATTCGTAAGCTTTTACTGCCATCTGGTGGGCGATTTTAAGAATAGCACCATAGTTTAATTTATGAAATATTATTCGTAAGCTTTTGCTGCCATCTGGTGGGCGATTTTAAGAATAGCATCAGAGTGTAAATCATTAAATGTTATTCTTAAGTCTCTCTGCCATCTGCTGGGCTATTTGGGGAATAGCAACAGTTTAATTCATGAAATATTATTCGTAAGCTTTTGCTGCCATCTGGTGGGCGATTGTAAGAATGGCATGAGTTTAATTTCTAAAATGTTATTTGTTAGCTTCTGCTGCAATCTGGTGGGCGATTTTAAGAATAGCATCAGTTTAATTCATGAAATGTTATTCATAAGCCTTTGCTGCCATCTGGTGGGCGATTTGGGGAATGGCATCACAGTTTAATATATGAAATGTTATAAGAAAAATTTATGCCATCTGGTGGGCGATTTTAAGAATAGCATCAGTTTAATTCATGAAATGTTATTCGTAAGCCTCTGCTCCCATCTGGTGGGCGATTTTGAAACTAGCACCTGAATATAGGTCATCTTTTGCAGGTCATTATGAATATCCATTCTCTGCTGGTATTTGGTGTACAATTTGGGAATAACATGACAGTGCTGCTCATAAAGTTATTTCGACCTCTTTATCATGTTTGTTTTGAAAATAACACGCAGGGTATGTCATTATGAAAAGGTTTTCCCTGCTGCCATCTCGTTGGTATTTTGAAAATAAGACCCAAGTGGTATGTCATCAGTAAAATTTATTTCCTGTTGCCATCTGGTAGGCATTTTGGGAATAACTCCACAGTGTATGAAATAAAGTTACTCTTTGCTGTCATTTGCTGAACATTCCACTAATAAAACCTGGTGTAAGTCACTGTATTATCTGCATTCATCTATTGCACATCTTGAGAATAACAGGAGTGAAATAAAATTTACTCTTGCTGCCATCTGGAGAGCATTTATATAAATAATACTTGAGTGTTTGCTATGAATACTCATCTGCCAACTCATGGTGAGCATTTTTGAAATAAATCACAGTTCATGTCATAAAATGTAATTTTGTTGCTATCTCATGTGTATTCAGAAAATACATTCTGTGGAATGACATTATAAAAAGTTTTCTGCTGCCATTTCGTGTACATCTTGTGAAAAACTCAGTGGTGCTTGTAATGAAGAAGTAATTTTTGCTGTAGTCTTGTGGACAATTTGAAACTAATATCCTAGTGTAGATCATCTTGAATACTCATTCCATGTTGCCATCTGGTTTTCATATTGGGAATAACACCATGGAACAAATATTCAAGATGTTATTCCTAAAATGCCCACAAAATGGCAGCAGGAAATAAATTTTTAAGCACGCACTTTGTTTTATTCCCTAAACGCACAAAATGTGGTGGCACAAAATAACGTGTTTTACTTACACTCTGATGTAATTCACAAGATACAAGGTAGATGAGGGCAGAAAATAAAATTTCATGATGCCGAACACTCAGGTGTTATCCCCAAATTGCCCACCGTATGGCAGCAGAGGATGAATATTCATGATGACAAACAGTAAAGTGTTATTCCTAAAATGTCCACCAAAGGACAGCAGAAAGTAACATGTAATTACTTACATGCTGGAGTTATTTCTAGAAGCACGGTAGGTGAGAGCGGAAAATATATTTTCATGATAACATACACTGGGGTGTTGTCTCCAAATTACCCACAAAACGAAAGAAAAAATAGATTTTTATAATGGCATACACTGCTTCTAATTTTCGAAATGCCCACGAGATGGCAGGAGAACAACTTTTCATGACGTGCATTTTTGTATTTTTCCCAAACTGCACATGAAAATGGCAAACTTTTCATAATGTTATACCCTTGGGATTATTTTCAAAATACACATGAGAGAGCAGCAAAAATAACATTCAATGACATGCTCTGTGGTGCTCATCACGTGGCAGCTTAGAATGATAGTTCATGAATATAGCTCCTAGGCTGTTTCCCCAAAATGCTGACCAGATGGCAGTAGAGATTAATTTTTAAATAACATTTGGGATGTAATTTCCAAGATTCATGAGGGGGGCGGAAAAAAATTTTTTCATGATAAAATACACAAAGGTTTTATTCCCAAAATGTCCACCAGATGTGACCAGAAAATAACTTTTGTATTCTTGAATAACTTCCAAAATGAACAAAAGATTCAGGCAGAAAATAAATTTTCATGATGACCTACCCCAAGGTTATATCTCAAAATGCCCACCAGATGGAAACAGAAAAATTTTTTGATGACGTACACCTGGTAAAATATTTAAATACCCGCGACATGGCAGCAGAGAACAATTTTCATGACTTGCACTGCTTTGTACCCAAGGTTTACATTAAATGGGAGCAGAGAAATTTTTCATAACGACATGTCATTGGGTGTTATTTTTTAAATACACAAGCGATACAACCAGAAATAACTTTCATGTCATGCAATCTGGTGTTATCCCCAAAATGCCCACGACTTGGCTACAAAGAATAAATATTCATAATGACAAACACTAGGGAGTTATTACTTAAAAGTCCATCGATTGGTCTATAGCCATGCCATCCTGAACACACGTGATCTCGTCTGATCTCGGAAGCTAAGCAGGTTCGAGCCTGTTTACTATTTGGATGGGAGACCAACTAGGAAGACTGGATGCTGTAGACATACAAAAAGAAAACACCATCGATAGAAGCAGAAAAAACTTCTGATTACTTACACTGTGGAGTTATTCCCAAAAAATACCCAACGCATAGTGGCAGAGAAATATATTTTATTTTCACTCGTCATTATTCAAAGAAGCAGAGTAGATCAGAGAAAAAATATCATTTTCAGGTAGGCATGCACTTGGGTGTTATTCCAAAAATAGACAGAGGATAGAAGCAGAAAATAAATTTTTATGATGACATATACTTGAGTGTTACTTTCAAAAATGCCCACGAGAAGGCAGCACAGAATAATTTTTCGTGACATGCAATCATGTTTCTTTCCATAAATGCACACTAAATGGCAGCAGAAAATAACTCTTCATAATGCCATACCTTTACCATTACCTTTATTTTCAGAGTACACAGAAAAGCAGGAGTCACTTTTCATGACGCACACTGCTGTTATCCCCAGATTGCCCACAGGATAACAGCAGAGAATAAGTTTGCTAATACACTGGTCAGATTCCCTAGATGCACACAAGATGATGTCCTGCACTCCAGTGCTATTCACAAAAACCCAGCAGATGACAGCAGAAAGTAAAATTTCAGATGATGTGCCCCTGGGTGTTATTTTTAAAATGTCCACAAGATGCCAGCAAATAACAACTTTTCATTACCTACACTGCTATGTTGTCCCCAAGATTCACACAGACTGGCAGCAGAGAAGAAAATTAAATGACACACCCTGGGGTGTTAATTTTCAAATGCACATGAGATAGCAGCAGAAATAACTAGATAGTCACCTCCCCAGACCTATCGCTTCTTTAGTAAAACATTTAAGAAAATCCTATCCGTTGGTGCTCTGCAACTTCATAACCACAGCTTTCAAATAACAACACTAGAACCCCTTGAAGGGGTTATTCACCCTCAGAGGGCACACAATCTTGTTAGCTATTCTGTATCCATCTTGCCTCACTTTTCACCACATACATGTAATCTTTCTTGTGTGCTTTCCATAATCACAAATGCCTAAAAGGGGTGGCAAAATTGATTCCCTATAGCTTCTGAGATCTTTCTCCATGGCAGACGTCATGACTTTTACTCAAACTCTCATATATTCTCTCTAGAGGTTTAGAAGTACTTTACATCCACACCGGGCACCCGCTTTGCTCCTCACATGGATGATGATGGAGAATTTCACCTCCAGGCTTCTCCTTACTGGTCCCCCAACAACCTGTTCTGCCTTCACACATTGGGCTAAATGAGGATGGAGATCTTACCCCTCTCTATTACCTCATTTTCTGGGCACCCTCTTTAATCCGAAAAAGCTGGCTGCATCTGGAATGAAGGAGAACTCCCCTCCAGGCCTGTCCTTAGCCATATGCTGAAGTAACTACCTTTTAGGCTGCCTGGAGCAAAAATTGAGAGATCTCATGGGGGTGTATCCCCTAGCCCCCAACCTCAGGAGCCACTGTGCCCCTCATATACCACATGACATGTAAACACTGAGAAAGAAAATTGTCTACTAAGAAGCGTTCCTGATGCCTACCTGAGCTCAAATTTTAAAAAAGAGCCTAGCAGCCACTTCCACAAAGGGGTACTTCATGTAAACCACAGGGAGAAGCTTTCACAGACCTGCCTGTCTCCAGGACTGAGGCTGAAAATGTCCTGCAAGAGCAGAGCAAAGCATCTGACAAAATTGGAGCTCATGGAGCAGAGCTCTCGCTTTAGAGGCAACAGGCCCCAGAGTCACCTCGCTTTAGGCCCTCCTTGCAGCCATGCTTTTCCACAGCCCTGATGATTCGTAACTGACCTGAAGCTCCACTGAGCTGCTCCACAGCTTTGCTGTTCTCACAGCTATGCTGGACCACAATTCAGCTCTTTACACTCAATAAAGGATCCACCACCTTCACTGAACCGCGTTGTTGATTAACTGGAGCCAATGACCATCAGCAGGCAAACATCAGTTGCCAGAGCCAGAATAGAGACCCCAGATACAGATCCTGGAAGCTAGACACCAAAGTGGACCCCACACTCAAAGACAGACCCCATACCACAAGACCTGGACCCTGCAGCAGAACACAGAACCAGGATCTAAAGCTATGCCCCAATCCAAACCCAGGTACAGTATCCAGGATGCAGAACACCTGGTGCCAGAGGCTTGACACTGGACTGCAGACCCAGGATCCCAGATTCCAGATACAGGACTCTGGAGCAAAAGCTGGACCTGGACACTGCAACCAGACCCAACCAGATCACGAGTCTCCAACATACATGCAGAGCTGAACTAGGGACTAAACCTCAGAACCTGGAGATGGTCCCCAGAGCCATAACCAGAAGTTCAGAGGCAGACCCCCCCAGGATCAGACCCAATTGCCAGCTGCCAGATTCTGGAGGTGAACTTTGGACCTGGGACCCTATAAATAGACTCTGGACCCATAACTGGACCCCAGAGCCAAACTGATGGCAGTCCCAGGACCCCAGACCCAGAACTCCAACTCTGATTCTAACTTCTAACACTCTATCCCAGACCCTAGACCTTTAACCCCCTGAACCCATAAATGCCTAACATACATGAACATAAAACGTTGCTGTACAAGATGTTGTGAGGTTAAATCAAGCACGAGAGTCCTGCGACTCTCTTTTCTCTTTGTTTCTGCCTTATTTGATTTGGAAGCCTGTGATTTTTAAGTGGTTTAAATAATCTAATCTAATTGGAATCTTCCTCATAATTGGCATTGTAATTTGAGGTTTTCGATTCCTCAGGTGCTGCAACAGTTGCATATGACACTAGCCATAACTGCAGTTTAGTCCACATTTTGATTTGGAGCTCCCAACCTAACAGGGACTAAATAGATATTCTAAGACATAAAATTTCAGGTTGTTGTGAAGAACTGTGATGTGCTGATATGGTAAGGATCCTTACCTTATGCTGGCCTGTGTCCGATGGCTGTACATCTCTTCATTGCAGCGGCATCACAGGAAAGTGAGGTGTCCCAGAGATGAGTTGATCTTGCTCACGGTGCCAACAGCAGAGGAGAAATACACTTTCCTTCACCCTCAAGGCTCTCTTGTCAGGTCTAATAATCAAATAGATGTGAGAAAAATTAGCACGAGAAAATAATGCAATTTAATACATCCATATGTATGAGAGCCCCACACACATGAAGAGTCAGAGACTCCACATAGGAGAGGGGGGAGCGGGGACTAGAATGGGAACATGGGTATATAAGACATCTTGAGCTAGAGATATGGTAAGGTGCCTGGGGGGTTTCAAAGAGTCATTGCGGGATGATAAGAACAGACATTTAGTGCACATTACTTTGCCCTGCCCTATAGGTGGGTCACACGGAGATGATGGCTGAGGATCTCGTATTATGTGGGCAAGGCCCTCCATTCAAATTGTTCTGCATAGTTAAAGGGTGGGGCAGTAGTTTCTCTTCAGTCAGAAGATAAACTTACCCTCACCTGGAAACAATCTGAACATCTCTGGGTGATACTTCTGAACTCCCACAACCTTCATTTGAAAATGACTGCCACAGGAGGGATAAGATGATCTAAAAGAAGAGTTGGAGCCAAACTCGTTCTGGCTGGAGAAAGGAATTAAGTTTACCTGTGAACATGGCTAAAGTTTCCTCTTAATTTCTGTGAAAAGGCATTTATGATTTGTATTTGTCCTTAGCGAGGGAGCCTTGGAGCCACAGAAGCAGTTTGTGCTTTCCAAAACACTTTGGACATTCATGTTTCTCTTTAGTAGATTATTATGAAACGATATCAAATTTTCACTTAACTAAAGTGGCAAAACAAAACCTCGATTCTTAGGATTGAGGAAATTGTCTCTTAAGTCATCGAGCACTTGATTAAGGCAGAAAACTTTTTTAAGAAACCAATCTTTGATTTCTAGGCAGAAAACTTTTCATTATATCATATCTGGAGAAGAAGGATGCATGAGAACTTTGTCCTTCTAAAGAAAGAATAACTAAACTCTGCTTGTACAATAAACTTTCTTTCTTTTGATATTTAAATTTTGACTTGTTAAATTTTTTCCAATCTCATTCAACTGAACTATCTATAAAATTTTCTCTCCCAAGATGTCTCTTCACCAACCCCCTACAATACTCCTTTTCACAGATTTTTTTATCCATTTTTCCTCGTTCTCATTCTCCAAGAAACAGCCTTACATTAGGACAAAGTTAATTTTCTTTCCACCAAAATTTACATCTTCATCTCATCCCTTCCCCCACCCCACCCCCACTCTTTTTTAATTCCTCCCCACCCCACTTACACCCCTGACCTAGGGATATTGCCAGTTCCTCTTAAGAGATGGATCTCTGAAGGCAGCGCGTCTCCTCCCACACGCTAGCAGCATGCACAAGGCTGGGGGGACCTGGTGCAACACCTGGGGAGGGAACCAAGGACCTTCTGCATGTAAAGCAGATGTGCTAACCAGTACACTATGGAGCCGGCCCCCAGCTCATCCCTTTTTTGTAGCTGTAACATATCTTGCTTCTCTTTACAGTGGGTTTCACTTTTAACTTTTATATTTGAAAATTTAATTACATATTATAATTCTCGACCTTCAAAAAAAGCCTTTCTAGTGAAAACTACGAAGTGACCGTAACTATGTTACAGGGATATTTAGCTACACTCTAACCAATTGAGTAATTTCTAGATATATATTTCTTCATAGCATAAAATTTTTAATGTATGCAGCAGCCACAAGGCCAGCATGTCTGGCACATTAAAAACTTAATATTCAGCAGATCAGAGTTTGGAATAAGGCAAGATTTATTTATCAAAATGGCACCATAATGATGTGGCTGCTGGAAAATCACTGCTTTAAATTTATTACTTGCTGGAAATTACTGTTTGTCTGTCGCCCGTGGGAACATAGGCTATCACCCATTGGGATGTGGCATTCTAACAATAAGCTTTCTGTCTCTGAACCCTGGCTTGAGCAACCTACCTGTGGGTTGACAGTTAGTAAATGGATGACAAATACTTTTGCGTTCAGACAGATTGAAGAACAAGGTTCAGGGCTTAAAAACTCTGCCCCTCCGCTTTTCAAGGCGGCTTATTTGGGGGTCTGCATGCCCCCGGCAGGCCCAGCTGGCTGGATAGAGACCGTGTTTCCTGTAACTCACTGATCTCCGGGGGTCCGTGTGTCTATCGGGGGCTGGAGGCCACAACCTTGAGATGCCCGGGAGCTTTGATTTTTCAGAAATTCGACTGGGAAGGCCCCTCCCGCCCAGGGCTCTTGTCGCCAGGTAGGGAGGGGTGAGGGAGGAGGGGAAGGCAAGAGGAGTGGTCTGAGAAGAGCGCGAAACCTCCAAATCTCTTTTCACTCGGGACTCGCCTGGATTAGCATGTCTATGGAAGGAGCTGGTAGCCTGGGGAAAGGCCGGCTGGAGCAAGGGAGAAGCAAATCCCATTACCTTTAGACCGACACACCCTGATGTCTTTAATCCCTCTGTACCGTGAAGCAGAAACTAGACGCGCTCACATTCAGGGCTCTCCACCCTCACTGCCTCACACCCGCAACAGAAATAAAAAAAGACTTTTCCACGTGGAGCTGGTCCCCCCCCCCGGGCCCTCTAAAGACGGACACCCCCATCGTCACCCCTCAGCACCCCTGGGACACACAGCTCCTCCTCACCTTTCCTCCCGGGTCCGTCCGAGGCTCAGCTCCGGGGTCTGCAGAGTCCGGGAGCCGCCTCGGCGCCGCGGAGCCTCCAGCAGCCTCGGGAGGCTCGTGGGATCCCCGAGAAGGCGCAGCCGCGTCTGCGCGCACGAGAAGCGCCTGCCCCACGTGGGTGTCGCCGGGTCACGCAGAAACGCGAGGGGCCCGTGGGGGTCCCTAGACCCGAGTAACCAGCCTAAATGCAGCCTGAAGCCCGGACACCGGTGCAGGCGGGCCCCGCGCTAGAGGAGTCCGCGCCGATTGGCGGATCCGCCCAGGACCCGCCCCTCGGCTCCTCCCCTTTGGCTCTCAGCACCTCTGTGCACCCCAGGGTCTCACCTCGCCCTGGCAGACTGACCCAAACCGCCACCTCATTTATCCAACCCCCTTCTATTGGACACATGAAGGCCGTGCTGTGCGTTTCCCCGCAGGTCCACCCCATCCTTTCTCCTCACTGACCTCTGCTTCCACCCACACACCCCTGGAGCTCAACCCCATTTTTTCTCCTCTGTGGCCATCACTGTAAATCATAACAAAAACCCTAACTATAATGCCAAACTAATGTAGGGAAGTGGCAAGAGAATTTTCAAATGTTAAATCGAGCTAAATTCTGAGACTACAACATGCTCATCCGCTCTGTGGTCAGGCCATGAGGGTACCTGCAGAACAAAGGAAGATTTCTGCTGGAATTGCTAACAACCCTTTCCCACACATGTAAAGGGGAAACAGGAAAAACAGAGTCTTTAAGTGTCTGCCCTACGCAAAATAAAATCTTTCATTCCCTGTGTCTAAAACCATAGATAATCTGTGGATTAATGACTGGGAACTGCCAGCAGGCTTTTCAGGCTACGGGCTCTCATCCTTTCTCACTGTTTGTCCTTAGCAAAGAAAATGGATAAAAAAGTCTTTAAACTGTAATTCATGGGAAATAAAGAATGTTATAAAAACTGGACTTCCCCACAATACACGGGGATTTTTCCTTGTCTTGGCTTTTTGTCTTTGCCATTTCCACTCTTTGCTTTTCCCCTTTTTACAATAAACTTTCCTTTTGATTCTCACTATGGCTGAATTCTTTCTACACTTTCCAGCAAAGAACCTACTCTTCTCTCAGGGGAGGGGTTGGTCTCCCAGCACTCGGGAAAATGTGCCCTGTCTTGCATTAAAACTATAACCATAACACAGTACCCATAAATGATAAACGTAAACCATAACCAACATAAACATAACCAGAAACCCTGAACGTAATCCATAATCTTTCACCAAAAACCGTGGACCACACAGAACCATAAACAGTAACCGTAAGCCATAACCAAACTATAACCCATAACCTGAAGCCCTAACTCAGCCCCAAACTCCATCCCAACCCTTAACCCTGATCCTAGACCTCTAAACCATTAACATCTTAGATACAAAACTTCCCAAAGAATCAAAAAAAAAAAAAAAAGTATTACAGTAAGTAAACAATTGTGGCAGAGTTATAGGACTAAATATCAATAAGCCACAATTTCTTTTACTTTTATATGTGAGCAAGGAATAATCTTGAGAACGTTTTAAGTAAATAATCACATTTGAAATAATGTCAATGTTAATAAATATTTTTAAATGGATTTAATGAAACTGCAGGATTCATACACTGAATACTGAAGTCATTTCATGATGATGGAAAGAACTAACGCTGTTTAGATGGCAACAGTAGATAGCGGATGCACAGATTCAACATGATTCACATAAAAATTCACAGAAGCCTTTGGGGAAAGTGTACACGCTGATCCATTTATACAAAACCTCAAAGGACCCCAAAGAGCTGCAACAGTCTTCAAAAAGAAAATCATAGTTAGAGGCTCATACTTCCCAATTTCATTTCTTAATATAAAGTAACAGTGATGAAAACATTGTGATACTGGCATAAAGAGATATGGATAGATCAATGAAAATGAATGTAAAGCCCAGAAATAAACCCACCAGCTCTCAACACCACCCTCAACCTCACACTGGCCCCATCTTCCATTACCCATACCTAGCACCTTTTTGAGGCCAAGCAGCCGATGATGTGAGGTGAGGATTAGACCCACAGTGGGCTGTGCGCCTGAAAGGAATACTCCGGCGCAAGGGCAATGGTCTGTTCCCAATACTCCCCTGGGTGAGGAGCCAAAGGAACGGAGTTTGTTCAGCCGCAGGGTTTAGAGACATCCTTGCTGACCTGGCTTTGGCAAATAGGGTTTTTCAAGTTTAAGCTTTTATCGCAGAACACTTAGTGGAATTGTGTACATAGGTTTACCAAAATTACTTAATTTTTAAATAACTTAATCAGTCTTTTAAACATATTTGATATAAAAGTATAAGAATGTTAAAGATGCTTATGAATCATTTTTAGATTGTCTATAGTTGCTCCTGTGCCAATCAAGCTCTTCTAATTAAGCTTGCTGCATTTCAAAATATGAGCAACTGGGAGAAATGTGAATTTGTTTATCATGGCATTTGTTTTCTCTTATGCTTAATTACAGGTCCCCGTGACTTAGCAACACCTAATTCAAAAATCATTAGTGAGGAACCACAGGCAGTGCCTGAAGGTGTCATGGTAAACCACTGCCCGAGAGTAGAGCCCACGCTGCAATGTCAGGAATACCGCACAATCACAGGGGTCTGTCCTGAGAAGCATCCATCATCATCATCATGACCACTGCCACCACTACTGCCGCATGCATACCAGAGTAATGTGGGACTCTTGGATTTGGAGCATGAATTTATTTGAAAAATCATTTTGGGATTATGAATGCGATGTCTGATGAAATCAGATTGAAAAAATTTTCATCATCTATGTATTTATATGCTTTAATTTTTCATTTTATCTAAAATACAATGATAAAATTTGCATGTTGCAAGGTGGTCCAAGCCATCCCCTTGATTTGGGTACTCTTGGGTGTGTTCCTGCTGGCTTATTTCAGTGGATGCAACAAATGTGATGGGGAAAAAAGAGAATTTTCTGCTCAGGCCAGTGAAAATGCCTCGTGAAAGTCTTGGAGAAATGGGGAAACAATTCATCACTCATAAAGAGGATCAAGAAAAATTAAAAGAGATGTTTACAATGATTCAATTCAATTCAATAGCCAGTGAGATGATTGCACTCAACAGATCTTTAGCAGATGTTAGATTAGAAGGGTGTAAAACAAGGGTGTATCCAGAAATATTCCTACGACAAGTGTGGTGATACTTTGTAACGATGAGGCTTGGAGCACACTTTTGTGAACTGTCCATAGTGTCATTAATCGCTTGCCAAGACACATGCTAAAAGAAATTGTTCTAGTAGATGATGCCAGCGAAAGAGACTTTATGAAAACATTAAAAGTAACAGTTCAGAATTGATCAGAGGTTGAATAAAAGAAGCTGCTGTGTTTTTATAAAATAATATTTAATGTAAGCCCCACCAGATGGTAACAGGAAATAAATTTTAATTATTTTCAAAATACCCAGAGAAAACCTTTTTATAATGACATGCCCTGGGTGTTATTTTACAAAATGAACATGAAAAAGCGGCAGGAATAACTTTAGGAGAAGCCCCGTCGTGTTATTTCTAAATTGCCCACCAGATGGCAGCAGAGGGGAACTCTTCGTAAGGACACGAACTCGGGCGTCATCCAGGATGAGCCAACAAGATGGCAACGCAGAGTAACTTTTCATGAAGCGGGAGTATGTTTTAGATTACGAGCACTTAAATTTGAAAGGACTTCAACTAGGTGAATCCAAGTATAATGGGACACATGGTTCTGAAGTTCAAGGCAGGGGACGTGTATTTGAGGACTATCCACACTGTGATGGAATCGGTCATGGAAATGGACAGCATGATGTGAGGACAGTGTGTGACACGGAGATCTATACGTGTCGACAGTTAAGGGGAGGATGGAGGACGTGAAACTTCCGGGAGGGCGAGGAATAGGCAACCCAGAAATGCACGGCGTGCAGAAGGCGCTCTGTGAGCTCTCGTGGAACGAGCACACTGGAGCTTGGCAGGGAGGAGAGGGAGCTGGCGCTGCTGTGTCCGAGCTGCTCACTCCAAGCCCCACGGGCACATCTGAGAGCTGGACTGGCATTAGGAATAATTCGTTATGGTGAGTAAACCATTTCAGAAATGAATAATGAAAAGTCAAGTAGAAGCTACTTCAGCAGTGTAAGAAAAACCCTGCTCATTATTGAAAGAATCTCAGATGTGGTCTGAGATGAAGAATGTGCTGGGTGGCTTCTAAGTGAGGCCATTTGCTTCCACAACCACCCTGGCTGTTTCTCTTCTGTCCCCAGCCACAGGTTACTCATCTCATAAATAATTTACAACCGTTTGATCTGTGATTTTGTTAATCAGAATTTACAGTTATGCTGCAAGATCATACCCTGAATATATTCTCAAAGCTCTTCCCCACAAATGAGGGGCGCAGCCTGATTTACAAGAGGAGATTTGGATGGCTGTGCTCTGGAGTTAGCTGCGATTTTGCTGTGGTCGTGGGAGGAGGCGGCGCAGTGTCCCCCTGCTGCGCCATCTTCCGCGGAGGCTCTTATACCTGGGAACTTTAAATAGCTGTTTCATTTTACGTTTGAGAAAGAAGACTCAGTATGAATGTCTGTTCTACTTGTGTTCACTTCGCAATAACAGAGTTAAACTTGAGCTGTTAGGGTCAGTGACAACAGTTTCCGTCAAACTTGCTCCTTCCCTGTCACCTGCAGTGGTCATTCCTTGTGGCGATTTCCCACGTTACCGCTAAGTTCACTAGGGTCTGTTGATTCCCACACGTGCCTTCCTTTTCCGGGCTTGAGGTGTGAGCCAATTACGGCTAACAGTTCAGAGCCAAGAGTCCTGAGCGCAGGGCGGCGCCAAGGAAGTGCCAAGGGCTGGCGGGAGCTTTCCCTCCGCTCTACCCTGTGGCCCAGCCACCTGAGGTTCTGCGCCCCGCAAGAAGCCTGGCCGACTGACAGCGGCTCAGGCCTCTGAGGATTGCACACTGAAAAGAAGGACGGATCCCAGGAAGCGGACTCCTGAGCTGGAGGAGCTGGAGGTGAAGCAGCAACAGATCGGGAGGGTTTTGTGCTGGGGGGTTATTCCTTTCATTGCAGTCATTGTCCTTTCCCACTTTAGAGTTCCTGTTGGAGGGTCTTACACAATATATTCACAATTCCGATCTCCATTCGGTGGGACACTGTTCCTCACTCTCCTTCAGCTCTTTCGGCAGGTTTTTTTTTCTTGCTTTGAATGCGTTTATAACAACTGATTGAAGGTGTTATAATCACTTGGCTCGCCATTACAGCCACGTGGTTACAGCCAAGCAAGAAGCCTATTAAGTCCATTGTGTGAGCTCCTTGGGGCGTTTCTGTTGCTTTTCCTTGTGTATGGGCCACACCTTCTTGCTTCTTTGCATTTTTTGGAATTTTTTTGGTTGTTGCTGAAAAGACATTTAAGTAATATAACATGGAAACACTAGAGTCAGATTCACCCCTTCCCCAAAGTTCCTTTGTCGTCGTCATTGTTTAAGTGGTAGTTGTGATTTTCTTTTTAGTGACTTTTCTGAACTGATTATGTAAAATCTATCTTCTTTGTCATGTGTGGCCAATGAAGTCTCCACTCAGTTAGCTTAGTGGTCAGGTAATGACTGAACCAATCTCCCTAAATTCCTGGAAACAATAAGTCTCCCAGGCTTTGCTGTATGAGTGCCCGACACACCCTCAACAGTCACCAGCCAGGTGACAGCTCTGACTCAAGGTCAGCCAGAGGTGAGAGCTAAGGGTCTTCCTGGGTCCTCCAGGAGCACATGCAGAGTCCATGCAGGGGCCTCCTAGATTCCCGGCAACATCAGAGCTTTACAGAGCTCTGTGGGCACCCAAGCCCACCTTTTCTCTTTATGCTTCTTGTCTTCAGCCCGTCATTGGCCCAGCTGTCACCCACTACCTCAGGCAGCTGTGAAATTAACAAAACCTGTCTGTAATCGATTTTAACAAGTGCCCCTGAGGAAAAGGCTTTTCACACTGCCTAAGCTCCCAGCCAGCTCAAATACAGATAGTTTAGTCACTGGGTTCTTGCAGAGAACGTCTACACAGCTCAAATAATCACAGTTCTCTGTGAGTGACGCTTGACAGCGCCAGCTCTGTTCACTCATTCCAGTGGCTTCCACTTTGCTGGTTCTCATTGGGAGCGCACAGTGTAAGTTTTTGAGGCCACCATGCAGCTGGAGAGTGGACGTGGGACTAGGACAAGCAAAATCCCACAAAACTGGCTCTTCTCATGAGGTTCAGCCCTTTTCCTTCAACAACAGCTCCTTGGATTGCTGCAAGCCGTGGTAATTCCCACAGCTCTGATAAAGTGGATTCTGACGGGTTTTGCCAGTGTTTGCTTGTCGTTATGGAGAAGAGGATTTTCGGAGGTCCTCACTCCACTATTTTTGCTGATGTCACTCAGGGGTGTTTATTATTACAGCACATCTTAAATCTGGCATGAGACTAGTGAGCTTCAAACGCGCGTTTGTTTACACAAGAAGAAAAATTTGTATTATGCACTCTCTTGCATACTTTTAAAGTAATAGCTGAAATTTATTATAAGTACCTATAAAGGATGTGATTTCTAGCATACTGTAAATGTGGACATTTTAAAATAAAACTGTCATACCATTCTTTTAAATGTTACTAATGAAATCTAAATACACGAGCAGTTTGATACCACATTTGTGTTCAGTTAAGAACACATGAACAAGTCCATTTTTAACAGAGGGAGCGTTTACATGGAGCCTCATCCCTTTTGAATTTTTTTTTACATTTACACAGATTTATCCAAATGTAATATCTTTATGTTGTACATTCCTTTATTGATCAATTATTGTATACAAATTGAAATTAATATTTTTCCAAAAATTTTCTGGCGCATTAGGTTCTAAATATTAAAGAATATCTCCTGGATTGAGTTATAATTATAATTATTAGCTGCACACAATTGATCAAAATTTGATGAAAACGTAAGTATCCGAATAAAAAAGTTCATGAGATTGCCTCTCTTCATGAGGTAAATGGGACTCTCCCCGTAATTAGTTTGTTTATCTTTGAATAAATATTACTTGTTGCTGAAATGTGATGGGATCCAGTACCAGGTCTATTCCTAGTTTTCAATTTTATAAATGTGAATGCTAAGAAATCTTATTCACAGAAATAAGTAGAAGCAGATAGAAAAATACTTGTTATAGCAATATCACTAAATTTTATTAACTCCATAAGTACATAATGAGTTATTGACACTAATTTTCATGGCAAGCTAAGGACCTGAATGATCCTTATTCACTTCTTATACAAGCAAAGACTTGGAAACCATCTGACCAGCACAGGACTTGTCCGTAGGTCGCCTAAGTCGCTTTCCTAGGCCAAGACTCATGTCTTGCACTGGCCCTTAGTGTGGACGGTCTGCACTTAGATCAAGGCTGTAGGCAACATGTGGGCATTGAGGATCTGGTAAACGTTCCATCGGAACTGTCTATGTCCATGGGAGATCCTCAGTGCCCGGCAGTGCGTGTGGTCACACTGGAACCGCCAGTGTCCACCCCTCGGCATGCGTGTCATCACCCTGGACACTGCCTTGTCCACCCCCCAGCATCAGTGAGCCAGCACTATCGGTTGAGGGGTCATGTTGTTCTAGGTGTACCATCTGTCCTTTCCTAAAATATTCAATCTCACTGACACCCGCTGGCTGGGATTCAAGCCGACTGCTTATTTAAATGTCCTCTTTGATGTATTTTACTATTCCCCGAGGAAGACTTTGTTTATTCATATTTATTAGATCCAGATGTAAGTCACCGCAAAACCAGAGAAAATGCTGCTTTTCGGTAAAACATGAACAAACTTTAGGCTGATCCTTGTATGCCTAATTTGAAATGTTCTCTAACAGAAAATAATCTGCAAGTCTGGTCAGGCGTTCAGCTCCCTCATGGCAGGTGAGAGGCGGGGCCCCCAGGGAACGGCCTGCGCCTGGCCTTTGTGGGTGCTCAGTGCTGCCATCAAAACAAGTGGCCTCAGACTCGGGACACGGACCTGGAATCAACAATTCTGGGTGAGAGTCGGCTTTTTTTTTCAAGGGTTCGGCTTTGCCCTTCTTCGGAAAGGTTGCACACCGTGCCAGTGTGGGCGCTGAACCTCGAACCAAGGCCGGACGTTACTTATTCCTAAATAGGTTCCATTTTCATGGCTGAAAGAAAAAGAACATTTCTTTAAAACAACAGCACCTTCAGCATTTTCAATAGCTTTATTTTAAACTAACAAGGAGAACTAGCAAAACTAAGTAAAAACAAATTAAGGTAAACAGTGAGAATTCGAGCATCTGGAAATGGGTTTGGTTTGAAGCTGGTGCTCTAGCTCATCACTCATGACAAGAAAAAGTGACTCATATTAATTCAAGAGCTTCCAATGCATTATCGTCACTTTTATTGAGGTAAACATTTCAAATACCCAGCTAAGCTCAATGCTTTTAAGTCTTAAAAATGTTTTCTTTTTAAATTCAAAGCGATATCGTTTTACCCACTTTATCTGCTTCCATTTCAAACACTGCACATCGATGTGCTAACTGCATGTTTTCTTGCTCATTTTTTGTCTGGACGCCTTTTCAGTGCTTTGTTCTTAATCACTGCATTTATCCGAGGACAGAGGCACGAACACTCACACGTGTAAAGTAGTTCTTTAAGCATTTCAGTCTGGAGAAACGATACTGATGTCTGCGAAGTACAATTACGGGAAATCAAGATAACTCTCAGAAACAATACCCCGCCACCGTGATGAGGGCGGACAGCTGATGTGTGCGTTCACACCTTTAAATAAGAAACCTTTAGGGCGTATTTCAATGCCTACTTGTTCTTCTTGTAATTGAATTGGTTCACACCGAACACGCAATTACTCCTTGAGAATTCCTCTTCCAGAGCTTTCAAGAAACTAGAAAAAGCTCTCGCACTGAGCATTTTAAAGCAGTTTCACTTCGCGCCAAGTTTTCTCAGCCCAGACTCCAGCAGAGGCCCGACAGTGTCCCGCATCCCGCTTTCCTCCCGGCATTTACAGAGCGGACGAAGCAGACGTCACGTGCGCGGGGGGTGTCGGCTGGAGAAAGATGCCAAGGAAATGTGAAGTGCCATTTCTTTCTCAAGGAACTCGTAGGGGGGGAAACGCAATTGAAACCATGGCAAGGTCAAAGAGGGGCCTTGGTGAGATCACCTAGACCAGGCAGGAGTGGCCCGCTGGGGCCCACAGTCCAAATGTGGCCCGATGCCTGACGTGACTAAAAAGTGATGGAAATGCCGCTGCGGCCGCTCGTTGTTGTCTGCGGTGCTTTCGTGCCGCAAGAGGTGGGTGGTGTGACAGGACTGTCACCCCACAAAGCCTGAAACGTCTACTCTTTGACCCCTGGGCTCGGTCACTGGATCCTCTCCTGCTGAGGACGAGAGAGAGCTGGACAGATTCTACGTGTTTGGAGGCAGCTCTAGAGAGGCCCAAAACTCAGGACACTTGCCTCCGGGCAGGCATTTGAGTGGCGGCAGCTGCCGTGGGGTGAGTGAGGGCAAAGTCTGGCTGGTGAGGAAGACACTGGTAGGAGAACTTCTTGTGAGATGCTCCCAGGCCCTGGATCCTGGAAGCGGCCTCAGGAAATGAGACGCTTCGGTGTTCGTGGCGGGAGGCAGGAGATTCGGGGGGATGAAGAGAAAAATGAACCGGTAACTCGCCTTACCGAGCAGATTAGAGACTGAGTCTGTCCCATGATGACATACGTCTTGGGGGCTGCCGATATCCTACTGCGGGATGATCAATCTGCCAAAAACGTGAGGATTTGGAGATGCGTCAGGAAACATTTCAGACAACATAGCCCTGTTTTCCCCTAAGTGACTCTAAATAAACGGCGTCCTAATAACACACTGACGGGCAGATGCACGAGAGGTGTTAACGGGCCGGTAGCATGCTGTCACCGGACGGGCGCCGCGTGCTGGAAAAGTCCTCTGAGGAGAGACGGCCGCATCTGCCGCCAGCTTTCAGCTTCTACTGCAGTCGGGCAATCAACTCGACGTCAGCAAACGTTCCACGCCAATGACCACTTCTCCTTCGCGGGACTTTCTTCGTTTCTGAGAATTGGATTGTTGGTGATTTGTTCACTTGCCAGGGTGTGGGCAGACTCCGGCGCCTGGACGACTGCGTTTCTGCCGCGAGGACGTGCACGCCGGACGCAGTGACGCCCGCCTGGACACGGCGGTCCCGAGCGGGTCGCCAGACGCTGGTCTTGGGTTGAGTCGGGAACCAGAGCGGTGTCAATAGCTCTATTTGTATGCACGCCGAACTGGAGTCACCAGTTTGCCGTCACATCACATCCAGTCGTGTGGTCCTCGCCATCGGAAGGGGCTGGGCTCGGCCCTCGGTTCCGTCGTGCCTTCCGCCATCTCCTTCTGCACGGCCGCTCAGCTCTCGGCCTGAGTTTCTGCACACGAAGTGCGATGAGTGTGAGGAGGAGAAGTTTTAACATTTCCTAAAGCACAGCGTCAGTACTCCATAACCGTCTCCTATAACAAACTGATTGTCACTTGACACCGCGGACGAACTAGAAGTAACGTAATCGATTCCATGCGCGCAAGTCGGCTCGGGAAGCGAGCGGCTGGAATGTCACTCGACTCAGGTCGCCCGCGAGCTCACGGCCCGGAAGGCTGGCGTGGGGCCCCTTCTGTCGTCACTCACCTTGCCCCAGCCCTCCGACCTTTGGCCCCCTTTCCCCTACGTCGGCTGCTGTTTCGCACGCTGGTCGCCTTCTACGTAAACGATTTTCTTTCCCCAGAAATCAAACCCTGGGACGGCAGGACCCACAGGAGACTTCCCTGCCCAGGGTCCCTTGTGGTGTTTGGTGTCACCTGAAAGGCCTGCGCTGCTGACAGTTCAGAGCACGTGACTGGCAGATGTCCCCCGAGAGTTCAGTGTGTGGAGAGCGTCGTCACCTAAACATCCTTCTCCCTGGAGAGAAATGCTCCTCAACAGACAATGTCTGGAGCCCCCACCCGCCGTGGTGGCCGAGTGAGGAAAACTGGACAGAGCTCCAGGACAAGTGAGACAGCCAAAGCACAAGCCGCAGATTACCACCACCAAACTTATTTTTTTACAGGTATTTTGCATGATTTTCTTCTTCTTAATGTGTCTTCTTTATGTTACATTTGCACATTACAGGGGCTAAATTTACTTCTAGGCATGTTATGCAGAAGATTCGACAAATTTGAAAGTCTGTAAGGATTTATTTTAGGGCACTAATTCTTAAATTCGCAAACATTCATCCTTTATTCAAGAAGAGGCTGGTCTCATTTTATATTCGGTCCCTTTTCGTAGGTGGAACTCTGCCTTTGTTCGAATCAAGGGAAGACACGACGTTCATGCCTTTCACACACAGTAGCGCTGAGCGTTAGACTGAAGGTGTGTGTCCTGGCTTGGCCTTAAAACAAACAGCGGACGTAAAAAGTAAAAAACAAATAGAAGTAAAAATGAAAAATAAAAGGGATGGTACGCTGACAAAAGTCCTTGTGGTCTGTGAGGTTAACCAAGGTTTGTCTCACCTAAAAAATATACATAGCAAACTCCGTTAGCTTCGATCAATGGCAGACCATATCGAATGAGCATATAATGATTTGAACATTCCTTATCTTCCTGAGAAGAAGCTTTCAGAAACTTCTCAGGATCTATTTTTCAGAGTCGATGACAGCGTGAGGGTTTGTGTACCAGCCTCTCTCTTGCCCACAGGCAAGGTTGTGCTGACGTCTTCGCCACACAGCCATGTCACTATGGACGCTTTCAAAAGCTGCCCCTGGTGCTCAGGGGAAGTGTTTACGTCAGCAAATGCCAGCAAAACGACAGAAAGAGGTAAGGAAAGACCATCCTGCTTTCTCAGGGGCTGCCGACAAGTCTCATTTCCCCTCCATCTGACCGGGAGCAGCTCTGCTCCTTTTGGCTCCTCTTCCCCTCCACACTGTTTTCGTTCCTCCTTCTTGTGGGTCTGATTATTTTTTTCCGAGGAGAGTCATGATTTAGGCAGAGGGGTGACAGTTTGAGGGCGCCGGGCCCCAGCGATGCAGCGGCAGGGGCGTGTGCTTTCGCGTGTGCGGTTTCGGCTGCCCCGGGGCAGCTTCTGGAATGGCCCACGCTCTCCGTGGCTCTCCAGTGGCGGCTGCTGGTGCCCAGCTGGTTCCAGACTTTGCCGGGTCCCTGGGGCTCGCCAAGCTGACCCTGGCGCTTAGAGAAAGAAAGAAGCGTGTGCACCCAGGACCTGGGTCTCTGCCACCGTCCCCAAGCCCAGACCTCGGGAGCGCAGGCGGCATGTGCCGGGCTGGGGGCCAAGGAAGACTCTGGGACCCTCCCCTCACCGGGAGTCACACCCGGCCACAGCCCCGGCCCCGAGCTCCGGACTCAGCAGCAGGCCATCGGGCTGAAGGGCTCCAGCCGCAGCCGCCTAGTGCCAGCGCCCGCAGAGCCCCTGGGACCGCAGAGGGAGGGGCCGGGTCACGGAGGAGCCAGGGGGGGGGGGCCGGGGAGAGCCAGACTGGGTGCTCTGGGAAACTCACGACCCCTGACTCCTGGCGAAGGCCAGGGAATGCCCTCGGCGCCCAGGCCGGAGCCATATGTCTGCAGCATCATGAGGGGGAGCCGACGTGCTGACCTCACCCCTTCCAGCCACGCCCAAGGGGCCACGCCAGCACCATCGTCCCTGCCCCCAGGGACAGCCCCTCAGCGGCGTGTGGCAGCCTTTGGATGGTGCTGTCGTTGGAGGCTGCCAGCCCTCAGGCTCGCAGACTGCGAGGTCCTCGTGCGCACCATGACCCGGTCGACGTCGTCTGTCAGAGTGCTGACCTGCTCACTTACCGCATCAGGATGCTTTCTTCACGCGTCTCTCCGGAACATTCCAGCACCTACTCCAGCTTCACTGGCCCCAGCTCATCACGGTGCTCTGGGGGGACCCAGAGAATCCTTCACCGTCTTGCCTTGTTTCATGTTCTTCTTCCCCAAATTCTGTTTTCTTCCATCCTGCCCATGGTCGTTGAGCGTAGATGGAGAAATGAATGAGCTACCCAAAAAGTCTTGTGTGGTTCACCTGGCAGAAAGTTCTCTCCTCCTCCAGAAACCTCCGGGCTCCGGCCCCCCCCGCGCCGTCCACGTCCTGCTGCTCGTTCTTTACGTGCACGTGTCTGCCACGCACTCCGATGGGTGGGAAGCTGTCTTGTTCTTCCCCTCATCCGGCGTGGTTCCGGGTCCGTAGCTAGCAGCTGACACGTATCCCACGGGCAGGCCGTGTGTGATAGATTTCTAGAAAGAGACTGGAAAAGGACGAGGAGGAGAATGGTTTGTTATTCCTGGAAGACGCCTCTGCGGCTGCGGGTCGCGTGATCTGATATCTGTGTTGTGAACTTGCGGTTCTTGCAGGTCAATCGTGTTGAAATGAGGGTCTGCAAGTGCTACCGGCATGCCGTATTTCTCTTAAAATTCCCGCCTCGGGGCACGGAGTGTCCCCCTGGTGCTGCCCGCTGCCCTGTGAGGACCTCGCGCCTGGGGCACAGGCGGACGCTGCAGAGAGCTGGCGCCCACGGGGCACCTGGCCAGCGGGTGGGGAGATTGGGACTCCGCGCCTTGGGCGGTGGCTGTGAAAAGCCCCGGACGTGCTCCCGGTGGCCACCGGGCGGCGCCTTCTCGCGCTCGCCCTGTTTTCCCTCGCGCTCGGCCTGGCCTTCCATTTCCTCCGTCTGGAAGGACTTCCAGGTGCACCACGTGCACGGGAGCCGTTGCCGGGTCCGCCTCCGAGCGAGCCCAGGCCAGACGGGCCCTTGGCAGGCGGCTTTGGGGTCAGTCTGCCAGCAGTGAGGACCCCGCTGCAGGGGGCACCATGCACTAGTGTCGGGTCACCGAGACCCTGACCTTGTACCTGGGATGGAAGCAGCTGGGTCATGGGAATCACTGGGCAGTTGAATGAGGGACGACATAAATGTCACTGAGACAACTGCAACGATCCAGAACTGGGCTGGCTTCAAGCCTTGACAATAAGCCAGTGGCAGGTTAGGGCTTAGCACCCAGGCAAGAACGCCTGAAGCTGCACCTCACACATGGCTGGGGGGCACGCCGGGCGCAGAGATGTCCCCTGGGAAATGAGGCAGTGGTGGCAGGCTTTATGCCGTTTGGGGGACAGGTCAGGAGTTTCAGAGGGGCGGACAAGCCAAAGCAGATTTATCCATGACGCCAGTTTCTCGTAGGGGCCCCCAGGGCATGCGCCCTTCAGCAAGGCTGTCAACAGCCTCCTGGGTGCTGGTGCCACCAAATAGCGGGGGGCGGCCGATGCGGGAACCCTGGGGCTGATGTGGGAGATGTGTCTGTGCACTTGGATGGTGTCGTCAGCTGGGAGCGCCGAGTTCCAGGACAGCAGGGCTGGTGGTGACCCCAAAGTGCCATAAGGTGCCAGAAGGAAAGGGGGAAAAAGGGATGCCAATGACATGGGCATCTGGGAATAGTAGGAAGAGACAGAGCTGAAGCAAGAAGGTGTCCCGAGGCCACCGAGACGGTGAAAGGCCTGGTGGGTGGAGCTTACGACGTTTGGTGAGAAGCGTGATTTGAACTTTGGAGTATTTCGATTCACTTTTGTTTTTACTATTTAATTATTATTATTATTTTAATTTTTCAGACGAGGCAACCCTTAGTTGACCTCACAGATTGCAAGGACCTCGTCAGCTTACAATCCTTATATTTTTATTTTTAACGCCCACAGCAGCTGGTCTTCCCAGGCGGTCTCCCATCCGAGTACTAACCAGGCCCGACCCTGCTTAGCTTCTGAAATTAGACGGCATCAGGCACGTTCGGGGTGGCATGGCCGTAGACTATTTAATTTTTAAAAAGGGAGTAGAAGGGACAAAAATATGCCGGTACTAAAGATTTATATTTACGTAGACAAAGCACATGTCCCAAGTCTAAACAGAGCGTGTGCGTTATGCCTGACCCATGCGCTGTCACGCTCCATGGGGCACTTACACGAACTACGGTCGTTACAGCTAGGACGGCATGGGGAGATGGAGCAAAAACAAACGTTCCACGAGGATCCAATTTCCTAACCATGAGTACGTGGCGAGAAAATAAATTAAACGTGGTCAACGAAGGGTAAGTGGATTTATTTGGAAAAGGTTTTGTGGCCTGGCCATCGCTGAGCCTTACAATATTTTTAAGGGCGGGCAATACTGTCCTCACCTGCTCTTACTTGTCGCTAGTCACGAACCCTTAGAGGCCGGAAGATGCCTTGGGGACACTGGGAGGTTGTTCCCGCCACCTAGGCAGAAATGGCGTTGATATTCGGGAGGGTGAAAGCTTCCGGAGCTTTAGGGGATGGGGCCCTCGTTCCCAGCACACGGGGGGAGGCCCCTAACCCAGCTCGGGGCCTGGGGTTTCCTCCGAGGTCCCGCAGGGCATTTGGGGCGGGGGTAGCTTTCTCTGGCCCCGGCTCTCTCTGCCCTGAACGGCGATACCGGGAAAACCGTTAATTCCCGGAGCAGGTCCTGATTCGTTCGTGTTCTGAGCTCCGTTTGGAGTCTGAACTGTACGTTCGGATCCGTGGACGAGAGTGCAGCGTTGGCTCGTGTGTGTGAAGGGGACAGTGAGGCCGGGTTCACGGGAGGCGGCGTCTACGCCCGGGGTCACAGGAGGCCGCGTCTACACCCGGGTTCACGGAAGGCGGCGTCTACGCCTGGGTTCGACTGTTCGATGGCTCCGCTGGAGTGCTTTCCCCTCGTCGTCTGTCAGTCATGACTCGCAGTGAGGATTGATGTGTGCAGCAGGACGTCCTGTTTGACTTGGCACTTCATTGCCAAACCCAATCGTCTGTCTGGGCTGGAATTCAGCCTTTGGAAAGTTCACATGTGAACTTCCCAGATGTGGTTTCACCCCGGAGGTGAGGGTTTAAGCGTCCAGGGGACAGTGCGGTAGAGACCCTCCGCGGTGGCCCTCCTCTGTGTGACCGCCGCCGGCTTCGCCCCTTTAAGGGAGTCGCGTGGGGCGCGTGTCAGGCCACCCGCTCTGGGCTTCCTTCGGACTTGCTGTCCGGATAACCCGTGACCGCATGGCATCCGGACACCATGTAGCGTGACTGTGAGTGCGACCTGCTTGACATGTCCACGCGGAGTCTCTCGGGGACAGTGGGGTCTCGTCTCAGGTTCTCGGGCAAAGCGGGAGGAGGCTCTGCGGGAACCTTATTTTTGTGGGTCAACTGCTCTCTCATGTGACGGGAGCAAAGACCAGCCAAGGATTTGGAGTCCGGCAGCCAGCACCTCGGAATCCTCGGGTTGGCTGCCCCCGCATTTTCCATTTCTATTCTCTGGGAAGTTGACTGAATTATACGTGCAGCTTCCCAGTTTATCTCTGCCTGACGGCCAGAAGGCCCGCGATTCCTGGAACTTGTTGAACAAAATGCTCTGAGGCCACTGAAGTCCCTGCTTGTCCATTTGTCTGCTGCAAGGCAAGTTCAAAACCGCAGCGGCCCCCCAGGCCCGCCCACGGGAAGGAGGGGCTCTGGCCTCACTGTGGTTCTGGATCTGCCTGAGGCAGCATGGCAGGCCCCGCCACCGAGGCTTCAGGGTCATACGGAACCAAGCACGGCCTTCCACCCTCTGAGCCGCCGGACCCAAAACTGCCTGACTGCTTCCCTAGAAGCAAGTTCCCTAGAAGGCTGCACTTTCAAATAAGCTGAGCATCTTGGAAAGAAATGCTCATCGGCTGGTGTGTTCACGTGGAGGGAAACGCTTTAAGATTTCAGCGGAACTGGGAACTACGGCCAGAGGGTTCAGAGGTCTACCTGGTCGTAGGATGGCTAGGAATTTTTTAAGGAATTGTTTCCTATTCTTAAAAATTCTCTCACAATTTGTCTCCTTGCTGATTTTTCAAATTTTGGGATAGCCGTGCATTCGTCACGGATTGCAGACGTGGTGAGGAGCGGCCCCGTGTACTGCGCACACAGCAGCCTTCACTACTTGGTGGATGCTGGGTACTTTCCTTCTATTTCAAATTTCCTGCGTCGCACTGATATTGAATTTTGTCAGAAGTGTTTTCGGCATCTCTTGGTTTGATTTTTTTTCTCTTTAGTCTCTTCATAAGGTGAGCTGCGCTGATTGCTTTGTGGATGTTCAAAGGAGCCCGCATACCCGGGGAGAACCCTGCTTGGCCATGACGAGTTTTCCTTTGGTCGTGCTGCTCAACTGGTTCATACTTCGTCGATGGCTTTTCTGTGTTCATGAGGGATGTTCACTTTCACAGGTCTCTTTCTCTGTAATGGTTTTTACCTGCTCTTGGTATCAGGATCCCGATAATCTCAAAATAGTGGTAGAGTGCTCTTCTCTCCCTTCTTTTCTATAGGGTTTATGCAGAACTGTTTGTTGCTGTTGTTGTTGCTGTTGTTTTCTTATTTTGAATGTTTGGCAGAATTTACCAGGGATGGAGGATTTCCTTTTTTAGAATGTTTTCTCTGGCACACCACATCTGTGACAGCGCCGGAACCTTCTGTCTGCTGCTGTCGCCCAAGCCTGAGGCTTCGGCTGCCCCATCTTCCCGGAGCGGTGCTGACGCTGTCAGTTTAATAGTTTAAAATATCAATGTGTGACGTCTGCCACACTGTTTTATAAAATATCCAGCTTGCACAACTACAAGAAGGTATGATATCGTTAATAATTATCTGGAGAAACTGAGCGCGGAGAGGAAACATCGCAGATGGCTGCACATCGGGCCTGGACGACGGGGTGGGGTGGGGGGTAAGTCCTGGTCCCCTGAGCTGCCACCTGGAGGCAGAGGCCAAACCGTGTGGCTAGCTGTCACCACTCGGTGGGACTCGCGAGGACGTTTCCCCGTCAGGAGCGCGCTGGAGGTCTCCGTGCGAGAGGCCCCGACTCGGGTCAGAGCGGACCCCCACGCCTCGTCTGCCACAGAACACAGCGGGTCTCCCTGTCCAGGCGCGTCCTGTCGAGGCCGATGCAGACCTGTGCCCAGGCTCACGTCTCGCTGCAGAAGCACCAGGCCAGAACTCGAATTCCTAAGCAAAACAGAGACTGGGCCAAAACACCCTCCCAAGCCAGGGCTCAAGTGCCTGAAGAAGTGGATTTAGTTTCCCAAAATAGCTTCTTTCCAAATTAGATTAGAATCTGTGAAGCGTCTGGTCGCAGCCTGAGAACCAGGACCAGCTCACTCGACCGACCAAGGTTCCGCTGGGCCACTGGGCCGGGCGGGGCCGGGCCTCCCTCACCCTGAGTAAGAAAGGAGCCGCGGGCCGGGCTCCGGCACATTCTTCCTGGGCGGCCACTGAACGCTGGGTGGCCCTTTGGTTGGGGAACACCCACGCTGGCTGGTCCCGAGAGGGTGCCCGGCGGTGGGCTGGGCATGGGAGGACGGGGAGGATGGACCCTCCCCAGGGGTCACAGTCCGCGGAGGCGACCCGTGACCCACGAGCCGAGGGCGGCTATGGAAAAGCGCACCTCATTGTCCTCGTCCCGACGTGGCACACATTCCAGAAGGCCGCCAGCCCGCCTGGCGCCCAGCCGGCCGCGCACTCGGGTTTCGTCTGGGGACACGCCTCTGTTTGGGGAACACAGACGCATTTGGTAAACGTCTGCTTGGTCCGGCAGATCACATCGAGGGCCGAATTCAGAGGCTGGTGCGGGCCCCCAGGAGCCCGTGGGCGGTCTGCCCCGTTCCCAGGGCCCCCGGCTGTTGTGGGGCCCCCTGCCACCATGGCCATTGCGGTCCCCAAGCTCGGCACCGCCTGACGAACCAGGGCCTGCTGCACCTCAGGGATGGCTCAGATCGTTCCTGCCCTTCACAGTCGAGTCCAAGGCCGGAGACTGGTTCGCGTGCGGTGGGCCTGTGACCTCGTTGGCAGCCTCCAGCCCTGGGCAGGTCTGTCCCCGGACCTGCGCCTGGCGGTGTAGGTGGCATCGTCAGGCCCGAGCACAGGAGGCCACCCCACCGCCCGCCGCGCCCTCTACCTTCCAGCAGAGGCCACGGGGGAAACGAGGCGTCGCTCAGGTGTTCGCCCGGTTCTACTGGCGTCGCCTGTCCTCCCCTCGCTGGATCTGTGAAGTTTCCTGTATGCCGTCGAGTCCTCGGTCGGCTACACGTACTGTGAATAAACGTTCCCTGCCAGTCCACGGCTCGCCTTTTCTTTACTACAGGTGCGTTGTTGTGAGCAGAAATTGGATCGTGATGAAGTTTAGTTTATGAAATTTCACTTTGGTGATGGGTAGGGGGTTTTCACCGTGGTTTGTGTCACGTCTAGAGAAGTGTTCGCTTACGTCTCATTCAGAAAGCTCTTTTCCTGCGTTTTCTTCTCGAAGTGTCGTTCACAATTTCCCGTTTAGGTATGAAATCCACCTTGTATCGCGCTCTGTGTGAGAATGAGGCGGGATAGAGGGTCCGGCGTTTTCCCCACGAGGTGTCTGGCCTCCCGTGCTGCCCGTGGGTCTGCTGTGCACACGGCCACAAGGCCCGGGGCTCGGCCGGGCCTGCTCCCGCCGCGTCCTCGCCGCCTGCGCTGGGCATCGAACTCGTGCAGCCCCCATTCCTGCCTCCGCCCACAGAACGCTTGGAGCCTCCTGGAAGGGACGTTGAGAATCGTCCTGTTGTGACTGGCTTCTCTCAGCACGACGTCCTCACAGTTCATCGATGTGTCCGAGTCTCCTTCCTTTTATGGCTGAATGATTCCCGTCGCCTGCGTGACCACGGGCACTACCGCTTTGTCGCTCGTGTGTCGCACACCTCTGCTCCTCTGTCGCGATGAGTTCCCACTGCTCTCGACAGCTCGATGTTCTGTCACGAACAGCACTTGTGGGCTCGCTTAGGGGAGCTTTTCCTGGCAAGGCCTGGAGGCCTGGCCCAGGTTTTCTCGGGGCTTCCACCTGCTTCTCCTCCTTTCAGAGAACGGGGCGGCGCGCAGGCGCGGTCGGACCTCAGCTGGTTTGAGACGGCATCGGTGAGCTCGCATGACCAAGGACTCGTGCTTCCAGGGCATGTTTCCTGGGTGTGGGGTGATCGGGGAGCCGTCTGGTTCGCGGCGAGGCGGGCGGCGGGCACAGGGGCGGCTTTCAGGCCTCATTCCCCAGCACTGGAAACCTTGTTCTGGGAAATTACTAAAATTTCAGACGTCGGACCACCCTACTCCCACTGTCTCTCTTTCCAGATCAGCAGCGTTCCTTTTTGCTGTGAAAGGGTTTTTAAAATATTAGAGGCAAGGCATTTTCTTGATTTGTGTTAAAAACGGTCGCTCGCCGTCGACGGAAATCCTGACTCTAACAGGAAATGTGCTACCAAGTGCAGGCACCACGCACTGTGATTTGAAAGAAATAATTTAGTCCAGGCCTTTCGTCCTAAAAACGCACACACGTTGCTGTAACATGCTTCGACCAGAAAGAAAAGTAAAGACAGAAAAGGAGCCCAGTGTGGAGCCCTGGCAGGGAGGTGGGTGCTGGGGCGGGGGAGCGGTGTGGGAACAGGAAGGTGTCGCGCTGGCACTGCAGCACTGTCTCGGGCTTGGGCTCCAAACCCCTGCGACGTCACCTTCCAGGGGTGGAACCTGGTCACCCCCAGCCCAGAGCCCGGATCCGCACTCTGGCCTCACACTGCCCCTGGCTACGACGGAAATCCTGGTGGTGCTAATAAACACTGGCTGCTGCTCGTGTCCCCCCGGATTCCTGGGGGACACCTGGGACAGGTGCCGACGTTATAAAGTCGACCATCTCATATACTCTAATTACAGCCACCCGCACACGGTGCCACTTGGGGACAAGCCAAGTCCCTTTCTGAGAATCCGGATGTGTGGATGGGAGGCACAAGGTAATTTAATAATTCTACCTGTCTCTTGCTTTTTCAGTGTCCTCTTCCTCTTCCCGCACATTCTATTGTCAATCCTCACTCGAAAACATACTTTACAAGCTGGAAGAAGAGAACATTGCATAAATAAAATTACAGCAGGGTAGGACCAGTTTGAGGAACGACAGATTTTAAAGCAGCCAGCTAAAATGCTCCCAGCTACAGTAAACAACATTCTTTAGGAGAAATGTGGGGGTTTTTTTTGCGAGTTTAACAGATCCTCGCTTTCTGCAGTTATTATGTGTCCAAGTCGATGTCCTTAGCAGTTGAGTCCAGTTCAATGTTTGCTTTGTTTATGGTCAGTGCATCGAAACCCCATGTAATGGGCTGGCTGAGTTTACCAGAACGAAGGCCTGATGACAACATGGCTTTTCCTGTAATCGCCGGATGTTTGTCTTCCCCTGCAGACTGCGAGCTCTGTGAGGCGTGACACGAGCCTCTGGTTTCTGAGATTTTTTTTCCTACATGTGAAACTAAGCGCTTTGCATAGACTGGGCGCTAGCTACATTCTTTCTGATGGGTGACTAGTCGGTGATCAGCTGGCCGTCGGGGCTTGTCCAGGGTCGAACAACCAGTGTAAGAAATGTTTGTCTGACTGAGCCCAGAGGCGACGGCTTCCAGGCCCCGAGCCGCATGCATGTCAGGAGTCCAGCTCCTGGTCCGTGGTGCTGGTCCCACTGGACAGATACGTGGACAGGACACAATGGACAGACGGCACAGTGGGGACAGAGAGGCAGACGATGACAGAGCCGTAGATAGGCGACGGTGACAGATGATAGAGATAATGCCTCTGGGTGCCAAAGCTGCAGGGGCCTTGGAGGCAGGCAGGTGGGCCGCCCCCGGCCTCCGTGCCCCCCCCACCCAGGGCTCCGAGGGTGAGGTTGGGGGGTGACACGCGGGACTGAAAGCCGCCCCTGCCCGGCCTGCCCCACCCACCGCATCCCACTTCTCTCGTCAGCCGTGGGGACCCAACCCTGCTGCCTCTGAAGGCCGCCCACCCACCTGGACCTCCACCTCCACCTCCACCTCCACCTCCACCTCGCTGGGCTCCTGCCACTCAGGTCGGACGCGGGATGCACAACCATCGGGTTGGCCCCAAGGGGGTCACCGGCCCTGGCCCTGTCTGTCCCGCGGACCTCGCCACCTGCAGCCCTGGCCCCCCCAGGTCGTCCCCCCTGCCGGTCCCCCCCCCAGGGAGCCCGCGGGGTGGTGCGGGGGTGGGATAGGGGAGGAGGGGATGGAGGAGGGGGGATGGAGGAGGGAGGGGATAGGGGAGGAGGGGAT
Source organism: Cynopterus sphinx (assembly GCA_030015415.1). NCBI lineage: Eukaryota > Metazoa > Chordata > Mammalia > Chiroptera > Pteropodidae > Cynopterus > Cynopterus sphinx. The sequence goes on from CM057393.1 coordinate 45,634, forward strand.
GGAGGAGGGAGGGGATAGGGGGAGGGAGGAACGGGGAGGCGGGACTCGGGGGCGGGGCCCGGCCGGGCGCACAGAGCCGGGAGCCGGGAGCGGAGCGGGAAGCCCGGGAGCCGGGCGTGTGGTGGCTGCGGGGCCCCGGGCTGCGGCCCGAGCGGGGTCCGCGGAGCCGCGATGAGGGCGCCGGCGCTGCTGACCTGCTGCGGGTGGCTGCTCGCGCCGGTGAGTGCGCCCGCCCCGCCCCGGACCCCGGACCCCGCCCTGGACTCCCGGTCCCGGTCCTCGGACCCCGGACCCGGACCCCGGCCCCAGTCCCCAGACCCCAGTCCCGGTCCTCGGACCCCGGACCCGGACCCCGAATTCCCGGACCCCGGCGCGGGAGTGCGCCCGGCCCCCCGCTCCCCTTCGGGGTCGTCCGCCCGCAGCCCCGGCCCCCGGCCCTCCAGGGTGAGCGCCCCCCTCGCCCCCCCCGCAGGGTCCGCCGGGTCCGACCCCGCAGCGAGCGCCGGGAGCCCCCCGCCCCCCGGGGCGCGCTGCACCCGGGTCCCGCGTCCCCCCCGCGCGTCTCGGGCGCTTCCCCGGGGCCGGGGGCGGCGGGTCCAGCCACGCGGGGGCCCCTGTCCTGGGGACACCGGAGCGACCGGTCCTCACCGCGCGCCCCTCCAGCACCTGCTGCGGGTTCGCGGGCTCCGGGGTCCGCGATGTGGCTCAGAGCTTCCTTCTGGGACTTTCTGGTTTCACCCCCGTTTGAGAGCAGGGGTTGAGAGCAGGGGAGGGAAGGTGGCGAGGGGTTGTCCCTTAGCGCCCCGGGGTCCCTTCTCAGGAGCTCACCTCTACCTGAAGACGGTTAGGAAGGGGGTGAGGGGTTCTTGCAGCCTCTCCGCCGGCAGTGTGACCCGGTCGCGTCCCCTCCCTGCTGTTCACTTTTCCTCAGGGTGTGCCGGGAGGACCGAGCTATTTAGGGGGGCTGCACGCCTAGCAGCTGGGTTTCCAGGCCTCCCCCTGTGAGGACACACCGCCCCCACCCGCCCCCAGAGGGGTGCTCCCAGCCGAGACCCTGGCTGCCACTTTCTGCGCTCCCCGAAAGCCCCCGCCGAAAGTCCACCCAAATAAGTCAGGCCCCGCGTGCTCCAAGAATGCCGGGCGCTAGGACGGCTTTTAGTGCCGGAAGGAAACATGCGTTTTTCACATCACTCGGATTTCTCTCGTCTCGAAACACACGGGGTCGGCTCTCCCCACGTGAAAACCACAGGCGTTGCTGCAGCGGGTGGTTGGCCAGAAGCCAGCTGGGGGAAGCGACGAGTGCTGGGTCTTTTTGAAAACGAGGGTAAACGTGGCCATGCATCCCGCATTAAGTGCCTTTTCTTAATCCTCTCAGGAAACTGTGTTCCCGCTTAGGGTGCTGACTGACTGGTTCCAAGGGGGGAACAATTAGATGTGGGGACCGGCACGGGCCCAAGAGCCTGGGTGTTCAGGCACGGGAGGGGCACAGCGCAGCGTGCAGTGTGGGTGCTTGTTGGGGGGCAGCAGAAAAAGAGAACGTTGGGCCTCAGTACAGACAGAGATCAGGACAGCATCTGTTAAGACCGACGCGTGTGGCGTGGCCTTGCGCACACGTTAACAGGCAACATTAATCTGTGTCACGACGGCAGTCCCCGTGACGGCCCCGTGTGGTGCAGGACACTGAGGCGCCGCGCCTCCCTGGCCGAGTTGCCCCCCAGTCTCTTAAAAAAGACTCCTTCACTCCAAACCCTGAGGTGGAGTTTCAAGTGTGACCCGCAGCCTCTAAAACGAAGTCGCCCCGCAGGGCCCCATCCGGGGGGCCCAGCGCCGTCCAAGCGAGGTGTCAGGGCTGCTGTGCGGCCATCGCACGCGGTCTTGTGGGAACCGCGTGTGCTTTCGTGAAGTCAGGGGCTGCGACACTGTTGGGTTAGAGGCCTCCGGCGCTGCGAGGTCAGGCCACTGCCAACACGCTCCGTACCGCGTTTGTCAGCTGGTCATCCTGCTCGGAAACTGACTCTCTCGGTCACAGTTGCTTTTCCAGTCGCCGCGCCAGGGGGACGAGAACGAGCGCTTTCAAACGCAGCTAGTCTGGGAGCGCTTCGAAACTGTGTGGTTGGGGTGTGCTGGGTAGAACTTTTGCTTGACTTTCCTCTTAGGGTGGAATTTTAGTAATTTCTGTTTCAAACCTCGACCAGGTGACCAGCATCCACCCAGAATGCCGAATCCACCTGGAAATTCGGGAGGAAGAGACGAGGTGCGCAGAGCAGCTGAGGGCCCAGCCGGAGGCGCACAAAGGTGGGCGGGGGCGGGGGGGGGGCGGCCACCTGCGGGGAACCGGACTGCGGAGAGCTACGCCTCCCCCGCGACCTGGAGCCCTACAGTCACCAGCTTAAAAAAAAAAAGAGGCTCTAGTCCCACTTTTAGTAAGCTTCCGGGGAGACTGGCGTGGCGGGGACGCTCCTCCACACAGACCTTTAACAAGAAAGCCTCAGTCCCCACAGTCACAGTTCCCAGGGTCTGAGACAACAGCAACGGTCACTAAAACAATTTCTTGGGCGTTGTTATGGTTTGCAAAAGCCACTCCATTTTCCATGAGTGTTCATCTGATTTCTTGCATTTTGAAATCCTAGTTGCATCACCCATGATTTTGGTCCAGTTAAGAACAGTGGAAACTTGTCAGAAATCAAACGGGAAAATCAGTTTCCCGAAGGCGGGCCTATTGCAGATACAGTGAAGTCGCTGATTTCATTTTCTTCGGGTCACAAAGCTGGGACCACGCGCCCCACAGCCGCAGGCCTAGGAACTCGGGGTTCTGGGCTGACACCCAGATGATCGGCAGCAGCAAGAACCTTTGGCGCCTTCAGCTCTGTGTGGTGACTTTATCCTCTTTCGGGAAGGGTTAAAGTGAAAGCAAGGCCGTGTTAGAACAGGTGGGGGTCCCGCGGTGGGCCGCAGGCCAGCGTCGCGGGGCGGGCCTTCGCTCTAGGCCGCTGTCGGGGGCAGCGGAGCGGGAGCCACCTAGGTGATTCTGAACTTTCTAGGAGCCACATGGCGAGTAAAAAACGGCGAGATGCGTTTTGACATGTTTCGTGTCTTAGTTATTACCGTTGCAACTCGTAACGAACATGAAACAGTGATGAGACATGTCGGGGTGCCCTTTATGTACGTCTCAGACGCCCACTGCGTCAGAGCCGGGACCTGCCACCTCCGAGCGCTGACAGGCGGCCGGTGGCTCCCAGGCCGGGCAGTCTGCTCGAGGCTGAGACCAAAAACGCGTCCCGCGCCCTCCCGTCCCCTCCCTGGCCGGCAAGCGGGGCCTCGGGCTCCAGGGCCCCTGCAGCCTTGACGACTGCGCTTCCGCGGGGCCACGGCTTCCACGCGGGCTGGTGGACGGGCCCCAGCGAAGGCGGGCGGCGCGGCTCAGCCCCGCAGCACAGGGGCACGCGCGCCTGTTCTGTGCGAAGCCACGTGCTGACTGCTCGCCTGCTACGCGGGTAGGTGAGGCGGGGTCCTGCCAGCCAGGGGCCCGTGTGGGACCTGGCGTCACTGGCTGCCCCAGTGGCCTCAGGGGGGCTGGCTGTTTGGGGTGAGGCTGGGATGCCGCCTGCAGTCCGTGACGACCAGGGGCTCCCCCCGCTCACTTCAGGTTGCTGGTGTCATCTGGGGCCGGAGCAGAGAGGCCCCATGGAGCTGCTGTCGTGCGCGGGGACCCGTGGGGTGTGGCCGGGGTGTGGGGTTCGCAGGCCCTCTCCGGGCTCCCTGGAGGCTGTCCACTGCTGTGGGTTTACCTTTGAATGGAGGGGTCATGAGTGACGTTTGCTCCTGAGTGTGGAGGGGGGACACTGCCAGAAACTGTCACCCGGGGACCCTAAGACACCGCGGGCCCACCTTGCCCCCGGGGGGCACATCGGCAGGAAACGCGATGAGGCCGCTCGGGCGCGTGCAGTGCGCCCCGATCCCTCGAGCACTCGCCGCTGTGGGCGAGGCTCTTCCTCAGCCTAGACGGTGCACACGCAGCGAGTGTGTCCGCAGTAAGTTCCCGTCGCTGCAGGACAGCGGTCCAAGCAGGGCCGCGTCCCGCCCGCCCTCACCCCGTCTCCCTCCAGCCTGCAGGGGCGTCTGGGACAACATCACGTGCTGGCGTCCTGCGGACCTCGGGGAGACCGTCACGGTGCCCTGCCCCTCGGTGTTCAGCCACTTTCACAGCAAACCAGGTACTGTCTGTGTGTCTGGGCCCCGCGGCAGTTTGCGGCCGGCAGGTCCGTCCCCTGTCCTGGCCGAGGGGCCGGCTGGGCCTTGCGAGCTGAGCCCGGTGGCAGCGGGGGCGTGACAGGGGCCGCGTCTCGACATCCAACATCCGTGCTGCAGAGAACTCACTCTGCGGCTGGCCGGGGCCACGGGGTAAGCTCCCGAGGGGCTGGAGCTGCCGAGGACTCTGAGCAGAGTGTGTGGCCTGGTGGGGCCGGGAGAGGGGGCATCCAGAGCAGAAAGGCCGTTTCGTCCTGGGACTTGGTGACAGTCACTGGGAAGCAGCCAGAACGCGGTGATGGCCATGGTCACCCCCAGAAGGGGGACACATCACTTAGGTGACATGCTCTGCAGCCAGGGGAGAGCAAGGACAGCTGGGTGGCGACCGGCAGGAGCACGCGCCCCCGGCCGGCCGCCCCCTGCAGCCTGGGGTCTGGCCCCGCCGTCCTTTCCCGGGGACTATGAGCAGGTACCAAAGCCACCAGATGGCCGAGGGGCAGGACCTTTCTGGACAGCAGAGGCCACCCCAGGGCCACGGGAAGCACGCCCACCGCCCCCGCTGGGCCGACGTCCGGGAACCCTCCCTGCCCAGGCCTGGAGCCGAGCCAGACGCCATGACTGAGACCCTGTCTCTGCAGGACCCTCGCTCGCACTGAGAGAGGGACGGGAGTGTGTAGTCAGCTCTGGGGAGGTGGGGAGCACCTGTCGCCACCCCGCTGAGGGCCCCCCTATTCTGAGGCCGAGGTGCACAGGCTCTGGGGACAGGTGGCTCCCAGAACAAGGGGGATCCGGGCTCCTCAGTCCTCGGGCCGTGGACCCCCCTGCACCCCCAGCCCCAGCCCTGTGTCCAGCTGCCCAGGCACCCCAGGGCGACACATCAGCAGTGCCCCTCGCCTCACTGGCCACTACTCAGTGCCTGCTGGGACGCCCCCTCGCTGCGTGCGGTCATTCTCCTGACCAGACGCTTCCTGAGTGGACACTCCCCTTGGGGTCAGCTAGGAGCGGACGAGGGGATCAGGTGAAACTGCCCTTGTTCCAGGCAGTTTAAACGCTCGTCCGCGATCTTCTCCTCCTACCTCAGTGACACACGGTGCCTGCCCGTCCGCTGTGGCCCCGCGCTGTGACAGGGCAGCAGCGTGGGGACAGGACAGGTTGGGGGGCTCCGGATGGGCGGAGTCGGCTGCACGTGTCTCTCACCTGACAAACACACCTGACGGCAGCTGCCACCCTGAGCACTGGTCACGGTGTCGTGTTTGGTGACACAGACGCCCTCAGCCGGGGCCACAAAGCGGAGGGGTCTCACTCAGGTTTCAGGGCGGAGGGGCCCAGACCGGCTCCTCGCGGACCCAGGGACGAGCGTCCGAAGGCCGGGCTGTGACGGATGTGTCACCGCCGACCAACGCCAAGCTTCACCTTCCAGGAAACATCAGCAAGAACTGCACGAGTGACGGGTGGTCGAAGACGTTCCCGGATTTCGGAGACGCGTGCAGCTACGAGGACCCCGAGGACACGGTAGGGCTCCCCGGGGCTGCCGACCGTCCCCAGTCCCCGTGTCTTGGGCTCTGCTGTCCTTTCTGCTGTCGCTGGGCCCTGTCGTGGCTGGTCACTCATACTCGTTTCGGGGTGTAACACGCCGTGTTTTGCACATCGCTCGGAGGGTCCTGTCGCCAGTGCCTTCGCGGTCTTTGGTTTCTCTCTTGGCTCTTTCTGGTCCCACAAATGGGCTGGCCGTCCACACGGCCCGCGATGCACATCCTCTGGGAGTCCCTGTGGAGGGTGAACACAAGGGGCAGCCACACAGCTCCCGAGGCTGGGGACAGCACCCATGTACCACGTGGTGGCCGAGGCCCAGAGCAGGCAACGCCAGGGACCCTCACATTGGCCTCAACTCAGTGATCCCGGGCATGATGTGAGCGATCCTGCTGCCGGTTGTCCCCAGATGTCACTTGGCTCTCGAGAACACCCAGACCAGACCGCCCGTGGGCCCCGGAGCGAGACTTCAGGGCGTGCAGAGTTTAGCCCCAGCCTCGGGCTGTTGCCACAGAAGGAGGGGCTCCCAGGCCCCACCGGGAGGGCCTGGCTTCACCTGCCCGGTGGCCCTGCTGGATGCGGTCCAACTGTTTTGGGGACCTGGCGGTAGGCCACAAGGCCAGGAGGGCCTCATCCTCTGCAGACGTGGTGGGGGGCTCTGCAGTCCTCGCGCCGCCCCATCTGTCCCCCCGTCTGTGGTGGCGGCCGCACCTCCTCTGCTCCAGGACGAACCTCGCCTCCGCATTTATTCAGAGCCTTGTCAGGTCCCCATAGGGCCTCGTCCTCCTCGCTCACTCCACTGTCCCGACTCTGTCCTCGGGGACAGAACCCATGTGGCTGTGAGCACGTCGGGCTGGGCACGTGCCATGATCCAACGGCCTCACGGCAGCCACCCTGCGTCCTCGGTCCTGCCTGGCACCAGCCGCGTGTCAAACACTGTGCACGTGGCAGTCTGGGGCGTCACTCCGGGGTGAAGCCGTAGGGTGGGTGGGCGAGGGCCAGGAGGGCAGCCGCAGGGCCCCGGCCAGGCTGGAGCAGTGGAGGCAGTGGTGGCCCCGCACCACCCCAGCCCCCGAGATCCGCTGCCTTGTGGCAGCCACGCACTTTCCTCCTGCGCCCTTCCAACTGGACTTCCTGCCACCAGACAGCCGGACGCCGCCCCAGAGCTGCGGGCGCAGCCTCTGCTGGTCTCCGAGGGGATCCAGTTCCAGGGAAACGAGTCGGCTGCACGGGAGCCCGGGGGATGGCGACGTGGGGTGAGGGACTCAGGGTAGGGCCAGGCGGGAGCCTGTGTGGGGAAGGGGCCGGGGACCACAGAGCCGCAGACGCCCCTCCGGGCTGGTCCCCCTGTGGGCCCAGAGACCCCGAGGCTCGGGATCCCCCGGCCGTGCCGGGCCCTCTGCGTCCCTCCGGAGGGGCCCTTCCACCTCGGCCTTCTGTCTCTCCGTGCCTGGGTGGAGGGCTCGAGCCCTGTGGAGGGCGTGCGGCCCCCCTGCCCCCACCGAGTTCCGCTGGGGAAGCAGGCTGCAGGGACGCGAGGCCCTGGCGCTCACCGGCGCCCGCCGGCCCCGGGCCGTCCCAGCGCAGCACGTCCATGGTCGCGGCCCCCGCTTGCTCCGGCGTCAGGCCTGGCGCGTCCTCAGGCCAGGCTCCCCGCCCCCACCTGCTGCCCAGTGTCCCCCGTCTGCGGTCTCCCAGGGATGCTGCGAGCTGGGGAACACGGAGTGACCAGAAATGCAGCTGCCGGAGGGAGTCTACGGCCAAGCGTAGCCCCTCGGCCGCCCCGGACCCGCCGCCCGCACGCCTCGCCGAGGACACGCTGCGTGCGGGCTGGACGGCGGCGCGCGCCCCTGTCCGTGCTGTGTGGGCCACACCGCCCTGCTAAGGGGCCCGTCCGGCGCCGCGGGCTGCCGCTCGTCAGGCGGACACATTTCTTCCACGTTACGCCAGAGCCCGGGGCGCACGCTGCCCTCAGGCCCCACGGGCCCGGCTGACGTCAGCTCCCCCAGGGCCGGCCCGGCACGCGTGGGGCCTGCGTGGGGCCCGGCGTGGCCTCTCCGACCTGTGGGAACACGCTGGAGACGGCGAAGGGGGCCCCCAGGAAATGGACCCGCGTGTCCAGTGGACCCAAGAGGACCGGGCACCGCACCCTGCGTTTGCTGTTTCTGCCGCTGCCGACCTAACGGCCTTGGAACGAGGTCCTCCAGCCACGCAAAAGGCGGGGGACGCTGCCATCGTGGCCATCAGGGGCCGTGAGCGCCCTCCTTGCTGCGTGGCTCAGCGGGCAACACGGTGACACCGGGGGCAGGGACAGCCAGGCAGGCAGGACATGCCCGGGCTCGGCGACGAGGCCAGGGCGTGGCAGGAGCAGCATCGGCAGCAGCGTTGGCCGGCCCTGGCACCAGAGCCACAACCCCGCCCGGCGCCCACAGCCTCTCCCTGGCAGCGACCCCAGTGGCTCTGCGACCCCCACGGCTCTGCGACCCCAGCGCCCCCTTCCGCCTGTGCCACCGGGGACAGCCGGGGGGCTCCGATTCGGGGGCCGGCTTGGAGGAAAAGGGCACGACGTTAAAAACGCAAAGTGCCCAGCGAGCGTGGGCCGGCCCCTCGGTCCCAGGCTGCCACCAAAAGCTCACGGCACTTTCTTTCTCGGCAGATCACGTTTTACGTCCTGGTGAAGGCCATTTACACCCTGGGCTACAGCGTCTCTCTCGTCTCCCTTGCAGCGGGGAGCGCAGTTCTCTGCCTCTTCAGGTAAGTCGCAGGAACGAGCAATTGTGCCACGAATGCGGGATGGGGGAAGTATCCATCTAGCCACCCGGTCCGCCGAGCAGAGAGGATGGCGGCCTGGAGCCTCTCCGTGCCGAGCTGACACAGCGCCCGGAGACGCCGCGTCGGCGCGACAGCGGCCGGACGCCGCTCCCTGGACGCCCTGCGTCCCTCACGTGCGGCGGTGGTCCTGGCCTCGCCCCGCATGCGGTCACTGTCACCAAACACGGCCACTTCGCGGGGGCTTGGAAAATGCAGAAGCCACGTGGTGCTGCGCGTGCCACTCAGCAGCACCCCCGCGGCCGTCCGCACCCGGCCGTGAGACACGGCGGTGTGACCCCGGCACGAGGCATGAGGCGGACGCCTGGGCCTGCCCGCGGCGGCTCCTCAGTCGCTGTGTGACTTTGGACAAATTCCTTCGATGCACCTGCACCGTGCGGTGCTAGTGGAAGACGCTCCCCCCGTTTTCAAAGCGCGGCACGTGGAAGGCCCGCTAGGCTGCGCCGGTCCTTCCCTGGCATCGAGGTTAGAGTCCCACCCCCACCTGGCACCTGACCAGCCGCCGTCGGCAACTGGCGACATACGTGGTACAGCCGGCTGGGCACGATCGGAGCGGAGAGGCTTCGGGCTCAGAACACACGATTCTGTCCTGGAAAAGCTAATGAGCATGTTTGGGATGAAATCCACGTCTCAGGCATCACGAGCACTAAAATGGGTGACGTTAGCTTATTTTAACAGGGTTTTGATCACCACACGTCCCTCTTCGCGAAAATATAATTCAAACGTTGACCAATGTTCACGTAAAATCAGTGTCTGTCGTGAGAGCCTAACAGCCCACGAGGGACCGGTTGTGAAAGTAAAATGCACGAGTGGAGCCCCGTGAAGAACGCAGCTGAGGAGGCCAGCAAACGTCATTCAGTTAAACTTTTCACTTTCAGGCGTGTCACCTACGGCAGGTGGCCGACGTCAGGAAGAGTGGGTCGGTAGCCTTAGCCCAGAGCCGCGCTTTGAAAACGTGGGGCACGTCTGCCAGGTTCCAGGCCTTCAAAAAGCCCTGGCACAATGTTAGCATTTGTTGTGCTGTCTGCTACGTTTTACTGCGCCTCTTAAACTTTGCGGTTGTTAAAGAGAAAAAAAAGAAAAGAAAAGAAAGGGAAGAGAGGAACAGCCCGGGACGTACGCTGGCCGGCGTGACTGGAGCCAGAAACTGTTCGGCCTTTTCTCGAACAGCCGCCCGGCCCGCCCCTGCCAGCGGCGGCTCACCCTCTGCTCCGTCCTTCGTGGCACATCTAAGGCGCCGGCCCGAGCGCATCTTGGAATCGCCAAACATGCGGGCGTGCTCCTTCGAGAGGACCTCAAGGGGTGTCACGGGTGTCGACACGGCCCTCTGCACGTGGGCGTCGTTAGTCCTCGCGGGTGGCACGTCTTAGAAAGGACGTCGTCCGCCGCTGGGGCCGTGCGTGGCGGTCGCCGGGAACAGCTGCCACGGCCGGGGCCCCTTCTCGGCCCTGCACACCCGGACACTGGCCCTTCCCGGTCACGGGCGCCCGCGCTGGGCTCTCCGGTTTCTGTCAGCGCCGCCCTGTGGTCTCCCCGGTGAGGTCCCGCACCCTTCGCTGGCGGCCCCCGGGCACCTGTTCGTGCGCTTCGATGCGTTTTGTTCAGTCGCGTTTCTGTTTCGGGGGGACGGATTCTGTCCGCCCGTCCTGCTTGGCGAGTGACTTCGGAGCAGTTTGCTCACCCCCCCGCCCCCCCGCCCCCTAGGAAGCTGCGCTGCACCAGGAACTACGTCCACCTGAACCTGTTCCTGTCCTTCATGCTGCGGGCCATCTCCGTGCTGGTCAAGGACGACGTGCTGTACTCCAGCTGGGGCACCCTGCACTGCCCGGACCAGCCGTCCTCCTGGGTGAGGCCGTCCCCGCGTGTGTGCGTGCGGGTGGGGGCTTTCTCCAGCGCCAGCATCAGCCTCCTCCCCTGCTGCTTGTGTCACCTCAGTCCCCACTGCTCTCCATGATGAAGTCCAGAGCCAGTGCAAAGGTCCGGAGGTCCTGGCCAGGGCCGGGGCCGGGCCAAGAGGCCGGGGCTCAGAGCAGGCCTGGGGCAGGCAAGACGGTGACAAGTGGGCGGGTGAGCGGGTCCCAGGCTGGGCGGGTGGGGGGCGTGAGCACGGAGCCCACCGGAGCCAGAGAGCCTGTGGAGGCCCCAGCAGGACTGGCAAGCGGCAGCCCGGGCGGGACGCGGACCCAGGGCACAGGCTGCCGCTGCTCCCAGAGCCGCCCAGGCTCCCGGCGGCAGGCGCCTCCGTGGCCACGGGAGGAGGTCGCCCGGGCAGCACCTGCTGGGAGCCCCGGCGGCTACGGAGACGCTCGGGCTGGCGCTGGCCAGGAGGCCAGTTGTCGCCATCAGCAGCGTCCGTGGACGCCGCGTGCCGGTCTGTGCCCTGGCTCTGCCTGTGGCGTGGTCGAGTCTGGCAATGCTGAGCCGCCACCCGCAAGCCGCCCGAGGGTTTTCTCTGCCAGCGTCGCCAGAGGCCCCGGCAGGAGCTGGGGGTCCCAGCGGCACCCGATTGGATGGGCGCCTCTGCAGCTGGCTCCTCACCTTCAAACGCGTGGCCCCTCGGCTGGCTCCGCTCAGGACGGCTCAGGTGTGACGGGCGTCGGCCCCCACGGGCCAGGACGGCTCAGGTGTGACGGGCGTCGGCCCCCACGGGCCAGGACGGCTCAGGTGCGGGCACGTGCATTTCCGGGGAGAACTGCTCCCCGTGCGCGCGCTGCACTGATCAAAGGGGCCTGAGGCCCCACCCCACGCGGAGGCCAGTCTCCCCACGGGCTGAGCCAGGAGCGTGGACGCGCGTTCCTCCCGGGAAGCCCCATCGCGCCCCGGTAGCCTCGGCTCTGCCCCAAGGAGCCCCTTCTCACCTCGTTATTAGGGAGCAGGGACCCGGCATTGGCCCTGGAGTGGCGCCGTCATCGCTGTCCTGCTCCTAGACAGGGCCACTGCCCCCGCCTGAGGGACAGGAGCGCTTGGGGTGACCTCCCCGCCCCCTCACAGCCCCACGGGGACACTGACCCCGCCACGACCTGGGCTTGGGATGCCCAGACTGTCTGCAAGGACGCCACTGGTGGTGCCCGGTGACTTTCGAGACAGTGTGTGCCCTTCGCGAGTGAGGCCGCAGGGCGAGGGGACCCACGATGGGCTGGGTCTCACGGCCGGTGGACTTGCGCTCAGGGCTCCGACCGCAGCCCTGTCCTGCGGAGGAGGGAGCCGGAGCCCTGTGGTCCCCAGAGCTGTGAGTGCCGGCGTCACCACGGGAGGGGGCTGGGAGGACACAGCTGTCCCCTTGTCTCCTCCAGGCGAGGTTCTGAGAAGATTTGTCAGCCAGAAGCCCGGTCAGACCGAGCATGGGGAGCGAGGGGTGTCCTTTCTTTCGGTGGAGTTCTTAGGACATTGTTGTTCCCAACTTGGTGTGGCCAGACATTATTCTCCCAAGCAGAACCCCCGGGCAGCCCCCAAGGAGAGGCAGAGGTCCTGGGGGATGCGACAGAGCCTCTTTTCTGCCCAGAGGGGGCTTCTTGCCAGGTCTAGCCACCCCTTCCTGGGCCTGGACAGGGTGGGGCCCTGGGGTCAGCTCCGGAGGGGACTGGGACACACAGGCGGCTGTGCCCTCGAGCTGCCCGGCCCCACCAGCCCACAGCCCGGGTCAGAACGGGCCTCCGGGAGCTCAGTGAGTGACAGCTGTCAGCACGCACACGCGGGCACACGTGTGCAGCACACACAGAGCGTCACACCCTGCAGAGGCTTCCGCCCCACGTAGGGTCCACCCTGGAGGGGCTTCTGGTTTGGGGCCCCGTATCCCGAGGGCAGTGCCGCTGTGGAAAGGACACAGGCGTCACCATGGGCGTGCGTCTCTGCTGCCCAGCGCTGGCCTCTGGCCTGGGGTCAGACCCGCCTGGGTGCCGGCCTGCCCCAGCGCCGGGCGCTGTCACGGCTCCACGTGAAGTGCCCTGTCCTTCCTGCCCCCAACCGGCAGCGCCTTGCTCACGGGGATGGCTCCAGGGCCTGGGGCCAGGGACTCGGGGTGGCACCCAGCCTACCCCTGGGGCCTTGGAGGCCACACCTGACCGACTCCGAGTCTGACCAGGACACAGCGCCCCCCACCTCCCCCTGCTCAGGGCTGTTAGGCTCCTCTGCCTCCTGCGGACACCACTGGGGCCTGGAGAAAACCATCCGATGAGTGCCTGGGGGTTGGCTTCCCGCAGGAGCCCCTGGCCGAAGGCAGGGCGCACGCCCCTCGACGCCCCCAGGTGTGGCAGGGGAGGGGACAGGCCTGCCAGGTGACATGCTTGGCCCCGCCTCTGGCGAGGGACGCTGCTCTGGTCACGCTGAAGATGACGACAGCAGAGGGCTTGTCACTCCCCAGACTCCGGTCCCCAGAGTGTGTTGATGGGACGAGCAAGTGGAGGGAGATGCCGAGACGCCGTTTTCACGGTCCCACCACGAAAATGGAGTTGTCCTGAGCACACGTCTGCGTGCCTTTCCCTCACGCAGGACGTCAGGACGCCCTCCAAGGCCCCGGCACAGGTCCGGAGCGTGCGACGTGTCTGACCGGCACGCCCTTGGACTGCACGCGCTGCTCACGCGTGCCCTGGTGCAGAGCCGCTCCCGGTTCTGCAGGATGGAGCTCGGGAGTGGTGCTGCGGGCTCGAAAGGGCCATGTTTCAGCTCCTGCCAAGCACACCAGGCGCTTCTGGAACGCCGAAACCGGACACCTGTGCCAGCCGCGTGCGGGCTGCCCGGCCCGCCCCGCCCCGCAGCACCTGCCGAGTGACCCGCGGCTTTGCCCTCGGGGGGCCGACCACCTCCTCGCACCCAGCACCCAGCACCCAGCACGGTTTCCGTGACGCTCAGATGAGCCACAGGCCTGCCGGGTGGTTCCCGCTTACACGGCTGCGTCGTCACTGCGCCTTTCCACACGCGGCGGCCATCGGCGTGCTCGGCGGGTGACGCTCCAGGGCGCGGCCGCAGCGAGTACTGGCCGTTCCCGTCACCAGGCTGTCCTTACACCGTGGGCAGGAAATCTGGAGCGGGCGGGGAGGGCAAGTGTCCGGGAGGTCCGGTCAACGCTCCCCAGCCCTGGGCTGTCGCGCGTGTCCCGTGCACATCGCCCCGGACACACCTCCGCGCACGCGCACGCCGGGAACCGCACGTGTCTGCGCATCGCCGTGCTCGTCGGGGCACGCGGCGCGCACTGGGCGCACGGCCCGTGGACGTGGCGGCTGGAGCCTCGGTTTCGTGGTGGTGCACGAGGCTGAAAGAGCGACGCGCGGACCCACACGAAGGTCTTCGCTTCCGTGCTCCGTGGCGTCCCCAGGCAGAAACCCCTTTAATGCTCCGGGGACATAGTCTATCTGCCTCTTTCCTTGGTGCTCCCTCTTGTTCTTCGCCTCTTGGTGAGAGGACAGTGGGGAGGAACAGGGAGGGACAGGGACGCATGGCTTGAGGACGTGGGACGCGGGGACAGGTGGACAGGAGGGGACACGGCCCGGCAGCCCAGCGAGTCCGCTGCCCATGGGTGGGCTGTGTCCCCGCCACGTCCCCGTGCTGCGCCCACGAAGCCCAGGCTGCGTGCCAGGGGCGTGTCTGCCGCACGCGTCCGCAGTGCCTGCTGCGTTGGGCGCCCTGGGCCGCGCCGTGACCGGGCCCCGCCGGCTGCCGTTGCAGGTGGGCTGCAAGCTGAGCCTGGTGCTCTTCCAGTACTGCACCACGGCCAACTTCTACTGGCTGCTGGTCGAGGGCCTGTACCTGCACACGCTGCTCGTGGCCGTGCTCACCCCGCACCGGCACCTGCTCGCCTACCTCCTCATCGGATGGGGTGAGGACCTGCTGCCCGCGGCGCCGCGCCCCGCCCCCGGCCGGCACATCGGGAGGGGCTGGTCCGGGGTGACGGGAGGGCCACGGCCATGCCCCGATGGCCCCGGACCCCCCGGGGCCTGTGACGCTGCCACATGGCCCCGCTGCCGGGAGGGAGCCTGAGGGGCCTGGGAGGGGCGGGAAGCCCTGCCGCTCGGGGTCCGGGCCACACAGCAGTTTGCGAGCGCCTCGCGCGAGCCAGGATGGGGAGGGGGAGCTGTGGGGGGGCACCCACGGACCACGAACACCGCGGGGTGCAGGTGCGTGTTCGGGCGTCTTCGCCGCGCAGAGGCATGAGCACGGGCGCGTGCCCTTACGAGGTTCCCGCTCAGTCTTCCCCTCACACGGTCTCGTCCTTGACGACCCCGCTGACAAAGGCCACGCTTGTCGCCGCGGCCATCTCAGGCTAGCCGGCGCGGGGCTGCGGGTGACCGGCGTCTCTCTGCAGGTGTCCCCACGGTGTGCACGGCTGCGTGGACTGTGGCCAGGCTCTTCGTAGAGGACACGGGGTGAGTGCCGTCCCCGCACAGCGGGGTCCTACGGCGTCCGGCGGTTCTGTGCCAGCCGCAGCCGCAGCGCCACGTCAGACCCCGGGTTGTGGGGTTTTCCGGGGCTGCCCGGGGTTTCTGTCCCCGTCAGTAGTCTGTCCTGAGGAGGGAATAAAACACAGCAACCACTGGGCAGGGACCGAGGGCCTCGCGGCCTCTAAAACAGTGCGACTGGGCCCTGGGGCAGTGTGGGCGTCGGGAGCCCCGCGGCACACGCGAGGTGGCTCTGCAGAGGGGCCTGTGGCGTCTGGCAGCGCGGTCAGGGCTGAGGCCGTGGGCAGTGGCCTCTGGTGACGGGGTCCGTAGAGCCAGCGGCAGGGTGCTTTTCCTCCTCTCCCCGACAGCTGCTGGGACACCAACGAGCACAGTGGCCCCTGGTGGGTGATGCGGGCGCCGATTCTCCTCTCTATCGCGGTGAGTGGCATCCACACTGGGCAGCGTGCGGGCCGCGTCCCCTGGGAAGAGGGGGCTGCTCTGCTGGGCCTTGCCAGGGGAGACGGGGAGGGGGCGGAGCCAGTCAGTGCTGTCCTGGGGCGGGGGGGGGGGTGCGTCCAGGAGGCACAGTCGGGTGGACCGAGGCCAGCGCGGCTGCCGGCTCCGTTGGCGCGTCCACGCCCCAGGCTAGCTCCCTGGCTGCCGCAGCCCGCAGTGCCGCGAGGCCGGCCGGGGGAGCGAGGCTGGCGGGGCCCGGGCGTCCTCCTCGGTGGGGCTGGGCCCCAGACACCTGACCACACCCCCTGTGTCCCCGCGCAGGTCAACTTTGTCCTGTTCGTCAGCATCATACGCATTCTGCTGCAGAAGCTGACGTGCCCAGATGTCGGGGGCAACGAGCGGTCACAGTACAAGTGAGTGCGTTCCCGGGGGTGCTGAGCCGGCCTCACTGCCCGCAGGCCTGGGCTGGGAACCGAGGGGGGCAGAGCGAGGGTGGCCGGGCAGGCAGGGGCCAGCGCCAGGCCGGGCGTCCGGGGTGGGCGTCCCCCGCGGTGGCCGGGACTCGGGCGTGGGCGTCCTGCGGCGGGCGTGCGGTCCTGGGGAGCGCCAGCTTGCTGAGCTGTTTGCCCACGGCCTCTCGGGGTGTGTGGGATCGAGAACGGGGTCCCTGCAGGACCCCCAGGTGGACCCGCTGCAGCCAGGCCCGCGTCCTGTCCCGACGGACAGCCACGCGGCGAGCTGGAGCGGTCCTCGCTGCACGTGCACGTCCGCCTGTGTCGGGGGTCGCCTGAACCCCCGAGGAATGGGGCCAGCTGCCGGGGCCGGCGGCTCAGCTGTGTCCTCCCCCGTGCAGGAGGCTGACCAAGTCCACCCTGCTGCTCATCCCCCTGTTCGGGGTGCACTACGTGCTCTTTGCCGTGGTTCCCATGGGCGTCCTGTCCAAGTACCAGCTCACGTTCGAGCTGTGCGTCGGGTCCTTCCAGGTACGTGCGGCGGGGCTGGCCGTCCCCCGCGGGCGCGAGCGGCCTCTGATGAGCCTGTCTCGCCTGCAGGGGCTGGTGGTGGCGGTCCTCTACTGCTTCCTGAACAGTGAGGTACGGTCTCGTCGCGCCCCGGGCACCACGCACACACGAGCGGTTTGGGAGGGAGCCCCCAAACTGCCCCCGGCCAGCACTGAGTCTCCCCCGCCGGGGGGCCACGGTCCTCTCCGCCCCCACCCGCACCGTCTGGGCTCCTCCTGCGCCCCCCAGCTCCGTGTGCTCAGGAAGGCCCCAGCCGGCGGTTGCACGGTCACCCGCGTGCTCCCACGTGCTCCCTGGCCCACGGCGTGAGTCCCAGAGCAGGAGGGACAGCGCCCCATGGGTGCCCTCTGTGGCCTTGGCCTGTCACTCATCTCTCCCGTGCCATCACGTCACCGAGCTGCGGTTCCCTTTCCCGCTCCGCGTGGCCCACGCCTGCACTCGCTGGTCAGGGGCCATCCTGCCCATCGGTGCAGATGCTCTTCCCGCCGAGTCCCGAGTACCCTGTCCTGTCCTGTCCCCGCCCGGTATCGGCAGTGGGTAGTCCGGGGACTCACGTCCGGCAGAGTCGCCAGGAACGTCCCCCACTCCTGCCCCCCCCCCGGTTCCTGCTCTGTCCCCTTCTGTGCTCACGGATCCCTCGGAAGCACAGCAGTGGCCTGGAGACCCCCTGGGCAGAGGGCGGTGGCTGCGAGGCGGACGGGCGACACTCAGCAGCGCTACCTACCGCTGTGGTGCAGGCACTGGCCGCACGTGCCCCAAGGCCCGGCCTGGTCTGCCCTCTGCCCACGGTCCCACTGAACTCAGCTCACACTCTGGGGCTCGGTGTGAGTGCCCCCAGGCCCCCCGCAGCCGAGCCCTTTGCCCTGTGACGCCTCCCTTCTTCCCTCCCCTTCCCGACACCGTCCGGCCAGGCTGACAGGATGTGTGCGCAGCAGGGCCGCCCTCTGGGGCCAGCTCTAGGCCCAAGTCCCCTCTCCTGACCCCACGGCCGTGGCTCTGCCCTCACCCAGGTGCAGACAGAGCTCAGGAGGAAGTGGCGGGGCTGGTGCCCGAGTCAGGCTTCCGGCCGCGGCGACGGGCTGCACAGCCTGTCCCTCTCCAGGACCGGCTCCGACGGCGCCCTGCACCTCCGCCGCGGCTCCTGCTCCGTGTCCTTCCTGCAGACAGAGGCCTCGGTCATGTGAAGGGCCCCGGGGCTTGGGAGCGCCCGGCGGGATCGGCTCGCCCCACGCGACGGGGGCGCCTCGTGACAGACGGGACTCTGACTGCCCTACAGCTGCGGCCGTTGGGTCATCCCACGTCTGACAGCCCGTTTGCAAGGAGGACAGTGCAGGCCGAGCGCACAGCCCCTGGGGGCCGGGGTGGGGGTGTCTAGCACCTGCGCCTGTGCCTGGCAGGCGGCTGGCCCAGCCTGACGTGAGGTGGCGCCCACTGCCTGCGTGACCCGCACCCAGCCCCGGCCCCTCGTGTCCGAAGGACCTGGACCTGAAAGCCTGCGTGGGACGCCCTGAAACCCCTCTGCACACCAGGGGGACCTGCCCCTCCCGGGCACCCCCACCTGCACCCCATGTCCCGCTCACACCTCAGCCCCGGCCCTGCTGTCCCTGCCCCTCCACCGGGAGCGCCGGCCGGGCCCGAGCAGGGCGCCCGGCGGGCCCCAGGGGCCAGTGGGGAGCAGCGTGTCAGCCCCTCGAGGCGCCGTGCCCCTTGCCCACTGCGGGCACCGCAGCCTCTCGCCCCAGCAGGCCTGTCTGGGCCTCCAGGAGGCCCCTGGTCCCCCGGCCACTGGACGAGGCCTTTAATCTGGTGGGAACAGGAACCTGTTCTCTAATGAAATCCTCTCGCAGTCGCTTCTGTTTCACGGAGGATTGTTCTAGCACAGCATCCCGCGGTACCGGGCACGTGTGTCCGGGGCAGCGAGGGGTGGTGCCGGACCCCTCCGGCCGCACACCTGCAGGCGGGCTGCAGTGGCCGAGAGGCCTGAGGGCCCTGCGCGGAGCGCGGGCGGCAGTGACCCACACCGTGCCGGGCCGCTTGGGGCTCTGCCCAGCACCAGGGCCGGGCCTGCCCCGCTGCACCCACTTCTCCGTCCACCTACAGCGCTGGCCCCTGAGAACGAGGCCCCGAGGCCTCCCAGTGCGCCGCAGGCCCTGGCACGGTGCCGGCGACCGGCGTGCAGGGCGGAGGGAGCGGTCCTGCGGGCCGCGTGGGCCAGCGAGCGGGGTGCCCGTTCCCTCTGCAGTCGGGGAGCAGGCCCGCACGGCGCTGCGTCCACACCACCCGGAGCAGGCCCCACGCCGCTGCCTGGCTGTGACCAGAGCCACGCGGCCGCCCGCACAGCCAGACCGAGTGTGGCCGGAGCCGTGGTGGAGCTCGGGCGCTGGACGTGCGTGGCGACCCTGACGCGGTCACTGCCGTTTCCGCCCGCTGGCCTCCCCGGGGAGGCACGGCGTGCTGGGAAGTGACCACGGAGTCGACGAGCCTCACGCGTGAACGCCTCAGTGAAGTCTGCCTCAGGCCTGGACGCGAGCGGGAAGTCACGCTGTTGGGCGCGCGCCCGTGACATCCATGGGAGGAGGGGTGCCTGGCACAGCCGTGGCCTTTGGAAACCGCCCCCCCGGCACCTATGCACCCGACAGGACACCCTCACTGGAGTGGCCGGCGGTGGTGGACCTTGGCTCTCCCGCAGCCCTGCGGTGGGCGCCCTGCACTCGCCACCTGGCTCCGCAGACCCCGAGAGCCCGCGCGTGGGCCAGGCCGAGCACGCGTGTGCGTGCGCACGTCTGTGTGTGCACCTGTGTGCGCGTGCGCCTGCACGTGCATCTGCATGCATTTCCACGCGCGTGTGCGCACGTTTGTGAGTGTGCGTGTGTGTGTCACGGCCGTGACCCAGCCCTGCCTCCGCCACGGGCTTTGAGGCAAACCCTGTTTCTAATAAACGGCCTTTTGAGAGGGACGTGGCGCTGCTGAGGGCCCAGCCGCGGGAGGCCCCAGGCCTCGTCCCCCCCACCGCAGCATTTTTTCCGGGAGCTTCAGGAGCCAACTAGGGACGTCCGACAGCACGAGCAGAATGGGGACAGGGGCGGGGGCGCAGGGGGTCCGGGCACCCCGCAGTGCACAAGCCCGGGAGTGGACGTGGGGGTCCAGGCGCCCTGGACACTGGGCAGGTGGGCGCCCGCTCACCAGGCCGCGGTGGCTCCTCCTGCAACACCCGTGCTGCCCCGCGCCCCCCGCCTGCGCGCCTGAGGGACGCAGGGTCACAGAGGCCGCCTGGCCGACCCGGTCTAGGGCCCACCCCCACCCGCTGCGCTCTTCGGGACGCAGGGCTTTGTTCCTGGGGGATGGGGAGGCGGCTGCACGGCGCTGTGGGCGGTGGGCGTAGTCCCCCCGTGGCCCTTTAAGAGGCCCCGCCTGCTGTGGACATCACAAAGGATTTGGGGCATCTTTTATACAGAAAAGCGTTCTTTGGAACAGGGAAAAAAAAGGACTCTCACGTCCTTCTCTTCGCTGACGGCTTAACAAGGAAAGGGGGGCGGCAGAGGACAGCAGGGGGGCCCCTCGCTGGTGAAAAGAGCCCCCCACCTCCGCCTGCCTGGGACAGAGCCAGACCAGCAGGCGGCCAGACTCGGGCCCCAGCCCCCGCCCCCGGCAATCACTGGCATCTTCTCTGTGTTCAGCCCGCGGAGCAGAAGGAACAGGGAAGGTAAACATTAGGACGCAGTTGGAAGACGACAGGCCAGGTCACACCGGTCTCTCCTCCAAGGCTTAGGGCTCCACGTCCTCCTGTGCCGAGGCCGCGGGTGACTAACTCTGAGGAAGCGCGGGAACGGGGTGCACCCCGAACACACACGCGCCGTGGTTTACGTAACCACCCTCACGAAGGCGACGGTGCGATTTCAAACAGTATCGTGCTCACAGCCCCCTCAGATTTAAAGTCCCCGACGCGCGAAGGCCCGCGGTAAAGTGACTCATGATTCCGCGGGTCTGTGCGTCGTGCGGGCTGGGCGTGTTCGCCCCGCTCTGTCCGCCGGCAGTGAAAGGCCACCGATGCCCCTGCGTGTAGCTCTGGGGGAGCTGGGGACGTGGGAGGGGTGTTGGGGGTGGGGATCACTGAGGCTCTCTCAGGATCGGGGGCTAGTCACTGTGTCCCCCACTGTGTTTCTGAGGGGACCCAGCGAAGTTCCCATTCGACCCTCTGCTGCCTGAGCCCCACCTCAGCACCGCTGGCTGCACTGGGCATCCCCTGGGGCCACGAGCAGGACCCGCTTTGCTCGGTGGGTCTTGGGTCTACCGCTCGCTCCCTGACGGCTGAGAAGACTCTTGTGCTTGGCAAATGCGGGAGGCGGAGAGTGACAGAAGCAAGTCACTGGGAGAGCGCCCTCTCCCTGAGAGTGCCACTGAGATTACCCCGTAGGGCACGGAGCCTGTGGCTCCTCGTGGACCCCGGGGATGGACGTCTTGGGGAGGGAGGCCAACGGCGGGGTTTCGGAGGTCGGGTCTGGGCCGGGATGGGTGTTGGCGCGCGGTGGGGTCGCGTGGGGCTGTGACAGGGTGGGGGCCGGCCACAACTGGAGGGGCCTCCCGGGCCCTCGGAGAAGAACGTCTCACTGAGCTGGCCGTGCGTCCGAGAAGCTGTCCTGCCTTCACCGCGGGCGAGGCGAGTACCCACCGCCAGACCAGCGGGTTTTCGGGCGGCGTCTGAAGCAAGCGATGCTGTCGGGTTTCCTTCTCCATGCGACAGGCAGACCTCTCTCAACCTTCTGCCTGTCGCACCGAGTCGCCTGGTAACACTTGGAAAGAAAAGCGTTTACAGCTCCTGCCACGGTGCCGTGGAGCCCAGGCCCACCGTGACAGAGGCAGAGGGGGCCGCAGGCTGCAGGCTCCGGGGCGGGGCTGCCCACCTGCCCAGGCCGGCACGCGACGCCCGCGGCAGCAGGAAGACAGCACGGAGCGGCCACAGCGGAACGGACTCACGAACGCGTGTCCACGGGGACTCAGCATAAGGGGAAGACCAGGCCGACAGGGACCCCGTGGGACGTCTGACACTGGCGAGCTAGCCTCCGCCGGGAGCCGTGTCCCCAGGGCTGTCTGACAGGGACCCGGGACTGAGGTGGAAGGGCGGTGTCCCTCGAGGGTCACGTGGACACACGCAGGGACTGGGAACTGCCTCGGGACGCGGGGCCACAGCGGTCCCAGTGAGAAGAGGCATGAAGCAGGGACACCCCCCTCCGCCCCCTGCTGGCCCGGGACTCTGGCTGCCCGGCAGAAATGCCACTGGAACCATCGTGTCCCCGGCCTCTCACTGAACCCCATGTGAGGTGGGACATCTGTCACTTTTGAGGGTGGGGAGACGAGGCGCCCTACGTGGTGCCGTGGGACCCCGGGGCCCGTGTGCCCAGCACAGTGCTCGACCCATCCACACTGCGGCCACGCCGAGCCTGGACGGCGGGCCTGGAGCTGCGCACGGACACGCGGGGGACCTGGGCGCTTCCGCAGCAACGACCCACCCAGAGGCCCCTTCTGCAGACCGGCGGAGACGCTGGGTCAGGGAGAACGCCCCTGCCGTGTGCGTGCGGTGACAGTGTCTCAGACGGCAAGCAGCACGCGGTTCTGCTGCGCCCGGAAGCGCCCAGGGAACCCGTGCTTCTGTTTCCGTGGAAAACCGAGTTTTAGGGCTTCAAGTTTTCATCAGAACCGAAGAAAAACGTGGGGAGACGAATACGCTGTCAGTTGTGGAGACAGGTTCTGTCCCTGTGCGCAGAGGCGCGTGGGGGGACCCGCAGCGAAGCCCCCAGTGGGCCCATGACCTCCGGGGCTGCAGACCGCGGTGGCTGAGGGCACAGTGTGGGCGTCAGCGCCCTCACTCTCCGGGGGCCCCTGGGAGCCCACCCCTGAAGCGGCAGGGGCCCCGCGAGCTCTCCAGTGGGTGTGTGGCCCGGGCTGGCTCACGGCACAGGCTGGAGCGAGGAGACCAGCTCTCCCTGCGGGCCGGTCAGCCTCCGACACGCAGGAGGAGCGTGGACGGTCCCAGCCGCGTGCGTGACGAACTCGCGGGGCACCTGCTGTGCGCCCGGCGCTGGAGCGGCCGCCCCGGTGGCGGTGACAGACAGAGCAGGCTCCTCTCCGGGAAAGGTCACCGTCCATCGTTCTGTGCGCCAGAGCCACTCTCGAACGCGCATTCTCGGGGGGACTGCGCTCACTCAGGGGACGCCTCTGACCCCTCAAGGCCACTCCGGGCACGAGGGCGAAGTCCCAGGACAGAGCACGCGGGCGACACTGTCCTCCGAACACCGGGCACACGGCAGAGCCGCGCTTTATTTGCCAGGCGCCCGGGAGCGGCCCCTGGTCGTCGGGGCCCTGCGCGGACGCGTGTTCCCTCTCCATGGGCTCCGCGAGCGCGGGGGCCCCGCCGCAGCCCCTACAGCGCTTCCTGCAGGAGCCGCCGCAGCCGCTCCCGCTCGCCGGGCCCCGGAGCCGCCCACGGGCTCCGCAGCTGCTGCACGTCCACGCCGCCCGACGCCCGGGCCAGCACCAGGCCCGGGGAGCTGCCGCTGCTCTTCTCCGGGTCGCCCACGAGCACCATGGCCACCAGCCTGAAAGCAGCAAGCGCACACGCTGTGACCCCAAGTCTCTCAGGCCGTCGTCTCCCAAGGGAGGGGTGGGCAGGGAGAAAAGCTCTAAGGGTGCAATGACAGTCACAGCGAAGGTCAGAGCTCAGACGCGCGCACACGGACCTGGGGCAACTGTTCTGAAAACTGCCTTCTGGGTGACAGGTCTGCCAGGTCTCCTGACTGCTGTGACCAACGACGCGCTGCCTCAGGACTGCCAGGGGCACCTCCGGGTCCCCGGCCCAGTACCCTGACCCCAGACCTGTCCGCCCAGCTTGTTCCTCCCGGTGACCGGTAACGTCATCCACCCCGACAGCCATGACCTGTCCCACGTCCCCGACCAGGCCCCATCTGTCACCTCACTGCGCCCCTCCTGCTGACACAGCCAGCCCTGGCTCCCAGCCGGCGCCTCTCCGGACACTCTCCCCGTCTGGTCACCTCCACCTGCCCTTCAGGACTCGGCTCAGCGCCGTCAGCCCGGAGGCCTCCCTGGTCCCTGACTCGGTTGGTGGCCCCAGGGTGTCCAGGGATCATGTGATCACAGGTTGGGGACAGCTGTAACCATCCTGAGCCCCACCCCACCTCCCACGCCCTGCCCATCTTCTCTGCCAGGTCGGGAGCGTCCAGGCCTGACTGCCGCCGGCTGGGTGACGGCACTTGACCCGCAGCTGGCCGCAGACTGGAAACGGCGGTGGCAGGCGGCAGACAGAGGCGGCCCTGCACGGGCCCGGGACGTGGGCCCGGTGCTCAAGGCACGAGGAGACGGCTCGTCACTGAGCCGTGTCTGGACATTAAAGCGGACCCAGAGACTGCGTCGAGCACCATCGCTGGCCACGTGAGGCGTGCTCGGCATCCGCCAGCCGGACAGAATCCAAGCCACGAGGGCAGAGGGCAGCCCAAGCCCGGGCCCCGCACCCGGCGGGCACCAGCCCGCGGCGGCCCAAAGCAGCGCCTGCTCCCGGTGTGCTGGCCGCCGCCCGCTCCCAGGCCTCGGCGCGAGGGCTTCTCGCTGTCCCTGCACGTGGTGAACGCTCCCCTGTCCCCACTCCCGCGCTTGGCGCTCGGTGACTTTCTCCTGCTTCTCCTTACAGCTGCAGGAAGCAGAGCGCTTCCCTCCCCGGGAATGCTGGCCCTCTGACTCGGACGCTGTGGCCGGCCCTGACACGGGTGTCCAGGGACGACGCCAGGCGCACCCCACGCCTCTCCCCTGCTCCCTCTGCCCAGGCAGTGTCCCTGCCTGGTGCGGCTTTAGCCCAGCTGCCCCTCCCCAGCCGCGGCCCCGCCCCCTCCTGGCCCCTGCCCTGCAGTCTGCCCCAGGCCTGGCGGGCTTGGCCTGTCCCGAGACCCCCACTCCCGGGTCTTTGCCCACATGCCCCCTCCCAGTAAGACTGCGCTCCTCTGCCCGTCTGAAGTCCCGACCCCCGCAACCCGCCTGGCTCGTCCCTCCCGGTCACACACGGTGGGGCCTGCTCACTCACTCTGCTGTTTTGTCGCCCACCTCCCCCCACGAGGACGTGCCCAGTGGCTGGTTCGCTGTGCACCCTGTGCCTGGCCTGAGGCCAGGTGCAGAGCTGGTGCTCAGTAAACATTTGTCTTATCGACCACCTGGCAAACTTTCTGGAATAAACTGCAGGTGTATCATGTTTATACGTGAGTCAGTCTGGATTTTGATGGTGTTTTTTTTTTTTATAATTAAAATCATGTCCATACCTGGTGCTTGAACTAAATGAATGCAATTCTTAATTTTTTCAGATCTTACTAGTGTCTCTAAGATTGTGCCAAACTATTTTGTTTTTATCACTTTTACAGTCGGTTGGTCCCTCGTGCCCCCAGGTTACTAAAGCCTTCATGGGAAGAGAATTATTGAAATGTAAAATCTTGAGAAAAAAAGACAGGGGACAGAAAAAAAACAGGGTCAAGAGAGAACCCTTCGTGATGAAAACTGTGACAACTATTTCAACTTCTAAAATCAAACAAGACAAGGAAGCACCGAAAGCCCATCCGTGGTGACGCCCGCCTCACGTCCGCGTGGGCGGGTGTCAGAGACCCACACAGAGGGCGTGACGCGTGGCGGCGACGCTGTCTGGGCAGGGGGCGCCCTCAATGTGACACCGCGTGAACCGCTGAGCCCCGCGTGACAGAAGCTGACAGGGGACTTCGTGTGTCCCTCGGGTTCACACCGAACATGTCCCACTGGGAAATGAGCACGAACAGGAAGCCGACGACGGGGACAGGCAGTGCGAATTCCGTGCCCTGTAGGCGCCTCTGGACTAAACGGGAACAGAGCAGAGTGACTTTAAAGGGCCGCTCGCGTTTACCAGCAGGGAAAAGGGACTTACTTGTCTGGAGAGACGAGCTGCTTGGCCACGGGACCCAGAGTGCTCTCCAGGAGGTCCCAGATATAAACACAGGACGCGTCGTCCCGGACCAGGAACACGGCCGGCCTCGTCGGGGACCACTGCAGGCCCGTGATGGCGTGGCCCTCGGTGCTGTGACTCCACTGCATGAGCGGGTCGTCGGACGCCAGCTGGTGCAGCCGGAGGCTTCCGTCGGAACAGCCGGCCTGTGGGGCAGGGGGAGGTGGGGGAGTTGATCCTGGCTTTGTTCTTTTTCACCCAGTCCAGCAGCCAGGGGGATGTGTGCGAGCATTAGCTATCTTTAAGGAAAAAAAGGTTTATTTTTGTTTTCGCAACGAAACTGTAACGTGAAATCTGTTCCCACGAACTACACAGATGAGCATTCACCTCGGAGATTCTGACACATTTTGCACCTCCTCCTCCTCCCCCAAATGGCTCACAGTCAACAAATTCAGCAGATGTGAAAAGAGGTGTGTCTTTTTAACAAGGTCGAGTGTCGCCGATTCCCGCGCAGGCCACTAAGATTTCCTCCACGAACATCACTGCGCCGCCTTTCAAACAGGCACACGCACTCGCACCAACAACATGGTCATTCCACTTGGCTTGGAACTGCCATAAAAAACCTTAGCTGGCTACGGCAAGGATCAAATTCTCAGCTTAGAGAAGCTCCTAATTCCTTTTTACTCAATGTGTTTCATCCTTTGCACACTCAACAGAGGCACAGGCGAGGTGAGTGACCGGGAGGCTGTGTGCGCTCCAGGGCAGAGCTACCCGGGGGCCGGGCCGGGCTCCCCGCTGCGGGGCCTGGGGGCCCGGGGGCCCAGGGGAGCCGGACTGGGCTGCAGGTGCGGGCCCGGGTGCGGGCTGCAGTCGACGCTGTGTCCCACACACCTGCACCTCCACTGTCCGATCCTGCTTTCTAGGTGTTTCTTCCTAACAAAGCCAGAACTCTTTGGAGAAATGGCTGATTCCAGGGCTTTTGTACCAGAAAGCAAAGGACCTTCAAGGTGATGCTGGTCAGGCATGGGGACCAGCTCCAAGGATGCCCCGGGCCAGCAGGGACAGCAGAATCAAGTCAGTGAGTGATCGTAAGGCACTGAAGACAGAAGCCTCGTGTCCACCCTGAAGCCTCGTGTCCACCCTGATACACCTGCCACACGCCCACCCAAGGGAGAAGACCCACAACAGGGTCACACAGCCACCGTCTGCAATCACCCGACAATGGCTGCTGACAAGAATCACAGTGGACGCCAAGGGGAGGATGGGTGACACGAGGGTGTGAGCAGCAGCCGGGCCTGTCCCCCAGAAGATGCTCGTGCACCAGAAGGGAGAGTCGGGGACTCCAGAGGAGGGGGTTTCACCTGATCCAGGGCGTGCACGCGTTCAGAGTGCACCACCTGAACCCAAGCTCAGGAGCACACTGCCCCCTTCAAGGGTGTCCAGGTCATGAGCCTGAGGGACTGTCTGGGGCTGAAGAGATACAGTGAGGACAGCCGTGAAGCCCCAGTCAGACCTGCAGACCAGGCGGCAGCCAGCACCGGCCCCGACTCCTGAGGGGCGAGAGTGGACGGTGGCTGCAGCCCCTTCAGACAGGTCCAGTATGAAATCCACACCCGGGGGACCGGGCAGAGCTCGGTGGCACGGGGATAACGTGCGGGGAGCCCACGTGAGGGGCACGCGGGGATCCTCTGTGCTGTTCTCGTAACTTCTCTACGTGACGGGAATTGTGTCAAAGTAAGAAGTTTAAGGAGACCCGTTGAGCAGCCACGTGGAATGACGTGCACAGACGGGACCCTCAGAGACGGAGGCGCACGGGTGCGGAGCCAGCCACCCCGACAGCGGGAAACCGCAGCACGGAGGTCACGGCCGGCCTTCTGCCGCCCACGCAGGGCGGGAGCTTTAGGAAACAGGCGGTCTTACCAAGAAGATTGGCTCTCCGCACGGCGAAAAGTCGACCACGTTCACCTTTACGGGTCTCCTGCTGCGCTGCTGGGGTTTGAACGACTTGGGAGACACTCTCGAGTCTTGTCTGGTGCCGTGGCTTATCAGACCCTAGTGACAAGAAGGCTGACGGTGACGAACAGCGTCACGCACACGGGTGGATGCAGCTACTGTTCTCAGAACGATTTAAACGACACGATAACGAAAGCGCAGAGTGCGTTGACCTTTAACGAGGACATCTGCCAAGCAACTCCAGGAAAGAGGAGGCATAGAACGAACTAAAGCGCTACCCACCATGTTGGTGCCAGCAATAAAGTGGTTAGGGTCCGAAGGCAGAAATTTCACATTCAGGGTCTGTACGGCCCCCCAAAGTTCATCACCTTTATGGGACAGGCTGGGAAAAAATACAGAGATGGACAGGGAAACCGTGAGGATCACGATGACACACCGACCACGCGTCATTAGCCGTGTCGGGGGCCACGTCGCATTTCACTATTTCTCATTTCTTCGGCTGTGACTGTGCTTCTGATAACTGCTCCAGCCCTGCCCTCCCGCTCACTAATTCTTCCTTCAGCGAGGGCTGGTCTGCGCACTCACTCCCTGGTACATTTCTCGGGTGAGTTCCTTTCCTAGGTCTGCCTTCTAGACCGCATGCTTGTCTCGCATGCCGGGTATGCCGATCCTCTTTGCTGTGCCGCGGTGACGCTTCCTCACGCGTGCAGTTTCTGGAATTTCTCCGTGGGCCTTCCTGGGTGAGCCCTGTGAGCCCAGCGCGCGGATATATCCGCGCCCCAGGCGGCTGTCCCTGAGCGTCAACGGTGGGCCTGCGGGGGCCACTCGTCTGCGGCTCCCGACCCCGAGTGGGATTTCGAGTCTTCCACTCTGCCACGTCTGCCCGAAGGGGCAGCGAGTGCCCCGTCCCATGCCGGGGCCTCGCTCCTCGCTCCCTGCCTGAGGCACCACTGTTCCTGTGTGGGCCGGAGCCGCACAGGCCGAGAGCCCGGTCCGCACGGCACGCAGAAGCGGCCGCTGACCCCCGGCCCCAGCCTCACGATGCTCCTTTTTAGAAACTCCATCTGCTCTGTTGTCGCGGTTCTGCCTTACCTAGTGCATGCATCTGTAACAGGAGAGGGCCACCTCCCTGGTCACAACCGGGAACGCAGCCACTCGCCCTCACACCACATTCGAGACCTGTCGGCTGGGGACCCCCAGGCCTGGGCCTGCAGCCCGGCTCCCTCCTGCGGGGCCGCCCGCCTCCTCACCTCCGCACACGCACACTCAGCCCAGGCCGACCACATCCTACCGCTGCGGCAGCCACTGCCCTCCTCCCTCTTAGTCCTCATCTTGGGGGTGAGACCCAGAAGCCCAGCCAGACACCTGGGTGAGGCGGGCCCCTCGAACCCACACAGTCCATGACGCCCTATGACTGAAATCCACCCCACACCTATGACTGTCCTCTCGGCTCAGACCCTGACCTTTCCAACGACCAGCATGACAGCCTCCCTTCCTCTGTTCCAACCTGAGATCACTGTCAAGCTGATCATTTCAATTGCAAGGAGACCTGCCACCGCCTGCCTTAAATCCTGTAAAGACTCCACGTGGCCATCAAGAGAACTATCAAACCCTCAGGTCAGCAAACACTCAGGGTCTGGCCACTGATGCGTCCCCATCCCTCTCGACAGCAAACCTCCTGGCAGTTTCCTACGTGTGTCCTGCCTCTTCATGCCTCGGGGCTCCCCATGCACTGCTCCCTCTGTCCAGAGCACGCTCCGTGCCAAGTCCCACCTCAGGTGTCACCCCTCTCAGAAGTCACCATTTCACTCCATCCCCCAATCTGTCACCCTCTGAGCTCCCACATGCCACATGCATGCCCAACAGAGCAATCCATGCACGTGACACATCCACAGTGGACCAGGCAACATGCCACCACCCCAGGTCACACTCCCTCTGGGGACTGATGGGACAGAGCGCACAGAGGCTTGGCAAGGACGCTCTGGGGGGCCATTCTACCTGGAGCTCCCAGGGCTAGGTGGCTGTCTGTGGCCCGCGTGGCAGCTCACAGCCAAGTCTGTGCCTCACCCACTTTCCAGGCGCCGATCCTAAGGGGTCACCATGAAAACCTTGCACTAAACTCCGCAGGGAGCCAACTTGCAGCAGCTGTGGTGCTTGCCCCGTGGCCAGGCAGTAGCTGCAGGGGTCTGAGGCCGGCCGAGGCAGCTCCTGTGGCCGGCTCTCTGCCTTACACACGTTTCTATACGTAACCGCTGCTGTGTTAACTGTATTTAAATCAGCTGCAGGTGATCTGCCATCTGGACGCTGGCACGCGTCCGTCACTGCCCACAGCACTGTGGCTGACAAGCAGGGTTCAGGCTAACATCAACTTTTTCTCAAGGGTAAATCTCATGCTGAGAGTTAGCCCCTGACTGCAGCAAATGACAAGAAAAGGTTTCTTCTCGAAATGAACAAGCAACACAAAAGTACCACAGATGATGCTTGTATGTTTAAGATTTTTCATGCCACGTTAAGTCATACGAGTAAAAGCAGAAATCGAAACTTCTGAATTAAACTTTCATGGCAATGTGTCTGGTTTTTGAAACTTACCTATGTTTAAGTTCAGGGCTGTATTAATAATTAGTGAAAAACAGTCAAAACAGAACCAATCTGTAAGATGGAAAATATTTTAAACCAAAATACACACACACACACACACACATCAGCTCTTTACCTGGCAACCGTGTTTTCACACTGACTGGTTCATTACAAACTGTTTAGCAACCAGTGTGGGAAGCTGGATCCTCACTGCCAACCTGACCATCCGCTGACTACGCATGAGGCCACCAATGCTACCGCCTTCTGTGGGGAACGGCCCTGGACCCCGGGGCGGGGATGGCTGAGCTCAGAGTGGCAGGTCTTACCTGTCACTCAGGTGGATCACAGCGCTGTGCACTAACTTTATCCTCCCTCCAGGCAGCAGCCCTGCAAAGGGAGAAATCCCGAGTCCGGTCACAGGTGCCAGGCCTCCCTTTCCGCGGAATGAGAGGCCTTCCTGACGCTGGAAGGGCTCCTCCTGAAAACCGCCTGGGTGGCGAGCCCGCGGCTGGGGCCCTGTGGGAAAGGCTGGTGGAGTCAAGACCAAGAAGCCCTGGCCTGTGTAGATGTGATGACACGAGCGCGGCACATTACGCAAAAACTGGTCAGGACTCAGGGTGCTTCGAGCCCCCGCAGAAGTGAATACCTGCACACACCTGGGGACGTCCCCGTCACCACCTGCCTGCTCCGCGCACTCGGCGTCCCCAGCCTCCTTGCAACCGCCCCAAGCACGGAGCCACAGCTCTGACCCCTCGGCTGTTCACCGGCTCTGCCTCCTTTGTCTAGTCCCAACATCATCCTTTTTTGTAAACACTGCAAAGAGGGGAACTAGACATTTGTGTATATTAAAACCCAAATTCTGGGCGAGGTGCTGCCTTAAATGAAGTAGGTGAATAAACCGCGCTTGCAGCCACCGTCCGCACAGCATGGCGCTCTGCTGATACAGGCTCGGTGGCGGTCACAGCTGTCACTGACGCAAGCACGCGCGGGTTCCTGCTCACAGACTGCACGTGGCCCTCCGTCTCCTCCGCATTGCTGGGGAGGCAGAGGTCACCTCCCTGGGGGCCTGGAGGTCAGATCCCTGGGAGGTCGAGGCTGACCTGGGCCCCAGGCCCTCGACGAGCACCCCTGCTACCCATCTCTTGGAGGCAGTGCCTATCTCATCACCCTTGTTTCCTGGCACCGAGGGCCGGCCTGCTGGCTCCGAGAACGCTGCACCCACGAGCGGAGGAGACGGTGCTGGCTGACCTAACCGAGATCCGAGCTCTCGACCGGCCCCTTACCTAACGCACACAGACAGGCTGGGAAGCACCCGAGACGTCCCGAACTTATCATTCGGAGAACAGTGTCATGCAGACAGAAACACAACTCCCTGGACCTCACTGACATAAAGACACTCGGCCAAAACAGCCCGCAGTCGCCCGAGTGCTCGTGCGACGGACGGTGAAGTTATGAGCGCGCAGCTGTAACGTCCATTCCCAGGAGCCGACCACTTACTTCTCACGGCACCTGTAATCTATGCACCTTAGCAAATATTGAATGAACTTAGTTTTTTATTTAATAGTTACCTAAATCACTTATGGAACCTGCAATATCGGCCTTCGGTAATTCGACCACCACCTAGACACAGGACATCGAAAATGAATGTTAACACATCTGTAGTTGAGAAACTCAGCAAAGCGCCGCTCCAACCGAGTCAGCACGCTAGGTCAGTGCCCAAGCACCATCGCTCCCTTCGGAACCAGCGTGTTAACGTCGGAGCCCCTTTCTCTTGACTTCTCACTCTGTCCTGTGAGTGGCCGATGGCCAGACCGCTGGGGACTGTCCGCCAGCCCTTCTAACGCCCTTCGTCCTCCAGCCCTGACACTGCTCCTGTCACCCCAGGATCCCGCACGAGCCCCCGCGGTCCGGTCCCCCCTGGGGCCCCCGTCTCGGCTGGGGTGCCCCCCGCACGCCCCAGACCGCCACACACCAGCTGGCCGCGGGGCTGGTGCGCGCCGTGAGTGGCGGCACGGCCCACTCACCCACACGTTGAGGACCCCGCTCTCATCCAAGGAAGCGACGTGGAACGACAAACCCGACATTTCTGGTGGAAACAAACAGAAACGGCTGGTAAACGGGCGACGACTTCACGACTGGACCTGAGGGTTTCTCGGAGGGCCGGGGTCACGCACCTTCCCGAGCAGCGAAGGGCGAGAGCACGCAGCTCTGCTTCTTGCAGGTGGACGCCGAGACGGGCTCCACCGCCTGCAGCGGGCTGCGGTGGTTCACCGGCGTGAGGACGCCATCTGCGGGGGAGGGCACACGGTGCTGCGTGTCAGCAGCGGGTCACGGGAGTGTGCGCGATGCTGTGCGAGGACTAACACGGGCTGCTTCTGGGACACGGGCCCCCGGGCACCACAAGGCCAACGCGGACCTCAAACAAGTTACACGTGACTGTCACTTTCAGCCTGACCGTGAAGCAGAGACCACGGACCCACAGCGCCCGTGACGAGGGAGACGGGAGCCCCGGCTGGCCAGCGCAGAGGGCGGGGGGAGTCTCAGAGACAGAACGGGGACCGGATGGAAAGTCTGATTCCCAGGGCAGGGCTGTGGGCCCTCGGCGGTGCCAGGGCGGCCAGCGCGGGGAGGTGACGCGGGACGGAGGGGACACCCTGGAGCAGTAGTCTCAGGCAAGGGGGCCCAGACAGCACTGTGGGGGCACAGAGCGCAGGCCGACTTGGCAGCCCCGCCGCCCACCGGGGTCGGGACACACCACGAAGCAGTGACAAGCTACTCGGACCTACAGCACCGAATACAGAGCGTCCAAGGGGGAAAGCACCAGGCCCCACACCAAGCCCCTGTGAGAAGGAAATGGAAAACACGAACGAAAGCGCTTCAGCCGATGGACGTTCTCCCCACAACAGGGGGAGCGCGGGACCAACATTCCGCGCTCCGCCGCCCCGCGTCGCCTCAAAAGCACCCGCACGTGTGTTTAGACGGCAAAGGACACAGAAACACGCGGTACTGAAGACCCAGAACAGAAATCGATTTAAAAAAAAAGAAAGAAAGAAAATAAGAATTGATTTGAACTCAGGAAAGAATCTTAAAAAAAAAAGACACACTGTCCCCAAAAGGCAGACTCGATGGCAGGCGTGGACTCGCTGTGACTGAAGGACAGTGCCGTGCGGTGACCCTTCTGGCAACCCAGGGTGTGTCTCGGCGGTCCCTCGGCACCCCACTCACGCGGCCCACTGGAACCTCACTTTAGGGACGACATTTAGACGGCAAAAGAAACAAAGCAAGTGTTTTAAGGGACCAACGTATCTGCGTTTATCGCAACAGGAGCGGCAGTTGGAGAAGGTTTTTAAAAGATCTCTCCTCCCAGCATCAACCCCACGAGGCACCTACAGATGCAAAAGTTCTCGACAGTGGCAGTGCCACCCTCGAAGGGGAAACGCTGGCTATCAGGGGACGAAACCCACCTGCTCTTTTCACATTTAAGACACAGACACACACACGGTGCGCTAACACGCGCAGCACGAAAATCTCACGGGGAGCGATCAGGAGAGCGCAGTGTGAGAGCCGCGGAGACAAGCCCCCGGCTGGAGAAAACACTTGTAAAGACACATCTGGTGCAGGACCATCGTCCAAAACGAAGACGTGAAACTCCACAGTAAGAAAGCAACGAATCAACTCAGCGCTGTGTGGAAGATCTGAGCAGACACCCCCCGGAGACACACAGAAGGCAAAGCAGCACGCGGAGGATGCTCCACATCCCGTGTCACCAGGACGGCACACGCGAGAACCGCGCTGAGACACGGCCACACGCTGATGCTCTACCAGCCGACTGGCTGCCGGCCTCTGAGGGGAACGCAAAACGGTGCCACGGGCCTGCTGTTCACAGTCCATCAGCTGGTAGACGGAGAACCGCCCTGGATTTTCCTGGAATGGACAGACTGCTCGGCAGAGGGGGATGAGCTGCGGGCACGCGACTGCACAGTGAACTGCAAACGTCACGCTGACTTTAGGCCACATTCCATATGGCCCCACTTATCTGACAACTGGAAAAAGCAAAACCAGAGATGGAAAACCAACCCGTGACAGCGGGGCACGGGGGTGGACGCGGGGTGGGGCTCCCGGGCGGGAACAGAGAGAAAGACAGTGAAGACAGTCAGCGAGGTCAGTGTGACCGTGGAACAGCCTCTCATCTCCCCAAGCAGGGGGGGTAGGGGGAGGCAGGCATCAGAGAGAAAGCCCCGGGACACAAGTCCCCCCAGTGGTGGGGTAGCCACTCGTGTGCCGTGGTCGTGGCTGTTTGGTTCTGGCGGTGGGGCTGTGCGTGGTTGTGGGTGGCTGTGGCTGTGGGGCTGTGTGGTTGTGGCTGTGACTGTGTGG
Source organism: Cynopterus sphinx (assembly GCA_030015415.1). Taxonomy (NCBI): domain Eukaryota; kingdom Metazoa; phylum Chordata; class Mammalia; order Chiroptera; family Pteropodidae; genus Cynopterus; species Cynopterus sphinx. Next base: position 79,965 of record CM057393.1, read on the forward strand.
CTGCGGGTGGTTGTGACTGGGTGGATGTGGGTGGTTGTGGCACACAGTACTCAGGGGGTCTCACTGGGGGTCCCACCAAGTCCAGCTGGTCTGGTCCCTTCGGGCCCCGCTGGAGTGAACTGAGCCGTGGGGGCCCACACGCCAGCGCACCTGAAGCTGAGAGTCAGAATCCGCAAATCGCGCAAGGAAGAACACTGCCACCTGCTGGCCGCTGGCTAAATGTCACCTGGAGGGGGTCCTGGTGTCCCATCTGTCTGAGGCATCTTTCGCTCAGGGCAGACCCTACCCTCTGAGGTGACCCAAACAATTAATGCCAAACTCCAGACATTCCTCAGATCCGTCACGCTTGTCTCGCGGCTGTCACTGACCGGTGGAGAAGGTCGCCATCCTGAACGTCCAGCAGCAGTCGCTGAGCCTCAGGTAGCGGTGGAGCCGGGAGTCCTCCCTCAGATCCCACACGACAACCGAGCCGTGTGCGGTCCCCGCGAACAGCAGGAAGGCCTTGGAGGGGCTCAGGCAGCAACACGTGACCTGGGGGACACAGAAAGCTCTCCATTCCCACACATCCCCACCAGCCTTCTGCCCAGAAGCTGTGACATGGCGGGCGGGCTGCGTCTGCGGGTTGGGGTCCTCCCATGGAAAGCATGGCGCGGGGTACACGGTGTACACCCCGACACCCTTCCTCGTCATCCCATTTATAACCCAGTTCGCAAAGAGTTATTCTCAAGACCCTAAAACTGACACCCGTTTATTCTTCTCCACGGTTTGGGTGGGAATCAGTGATTCCGAAGGCAGGGAGATTGTGAACAGGAAAATACGAACGTGTGTTCCCGGTGCGAAAGGAAGCACGTTAGAGGTCGGCTCTGCCACTGACCTGGTGGGCACCAGACCACGGGCTGTCAGCGCGTGAGGCCACAGGGCGACGACCTCGAGCACGCAGAGAAACCTCTAAGAAACCCACGGCCCACACAGTGCGAGGAAGCGTGTGCTTCTGGGGCCCAGAACCTGCCGGGGGCGCTGCTTCTATTAGGCTGGAGCCATGTCGACACCCGGCTGGCAGGGGATCCAAAAGGCTGTGGTGCCCGGGCTCCCCACCCCGCACACACACAACTTTGTTTCTTGCAGGTCCCTGTCCTCCTGCGTCCCTGGCCGCCAAGACCACAGCCGACCCCGCTGGTCCTTCCCCTCACTGGCCCCACACCTCCCCCGAGCTGTACCTCGGATTCACAGACCAGGACCTTCTGAGGCGCCGAGGGCTGCCAGATGTCCCACACGCAGAGCACGTATCTGCTGTCCAGGGGGGAGGCGGGCGCCGTCTCAGGCAGGCCGTGCACAGACACCACTGTCTGCCCCTGGACCCGGGAGGCGTGCAGGCGGGACACTTTCCGATCTAGGGACAAAACAAGGAAACCGGCTGCGCGCTTCGGCGTCTGCCAGAACCCGTGCGCGTGAGCCCGCACCGCGAGCACACGCAGGCCAGCGCCACCGGGACGCAGGCGCCCGTCCAGCCACCTGCCTGACCAGCGTCCCAGCCCCTGCGCGTTTCTCCTCAGCACGTGCCCCTCGCTCACTCGCTCAGCTGCCCTGATCCGCCCGGCCCAGCAGGAGGGCGGCAGGTCTGTCTGTCCTGCTCTGTCCTGCTCCATCCCGGCCGTGCCGGGGCCGCGTGGGCCGCACCTGAGCATCGGCACTGATGGCGCCACGGGAGGGCCAGGGGGGACGGCCTGCGCTGTGCCCCGTCGTTCCTGCTCAGGCCCCGTCCACACACACGGCTGAGAACAACGTTCCTCTGTCCGCATGAGGGCCTCACGCCCCGGCGACGGGCCCGTCCTGTGAGCGCACCCGGTGCACCGGGCCCCGGCCCCGGCCCCGGGCTGCAGCGGTGCGCGTCACTGCCCAGCGCGTCATGCGGCGGCTCAGGAGGGAGTGTGTGGGAGCGTGGCGTGCGCGTCCCAGGCCACAGGCACAGCTCCTCACTGTTTTCCCAAAAGGACACTCTTACAACAAACACCCCCCACACGTGGGCGGTTCTCTTTTTAACGATGCCGCTTCATTCGCGTGAAATGCAGAGGGACATACGCGAACCTGCATCTCCACACGAGAAGAAACCTCTAGAACGAGGAGCACCAATGCCCTGGATCGCACGAGCCCAGGAACAGCAGGCGAGGCCGACGCTGGGCTCGCCGCAGCCGTCCTTCACCCGGACCGGGACCGGCCGCAGACACCGGAGTGGGCCCATGAGACGCACTTCGTTTCGGCCGATTTCAACGGCCGCGTGCGGCCGCGCTGCGCGTGTGCCCGCGCGGCCTCCTGGGCTCTGGACAGGGATGGACTTGAAGTCCGAGAGGGAAGACGCCCAGGCAATGCCGAGCTCGCTACTCAAACCTGCAGCTGAGGCGGCGACACGCGACTCCGCACACACTCACGCTGCTCCCTTCAGGCTGGGGAAGCCGAAGAACCGACGGCAGAGCAGCAAGATTCAGCACAAACACGCGGCACCCCCGTGTCCACTCACTCGAAGAACGTCACTCGTTCGCACCCTCCAAACCCGGTCACACGGCTACCGAGCGCCTGTCGCAGCTCGCTGTCACGTGCAACGAAGGCTGACTCCCGCCCGAGCTCCGCTCACAGCCACTGCGCCCTCGTGTCAGCAGAGGCGCAGAGAGCACGTGTCCACGCGGGCGAGCGGGCCGCTTACGCTGCAGGAACGGCAGGCTGGTGTTGAGCGGAGTGGCGCCGTCGCAGAAGTGCAGGCTGCTGCCCGGGGCCCCTGGGCTCCGGTGGGGCGCGGCCACGTGGTCCTCCTCAAGCAGAACCGCAACCACCTGTCAGAGACGGGGAGCAAGGCGCTCACATTCACAAGGAAAAACGGGCGCGGTGCTGCTTGCTCATTTCGTCCGTGACTTAAGTCATGATAACTGCCCACCCCGGGACACCACGAACACGCAGAGGGAGCCGCGGCCGCGCCTGCGGCAGGAAGAGCTGACAGTAACCCTGCAGGCTGGCACGAGCCCTCGGGAGAGCCGTGTCGAGCCTGCACGTCACCGTTCACGGTGCAGGCCTGACCGTCCGCCTGTCCTGAACAAACACGAGGTGTAAGGCACGTGACACACCACCACCGCCCTTGCTGGGCGGCAGTAAGGACCCAGAATGAGCAGTCAGTCATTGTCAGTGCTGCGACAGGTTGTGTTTAGGGTGACAACGGGCGGAGGGAATACCGCAGACTTGGAAGTGCGCTGTCCCCACGCCCTTCCTGTTGCGGCCAGGTCCTCCTGTCCTCGCCCGGCACCCGCCTGCTCTGTGCCCTAGCCCCGGGAGCTGCATAGGAGGACGGGCTCACCCATTCAGGGCGTGCGCGTAACGGCGTGGACTGGACACCGAGATGAGGCGCGTCCCACGCCTGCACGTCTGCTCGCTCAGCACCCACCGCTGCGCCTGCCGCTGCTCGCCCCCGACCCACACTCCGCACAAAGCGGGGTCACGGCGCCAATGCCACACTTGATGACATCAGACACGCTTCCAACGACACTCTTGCTGGCCGCACTGTTGCACAATGACGGACAGGGTGGCTGGCAGGTGAGCAGGGGGCTTCGATACGACCGGTCGGCCGTAAACTATGCCCACGGAAGTGCTGGGGTTCTCCATCCTGCCCCCTTTGTCTCCGTACGTGTTCTGAGAATTTCCATGATCGGTTTAAAGAATCACAGCTTTCTCGGTTCCAAACACCTGGACCATGTTTGCCTGGCCAACTTAACGTGTGTTTTTCCTTCTGTTTCTGTGAGAATGCAAGCACCGAATGTGGAGGCACAGAATCCAACACACGCCAGCACTGCTGGTGACCTGTGCTGGTCACACCTCGGCACGCACCTGACAGGCTGCCCGGAGAAAGCTGGACAGTCTGGGCGTGTCCACCTTCGGCACAACCGCCGCATCGGGGTCCTCTCTGCTCTCTCTCCCTGGAAGAGTCACAGAAAACCAACCGAGCTGAGTCCAAGTCAAGCGCTACACGCCGTAGGGTTCAGAGGTGTGGCAGGGCCCCAGGGACCTGGAAAGACTCGGAAAAGTCCACATTTATCTCTGGACCTATCGGTGACTTCCTCACACACCACGTCACTGCCTGGGGTGGTGAGCACACAGATGTATCAAAACGCAGTATACCTGAAACTCGTATAACCTCATTAACCAATGTTACCCCAATAAGTTTAATTTAAAAAACACCAGTTGCACCTTATTGTATAGGTCTATAATGGAGTCCCGTTGAAAGGTATTAAAGAAAACAGCTTAAAGCATTGATTTAGTTATGCGAACGTTAGGCTTCGTGTGACTCCCTAGGGTGAGACTTCCCTAAGCGGAGGGGGCGACGCACAGGGAACCCCTCAGCATCGACGGCAGCCAGGAACGTGAGGTTCAGCACATAAAGAACCGAAGAGAACACGTGCGTGCAGAATACTGCGTTCTGGGGCCGTCCGTCTACACTGACACAACACGCCTGGAACTGGTGAGGCAGACCGTGCCGAGGCAGGGGCGGGGTGCTCCAGAGCCCACCCCGAAGCCGCTGGTCTGGAAGGCGGCCCCGCCCCACGCTGAGGGACATGGCCTTGTGGCCCTCCTGCCAGCCCGCTGGTGAGAAAACGCTGGGTGCTCCCACGGCCCGTGCCAACCACAGGGAGGGATGTCAGAAGGAGAAGGACGGCAGAAGGAGGGGTAAGAGGAAGAACAGGAAGGTCACGAAGACGATGCCGAAAACAGCGTCAAGACAGTCAGCTTTCGACGGTCAGGAGCAGAAGGCCGTTTACCCCCAGACACGGCCGGGCCTTCCCCGGGGTGCTGGGTCCACGCTTCCCGGGTCTCTAGCTCCTCCGTCTGGATGTCTCTCTCGACACTGTCTTCGTTACACTGAACGTAGGCCTTCAAGACAAAGCAATGCAGGAGTTAGCGCTGCGTCTCAACTTCAGAGCGACGTCCCGCACCGAAAAGGAAGACGACGACAATTACGAGGTTGTTAGTGGCAGCCTTCCTGCTTTTGTCAAAACTAGGCTTCATGGCATAAATCCTGCAAACACTGTCTGTGCCTTGAACACCTGCCATAAACCGGCCTAATGTTTAAGTGCTTTCAGAAGGTCACATCGAACAATTCAGCTTTGGTTTGCAAATACTCCCTCCTTGCCCGCCGATGCCCTGACCGGAGCAAACTGGCTTTGCAAAACCAAAGGCAACTTTTTCATTTCAAAAAGGCACATGCTTCAGTGGAGACAGTTCTGTCACTAGTAGCTCTGAGGTGAAGAAAGGGGCAAAGAAGTCAGATAACCTCCTCAGGTCAGACTGAGTCAGCAGCAAGGACAGTGCGCCGACCGAATGGGCCCGCGCGTGTCGGCTGGTGGCACTAGCATGGACACGGACAAACGTGAGAGGTGATCCCCGACTTCGAACTTTGGGAAGCTGGCCCGTCACAGAGCTAATGGCAAGGACAAATGGTGTGGGACTGTGGGGATGAGAGAATTCAGGGTAAGTCACTAGGGAAGAATTCACCTTGAAAACAAGCCATGGACACGAGAAACACACAGGCAGGTGACAGGAGGGCGGGGTGAGGTGACGGAGTACATGGGCAGGTGCCAGGAGGGCTGGGCACACTGGGCACTGCGCGAGCCGGCACCCAGGTGAGTCGGCAGGGGCAGCGCAGGAGGCATAGTGCTCAGGGAGCTGGGAGACCCTGCACGGCAGGACGGCTACCCTGTCCCCAGGAACCCGTGTAAGGGACCCGGAGGAGATGAGGGCTGGGAGCGGCCTGCATGGGGCCCCTGGACGCTGCGTGACTTACAGGCTGCCAGGCCCATGGGGAAGGCCCCTCTCGTGCCTGGGTCCTTGGCGCCGCCGCCCGGCCCCCAGCTCCCGCGAGGCCCATCGTGGCACAGTCACCCCCTGAGCTTCGATCGCCACTCACGCCTCGTCCCGGGGTCACCACCACTGGAACCAACCTGCTTTGTGTTTTTCTTCCCGAAGTTTCTGATGTACATGTCGTATTCGTTTACCGGTGGCAGGTCCAAGAGAGAGAACGTGAGCGAAAAGTCCAAGTCGATGAGCCGCAGCAGCTTCGCGCTGCGCGTCCTTTGGGAGGAACGGGAGACGCACGCGTTAGAGCGAGCGCGGTGCGCGGGGCCACAGGCTGTGCCGTGGTCATCAAGACGACACGGCCGGGCAGGGGCCGGCGAGCACGGGCACCCGAACCACAGTCAGGGTGCCCGGGCCTAACAGAACGAAGTTACGACGCGCGCTGCCCGCGTCCCACGAGAAACGTTCACTTTAGGGGCGACGACAGGCCCTGGCGCGCGTTACCTTCCTCAGACGCCACCTGAGCTGCGGCCAGGGGGTGCAGCTTGTCAGGTGTGTGCCCCCCACTGTTCCTGCGCCCACGGGACGTGCCCTCGCGTCTAAGCATGCCATCCTCCCACGAGGCTCCCCAAACCTGTGGCCTTGCAGACAGCTCCTTTCCTGTCACCTGAGCCAGTCTCTGCGCCTCCCAAGGCCCCTCGGCGGTCTCAGTCCTTGCATGTCCCATGATGCCCGCACTGCTGGTGCTCAGGCAGTGCGTCCGAGTGAGCAAATGGCCCTCCGACACCCAGGCGGGCCACTGACTCGATCCGCTCTCCTTCCTTGCCCACTCGCTCTCGGGTCTCCCCCCACTGCTCCCTTCCCACGACCTGACTCTCTGGCCACCACCCCCAGTCCTCTGAGAAGTCTTCAACCACACGGCACCTGCAGAGACGAACCTGCCACCTGACCGTGTCATTTAAACACTCAGGGACACGAGCCAGCACGCGATACCACGTTGTGACCTTTCCCCCGTTCGTAGATGTGTGGTAATGCCCCCTTTTTTATTTTTACTATTTTTTGTGTCTTGCTTTCTCTTCCCCCGCCCCCCTTGGTCAGGCCCCCTAGGGGCTTATGAGCTTTATGCGTGACTTCCAGGAATTCTGGCTGTGTTGTGCTTATCGTGACCACCCTGCTGAACCGTTTCACCGCCAGCTTGCCGCTCTCTCTCGGCCTCTGGAGACACCTGTGCGGCCAGGCCACGCACCTTCGGCCTTCTCCTTTTCTGCCTCAGCATGGCTGCAGGTGCCCACAGACGTGAACATGCTGATTCCAGCATCACGGGTAAAAGCAGCTCCTAATTCTCATTTGACTTTGTACGACTCATTTTTCAGACTCTTGGGAATTTTCTAATCACCCTATTAATTTCTAGCTTGCTGACACTGGCCAGAGAACACCCTCTCATCATTTCAGTCCCGTGGCCACGGCGCGCGACATCTCTGAGAGCCGTTCTGTGTGTTCTGGAAAAGAACCTGGGGGCTGCGGGCGAACGCGCGTTCGCTGCGCTTTGTTGACTGCGCCGTTCAAGTCTCCCGCGTCTCCGCTGCACCATCGGCTCCCGGGAGAGACAGTTAAAGACCCCGACCGTGAACCCGGCCTCCCCCTGAGGGTTTCGCCCAGGTGCACCTGCCCGCAGGCCGGGGTTCACACGGGAGGGCCGCTCGCCTCGACAGCGGAACGGACCCTCTTGGTACCCAGTGCCCGCTTCCGGCCTCGCTCCCCGTTTCCTTTGACGTCAGCGACACCGGCATCCCGTGGTGAGTGTTTGCGTGGCGTGCCTTTCGATCTTTATTCCAGCTCTCGTGTCCTGCCACGTGAGCTCTGTCTCCCGGGAGCAAGGTGCAGGGACCCGGCTGCTGTCCGTGCCAGCCAGCCCGCGGCAGGACTCGGTGCCCCAGCCGCCTGGTGGCAGAGCCCCTCGACGATGTTGAGTGAGGACGCACGGGGCTCGAGTTGCCTTCTCGCCAGCTGTACAATCTTTGTCTTTTAATTGGTTTATCAGCCATTAACACGCTATCATCACTGACAGATTTTTGGTGTGACCCCCCACCTTCCTGTTTTCTACTGGTTCCGCACCCTTCGTTTCTGCTTCTCCGTTCTTGACTACTTTTGTTAACCACGTGGCTTTCATCACTCCACTTACTCTTCTACTCACCCGTTATGAATTTTTTGCATTATCTTTTAACAGCTGCTCTAGCGATTTTAACATGCATTTTTGACCTGTTGAGGTCTACCTTAAACTCAGCACCCTCACCCCTCCCTGCCAGGTCCTCTTCACAAGCCCCTTCCCCGCCCGTTCCTGGACAGAGCTGTGAAGCAACGCTGATCTCACAAGACGTCGAGGCTTCACGTGGTCAGCATCAGTTCCTGTGACCACCCGCGGACCCATCCCTGGCCTCGTCTCCGGCAGGTGATTGTGTTTTCATCTGGGTCAGTTTCCCTGGGCCTGAGAAATGCCTTTAACTGTTATTTTAGTAAAAGTCTGCTAGCAGTGAATGCTCACGGCCTCACTGGGTCCAAAAATGTACACCTTCTGCTTTCGTTTCTTAAGGAAAAGTATTTACTCGGTACAAAGCCTGAGCAGTAATTTCCTTTCAGCATCTTAAACGCGCTCTCTGGTCTGCGTTGCTTCCCTTGGAAGCTCAGCTTTCGGTTTCACGGCCTCTCCTCCCCCGCCCACCCCACCACACACACACACAGTGGTCTCCCTGCCCCCACCTGTTGTGAGGGCTCCCTGCTTCACTCTGGTGCCCAGGCGTTTGGGACACTATGTTTTCATTTCTGTTATTTGTATTCGTCTCTCTTGAGCTTCTTCAAAGTGTAGTCAACAGATTCCCTCAACTTTGGGGGTCCCGGCACGGAGTGGCATTAACTGCGCCTCCAGTGGGAGGTCCCTGAGCTGCCAGCCAGGCTCACTCTGTGCTGCGTGAGCGGGACTCTGACTCAGCCCAAGTGGGTGACGCCAGATGGAGCATCTGGACACAGCAGCATGCACACCTGCTCTACTCCCAGCCAAGCACCGAGAAACCGCGCAAATTAAAGAATGTGTCAAATAGTCAGCAGTGAAAATAAGGTGAGCAGCTCTGTTTTTAAAAAGTAGGCTGAAGAAAAGTACATTAAAACTCCATAATTCCTTTCACAAATTTCCCAGTACACCTACTTTTGCTTTAGGGCCTGAGTCCGACTCTTTTGACGGTGGGAGGCTGTTGCAAAATCCACGAAAATTCCACAGACGGAGGCTCTAGAAGGGGAATTGTTTGCATCTGTACAAAAAAAAAGGTATTTTTGTGAAACTGACTTTTCTCTAGCAAAAAGAAACCAAGTAAAACAGTTAGAAACGTATATAATAATTATACTCAGTAAGGTCTTTACACACAACTAATGGCCAAAGTGACAAACATCACCCTCGAGCAGCTGAGAGGCCTGCTTCTGCTCATTTCGTCTAACACTTTCGGGCAGCCGAGCAAACGGTGTTTGTGCCAATCGCTCTACTGAGAGTTTCGGACACATTTATGAATTTATGTGAGATGCAGTCTTATTCCCTCACAAATTCACACCCAGGTAAGGGAACTGGGATGTGAGCAAACGAAAGAGCTACAGGGCGGAGCAGCGCGAGTCACGCAGGTCGTGCAAGCTAACGCCGGATCACGTCCTGCGCCAGGCAAAAGCCCGGCGAACGCAGGCGCGTCTCATCAGAAACCTCACGACGGGCAGAGACGCGGGGAGACGGACTAGCCGTGGCTGACTGGCTGAGAGGGCGGCCACCGTCGTGAATAGCCTGGCCTGCCACCCTGCGGTGGATGGGTCCCCCCTCGGTCGGCCCCTGCCCCCGAGGACTTCCGCGGCTTCCTGCCCGGGCTCACCCGTTTGCTCACACGTTAATTCTCGCTGCGTCGTGCGCTGGAATTTTGGGGTGCGTGCTGGGATTCATCAGAAGGCCTGAGACGCCGACCCTCCTGCAGTCTTATCAAACCCGTGAGGCCCGTGGGACGGAGGGAACACGCGGGTCTGGGCCGAAGGCCCCAGGCTGGAGCCCCGCTCTGCCCGCTACCCGCTCTGCGACTGTGAGCGGGCGCTGTGCCTCCGCTTCCTCGCCTGTCCGAACACCCAGCACACAGGACTGGCACGAGGATGAAAGCGGGTCGCGTTTACGAGGAGAGATCTCCCCTGCAGATGCCGAGAGCTAGCTACCAACTACTGCTTCTGCTTCGAAAAGGAGGCACGCGGACGGCGTCGGAAGCCACAGGACCTGCAGCACGGCCCACGAGTGCTCCGGGTCAGCGGTCAGGAAGCGCTCACCGACCGAGCGAGCCACCGCGTTTGCGGGGATGTGAACTCTTCCAAACCCCGCGTGCCGGAGAAGTTGCCTACCAAATAGCTTCCTGGAACACCGAAGAGGGCAGGGAGTGCAGCTCCAAAGCAAACGGGTCCACCACCGCAGGGCGAGGCATAAAGTATGACCGCGACGGCAGGGGCCGGACACGCAGGACACGAGACGAGCACTCTCAGCACTTGGGCATGGTGGTCGAGCAGCCCTGACCGCAACATTCACGTGCTCTGTGTGTCCCGGACGCCCTCTCAGGCTCTTTACATATATTAGCCTCCTCAATGAATCCTCACGACGACCCAGAGAACGTCTTACTCTTACTTTACGGAAAGGAAATTGAAGCACGGAGAGGCCACGTAACTGCCTGAGGTCACACAGCTGGCCAGTACCATCAAGCGTGGTTCTGTGGCCTCCCACAGTCGGTGTGACGATCACCCCTGCTCAGCGAGGCCGCTCAACATGAAGCGGGGCCTGGAGGGCAATTCCAGCTCCACCTGGACAGCTCTGCACGTCAGACTACACAGTCCTCTCAGACAGAAAAACACAACAAAAAACCATGCCTTGTGGGGAACGGTCGACTCCAACCTCGCAAACCAAGCTACGAAAGGCGGCGACAGGTGGCATCGCGTGGGCGTGGGCCGTGAGTGGCAGAGGGGCTCTCGCAGGCCTGTGAGGGAGCTGGGAACTCGGGCAGCCGCAACGGCGGGCCGCGAACGCCCCTCCAAGTCCCCAGCGCACTGCAGCCCCACAGGGAGGAATCGCCAGGGGGTCCTGCTGGACACCACTGTTACCAGGACGGCGACCCGCTGGCCTCCACGGCATTTTTTTACTTATGAACCTGAAAAAGCTCTGATAGGTCAGCAGGCCCCCGCTCAGTTCTGCTGCCTCTGCACGAGGCACAACACGGGGTAATCGCTCGGCCCGACCTGCATTTGGGCCATTATGTTGTACTGACCGCGTCGTGATTACCTACGTTAACGACTAGTTACCCTAGTAAATCATTTAAAGTAGAATACTATCTAATGATAACCTTAACGTTGTCCTGTTTGACATCTGTGCTATTTCCAGTGCTAAGATGCTTTTATCAGGATGTCACGGTTTTTCCCTTTGGGTGATTTTAACACACTTACTCCTCCTCTTACAAGTAACTCCATCATGACAGACGCCAAGGTTTCGTGAGCAACACACATCCCTAACCTCGTGAAGAACACGGCGGAGGCCCAGCTCCCTCCGAAGCGCGCCCAAGCCTCGCCTGCCGGCCTCGTCCCTGGCCCTTCGCCCCCCGCCGGCCCTGGGCTCTGCCGCCGCACGGGGCCTCCTCTGAGGAGACTCAGGGACGGCGGTGTCAGACAAATCAGAGCGCGTGCCGCTGAAGGGAAGGCGACAGGGCCGGGGACTCCTGCGTGAGGCCTCAGGAAAGAAGCAGGCGCCGTGCGGAAAAGTGGCCTGTGCCATGTGCACCACGACCCTCACGTGCTAGTCACCAACGACAGACTCTTCAGTGCCCAGCACGGCAGCCAATGAGAGGAACCGGATCTCAGCGCCCGGCGTCCCGCCAGTGTGGACGTGTCAGTCACGCACGCACCTGCCCCTGGGTCCCTCTTACGCTCCATCCGACCGTGCTTCTGAAATAGCTTCGAAGACAACTCGCCAACCCTTTCGTTCTCTGCATTAATGGCTTTCTGGATCTCCTGGATCTCCTTTTTTCTGGCTGGAGGAAGTTCTTCGAGTTTTTCTCTTGGTTCCGGCTCATTCGTGCCATCATCGTCATCTCCGTCACACACCTCGAAGTCATCTTCATAGTCCTACAAACCATGACAATGTTACTGGAACCTTTAGGACAAACTGACTTTAACGAACACTCACACAAAATGAAACATACGATTTATGATGTAAGCTTGTTGTAAGAACAGATTATTTTTAAGCCAAGAAAAATTTTAACGTATTTCCATACTTCAAAATCATCTTCGAAATTGGCTGTGTATTCATCAGCTCCAACATTTTCTACGTCAGTGTCTTCTTGCTCAATTTCCTATCGGTAAAAACCAAACACATAACAAAAAAATTCAATCACAGATTTGAATCTTGCGAACAGGCTGCGAAAAAACACGTTTTCTGAGATTCATTTACAGTTGCTAACTTAAAAATGTAACTATTTATAAAAAAAAATGACATAACTAATTTCAAATTCCTTAAGAATTTGCTAACTTGTAAATGTGACCAAAAAGAGGACACAATTAATGAGCATATTCTCTCGGAGAAACTTCTATAATTCTGCTGGCCAGAGAAAGAAAGCAGCATCACACAAATAAGCCCGCGCTTCCTCTCTTCCTTCCTTCTCCATCCACGAACACATCCCGTCTGCACGGTCAAGGACAGACACACAGACACGTCCCGTCTGAGCTGCCATGTGCTCAGGTGACTAAAACGTCGACAGCGAGGTCTTAGGGCATGAGGCTCGACTCGGCATGTCCCGTCCTTTTCAGCTGAGGGGCGACGGGCTGCTCGAAAGCCGGCCTGCCCCTCGGCACCCGGTGCGCCTGGTCGCCATCACCCACCCACGAGCCTGACCTTCACCCTCCGCGGCCTGGGGATAAACAGAGGCGTTTGTCAAGTCCTGTGGCAGGAAGTGCGTTCAGCCAGGCCCTGAGCTCTGGGGAGGCCGCACGCATCACCCTAAGGCCACCCTGCCAGGAGAACCCCGGTGCCAGAAACGGAAGGTCTGGCAAACTCGTATTTGCTCCCAAAGTCGTTCCTCCTCATCCGTGTCCTGTGCACTGGCAGCACAGCGCCCTGTCCCTCACAAGCACTCGCCAGGAGCCCTCCAGGCCGGCGCTCCCCTGTCCGCTGTCACCCACCCCTTTCACAGACACCCATGCAAGAAAGCTGACCATGCCACATCCGCTCAGGCCTCGTCAGCTCCCCACAGCGAACAGCCCAGACCCCGCATACGCATACGGCCAAGGGGCTTCGGTTCCCAACAGGAGAAGGGACACGACAGGCCTGTGATGGGGCCCTCGGGACAGCCCACACCTGCCAGGACACGCTCTCCTTACCGCAGTCTCCTCCCGTCCTGGCCTCTGAGCCGGCTGCCACGCTGTGGTGTCCTCGTCATGCCCGTGCTGGGGACAGAGCACAGCCAGGGTCAGCTAGCAGAGAGGGATCTCCAGAGCCAGAACCCGCCTGCTTCCTGCAGAGCTGCTGTCCTCAGCAGTTAAAGACTCAGGTCCTGGCTCCGAGGCGCACGAATGGGGTGACCTGGCATGGAACCACCTCTGTGCCCCAGTTTCCTCCTCTCAGAAATGGGGAGATGATGGTACCTTCTCCTACTGCCAGTGGGAGGGGCGGATACACTGACGCTGCACCAGCATGGGGAAGGTCACAACGGTCCCTGCTGGGGTCACTGGGAAAGGAGGGCACGACTCAGATGTCACTACCCCTGACTATTCAGTGCATAAAACTGGGGACAGCACGGTGTAGTACCATCAAGAAAATGAAGTGTTTTCCATGTGTCCAGAAAACTATTCTGGTGCACTGTAGGCTCCATAAACACTAAAGAACTAATAAAGGCAAATTCGGCATTGGCACCATACAAGACACAATCATCTGCCAAGACAAGCTGTCAAGTTATCTTCAATGTCACTTCTGGACCCTTTCGGGGGAGAGATATGTCACATATTTGCACTTTCGGTAAAAAAAAAGAATGTAAAAGGTCTCACTGGTAATTTCTTTTATTGACTGGATAACATTTGAAAGGATATCATTTAAGAAATATTGGATTATATAATGTCCTTAAAATTGTTTTTTAGTTTTTAATGTGACTGTTCTAAATTTTAAACTAAATGTGGCCTACATTGTAATTCCAGTGAACAATGCCAATCTGCTGCTCACAAAAATGTTGGGAAACAAAGGAAGACATTAAAAAACCACATATTTTCATCTAGTAACTCCACTTCAATAGATTTAACCACAGAAAGCATGAGGCAGATCCGTTATCATTAGAAACTGAGGGGTTTCCATGATGACCTGAAAACGGTATGCTGCCTGGCAGGGGTGGGCCAGTGGGAGAGGTGTGAACCAGAAAAAGTGCGTCCAAAAGCCCAAACGTGCGTTTCCTTACACGACTCTAAGTGATCACACGAGAGAAAAGATCACACGGGAAGAAATGAGTGTCAGGCTAATGTTTTTCCTGGGGTGTGGCTGTAGCCAGACAGGGAGTGATGCAACCACCCCCAAAAGTGAGCGAGTAAAACGTGCCCACGTTAAAACAACACATCCTGTACGACCTGGCTTACGTGAAGTGATGTGGTTGTACATGTGCGAAACAGAGATACGTGAAAATACGGCACAAAATCCTACAGGGCCAGGGGTTTCAGATAGCTATCGAAGAAAAAATCATTCTTCAGAACTAGCAGAACCCCAAACCTGCTTCCCACATTATTTTTAATAAAACAAAAAGCTAGGAAAGTGGCTTGAGGTAACTGTAATACCAGACTATATACGATTTTATTAAATAATCATGATGATGGCGGTTCTGGGGTAATAACGAAGATGGTACAAAAATGAAGACCGGGGACACGCTGACACATGAGGTGAAGAGGCAGCGGATGTGACTCTCAGCACGCGCACAGGTCATTGAGGACGTGGCGTGGGGCTGCGCGTGCCCGTGCGCGTTGACAGCGGACGCCTGGCAGCATGTGCATGAGGGCATCTGACTGTGCCCGCCTCGCGGGACGCTTTCTTAACACCAGTGCACTTCCTTTACTCACTCGCCACAGGTCTGCTCAGACTCTCTACCTCCTCGAGGCAGTTTCAACAATCCCCACCTTCCAGGAACTTGTCCCTTCTCTAAGTTGTCGAACTTCTCAGCGCGAGACGCTGTCCCTACAGCCATCAGTGAGAGCGGGGCGCTGAAGTCTCGTTCTACTGGCTTCTCTATTTCTCCCTTTAATTCTGTCGCTTTTTGCCTCTCGCGCTTGGGGGCCCTTTGTGAGGTTCTGATGCTTGCACCTTCCCTCCGAGACCATTACTTCACCACAACGACATGTCCCCCTGCCTCTCGCCACACCTCGTCACGAGCGCGGCCGCTCAGGCTCTGTCACGGCTGCTGGCAGTGTAACACGTCCATCTCCTTACCTTCCGTTTCCGTGAGACTTTTAATCTAAGTGTGTCTCCTATGAGCCCCCGGCAATCAGCAGCCCGATGACGACGTGCGAAGAGCTCTGAGCTTTCAGGAAACGTGCAGCGTCGTCACCGCAAGGGTCTTACCTTCCTTCTCGCGTCTCTGTCTTTCCCATCATTCCTTACTAGCACCTCCGCGTGCCTAGTGAGCA
Source organism: Cynopterus sphinx (assembly GCA_030015415.1). Classification (NCBI taxonomy): domain Eukaryota; kingdom Metazoa; phylum Chordata; class Mammalia; order Chiroptera; family Pteropodidae; genus Cynopterus; species Cynopterus sphinx. Next base: position 95,493 of record CM057393.1, read on the forward strand.
AACGTGATCAAAAGCAAAATTAACTTTAAATGTGTCACAAAAAATAACACAACTGCATCTCAGTGAAGGCTCTTATCGAGATTTGATATGACTAAAAAGCGCTGTAGGTTGGCAAATTTCCAAAGCATGCTTTATCAGAACTGTGAAAACAAAAGGCTTCCTGACATTTTACTATTTCAGTGGTAAGCCAAGCTAGAAAACGCCTTCAGCAGAGAAAAGAAACTGTGTTTTAACATGTATGTATGTATCTATCCTTTCAGAGTTCTAGAAAATTCCTGTAATTTTATTCACGTCAATGTCAATTATTTTATGTTTAATATTTGCATTTCTAAAAAAAAGATTTATTTTAAAACATTCTATTTTTTAATCACGAGAGTTGAGACCTACAATTAAGGCTTTCCAAATTTCAAATTGATTCTCAGGTTTTATTTTTATTTATTTAGGAAGAATAAGATTTATTAAAGTACATTTCAGGAGAGAAACGGGGTACACCAGAGATGGCCACGGCCCGATTCTCAGTTTTTAGACTTAGAATCACAGCCATTCCGCACAGCATGTGGTTTAAGACACACGCAGAACTGCGCACAGCTCTCTATCTGCCCCAGCAGATTCGCAGAGCAAAGTCTCGGAATTGGCACCTTTAGGTTTAAGTGCTGGCTTTGTAAGAATTCAAGCAAGGCACTTAGCCTGTTCTCCTCATCTGTGAAAAAGAATGACCAAATATGGTCGCCATAAAGAACAAACTAAAATCTGCAGTTTGTATACAAAATTAGTTTATGTACAAACTTTAACCCGTGATCTCGCAAAACCCACACAAAACAGGAGTTATCATCAGAGTTTTACGGGAAAGAAAAGGCTCGGAAGGGCCGCCCAACATCCCCGTGCGGTGCAGACACGTCGCCACAGCTGGCCGGTGCCAACCCACTGACTCTCACAGAACTGCAGGGGCCTCGCTGCCAGGGGAGCACCTTCCATCTGCGCTCCCGCCGACAGACGTGCGACAGCGGGGCTCTGGGGGCGCGATGCGAGTTTAGAGGTGTGAACCGGAAGCTGGTAAAGGGTGGCCGACAGCCCGGAGGCTCTCGGCTCTGCCCTCTGGGGCTGGTCCAGTGCTGCGGGGGCGGGGGCTGGACACTCAGAGCCTCACAGACAAGTTTTCCCCCAGAGCGGGCACAGGCGCTCTAATTTCGTGGGAATAAATGTCAAAACAGCAATAATGTATGACAAGTCTCCAAGCTTCTCCAGTACACTTAAAATATGCTTCAGAGGGGTTGTATCCAGAGTAAAATGGAAATAAGTTATCTATCATCTATAATTTATTTCATTTAGGGCCAATAAGAAAAATTCACTTTCAGGCATTCTACGAGAACAGTGTGACACGTAAGAACCAAAGAACATGTGTTCCTTACTGGCTGCTGGTCCCGTCTCTCTTCGAACTTCCACCTCGATTTCTGTGTTCACCGTTCTATCGAACAGAAAATTCCATAACCACTGATCAGTGTATCATAATGAACTGACCGTAATCCCTAAGCTCTGTACGCGAATGGACTAAAACTTCAACAGCAGCAGCTATGCTATATGCATCTCTTAGCATGACTGTTTTTACAGCATCTTGAGTAAGCGAGGTAACTGACGTTAGGAAGATGAATAAAGGCATACTAAAAGGTGATTACATATTACGTTGGCAAGTAAAAGGAATTCAGAGTTATCAATTTCACGTTATTTTCAAATAAATATGACACTGCTTAAAATTATAAATTTTCCAGCATACGGAGTGTGGCTATCTATTTCACAGATGTACGTACCTAGAAAGTTTTTAACAATCTTCTCTTAATAAAAACTATTAGATTGACTAAACAGACATGTGTAGGTCGCATAACAAAGGGATACTGGCTAAGTGCTCGCAGGAAGCACGGCACGGGGTGTGAGGCTGGTCCTCAACCACTAAAGACACCAGGAGGAGGGGACAGTCCCTCCCCACGGCAAGGATGATTACAGACCTGGGATTTACCCACAGAAAGTGCAGAGCAGAAGAAGGGCAGGATTCAACCACCACTAAGAAAGATCGGTCTGGAGGGAAACATACAACATGTACCAAAAGCCTTAAAAAGAGCTAAAAACACATTTTCTTTGACCCATAAATTCTATTTCTAGGAAATTATTCCTAGAAATGATCTGAGACATATATTAAGATTCTCACTCTGTTCATCACAGAGTAATTTCTAACATCAAAAAAAATCAGTGATCTGAATGTTCAATATTAAGTTACTTATTAAATAAGTGAGGTTATGCCATGATAGGCTACCATATGGCTATTAAATATTCCAGTATTAAAAAGCATTTCCCAGAATTAAAAGAAAAAATAGCTTGATTCCAATTCTGCACTTTCACAAAGCTGATCTGCAGACAGGAAAAAGGACTGCAAGCACATGTACATGTTACAAACGGACTATCTCTGAGTCTGGGATCGTGTGCCATTTTTTTTACTCTTCCTATATTTAAAAATCTTTTAAAAATTACTTAGAAAAAAGTCTAATTACATGTTTATCAGGAGGAACAGTCTGGCATCAGTCTATAAAGCAGATGAGAATGAAAAGAGAATGAAATCAGTAGTGGTAGATAAGAAAAAATTTTAATTTAATGCCCACAGGGATGTAAAGGAGGAGAAAAAGTAATCAACTGTGAGGGCTAAAGGTTTACTAAGGGAAACGGGAGGCCGAGCCCTGGAGGGGCCTGACCCTGGCGGCCGCACAGGCTGCACACGTGGCCAGGTGCCACGGCCTCGGGCAGAGCTGGGGCCTGAGCCGCGTGGGCTGGTCAGGGCGTCCTGGGCTGGAAACAGAGGTTCCGAGATGCGCTGCCCCAGGGGCGGAAAGGAGCAGGACCCCGCCTTCAGCAGAGGCAGGGGGCCGCTGGGCCCTTCGACTGAGGAGCCCCTGTCGGTCAGTGCCTTCGGAAGACACTCTGCCACAGGGTCTGTGCGTGGTCACAGCCTCTACGTCTGACCGACAGCGGGAGGAGGTGCCCAACACGAGGCACGTGAGATCAAAGGGACGCCGAGGAGTGGGAAGGAACTCAGGAGGGCAGTGGCCCGGGAGCAGCCCGCTTCACAGCGCCGTCCTGGCGCCAGTTTAGCGGGCCCACTGCGCGTTACGGTCACCTCACGATCATCAGATCCATCGCCGCAGCGATGAGGTAGCTAACGCGGAGACTAAGCGGAAAGGTCTATTTTTTGAGTACCTGAAAAGCAATGCAAATAAACATTTGGGTAATGCTCACTATCACTCCTGATGTGAAATCATATACTCATATTTCCTTAGCTCACGGCTTCTCCAATGTAACGTGCGCGTCATGAAAATAAAAACTCGTTCCGTCACGGATGCGGCCTCGGCACCTAAACAGCGGCCGACAGACAGTGGCCACTCAATAAGCACGAACAGCCGTCTAGCAGAGGAAGTCTGTCAGCCGTCGGAAGGCCCTTCCCTGGGGCGGAAGCGTGCCTGTGTTCACCGAGTTAAAGTCCCCGACACTGGTCAGGCACCAGCCAGTCCAAGGACCCCGCCCTCAGGAGACTCTGCTTGGAGAGAGCAGCCCCCAGAAACGGGGGAACGACATCCATTCACTTCAGAGTCTGGAAAACCGGAGCAACAAAAAGCATGACCATGAAAACGAAGACGCTGCAACGAAAGCAGGGAAGTCTAAGCAGCCACAGCAATTCTGCCACACCCAGGAGGAAACCAGACCCTTTACAGTCAACCGTTTCGTGTATGTGCTGCTTTTTTTTTTTTTGCAAACTTATACTACCGATTTTGGGTAAAACGTTTGATAAATTGTTCACTTAATTTCCACTCTAAAATATCAGCTTCCTTCTTAGCGTTAAATTTCAAAATTTTATAATATATTTCTGAACACGTGTTAAAAGTACATCACAAAGCAATCAGGTCCGGCCTCGTGTCCCCCGGCCCAGTGCACTGACCGACCACAGAGCGCAGGCCTGAGTTGCGTTCTGACCGTGTGACGCTAAGTGCCAGCACCGCCATGGGCTGCGCCTAGACAGAGCACCCCCCCGGGGCTGACCACAGGACACCCACAAAGGCAACACGTGGCAGGAGCAGTACCTTGGGTTCCCTTTTCTTGTGCTCTTCCTTCGATGACCTGTCCTTTTTGTCCACGCTACCTCGGTGCCTCTCGTCATCAAAGTGAGCGCCTTCTTTGTGTCGTTTTTCTTTGTGTCTTTCTTCCCCTTCCTTGTCAGAGAACAAATTACTTTTTCCTTTTGAATACCTCTCTTTTTTTTCCCTTGTGCTGCTTTTTTCTCCATGTTTCTTTTCTCGATCTGGTTCTTTGTGCTTCCTGTGTCTTCTTTCACCTTCTTCTTTATAGAGCCAGTACTTAAGAGGATTATCTTTGCTGTCACCGTACTGCAACTTAGAAGGAACACATTGAAAAATGAGCAATCCACAAGGCACAAGCTGTGGCACACGTTCTGTTGACGGCGAGGAAAGCCGCACAACGACCCTGCCCATCAGCCTCTCCCGCTGTGGGAGCCGTCCTGAACACTCACTCAGAGGACGTGCTTCCGGACAGGACAATCCCACTGCTCGAAGCCACCGGCCACCCAGCCCTAAGGATGACAGTGACACTACAGCCAGGTGCCCTTGCCCAGACGTGACGACAGCATCCAAATCCTCAGCTGGGCAGACAAGGCCCCGCACAGCTCTGCGCCCCCCTCCTCCACAGCCTCCTCCTGTCACCCTCTCCCACCTCCAATGCACCCTGAACCCCACCAACATGCGAGCCCCCACACCTGTGTGATTTCTGTAGCGTCATGCTCCTGTGCGCAGCGCACCACTGCGCCTCTCTTGACAGCAAGCCCACCTGTGCCCCTCTCCTTGGTACTTCACGGGCCTATACCCACCCACAGGGAGACTCTTAAACCGGCCCTGTCGTCTGGTCATATATGCACCCCACACGACACAAATGCTCAGTCAAAACTGGTGGAGCCCACCAGAAAGGGGACAGCTGACCCGCACAGCAGGCTGTCAGGGCCTGATGTGCATGGCCTCAGGTCTGCATGGAAACCTGCAACTGCACTGTCCTCTGCCTTCAAGGCCCCCTCTGCTCACACAGCCACTGGCCATCTGCTCTACAGCCACAGACCTTGTATGTCACACTTACCTTGTCCCAGCGCCCCACACCCCGCCTCCATGCCCCTGCGGCCGCCTACCAGTGCCCACCCGCGCTGTGCTCGTCTGCCCCAGAAAGACGTGGCGACGAGCCCCAGACCAAGGCTAGTCCAATCTACCCCATGCCTGTCACCAGAATAAACAATACGAGGATTAAAGTCCTTGGGGTTATGAGGACCCAGAGCAAGACGGAGGTGGGCTGGGGAAAGGGCTTCTGAGTACGACGCTGACAGAAAGCAGACAGACTGCTTCGCAGTTTTAAGCTTATTTAAAAATGAAGATTCAACAAGCAAAATTCAAAACAAGCAGAAAGCAGCAACACCAACTAGCGGCGTTACCCTAAAGCACAGGAACGAGCACAACTCCGCGCGAGCTAACACACGTGGGTCATGACCACGAGTGGGGCGGCAAGCCTCCCAGGGACGCCCCCAGCGCCCTTCCTCCTGAAGCTCACCAGCCAAGCAAGGTCAGCGGTTATGATGATGCCCTGGACACCCTGGGGGACACAGGGAATGGCACCCTGGTGTCAATAACTACAGCTTTCACATCACACGAACAGGCTCGGCCTACATTCACTGGATCCAGCAGGTTCACTTCCAGAACTGATATGGGAATAATTAAGAGTCCATGCAGAGAGTTTACTCCATGGGTGTCTTTTGGTAAAAAAATTTAGAAGCAACATGAGTGTCTAAAAAAAGCAGACATGTCAAGAAGGCTATGGCAGGTCCGTATCATTAGACATCATGTAGGCATTAAAACAGTATTATGGAAAAATGTGATAATTTAGGAAATGTACTTTCTAAACAGTTCACAGAACAGTAAAATCCAACTCAAGAAAAAAGCTTATGCGCACCTAGACACGCGCCAGGTGTGTAAACATGGTCACCCTCAGCATTCGCCGGGGCTGGTCCCAGGACCCCTGTGGGCGCTCGCGTCCACCGTGAAACGACGCAGTGTCTGCACACGGCCTGGGAACACGCGTCCGTGTCCGTCAGACCGTCCCGGATGACCGACAGCACGCAGCCCAGAGCAGATGCTGTGCAGCCTTAGCTGCTACTCTGTCCTGCTGAGGGTATCCGCCTAAACGTTAGCTCTGCGTGGGGACTGGTTTTCATTCTTACTTATGTGTACTTTCTAATTTGTCCAAAATAACCGAGTATGACTGTTGGAATCAGAGAAACGCACTTGCCAGTGAGAGGAAACTAAGTGACCACACAGCGCTTGAGAACTGTCTCGGGCCTTGAATTCTCTCAGAATTTTCCACAAATGCCCCATCGCTGACATGTCTCCTGCTTCGCGGTACCTACACTGTGGTCTGCATACCTTTCTTTCTCGGTATCGCCTCTCTCTCTCTTCATCGCCTCTTTCAGAGTCTTCATCTCTCCATTCCTTCTCTTCAATTCTTACTTTACTCACTACAAAAATAAAAAATATCTTTAGTATTTCCAAGTTGTAGCACACCAGGAGAATCTTCTAATACCTTGCTACCATCTTCATTGTCCACGCTAGGTTATAAATTATACAGTAACACATAAGTAAGCATGTTCTCCAATTAGAAGGCCTTCTACAATCCCAAGATTGGAAATTTCTAGAATCTAAACGTGGAACAAAGGAGATCAAAATGGCAAGTGTACTGGGTCAACCTAGCAAAAGTAACACTAGCTCTTGGCAGCTGGAGAGGGGGCCAACCCCAACACATGCCTGTGCTGTTCTGTGTCACTGACAGAGGTCCAGCAGGCACGCACTTCAACTGAATGCCTGGCTGTAAGGAAAGAAAGCTGCCTCGTGATGAGCTGGAGGACTGCACCTGTCCCTTGGCCCCTGGAGCCCCACCGCACGTGCTGCGGATGCAGAAGACCACGTGCACCCCATCTGCTGGCGCCCACCCCACCCCTCCTGTGAGAAAGGCAACGGGGACCCAACAGATCCACACATGATCGCTGATGATACCCAGAGCACCAACCAACCAAGAACAGACTTTCACTTTTGAAGCTGCACAGAAAGGTCATCAGACTTAATATACAGAGAATAGCTATTTAAAAAGGAAGATGAAAACGGAATTAAACATTCACTGAAAGAAACTCTGTTCATTCGGAAGTACTCACTGAGCACGGACTACTTTCCTGGGAGCCTGAGATCTGAGGGCAGAACAGCGGGGTGGGCCCCAGCTCACGTGCAACAGAGGAGGCAGGAATGGACAGTGAGGGGGCCAGGTCTCCACAGACGGGAGGCTGAGAGGGGCTGGGCTCGGGGAGAGTACCAGGTGTCTGCCTGCGGATACAAGGGTGCAGGTGCCATCGGCTGAGATGGCTCAGGCTGTAAGGGGCTCTGCGGGCTGTCCGTTCAGTCTGAGGCATGTGGAGTTTGCCATGCCCATCACATACAGCCTGATTCAGGGGTGAGCACAACTGGGGATCCACACTTGGAATGCAGGGACAACAGTGTTTAAAAGCCCTGGATGCCATCACCAAGGGGGACAGGAGCACGTGCAGAGCAAGACCGCACTTTACAGAAGGGAAAACCAGTGGAGACGGGGAGGGGTGTGAAGAGGACCAAGGAAGGGAGAGGAACATTAGCTGGACTATGTAGCCCCATCTGCACATGCACTGGGTACAAGACAGGGCAACCAAAAAGACTGCTGGAGAAGAAAAGATTTCATCAGAAACAAGGTAACAGTCCTGAAAGAGGCCATGCAGAGTGAGGTGGTTACTTGGTGACCTGGCTACCTGTGGGCCTGACTCCAATGTCACCATTCCTGGCAGACATACCCTGAGGTCTGCAGCTCTATCACCCAGGGCAGGTCTGAAGGTGGCTGAGGGCCCTGGTGGCGGGGGGCACCACTGCATAGCCGGGCCCCACGGCCATCTGGGTGTCTCTGAGCCCGCGCACATTCTACATGTTCCTTTGCTGTTTCTGCTGGCTAATCTGGCTTTTATAAGAAACACATACTATTTGTATTATATAAAAGTTGTAAAGATACTTCCATCAGGATGGGGGGTAGGGGTATACACTTTTGCCTTAGAATTCCTAGGGGATTCAGACAAGTGAAATTTAAATATTACTCAAAATAAAACCGATGCTTCTGAGGAATCCTTTTTTAACCTGAGCACAATTTTTGTTTCTCTACAACATGGACTGAAATGTATTCAGATAGTAAATCTGAAATGTTTCAACAGTTAAACTCTAGAAAATCGTTACCCTTTTTATTCACTGAGTCGAGTTTCTAAATATCAAAAGGGAACCAACCGTGAAAAGCACATGCACATCCAACGGGGCATCTAATCAAGTGAAAAAACCCAGCGCGGTTATGAAAACCACGAGAGAGGTCAAGTGGGAAGCAGCACTTCAGAGGTGAGCAACTAGGAGAGGCAGCAGCCAGGTGGACAGCCTGGCAGGGACACGCACCTGCCCGCATGCTGTGCTCCAACCTGTCAGCCACTGGCTGGCGTGCATCCGGGCCCAACAGGTTGTGGTGTGCAGTTGCCTGGCGGGGCTGCTCCCTGCGAGCCCGGTGCTCTCGGTCCTTGTCCCTGTCTTTGCCTCGACTCTGAGACTTGTCCATATCTGGTTCTCTGGACCTGTCCCAAAGCTTTTCTCCATCCCAGTCCCTCCTCCTCTCTCGTGGCTTCTCTCTGTCTCTCTCTCCTTGAGGACCCTCCCTGCAGCTGTAGCTCTCTCTCTCAGCCGCCGTCTCTCTGCACTTAGTGTCTGGGTCCAGATCCCTGTGCTTCGGCTCCATGGGCTCTGGGAGGCCCATTTCCGACCCCTTATGTGCCTTCTTTCCTCTGTGCTTCTTGTTTTCCTTGGGACTTCCTGATGGTGCAGCCTACAGCAAGAGGAAGAGTTTCTGGATGAGACAGTCACATTCACTAATGGATCCACGGGCTTTCACCCCAGCAAGAAGGGCCTGGACCAAGTCTCCAAACCCACAGCAGGTGGAGTCACACGTAGCATTTCTGTGACTGGCAACGGGTACCCATTTATAACATGTTCATAGATGTTATCAAATAAAATCTAAAATACAACCCCGATTAGAAAGCAAAAGAAAGGGGTATGAAGCTGTGCCCTAAAACCTGAGACACTAACCACCTGGGTCCCACTCCAAGAATAAGGACCCTACTTATAAAACTCTCAGGAGGTCTCCACCTCAACCCCAGGCCTCCTCCCACACACGCACACACAGACCACACATACGCATACAGACACATCCATGTAAACACACACAAACACACACTTACTCACACGTGCAGACTCACAGACACATGTTCTCTCTCTTACACACACACATACATACACACAACCCAAGTGTTGAACCATGGCAGAAACCCAAAGGTGCATGCTGGACCAGGAAACCCTGTCCCCAGGCACTTCCAGAGCTACTAACCTCACAACTTTACTTCTGAGTCAAAAAGTCCTCTGAAATGGGCTCCATGGAAGCAAAGTTTTACAGTGCCGAGAACCAGGTAAAACTGACCAAAAAAATCATTTAGCATCCATTCAGAACCCCACTCAAATCCTTAAAATACCTTACCCAAAGGTGTTTTCTGAGGTCATCGGTTTTCCAAGTATCATCTTTGGTTCTTCTCTAAAATGAAAAGTATAAAGTTTGAATTTTCAAAATTTAAAATAACCAATTCCGTAAGCTCTCATTTAATTAGGTCATTTTTGTCAATGACACTTAGTACTTAATGTACAAGAAATCACTTTTTGAAATTATTACCAGAATAAAAGGTAATAAAAATACAAATTAAAAAAATTATTCACTTGTCTCAAATTACCTATAAATGATTACAGGATGTGTTCCTTTGGCTACTTAATAATGTAAATGTTCATGTTGCTTCAAGGTTCTGGCTAAGTATAGGTAATATGCACTCCTCACCTTCCCCACGTCATCCTGTGGCCTATCAGTGCCCAGTCCTTTGCTACTGAAAACACTTTAATGAATCTGGTGCTTCACTGATAAATATGAAAGGTCAATTGAGCATTTGGGAATATAAAAAAGAAAAGAATCAAGATGAACATATAGACAAAATGACCCTAAAAGAAAATGACCTAATAAAGAGAAATCTTTATTTTGTGTAAAAAGAAAAAAAGCCCATAAATTATATCCTCAAAAGATTTTTAGAGCATTATAAGCACAAGTTAAAACATATGCTACAAACAGGAGCAATAAAACAAGAATTCTTAAAATTAAAATGAACAAAGGAAAACGTTTAAGTAGATGAAGCTAATGATAAAGCTGGAGAAATCTCTAAGAATATATTTTTAAAAAAGAAAAGAAGAGTTCCAGAAAGAATAGAGAAAACAGGAGGAAATATAGAAATAATAGAAAATGGCCTAGAAGTGCAGGTAGACTTAAGGTTCCACTTGGAAAGGGATGATCAAACGTCAAAAGAATGACCGGGAAAAGACCCACGGCAGACACTCCCGGCCCCAGCACGTTGCTTCGTTGCGCAGCGCAGAACTGCTTACAAGGAGGTCCCGGCGAGGGCGGGTTTCAGTTTTTACAGCCCACCTGCCAGCGAACGCCAGGCCCCGAGCCACACCGCAGCCGGCGGAAGGGAGGGGATGCGACGGAAGGCGCCAGCGTCCAGGAGGCCGGGGCCACGGGCTTTGAACCGCGCGCTCTCGGACCCCGCCCTCCCGGGCCCCGGGCCCCGGCGTCCTGCCGCGACCGGGCGCCTCGAGCACCACCTCTGACCTCGGCGCGTCGCAGAGCGGGAGGCAGGCTCGGGGCCGGGGCCGCTCGGCGACCGGACCCGCCGGACCAGGCAACCGGGTTCCACGGACCCCGGCGCCGGCCCGCAGCCCGGGTGCGCTCACCTTCCCGGGCTCCATCGCCGCTCGCAGCCCCGCGCGCCCGAGTACGAGCCCGACAGGGCCTGTCCACAGCGGGGCCTCCGCGGGGCAGGCGCCGCCGACTCCTGGCAACCGGCAGGCGGGAGCAGCCGGGGGCCGAGCGGCCGCGGGCCCGCCCCGCGCACCCCAGCGCGCCTGCGCGCCCGGGGCGCCCGGCAACCGGCAGGCGCGGTCAGCGGAGGGCCGAGCGGCCGCGGGCCCCGCACGCCCGGCGCCGCCCCTCGCGCCCCCTCGCGTACGACCTCTGGCGACCAGCAGGCGCGAGCCGCGGGGGCCACCGTGGCTGGCCTGGGATTTCCTCTGGTCTACGGGGGAGGGCGCGGCAGGAAGCCGGGGGAGGCTGCGGTGTCCCGCCGGCGGCGCGGCCCTCGGCGCAGGAACGGCTTCCCCGGCCGGGGCCGGCCAGCCCCGAGGAAACGAAGACGCGGCTGCCGCGTCAGCTGCTGCTCTGCCGGGCCCACGTAGCCTCGTGCCACCTGGACCCTCGGAGGCCCCCACCAAGCTCGTGGAAAAGCTCTGTCCGGGCCCTGAAACAGCGTCAGACGTCGCAGCTTTCCGTCGGTGATGACAAGAGTTTTTATCCGTATTGGGTTTTGCACTTCACAGTTTATTTTCCTGAATGTTGTCGTTTGATAAAACGCACCCTGTAAGGATGGTAGGAAGCAGAGTATTTGAAAAGGCAGCTGTTAAAAGAATGGCTGTGTTTATACAGCATAAGTAACAGGGCTGAATCAGTAAAACAAATATTCTGCAGGTCAGGTGTGTTCTATCAGAATCACTTTCCTGGAAGCTTACAATAAAAGCCGATCTTCAACATGCGGGCCTGGGGTGGTGCAGGTCCTGTTCCCTGAGGCGTGTCCTATTTAACATTTACTTCTGTTTCCAATGACTTCTGCATTTGTTTCGTGTGTAAATGTTACTTAGAAAAGATGACACAATGTTTTCAGACAAAAGAGTAAACTCTTAAATCAAGTGTTAAACAATAATACATCAGCAAGCACGTTCCTAACAGTCTGTGTTTCTGAGATCATGATTTTTCTGTAGATAGAAAATTTATTTCACAGACATTGTATTCTTGAGTCATCTACTATTATGAGACGGTTTATAGTATGGATCCATCTACTTTGCTTAAAGAACTCATTAACGGACCCAAAAGCCTTTTATATTTAATTACACTGGTTTTGTAATCACTCCTATCTTTCCCATTTCCTCTCATCAGTTCTTAGGAAGAATATAAAGAAAAGGAAAGTAGAAAATGTGACTGCATTATAGCGATGATATGTTTAGGGAGTGCTCCATACGAGGCACCACATTAAAATTTCATTTGTTAATTCATTTACTTCTCATAGCATCCCACATGAGATAGCCATGTTACTGTTTTTCAGATGAGGAAACTGAAGGCCAGAATGTTAATTCACTGGCTTAAGTTCATACAGCTAGGCTGGTGGATGATCTGATGCCAAGTCCATTCTCTTAACCACTGTCATTCTGCCAACTGAGAAAACAGCTGATACTAGAAAGCCTTCAGACTCTTTGTTGAATGTAAGGATAGCATCACCAGCTACCATTTTAGACAAAGTCATCCATATACACGATCCATGAATGATCTGGGCACGGCCCTTAAACCCTTCTCCCTCACCTTCTGAGTGCAATCACAAACTCCTGTCAAAATAATTATGTCTCGATTATATTTTTTCCCATTGCAACCCTACCAGTTCATCCTCTAGTGCAGCCAGTTATCTAACACATGAATCTCATGTCACTCCATGCTCGTTTCCACCTCAGCTCTCACGCAATTGCACTCTTTCATCACCAAAGGAGTAACTTGGAGTTCCCCAAATGCACCATATACACAGGCTTTGCAAATGCTATTTCTTCTTTCTCGCTATCCCCACCGTATTTGCTGAATAAATGGCTATAGAGGAAGCTAAAACAATTTCTCATACTTCTTAAAACAATTGTTTTCTAACAAACTCATTTGTCAATTACCTTTTATCTTGTAATATTCTATCATCTGTATTCAATAGCAGGCCCACCGAGTTCATTTAATAGAGTGCTAGAGACAAGACAAAAAAAAAACTAAACAATACAGTATGGACCACTAGTAGCTCTTAACTGAGGAAGAAGAAATAGACAAACAACTATTCAATAATGTAAATGAGAAGCAGAGTGGCTGTGCCTTCTGCAGTGAAGCCCATGCAGAGTTGCTGGGGAAGGAACCAAGACAGGGATATGCAGAAGAGGTAGAAGTAGCTGACAGGGCCCAGACCTAGGCAGGAGGGGATCTAAAGCAAAGCAGAAAGGGCTGAACTTACACAGAAGACAGCACTTTTCTCTGGAACTGGTAAGGATGAGAGCAGAGGCTGAACCTTCAGTTTTGTACTAGGACACTCACAGTGGTGCTCGTCTTTCCTCTGAGAGCAGAGCTTTTCATTGAAGGGCTGTCTTCACCGAAAGTAAGGAAAGAGGTAACATGAAGGAGTCACAGGAGACTGAGAGATACAAAGAGTCGGGCACTGGCGAAACCTGAGAACGGAGCAGGGCCAGTTGTTAGACTCAGTGCAGGAGACATGTTCTGCCTTGCTGTGGTCCAGTCTAGGGAAGTGGTGGAAGTTCAGTGGGGTCACTCTGGCAGCTGAGGCTGGGAGGCCGGTCGGTGTACAGCGTAGGCTCTTCTCTTCAGGGTCAAATGCTTTACCACAGCCATGCAGGGGTTCTTATGTGGCTTGTGCTCACAGAAGTCTTTATAGGATGTGATCCTACAAGTCTTTGTTGGAAAGACTGCAGAACAGGAAGGATCATGAATTCCTATATTAAGGCAATTGTTTGTGAGATTTTAACTCAGTCATGAGAGAAGGGTGGCATTAGAGCTTTAAGCTGTTGACAGGAGGAGGCTTGAGACTCCCCTTTTTACATATTTACAACTTACCGATTTTGGTGAACAGCAAGAAGGGGAAAGCCACTTCCTTTGTCTGAGGCTTAGTGAACCTTGACTGAAGTTGAGTGTTCTAGATCCTAGAGCAAGATTCTTATACATGTGTTAATGTCTCCATAGCAACACACACATATGTGCATACATGGTTATACAGATTCACAGATGAGGGAGGACGGAGGTACTATGTCAGCATTCCGTGCCTGCTGTGCCAGGCACTGTGCTAGCCCGAGGAAGCGCTGGTAAACATAACATAAGGTTCTTGAGGCTGCGCAAGGCTACCAGAGCACGCAAAGGCTTTTCCCACCCCTTAGTCCGTGCTGGCAGGTCTGCTTCCTCACATGGGCAGGGCCGTTGGTTTAGCCTTTACGTGGCGGTCAGTCCCCTTCATCTCACAGGCTTTTGCTCTCCTACCTGCACAGCGGAGTGAGGATCACTGTTTTGTCCCCGAAGCTGCTGCACCGTCATCAGGTCGTTATTCCCGTCCCCCTGCAGGCTAGCAGGGGAGGACCGTGTGCCGTGAGCACATCGGTGGAGAAGGTAAAAGCGAGTGCGCTACACTTCTGCACTTCTGTCCTCCTGGAGCCAGCGAGTCACGGGCCAGCACGAGGTTTGAAGCGGTGGGGGGGACACCGGCTCTGTCAGACACGCCGTCAAGATCGCCAGAGCGCACGGGACCTGCTCGAACTCACAGCCAGGAACTGGTTGCTGGTTCTGGTTGCTGGTTCTGGTTACTGGTACTGGTTACTGGTTCTGGTTACTGGTTGCTGGTTCTGGTTGCTGGTTCTGGTTACTAGTTGCTGGTTACTGGTTGCTGGTTACTGGTGCTGGTTGCTGGTTCTGGTTGCTGGTTCTGGTTACTAGTTGCTGGTTACTGGTGCTGGTTGCTGGTTCTGGTTGTTGGTTACTGGTTCTGGTTATTGGTTGCTGGTTACTGGTGCTGGTTGCTGGTTACTGGTTGCTGGTTACTGGTTCTGGTTGCTGGTTTCTGGTTACTGGTTGTTGGTTACTGGTTCTGGTTACTGGTTGCTGGTTCTGGTTACTGGTTGCTGGTTCTGGTTGCTGGTTCTGGTTTCTGGTTACTGGTTGCTGGTTACTGGTTGCTGGTACTGGGTTCCTGGAAGACACATGGTCACACGTCGCGCTACTCAGAAGTCCCATCCAGGACAGCCACGGGTTTCGACGCCGCGGGGGCCAGGAAGGGACGATTCTCCCCCTGCCCGGGTCACCCCGCAGAGACCGCTCGCTGCGTTGCGCACGCCCGTGAGGAGACCCGCGCGCTCGTCCTCCGTTCTGAGGTGGCCGCGATGTCCCCGGCAGCCCCCCTGCTCCGCGGCGCCGACCGCCGGAGCCCCCGGGGCGCGGGTCCGGCGTCCTGAGGCGTGTCGACGCCTCCCCGCGGGGGGCCCCTGCGACAGGTGCGGCAGGCTCTCACGCACCCGCGGGAGCCGCGCCCACTCCGCCCGCCTCAGGGGCCGCGCCGCCCCCCCGCGGCGAAAGGGCTGACGCGCCCGCCGCGGTGACGTCACAAGCCCCGCCCGCGCCGGGCGGCGGCGCGCCCCGCCCCCTCCCCGTCGTGCGCGCTGACGTCACACGCCGCGGCGGGCGGGAGCGCGGGCGCCGTCGCTGCGGCGCGGTCCCCTCAGAGGGGCGCTGGCGCGCGCTGAGGCGGCTCCCCCTGGACGGGACGCCGTCGGCGCGCGGCTCGGCGGCGGCGATGAGCGGCGCCCGGGCCCCGGGCCCCGAGGCCGGCGCCGCCCGCGCCGAGCCGGCCGGGGCGGCGCTGGGCGGCGACGTGGCGGGGCTGCTGGCGCGGCTGGCGCGCGGCTTCGCGCTGCTGCTGCCGGTGTACGCGCTCGGCTACCTGGGCCTGAGCTTCAGCTGGGTGCTGCTGGCCCTGGCGCTGCTCGCCTGGTGCCGGCGCCGCCGCGGCCTGCGGGCCTCGCGCCTGAGCCGCGCGCTGGCGCTGCTGGACGACGAGGAGCGTGCCGTGCGCCTCGGGGTGCGCGCCTGCGACCTGCCGGCCTGGGTGAGTGGCAGCGCGGGGATCCCGCCGGCCCCGGCCCGGACCCCGCCAACGCGCCCCTCCCCGCCCGCCCGGGGTTCGCGCCGCTGTCGCCCGCCCCCGCCCCCTTCGCGCGTCCGGCCGGGTCGCCGGCAGCGCCCCGCGCGTCTAAGTCGGTCGTCCTCGCCCCCGTCGCCCGCCCGGTCGCTGTCGCCGTCCCGCGCGCTGGCCGCCCGCAGCCGCCCCGGCCCGAGCCGAGCCGCGGTGAGCCGTGGCGCCCTCCCGGCCTCGGGGCGGGGCGGCTGCGGGGTCCCGCTCGGCCCGGGAGGGAGTGGCCGCGGCGGCTTGCGGGAAGTTAGTTTTCCTCCTTTCCTGAGGAGGCGGCCTTCCTTGGTCGTTTCTGGCACAGCCGAAGAGCGGCGAGGGGCCCCCCAGGGAGCTGCTGCTGCCAGGGTCGCTGGGGGTGTGTGTGCGTGACCCCTGTGGGCAGCAGCGCCACAAGCCTGGGCGCCTTTCTGCAGGTGCCCTGGGGTCCAGCGTGGACGGCGGGCCGGGAAGCGCGGGGAGCGCCCTGGTACCGACTCGCCTACTTTGCCTCGCGCAGTTCTCTGCGTGGTTTATTTATGCCGTCCGGAAGCCGACGGCGGGGGCGGAATGAGGAATCTTCCTCCTCGCTCCCTTCTTCATTTTTAATGACCACGAGTCGACGTGAGTTTCCGACGGCAGGAAGTAGCTTTCAGATAAGCGGAGCTCCGTCAGGCGTGGTGTAAACCTCGCGTGAAAATGGCCAGCCGGTGCGTTTCAGAAGGGTCGTTTTCTCTCGGAGCGGAGAGGGCGTAGCCAGGGATCCCCTTTCCAGTCAGGGTAAGGCAGGGAGTGTGTGACGCAAGAGGCAGGCAGACAGGCCGGGAAGCAGCGGTGCCCAAGGCCAGGAAGAACTTTCTGGATGCTCCTGGACGTGTGGATGGGTGGCAGCTGCACTGGGGTCTCGTAGTCAGGGCCCTTTGGAATTTACACCTCTGTCGATGCGTGGTGGGTGGGGCACAGTGGTCTGTGGGGAACAGATACTAGAGCAGGAAGGTGGAGAGAAGTGCGGAGACTGGGTACTCTGAGTCACTGAGGTGCGCAGCGCTGGGAGCCGGTGCACGGTGGAGGCGCAGAAGGACTTTCAGGTGCACGTTGTACCTGCATTTCTGAGTTAAATGATGCCAGAAGGCAGCCGAAGACTGATGAGGCACATCGCTGACAGGGGGCATACTGAGGGCTGAAATTCACAGGAACTGATGCCGCTGACTTCCAGAGGTCTCTGCTTATCCAGCCATAGGCTCATATCAGTTTGCTTGTACAGATCCTTGTGAAATGCACGTTATTTTCAAGTACTACATTAACATAGTTGCTACTGTGTCAAAGGACAGGACAAATTATTTGGTGGAAGAAAAACAATGAAAGGGTGATTAGTCAGAGATTCTTGGGTTTTTCCTCTGTGTGACTTAAACTATTAAACCATGGTATCCATCTCATAGAGTAAAGAATTTAGTTTCTCAAATTTTTCACTTTTTTCAAAATTCATATTTATAATCATATTACACATATATAAACATGCATGCATTGCTTAGAAAACTTCCAGAACCATCCACATGAAACTTGACAGTGATCACATCTAAGAAAAGCACTAGGAGTCTGGGGTCTGAGAGAGTTTTGTTATTTTATGACTTAAAAAAAAAATCCATTTTTAATTATAGTTGATGTACAGTTTTTATACCTTTTAAAATCATAATACCAATGTGTTATTTTCATAATAAAATTAGTGAATTACACTGTGTAGAGGTACTTGCTATTTTGCTATTGTCAGGGATAGAAGAAGCCATACATAAGAAAAGTTAAGATTTCTGTATTAGTAGTATTTTGAATTTTACAGTAATACTTAGGTACTTGGGGTTTTGAATTCTGGGCTGGTATTTTGCTTTGAATGAGATATATTTGTACATATTTTCATAGTGTGTCGTTAACTATGATTCATAGAAGGGCTGGAAGCATAGGAAAATATGAACTGGGGTTTTCATTTCCAGCCTCACTTTTGGATATGTTCACTTACAGTTTTTCTTTTTATTTAATAAAGTAAAAATTTACACTGGATATGAAAAGTGAAATAAAGAATGTTTATTTTGAGAAAGCTATGTATTGTTTTCAATTAAAGCTATGAGGATACGAAAAATAGCTCTCACTTAACATGTCATAATTCTGTAAGATTTTGGTCCTGCAACTTTAATGTGAACCACGTTATTATTCATTTCTCACTTTCTCACCCTTCCACAAATGAAAAAGGCCTGGCAGGTTTGGATTGATGGATTGAGAACTGGCTTTTTTTGTTGTACCTGTGTTAATTGGGCCCTGTAAAATTAGATTATGGTGAATATTCTTGAAGAGTTTTTCTAGAAGTGAATAAGAACAAAATTCCACTGCAATTTCCATTTATTTGGAAAATTAGAACTTGGTAGGGTGAAATTTGTCTCATCCTGGTTTTTCTACTGCCGATAAATGCTGATTCTATGGCTACAAAAAAGAGACCCAAACCTGTCTTATACAGTATTACCCAACTGTTTTGACAATTGGCCATTTATTAGTCTAACACTTTAACTAACACTCCTACCGTGCACAAGCTTTACTTTGGGGAGAGCTTTGTTCTTCCGATGGTTCTGGGAAGTTTAGGAGAACTTAATTCAAACCAAAATTTAATATGTATAGACTAAGAACCAAAAAAGCAAAAGACAAGAATCCATTTTGGCCCCATATAAAGGAAAGGCAAATATTTGCTTTCATTCTCAGTGTTAACCATTGACCTACACTTTAATGAAATTTGTGAAGACTGTAACAAAATAGCACAGCTAAATGAGGAACCACAGTTCAGCTATTTAAAACTGTGGTTGCTACTTTAGCACTTAGATCCTCGAGCGATTATGTGATTTGAGAAACTGTTAGAGCCCTCTTCATGGCTGTCAAGGGACAGGGATGCTCTTTGTGTTTCTTGTTTATACCGCACTGCTGCCCTAATACGCAGGGAAAGGACAGCGGCAGTGCATTGCTGTGTTATGTCGTCTAAATACTTCATTAGGTTAGAAAGGAATACCCTGGGGTTGCTAGACGTGAGGGGGTAAATACCAGTTTTTTAGTTTAAACGGTGGATTAAAATTTAGAATGTGTGCATCCTTCAGCTTATGTATTCTGGTTTTAGTAATACATAATTATGTTTCCGACGAATGTTAGCTTCACTTTACATTTCAAGAAGGGAGAATATAGAGCTAGAACTGAACTGTCCATTTCAATAAATACATAAATTGAAAATATATGTGAAATGTTTAAATTAAATTACATTAAATATAGATCTGAATCCTGTGAAGAGCCAGCTATGAAAACTGGTAACTTTGTGTTCTGGTTAGGCTTGGTGAACCTCTTTTCTGTCAGTTCTCGTGATGTCTATATCAGTCACAGCATTTACCTTTGAATAATGTCACAGACATTGTGAATATACTAAAAGCCTCTGAATTGTACACTTTATTTATCTATCTATCTATTTATTTATTTTATACCTACTGCACTTGGTCTTCCTAGGTGGTCTCCCATTCAACTACTAACCAGGCCCGACCCTGCTTAGCTTTGAGATCAGATGGTATCAGGCTTGTTCAGGGTGGCATAGCCCTAGACAAATTGTACACTTTAAATGAGTGATTTGTATGCTATGTGAATTATATCTCAGTAACACTTAAAAATATTATAGACGTTGATTTCCTTTAAAAGTAAAGAAGTGAAAAGGTGAGCATATATAGTACAAAGTCATATGTACCCTCTTCCTTATGGAATTCCAGCTAAAACTCCAACTTACATTTGGAGACATTTGTAAAATATATTTAATTAAAGGGTGGGCTTAGAATGACCTTAAACCTGATGTTAATTAGCTAAACAAATTCAAATTGAATAACAATAGAAATCTTGCTTTATAGATATAAACAGCCTAAAAGTGTGCTTTTTTGGTGAGTTATTCTGTCCTTTAATTCCAAATAGCAGTACATACTTACCATGCTTGTTTGAGAAATTTAGCCCATAGATTGGTTTGCTTTATATTAGATAATTCTATCATAGCGTGATTTAAATGTACTATTTGTGGTCTTTTGCATTTTCTTGTGTTTTGTTAAATTATTATCCTTTTTCGTTTGCATGACAATGCTGCCTCAGATGAACTTTCTTCCTCCAATTAAGGATCTGAGGACCCACTGTATGAGGAAGTGTGAGAGGTCACCCTACCTTTACCTGTGATCTCTTCCAGGTAGATAGAGGCAGGGTGTGGTCCCAAGCCAGTGTCATGATGGGTCAGGATGGAGGATGGGAGGTGGTCAGTGGGGAGGGACACAGAGAAACATTTAAGGTAGAAGGGTGTGACGCTCTCCTGGGTGGCAACAGCAGGATGAGGAAAACTGTTGGGAACTTGGGGGCATATTCCAGTGAAAGCATCTGAGCCCAGCTGGGGATCATGTCCCATCTGGGGGGAGCTGTGAGGAAAGTGGTGGGAAGCTCACCTGGGCTCTGGCCTTCCCCCGGGCCCTGCGGCAAGGAGTAGACATGCTGGGACTGGGCCTTGCCTCAGGGGCTGGCAGGGAGCCCCCGGGCGGAAGTGTGAGTACTCCCCCCCACCCCAGACCCTGGAGCGGGCGGAGATAGCGATGTGTTCAGAACTAGGCTTGTGAAATCAGAAACCGCCTGTGCAGTTTCCAGCTCTCACCTTGGCTCCACTGCCATAAAAACTTGCAGCCAGGATTATTGCTGGATCGTGCTCTGCACGTTGAGGTAGCTGGGAGTCCCCATCCACCTTCCGGCCAGTGGACTGTTCTCTTTTACTCTTAATGGTTTTATTGTGCTTTAAAGACTGAGTCACCTGCTGTTCCTTTGGAATTGGGTTGGGCATAGTTCTTACATAAACAAGTTGTCCTTTGCCTTGCAATGTTTTTCCACTGAACGTGATTTATTTAAAAGTTTTCTCATGGTCTTTCTCCCTGTCACTGATTTTTCTTCATTTATTTTTCTTAACTGTTACAATAATCCCGTAAATTTTTTTTTAAAGGAAACCTTTTATTTTGGCGAATTCTTCCTAAAGTCGATCCCATTTTAAGGAACTAGCCCAACTTACCTGTAGGGATCAAAAACGAGCCTTTATTGATTCATCTATTCACTCAGCCGATGTTTATTAGATGTTCGTTATGTTTTAGGTATCATGCTAGGTTCTAGAGACACAAAACATGAGTAAGACAAGGCATTAAACTCAAGAATTTAATAGCTGGTAACAAAACTGTAACTACTCAATTTAGTCATAGTATGCTGGTAGTTTTTTTTTTTTAATAAAGGCAATACATACTAATTTTTTTTTAATCCAGGAAAGTCATTTGTTCAGGTACATGTGGTTTAAAATTTAAATTTTCTAGACTCATAACTACATGTGGAAAAAGGAAGATCGCCTTTCTTAGGCCTTTCAGTTGGTGTAATGGAATGTTCATTTTTTAAAACGCATGGTGCCATGTAGAGCATTTCGTACATTTACTAAAGTAATAGCTCAACTCTTTAAATATTCTTTTAAAACAATTATTTTATTGAGGAGGAATAAAACTTTTTTAGGGTTTGTTGACCTAGCTAGCTATGCCTAAAAATCCCATTTTATGCTGTCTCTGCCTACTTCGTGAAGACAGGGCTGTGCTTGCTCAGAGCGGGCGCCGCCGAGACCCGCAGTGGCGTCTGCTGCCGTTTAGTGGTCTTAGGTGGTCGGTTGTCTGGATGCCTGTATCCAGGATGACAGTATCGATGCAAAATAACAGCACATCCTAAGTGCACCCTGTGTGTCAGCAGCAGTCATTTCCTTGTTAAAAACTCTATTTTTGTGCCTGGAGACTGCACTTGAGAGCTAATGATAACCACACAGAGGGCAGATGTAGACCTACTAACACAACAGTGTTCTTTGTGCTTTCTTTTTGCAAAACTGCCCTTGAAGTAGAGCTTTGAGTTCTTTTGTTTGTTCAGTCACTTAGTCAAGTTCCTCTTATCTTCCATGCAGTTGGGGTTTTTAAAAATTTCTTATGTTATAGCTTGACTGGTTTAAAAAACATAATTTTTCTGGTATGAGAAGAATGCATGCTCAGCGTAGAATGTTTCTTGTTTCGTAGGAGAATGAAGAGGAGAAAAGTCACCTGCAGTCCTGCTAACTCGTGATAACCATTATTAACATTTTGGTGGTTTCCGAATCTTTCATGTATTCGGATGCTACGTGTGTGTGTATGTTATGTCCACCTTTATAAGCATTACGTTGTCATGATTCTTCCGGAATATGGTTGGGTATTTCACCGTGGTCATCTGGCAGCTCTTGGTCACTGAGTGGTGTCACTGGCACATGAGTGGGCTTCCCTCGTGGTTCCAGGCTCACACGTGGCGGCTTTGCTGCTGAGGCACCCGCGAGAGAGGCAGCTGCTGTGTCTGGTAGATGTGGGTTCCTGTCTGAGACCCCCTGCCTGGCTCCGTGCTTGGTCAGTCAGTGTCGCCTTTTAGAACCTGAGTTTCCTCGTCGCTAGATGAGCACTGAAGCGAGCCTCACCCTGTGATGTGCTTATGAGGCTGGAATGTGGACGGCTGGGGACGGTGCTCGTGCTGGCTCTGGGCCAGGGCCACCAGTGTGGCCAGAGGCGCGCCTGGTTTTGGCGTCAGAGCGGCTGATGCTTCTTTTCAGCTTCCCAGGTGTTGCCACAATGTCCCTGCTGCCTGAGTCGCTTCTCCTAGCCGCTATGCTACCTCCTTCCCCACGACAGCTGCAGGGGGCAGATGAGGCTTAGAGCTTCCCTTTGTGTCCCTTTCACTGTGGTTTGTTTATTTGGTGTTGCGAAGACTTTAGCTACCATAGTGCTTTGTTATTAATCACGCTGGAAAGTATTCCTTGTAATTTCTCACTCTTTGTCCTCTGTACACCCCTAGAAAAATGTCTCCAGAGCCCACATTATTACCCTCATCCTCGCGGCTGTTTCATCCTTAAGACAACGCTGTCTCGAGGACACGGCTCACCTTTCCTTGCTCTGCTAGCTGCAGCCGCCCCGGCGCACTGATAGGCACTTACCTCTGACAGCAGCGTGTTGTGAAGTTTAATTCTAACACTCATTTGCTTCCTCCTGTGAATCAGGGGTAGTTAGTGACTAAAGAGGGATTTGAAAATGCGTATTCTATTTCTGGGTCAGTTGTAATAGCCGAGGTTAGCCTATGTTAGATGTGCAGTTGTTGCCTCTGTTTGCATCTGCGCGGTTGACATGTTTTAGGGTTCCCAGAGGAAGGTAGATCTGTAGAAGACAAACCCAGAGATGTGGGAATGGAACATTGTCCAGTTTGCTGCATGCCATAAATATTAGGCTGGAGTACCTGTTATACACTGGTTTTCAGTTAGGGTGCTCACATTCAGAGATTCCAGCATCAAATTGTTAAAATTACTGATCTGAGTGATACTCGTACCTTTTGTTTTCTTATAAAATGTTGCTCACATGTTTGTTAAAGCATCTAGTTAAATCTGCTTTGTCCTGTAGTCACACATGGGGTTAGGAGTTTGAAAACAAGGGCTTTACCTCCACTGTAGCGTCCAGCAGAGTGTGTTTGCAGATAGCTTGCTAATCAAACCTAGTGAATTGTAACAGTGAGCTACTGATTGCTTGTTTTGTTAGGACACTGGCCAATTTGTAAATATCATGCCCATGTTACCATTATTACCCGTATTTGAAGTGAACTGCCTACTGAAATCCTTGATTGATTTCGTTTCCGCAGTCAGTATCTCAGTGCCTTGCAAGCTAATGCGTAAGATCCGCTAACACTTTCTAAGTTATTGTCCGAGTACTGAATTTTTTAAACCAAAAATGCAAATATAATCCAAAACAAAAATGGCAATACAATTTCTAGTTATTTTTCATAAACATATTCTGAAGTCTATTCAGTAGCTAATAGGACGTGTTGGTTTTTACTTAGTAACGAGTCAGATTTTAGTTTTATGTTGGGGGAAATAAAGGAGTAAACGTTGCTGCACGTGTGTACAAAGGATAGCTTTAAAAGGAATTATCTGAAGATTGAAATTTCATAGCGAACGGAGCAAGAGGGGAAAGATGACAACCTGCCTTTGCTTGCTGACTGCACTAGGGCCGCTGTAACCAAATACCACAAGCTCGGTGGCTCAGAACAATACAGACTTATGTGTTCCAATTCTGGAGGCCAGAAGTCTGCATTCGGTTCCCCTGGGCCAAGATCCAGGGGTCGGTGGGGTCGTGCTCTCCCTGTAGGCCTTTCCCGGCTTCCGAGCTTGTTTTCGGGCCCATTGCCCCTTCCTCCAGCTTCAGACAGCAGCTGCTTCCGTCATCGCATCACTTTGTTTTCTCTCTGGGTCAAGTCTCCCTTTGTTCCTTCTTTTAAGGACACTCGTTAGTGCATTGGGGCCCACCAGATAATCCGGGATCAGCTCCCCAGCTGAAGAGCCGTAATTTATTGCGTCCGCAAAATCCTCTTTTTGCCACAGGAGGCGGTGCTCACAGGTTCTGGGGGGTGGGGTGTGGCTGCCTTGGGCGGTGCCCTCATTCAGGCAGTGACCTGTGGAACCCTGTGTCTCTGGACCCCTAGGAGCCAGGATGGCTGAACAGCAGGGACGGTGGCTCGGCCGCAAGTCATCCGTCCTGAGAGACACTTTCCCCCATACTTACCGTCTCTGGACTAACATCCGCTCACAACCGTGTGTCGTTGTTCAGTTAGCATGCTCTTCTTCGTGGCACGGAAAGTGATGGTGTGTCTTCATTCTCAGCGTCTCAGATTCCACACTTCCCTTCTGCTGCTGCAGCCCTAGTGCCTGAGAAGTACGTGTGGCATCGCAGAGAAGGAACGGGAACCGAGGGCGAGAGGAACCAGCAGGGGAAGGAGCGAGGCTGCCGTGGAGCAGCGTGTGCACACGTGGAGACGAGGAGGGGGCGTAGGAAGTGGGCCTCATGTTGTGCGCGGGGAGGAACTTGAGCTTGATCAGATAGATGCTAGGGAAACATCAAAACACTGAGGAGAGGCGTGCCTCGTTGTGAAAAGGAGATTCCTAGCCGAATCGGTTTGGCAGCGACATCCTGAGGGACCAGGAGATAAAGACTAACTAAGCATGAGGCGGGAAGGAGCGCCCGAGTCTCGTGAAGTCATGTTGGCAGGAAGGGAGAGAGATGATGAGGTGGAAGGGAAAGAGGACTCCACGTTACTTGTTTGGGCTACTGGGTAAGGAAACGGTGTCATTTGCCAAGAAAGTGACAGTAGGAGCAGTAGTTTGGAAGCCTAGGGATAACGATGGGAGAGTCTTTGATTTTATAAACAGGTGCCTAGGAGAATTCATAGAGGAGTTACCCGGACAGCCCGTGACGGGGAGGTGAGATCTGGAATCACACATCTGTGCACCGTCAGTTCGCGGGCGGTGGGTGTTTGAAACCATACGTGACCCTACTAGCTAGCGACGTGGTGCGTCTTTTCGTATGTTTGTAGGTCCGGTTGGGTCTTACTTGCAGGCACAGTATGTGGTATTTGCTGAAAGTTTCCCAGAAGTTTTTCTTGTGATGCAGCAAAGCCCAGGCATCTTCTGTTTTCTCAGAACCCGTGGTTCTGTTGTCCTAGTCCTGCCTCATCCACTCCTAGTTTTTTGGTACGTGTTAATTTTAGACAGCGAAATAAAACTTCTGCGTAGGGCTCTTTATTTTGTAGACTTACGTAGAACTCACTTTGAGGTACAGGAAGGTTGGTGATTTTGGACTGATGAGTGGGTGATACTCAGGTGTGCCGGGTGACTGGGCAGACTGGGCCCCTGGAGCCCCGAGCCCTGCAGAGAAGTGGGCCCTGCTGGTCGAGAATGTGTCCCAGGCTCAGGGCACTGTGAGACCAGATGATGCGAACTCCTTCCTTTTCCCCAAGATAGTGAAAGAATTCTTCTGCTGGAACCAGTCATTACTCCAACTAGGAATTTAGCATTTATTAAAAAAAATTTCTGTTGTTTTCCCGAGATAAGTGCCTAAAGGGTGATGCAGAAATGAGCAAAGCTGAAACCCTTCCTGGAATGAGGAAGAATATGACTGACTGAACTTGATGGACCAGTTTACTATTAGAGGTTTAATGAGTTTGGTATCTAAAATGATAATGTTATCCACTTATCTTTTGAATTTAATTTAAAGATATTTTATCCATGTATCTTTTGAATTTTACTTAAAGATATATTAAATCATTAATGCTTCAGATGAATAGATACGTATCTTAATGTTTTCCGGACATCAATGACCTTATTCTTTTGGTGAAGGGATGCGGCGGCCGCATTAATTTACACCACATGTTTCGGAGCTGCTGAGCTGGTGGGGTTTAAAAGGGCGCCCCACGCTGCTGTGACGGGCCCCGTGCCGCTGTGGTGTTGCCGGCGCTCGGCCAGACAGTGAAGCCCCCGCACAGGGTGCCGGCAGTGTCTTCAGGGCAGTGCTGTTTGAAGACAGTTCTTTTATTTATTTCAGTTTTAAGTGTTATTCCATATATTTTTTTTAATGTTCAAAAATGGGGAAATATAATCTAATTTAGAAAATTTTAGTTCTGTACATGTTTGTTCCATCCTTTAGACTTAGTAGACCTTGACAGGGTGGACTGTCGAGCCCTGTGGTCTGGTCCACTTATTTGTCCTGTAACTGGACAAATTAGGCCAGTTATCTGTTAGATATCACTTATCTGCCAGTTGTCACTTGTTCAAAGGGCTGTTGTGAGGATTAAACAAGACATTGTATGTAGAGCTCCTGGCATACAGTTAATGTTCTGTCTTTGTATATTTAGTTTAATTTTTTTCTAAACAGAATAACTTTGGTAATAACAACAACATGTCAGAACCCCAAGTATGCCTTTGTTCTTCTAAAAAATAAGAAAAATTTTGTCGGTAGTGTTAACTTTGTAATCAAAGTTAGAATAACCACACGATGATTATTTCTGGTGTGTAGAGATAATATAAGTATGAAAACTTGTTTTATAATTGGACTTATAAAAGATGTTTAGTGGATTGTTGTTGTTGAAAGATAAGATTTAAAGCCAAATGATATGTGTTCATGCATCCCCGTATGATTCAGAAACATGTTTTCTGTTTCCCCTGTAGATCCCAATCTTTCTCTGTGATGTTTTGCTATTTTAAATTCTGTTTTGTGGAACATAAGCAGATGTTTATGAATATGTATTAGTGAAAAGCAGATTTTCAACTTAATGAACAGAGTTAAAATTTTGTTAAGAGATTTCCTTTCTTCAGTTTCGGTAATACCCTTTTTCTTTGGCACTTTGAATTAAGCATTGATTTTTTATCTTCGGCTCTTACCATTCTGCCCATCCCCTAATGCAGCCAGAGTAGATTGCATGTGCCTTTATTTTGCTTTGACTAGTCTCTCTTCTTTGCACACCAACCCCAGCTCATTCTTTCAAACCCATCTCACACCCTGTGTTCTTCCTGAGTCTCTTGTGGACTCTTCCAGGCAGCATCAGACCCCCTTGACCCCCATGGTTCTTCCCTCCCTGGCTGGCGGTCATACCTCCCCACGCCAGTCCACGCCACCGGCCACAAGCTTCCCGAGGACCTGAGCATGTCTGATTCTGCGTCGTATCCCTGGCCCCGGGCAGAGCCGGGCCGAGTAACTGTTGATAAATGCTCTTCAGTCTGTCGTTCACGAAGAACGATCTCTGCACGTGCCATGATAGATTAAGGACTAGCACGGTGATGAAAATGCAGTGACAAAATTCGAGTTCACAGCAGCCAAACTATTTCTGTCCTGGTGCGTGACGGTGAGTGGAGAAGCTCTGCTATTACATGAGGGTAAATTCCGTAGGTGGTTGTGGGACTGGTGTGTGTTCTGCGGGAGAGAAACCATAGCTTTATGGGTTACTCTGGCTTTCTGTGTGACAAGACAAATGGGGATTTGCTGGCACTGGCAGACCGATGTGAACTCAGAAATCAAGTAGCGTTGGTGAAGGCAGGTGTTTTCATTTTGGACCATCTATTTTAGGGGTTATCATATTTAGTCAGTTTGGGTTTCAAACTTGATGTATCAAAATTTTTCTTTCAGGTAGATTACTTATGTTGTAAGAGTTTTGTTTCTGAGTATCTTTCCCTCCAATATAATTAGAATATAGCTTAAATTATAAAAATTCTGTTTTTACATAATTTGAGTCTTTTTTTGGTAAAAATAGTACTTTTCTGTTAGAAAATTTTTAATTTTAACCTTAAATTACAGTAGTGATTAAAAAGCATTTATGTCTCTTAGAGAAATTCAAATATACAGAAATAAAGAGGAAAAGTAAAAGTCTCATTCTCCTTGTTACTGTAGTTCGATATATATTTTTCAGACTTTTTTCTTTGCATTTAAAAATGTGTATAACTTATACGAGTATTTATACATATGTATACTGTGTTTTTGAGACTAGTAGTCTATTAATCAACTTTTTATTGATTGGAAAACTTGGTGATGTGTTAACAGACAGTTATTGCAACTTACGAGGACTTTACTAGACAGTGGAAGTTCACTTGATGGCATTTGCAGATGTGAATTTGGTACCGCGTACTGACTGGAATACAGAGAAACGAGTCATTACTGGCCCAGTCGGTGAATTGAATCATGCGTTTGGTACACGTGGCGGTTCCCTGCTGCCGGCGCATAGAGAAGGACCCCTGGAGGCAGGAAGTGCGTGTCCGGCTCTGGCTGTACCACTCCAGGCCAAGCACTTCGTTTAAGTTCTCATCCCCTCGTAAGTAAACTGGGGTGCCCTGCTCTGCCTGTCCACGTCGTCGCAGAGCTGATCGTGTGAGGTGAGGGAGATGCCTGGCCCTGAAAGGAAGCTCATCCTGCAAACCCATGGTGGTGCCGTGGGAGGAAACTTAATGTGAAGCGAGGGTCGATGTGATTCCATTTTCCCTAAATTGAACACCTGTTTCTGCCACCCTGTTCTCTCCCTCCCCAAAGTAAAGGGTTTTTTTAAAGCTTTTGTTCATTTTTTTACTTAAAAAGCATGTATTATACACGCACATACTGATATCCCCACCTCTTCTGAGATGAATGGGAGCCAGTCGTACATGCTTTTCTCCATCTTGTATTTTCACTTTACAATAGATTCTGGAAATGATTCCACAGCCTTCCAGCCTTCTTGAGACTTGAAGTGGGCGGAGAATCTGGATTGGTCTAAGCTTTCTCTGTGTGAGGCACAGTTCTTAGGGTACCTCGTTATGGGCTCTCAGAACTTAACAAGAATTCTGTTCTCCAAAGAAACCAGGGAGTCTGCACTCGAACAGCAGAGAAGCAGGTGCCCTGAGGTGGGGAGGGTCAGTAGGCCACCGCCACCGGTTACAGAGGGGCACCGACCACTTACCCCTGCTCCCTGTGCTGGCCGGCGGCTACCGAGGGCCGGGGCTGTCCACCTGCAGAGGTGCCGGGACAGCCCCGAAAGCTGCCGTGCTCCCAGTGGGGTGCGCTCTGACGTCCGCTCTGACTGGTGACTGAGAACAAGAGGCGAAGTCGTTTTCACATGTGGCGCTTTGTTTACTGGGGACCGGGAAAACCAGCATACCCTGTCACCTCATCGTATTTTGGATCTGAAAACTGCTGAAAGGAAGCTGAAGTGGCAGATTGAACTCTTCTTGCTGTAACTTTTATCAAAGGGCACTCGACGTCCGTTTACGAGGCCGAGGAGCGATTTAAGTTCTCTGGAACTGATCATGGCCGCCTTTGCCGGCCCCTCTCATCCACATCTGAGTGTCGCCCGTCCCCACCGTGTCTGTTAGCCACAGGGGCCTGAAACGTGTTCTTGATGGGGGTGACTGTTTACTCCGTGCGGGGTGACGCAGCACTTTCATTCCAACACCGTCTGGAGATCTGACCCTTCAGATGGCATTTCACATCGAAGTCGAAGGATTGACACTAGAGGAATATTCTAAACGAGCAGTTGAAAACGGTCACAGATGTGGACTTCAGTGAGACGCACCGTACCTGCAGACATTTTGGGGGACTGGCATGGGACTGGGCTTGGGCGTCCCGTCGGGTCTGAGACCAGTCATGCTTTCTGCAGCGTGTAGTCTACTGGGTGAGGGAGTCACTGGGGTGGAGGAGCATCCTGGCGATGCTGTGACACCGGCAGATGCACAGAGACCCTGAGGGGGAGGTGCTGTCGGGAGGGCGGCCGCGGCCGCTGGTATGTCCGGGGCACCGTCCAGGACCGAGCAAGGTGACAGTGAGGAACGACCGGGGAGGGGAAGCAAACATGGCGAGGGGCACCACAGAGGGTCCGTCCTGTGCAGAGGAGCCGTGGCTTGATCTGGGCCCTTGAGGGTTGCGCTGAGGAAGCAGAACCACTTGATGGACCCGGGAGTTCGTGGTCTTGAGGAGGCCGCTGCTGGGTGGCTCCGGGTTCTGGTAGCCGGGCGTGCTGTCGCTGGGAAGCAGGTGTCGTGTCGACGGCCACAGCATCACCGGGTGTTCAGGCAGCAGCCTGCAGAGTCACTGGCTTTCGTTGACTCTGAAATTGTGAGAGGAAGAACCATCCACAGTGAAGGAGTCCCGGCTGTCCCCAAGTCGGAGGTGCTCTGTCCACCTTCGGTCCTTCCTGTCGCCACCAGTGGCCGGTCGGATTCAGAGGGACGAGGGCAGGAGAGATGGGACCAGGGCGACACCTCCTCTGAGGCTGACGCGCCCCGAGCGGCACCCCGTCACGGGCCTGATCTGACGTGTAGAGCGCCGGACCCCTTTCCTGCAGCGCGGGGCGCGGCGGATGAAGTGCACACGCGTGCCCCGCCGCCCGGCCTGCGAGCTCAGCGGGCCTCGGCTCTGCCCGCCCGCGCGAGCGGCGGCCCCTCGGGGCTGAAGCCGCCTGGGCCAGTTTTCTCCCGGATCTGCCCCTGCACGCGCCGTCTTCCCCGAAGTCTGAAGGTCGCTGTCCCTTTGGTTTTGTCCCAGAGTGGACTCAAGCCAGCTTAATGGAGGAAAACGTTGCCGTTCGCCCTCGCCCACCCTCGTGGTCCAGGCAAAGGAACGGGCTCTGTGCGCGGTGTCACGGTGCGGGCTGCTCGGGCGCGGGACGCGGGGAGCAGACAGCGCCTGGCGTGGCCTCTCCCGTGGCGCTGTGTGGCTGTCGTGGACATGATGGTGGTGGCCTGTCTTGAGCAGGAGCTGGCTGCCTCCAGGCCCCAGTCCCTGATTGATTTTTAGGGGCCAAGCGCAGCGGTGGAGCTGCTTCTCGAAGAACTGGCTTCCTCGGGACCCCCCACCCCGCCATGGTGATACTCCCAGACCAGCTGCTTTCAGCCGAAGGACGGGCCCGGGAGCTTGTCTTCCACTGGCCGCGTCTGCGTGTCACTTAGGCAGTGTGGCAGCTCCCAAAAGCGAGCAGGGTCAGCGGTGGGGCCGCCTGCGGCGCCCGTGCGCGTGCGGCGGGCTGTGCCGGTTGCACACCGAGTCGGGCCGGGGCGCGCTTTCTTGAGGGACAAAGGGGTCCGGAGCTGGAGGCGCGCGACCTGCCCACGGCGGCATCAGCCTTCCTCTGGGAGGGGCTGTGTGTCCACGCAGAGGGAGTTCTGAGTGGGTTTCCTTCTGCCTCTGCGGACACTTTCTCTTCTCAGCTCCAGGTGGGCTGTGGTGCGGGTGCGGGTGCGGGTGCGGGAGGGGCGGGCGTGGAAGCCTGTCTGCCGGCCGGCCGTCTGGCGAGGGGGAGCGCAGCGGGAAGGGTGGGCTTTGCGGGCTTCTCGCGTGGACGCCCGGAGCACGTGACCACTGCGCTGGGGATGGTGGAAGAGCGATGCTGCCGAAAAGGACCAGGGCCATCGGGAGTGCCTTTCACGAAGCTGCAGAGACCAGCGAGCGTGCCTCGGGGCAGCGGGGATGTCGGGGGGCCTGTGGCACTTGCTGGCTTCTCTGCTTCAGAGTGTCCTTGGCCTGTCAAGCCCGGGCGCCACACCGTTCAGCTCCCCTCGGAGCCGTCCTCCGGGCTCATATCCGTAGCAGACCCACCGTGAGAACAGCAGCTGGCCGGCGTGCCGGGCTCAGTAAGTCACGTGTGTGTGTTTCCCTCCTAGGTTCACTTCCCAGACACTGAAAGAGCAGAATGGCTAAATAAGGTAAGAGTGCTGTACTGAATGCCAGATGTCAGCGGGAATTGGGCTGAGACGCCATCTTTCCATATTTGGGGGTTTGGATGTTGACACTGTGGAATCTCGTTTGGCTTCTGCTGCCGAGAGAACTCGGGCATAAATGATTTTACTTTCGTTATAAACATGACATGAGAAAGTGACTGAGGCCTTCATGGTTGTATCTCGGACTTCTGTCTTCTCTTTCTCATTGGCCGCTGCTCACGTCGGTTGCGTGATAATCATGAGCCGAGACGGCGGAAGCATGATTACGAAGAGGGAAATAACTGCAGAGAAAGCTAGCAACAGATAATAACCATCCTTTTTTCAAAGGTTGTGTGTTTAGATCGGCACACTCGGAGGCAGATCCCTTGTACCTCCGAAGCCACACGTCCTTGAGGCCGTGGAAGGAAAGCTCCTGTCGGTAACCATCACCGCAGCTCCGGAAGTTTAGTCCATCGTTAAAGGAAACTCACTGTTACCGAGGTCTCAGTTCTAGGTTTTTAGCAGGAAGGTGAAACTACAGGATTCTCTGATTCAGTGTTTTTTTTAGCAATCATTAAATGTAGATATGCTTAAGTGAGTTTAACCAGAAAAACGAATTCCTGCAACATATTGGTTAATCAGTAGTTTGTTGTATAAGACATTTTAAAATGGAAAATTAAGTTGGTTTTGCATAACAAAAGGACCCCTTTAATTTTCAAAACTTCAGGTAAACTATAGGGGCGTAATTTTTCATAGTGATTTAAGTACATTGTGTATTTTGACATTTTGTTTAACGTGGGTTCTCTCTTCTTTCCAGACTGTAAAACACATGTGGCCTTTTATTTGCCAGTTTGTAGAGAAGTTGTTTCGAGAAACCATAGAGCCAGCAGTGCGGGGAGCAAACACCCACCTTAGCACCTTCAGTTTCACAAAAGTCAACATGGGCCAGCAGGTCAGTTCCTTAAGTACCCGCATTGTGCACACAGGGGATTGCTATGAAAACTTAAAAAAATATGTCAGGCTACTTGAAATTGTTTTCTAGAGAACATTGCTCCCGGGGAAGGTTGTGGAGGTCTCTGCGGTCCCTCCTGGGTTCCTGCGTGGGCACTTGGTCTGTCGGGGTCTTCACCCACCTCCCCCGTTCACTGTGGTCTTCGGCCAGTCCAGGATCCCTGGGGGTTGTCTTTCTACGCCACACGCTCTGCCAGAATTACTTTTGTACAGTTTTCAGCAATCTGTTGGTTGCAAAGGGAGTTTGATACATGAATTCACACTAAGGTTTCAATAGTTGACAAAGATGTTTGAAATGACCACTGAGGACTCGGGTGCCAGTCTTGTAGGCATCGCCTTCGTTAAGCACGTGGGTGAAAGGAAAGGGGGGTTTTGTTACTGGAATTATATTATAGGCATACCTCATTTTATTGCACTTCACAGTTAGTGTTTTTTCTGTTTTTTGTTTCTTTTACCAATTGAAGGTTTTTGGCAACCCCGCATCATGCCAGTCCATTGGCACCATTTTTCCAGTGGGCACAGATGATGGTTAGCATTTTTTTAGCAAAAAGTATTTTACATTCAGGGTGTGTACATTGTTTTTTAGACTGATGCTATTGCACACTTGACAGGCTACAGTATAGTGTAAACACAGCTCTTACACGCACTGGGAAACCAGAACCCTCGCGAGCCTCGCTCTGCTGTGGCGTTCGCTTCAGTGCGGTGGCTCTGCGGTCTGTCCGTCTGTACGGAGGGGAGCTGCTGACCCCTGATGTTACTGCGTGCAGGTCTCAGGACGACATCGAAATTAGTTCACCATGGCAAATTTCCCTTCTTGTTTGTTTTTAAAATCACTGTTTATAATAATTAGCAGCAGTTTTTTATTGAGACATAATTGATGAATAGCATCATGTTAGTTTCCAAGACAGCATTGTTTTCTGTACCTGATAAATACTCAGAATCCAGTGGCGCTTTCAAAACAGCCCCTGCTGAGTTTACACACGTTTAGTGCACGTCCGGCGGAGCAGGCAATGCACCATCCCCACGCATCGTGGTTCAGATGCTTCGCTTCAACCCGTTGGGGCTTTAAGTGTGGTTGAGGCGCTTCTGGCCTGGTTTCTGTGTTGTGTCTGTCAGGGCAGGTCAGTGTCCCTACCCCACGCGTGTTCCCTCCCTACACTCCCCAGGTCGCTTTTTTCCCTCAAAGGAGGTTTTCCCTGCGGAGAATGCACCGCCTTCCTTGCAGGCAGGCACGCTGAGCTCACGCGGCTGTGCAGGCTGACTCCTCTTGTCCCTGAGGCCTCCAAACACGAGCTGGGGTGTGACCCTGCTGTTGTTGGAGCACACAGGTGCCTGCACAGGAGACCCACGTGACAGTTTCCGTTACTGGGTACCTTACCCTCTGTCACTAAGATGGGGACAGATGGTGGGAATGCTATGTGAATATGAAGCAGGGCTCAATACAGGAAATATTTCCATCTTTGACAGCCACATAAAGCCTTGAGACATAGTCTTCTCCTGCCTGCTCCCTGCTTTTACAACCCTTAAAAATGTAAAACTCATTCTTAGCCCAAGACCAGCGTTAGCCTGCAGGCTGTACCCCAGCGTGAGGCATGCTCGAGTTTGTGGAGACTTAGGATTCTTACCCCAGCCAGACCTGTCTGAGGAAGGTTATGTTCACGTTCTCTTACTCGTGCTGTAGTGACACGAGATCCCCGTTGGAGAACAGTGAGAACATGAAAGAAATGCTCACTCGGTGCAGGGCCATCGGTGCCCGCCGTGCCGAGCTCCTCCAGGTAGGTGCAGGTGAACCCGCCGTCTGAGGAAGGCCGATGAGACGGGCACGCGGCGACCCGAGCCAGGTCCTTTGTCCAGACCGGGTGTCTGAGCCGAGGCCCTCCGGACCCGCAGGGTTTGGTGCTTCCTTAGATAGCTCTCAGTCATCGGAGTGGTGTTGGCTTCCCTGCTCCTAACCTGTCATCTATACCAGGGCTCCCCAACCCCCGGGCTACAGACTGGTACCGGTCCGTGGCCTGTGAGGACCCGGGCCGCACAGCAGGAGGTGAGCGGCGGGCAGCGAGCAGAGCTGCATCTGTGTCTGCAGCCGCCCCCAGCGCCCCCCGCGCCGGCATCACCGCCTCAGCTCTGCCCTGGATCATCAGGCGTTAGAGTCTCATGGGAGCCCCGGGCCCTGGTTGGGGACCACTGCCCGAAACGGAGGAGAGTTGCGTTAGCTAAAGCAAACATTTAAACTGAAAGTCCTGAGTCCTGTGCTCGTTTTCACTTGTCTGCCCAGTGACTCGACTGTTTTCGTGATTGGTCCGTCTGTACGTGTCTGAGCTGGTCTCATTAGGAGAAAGCTTGGGAACTTGGGGCAGTCAGGAAGGTAGCCTCTCACTGAGCTGCTGAGGGGTCAGATCTCAGGACACCCCCAAACTGGCCAAGTGGGTAGTAGTACTCTAGAGGTAAGGTGCTGCTTTGGCTTGAGTATTTTGTTTTTCTGTTTTTTCAGTTAGAGTTCACAGTCAACATTATATTAGTTTATATTGGTTTCAGATGTACAGCACAGTGGTTAGGCTCAGCTTGAGTGCTGAGTGCTCAGATGTGATGCTGAGAACTTTCTTAGAAGGACTCTCAAATTGATAAATGGGGAAAGGTTTTGCAATGTTGTTACAACTGGCCCTTGAAATAGAACACTTATCATAATCTACCTTTTTCTTTTACAGAGTTCTTTGATTCAGACCCTACATCATGTATTAGGTGTTGAAATTATGCCTATTGATTGCTAGTATTTTTGATTCACTTGAAGGTCCAGTTTTTGTGAAAATCTTAAGAAATGAAAAATGACAAGATATAAAACATGAAAGGAAGTTATTTTTCAAACAACGTAGTCAGGATAGAGTAGAGGGAAAGTAACTTGGAAGACATAAGGGCAACGGGACTTGGAAAGGAGTGAAACCTGTGACTACTGCGTCCACGAGCTGACAGCAGCAGGGCCGGTGCCACTAGGTATAGCGCACAGGGCTCCCCACGTCCCCGGTGCCCTGCAGTCACCCAGCAGCCTCGCGAGGTAGACACCATTGTTACCTGCATTTTACGGGGAGGAGACCAAGCAGCCCAGTCAGGTAGCTTGCCGAGAGTGAAATGGCTAGGACCCTGTGACAGCAGAGCTTTAATGCTTATGGCTGGATGCTAAAGCTTACTCTCTTCATCTCTCTGCCACATTGCAAGGTTTGGTGGTTCATTTGGGTTTTTTTCACCCATCCCTGCATTTTAAAATAAGCTGCTTCTGTTCCAGCCCCTCAGGGTCAATGGTGTGAAGGTGTACACTGAAAACGTGGACAAAAGGCAGATTATTTTGGATCTTCAGATTAGGTGAGTTTTTCTTGTGTGTGTCGTGTCATATTTGTGACGTATACTGTCGCCTAGCCGTACCCACGGGTGGAGGATATAATGAGCACACGTCTTCCCTGTTCTTTGGTGGAATTTGACTAAATTCTTGATGAGGACCCACATTTGTTTACTGCCTGGGTCTCAGTTCCTAATAGCCTAGTTAACTGCCATTCACAAAACTTGTTAAATAAAAGAAACTAAAGGCACTACAAGAAAACTGCAGACACACATTCTTTATGATCATCGATGCCAAAATCCTCAACAGAAAACTAGCAAACTGAATTCAGCAATGTATCAAAAGGATCATACACCACGGGATTTATTCCTGGGATGCAGGGGAGGATCAGCATATGAAAATCAGTCAGTGTGATACACAGCATTAGCTGTATGAAGGAAGGAACCACATAATCATCTCGATTTGTGTCCGAAAAAGCATTTGACAAAGTTCAACACCGTTTCATGATAACATTCTGACTAGGAAAGAAGGAAACTACTTCGGCAGAAAAAAGGCATATATGAGAAACAGCAAATATCATCCTTAGTGGTAAAAGACAAAGCATTTCCTCTAAGGTCAAGAACAAGGCAGAGGCACTCACTCTTACCACTTCTATTCAACACGGTACTGGGAGGCAATCAGGTAAGAAAAATAAAAGGCATCCAGGTTGGAAAGGAAGAAGCGACATCATCTCTGTTCACACATGATATACTCTGTGTAGGAAAACCTCAAGATCACACAAAAAATCCTCTTAGAACTAATAAATGAATTCAGCAAAGTCACAATACAAAATCAACACACACACAAGTCAGTCTCATTCTATGCACTAACAGCGAACAACCCAAAAAGGAAGTTAAGAAAACAGTTTCATTTACAATAGAATCAAAAAGAATAAAATACTAAGAAATCAACTTAACCAAGCAGGTGAAAGACTTCTGCAATGAAAACTACAAAACATTCTGTGAGAAATTAAAGAAGGTGTAAATAAATGAGAAGACAGTCCACGTTTATGGTTTGGAAGACTTGACAGCGTCAAATGTCAGCGCTGAACGTCCTCTGGAGTAGCAGTAAAACCCACGGAAGCAAATGCCTGAGGAGGGACTGGGCTCAGAATCTGCAGAGCACTCCGCAACTCAACAACAGCGACATAACCTGACTCCCAAAATGGGCAAAGCGCTCGAATAGACCTTTCTCTAAAGATGATATACAAGAGGCCCATGGGCACATGAAAAGATGCTCTGACTCACTCATAATCAGGGAAATGCCGATCACAACTGTACTTACCACCGTCCGCCTTTAGGATGGCTGCCATTAAAGACAGAACCAAGCTGGAGGAACTGGGGCCCTTGCACACTGTCGACGGGGACGTAAAATGGTGGGCTGCTGTGGAAGACAGTACGGAGTTCCTCAAAGACTTAAGCACGAATGGCCGCGTGACCCAGCAGTTCCCTTCGGGGTGTTTACCCACAGGAACTAAAAGTCAGCTCCAGCGATACCTGCGCACCCACGGCTACCGCAGCCTGTTCACGACAGTTACAGCGTTCGCTGACGGGTGGACACGCAAGCAAGGGGTGGTGTATACACTCAGCCTTTAGAGGGGAGACCCTGCAACGTGCCCCAGCAGGGATGAACCGTGCGACATCATGCTGCGTGAAATAAGCTCGTCCCGAAAGGACGAGACCTGTGTGTGTGCGGCTGTAGTGGGATCAGAGTCAGAGACAGAAAGTAGAACAGTGGAGACCGGTATAGAGATGGGGAAGGAGTGGTCGACCGGTTTCCAGCCTTTGACGTCACACAGTCCTGGGCTCTGCCGCTCTTCTCGGGACTGCGGAGCCTGGGCGCAGAGCCTCCTTGCGGAGGACTGTAACCTCCGCTTTTTTGTGTTTTAAACACACACAGTTGTTTATAAAACACATGGAAATGACATTCCACCAAGACACTGCTCCGGCACCGCCCTTCGGGAGGTGACTTTATGGCTGCACCTAAGTCTGCAGCAGACCCCACCCTTGGGTGGCGGCGTCGAACAGCGTGATGTCTGCAACGCGGCATGGACCACAGCTTACGGCTTTGCCTGCAGCCTGGCTTTAGTTGCTTTACTGTTGTCATAGTTAGATTACACGCTTTCCGGGTCTGTGGTGATCAAGAGAATGTAATACAGAACTTTTTTCTGCTAGTTTTGTAGGAAATTGTGAGATCGATTTGGAGGTCAAGCGATATTTCTGTAGAGCCGGTGTGCAAAGTATACAGGTAAGTTTTTTAAAACTTCATAGTCTTCTGAAATTCTCTGTTTTATTCCAAAAGAAAGTGGTGACGTTTTTATTAACTCAGAGTTTCTTTGAAGTTAAGTGTGTATCTGTAGAGAAGGCTGCGGTCAGATGCTCAGGCGAACACACATCTCACTCTTGCTGAATCAGTAAATGGCCTGTGGCATTGCTTGCTGTTACCTGTTTTGTTTTCCGTTTGAATTTAGATCCATGGAACGATGCGGGTGATCCTGGAACCACTGATCGGAGACATGCCCTTAGTGGGAGCTTTGTCTATCTTCTTCCTCAGGAAGCCAGTAAGTCGACATTGATTTCCTTCTTATCCTCCCATTCACTGAGGAGACTACAGACGGAGGTAAGGGTATGAAGCAGAGAAATAGTTCTCTTCTTAGCGCTCATCCTCCTTTCTGATGTGTGAATACTGAGTGTTTACTGCCCTAAGGGAGAGCTTAATCTCTTTGGACAGACACTTTTTTCCGGAGTATAAAAAGAAGACATTTGTTACAGAAAATTTGAAAACAGAATTGTTTTAAATGTAGGTTTGTAATTACCATTCAGCGCCTGTCACCGAGTTTGATGATTTATAGATGTTCGCTCATTTACTCCTCATACTTCTGTGTTTAAATACCAGCACGGCTTCCGATCACTGACCACGAATTTAGGCTAGTTTGTCCAGGTCGTGGAAGCGGTAGGTCTCAAGCGCATACCCAGACCAGCCCAGCCTGCCCGAGCTGCAGTTCTCACCGTGGGTGCCCCTGCTGCTCCCTCAGACAGAGGCCGCCATCATTCCCATGCAGTGCCTGCCTTCCGTGGCATGTGTAATGAGTTGCACAGTTACACACCAGGTTTCTAAAAGTCCTAAAGATTTTTTTTGGCTGACGCACATCCCAACACTCGAATAAGCCGTAATAAACGTTATCGTTTCACATGGTTAGATGCGTGTATCATTCCACCTTTTGTTATAAGCCAGTGCTTAGTATTGGGCTCCAAAATAAGGCAACAAACTTATTTCTTCCTGGACTCCCCTCACCTAGGGTCCTCCCCCTCAGCTGGGCTCCTGCAGCCTCTCGCTGGCATTCTGCCACTGGGGCAGCTTCCCAAGGTGCAGACTGACCCACTGGGGTCATTTGCACTTGTGGCCAGTCATCCTGGTCTAGACGGAGTCAACTCCCCATCCTCATTTCCTGGCCCTGGCCCCGTGAGCACGCCAAGTGTCCAACACAGGGAGGAGCTGCGGTACCGGGGTGGTGCCAAGCCTGCCGTCCCCCATCCTTCGCCTTTCCCAGAATGCTGTCTTCGGCCCTGGTCTCCTTCCCAGGGAGAGGCGGTCGGGTTTCCTGCTCACTCCCATGGCGCTCATGCCGTCCACTTCTCATTAAGTCTTAGAAAGCCACAGCCGTACCTGTCTCCATACAGTTCAGCAAATGTCTGGTGGGTGAATTGATCTGTTTCTCAAACGCCCCTTCACAGTGTGCCATTTGTACCACCTTCGAGGAGCCCTGTCCGCACGCACCATTAACGCCACGTATACTTTAAAATGGGAATATTTCTTGTATAACTTGATTCAAATAACAATACAAGTTGCTGTTAGGTTTTTAAAATATTGGTTTAGATCAAACTACAATTATTTAGATCAAACTACAAAATATTCAGATCAAACTACAATTGGTACTTTTTCTGAATAAAAAACACAAGAATTAGGTGTCATTATTTTGTTACCACTAACATGACTCTCATTCGCTTTTCATGGCTTAAATAATGGGCTTATTTTAGCTGTATTTTAACTGTAGCAGGCCCGCCTCATCCGTGGTTTTGCTTTCACTTACCCATGGTGAATCATGATCTGAAAATATTAAGTGGAAAATTTCAGAAATACTTTGTAAGTTTTAATTTTCGTGCCATTCTGAGCAGCACAATGAGATCTCCTGCTGTCCTGCTCCGTCCTGCCTCGGGGTGAGTCATCCCCTCCCAGTGTTCCGTGATGCAGACCCGCCCGCCCGTTAGTCACTTAGTAGAAGGCTGGGCTTTCAGATGGGCCTCCCGGAACCACAGTGCTTGTGTTCACGTAACTCTTATTCTTATAATTGTCCTATTTTTTTGGTAGTGATTGTTTTAATCTCTTGTAAATTAAACTTGGTCATAAGTATGCACGTGCAGGAAAAATTATAGCGTGTGTAGGGTCCGGTGCTAGCCGTGGTCTTGGGCATCCACTGGGTGGGGGGTCTTGGAGCTTATCGCCCTCAGCCTCGGAGATGACTATGGAAACGTGGTAAAATTCACAAGCTGTTAAGGGCCTCTGTGTTAAATTTTTATTTATTAAAATTTTGAGAAATGATTCATAAAAAGGATTTATATCCACTTTTCTTCCCCATATACAAGTTGTTTAAAGCCACTAGGTTTAAGAGAGACTTCCTTCATTAATGAGTATAAAAATAATCTTCAGCAAATTGCTAAGTATTTTTAGTTTA
The DNA here is from genome assembly GCA_030015415.1 of Cynopterus sphinx. Classification (NCBI taxonomy): domain Eukaryota; kingdom Metazoa; phylum Chordata; class Mammalia; order Chiroptera; family Pteropodidae; genus Cynopterus; species Cynopterus sphinx. The sequence goes on from CM057393.1 coordinate 136,759, forward strand.
CAGGGAATTTTTAACTATTTAAAGAGAAGCTCTTTTTCCATTCGGAATGTGATAAAATCCAAATCTTTATTCCTCAGAACTTAGTGTGGATATTCTATAGGTATGTTTACCTTAAAAATAACATCATAATATTAACTTCCAATTAAGTTTTAGTGGTCAGAAAGGAAGGATGAAGCTGTGAAAAGTTAAGAATCATTTATTTCCTTATATGGTGAGTAAAGTCACCAAATGTATGCTTCGGAGAGAAGGGAATTTTTTTCAGTTACTTTCAGCTGGAAAATATGAGAACAGAGTTCACTGCTGGCTGCCAAGTAATTCTTCTTACCCCAGTGAAAATGCATACAGCTAGAGAGATTTGTTGTTGTTGTTGTTGTTGTTGTTGTTGTTGTTGTTGTTGTTTTTGGACTATCCAGATGATTTAGAAACACAGTGTCAGAGACTCCTGTGAGATCTTTACCTATTTTTTGGCTTGTTAATTTTTTAGATTCGTTTCAGTAATGTGCCACTTTTTAAAAAAGAAACAAAAGAGTTCTGAAGTGAGGGACTTGTGGAGCGCAGTGGAGGGCGGCTCAGCGTGGTGGTTACGTGACAGACTTGGCCGCCGTGCAGCCTGGTTCCAGTCCTGAGTCTTGTCTCTTCTCACCGTGTCTCTGAGCAACTGCCTTACTTTCTGCAGACCTGTTTGCCCATCTGTAACTTGGGGATTGCAGTAATACCCACCTCACCAGATCAGATGTGAGTACACAGTGTCAGTGGATGTAAAACACTTAAGACGATGCCTGGCACGTACCAGCCCTCAGAGTTTTAAGAAGTTAAATGTTTTCCTGTATGTAGGTTTAGCGTTCTGGTGTTCTCCTGAGACCAGAGGTCAGGTTTTGGTAAGCATGAAAGCCTGGCGAAAGTTCTGGTCAGAGTTGTGTCTACCCTCGGATGTGTCCATGGGGTTGGTGGCCACTCACTTATGCCCCTCATGGCCCTTGGACAGCTGTTGGGGTCGCCCTGGGGTACACTCTTCAAGGTGTTTCAGGATCCTCAGGTGTTTCGACACCTGTCCCAAGAGCACCAGTTAGGCCGGAGCACGCCTAGGAGGTCTTCTCCAGACCTTCTCCGGGAGGTGGCTGGACTTGCCCTGCGTGGGTTAATGCGAAGGGGGAGCTGCCAGCTACAGAGGACGTGCCTCTCGAGTCTGAGCCACAGATGGTGTGAGATGGAGCAGCTTCTTTTTAGAGTGATCGCGAGGAGAAATGGAGCCCTCTTGGCTAGGGGTCCAGCAGTTGGTACGTTAAGCAGAGGAGGAACAAAGGAGGGGCTTTATTTAAAAATAAAAATAGCATCTGTTGGTGTCTCATGAAACTTACACGAGGGCTGCGGTTGAGCCTGAAGAACAGCCTAGAACGCAGAAACTGAAGGGCCCCGCGACCGTCTCTCCCATGCCTGTCACTCTTTGCCCTGTTCTCTCTGGCTGAGGCCAGCTCCCTCGGGTCCCCCAGTCCACGTGCCAGAGTTGTGGCTGCCAGAGCCCCCGAGAGGTAGCGAGTCTCCTGGCCTTCCCTCCGCCCCCCCACCCCCCACTGTCCCAGCCGGGTCAGATGCGGGCCCCTGGGCCCGTGGGAGCGCGGATTGCAGAAGGAGCTCCAGTGAGGCTCCCGGAAGCCACTTGACGGCGCTGCGTAGGAGGCAGGCCGGGCAGGCCGGGGCCCCGGGCCCAGGAGGGTCCCAGACTCACCCCTCACATCAAGTCACCGCGGCCACTGGGGGTGCTGATCCTGCCAGGTCTTTTCCGAGGCGGTTTGATGGCTTTCACTGGTCTGGATGGTCCCTCCAGCCGTGGTGAGGACGGGCGCTCTGCGCCGTCCCGGCCCGTCCGGGGACTTGGGGCTGGCACTCTGTCTGCGGCCGGCGCCCCCCTCCAGGCTCCGGTTCCTTGGGTCCGGTGCGGGGTGGGGGTTCACACACATCGACCCGGGGCGTAGTCTCTAAGCAGCAGGGCTGGGGCGCGCAGGGCGCCTCCTCTTGCTCTCCGGTCTGTCTCCCAGCAGCCCCGAGCCTTGACCTGTGTGTCCGTCTGCAGCAGCTGCTCCCGTCCCAGCTGCACCCCTGCGGGAAGTGCCCCCGTCCGCCGTCTTTGCCCAGCACTGCGTGGGCTGCCCCCCCTTGTCTGCGGATCCCACAGGGTTTTGCTGGCTCGCCCGCACTTGGCCTTGAGCATTTAGGATCCGGCTGGAATCGCCTGACGTCCCCTTTGGTGGCCTCGGAGCCACCTCTGAGGAAGAGTTCGGGGCCGGCTGGCCGCCCTGTCCCTGCAGCTCTCTTGTGCATTCAGGAGCGATGCTTTTCTCGTTTTCTGCATGGCGACTGGAAGCTGGAAGTCCCAGGAGTTTTAAAACATGGGGAAGGCATTCTTGACCTTCACCACCAGCCCAAGCCGACTCGGTCGGAAACACTGGGGAAGGGCGGAGCCGCCAGTCTGTTTTCAGCGGGCCTCCGGGTGGTTCCTACCTCCCACCCCCGGTGAGTCGTGCTGCGGGGCGAATGCACTTGGGAGGCCTGGTGTCTTGTAAGTGCTGAGACCAGCGGTTGCTGTTGTCGAGCTGGGGATTTTACTGTGTTCACCAGACGACACGGAAAAGCAGAGCGGCAAGGGGCAGGTCTGTGGTGTGCGTGAGGACCACGGACGTGTCGTGCTGTTCCGGGCGAGGCGTGACCTGTTACTCGTCCTGTGTCTCCTGGAAGAGCAGCCCGGAGACGTGGTGTCAAAGACATCAGTGTCCCCAGATGTCTTTGTCGTCCTGCGCAGGGGGCACAGGGGCTGTCATTTTAGTTGCCTGTCCCTCCCCGTGGATTCCTCCCTGTGGCCCTATGCAGACTTTCAAGCCTCGCATAACTCGTTCTCACACTCACACTCCCCCTCACGCACTGATCCTTCTCCCTCTCCACTCTGAGCACTTCCCATTCCCCAGCCTCCCCTGTGCTCAGGGACATGTCAGCTCCTTCTTTGGGGCCTTAAACATGGGGCCCCTTCGCCTGGGGCCTTCTTTCTTGCATTCACATCTGTTCTCAAATGCAGCTGCTTCTGTCCCCCAAATCCTGCATCTTCCTCCCCTGTATTTTGTTTCTCTCAACTTGGGAACCATTTAAATGTACCTCATCATTTGGACAAGTGTCATGTGAGTGGGCCTTCCGTCACTTATAATCCTTACTGACAGTGCCCCTCATTAGTCTGGGAGTGTTCCCTTAAGCTTCCTGATTCAGCAAGATGCCCAGGCCCGGAATTGCTGTTTTTTCAGGGTCCCTGGCTCGTTGTAGGGGAGATGCCTGCAGGAATGGCGGGGTGCGGGGACTGTGGTGCTCCTGTTCGTCACTGCTTCTGGGCCTCTTCTTTTACGGAGTGGGCGGCGAGTTCATGCTGTGAGCCGTGCACATCGGTATCTCCTTTCTCCCATGATGAAAAATCTTAGTCATTCAGGACTTTTAAAAATGGCCGCTTTTTAGTTTTGGTCTTTCACAAAAAACTTTGCCTCTTCTAGTTCACATTTATTTATAACCATCCATTTCCCAAAGGGATTTGAGCCAGAATCCATCACTCCAGCTATTTGGGTAATTGAGATCATGTGATTTCACTTAGCATTTCTTCCACAAATAAAACCACACAGCACAAGTGATTTTATTGTATGCAGTATCGATTTTTATAGGAAAATTTGTGTTTCTGGTCAGTACCTTTACCCATCCACATGCACTTATTGAATCTTAGCCGACTATGTAGGATAAATGCCCACTAGAAGAACGAGCAAACAAATACAAAGGTTGAATGAATGGATGGAACGTGTCCCACTAATATCAGGAAAATGCAAATTGAAACAGTGATAAAGTCCCGTTTCTTAACTGCCAGATTGTTAATATCTCTTTTTGGTGAGGGTATAAAGAAAGAACATTTTCGTGCACTTGGGATATAAATCGGTGTAATATTTCTTTAGGGTAATTAGGTAGTCACTGTCAACACAAATGGACATGTGTCTTTGACCAAAACATCTACTTTGTTTGAATGCTAGTATGTGTATATGTACAAAAACATGTATATAAAAAAATAGTCACTATTTAATAAAGTGTTTAAAAAAATAAGTAATAAAATAGTAACCAATGTCACCCAAATAAATTTAATAAAAAATGAATTAAAAGAATCACTGAATCTTCACTTAATAATAAAAGAGAAGTTATAAGTATTCTAAGTGCCGTTAGTAGGAAAATGAGTATATAAATTATTATATGATTTAACAGGAGAAAACTATGACGTCATAAACAAAACAGACAGCTCTCATATCACCAACAAGGGATGATGGCCTCAATGTTTTCTAGAGTGCAAAACGAAGTATGGGACAGTATTTTTTATAAAGAAGCAACCTATATGATTTGATTGGGAAATGGGAAATAATTTGGATAAGAAATATTTTTGCCTTTTTTTTTTTTTACAGCTTTTAGAAATTAACTGGACGGGCCTGACCAACCTTCTCGATATCCCTGGACTGAAGTAAGTGTCACGTCGTGTCTCGTTAGCGTGTGGACCGTGGGTGGGCCAGGGCCCGGCCATCGAGGCCCGTCTCCCGCAGGCAGACTGTGTGCCTCCTCCGCAGGCTCCCGTCTGAGACGCGCGCGCAGAGGCTGCCCCGGGCTTGGAGCTGGGCTCCCCGCAGCCACGTCTGCGGCCGTCCGGACCGGCAGAGGCGGGGGGTCAGGGCTCTGGGCCTTCAACGAGTTGCTCTCTCTTCCTTTTGCTCTTCATTCTCCAGGACGCAGCGTTTTAGTTTGGGTGTTTCAGAATAGTCGCAGCCTTTCAATATCCTACAGATTAATTGTTATTTTTTATTAGTTTCTGAGAAAAATAAAGAAAACTTCAAAAGCAAATATTTTCAGGACTGGCCCTTCCTGGCCTCTTTTCGAGCTGCAGCACTCCCCGGAGGTGGCCGGCAGCTCGGGGTGGGGGGTGCTGGCGGGGGCAGAAGCCTGGAGTCCCAGCGTTGTCTCCAGCCACCAGGTCTCAGCCACGAGGTCGTTGTCTCCAGCGAGCCTGTGAAACCATCAGAGCACATCCCTGCAATGAGAGAAGTGATGCCCTCTGGGTTGTGTCACAGTCCATCTGTCCTAGCTGGTGGAGGGTGACTGTTGACAGTAACTACCAAGTGGGAAATTCTGAGATTGTAGTGTTGACTCTTGCTTCTGCTGGTTTTACTATTGTATCTGAAGGGTAAAATGCATTACTTATTGGTTAAAGTTACATGTGTTTCTAGTGGGTACTTTGTTGATCAGTGGATCCACCCCCCCCCAAAAAAAAAATAGCTTAGAAATTAAATGATGAAAGCTTTGGATTTAGTGTATTTTTTCCTATTTTTGTATATTTGTGCCCCTGAAATGACCATTAAAATTTGTTTCATTATCAAGGAAAAATTAGGATTTTAATAGTCGTAATAATAAAACCTTTTTTTAGGTACTGTCCTTTACTGGGTATAGAAAAACACTGTTATCTGTGAAAGATCTCTGAGAAGAAAATACAACTTAAAAAAATATTTGTTAGAACGTTCGTTAGGATTCCAGTGGTCGTGACTAAGTAAACGAGTAATTAAATGCTTAAAGACAGCGTGTTCCTGCCTCGAGCAGTGCGCGCTGAGTGCCTGCCCCTGGCCGGCCTGACCTCGGTGCGGCTGTGCACGGTGCACGGCACGCCTGCTCCCGCCGCGCTCCCGACCCCCCGAGCGGCCTGGAGTGGCATCCTGGTGACTTCAGGCACAGCCAGGTGTTGCGTCCAGATGCTGCTCTTCTCGGCGCGGCCTTGTTGTGGGGCAGTTCTTGCTATGAAGTGGTAGCTTCTGGCTTCTGTTCTGCAAGCTTAGCAGCCTCAGTCAAAAAAGAACCTTTTCCCACTAGTTCCAGCAAGAGTTCCAGTGCTGACTTCTGTTAGTCCAGTCGTCCTTGGACAGATTCCTGTGATTCTGACGGTCAGCTTTGGGTCTCGTGCCCACCCCCGCAGGAGGCAGAGAAATGCTTGAAAAAGCCCCAGCAAGGGGTGGTGGTGTCCCCAAAAGGAAGAGCTCTTCACCAGAAGTAGGGGGACTGGGAGCTGATGAGCCTGCAGAAATGAGAAATCCTTGTTGTCATTTAGTGTAGAGAAACGTGTTTGTTCTCGTTTCCTCCCTTAAGTGTCATGGCGGGCTGAAAGAAACACGGGTTGTTGAGCAGCTTCTCTGTAAATAGCTCTGTGTTCACTCCCTTGAGGGCGAGCCAGAGGCTGTGCTCTGCTCTGATGAGCCTGCAGCTCAGGAAAGTCAGTCCTGAGTCTTTATTGATTTAACAGGGAGACATGCACACAGGCCTTCGTGTACGCGGAGGTGCACACGTGCCAACACGTGCCCAGGCAGCTCCTTCTGACGTACTGATTTTCTGTGCAGGGCAGATTCTCTTAAATAGCAGTAGATTGTAGCCGCTGTTGTATGAGCGTTTTTATGCATGTGACGTGAGAAACGTACTTTTATCTTCCGCATGTAGAATTGCACGCCATCGAAAGACGTGCGACTGGGTATGCAACCGTGTCAATTTCAGATGTGTCCGTACACACGTAACAGAGTTTGGGCGGCCACTCCGCCCCAGAGGCTGTCTGTAAAGAAAACACAGCAGGCGAGTCTTAGGCCGTCAGAGGGAGTGTTCATGGAGCCTCGCCGGGCTTATCAAATGAGCACTGCGCGCTCTGTTTTTCGACTGCAAATGGTGGGATCATGAGGAGCCCTCACCTGAGTGTTGAAGGTTTAGGAAGGGGCGAGAACACGAGAAGCAAGGCGACGAGCAGGGACGGGGGCTCGCGCTCGGCGGGCGGCGGCCTTCCCTGGGTGACGAGACCCTGCCGCAGTCAGGACAGGCAGAGTGGCCAGGTGAACGAGTGGTGACGCTCCAGCAGCCTGACAGCTGGAGGAGACTGGGGGTGCTGAGGGCGGACAGGCCAGCCGTGGCTGGCGCCGTCCGCTGGTGACCAGGGGCCAGGGTCTGCGCGGCGGTGAGGCGGGTGGCGAGGTGCTCGGCCGGCCCCCGGAGCGGCGAAGGGCTTCTTCAAAGCGTTTGTGTCATGCCTGCTGCCCTCGGTCTAAATCCCCCGGAAACTGTCTCCGGGGTGTTGCTGTCTCGTGAGGTGACCTGTCCACAGGCGGAGGAGTGCCGCCGTGGGCTGCCGGGTGCTTGTCAGTCTTGTCCGTGTTGAGCCGCAGGTCCGTAGGTGAGGCCCGGGTCTCACTGGACTCGGACATGCAGCTTGCAGTGTGTGCTTCAGTGTCCACTGATCCACGGTGACTTTCACTGTCGCAGTGGATCTTTAGTTTGTGTAATTACTTGGTATATGTGTGTTAATAATTTTAACGTCTGAGAAATGAGTATTTTTAAAACGAGGTGTTCCTCTGTCGAAATGCAGCTGCATTTATGTATGCTTTTAGAAGTGTTCACACTTAATTCTTATATTTACCCCAAAGAGTAGGCAAAAAATATATTACAAGTACGTTTGTTTCTTTAACCTCCATAATTTTATTAATATTTCTGAGTTCTCTGTGCAGCCGTATATAATATTTCAAAATCATTACAGTTTTAGTTCCCAAATAAAGTGTGACATGGGAATAAAGTGTAAATTCTTTTACTTTAAGAGCGATGCATATGTGTAGCAAGAGAGAATTTACTGTAATGAACACTGAATGAGTAAATAGGGATATAGTATTCTCTGAACTTTTATGGATGTTTAAAATATTTCATGTAAAAATTAATGAAATGTATATTAGTTATTCAGTATTAACTCAATGATTAATGTAGGAATGTACGAAATGTTATTTAGGACGTTACAGAATGTCGCCAGAAGATGACCTCCTGTTCTCCGAATAAATCTTAGTAATAGTCACCGGAGCAGTACCATAGACGAGCAGTAAACTACACTTTTAAATTGAATTGGTTTAAAATTTGCGTCGGAGAACAGATGACTCTGACCCTATAAGTGGGTTACCGTGTGACGTCTGTGCTCAGTTCACTGCTGCAGACTGTGGTAACTAGCCCCGATGTGCCGTGTGTGATACCTGCTTTGTTCTTTTACCTCCCCCCTAACAGTGGCTTGTCAGACACTGTCATTCTGGACGTAATATCAAACTATCTGGTGCTTCCCAATCGCATCACTGTTCCTCTTGTCAGCGAAGTGCAGATGGCCCAGTTGCGCTTTCCAATACCAAAGGTGAGCACGTCCCAGCCTCGGTCACGCTTCCACACAGCAGCCGTGCCTTTCTGTACCTGTACCTTCCTGGATTCTCCTGACGGTGACCTCGCCGCCTGGGTCTCGGTGCTGTAAGTAGTCAGCCAGCCACGCTGCTTAGGAGATTGGCTAGTGTGCATCTAGATCTCAGCTGGGGACCTCAGGTCGTAAAGGACAGCTGTGACAGCTTAGGTGTCATCTCAGAAAGCTCATGCTGTTTGTACGTGTCAGTCATCACAGCTTCGTCCACGATGGGAACACACGTTTTCTCTCCGAGTTTAATGAGTAACCGATGGCATATACACATATCTTTCCATGCTGTTTGAGTCAGGAATGTTCCCTAGTGATTATGTAAAAAGGAGCATGGGGCAGAACGCTACCCTGACCGAGGTACCCTTCCTGGCTTTGTTCGCCTTTGAAAGCAATCTGGGTGGATACTTTTTACCAGTTAAACACCTAGGAAAAGAGAACTGTGTTTCCAGTCTGAGTAGCATGCATTTCAAAGTTTCAGTTTGTATTCGATGCTCTGTATAAAGTGGGATAGACCACAGTGTTTTATGGGCACCGAGGGCTCAGCGGGGGTCTGATCCATCCTGTAGCATTAGTGTCACTTCAGAACCAGGCAGGATCATTCTGTGGCGCACAGGGCCGTCGTCTGATCTCCTGCCCTCTGCGCGAGCCGGCTCCTCGGGTTCCTGGAGCACAGATCGCTCTGGGACCTGTGCCTGGAGAAGGCTCTGGAGTCATCTGAACGGTCCCGCCCAGACACCACCGTCCCGCCCTGCTTTGGCTTCTCCTTGCACCGCCATCTGATGCTTCACACGCTTGCAGGGCGGCCCCCACGCGGCCGTCTGGCTGTGAACCGGCGAGCAGAACCGGAGCATCTGCTCTGCTTTCCAGGGTGTCCTGCGGATACACTTTGTCGAAGCTCAGGATCTTCAGGGCAAGGATACCTACCTTAAGGGGCTTGTCAAGGGGAAGTCCGACCCCTACGGAGTCATTCGAGTTGGCAACCAGGTCTTCCAGAGCAAGGTCATCAAAGAGAACCTCAGTCCAAAGTGGAATGAGGTGTACGAGGTAAGGCGTCTCATCCGCTGCTTGGCTCTGTCCCCAGGTCACACGGGAGCGTGGTTCATTTAGTTGGCAACTTCAGTTCTCTTCGCTTTAACTTACCATCTTTAAAAAGGATTGTACCTTCTGTTCCTGCCTCGCGACATCCTTGTCACGTTGGCGCATAAATGTGAAACCTTAGTTTTGTAAAGCCATCCCCAGAAGTAATTGGCAAAATTTTTTTCACACCGTGAAACCTGTCTTACGTTCTTACTAACACATGGAGACACAAGCAAATGTGAATGACAGACTGTTTTGCAAAATTTCCTGTCATAACCCCCGGGCCTTCTTACACGTCAGTGAATACGGATGGGCCTGGTTTGGAGGAGCCATGCGCTGATGGGTGCCGTCGCTTCTGTACCCAAAGAGGTCTCGGCTGCTGGGTTCAGCACCCTAGCCCTGCTGTGCAAGCGTAAGGTGCTGGCGTTGTCTTCACCTGGCCGCCTTTTCCCGGGTAAAGCTCAGTGGGCTGGCTGCTCCAGAAGTACACGCGTTGGGAACCTCCGCTGCGTTCGCAGAGCTGTCCTGCAGAAGGCAGCGCAGCTCGCTCTGCCAGGGCTCACCCCCCCAGCCCGCCTGCTGCCAGCTTTCTCGGGGGAGGGAGCCTGCACCAGGCTGCGGGGCTGTCCTCTTCTGGAGCCCCGGGCTGTGACGCCCAGGGAGCGAACACAGACCGCTGCTGTGCGGGCGGCGTGTTCCCAGATGGGAGGCGTGTGTGGTTTGACAGTGAGAGAGAGTGCTTCGTGAGGACTTGTCGCTGGAGACGACTGTGTGGTGACACTCGTCGCCATCGCACTCAGGAGATGAGGAGATCAGTAAAAATGAAAAATAACCACCAGACCTTAATCCTTCAGGCCCTCATCTATGAACATCCTGGACAGGAATTAGAGATCGAGCTGTTTGACGAAGACCCGGACAAGGACGACTTTCTGGGAAGGTACATCTTTGTCACTGAGCAGAGCGTAGCATTACTCTTTTTAATAACCTCTTAAAATTAAAACTCAGAAGTAGATTTATGTACGTGTTATTTGCATTTTTAAGTGGCTTCTAGATGTAACATTTATTTTCCCTGAGGCTTCCTAAAACATGTTTTATTCCTAACAAATTGCACATGTTAGTAAGAGAGAGCGAGCTCTGTCCATCACAGCAGCCAGTAGCCACAGGATTTCAAGACACTGTCTCAGCTGTGCCGGGCCATTTTCAGTGCTCAGTTGGCACATGCGGCCTCGACACCAGGGCGGCTGTCTAGTCTTCACACCGTGGGAGCAGTTTTGCTCTGGATTGTAGAAATGGGTTTTAAACTTTTTCATTTTTTTTTTTTTTAGTCAGGGGGATAGTGATTTACATTGTGCCCACACACTGAAAAGAGAAATATCAGTGTGTTTAATTTAACTGACCAACAGTACAGCTGGAAAAATGAGCTTTTTGAAAAGTACACTTTAATGTAATCGTTACATTTAACTGAATTCCTTGTAGCAAAAAACATACAGGAATAGATGACATTGGACAGGCTTGGCCTGTCATGAATAGTTTACGTGTTACGCTGTGACTTCCGCATTCACTCATGAGACAGTTTATCGAGGAGCCACCAGAAGGTTATGAGCAGGGCAGCGAACAGATCACATTTGCATTTCAGTCAACCCAGACTGATGGGAGCGTCAGGGACAGAGCTGGGGACTGGCGGGCACCGGGACACTGGAATAGGCCAGGAAAGGGATGTGGGACCTGGCCTGGGACAGGAGGAGGAGGAGCGGGGGCAGGGGCGGCTGCAAGAAGAACCGAGGGGAACCACCCACCGCTCCTGGGCTGGTCCCAGTCCTTGCAGTAGAGTGGGGGGCTCGTGGACGCATCAGGCGTTCAGGCTCCCGACACATGGTGGTCCCCAGCGAGGCGCCGGGCGGGGAAGGCGGCGAGGGCCTGACTTGGGATCCCAGTAGCTGAGCCACAGGGAGCACGGCACACAAGGCCGATGACCTTGAGAACGTTGGGCACGTTGTCAACACTGCGTTGTGGGGAGCCCAGCTTTTTTACAGCTCTCGGCTCAGCTGAGCGCTCCGGCACCCCAGAAACGGCGCTGCTCTCCTTGCCGCTCCCCACACTCATGGCTGGAAGCTTGAGGAAGCTTTGGCAGCAGTCTGGCCCTGGACGAGCTGCGTGGCCTTCGTTGCATTTCTGGAGTGCTGTTCGTAGACAGGTGCTGCGGTCATTTCCACTGTGAGAGTCTGTTCTGTGTCCTAAAGCCGTCGTGTTGTCATTCCTGCAGTCTCACGATTGACCTCACCGAAGTCGAAAAGGAGCGCCTTTTAGACGAAGTAAGTGTCCGCTGCCGTTCTCTCCTGTCGATGCCCTGAGCGCGGCCCGCCCGCACCTTGTTCCGAAAGCCTGGCATTTGGCTCACAAAGGCTGAGAGCGTGGGCCTTTTAGTGATAGCGGAGTGGGAAGACCACGAGCCAAGGCGTGTCGTCTGTGTTGGGTACCGACCACGTGCCGGAGCTTTTTGTGACGGGGCCGGCCCGAGCCGCCTTCGGTCCAGGCAGGCACGTGTGGTCCCGTGGGAGGCGGGCCGAGGCCAGGGGAGTGGCGGGCATCGGGGCGGCTGGAGCTGTTTACTTTGGATGTCGATTCAGAACTTTTGCTGAACCTGTGCTTTTCTCTTCAGTGGTTCACCTTGGATGAGGTCTGCAAAGGAAAGCTGCACTTGAAACTGGAGTGGCTCACGTTAATGCCAGACGCCTCTGCCCTCGACAAGGTGCTGTGACGTGTGTCCCTAGCGGAGAGCAGTGTCCCCGTCTGTTAAAAAAACCACAACTATACTTTGATTATCGAGCTACAAGCACTGTGGTAGCATCAGGGACACATTAAAGATGATAGAATTTTTAAAGAGAGGTTCACAGGTCATGTGCAACTGTTTCACAAGATCCTCGAAGCTGGTGCCTGACCGCGTAGCGACAGGTCACCAAGTGCTTCGTTCAGCTGATTTTACAGAGTCTTATCATTGAAAAGATTTCACTGTTTCATTCTGCCTGCGCGTGTCGCATGGTTTCGGTTCCACTTTTCCGATTTTCTTGAGCGTTAAAGAAGTGGTCAGGCCACAGGAGTCCAGAGTCACGTGTGGACACACTGGCTGAGGCTCCCTCTTGTCCCTCGTAGGTGCTGACAGACATCAGAGCCGACAAGGGTCAAGCCAACGATGGGGTCTCCTCTTCTTTGCTCATCTTGTATTTGGATTCAGCGAGGAACCTTCCGGTAGGTCTCACTGTGGGACTTGGCTGCCCATTCCCACACTGTGTCGCCTGTTCCTGTTGCTGTGTCTTCACTCTAGCCTGACTGCAGCTGTGGGGAGGGGTGGCGTCACTTTGTTGTGCTTCTTACTGATCGTTCAGGATATTCAGAGTCATCTTCACTCTGACATGTTTTATGGGGCCATGTCTCATACAGAGGAGAGCCACACGACTTCCTAGGAGTTAGGGAAGGAGAGGTTCTGCAGAAAATCACCGGATATTAAAACTTAGTTGCCTAAGATTTTATTCTCTGTTTGGCATGAGAATAAAATGAAGCAGCTCTGATGACAAATGCAGAGTTTGTCGCGACGGTCGCATGGCATGGTGACAGGCGGGACAGCAGTGGGAGGGTGAGTGCTGAGCAGCGCCCCGGCGCCCAGGACACGCTGGCACAGCAGACAGACACTGGCTGGCCGGTCTCCTTGCACACGCGGTCCCGGCCCCGAGGGTGCACTCCTGCTCGTCTGGCTCAGAATCGCTTTGCGCTTAGGAAGGCCGGGAAGAGCGGGTTCTCCTGCAGCGACTGCAGCTGGAGAAGGAAACCACGCAGCTTCGGCCGCGTGAGGCCTGTTGTGCCCCCCCCCACACACCACCACACTTGGAGCCCACTGTTGAGGGCAGTGTGCCGGTTATACACGGGCGGCGTTTTGGTGACTTTCGAGTGCCTGTTCACGTGTTCCACAGATGGTCGTTCTCGCTTCCTTTCATTGTGTCAAAGGCCGGTTTTGCTGAAGGAAAGACAGCTGGCCCAGAACATGGTGTTTTCCTCCCAGGAGTACACTACGTGCTCGTTCACGAAGCGCATTTGCACGTGTCTCCCATGCCCCGTCTCCCTTGTGGAGCTAGACGAGAGAGCAGACGTGTGACTCAGCCCTTGGCGTAGCACATCTAGGTTTTCCTGTTTCATCTGAGCTCCAGGCTGGTGTCACCCCCGTGGTTAGACTGTGTCTCCTCTATCTCAGGAAATACAGACCCTCATCTCAGCCCCTTTCAAGGTTTTCAAATTGTGCCTCGCTCAGGCTTTGCTCGAAAGCACAGCACGTGTATTTCTGTGCACGCGTACGCTTTATTTAAAGTTCTTAACAAAGTCCGATCACGTTCTCTTCCGTCCTGGGGACGTGTCATTGAGCTCTTTGTATGTAACTGTATATACAGTGGACCCTCGACCAGCGTGGGGGTTAGTTAGGGTGCCGACCCAGAGTGAAAACCCCTCACGCATGGAGGGCCGACCCGGATCGCCCTCGGGGACGGCGGCCGAGTTCCAGCCTCTCGCGTGCCTGACTCCTCTGAAGGCCCGATCCTCTTGGCAGGCCTCGGCTCACGCCCGCGGCATTACCTGCAACGACGCCCGTTTGGGGAAAGGCGTTTCGTTGTGGTTTAACCTCTGCGACTTTCTTACGTGGTCGGATTTTCGTGTTCAGCCACGATGCCGTCTGTTATCTAGTCTCTCATGATGCCTGATGCAGGCGACTTTGTCGTTTGTTTCAGGGTGTGGAGAGGAGCGTTGCTGAACGGGCCGGAAGGGACTAGGCTTCTCTTCAGGACTGTCTTATCTCATTTAATTGAAAGTTTGACAACGTCGCGCAAGCGAAAACGAAATGAGTTTGCTAACCTTCTGTGAAAGGGCACTTGGCGCGCGCTGTGCTCTGGCCGTCGGAGGCGAAGGACCTTCGCCAATGGCTGCCCCGTTGGGTGTTCATTTCCGACCCCTGGCCCCTTGCCTCTGCCCCGCACACCCGTCACGCTGCCTGTGCGCGCCTTTGCCACGACCCAGCCCCGCGTCCCCGTTCCTCAGCGGGTCTCCGAGGGAAGCCTTGGGTGTGGCTCCTTAGAAGGGAGGCGAGCGTGGGGACCGGTGTTCGGGGAGGACACCCCCTCGCCCGGAGCGCTGTTTGTGAGGCCTCCCGTTTTCTTCCTCTGGTTCTCATCGACGCTGCTAGGATGGGGACTGGGACTTCTAGTGCCGTCTACTCAGCGGTGGCATGACGTGGCATGCTCTTCTGCTTTCTTGCCCGCATTCAGTTACAGAGTGTGTGTGTGTGTGTGTGTGTGTGTGTGTGTGTGTGTGTCTCTTCTGTGCTTGTTTTGTAAAATCGAACACGGTGTGACTAACATGGTGACTGCATCTATGAGGTGACGTCCCTGGTGAGTCAGGAAGACCCCGTCTATTCTCAAACTGCTGCTGGCCCACAGAAAAAAAGAAAGTTCTGCGGAAAAAATGAAGCCATAATGATTCCACTGATTTGTTTTTCCTGTGGTTTATCTCAATGAGAGATGTAAATATTTCTTTAAAAGCTTTCAAAAAATTACCTTAAATCTGCTTTCTCCGCCCGACCAAACAGAAGTATCAAAACCTGGCTTTCCTTAAAGCCCCAAATGTGCCATATGTGAAGACAGAAATTCACCTGTTACCTGAAAACTTGCCTTCTCCCCCACTGTTTAACCAGGGTTCCTATGGGAGAAAAAAAGTTCCTGGGTTTATAATTCGGCTTCTTTTAAGGAACTTCAGGAATTTCCGGGAGCGGATAATCGGGCATTCCTTGCCTCGTGTAGGAGCTGGCTTTGATCTCAGCAAGTCTGTTTCCTGGAGCCTCGCTCTGGGGCTTTGGTTCCCGGCAGTCTTCTCGGAGCTTTTGGAGAGAGTTTACTCTTACTCCTTCGGGGTGAGAGGAAGCCACAGATGGCTTAGTCATTAGTAGTCTAAAGAGTCACCTTTTCTAGACCAATTGCTGCTTCAATTCAGTAACTAGTGAATTTTTTCTTTTTTACACCTACGGTCTTCCCAGGCGGTCTCCCATCCACATACTGGCCAGGCCCGACCCTGCTTAGCTTCCGAGCTCAGACGGGATGGAGCATGTCCAGGGTGGCCTGGCCATGGACTAGTGCGATCTTAAAGGTCACTTGGCCCCTGCCTCCGCCAGGGGTGGAGCTTTGCATTGTTGAGGAGTCCTCGTTTCCGTTTCCACGTGCATTCTGGGTTTATCCTTACTGTAAAGGGGGGAGGCCAAACTTGCAGAGCAGGCCTCTCGTCCCAGTCCATAGGTGAGGAAAAGCCGGACCCTGAAGAGCGTGTGAGCCGACAGAAAGGTCCGTTTCTTCTCTCCCTGCACCTGTGCAAAACGGCAGCGATGCATAGTGGCATCTTTTTTTTTCTTTTATCACTTTTTAATGAAATGCTTTTCTGTTTCGGTGTCTCCTGGAGGCAAGTTGTATTTAAGCTGCTGTAAACAACAGCGCGTTGCTGTGTAAACAGTCTGTTGCCAGTGGCCTTGCTGGGCTACTTCTTTCCGCTCTGCGACTGCTGCTTTGAAAGGAAACACTCCTGACCTTCTGTCAGAGTTTCGTCATCGGTTTGTGATGCTTCCCTGAGACACGCCGCCTGGCTATCGAAACTGCCTTTCCCCGTCACTGTCAAAATCGCATACTCTGCCCTAGGAGTCAAACATCGGCGTCGACAACGTGTTCTCGAAAATGAGTTTGAACAGATGGTTTTCTGTTAACCCGTTGGCTTTCAGTACGAAGTTTCCAGTAAGGCTTTTAGACGCCTGCCGGCCTGCTGCTCTCTACATTCTGCCTGCCCCAAAGGCTCAGAGTTTTCAGCCCCAGAGCTCGGTCCCCACCATGGTCCCCGCCCGGCAGGCCCGACTCCCAGCCTGGAGGGGCCTCTTCACAGCGCTGCGCCCTCCTGATCACATCCTGGGAGCACGGAGGGCGCCGACTCCTGGCACCAGCTCCAGACCTCTGGCTCCCGTGGTGACTTACGTTTGCCGAGCACGTGTCACGGGTTCTACCGGGCGGCGTGTTCAGTCTCGGGCCATCACGACCGCTTCTCGGGTAAGGGAGCAGACAGCATGGAGCTTGAGGGACAAAGATCAAAGACCAGGGTCATGGCTAGTCAGCAGCAGAGCTGGGCTGTGAACTCTGCGTGTGACGCAGAGTCCACATTCTTGACCCCTGTCTGCCCTGTCCTGGAATGAAGTGAGTGTGTCACTTTATCAAGGCCATATCACTGTCGATGGAACCTGCCTGAGATGGGCAGTGGTTGCAGTAACGTCTACTTCATACATAGAGATCAGCTGTGTAGTACGACCCTGGTTGTCAGGATGCTGAGTTTTCTCATTAAAAATGCGGGTGCTTACTGCTCTCTCCATCAGTGTTAAGTGGCCCCAGGGGGAAAGATACAGTAGGTCCCAGAGGCCTCATGCTGTCCCACCCCCAGTGCACCTGGCTGATCCTGCCTGCCTCACCCCCAGGCCCTCACACAGCAGCACCCTGTACTCCTCGCCCCACCCACCCTACCCCACAGCCAGTCTCCTTGCTTTGCTTAATGGATGCATGTTAGGGTGACATGTACGTTTAACAAGGTCTCATCCATCCAAAGAGAGCGTCAGAAAGGTTATTGTCAGCCCTACCTCGGGGAAGTGGTTCCCGGTCTCTCCTGTCCAGGCGCCCCTCGCCCCTGAGATGGACCATGAGGTCCGGCATTCTCGTTGCTCTTGTTTCTTTTGGCCAGATGCTTGATCTCCTCATCTGGCCCAGCCCGCCTCGGTCATGGAAGGCTGGGAGGCTAGTGAGTGGTCCCTCTTTCTTCGTTATAAAATCTGCTGTTTGTAAAAAACTAATAAAATTCAATTTGCCACTTAATTACAATTTGTCAGTTTGTCATCTAGAACTTAATTACAACTAAAAGGATAAACTCTTTCATAGGTTAGTCTTTGAAGGAGCTTGGAAAACAACTCAGTCCCTTTTGAGGGCAAGAAAGAAATGAATTTACAAATTTAATAAAACTAGGACATAAACCCCATAGTCATAGAACTTTAAAGCCAAGGGAACCTCTCGAGGAGATGTAATCAGCCTCGACATTTTATCCTTGGAGAAGAGTGGGCTGCAGTGGAGAAGGCTCATCTCTACTGTGCTTTTGCACGAAGAAAGTACATTTCCGAGGGAAGACAAGTGGCGTCTGCTCCCATAGGACAGAACTCGGCCTCAGAGCACTTTGGGCACTCACGGCCCATTTGCTGGAGCTTTAGACGAAGGCTTTCATTTAATTATAGTTGACATTTTAGGGGTTTATTTAAGCCAAGGACAGTAAATAGAACCCTTTCTTAAAGTGTCACTATTGGATTTTTCAGATCCCAAAGATAAGAGGAGGGGTGCGGGGAGTAAAGGACTAGCAGTCACAGAGGGTAAGGGAGTGTGTTTTGATATTTGTAGATTAAACACATTCATTCTAAGATAAAATCTTGAGCATACAGAAGAATGTTATAAATGATTTTTACTATTTTTTGTGTGTGTGATTCTTGGTGGTGGTTTTTGTTGAAAGATCTTTTTCGTTCGCATAAATGTCCATGTCATTAACCTTACATAAACTCCTCATTGCATGGTTTATTAACCCTTGGTGTATTCATTTTCTTCTGACTCGAAAGAATAACCCATTAGAATTTAACCCTGATGTCTTGAAGAAGTCTGCAGTGCAGAAAATTTTAAAGGTAAACTAACAGTTTTCCCTTCAAAAAGTTAATTAAGACGTATTGAAAGAGGTGATGCTTTATCCTCATGGGTTTCTGGACGAATTACCTCCCATACTAATTAGTAATTACGTCTAGTTGGAGAGCCCACTTTCGTCACCCAGGGGTTAGTAGTTAGAAGGACTTAAGTCAACTTCGAAGAGAGATTTTCTGATTTTCGGACATGATGAGTTAGACATCTGTCCCGTTGGCTTTCGGCAGCAGTCTCTGAGGGGGTTTGGAATCATCTGCATTTTAATTGGCTCGAATTGGTGACAGTGACCTCCAAGTTCTGCTTCAAATCTGAACCAGTTTTTAGGGCACGACGACAGGCACTCCTCGTGCACCGTCACTGTCCATTTAGACATCACCTCTTCCAATATGCTGAGTGAGGCTGTCTCTGATTCGGCGACCTCAGAGCTTTTGGTGCTGCTGGGTTTGCTTGTCGGATCTTTCGAGAAGCTTTAAATTTCAGTAAATGAGGTATATTGAAAACTAAGCTCCACTCCCTAGAACACCTCAAACGTGTATTTTCTGGCTAAACGGTTAAGTTTCTTTATGACTTACAGCGTTATGACTTTTTTCTTTGATTTCTTTGAACATGTAGGCTTACATTTGCGGGGAGAGGTTAAATGTAATTGTTTTCAGAAAATTCCATTGACAGGAATCAGGAACGTTTTAAATCAGTTTCCTCTAGAAGAGCGATTTCAAAAGCGAGGAAGACGGACAAAGCGAGCTTTGATGTCATGTTTAGGGAGCCCTGCTGCGCCCCCGCTCCCCCATGCCGAGGAGCCGGTGTGGCCTCGCGGTGACTTCCTCCTTCGGGGTAGTCGCTACCCAGGCGTGGGCCTCAGGGTCCTTGTGAAGCACGGAAGGAAGCACCCGTCGGCCTTTCCTCCCCGGCTCTTTGGGACGTGAGTGTCACGGTTACTGTTGAGGCTGTGAAATGGAACTCGGGTTTGAGTCGCAGCTAGGCCACTCGTCAGGGGACCCGCAGCACGGAGGTTGCCCCTCTGCGCGGCAGCGGAAGTGATCGTTTCTTTGCTGGAGTGCTGGGTGAGGGGACACGGTCACGCGTGCGAAGCGCTCAGGGTAGCGAGGGCGTCTGTTTCATCGTTCCAGTGTCTCGTGTACGCCTAACGAGGAGGTTCTGGAAGGGGTACCACGCCCATTCACACAGCCCTGAAAGCTGAGCTCCAACTTGATCAAACATGTCGGTCTCAGAAATCCAGTGCTAGAGAGTTGAGACGTAACTTCACGACAGTCTGACTTGAAAGTTCCAGATTCCATCATCTCTTGTGCCTCCCCCTTGTGCTGATGCATTTCGAATATGGCATCATAGTAAAGAATTTGGTGTTTTAATTGTCTTTTATAGAACCGAAAACATCCCCTATTTGAGGATGCACCAGCTACATTTTACGCATCACAAAGAAAACATGCCATTGAGGTTTGGTGTGTTCATTTTATACTTGGCTGAAAGGCTTTTTAGATTTAGGGTGAACATGGGTTTGTGTCACGTCACCCACACGCACAGAAAGGGAAGCTGTACGCATGATGAGTGGCCGGAGGGAGTGGTGATTACTCACTGCTGCAGGCTCCCTGAAAGCAGACACGTCAAGTCGGCAGTTGTGCCGTCGTTTTCAGAGACGCTCGAAAGTTTTTGTTCCTAAGTGTGTCTTCAGATTGACACAGTGAGTCTCTAGGAACGAATGGCTGCTTTCCTGAAGTGAAACAAGCATGTGAGGAAACTCAGCTTCTGAGTCAAACACCTGTAGCAGCTTCAGCAAGGCAGGCGTTGCCTCCCTTCAGGGGCACAGGATTTTGCTCGTGGCTCTGCGGTGCTTGGCGCCTGCAGCCAGGGGGGACACCGGAAAGGGTGGGCACCCCTCCTCGTAAGCCAGACTCCTCGGGCCACACCTGCTGCAAGGGAGGTTCAGAAATAGAGTCCTGACGAAGGAGGACTTGTGCCGGCTGTCACTCCAGGCTTCTGTTGTTAGAGGAAGAAGCGGGGGAACGTGTTCTTCTCCACAGCAGTCTGCAGTCTTGGATTTTTTTTTTTAACAATATTCATTTCATTTTGCAGAATTCATTCACATCAAAAAGATGACCCAGAAAATAGATTATCGCAGGAGGTTTGGGCTAGTAACTTTTTATTCCAGTAATTACATGCATTTGGTGCTTATTTCTGTCATTGCTGCGGTGTTGAGGATTGACTCTAAAATTGTTTAACTAAAAACATTTTTGTGACCAAATTAATTTCCACTAACACATATTTAACTGCATCTTCTGTGGGGCTAAGTTATAAATAAACCTCATGTCCATATCTGTTGTGTTTTACTGTTTTCTTCAATCAGCTCTCTGTGCTATACATGCTTTTTACCATTTTTTATTTCATTTACACCTGCTTAATTTAATGCGATTCTAAATTGATGCTTATTCTTCCAGTCACAATTACTTAGCAGCTGGTCAGCAAGGTGTTTGATAGCTACGTACTTGAACAGAAGTTATAAGTTTAAAATGTAAGAGCATGTCTCTGATACTTTGTGGTACTAGTGTTATTCCAGCCACAGGACTATTCTCAGTGATACACTCTTTGACATTTGTCCTGGCTCATGTTTTTCTCTTTCTGTTTCTAGCACTTTATTTTGTTATCCTAGTAAAATAGGCTTTGAGAGCTGGAATTAACATTAAAAATATTCAGAAGATTTAATTTTTCCAAAGTAGCCTGCTTTCAAAATAAAAGACTGTAACATTTAAAAATTGCGTGCAATTAAGTTTTTAAAATTTCTTTCATGGGAAATGTGATTGTGGGTTTTGGGTGTGCTTGGCAATTGGTTCACTGAAGTATCAGCAGTAAACAGAAATGACTTAATATAAGCCAGTGATTTCATTTTTAGCCAGCCCATTTCAGGATGTTTATTTATTTTGCCTGTTTTTTGATTTTTGGGTAGTCAAGGAAGAAAATGAATAGCAACCCAAACCCTCTTGTGCAGATGTCAGTTGGTCCCAAGGCCCAGGAGAGCAAGGTAAGTCACTGAAATGCTGGCTCGTTTCCTGTGGTGTCACTGTCCCTTGCACCAAGCAGAGGGGGACCTTCAGTCAGGTGATGGTGCAGGCGTCGAGACCACTGATCTCCGTATCTTTCTGCTTCTCAAATCAGTCGTTCACAGATAACCTGCTACTTAATCGGTGACAAACATAGTGTTCAGTTTTTAGAGTGACATTACAGAATAGCACATGAGTACGTTTTTCCTTGACTCCATGGGTGATGACGTGGGATAAACGTCTGAGTTTTATTTGAATGCTCTCTAAACGCCTTGGTTAAGCGATGACCAACCAGCAGTGCTTAAGTTCAGCAGATACAGTTCCGTCGAAGAATCGAGAGAGGCCGTTGCTGTCGCTGCAGTGTGTTCCACTCTCCTCACGTGAGAGGAGACATGTCAGGAGTTTTTTTAAGTCCTAGGCCCCTGTGCGCTTTTACCTGACAGCTCACGGGCAGTCGGAGCCGCGTCCTGAGCGCCGCACTGTGCAGCCGCTGGGGACGTGCCAGGAAGGCCACGCGCAGCGGGCGGACCGTCCTCACTGGCGTGTGCACAGCCGGGTTTCCTGACCGTGTCCCTGGCACACTGGGGGCTCTGGGCTCCGTCTTTTGAACACTCTCCACGATTAATATGGAGTAGTGCGTGTTCAGTGAATACATGGAATTTAAAGTCATCCTGAGCTTCCAAACACGGTAAACGGGTAAACACAGAAAATGTCACAGAGCTGATATTAGAATGTTTCTTTTAGATTCGCTATAAAACCAATGAACCTGTGTGGGAGGAACACTTCACCTTCTTCGTTCACAATCCCAAGCGCCAGGACCTTGAAGTTGAGGTATTTTATTTGCTTGTTTAATTGATTTATTGAAATATAACTAACCTACAGTGAACTACACGCATTTGAAATGTGTGACTTATGAACCCCTCACCATCATCAGTACATCTTTGTCAGCCTTATTTCCAAGTGTTTCATGTTTTCTTTTAATTTTAAACTTCTGATTGATCGTTACTAGTATCTAGAAATAGCTGGGTTGTGTACACTGATGTCATGTACAACGCTGGTAAACTTGCCCGTTGGTTCCAGTTTTTGTGGAGACTGCGGGGTTGTCTTCTGCACAGGCACCTGTGCTGTCCGCTCATCATGATGCCTGCTTCCGAGTTCGCAACCGGGATGCCTCTGTTCCTTTGCTCGCCGTACTGCCCTGCTGGCCTCAGGCCTGATGGCCGTGGACACCTCTGCCTCCCCAGTCTTCGAGGAGAAGCCTTCGTGCTTCCCCATCCAGCCTGTGTTTGAGGCCGTTTCCTTCTTCACTGCTTGCTGGTTTGCTGAGAGTCCTGTCATGGATACATGTGAAATTTTATCAAAGGCTTTTCTGCAGCTGTCAACGTGATATTTGGTTTTTCTTTCTAAAGTTTTCAATGTGAAGTACGTTGTCGATTTTCAGTGTTAAACCTTGCAAATGTTTATTTGGTTTTCAAAATTTAACGTTAGAACACCTCATAGGTAAACCTTTATTTGGGGATTAGCTCTGCTTGGTCATGATGTAGTATCCTTCTTGGGTCTTCGATTTCATTTGCTAAAATTCTATGAGGAATTTTTGTGTCAGTCCTGAAGGATGCTGGTAGATCGTTTCGTTTCTCACGTTTTTGTTTCAGGGTGTGACTGGCCTTGGAGAATGAGTTGGGGAGTGTGTTCTCCTCTTCATGTTCCTAAGTCTGTGTGGAATTGTATGTCTGCCCCCTTGGCAAGGTGATCCCTGTGTGATTGTAAGAATCCCCTTCTGCAGTTGCATTTGAATGAGATGCTCTGTTCTGGAGTCCACTCCGATGTTCACGTAGCTGCCTCCTCTTTATTGGAGTTAGCACGGTTTATTTTTCCATCCTTTGGTTTTTAACCTATTTGTGCGTTTACATGGAAAGCTGACTTCCTATAGACACATAGGTTGAATCTTGCTGTTTTTATCCATTCCGACGATCTCTCTACTTTCGCCGTTGCGGCCATTCGCATTGATGTTGTGGACGTGGTTGGCTTTAAGTCCGCCACCATGCCGCCTGCCTCATTTATTCTTTGTTCTCTTTTTTAAAACCTGACTTATTTAAGATTAATTGAGAAATTTTTATAATCGCATTTTATGTCCTTGTTTGGTTTTAAGTTGTTAGTGGTGGCTCCTGGGTTGGCGATGCCATCTGTCACTTGCACTGCTGCCCCTTTAAGTGGAGCTCCAGGTCCCAGAGATGCGAGACCCTCCGTGGCGTGCTTCCATCCCCTCTCCCACTACGTATTTAGTATTTTTGCTTTAAACAATTACATTTTAAAGAGCTTCTAAAAAAACGAGGACGTGTTTTTCCTACTTAGCCATCCCTCTTCTTCCCAAAGACCCTGTAGCAGTGTCTGCGGGCGAGGAGTTCTTTCAGCCCTCGCACATCTTCAAAGTTGTTTTCTCCTTCAAGTACCTTGTGAAAGTATTTTCACTAGATATAAAATGTTTGGTTAACGAGTTTTTTTCTTCCAGTTTCTTTTATTTTGCATCTCATCGGACTTCTGATGAGAAGTCTGCTATTGTGGGGTTTAGAAAATGTTTGACCATTAAGTCCTCATAGTTTTTGTCACCTTAAGTATTTAATCTGCTGCGAATTCCATCCTGTTTTTTTTTTTCCACATAAGTTATATTTTTCTTCTTAGAAGTTGTTTGGATCTTTTTATCTTCTGCGTTTTTCCCCTACCTTCCCTCGTGCATCTCTACAGTATGTGTGATAGCCTCTGGTGCTGATGCTGTCATCTGTGTAGTTGTCACATCTGCTTCTGCCCTCAGTAGGTCATATAGTCCTGCTTTTTAGGTTGACTGGTAATTTTACCTTGTGAATTTTATACTTTCGAGTGCTGGGTTTTGAAGTCCTTTGAATATTTTGGAACTTTGTTCTCATTAAGAGCCTTTCGAGGCTTGATTTCAGCTTGTTAGGCAGCCCAACAGCCTTTAGTCTTGGGATCATGTGGCTTTAGTCTGGTGCCCCACACAGTATGAGATTTCTTCTCTCAGTTTGGAATGGATACTCTCTGTAGCCCTTTGTGCGCTGGGGATTGTCCCCCAGCTCCTGGGCACGTGTCCTCGTGTGGGCCGTTCACTCACATGTGCTGCTGAAGTCGCAGAGGATCCTCGGAGGCTTCCAGCTCTCTCTTTGGGGCTCTCTCTCTCTGGCGCCTTCTGCTCCTGAATCTTCATCCTGTGTCAGTGCAGGGGGACCGCTGGCCTTGGTCTGGGAACCTCATACTGGCATCAGGGCCTAGACATACTCCAGGCAACGACCAGACCAGTCCTCGGGCTCACCTCACTTGATTCCAGCTTCCCAGCATGCCCTTATGTCCAACGTCTTGTGCTGTCTAAAACCCATTGCCTTAGGTAGTTTATCTGCTTTTAAGGCTAATGTGGGATAAATTGGGTTCCTAACTCCATCGTTGACAGAAAGAGGAGTTCTCTGCCTATTTTGAAACATGCACTATATGCAAATTACACGCATGGACGGACTCGGAGGCTGCTTCTTGGGTGGACACCTGCTCCTCCCAGTGGTTGCATGTCTGTCCCTCTCTGACATTATCTTAGCTTAAAGGACAGTGCTATTCTAAGTGGATCACATAGCTCTCATGGTCACCCCAGTGGTGGGCATACCAAACTTGCCAGTCTAAAAGATTCTAGTTCCGTATCTTTTTTCATGGCCTGTTTTTCAACATTCAGTCTTCGAGAAGTTTACGGGCCTCTGTTTTCTGTTTGGCTTTGCCACCCTGACTCGGTGTCTCAGCCCCTGAGATCTTGAGGTTCGAGAGGATCCTGCCGTGGAGGCCTCACGTCTTCCTCCACAGAGCACCAGGTCACTGTCAGGCGTGCTGGCCTGCTCCGTTACCCTCCGCTCGTTTTGCCTTTTGACATTCTGTTTTTGCAGGTATCATAAAACTTTAAAACAACCATGTAGGTTTTGAATAGGGAAGGCTTACAAGATATTTAGAAATATTTTTTCTTTATAAACAGGTGTTACCAACAGAAACTTGACACGTCACTACGAATGTGTATTGTCACCATTTTCAGAGGGTTTGAGGCATTTCTTTAGAGCCTTCAGATTTGTGTGGACTGCTGCCTCTTAACTCAGGTTTCTGGTAATGGAGTTATAAAAATAATGTTCTTTTTTTGTGCTTATCAATGTGCTATTAGGAAGTGACAGATACTTGTGAAGAGGACACATTGTAGCATCGTTCGTTACAATGTTTCGTGTCTTCGGAAGGAGGTTTCCTGCTGTGTTAATCATTTATGGAAATACTACTTAGAAGGAGATGGCTGAAATATGTTTTTAGAGACTGAATTGTGGACCTTTTTCTGTTTTTTGTCTTCATCTTCAGAGCTTTGTGTGTTTTGTCATGTGTTTTGCAGGTCAAAGATGTACAGCATCAGTGTTCCCTGGGGAATCTGAAGATCCCTCTTAGTCAGCTGCTCAGCAGAGAAGACCTGACCATAAACCAGCGATTCCAACTCAGTAATTCAGGTCCAAACAGTACTCTGAAGATGAAGATTGCCCTCAGGGTACTTAGTCTCCCCCAGGAGAAAGGGGTGGGTGGGGGACGAGCTGCAGTGGCGATGCTTGCAGGCACTGCTCCACAGGTGGGTGGTGCTCACGGCGACGGCCACGGGGCCCCGGATAAAGGTGGCTGGGAGTCATGGTGCCAGCGCAGGGCCAGCACTGACAGTAAGGCCCTGTGTCGGGAGCATGGACGCTACTGCATGTTGTGGGTGCTCAGGGGGAGACCTGAGGCCTGGACTCAGATGTCCGTGAGTGGTCCAGGGTACTCATGCTGTTCAGAGTTCCAACCGACCATGTTTTGATCCGTTGGCCCAAGAAGTATTGCTATCTGGATCAACAAAGTTTCCTGCTCAGCTTCAATTTTTAAAGGCCATTTAGAAGAGAGAATTTAGTTAGCTGTACCAGATGGTAGAATTTACAGAAAAAAAAAGTTTTGTACAAA
The DNA here is from genome assembly GCA_030015415.1 of Cynopterus sphinx. NCBI lineage: Eukaryota > Metazoa > Chordata > Mammalia > Chiroptera > Pteropodidae > Cynopterus > Cynopterus sphinx. Next base: position 162,966 of record CM057393.1, read on the forward strand.
ATAGACCATAATTCATTTGAAAGTTCCTAAAGAAATGTTGAAAATAAAACTGGCAGATGTATGAGAGAGTGCTAAAACTCACCGATTTAAAAAATGCAAATTAAAATGAAGAACTAACTTTTCAAAAAAATTTAAAAAATTAAAAGCAAAAAAAATTAAAGCAGACCACATGTATAGGCTGCAGTGGGAATGGCCCCTGGCACCTGGTCAGGACCTGTAGCCTTTCCAGAAAGGACCGTGGCATCTCCGGGCCCTGAGTCAGAGCCGCTTGGGACCTTTCTCTGGAAATCTGACTTTTGGTAATCACGCAGAATGTGGAGAAGCGGCGAACACACAGAGGTCTGCTGCAGCTTTCTTTTGTAAAAGTGGAGAAAAACTTTCTCACCGTCACAAACAGCCCAGGGTGCAGGGGTTTGGCGAGCGTAGACTCTGCTCAGTGGCACGTGTGCGTGGAAAAGCAAATCCTCGAAGCCAGGAAACCGAAGATGCTGTGCCCTCGCGGGTGCAGGCGCCAGGGTGGCTCCTGCGTCAGCGCTGGGGATCCGGGTGGAAGCGGCCTTGACTCTCGTCCTTCCTCGGGGTGGCCGGTGGAGACCACCCGCGTAGGGTGAGGGTGGGCCTCCGCCGGGCGCCACTCAGGCTCCTGCGACGGCAGCGTCCGCCACCACCGGGAGTGCGTGCGGGTGGAGGTGGCGGAAGGGGACGCGCAGAAAGGACCTGTGCCCCGGCGCGGCGGTCACTAGATTTTCCTTCTGAAACTCCTGCGGGGTGACTTCACGACAGGCTGGCGGAGGAGACTAGGTTCTGTTTCCTGTTGGTTCCAGGTGTAAAGAGTCCAAAGCCGTTGGCGCGGCGGGCGGGCTGGCGGCGAGGCGGTTCTCACTCCCGGTTTGCTCCCGCCGCAGGTGCTCCTCCTGGAGCAGCGGGAGCGCTCTCCAGACCACCGGACCTCAGCGCAAGTGAAGCGACCCTCCGTGTCGAAGGAAGGAAGGAAGCCAGCCGCCAGACCGCAGAGGGCCGCGTCGCCGGGCGCGGGCGACAGCAGCCCGGCCCCGGCCACGCCGGTCGCCACAGGCGCCGCGAAGCCTGGCGGGGAGGAGCGCGCGCCGCCCGCGGAGGCCGGCCCGCCGGGGCCGCGGGGCCTGGGCAGCAGCTCCTCCAGCCTCCAGGTCGGCGCCGCCGGCTCCCCCAGCCACGCGTTCGTCAAGGAGCCCACGCCCAGCATCGCCTCGGACGTGTCGCTGCCCGTCGCCACGCTGGAGCTTCGGCAGCGGCTGCGGCAGCTCGAGAAGTAACTAGAGGCCGCATCCCCACCGGTGGGGTCGGGGAGCACGTTGCCGTGTCGCGGGGGCTGCGCGGGGGTCTTAAGTCAGCCCAAGGCCTCGGGGGTGACGTCCGCAGGGAGGCTCACTTCAGAATAAAGCCTGCCACTTTCTGGGGCGTGGTACCTGGCCCAGTCGAGGGTGGCAGGTCCCGCGGTCAGGAGAGGCGCTGCAGCTCCGGCCAGGGAGGCGGGGAGCACGCGGGCTGCTGCTCTGGATGTGGGCGTTTGTGTCGATCTCCTTTTGATGGTTCGTAGAGGTGTTCAGGGTTCTGCAGATGGGGAGGGAAAGCAGGGCTGTCCCTAGAGCGTCAGACCTTAACCTTTGCCTGTCGGCGGAAGGGACCAGGCGTCCCTGGTTGTCTCAGAGTCCGTGCTTCACCCTTGGGAGAGAAATCAAGGCTAATGTTGTGATTCATCAGATGTCCTGTCGGTGTCCAGCAAAGCGAGGGGCTGCTGTGGCCTTCTGAGGAAGGACACGTAGAGCTGGGCAGGGGCGAGCCCAAGGACCGCAGCGCGGATGCTCGTAATTAGGAGGCCTCTGTGTCTCGCTTTATGCTGGGCCCTAAGTGAGAAAGCTGTCAATTTTGAACAATTACATTGAGCCCTTACCCGACATCGGAGTTTTGCTGGTCGATTCATCCTCAGAGGTCCAGATGTGAACGGTTCGTGGGTGGTGGCATTCCTTCCTGTCTGCATGAATGAACGTGACCTTCCCTGCGATGCTGGCAGCGACTCGGGACCTGCTTAGGGTCCTAGGAGAACGTGACTTTCTGCCTTATTTCCTCAGTGGGACGACGCTGGGGCAGTCCCCGCTGGGGCAGGTGCAGCTGACGATCCGGCACAGCTCCCAGAGGAACAAGCTGGTGGTGGTCGTGCACGGCTGCAGGTGAGCTGGCTCCGGCTCTCGCTTCCTCACACCGGTCCCTCGATTTCTCTTTTAGAGAACAAAGCCGTTAGATCTGCCTTCATCCTGGTAGTCAGGGTTCGTTCCCGTTTTGTTCTTAGCCTCGTTTCATAAACAGTCTATTTATAACCATTCGGTTGCTCTGCAGCACCCCTTTGAACTGGAGTTTGTGTAACGTTTCCTGTTGTTGGATGTTTACGTGGTCTGTGTTGTGTGTGACATGATAACGAACACGTCTGTCTTTTATTGAAGTGTTTTTTGGCATTCGGTTTCCAGGAGTAAATTTATGTCAAGTCAGAGGGTCCCAAAAGTTTATGGTCTTGTGGTAGGTATTGTCACGGCCTTTCAAGAAGCACGCCATCAACGTTGGCACCCAGGGTGCGGGTTTGCCTTTCCCCCGCGTCAAGAAGGGTCTGCTTTAACGGTGTGGTGCGCTGACGTGGAAGGGTGGGGCGACAGTGTGGCTTCCACCTGTAGCTGACCAGTGATGAGGGTGTGGAGCTATTTTTCTTTTATGTGACTAGTTTGTCTCTGTGGTCATAGTGATATAAACATTATATAAAATCTTTAAGTCGCTCAGCTGACGATCTTGGTTGTTAATAGAAAGCTCTTGGAAATAGGAAAATAAAAGTAGTGATGTTGACAAATATGACCACATAAGTGTAGAGTTCAGCTCCACACCTATGTACCGAGCACCTTATGTGTATGTGCTTGCTGCTGAGAGCATCAGGGTGGGCGATCCAGGAAAAGAAGACTTTTCGAGTCTTCCCATCAGCAAGTGCATATTGTGAAGTGGCTGCATGTAATTGACATAGCGAGAATTAAGTTCCTACGGCATATTCTGATCTCAGAAACATCACCAAACTTCTAAAGACCCCAAACTCTGCTGATATTAAACATTGAAATAAATGTGAGTTCCCCGCACGTTTAGAAAAGGTAAATCCATGAAAACAAGTGAGATCGTGCTTTCCAACCAGCCGAGGGTCACGGATGACCGGAGCAGCCCCCTGCAGCTCAGAGCTATCCACCCACCCACCCTCCCTCAGCCCAGGACATTGTGGACACGCCATTGACCTCAGGGGCGCATCTTTGGGAGGAAGCGAGTCGCCTTTGCTGTGTTTCTTTTCTTTTCTTTTCTCATCAGCATCAGAACCAAGCGACGTTACTCGGGACCTGCTGCGGTCGATTTGAATGGGATGCCAGCTGTCATTTTTCTCGATTCTAATGTCTGCCGTTCTCTCTTTGGTTTGCGTTAAAGAAATCTCATCGCCTTCTCTGAAGATGGCTCCGACCCCTACGTCCGCATGTATTTGTTACCAGACAAGAGGAGGTCGGGAAGGAGGAAAACACATGTGTCCAAGAAAACCCTGAACCCCGTGTTTGATCAGAGGTATGGGCTTCACTCAGCTGGGGCAGAGGGCTGGGTTCAGTTGGGAGGCCCGGTCCCTACCTTCCAGTGACTAAGGCCTTTAAGCCCCACACTGCGCGAAGCGGAGTGACGAAAGCACCTCCAAACTGGCAGACGTGAGCAGATCGCAACGTGCGGAGATTCGGAGCTTCATGGAGAAGTCCCACAATCAATAGTTGTAAACGGGGACCGGGAGACGAGTGGTTCAATACAGAGAAAGGGGCTGATGACCTTAGAGAACCTTCATTTTGGGGGATGTGTCTGTCGATATTTGCTGCATCGTAAATGAAAACTGAGACTGTTAAAAAATATATATTTGTAGATAACAATAATAGACCTATGCCGTCTCAAAATACAACATTTTCATGGAACAACTAGTTTCCAAAATAATTTTAAACTTTTGCGAAAGGAATGGCATGAGCGTTGTGCACGTGTGCAGCTCTCGGACGGTCCGGCGTCTCGGGGCGCGTCTGCTTCGGCGGCCAGTCCGCTGCGACGAGCGCCTGGGCGGGTCTTCGGGCCCCACTCGGAGAGCCTCTTACTTCACAGCTCTCTGTAGCTACAACAGCATTTGGGGAGACGAGAAAGTCGAATGGCGTCATGTCTGCTAATTCAGTTTACATGTCCTTTCCAGAGATACCAGTCCTTTAGCGTGTTTTTACGTAGCTGCAGCATTTCAGAGTCAGATTTGGGTCTCTAGCTGCTGGAGCTCCTGGGCCGGCCACCTCCTAGCCTTGTCCCTGCAGGGCCTCAGGCCCTCAGTCCTCTGGTTCGTCAGAGCCCCTCCTGCATCCTAGCCATGTGCCATCTGGCTTCAAGGACTCGCTTCCCTGAAGGCATTTAGTTTGCGCCATGTGACTTCAGCCACTGGAAAGTGTGGCAGGTCTCTTTCCTTCCTGGAAGCCAGGTCGCTCCCCCAGGCTTCGAAACTGCTCTCCTCTAGTCTTCAGGCCTGGGCGAGTGAGCCAGTCTGGACCTCCCTGTTGTGACACGCATAACCTTTACAGTCCCACCTGGTGACTGCCAGGAAGAGTCGGGAGTGTATGTTCAGAGGAGCCCCTCCCCACCCGTGAGGGGGCCGCAGCTTGGGAGGGCCTCGCACATGTTGAGAGTGCCAGAGTCTTCTCTTAACGTTTGGAAATAATGAGCAATAATTTTTTTTGCATCTTCATGAAATGCCAGACGCAAGCACCTAGCAGGAGAACTCCGTTTTACACTCACACACGTAACGTTTGGAGTGCTCTCGGAAGCAGAAGTGTCACTTTTCAGTTACAGTGAAATGCAGCCAGATCATGGCGACCTCTAAGGAAGGCGCTCTTTTTCTCTCTCAGCTTCGATTTTAGTGTCTCGTTGCCAGAAGTGCAGAGGAGAACACTGGATGTCGCCGTGAAGAACAGTGGCGGCTTCCTGTCCAAAGACAAAGGGCTTCTTGGCAAAGTGAGTTTGCACAAATCCTCGACGGGTTTCTGCACCTTGCAAAACTGCAGTGCTGACCCAAAGAGCACCTTTTAGACCATTCTTAGTAGGAAGGGGCAGACTTGCTCTGTGATGAACGCTTATTCGTAAAGTAGCGGACCGTGGAAGGCTGCGTAGCCACTAAGACATCGGCACATTTTCAAAGTATCTTCAGTTATTTTCGTTGTTTTCACATAGTCATGTTGTTGGCGTATTAGTCATGCTCATACCATGAACTTGTAGTTTAACAGAAGGTTAGTTTTAAACAAAAGTTGTTTTTCAAGAATCCTATGAAAGAAAACCCGAAGGGACAATATTCTCCTACAGTTCCAGCTCCTCAATTAACTGTTGTTGTTTTTTCTAACAAATCATTTATTTCTCTGAGTTTCTTCTGACCTTGTCCCTAGTCACATTTAACTCTTGCATAAGGTTGTGCATTATGTACACAGAGGCTCGGGAGGAGTTTTCCGTTGTAGATGCTCTGCCACCGTGGGCAGTCCACATCAGCTGTGCTGCCAGTGATGGCAGGGATGTACGCGCGTCCCCGCTGTTACCCCGTCCGTTCTCTCCACTGCTACTTCATCACACCCTAACTCACAACTGCTGGAACAGGAGGGACTCCGCAGATGGGACTGGGCACATGGTTCACAGATGGATCCCAGGGTAGAAAGGATTGAAAACGAGAGGGCTCCATACTGCCAGATGAAGACAGGAGAAGGTTGGGGACGTAGGCAGCGTGCTGAGGGTCTGAAGGAATTAATTCCACCCACTTTTACAAACGTTTCTTAACCCACAGGTGTTGGTTGGCCTGGCATCTGAAGAACTCGCCAAGGGCTGGACCCAGTGGTAAGTGCCCCTGCCACAGACGTCAAACGATAAACAGAACCCTGCATGTTTGTTCGTGTGACCACATGTCTGTCGTCATCTTCTTGTGCTCTCAGGTATGACCTCACGGAAGACGGGACGAGGCCACACATGGTGACATAGGCTCGCCGGGCGTGAGGAGCCCTTCTCGGTGTCCGCCCTTCCCGAGTGCCTCGACCGCACCCTCCCTCAGATGTGCCGATGCTATTTTTATACTTTTGTGTACTCAGTTAAACGTACCTTGATAATTTTATAAAACGTGTGGACACTTGAGGCGCATTTGGCCAACACTGTTCAGTTTTGTGCGTCTGATTTCCTCTGGTATCTCGCCAGTCATGACAGTGCAGACAACAGAACGTAGTTGCTGTGTCACATTAGCTGAATGTCGGGGTGTCCGCTCGGAAGCAGATCCCTGTATATGCTTTACCATTGCCTTGTTTTGTACACCACTGAGGTACACCATGCCATGTAAATAGACTCTATTTTTTATAATCTCTACATGCTGGTATGAATTCAAAAGAAAACGGAGTATGGAAATATTTATATTTTTTTCTTCTACAACTTATTAAATTCTTATGACAAATAATCATTTTCGTCTTTGCAGGAAGAAGTTCTCAGTGACTTATTTATGCTGTTCCTTTTTTAAAAAAGATTATTACATATTAGTGTATTTCTGCCCATTACCAATGAAAGAAAGGATACAAAATATTAATACTTCAGAAATAAAAAGAATTGTTATTGAGAAGTCGGTTGAAGTGCTTATAAGGAAAAAGTTGTATCGCTGAGCAGCATAAAAAGAGCATCGTTTGCTTCATGAATCAGCGTACCAGTCTGAAATTTCTGACGTGAAATGAAACGTCTTCAGTGTCTTTTTCATTGCTGGTCATCAGTTATTCACGAAGTAGTGCACACACACACACAGTGATGCTTTTCCTAAAATGCAGCGTGGACAGATTTCCGGTGGCAGAGGGAGGCGACTGTGGAACTGTCAGTCCCCAGCTTTGTGAACTTTCCGTGTTTTCCCAGCCTGTAGAGACAAGCTCACACGTCGCCACCGTTAGGGCTGCGTGGCAAATCGGGCCAAGTAGATAGGAAATGGTGTTAGAAACCCACAGCCGGTCCCGTCATTCACTGTGTGACACGGCACAGAGGACGGATCCCCTCGCCGGCGCTCGGTGTCATCCCGCCCTTGACGCTCAGGCCGCCGGGGGGCGGCTGGTCGTTACCCGGTTTCCTGGGCTGGCTCCCCTGTGCTGCGCCTGACCTCAGCGTCGGCACGTTGCTGTTCAGTTTCTGGTTTGAATACATTTGTCTCCTTAGAGTGTCAAGAGCATATTTTATGTGCCTGAGTGTCACACGGCAGTGTCACGAGCTGCGCGCGCCCAGGGTTGTGCCCGCTTCACGTTCACGATGCAGACGGCTTCCTTAGCCAGAGGAAGCGTAAGCACCTTGGGGACGTGGAGCTTCCAGAGTGAGAGGGCGTCGACCACGCATCCTTCCCGGGCCCTGGGCTGCTGGCGGGGCCGGCGGACCAAAGCGCCTGCGGCGACGCTGGTCGTCGCCCGCACGCCCTGCGGAAGGCGGCTGTGGCTCTTCACGGGGAGTCTGTCGCTTCAGAGCACGTCTCGCGTCGTCGGAGAGGCTGGTCCAATCTCGCTGCTGCCTTTCGGCGTGCGGGGACGGTGGTGGACGCAGCCGCACGCAGAGCGCGGGAGCGGGGTCTGTCAGCGCCGTGAGGGAGACAGGTCACTGCTCGCTGGCTCTGGCCGCCCGCTCGTGAGACGAAACTCCCGGACGACGTGTTCGGAGCTGGCTCTGCGGGAGGGTTGAGGCGTGAACGCGCGTCGCCGCTGCGGGGTCCTGGCGGTGGCGCCCCGAGCTCGTAACGGGCTTGTCGCTGGTTCCTGGCACCCGTTCGTCCAGGAAAGGGGCTTCCGCTTCTCCGCGCTCAGCCAGACCGGCGGAGGGGGGGCCGCTTCAGCGAACGCGGATTCTCTTGTTGGTCCTGGCGGCGGCCTGTCCTGTGCCTTAACTGGGAAGTAAAAAGTGTGGTTTCAGGTTTCAGAGGAAAACAAGCCGCGCTGGACGTCCTGTGTCGAGAGTCCCTTTGCAGACGCTTCATGGAGACCGCGGCCTTCCCGAGAAGCGACGCCAAATGCAAATCTGCGTCCCCGCTCGCTCGCCGCGGTGGCCGCCTTTGCTCCGGCGCTGGGGGCACCCACGGCAGACGGCAGCCTGCAGAGGATGTGCCCTACTGCGCTCTCCGTCCCGCCGTGACCGCGCGCGTGTGCATTCAATAAAACTCGTGGCGGCTCACCTGTGCTTTGCTTTTCCTTTGTCTTGAAGTGGAAATTCTAACGAGGGACCAGGCAGTCCAGAGAGTAAATGGGGAGTACCGCTTGCATTTGCTCTTTGCGAATTCTTTCATTTTCAAAGAACTGCATCGGGTCATGGATGTGACTCTTCTTTTTTCATCCTAAATGGACTGTCATCTGCCCACTTAGACCCTGGGTTTTGAAAACTCTTCTGAAAGGTAAGTGTGAGTAGAAAGTATGGTCCGTGAATGTGCTTTACAGCCAGAGCTCTGAGAAGTAATGACGCCTCCTGGAGCCTCCCTCCGCCTCTCGCCAGATGCAGATGCCACGTCCTTTTCTTTCGAGAATGTGTCTGCCTCAGACTTTGTCCGCCTTTCCTGACTGATGCCTCGCTGCGGCGGCCAGCCCGGCCTCTCGCACCCACCCCTGCACATCCACGCGACAGCCAGAGGGCCCCGGTGTTTCCCTGAGAGAGCCAATGCGGGGCGCCGCTGGTGTCCTGCAGAGCCGGTTCGCCCAGTTCCCAGGGGCAGCGGCCAAGTGTGGGCCTTGAGCTTCCAATTACTTCTGCTTTTTCTTTAATTCGAACACGTCCACATCCACATTTCCCAATCCGGACTTGTAGAGTTTGTGCGGTGTAAAACCACAAGGAGGAAGCGTTGCTGCCGCTGCCCTCATTAGCCAGGAGCCCTCCCCCTTCCTCAGAAGTCTGGGCTTGAGCCCCTGGGTGCTGTCCCCTGTAGCTCTCAGCTCTCCGCCCCGGGACTGCTCCGCCCCGGAGGTGTCCCCAGAATGGCTGGGAAATGCTCCTTGTGATCGGTGGTTACTAAGTTTTTAAAGTTCCTAGCCAGTGACCACCTAGTGTTTTAGCTCATTTTCCCATTTACAGTTGTGATGAAATTATAACTTTTTAATTAGGCAGAAAATATTTCCGGGAGAGCATTCAGGAAGCTAATGAGACTGGCTTCCTTTGAATCTGAACTCTGTGATCATGTTATTTGCCTAACCCAAATATACTAACTTTTTAACTTTATACTTGGTCCATTATCAAAGATGTTATTTTAGCCCAATTTTATACCCTTTTAGTCTGTGTTACTGACAGTGTCAGCCCTAGTTTATATCGCCTTGCCATCGGGGCCAATTTTAATTCTATCTCTTCTCATGACCACATTGTAAGGTTTTAAAGAGAGAGATGACTTCACATGCCCTTCATTTACCACTGACGCTGAGGACTGGATGAGGCCAAGGGGTTGGGGATGCTTCTGGGGTGGGGGTCTCCGTGGACTTTTGGAGGGGGCCGAGGCACGTTCAGTTGGGAAAATACGCGTTGGTGTGTTCGGAGACCGGCAGGCACGCCTCCAAGCCCCTCGTTTTACTTTCGAGGAAACAGGCCCAGAGTCACGGGGTAGCCGGTCCAAGGGCACAGGGCGGGCGGACAGCGGAGCCGATTGGCCCGGCGGTGCCACTGCAGAACCCGCCTGGTTCTGTCAGTTCCTCATTCACGAGGCAGAAACGGTGGGGGAGAGGGCCGAGTGGATGCGGGGGAGGGCAGAGGGAGGGCCGGGATTCAGCAGGTGGGAGTGCAGTTGGCACTTCGGTCCTGGACGGGTGTGCCACAGCTGGGGGGTGTCCGTGAGCTGCGGGATTCTGGAGCTCAGAGAAGTGTGCCCGTGCACCATTGGTTCCAAGCTGGGAGTGGATGTCTAGCTGGGGCTGACAACACTCAAGGAGGAGTCCAGAGTGGAAAGTGGGCCTGACCTGGGGCCTCGGCATTCAGGGATTGCAGGGGAGAGGTGATGCGCAGAGGGGGGAGCAGGAGGCCTAGGCGTGGGTGCCTAGTGTGACGCGGGTCAGTGGCCACACTGAATACCTGCGGACATGGGCTTGGGCCCCTCTGCTGCCTCGTTGCTATGGACTAATGGACCAGTGCTCCTACCCCCTGAAAGGCTATCACTTTATTGTTGAAATAATAGTTTTGATTTATTTGGTTTAATAAGGCACATGATTAAGGTTAGAGTCACCTCTTTATACTTTTTCTAGTGATTCCTAGAGGTCTGCAGTTGCATCTGTGACTCACGTATTTCCACTGAGCAGTGCTAAGGTAGGACAGTGATGCCCACCCCACCCTCCCTCCCTGACACCTCCTGTTGGTTTGAGCTCAGTGAGGGACTGAACCCACTCTGGACATTTCAAGGATGATAGAAGTAGTTGCGGGGGACCATGTCCTCACAGAGGACTCATGGGGCATGGCAGTGGGCGTCGTGTAGCCAGAGGCTGAGCACTCAGGAGTTTGCTGGCCATGGACTGAGGATTTCGGACTTTGGAGTGAGTGGGAGAAGAGAGAATATGGGACATAGCAGAGCCTGTGGGAGATGAGGGTCGTCTGGGAACGTGGGCTTTGTGAGGTGACCGGCTTGCACAGGGCAAGGAGGACAAGGGACACAGGGCGTGCCAAGATAGCCCCCACACCTGGACGTGGGTTTCTGGGATTCCCTCCCCCCTTCACAAGGAGAGACAAAAGCGTCATGAGATGGGGTCTCAGACCTGTGGGAGTGGTCTTGCTAGACCCCTGGTGACAGTCCTCGGCTGGAAGAGGGAGGACTGGGGTGAGGCCAGGCAGCCCTGAAATCGTCCTGGTGATCAGAGCCAGTCTGAGGAGCAGAGGTTTGTGAAACTCTTCCCAACTTTTTTGACAGTTAATTTAGTCTTGACAGATTAGCTTCACAGTGAGGGCTGGATTTACCACTTGGCTTGTTTGGAAGACAATTCTCCATGAACTGAGTGATTTAAGTCTGTAGCTCTCCTAGGTGTGGGAAAAACATAAAGCAAACGATAAAAGCTTTTATTTAAAGAAATCTTATCACAAAGTGCCTTGAAATGCAAATGAGTAATTAGTGGTACTTCAATGTATGTGGGTAAAGGTTTTTTGGTTAACTTCCTAGAAACTGACAAAGTGAATGATTTCAAGCTACTGGATAAAAAATCTTTTTGAAACTTGGGTTGCTTCCAAAATTTTGCTTTCAACAAAACTCGAAAGAAAGCCCAAATTGTTAACCGATACAAATTAAATTAGAAGAAATTGATGATAATCGGCACGTGGTTTTTGGCATTTAACTAAAATATGTTCAATGAATTGAGTGACACTGCTATTAATTTTTCATTTCTGTCCCTTTATGTGAACAAGTTTTCTCAATATTTACATTTATAAACATGAAAAATCAGAATAGAATATTTATCCTTGGAAACAGAAACTGGAAAAAGTCTTGACCATAGCATAAAAGGTGTGCTTCAACAAAATTTCCGTTTCAAACTTAATCAGTATTGAAGACATTTTAAATTTACATTGTTTTGATATTTTTTGTACGCAGTAAATGTGAAAGTTGTCAAATCTAGAGCATTATGATTACAAAATGCAAAAAACTCAATTTATATTTTTGCCGGAGACGTGATCTGGAGACTGCCTGGCAGGTATGACGTCGGGATGGGATCATGTGGACGGCGTGGAAATGCGGGTTCAAAACAACAGGCACACAGCTGCGGGAGCACTCGGACAGGTCTGACTGTGGAGAGGGTGAGGCCACCCTTCATTTTGGGAGAAACCCGGGTTTGCGGTCCGACCGGAAGTGCGCGCACCCGGCCTCGCGTCGGAAGGGCGGGGCCGACGCGCGGCGTGTGGGCGGGGCCGAGGGCGGGGCGCCGTGCGGCGTGTGGGCGTGGCCGAGGGCGGGGCTGGGCGCCGTGAGGTGTGTGAGTGGGGCCGAGGGCGGGGGCCGACGCGCGGCGTGTGGGAGGGGCTGACACGCTGCGTGTGGGCGGGGCCGAGGGCGGGGCGCCGTGCGGCGTGTGGGAGGGGCTGACACGCTGCGTGTGGGCGGGGCCGAGGGCGGGGCGCCGTGCGGCGTGAGGGCGGGGCCGGCGCGGCCGGCAGGGGCGCGCGCCGGGTCTCGCGAGAGCGGCTCGCGATGACGCGCCGGCGGGAGGAGCGCGGCGCGGGAGCGGGCGGGCGGGTTTGAATCTGGTCCGAGCGCGGGAAACGGCGGGGCCCGAGGACTAGGTGAGCGCCGCGGGGCTGGACCGCCCAGGGCCCCGCGCATGGCGCCGGGACGCGGCGGGGCCGGGGGCCGAGGCGTGGGCCTGCGCGTGGGCCGCGTCTCTGAGGGGCGCAGCAGAGCCGGGCGCCGGGGCGCCGTCCCCGGGGGCGGACCCCGCACAGCACCCCCAGCCGGGACCCGGGGACGGACCCGGGCACTGGCCGGACACAGAGGACCGGGCCCCGCCCAGGCCCGCGGACCCGCCGTCCAGCACCCCTCCGCTCTGCACCGGTTTGCCCGGAGGTGGGATGCGAGGGCGGGAGCGCCGCGGCCAGTGCCCCGGCGCGGGGACCTCTCGCAGCGCTCCTCTTCCATCCTGCAGGCCGCCGGCGTGAGGAGTCCCTGCCGTGGGCATGGACCGCTGCGGGGCGGGTGAGCCCTCGCCCTCAGAGTAGCGCAAGGGGCGTCTGTGTGCAACAGCCCGAGGAGCAGCGCGGCCCTCGGGACGGTGCGCCGCGCGAAGGTGGGAGTGAGTAACCCCACAGACTGCACCTCCGCGGAGGGAGGGCCACGGGAGTGGACCGCTGTGTGCCCCGGGAAGGAGGCGACTCCAGGAAGGGGCGGAATTGCAGAAAAGGGCGAAGGGCCACCAACGCCCGGTGCAGGAGGAGATTCCATGTACTTGACTACACTTTTTGGAAAGCTCCTTGTTTTTAAACTGGTGAATTGGCACTGGCCATTATTAGTCATCCAGCGTGTGGCCGGCCAGCAGGAAGTGATGCTCACAGCTCAGCCCTCTAGCTGAAGAATGAGGTGGCCGGACTTCAGCGGTACTTATGTGAGCAAGTTATTTTTTACTTTTGTTAGTTTAAATAGACCCTAAGATCTGGGGTTCTGACGTGTAAGACGACTCTGTCCCCACAATATTGCCATTGGTACCAGTACATTTCCACATTGCTCCGTAATGGTGCAGGTTTTAGTTTGTTTGAGGGGTCCTGCTGCATATATGTTCCGTCATCTGGCTATTTGTTTTTGGGTTGCTGTCTTTGCGACAGGGCACTGCTAGCACAGGTGGTATAAATGGAAAATATGGTTTGTCGGGGAAGATGCAGGGAAGGAGGTTGTGCACAGTCCAAGTCCCCCGAGTTCTGGACCCCAGGGGGAGGGGAGGGGTGTGTGCACACCTGATGCATACACTAACAAGCTCCCAGGTGACCCTGTGCCACACTGAAAAACAAGGCGGTTGTGACAGGAGAATGGCCCTTTAGGAAGGGAGAGTCTTCAGCATTTTGCAGCTGGGATCAGCCTGTTTTCGGTTGAGCTGACTTAGACCTGCCTGAGCATCGTGCTGAGGTACTAACGAGGGCGCACCTCCTAGGGCCATTTGGGCTTCTCTTTCCTTAGATGGCAGTTTCATTAATATAACATGTTGTTACTATCCTCAGTGATGGAAATTAGGAGATTATTTTTTAGGTATTATAACTTGTATTATGTCAGAATAGTGTTAGAAACTATCTACCATAGGTGGTAGAGAAATTTTCTTGTAATTTTGGATGTTACTACCAAATTACGTCTTATGGGTGAAGATACATTTGCAAACGCAAGTTTCTGAATGATTGTGTTTTCCACTAGGGTCACAGAATAAATGCCATATGAAACACAGTTCCATCTGTCATGGAAAAACGTGAGACATTTGTACAAGCTGTGTCAAAGGAGCTGATTGGAGAATTTTTGCAATTTGTTCAACTTGATGTAAGTTTTATGTTTAGCTTTCTTGTGATTTTCATACTCTGGCATACTTCTGTAAAGTAAATGTAGGCCTGGAGGTGGTAGATATCTGGATGGATTGATTTGAGGGAGGATTTTTGCTAATTGGGTTAAATTTTAACTCCAAAGGATAGAATAGGAGAGCTGAATAGGTGTAGGAGGAATCTGCTACTCTGCCTGATAATCCCTATACTTTTCCCTTTTAAGAATAGATTTTGAAAACTACAACTAAATTCTTGAACTTATAAACAAGTTAGCACTTAAACTTCTTTTTCAATGCCATAGTAAAAAGGATAGAATGAATTTTTTGGATTTGAAATGTAACACTTGCTATTTATTTTACAGGAAGATGCTTCTGACCCTTTCAAACTAAATGAACTGCTAGATGAATTATCAAGAAAACAGAAAGAAGAGCTATGGCGAAGGCTCAGGAGTTTGCTGACAGACGTGTTGTTAGAAAGCCCAGTAGATGGGTGGCAGACAGAGGACGTGGGTGAAGACGACATGGAAACAGACCATGGTTCAAAAATGGTAGTAGTCTTCCAAAAGTAAAATATTCTCCCTTTTCTTGGTTAAAAAAAATTGTTTTTGTGTATAATTGAATTTTAAGTTAAGAAGTCAAAAATATTCGAAGTTTATTGTAGTTTTACCCTTTCCTAGTCTTGCCGTTGTTAATACTCAATGTTGTGTTTTTCGGACAGCTGACTTACATTCACCTTTAAGTCACTTTTTAGAATAAGCTAGAAGTGTGGCCTGATTTTTGATAAATTAGTAACTTTTATGTTTCTTTTAAAAATGGAATTGTAAGTCTACAGCCATGCCACCCAGAACAAGCCCGATCCTGTCTGATCTTGGAAGCTAAGCAGGGTTGGGCCTGGTTAATACTTGGATGGGAGACTGCCAGGGAAGACCAGGTGCTGTGGGCGTAAAAAATAAAAAATAAGGGAATGTAAGCTGACTAGGTCCTTGCAGTCTGTGAGGTCAACCATAGGTTGCCTCGCCAAAAAAAAAATAAAGTGATTTTAAGTTGATTTCATTCACTCATAGCTTCATTTTTTTATTTATAGAAAAAAAGCATAGAAATAATTCGTGCAATTACATCTGTGATTCTTGCTTCTGTATCTGTAATACATGAGAGTGAGAACTATGAGGCCTTACTGGAATGTGCCGTAATATTAAATGGTAAGTCGACTCGTTGTATGTGACATGTTTAGAAGTGGGGTGTCTAAATGACATTGTAAAAGGATGCTGAGGTGATATTAAGGTATAACTTTGCAGTCAAGCTATTTTCCTTTGGCCAGAAAAGGAGCAAAGGGGTATTCTTTCAGTGGCCGTCCTGAGTAATTAGTTGGATGTAAGCTGCACATAACTATTGCAGGTGGTGAAAATGGGCATTACTGAGCAACTAAGTGTTGTGCGCAGGTTTTTCAGGAGTGTCCTGCTTGACCTGCAGGACCAGTGACAGAGTTCATCAAGGGGAAACAGTCTGATTCTACATTTATTAAATTACTGTTGTAATTCCAAATTGCTGCCAGCGAGTTTCAGTTGAACCAAATATTTGTGACACTTGCACAGTAATCACTGAAAATTGCTCCCAGTGCTTCGTGCATGTTACCAGTAGTTTGGGTTTTTGCAGTCTCCAGATAACTGTTTTGTGAAACAACTAGTACTAATATCGTAGTTCCCAACTTTTCATTAATTGGGGTATTTTGTGCGAGTATAATGGCACTCACATATCTGTGGATTATAATTATGGGTACGTTATTAGTATTTTCGTCCTTGAGCATTTCTGTTCATAAAGCACTGCGGTTTTGGTATTATTATAACAGTTGCTTTCACCAATGAGCCAGAATTTGAGGCCGGCACACTGAGGGATGGTTGCAGTGATTCCCGGTCAGTAGGCCTGACCCGTCTCTGGCATGAATTGTCACCATGATGTCATTGCACTTACGTTCGGATGGCTTTGATACCTGCCTCTTAAATTAGGCGTGTGGGCAGGACTCCCTCTGAGTCTCCCAGTTCTAAATTCTCCACGTGAGTAGGTCTCCTTTTATAGCAGCAGTAGAACGATTTTTAATTAGTGTCGTTTGTATTCTCTAAGTAATGGATATAGATCTGTGGCAAGTCAGACGTAAACTGGTGCTTAGCAAACCCGCATGAGGCATGGTGCCACACACTGTTGAGTCGCTGCCGATTCTGATCTGCCCCTCTGACGACACTTGTGGGTCTCTTAGGTGTCCTGTACGCGCTACCCGCATCTGAACGGAAGCTTCAGGGCTCCATTCAGGACTTGTGTGTCACGTGGTGGGAGAGAGGCCTGCCTGCCAAAGAGGACATGGGCAAGACTGCTTTCGTCATGCTGCTGAGGAGGAGTCTCGAGACGAAAACAGTGTGTTTGCTTTTTCCTTAAACAGTGCACGTGTTCATATCGTCCCTGAGTGTGTTTCCTCGTCAGTGGCCTGAGCGCAGTGGTTTCTCCAGTTGGGGTTTTTTTAACTACGAGATGTTCAGAGTTGGCAGTCAGGGGTGGGCAGCGGCTCCATGGTGCAGCCACATGCAGGCTTCTCCTCCCTCCCCCTCATACGCGTGGCCTTTGTCCTCCCTTGTGTCACTTCATGGTTGCAAGGTGACTATTCCTCTTACACTTTCTCATGTGAGTTCAAGGCGGGGGAGAGTGGTGATGCTGAGGCAGGAGACTGGCATAGCTGCCTGTGCTAGTGTGGTCCTCAGGCGGACACCATGGTGGCACCAGACAGGTCGGGACTGTTGGGGCCGGGGGGCGGGAGTAGTCAGGCGCAGCCTTCAGACCCAGGCGCAGGTGCCACACCGGGACTGGTGGGCAGGAGGGTGGGTGGGGGTGGGATGTTTCAGATGAGAGCCCAGGCGTGAGGGCCAGCGGAGAGTGAGCGCGAAGCTTGGCTGTAACTTGGGCTGTTTTTCATCCTTTAATCTTTGGAGTAGTTCAGAAATCCAGAAAGAAAACATTTTCCCCCCGATCAGAGTAACAGCAGATGCTTAGGTTCATCTTAGAAAATTGGGCAAATGAAGAAAAGGGAAAATGAGAAAGATAAAAATCGTCCATAATTCTCCTACCCAAGGTAATCATCGTCATTTTAGGGATAAGGAGGGATTTCTCTGGTGCTTCTCCCACGTCCTCATGTCTTTTTTTCACGACAGATTTCTAGAAATGAAACCCGTAGGTCAGTGGGTTTGAACTTGGAGGTCTTGAGGCATAGTGCCAGTAGCTTTTAAGGAAGCTTAGACCCACGTGCGTTCCTACCTCCCTGTGAGAGTCTGTCCTACTGTGGCCTCCAGGGAGCAGTCAGTTCTGTGACAGAAAGGGCCCTTTGGGGACAGCCTCAGCTGGCGAGCTGACGTTTCCTGGCGGCCATAGGAGTGATTGAAAACCCTTGTTTGTGTCAGAATTTATCCTTAAGCCATCACTGACTTCTTTTTAAAACCTATTTTCCTCCCATTTTTGTTTAGCTTTTCAATCAAGAACTTCTTTACCGTCTTCCTGCTTTTCTAACCTGCGCTGTTTGGTGCGGCAGCCACAGCCACATGGGGCTATTTAAATTAGAGACAAGAAAATTAAAAATTGAGTTCCTCAGTTACCCCAGTCACATTTCTGTTGCTCGACAGGCTGATGTGGCTGATGGCTGCCTCACCGGACGCTGCAGACCGCAGCGTCTTCCCTGTCGCGGGAAAGTGCTGAGCTGCGCTGGGCGTCAGTGTGTCTGCTGGCTTCTGCCTGTGTTGTGTGAAAGTGTTGTCTTGAGTTGCAGGAGACATTTGCAAGTTGAAAATGTCACTTTTTTGATGAGTAATTTAGAGTTGTAATTATTTATAATATAAAATATTCTTATAGTTAATTTGAACTGTGACCTGTTTACTAAAAAAACTAACTTTTTTATGTCATTCTCAGGGGGCAGACATATGTCGACTTTGGCGTATTCATCAGGCTTTATATTGCTTTGATTACGATTTGGAGGAAAGTAGAGACATTAAAAATATGCTGCTTGAGTGCTTCATCAATGTTAATTACATCAAGAAGGAAGAGGTAAATAAGTTTCTTTTTTGGTGTATTTGTGAACTGCTTCCTAATCGATTTTTTCCCTAAGTTCACGTGATTGCTGTTAGTGTGTTTAGTGTACCTTGTTTTGATGAAAGAGTCATCTTAGCTATCAAGGGCCGTGATATTTATTGCATCTCATTTTACTACATGGCAGTATTAAGCAGACATTTTACAAGTCATTGCCGATTTTTCACCATTAAGTCGATTGGTAACAGGTGGCTGTGTGAATCTTGGAGGAGCTGGGATTGCATTAAATAGGAATGGTTGAAACTAAGGTTGAGAAAGCACTTCCGGCGGATTAGAGCCGGCCCTCCGCCCTCCTTCCCGGGTAGCTGGCCTGTACTCAAAACTGTCATCACCCGGTGGTCCCGATCTCTCTTTCCTGCTACCCGGTAAATCCAGAGAGGCTTCTGGCCCGCTGCTTCACTGTCCGTTCTGGCGGTCACTCCCACATGTGGTTACTGAGCACAGGAAAGGCGGCCTTAACTGTAAAATGCACCTGGATTCAAAACTTAGTGTGAAAAAGGAGTAGAAGATGTCTCAGTAATGGTTACACACTTGTCACGCGTTCGAGTGCTCACATTTTGGATGTATTTGCTCACACAGATGCGTTCTTAAAGTCAGCTCTCTTTTTGCTGTTATTAATGTGGCTGTTAGAGAATCACACGTTAGAGCGACTTGCCTGGTTCTGCTGGACAGTGCTGCTGTGCTGTCTTGGGGTCTTTCTGTGGTCGTCTGTCGATCGCTGACTGTCCCGGCGGAGCAGAGAGGACTGTCGCCCGTAGTGTGGAACACGGCCTCCGCTCGTGGCCTCCTGACCCGTGTGTGAGGCAGGCAGAGGAGGAGGTCGTCGTTCCTCAGGCGGGGGCGTGGCAAGGCTCACCCGGAGGAGGCTGAGGCCCCTTCAAAGGAGAATTTTCTCTGGGGGTGGCAGCGCGTCAGCGGTGGAGCCGGAACTGGACCCCGGTTGCCCTCGCCGGTGCATCGTCTCTCGCCAGCCCGGCTCGCCAGCCCGGCTCGGGGCCGTCGTCACGACTGCCCAGACCGCCGGAGGCCGCAGCGAGACCGCTCTCAGCCTCGGCGCGGCGGGAGCGCGGCTGGCGTCTCGCCGGCTGCAGGGGGCCCCTGCGGCAGCCTCCTCAGCGGCTCTGGCTGCGCCTGTCGCCGTCATCGCAGCATCGCCCTCGGCAAAGGTGCCGGGCGAGGAGCCGGCGCCTCGAGGATTCGGGACTGTTAGGGAATTCGGGGGAGGCTGATTAAAGCGGGTGCACACGCACACGCGCAGTGCACGTGGGCCCGTGCACCGCGGTGGGGATGCTCTGTCTCACGCACGCACACGTGCACGCAGGCGTGTGGCGCACACGCGGGAGCGTCACGGGGTTGTAACTGGGAGGCTCCTGTGTCAGGGCCCCAGCCGAGTGTCCGGACCCGCTGTCCATCTGATCGGCTCAGTCTCCGGCGTTGGGGGCGGACAGTGGCCGCCCCGTCGTTCTGTTCCAGGCGCTCGCGGTGCAGCTGGCCTTTGGCTTGCGGGAGGCGTGCCTGGCCTCTGCCGTCGGCGTCTAGGCGCGCGGCGTCTCCGTCGGGGGGGGAAGACGTGGTGGCACTGCTCTCCGGGGCCTGCTCGACGCGGGGCGTGCGTCTGGCGTGTGTACGTTCCGTGTGTCACCTCGCGGCACGCGTGGAAACGACCGTTACGAGACAACACGCGTGCCGTTTCCACGTATGCGGGAATTCTCAGCAACTCCGTAGCTTCTTAACTTGGCAGGTCCGCAGTCTCCGCGTTCACAGTGGGTGACACGCCCTGTGTTCGGTTCCTTTCCCACCCACCATGGAGATTTCACGCGTTCTTTGGTTTGGGGTCATTTAGACCTCCTCGACGAACCACTGAACTTACCTGCCGGGCAGTACGGTGACTGCCTGTCCCAGTAACTAGGTGGCCGAGCAAGACAGGAACTCAGTGTGTCTGCTTCCAGCCTCTCAGGTGGGAGCCTGCCCGGCCTTGTCCCGTCGTCCCTCTCTGTCACCCCCGCCTCCCACTGCATCCCCACACGGGAGCGGACGTCAGCACAGCTCTGGTCTGTGGACGCTGAGTTATGATTGTGGACGCTTCCCCGATTAGGAATAGTCACCGTCGACGTTATTAAACATTCAAAGAATTATTTGGTTTTCAGGAGCTGGGAACTTTTTATCAGATCTGCTTTTTTTAATTTACAGGGCAGAAGGTTTCTTAGTTCTCTTTTCAATTGGAATGTCAATTTTATTAGAATGATCCATGGGACCATTAAAAACCAGTTACAGGGATTACCAAAGTAAGTATTAAACATAATTCGCATTTTCTGTTATCTCTATCTAATTTCAAAAGATTCTATTCGACCTCACCTTTAAAAGTTATATTAATGTACTGGGAGCTTTAGAAATGATCTCTTAAGTTATGTTATTCATTGTGGTCTTTCATATGACTTGATATTTTCCCTGCTTATAAGAAACCACTCTTTTTCAGGAATGACGTTGAAATTGAGATTTTAATTTGTGGGAGTTCTTAAATTAGCGACATTATTTACCAGTTAAATCTCAGCCTCAATCACAGTATGGCCTGTGTCCCTAACACTGGCCGTGCCATTTGAGCTATGTTCTCATGGTTTCACAGAAGGTAGTAAAGTTCTGGGGGAGCCTTGACTGAAAAGGAAGAAAATAGGTTGATACTTCAGTTCCACTTCTGCAACTCTCTTCTGACTCTACTTTCTTCTGTTTCGGTAGATCACAAATCACTACAGATTTGTTTCTTCTTCCCCAGGGTAGGAGAATACCTGAAATAATATACTTGAAAACTTGCATTAAAATTTTAAAATTTTCTTTAATAGGTCGCTGATGGTCCACATTGCAGAAATTTATTTCAGAGCTTGGAAAAAGGCTTCAGGGAAATTTTTGGAGGTATTTCCATTTTATTAAATGTTAACACTTATTTTTTATTACGTTCTCGTTACTAAACAAGCCATCATGAAGGGTCACTTAAAACTGTGTCGATGCCGTCTGTCAGAATAAAGCCAAACGATGAGGCCTGCGTGGTGGGCTCCAGCCCGCGCGTGCTCGTTCTGTGCTTGAGCACACAGCCCACATGTCCGTCCCCGAGACATGCAGTGTCTGGCCACATGTGGCGGCCAGCGCGTGAAATGCGGTCAGCCCCAGCGGAGACGTGCTGTAAACGTGAGAGACGTACCTGATTTTGAAGACTCGGTATGGAGAAAGAACATAAAACATCTTAGGGATATTTTATTGACTGCACTTTGGAGTGATCCTGGATATAAGGGCTAAACAAAGTATTGAAATAATTTTACCTGTTTCTCTTTTCTGTTTTTAATGTGACCACTAGAAAATTCAAAATGGCATTTTGTGGCTCGCCTTCTGTTTCTGTTGCACAGTGCTGCTTGTGAACCTCAGGCCACTTCTTTTAATTACATTATTTTTGAGAATTTAAAGACATTTGGTTTGAATACGGCCAGCCTTCAAGGCCTGTGTGATATCTCTGTTATGAAGACCTGGCTGTACACTCCCCCATCACAATTAAATACCGAAAGGCCAGCGTGGCTACATCATAGGAGTCTGCCCGATAGCCCTCATGTTTTTCTCAGACTCGGTTCTCAAATGTGCCTTCTTCTCCTCTGAGAGTAAGATTTTACTCTAAGTCAGAAAGGGTGTTTCCTGCTTGGGCATCGGGCCCTGAACCGGTGGGTGGGAGAGGAGGTTTGCAGGCGGAGAGGCGGCTTCCTGGGGTCAGGAGTTTCAGTCCACTCTGCTCTCCTGCGCATCAGCAGCTGGTTTCTATGACTTCGCTTCTGAAAAGCGAAGGCTTCTCAGTTATTTCCCCTGCTGACAACTTCTGGAATAGTTTGACATGACGTAATTTTGGAGAGGAAGGGATTGTCGTGCAGTTTTTGCATTGTTGTACTACGGCATGAAACTTGTCCCAGGAAGGGATATTTGCCCCCCCTTTAAAAATTAGGAGTTTGTGATTAAAAACTTAATTGTTTAACTAGATCTGTGCCAAATAGTACTAGGAATTATGGTTCTCAGTATTCTCCTTTCCCTTCTCCTCTCCTTCCAAGTTTTTAAAGCAAATTCTAGACGTGCCATCTCAATTCTATGCCCTTCAGTGTGCATCCGCAAAAATGTGGCTGTGCAGCGCTATTATTGTACCAGACCGATTCCTGGGTGGATTTGAAAATCATTAAGCCATGCTTAAATTTCTCAGCTCTGTAAACATGCCTTTTTTACAGGGTTTTTCAGACTCGGGATCCAGCAGGTCTCGCGGTGGCATTGGCTTGTTACACCATTTCAGTCTCGCGCGGCGTTCATCCCTCCCTTTCACTTTTTGATACCTGCGGCGCCGCAGCGTTGAAGAAACTGGGTCCTTTCCCCAGTAGAACGGCCACGTGCTGGTAGCTAGCCCGAGGGACTCGGCTTTGGTGGCACACGTGCTCAACAGGCAGTGCCGGAGCCTCCCGTTTCGTCGCGAGTCTGACAGCCTGGTCCGCTTCGCCCCGCGATGGCGTCAAGGGGAGGGGAACGTTTTTACAGAGAGTGGGGAAGAGGCGAGCAGTAGCAGAGAGCTTTCCTCATGCCCCTCCCTCATGGCAGCTAACAGGCCAGACCGTCCACTGGGGACCCGGGTCGTCCCTACTGGCTGGCCTTGCTCCCTTCAGTGGCCCCGCTGTTGAGGACCTCAGTGCCCTGGCTTCCCGCAGCCCGTCCTGCCGCAGCCCTCTCTGCAGCAGCCCCGAAAGACCTTGTTCTGATCGCTCGGGCACCCCGGTCGCCACCTTCGAGGCAGTTTAGAGTCACTTCTGGACAGGCCCTTGCCAAAGATCCAGCCTTCCGAGGCTACCGGACGACTCGGGAAGGGCCCCCAGCCTCACTCGGCCCCTGAGCCCCGTCTGGCTGGAACCAGCCTCGGGCTGGGGGGGGGCTTGCCCTGCGGCAGCACGAATTGAGCTCTCATCAGATAGAGGGCAGGCTAGTGTCGGCTCTGGTGTGTGAAAAGTACAGGAGTGCTGAGGTGTGCCCTGCAACAGAAGAGCCCTGGGGACGGGGTCCAGGGCAGACGGGCCTCTCGTACTCAGACGGCTTGGAGCACGGCCTGCCCCTCGCCCGGCAGGCGGGATGCGCGCACACCGGGAACTCCGCGCCGTTTGTCGTTGCAGGCCATCGAGCATGGCTGCATCCAGGACTTCATGTACCACGGCATCCACCTGCAGCGGAGGTCACCGGTGCACCCCAGAGTGCGTGAGGTGGGCGACCCCAGCGTTCGTCGCGCATGCTTACAGTCACGTCTCGTCCCCTTGGTTTTTAGATCATTGTTTTTCTAAAATCTAAAAATTCAGTTGAGCTTTCTGAGCATCAGTCACAGGGATGTCTCAGAATCGTGATCTTTGGTGGGGGGCAGCTTTATCCTGCCACCAGTCTTAGTTAGGAAAGCGAAAGTATGCCGGTAAGGCAGCAGAACTTTACTTAAACCACCTTGATTAAAATGTCTAGAATCATCCTTTCTCGCTGCCACTACCACTTTTTCAAAAAAGAAGATATTTGAGATTATTTTTATTATTTACTTTCCTACATTAAACTTCTGTGTTGGTATTTTGCAAACCGAATGGAATGTTTTGTTTCTCTTGATAAGATTTTGTTTTTAAAAGGTAATCTCAGAATTTATATATGAATTTTATCCTTATACTGTAAATGGTAAGATAATAGATTGTAAATGATAACTAATTTTATCCTTATAACGTAAAAGGCTCCGTTATCAGTGCCTTTATCCCACTGACAGGTGTTTGGTAATCATACTGACCCTGGCCTGAGGAACTGATCAGCGTCCTGTCCTAGGTGTGGCCTTGTCTGCTGGCTGCTTTGGTAACCTTGTCTCAAGAGACTAGGTGAACAAAGGCTGCTGCTTTTCTTTTTTAATTAGTGAAATTGCAGTTATTTGTAGAATGTAGATAGACTAATAAGTTTAAATGGATAAGAAAACATTTCTTTACCGTATGGAAGTTAAGTTTGACTTACTCAAAGACAAGGAGTCCAGAGATACTTACCCACCAGTGCCCCCGGGCCCAGTGTGCCTTCCTTAAGCTGTCGGTCAGTTGGGTCATTTATTCCTCAGGATGGTTTGGTGCTTCAGATTCTGCTTGGTCTTAAGGAACGACATGTTAAACTATAGATTGGTGGCAAAGTTGCTTCACTCTTGGTACCAAATAACTAAAGACTTTTTCATATCTGATTTTTCTGCTGTGGTAGAGTCATTAAGATGTTTTAAGTATAGATACCACTATTTGATAAATTTATGGAAAAATGCACAGAATGTTGAAGAATATTAGCTTTCACTTTTTAAATTCAGTGTGTTCCTGGACTCTAAAGAATTATTCTCCCTGCTTATAGCACTTTATAGCTTATTCCTCAAATCCTCCTTTGGACAAATATATATGATAAATGATTTTATCGATGTCCTGAAAGAAGCTTCAGGAAACGCTTCAAGAGTCATTTGAAAGTAATCCCCATGTTGGTGGTGGAAATCTGAAATTAGGTCATAGTAACGGTTGCTCCACTCAACATGCTAAAACCCACTGAACTGTTCACTTGAAAAGAGTGGCTTATGGTCTGTGAAGTATCTTCAAGCTGTTGAAAAATCTTTCTGTGAAGCAAGTATATTTTGATGCCAAAGCTTGATAATATCATACACAAAAAACAAAGTGTAGACTAACATCCTTTATCACAGAACTCCTAAATAAAAGATTAAGGATCAGGAAAAAAGAATCCCCAGACTGTAGTTCTTTTAGGATGAAGTTGACTCAAGTTCAGTTAAAGTGCAGGCTGTCGTATAGCCTGTGTGATTTTTTTCCCGTTTTTTACTAATGTACCTTTAGCTCCCAGAGTTGTGAATGAAGGGAGTAAGGCGAATGGATTGCTGCTGGGGACAAGAGAAGGAAGAGTTGCAGGAAGGTCCTTGCTGGGAAAAGGGGGAGGGAAGAACCCAGGAACAGTCGCTTACGGGGCAGCCCTGTTTCTGACTTCGCAGGTGTTTGGGGGAGCGCTTGGGTCTAAACTGAGCTCGTGCTGTGCAGGATCACTGGGCAGCGCCCCTCGTGTCGAGGTGCGCCTTTTTCGGGCATCCGTGACAGGCTCTTGGAACCGAACAGATTTGGAGCCCATGCACCGTAGCGCCGGCGCGAGCTACGAAGCCTTGGCCCAGCTCCTTCCATTTCCCCTGCGGGTCGTGGGGCGGTGGCTGTCGGTGGCCGAGCAGAGCGGGGGCCTGAGCCGTCGTGTCTGCTCCAGGGTTCTTTCCCGCGGGTCCCCACGCTGGGCGCCGGCGCACATCTGTCAGCTGCGGTCCCCTCAGGACCGAGGCACGAGGAGAGCGCGCCCGGCCCGCGCGGGCTTTCGCAGTGGGACGTCGGCTGCTTTCCGAGCGCGCTGCCTCTGTCTCCTCCCTCCTGGCTCCCAGGTGCTGAGCTACTTCCACCACCAGAAGCGCGTCCGGCAGGGGGTGGACGAGATGCTCTCCAGGCTGTACAGGCCCATCCTGTGGCGAGGGCTGAAGGTACGCAGCCCGGCGGCGGGGGCGTCGTGAGCGGTGGAAGCGGCACTGCGGGCGGGGGGCTGGCGGGATCTGGGGCGTCTGAGTCTCATAGCAGCGTTGCACTGGGAGTCTGAGCTGGCTTGGAGCCGACTCCACGGTCCGAAGGGGGCTCGTCATGCTAAGCAGGGGGGCCGGGGTTCCGCAGAGCTGGGCGGGCTTTCCTGGTCCCTTAGGGCCTCCTGCTGGCGACTGGGAGCCGCGATGGCAGCACTGGCTGCTAAAGGCCGCCGCAGTGGTTTCAGCACAGGTGACGGGTGTCGGGAGCGGACACGACGGTCTCTGTAGCGGAACGCCGCGAGGCGGGCTTTGAAGCCAGGGAATGGCTCTCTGTCGCCAGCACTGACCTGCGGGTTGGGCTCCGCGGGAGGCAGGTCTGGCCGTGCGGCCTCTCTAAATGCTAGACTTGTCTGTGCGGTGTCCACGCGTCTGTGTCGTGATGCCGGAGCTCTCTTCCCAGGGCTCGACACGGAAGCCTTGCAGTGGCGTCTCCGGACCCTGAAGCTCCTCTTTCGCCATTTTAGGCCAGAAACTCTGAGGTCCGGTCAAATGCTGCACTGTTGTTCGTTGAAGCGTTTCCCGTTCGGGATCCGAACTTCAGCGCCATCGAAATGGACAGTGAGATCCAGAAGCAGTTTGAAGAACTCTATGTACGTATTTCACGCGGCCGAGCGCCAGTGGCTCAGCGGTGTCTGGGCCTGGTGTGTGTCTTGCTGTCCCCGTATCTGCCTGTGCCCTGCCCACCAGACGGCAAGCCATCCGTTCTTCAAGGGACCTGTCCCCCGGTGCCTTCTGCTGCAGTGTGGGCCTGCGGCGCCCTGTTCTGTTCTCGTCCTCTCTTGGAACGTCTGATTGTGGTGGTAATTTTAAGCATTTCGTGCGTATGCTTGTCTCCCCGGGAGAGAAGTAGGCTTCCTCCTCGCATGCTGAGTTGGTCGTGATCTGATGTACATGGACAGGGCTGATCATCAGATGGGATTCCACTTAAGTTCCGTGTGTGAGGGACGGGCGGGCCTGGTGACCCAGTTACCTCGTGGCTGGCGTTCTTGCCTTTTTCCCATGTGGAGGTTTTAGGGTTTTTACTGGCTCTGTGTGCTCCTCTGGCCCCCAGCATCTGTTCTGAGAACTTTTCCCAGTAGATTGTTTAGCCGAGGGGCAGATGCTCACCCCAGAACCACCACCCTGTGTCCGTAGAGGTTTTGGTGGCCCTCACAGCACCTGTTGTCCCAGCCCCAGGTTGGGTGCTGGTCTGCGCTCTGCAGGACACAGGAATGTCCAGGTCACAACCTTCACTGCCGCTTTCTCCGTGAATCTCTTCTCACGTTCTTTCCCGTAGAAACTCCTGGTTTTGTTTCTGGCATCGCTTTCTCTGTTATGTGTCATTTTGGAGAGATCTTAGGGAGGAGAGAGGAAGTAAGTACTTATTCATTCCAACTTGAAGCTCACCCCCTTTTTTCTGATTATGGAGTAAGAATTATTTTGTTTTCAAAGTTTTACGATAGAAACTTTTACACGTGCTAAACCATAGGGAGCCTGGCATATAATGACCCCCACGTGCCCATAACAGTTTCAGTAATTCCTGACCCAAACCTAATGGATTTATTCGTCCCTGCTCTGAAGCAGATCAGTTTAACTCTAAATAGTTTGGTAGGGATTGCTAAAACATAGGGACTTTTTTTTTTTCCTTTTCACCGCATACTCAGTACTTTTGTAAGAAAGAAAGAAAGATGAATCACGATTCCTTCACGTCACCAAATACCCAGTCGTTGCTTTCCGCTGGTGTTTCAGTGAAGTTTTTTCAGTTTGGTGCGGACTTCTCTCCATCGAGACCTGTGCGTTAGGACCGGTCAGGGTGGTGGTTGAGTTTCCTGGGCTGTCCGCTCCCTCGCCAGCCGCCCCTCCTTCTTGCTCTCCCTTTTTCTCCCCTTGCTGCCTCTGTTGTTGAAGGAGCCAGGTTACCCCTTTGTTTCCCACAGTCTGGGTTCTACCGAACCTGCAGTGTCATCACTGTTCCTTTGCCCTTTGTGTTCTCTGTAAAATGATAGTTAGACATCATGTTGCTGAGAGTCACGTTTTTGTGGGGGTCTTATTTGTTGTGTTTGATTCTTTGTGATGCTCTTGTGTGCTTCCATCGGGGATTCATAATGTCTTGACTCTGTTTTATTAGCCACCACCGATGACCATTGTCTGGGTTGTCATTACAGGTGGAATTACTGTATTTGTGCATGTCAGGACTTTGGGGATTCAGGTCAGTGGCTCACGTAGGCCATGCTCAGTAGGATTGACCGGGGTCTGCACAGCTCTGAATGGGGGAGCCGGCTTTGGGGGCATAGTTGTCAGCAGAGCCCCATGGGTGGGATCGGCAAACAAGGCACCACAGGTGCCCGCACTGTCCTCTTTAATACTCAGCCGTGCAGATGATAAAGGATCAGAGACCCAAGAGCCTGCGCATGACCGTATTCATTCCTGAAGCTTCCAGTACCTGTTCCGTTGTGAATGCCCAAATGCTAATGGGTGAAGCAGATCTGAGACAGAGGGAATGGATATAAGATTTTAAAGCCTTTTATCCTCTTTCTTATAGAGCCTTTTGGAAGATTCTTATCCGATGGTCCGTTCTGCAGGGATACTCGGGGTTTGTAAAATAACTTCCAAGTACTGGGAGATGATGCCTCCCACCATTCTCGTCGATCTCCTCAAGAAGGTAACTGGGGACCTGGCATTTGACACGAGCTCGGCCGATGTGCGCTGTTCTGTCTTTAAGGTGAGATTTAAAATCACATAAGCAATTTTTATTGATCGTAGAAAAGTTAGAAAACCCAGAGAAAGAAAAACTTGAACATCACTGGTAATCCCGCACAGATACAGCACTATTGACATTTCGTTGCATATACAAAGTAAGGTTTTAAAGACTAAACTGAAAGTGTTTTCTATAAAAAATGCCTAGTTGACACCGTTTTCAGTGTATGTGGGAGAGTGGGCACAGCATTCTAGAATGGGACCTGTATGTGTTTAAATTTTTCAGTGGTTGTACGTCAAAGCTGACTTTTCCTGCATACTATACGTACTTTAATAGGAACCTACAAAGCATCTTTTCTGCCATCATCTAGTTTTAGCAGTTGCCAGGACACATCCAGTCTTGTTTCTTCTGTGCCCCCAGCCGTTGTCTCCCACGCTTACTTTGAAACACCCCAAACCGTGTCAGCTCATCTATTCATGACCTTTAAAGTCTAAACTCTCCAAAAAAAAATCCGTTTCCTAATAACTGGAAAGAGAAGGTGGTGGAGTGCGTCAGACCTCTGACAAGCCTGGGCAGGTCGCTTGGCCTCCCACTGGCATGAGCGTGGGCACAGCATGTGGGGTACGGGTCTGACAGGCTCGGGGGCCCTGTGCCTTCTGGGTTTCACGTGGGACCAGGTTGGGAGGTACAGAGAACGGATGTACGTACGAAAGGGTTCTGGGACTTAGGCTTGGAGCCCACCCCACCCGCTGTTCTGTGTTTCCTTCTGACACCTACTAAGGAGAAGCATGGAAACATCATTCTATGACTGTTCGAGCCTGTTTGAATGAAACAGTGGAGGAACTGATTATCAGTCACCGAAACTGTGCGAATTCATTAAAAATCTGCTTTCTATGTGAAACTGTTAGAGAGAAGTGTTATTTCTGTATGTTTATTTCACTGGCCGCTCTAGCAAAGGTGGAGCTCAGGTGTTTTCTTCCCTGAATTTTCTAAACTGACTCCTTTTTTTCTCATGTTCTCGTTTTGAACTATTATTATCTTCTTCCTTGTAGTGTCTGCCAGTACTTTTGGATAACAAACTAAGCCACCCATTATTAGAACAGCTTTTGCCAGCAGTAAAATACAGCCTCCATGACAATTCAGAGAAAGTGAGAGTGGCTTTTGTTGATATGCTGCTGAAAGTGAAAGCCGTGAGGGCTGCCAAGGTAAGGGCCACGGGATCTGTCCCAGTAAGACTCACAGTGAGTGAGTACGCTGTTTGCATCGACGAAGTTTAATTCCAAGAGTTTTAGTAATCACCGTTTCAGCTAATCGATGTCTGGTATAGACTGCCAGTTGTTACTGTCAAAACTTTGTTTGTTTTATGACTCCTTGAAGTTTCTAGAAGTATCAGTGTGTTCTCTTTTTGAAAGACAGTCTAAGCACCTGCGTTAAGTTTTATTTTTATCATAGACGTGAAAGCTTTTTCAGAGATTTTTCAGTGCTTGGCCCATAGTAAGCAGTTAGGCACGGCTTGGAGAACTGCTGAACAGGCGAATCCGCGGCCCCCGCCTCTGGCAGGAGGGAGCACGGAGGACTCGTTTGACTGTCACGCACGCGCCACGTTCCCCTCGAACTGCAGTGGCTTAGCTTTCGTGAGCTAAATGCCAGTCACAGCATCCTCACTTCCTCCATGTTTGTGAGGTTTCTTCCTCCACGTGAGACTTTTCTAAAGGTGCTTGAAGTGCTGTCTTTTCACGGCCCGGGATTCGGGGGCCAGGCTGGCACCCCATCATCCCGGGTCAGCTGTGCAGGCCCGTGGCGCCGTGGTGCGGCGAGACAGCGCTGTGTGGGCACAAACGGGACGAGCTGACGTGCAGGAATTGCCAGGACAGGGAGCGAACGCGCGTCGTCATGTGTCGTGTGCCGCCCGCTGTGTAAAACGGGGCCACGCGTGCGGATTTGCTCACACACACACGCGTGACATCCCTGGAAGGAAGCGAGAAGCGAGGGACGGTCGCCTGGGGGGAGGGATCGTGCGTCTGGGAGGCCTCGTCGCTGCACCGGATGTGTGGTGTTCGACGCGGTTTGAATTTCGAGCCGTGAATTTTTTTTATGTTAAAAATATATTTTGTGCGACTTAGGCAGTAAGGACATCCACGTCACCCCGAGTGTCACCTGCCTCAGTACTTTTGTCGAAAACCGGCTGACTGTGGACTCGCTCCGTCCCGTCGTCTGTTGTTTCCCGCCTGGCCGCGCGGCCCTGCCCGCATGGCCCTGCCCGGGTGGCTCTCCAGGCGGGCTGGTCGGGCGAGCCCCGTCCTCCGGCCTGTTCTCTCCGAGTTCTGGGGCTGGCTCTGGTCCTTCGCATCCCCATGTGAGTTTAGGATCAGCACGTCAGTTTCACCCAGAGCTGGGTGGCTGTTCGGGTGACTGTGTCCCGACGGCCGGCCTGCCGAGTTGTAGTTCTGCCTCTGACGTGGACGTTTCCGGCTCAGAACTGTGCTCGACGGTAAACTGTTTGCCGGGACTGTCGAAATGGTGGCTGCTGAGGAAACGGACGGGCAGTTCTCCCGTCGTCAGTGGGTCCGCCGGGTAGGACAGGGACAGCGGCTCCGTGCTGGGGCGCGGGGACAGAGTGTTCTGGGGCGGGCGGGGCTCCCTTCGTCTTCACCCTGCGCCCTGCGGGGACAAGGCGGAGCGCGGCGAGGCGGTGCGGTCTGTGCAGAGGCTTTTGAAGGGCACCCACGCCGATCCCCGAAGGTCAGGGTGGGCTTGGTGGACGCGTGGGAGGCCGCTACAGGACACGGTGGCCGACCGTCCGCCGACGGGGATGACGCGCAGCGTGCTGCTGTCAGGCGCGGTCGCGCCTGGGCGCTGTGCACGTGGTCGCGCCGTCGTGGGTCCCCTGCCTCCAACGGATTTCCTTTGTGAGCCGTGGTCGGACTGGGCTCAGAGAGGGGAGAGAGCGGTGTGGGGCTCTCTGCTCTCAGCGTGGGGGTGACGTGCTGACGAGAACCATCCCGCTGGAAATCCGGAAAGGTGGCCGTTCCCAGCCAGGCCCTCGAGAGACGTCGGAGAAGGTAGCCCTTGCACAGGTGAGGGGCCCATTGTGAGGGGGAGTGCGTGCCCGGAGCTGCAGCCGAGATGGCTGAGGCGGGCATCGGACGTTTCACCGTCGGTCTGTTCTCTCCTCGCACCCCGACGTTTGCTCTGGGCTTGAATGTCTCGCTTAGAGGTTTGGCCCTTTGGCTGTGGGCAGTGGACAGCTTTGATGCTTTGGAGCAGAGGGCCAGGGGGGTGGCCTGGCGGAGGCCGCCGGCTCACCTGGCAGACTGGCCCCGAGGGCCCTGCGAGAGGGTGCCACTGCGGACCCTCGGCCTGGGTGGCCTTGGGCATTCCCGAGGGAGGAGAGGAGGATCCACTGTAGCTTTCTACGTCGAAACCGTCGGAAAATTCCTGATTCAGGGGTCGCATTGATGGGCCGAAAGTCAGGATGTCGTAGGGACTTTTTCAACGACCGGACTGATGAGCCCAGCTCTCGTTTGACCTTCCTGTGCGACAAGCGTGGCGCTCGCTGGTTGTGGTCGCCCCCAGAGCCTCATACCTGGGAGCGGTATCCGTCGCGCTCTTAAGACACGGGTCTGTCAGGGCTCCTTGCTCCAGAAGCGTCGTGATTCCGCCCAGTCGTCCGAGGGGAACCGTCTCAAATGTCAGAGTCGGTTTCTCCTCGCTGACGCCCCGAAGTTTGCTGCAGCGTTTCCGAGATCCCAGCAGCGGCTGACGGTGCCCCTCTGCACGTGCTTTCGCAGTTTTGGAAAATCTGCCCCATGGAGCACATCCTGGCCCGCTTGGCGTCGGACTCGCGGCCCGTGGCTCGCCGCCTGGTGCGCCTCGTCTTCAACTCCTTCCTGCCCGTGAACCAGCCCGAGGAGGTGTGGTGCGAGCGCTGCGTGGCGCTGCTGCAGATGAACCGCGCGGCCGCCCGCAGGTTCTACCAGCTCGCGCCCGAGCTCACGGCCTGCGCCAACGTGGGTACGGCCGCGGGGCCCCGCGCGCGGCCCGGCCCTCCCCCTTCGCGCTCCGGCGCTTCCCGCGGCCCCCGACGTGGCGCCGCCGGCGTTCGCCGAGTTGTCCTTTTGCTGCTGTTAGGCCGTTTTGCTGAGGACGCGGGGAAATTAATTGTCGATTGTCCCACGCGTTTCAGCAAAGCTGATTCACGTGATTCGCCACTGTTTGAACGCCTGCATCCGGAAGGCCATCAGGGAGTGCCAGGAGGACGGCGAGGAGCGCGAGAAGGAGAACGTGAGTGTAAGTGGCCATGGCGCCCTGACGCGGCCCGGGCGGACCTGCCCCTCGCTGGGGGAGAAGGCAGCGCGTCGGGCCCCCGGTGTCACTTCCACAGCCGGTTCCGGTGGGCAGCCCGCGCCCGAGGCTCCCCAGGGGCTGGGGTGGGGGAGTCCAGGGCCACCCAGCAGGCCTTCGTAAGCGGAGCGCCCTAGCCCTCCGCTGGGGTGCTGCTGCGCAGCCCAAACCTTGTCTGGCCTTCTCCTGTTAGCACCCAACCTAGGTCCTGTCAGCGCTTCACAGCTGTGTTGTTTCTTTGTCTAAAACGCACAGAAAGCGGGCCGGCTCACAGAGGCCATCGTTTATACACACAGGAAATCGGTCTTTCTCCGATTAATCTGGTTTTAGGTCAGTTTATTATCATACCAGCCTTCGGGACTCAAGAGGGGAAAGGAGAGAATTATCCCCCCTCACCTCCACCCGTAGGAATATTTAAAAACTTGATTTCTTTAGTATCGACATTTCTGCTGGTAATTTTGGAGCGTCATGAGTCATGCTTTTGAAGGAATCGTGTATTTTTTGTCATTCGTTGCGGAGTTTGGGTGGGTTTAATACAGAGGACCCTTACTTACTCTTAGTGACCCCCTGTTCCTCACTGTCTCCCCCTTAAGCTTCCCTGCGAATTTAATTCTACTGAGGGTGGCGTACCGGGACGGGGTGCTGGAGGTCACTGTTTTACTGTTGGGTGGGTGATGGGACCCTTAAGGATTTACTGACAAGATGCTGTTGGGAACACCGTGGGGTTCCATTTCTGGGAATGAGCCCTAATTAGGATTTTTAGAAAGTAATTTATAAGAAAGTCCCCGAAGCAGTTTACACTCTTGCCGAGACATGGTGCTGCACGGTGGCCACCGGGCCAGGCCCTGGGGTTGGTCCCGAGGCTGAAGTGTGGCTTTGCTTGTTTGTTGGTCAGGGGGACAGCTCTGGTCACACGTGTGCCCGTGGACTCAGGCCTGGTGGGGCCACCAGCGCAGCCCGTTCACACGTTTTCCTCTTCTCTGTCCCAGGACGGGAAAGCAGGTTTGGAATAGAAAAGAGCGTAGGGAGAGTGAGTCTGCGTTTCATCTTGATGACTGCCCCTGCCCCCAGTCTCTTTGGCCTGGGTTTGGGAACCTTCAGCCGAGAGCATTTGGAATTGGCTCTGCTTTTTAGTCTGGGCGGGACCAGAGTTCCTCTCCTCAGAGCTTTTTCCTCAAAACTGGATACGTTGGGTAGAGTTCTTCAGGAAAGCATGCCCGTCGCTGCTAACATAACTTCAGAAACCTTGGCCGAGGACGCCAGCCTGGTACACAGGGTGGGGGCTGCAGTGGGTGGGGTGGGGTGGGGTGTGCTGGGCAGTGAGCACGGCCCCTCTCGGCCACCCTCGGAACTCGTGCTGATGGTGGACGTGGCTTTCCACAAGGACGGAAACACGTTTTGTACTAATCTGTTTTTAACATTGAAGGAACTCCACCCCCATAAGTAGAAACCTAGGTGTTCTCGAGAAAGCTTGCATTTTATAACATTTCAGGCCATTTTCTGTACCATCAGAGAAGAAAAGCGATTAGAGGTGTGTAGCTCCGTTGTAACCTATGCTAGAAAAGAAGTACAGTTTGTCACACAGATAGTCCCATTCAAAGAATGTATGGCTGAGAGCAAAATTTTTCGAAGCGAATTTTTGCTTTTTGTCCTCGCCGCCTCCTTACAGCAGTTTCTGAGCCTTTGGTAGTTTCATTGCTCTGTAAATTTGATTGGCCATACCTCATTCAAGGTGTTAACCGCCCACTGAAAAGTCTCCCTTCTGTAGAAACTGCTTTGTCTTGCATGCTCATTAAGCAAGTTTCTTTTCCATCACATCCGAGCAGAGAGCACAGAACACCCGCCCCTGGAGGGAGCCGGCCGCCGCACCTCACGCCGGCTCCCTTGCAGGGCTTTTCACTGAAAGGATGTAGGACTGATTTATAACTTGTTATCTCTCGGGCGGGCTTTTAACGGCAGATTGTCCTCTTAGAGATCCTCGAACGAGGTCATCATGACATGCAAACACAGGCTTGATTTCCTTTACCTTTCTGCTCCCGGTCTCGAATTCTGAGATGTGCTTTCACAGACGGTGCTGTCATCCTAAGAGTTTGATGATTTGATTCTTTCACAGTGAAACTGTTCTGTGTCTTAGGTTCTGGACAAAACCCTGTCGGTCCATGATGCCGCGTCCATGGCGGGTTTGCTGGAAGTCATCGTGATTCTCTGGAAGAGCATTCACAGAAGCATGGAGAGCAATCCGGAGGCCAAAGGCTACACTGTCGGCAAGTTCGCTGCCGTGCTCCCCGAGTACTTAAAAGTGTTCCAGGTGAGACTGGCACACATGGCACGGCCGAGATGACATTTGTGCAGAGGTAGCGGGAGTGGCCCACCGCCCTGTGCCTCGGCGGGCCCCACGTGCCCGTCAGCTCTACACCCCGCACCCAGAGAAACGTTGGGGCCAAGTGCTCGGGGCTTCCGTTTCAGCGGCCCATGACACTGTTTCAGAATCCAGTCTGATTTGCTAGGAATCCAGAAAGAGGAGTTTGGGAACATTAGGCTGCAGGAGCACCTCAGTTTCGTGGGCAGTTTAGGCCTTGACGGCCACACTCTGAGCAAATGTGCTTCTGAAGTCCTCCTGTCCTTGCTGTCGGGGCCGAGGACGTTCTCTGTGTGGACGAAGAAAGCCTTCCCACTCCTTGACTTTATTTTCCTGCTGAAGGAAGTTCATGTTTTAAAAACGAATGACAGTAAGATAGCTAGTTAAAAATGCAGATCATTCCTCGTTGCAAAGAGCGTGCTTTAGGTGTAGAATGGTCGTAGGTCTTGGGAGCCACCTGTCTTGGTGAACTTACCCTGGGCCCTTCTGCAGCTGCTCTGGGTGCCTGGTTTCTGCGCCTGACATGTCTGAGCAAACATGTCCTCTCCACAAAAGGAAATAATCTACGTTGCTGAAGTTCTGGCACATTTAAAGCTCAAATAGTTACACTGAAGCCAGCATCATCTCAAGATCCTCAGAAGATAAACAGAGACACCCATAGGACACCGTATGAGATGACAGATGAGCCGTGTGGCCTGGGCTGTCTAGGAACCCAAGGAAGACAGTTCACTTAATTCCAAACCATTCTGGCAAGAGAGCCTCCCTGCCCTTAGAGCTCAAGAGAAGAGCACGCTCATCCTGTAAACAGTCGACTGCGTCGCACAGAGAGTAGGATCAGCAGTCGCATCGGTCGGCTTGTGCCATTAGGGGTGCTCTTTACTGGGGGTGAGGGTGGGCTCCCTACCTGAGTGCAGATGGAGTACGGATCACATTTGCTGTCGCTCCTGTTTCCGTTGCGTGTGCGTTGCAGAAACAGGGAAGTCGTTCCTTCCCGCTGAGTGTGGAGAGGGCTGCCTGTCCTGTTCCCACGAGTGTCTTCCAGAACAGGGCGTCGGGCGTTGCGCGGGTGGCCTTCCCGCGCTGACGTGTGCGTTTTGTCTTTCTCTGCTTTCAGGACGACCACTGCAAGACGCCTCTGTTTATGCTGATGTCCTTCATGCCGGCCTCCGCCGTGCCCACGTTCAGGTAGGCGCTCCGCCCGGGCGCTGGGCCCCGCGCCTCTTGGCCCTGCAGCCCGCATCCCAGCGTCCCTCCTGCCCGTCCCGCGGGTGCCGGAGCCACCACGCGCGGCTCTGAAGCGGGGCTGCTTGGCTAGCCGGGCCGCCTGGCGCCGACGCTGCTGCGCTCGGCCGTGGGCGCTGAGGAGCGCGCGGGGACGCGGCCGAAGGGACCGTGGACTGAAGGGACGGTGTGGACGGCTCCTCGCGGTCTCTGTGCTGATGGCGTCGTAAGGCGATAGCGTGGCCAGTGGGGTTAGAGATGTCTCTGGAATCCATCCTACCCGTTCGCGTTTGCTTCGCCGAATGTGGCCACTGCAGAGTGTGCTGAGGCCGAGGGGCCCGCTTTGTGGCTCGCGTTGTTTGGTGTTTGACGGTGACAGTTACCGGCCGAGGGCAAGTTCCTTATTTTCATTCGCATTTGTGAGAAAAATCGTGTTTTGGTGCTAGACAGAAACCGTTGTCCCCCCTTCGAAATCTTCGCCGTGGAGTCTGACGGAGTTGACGCGGACGCGAAGGGCTGGGCTGGTGTGACGGCGTCGCCGGCTCCGTGCGTCTGGGCCGCGGTGGCCTCGGCGCCCCGGAAGCCGCCTTCGAACTCGGTTTCCTGCCGGCACGTGCCCGGGGCTCGCGGGAAACAGCACTTCCCCGCCGCGGGGACTGTGCCGGGCCCGGGCTAGGGGCCGGTGCCCCCGTGCCTGGCTCCCGTCTCTCCTGGCGTCGGGAGGAGCGGGGGCTGCCGGGGACACGCGGTGACTATGCTTCTGGCGTTCTCAGCTGTGGCGTCGTGTCCACCTTAAGAAGCCAAGAGGAGGGAGCAGCAGACAGGAGCTGCTACTGCACCTTGCTGGACTGTCTCTGCTCCTGGGGCCGTGTGGGCCACGTTCTGGAGCTCGTGTGCGACTGGCTGCCGGCGGAGCAGCCGCAGAGGAAGGTGCGTTCGCCCCGCCTCGCTGCCGGCCTCGGGCCGGGGAGACGCGCGCGTCAGCGTCGCGGGGCTCGCGTGGGAGCACGTCGCTCTCCCTCCGTGCAGGCCAGCTCGGCGTCCAGGCGGAGGGTGCGGATCCACGACGCGCGGCCCGCGAAGCCGGAGCTGGCGCTGGTCTACATGGAGTACTTGCTCACGCACCCGAAGAACCGCGAGTGCCTGCTCGCCGCTCCCCAGAAGCAGCTGCAGCAGCTTTTGAAAGCGCTGGCGACGGCAAAGGTAACTTGGCACAGACGCGCACAGCACGAGCGGCCCCTCGACGTAGGAGGGACGGAGAGAGTCCGCATCTCGGGTTCACGGGCTACCGTTCTCCAGCCGCGAGGAGCTGCGTTATCTCGCCCCGCTCCCTCGGTCTGCAGATGGGGACCTGGGACTCGGGTCACTGACTGGGGTGGGCAGGGTGGGGACTGCTTTACGGTTCCCGGGGCCCGGCCTTCCGCCCGGTTCCATCCCACCGACAGCCTGCCTCAGCGCGCGCGGTCTGCGGGGCCCCCTCCGTCGCCGCGCCTTCTCCCACCCGCTCCGGCGGCTTCCCTCAGGGGCCCTGGCAGGCCCTTCGCGGACTCTGGAGAGCGTTTCCTGTGAATGTCACCATTTCCTCGTCTGCTCCCTGGTGCCCTGGTCCATGCATGCCCTCCCGTGCATGGCAGCAGGCATCGGGTGCGTAAGAGGGTATCTCAAGGAGAAGGAAGGTTCTGGCGGGGGCTGGTGGCGAGCCCAGTGCGTGCTCCGTGTCCCTTCCGCTGTCTGGTGGCTCCCGTCCAGGGGCGAGGGGCAGGCGGGCAGCATGGCAGTTCCCCTGTGGCCTGAGTGGGGCGCCGGCCGCACTAGGGGAGAAAGCAGGGCACCTGTGGCTTCTGGAAAAGTGGGAGCTGTGTTCCTCGGCGGGGGCACAGCTGGCATCACCGCCCGTGAAACGCTGCGCAGACCTTCCCGTCATGGCCGTGGCCAAAGCCCACACCCACACACTGCCAGAGCCAGGCACAGCTGCTGGTAGGAGGCATGGACAGGCTGGAGGTCCCCACCCGTGGGGACATGGCCTTCCTGGAGGGCCTGCCTTTTCCTCTGTGCTGGTCAGTCCTGACGGGGCTGCCTTCGGGCCTCACTGAGGTCGGGTCAGAATTCACCCCCGGGGCACAAGCTCTGGTGTGCTCGATCCTAAGCAGTAGCTTCCAAGTCACTTTCTTGTCCCTTGTGGGGAAGAGTGTGCGGGGGAGGGGGAAGGCCGACCTTCGTGGAAAGCTCTGCTGTGAGGTGGGACCTCCTCCCGCTCCGGGCTCCCTCTCCCAGCGTGGCCGCGTGTCCCCTCCTTCCGACTGTCCTCGCCACCCGTGGGGTGACTTGTCCGTGGGAGCACGGCCCGCAGGCTTTTTGTTTCACAGGTAGACCTGGAATCGATTTTGCAGTCGCCAGATGGGAAACCTCAGAACTTCACTGAAGCGACCGCCCTACGGGCCTTCAGCCTCCACTGTCGCTTGAGCATCCACCTGCAGCACAAGGTGCGTCAGCCCAGGCTCCGTGCCAGGACGTGCGGCGTGCCGCCTGAGCCAGCTCCGTCACTCATGGGTCTTTCTGTTGTTTGACAGTTCTGCTCAGAAGGAAAGGTGTACCTGTCCATTTTGGAAGACACGGGGTTTTGGTTAGAAAGCAAAGTTTTGTCTTTCATTCAAGATCAAGAAGAAGAGTACCTGAAGCTTCGAAGGGTTGTTTACCAGGAAATTATCCAGGTTAGAGCTCGCGAGCTACAGGACACCTTGCTTCTCCTCCAGTTTGCGATGTGCTTCAAGGTTTTTTCCATTTTCAAGTCGTCACTTTAGACAGGAGTGTTGCTCTTCTTAAATACTTACCGTGCATTTGAACCTGCAGAGTTGTATCTGTCCACCAAGCGTGAACACTGCATAATTTTAATATAAGTTTGCAGGTAGTAGGGGCTTGGTAATGTGGAATTACATGAAGTATATTTCTAGATTTCTTATGGAAATCAAATGAGAATTCGTGTATCTGGATGTTCTTTAGGAAACCGCGTTGTAAACGTCTGCCGTAGGAGCTAACTAGGGCTTGGTCGGCTGTTGGGAGCTTTACCAGCCGGATTTATTCCCTTTTTCCTTCCTCTGGCCTTTGCCGGTGAGTCACACCCACACATCTCTCCTGCAGACCTACCTCACCGTGTGCAAGGACGTCGTCATGGTTGGCCTTGGCGATTGTCGGTTCCAGATACAGCTGTTGCAGTGGAGTCTTGGAATCACACACACAGGTACACTTCATGGAAGGACGGGGTCAGCGCCATTGACAGTCCAGACCAGGCCCTCTCTTCTGCCCTCATCGTGCTGGTCAGGACTCTCGCTTTACAGTGACAGATGTGACGCCAGCTAGCTAATGCCAAAATAGGGATTTACAGACCGATAACAGCCGGGGAGTTCAGAGATGTTTCTGGCGTTGGATATGACGAAGTCCAGAGTTTCTGATGAGGCCTTGGGGTCTCCCCTGTGGTTTGCTGATTGTCAAGTGACCTGGCCATGTGTGGGCTACTGCACAGGCCGCCCAGCCGGTCTGCTGCTCCCTGGCACCCACAGGCAAAGCTTACACAGAGTTCTCATCTGCCCTGGGTGCATGGGGGGTCGTTTAATGCCCCCTCCTCTCCAGCACTGCTGGGGAGCTGCTGTTACTCCAAGGACAAGGCAACCGCGGGGACCAAAGCCACGGTGCTCACACTTGCTGCACACTTGGTCCCGAGGCGAGTTTGTTGAGCGAGTGAGAGGCCAGCTGCCTGAGCCCCTGCCCATCCATGGGTCCCAGGGCTGCATCCTCACAGCAGCATCACATGACGCCGGGAGCAGTGGGGCTGTTTCCTCCCCCTGTGTTCACAGTGTCTGTGCAGAGGATGGTACTTGCCAGGATCTCCCTGGAGAGGATCACCCGAATGGTCATTCTTATGGCCCTGCCACAACTAGGATTAATCTGAGCCACCCAGCCAGGTAGCCCCAGAGTGCACCACTCGCTGGGCTTTTTGCTGTTTCGAAGAGTCCTGATATTTTAATGTAAAAACCAGGCACCTGTGTTACTAATAACTACACACGGCCTTCTCCGTGCTGAAGTGTGTATTCCAGAAGAGGTGTTCTTGACTCCAGCTGAGCCCCCATGTGTAACCCGGACGAGAAATCCAAGCTCACAGAATTGCAGGAGTTCCTGCCGTAACAGGAAATGGGGCACTGAAGGTGACAGGGCTGGGAAAAGGCGGCTCGGGGCTCGCTGTCAGGACCGTGCTGTGTAACAGCACCGAGCAGTGATCGTCCCAGCAAGGGGTGTCAGCACAGCTAGGAAGACGGTCGCATTCCCAGCGCACGTCACTGTAGAAACAGAACTTGTCTTAAGCGAAAAGGTAAGTTCATTTTCTTTCCTTGAGCAGATCAACTTGGATTTGGCTTAGTTTCTTTTCTCTGTCTCAGGTTGAGCTCGCTGTGTCTCCTTAAGCGTTTTATAAACAGCTCAGGTCAGGATCTCTGGGGTGAATCGTAGATCAGGCTCACACATGGGAAGCTTCTGAGCACGTCGAGACGCACTGAGGGTGGTGGCTCGGAGAGAAAGACACCGACAGACTACAGAGTGCTCGAAATCAGCAGTCCCCCCACAAGATGGTTGATCGTGTCTCGCAAGCTCTTGGCCCGTCTTCTGACTCGGAGTATAGGGCTGGTGTTGATTCGACGTCATTGTCACGTGAGAAATAAGACACGTTCTCGGAGCCAGGTGTTCAGGGAACCACGCCGCCCACGCGTGCAGCGAGCATGGCTCCTGGTGACTGAGTCGCACGTGCTGTTGCTGACGGCGTTCGTTTTGCGTTTATGGGAACGTGTTTTACTTATCCGTGTTCAAGTTGAGGTTAACCTGACTGACCTGGTGTTGGCCTCCCAGTAACAATCTTTCAGGTCACCCTCGCACACGTGAGTGAGGACGTGGAATAATTTCAGCAGAATTTTGTGATGGATGACTGATCTGCTCTCTTTTCTCCCTAGTGAAAGGATTCTTCTATGTTTCACTACTTCTTGGCATTCTGAAAGAGGTAACCAGAAGCTCCTTGAAGCAGAACACAGATTCCGATGGAGACGTTGCGGCGCTGTTTGATACAGTCCAGAAGGTCTTTCAGAAAATGCTGGAATGCGTGGCGTGGAACTTCAGGAAGCAGCCGGAAGAAGGCCTGCGGGTACTCGCGTCTTCACAGGGTGGGACTGTTAGACATTGGGTGGTGGCGCTCCTCCGACGGCCAGGGGTGCCCGAGTATGTCTGCTCAGCCGCCGGCTACCAGCATCCGTGTGTGTTGTGGGCTTTCCGGCTGGGAACAGCGAGGTACAGGTGCCATCCTTCGAGTACGCTTGCCAGCCTTCTTCTTAGCATGGCACACTCTGGTACATGAGCAGCCTTTGACTGTCAGCCTCGCGGTGGGTTTGGGAGTTCAGGTCACGGGCCAGCCGTGAGAGCCCATCTGCCAAGCGAGACACGGAGCAGTGAACCAGTGCAGTGGGCTCCTTGTGCTCAGTTACTATTTCGCAGGGTTTTCCAAATAAAATGTACTTTCGAGAATGCTAATTTTGATTATCTGTAGAAGACAAAGACTGCCCTCCTCCTCACATCCCCCAAGGGAATTCTGATTTCTGTCTTAGATCACCCTCCTGTCGCATACTACCCTCCGGTTTGGAAGTGGGAGTCACGGAGAGGGCAGGGCCCATGGGTCCCTTTGCTGACTGGCTGCAGATGTGAAGGAGAGATTGAGTGACCCGGGTGCCACCTTTGCTTTACTCCCAAAATCATGGGCATCAGAGAAGGCTGTGATTGCTTCTAAGTAGTAGTTTAAAAATACGAATGAACTATTGTTTTTTAATGAAAAAATCTTTTGAATGCTTCCGAGTGAGGATGATTATGAAGTAGTGAAAACTTTCCTTTTTATTCTGTTCTTAGCTGATAGAGGCAGTTGAAGGTCAGTGGCCATATTTTTCCTAACCTGGTTCACATCTGAGTTAATTCAGAACGTTTCTGTTTCTGATGACTTGGCGCGGGTATCTGTGGTCTGGTGATCTAATGTACTTTGTGCCAAAATCTTTTACATTCTCCTCAAATCTTTTACCATTGGCTGTGCAGCTTTATTCAGAGCCTATGGCCTTATAGTTGTCATCGGCTTTTAATGTCAGTGACATTTCTTCAGCTTTTCTTTCTTTTTTTCTTTGTTAATATTGTTGATACTTTTGTCCTTGGGATTTTTTCTTTGCCTTTGGGGAAGGGCTGTTGGGAAGGTCCTGGGCTTCGGTCCTGTCTGCCCTCTTCTGGCAGTGGAGCCTGAGCTTTGAGGCAGCAGCAGGACTGGGTGCTGATGGAGGGCAGGTGACCCTGGGGTGGACGGTGGGAATACTGTTGTTAAAGTGTCTGTTTTAGCCACTAAAAACTGCTGATGTGCCTTGTCGTAGCTCCTGTGTTCTGTTCAGACCCCTCTGCACGATTTTATAACGACCGTTCAGTGGTGGCACGAGGACACGCCCCTCCACCGAAGTGTGCTCTCCATTCTGATCGCTGCCTCTGTCGTCGAGATAAGTCACCAGCTACGAAAGGTGAAGTGTGTTGGTCCTGAAGCCACTGTGTTCCTTTTTGACTGGACAGACGCTCTTTTCTGCCCACAGCACACTCCTGTTTGAATTTTACAAACTCACAGTTAAGTGGGGCGTCTGCCTCTCCAGCAGCTGGACCTCACTGTGTCATAGCCGGTTTGTGGTTTTGAGTCATGTGCCTTTTGGGAAAACATGTTAAGGAT
The DNA here is from genome assembly GCA_030015415.1 of Cynopterus sphinx. Classification (NCBI taxonomy): domain Eukaryota; kingdom Metazoa; phylum Chordata; class Mammalia; order Chiroptera; family Pteropodidae; genus Cynopterus; species Cynopterus sphinx. The sequence goes on from CM057393.1 coordinate 206,175, forward strand.
GTTGTCATTCTTGATCAAAACCAAACTAGTCCTCCCATTGCAGATAGTCCTGTGTGCCGCATCTGAGAGATTTCAGTGAGCTGGCAGCAGTCCTTAAGAGCCCTCTCTCCTGTGAGCAAGTCCTGGTCAGGGGTGAGCAGGGAGCCGGGCCGCTCGGGGCCGCGCTTGGCGGGCCGCACCTCTGCCTCGCTGCGCCAGGGGTCTTCCCTCACTCCCGGGAGCAGCGAAAGCAGGTGACCAGGGTTCATGCCTGGCTCTTTGCCTGGAAAGGGCCTATTTCATATTTACATGATCAGCCTGCTCGTTGGAGATTGTCATGATTAGGATGAGAATGTAAGTCAGAACAAAAAGTGCTGTTTTCCACACGGGATCCTCGGCGTATCGAGGGAGGGCGCAAACGGGGCGTGGAGAAGATAGTAAAAATGGTGAAAAGGTGGAATCTGGAAGGAATATCCTTCAGTTATAGAAATGTCTACATGCCAGTTCTAGATTTGCGTTAGAGATCATGAAGATTAAAAAAGTGACCTAAATTATAAGTCGTCAATAGAATCCAGTGGCCTCCTTAAAACTGAAGGGCGGTCACTTGGTGTAAGAAAGAACGACTAGCCTGCGGAGGCAAGAACTGGAAATTCTTTACTCCGGTGAGAGAAAGCTAACAGCTGTGAGTCAGCTGATGGCCCGGGGCGGCCTGGCCCCCACCCGCTTGTGAATGATGCTTTGGGGGGCAGCGCCCCACCTCGGGCGCTGTCTGTGCTTGCTTAGTGCCGAAGGCAGAGGCGGGTCGGTGTGAAGATCGTTCTGCCCACAGAGCTACCAATACTTAGATTTTACCGGAATGCCACTGTCTCACTGCTTTACAGAAGCTTGCAGACCTCTGTTCCGTGGCCTAGCGACTGTGTCTGTCTGCCTGTCCTCTGTGCTGGCTGCCACTGGGGTGGCTTTTCCTTCCCCGCGTCTGGGGACTTGGCCACGAGGCGCGTGCACACCTAAGCGTGTCGCGTCTCATGATGGACGGTACTGTGATCGTGGGGTGTCTCTCGATCTCTGCAGTGCTGTCCTCGTGCAGCCGGCGGCGTCCGGCGTTCTCTGTTTTGCATAGTGTATCCTTTCCTACCCTTTTACTTCTAACTTTCGTGGTGTTTAAAGTGTTTTTCATAAACACCATCTGGGGGCCTTTGGGGGGGTCCAGTCTTATAATTGGGGTGCTTAATCCCTTGATTTGAATGAAGTTATTGATATTTGGGGTTTAAGTTGCCCATTTGGCTGTTTGTTCTCAGTTCCCCTACTTTTGTCCTTTCCTGCTGTTTTTTGATGAATCAGGTTTTGGTGCTGTTCTGTCCCCTCCGCTGACTTGATGTCGTCCTTGGTGTAATCTTTTGATGGTTTCTCCATCGCTCTCCCTGCGGAGATTCTGCTCTTCCTGTCGTCACGAGAGTCACAGAGCAGGCCCTTCCCATTAGCTGCGTCCCGCCCCTGTGCCCTTGTTACCCGCTAGGCTTGTCCGTATCGCTGAGAGCCCGGATGCACTTGTTTGTTGACTGGCCGGGGGGCATGTGCGTCTCGCGCCGGAACCGCGTGGGCTGCGTGGAAGACGCAGGCGGCGCCGTCTCGGGCCCGCAGAGAGCTGTGGGTGCGGTGGCCCGGCCGCCCCTCAGCTGCAGGAGGGGGCAGAGGCCGCTGGCTGGGGCTTCCCCGTGTGCCCTCGGCGCTCGTCCTCTGGTGGCCGGCGGCGGGCGGGGGCCCCCCACGGGTCCCGCCCAGAGGACGTGGCCCGTCCGCGGCAGTTCGCTCCTCACAGCTGCCGGGCGGTGTGTCCTTGGGGTCTGGTGAGTGGAGGCCGGGGGGCAGCGTGATCCCCTGCAGAGCTCGGGGTGGCCCACACCAAGGGGTCATCGCTGCAAAAGGCCGGTCGCGCTGAAACGGGGACCCCGCGTCTGGACCTCAGAGGCAGCGGGCGAGATCCGCCGGCCTTCGAGCGCGGAGCCGGGGCGCGGGGAGGCTGCTCCCGGGGCCCTTGCTCCTTCCCTGAGCGAGAGGCGCCCTGGTGTGACGCTGGGTGAGTCGTGATGGCGGGAGGAGCCTGGACAGCTGACGAAGCCCTCCTTGTGAGGTCTGGAGAGCCTTTCTCGAGTGCTGCAGAGGCCCCAACGCAGCGCAGAGTGAGTGCTCGAGTCTCAGTCTCAGACTCTGGGACCGATTGGGACTTTCTCTTTAGGTCACCGACGTAGAAGAGCTTGCCCCGCCAGAGCGCCTGTCAGACCTCCCACCGTTTTCGAGGTGTTTGATCGGAGCAGTAATTAAGTCTCCCAACGTGGTCAGGTAATCGTGGCTCGCTGTCCTGAGGCCCTTGTTGGGGCGCTAGGCGCTCAGCGGGTTTTGCTCTGCTCCTTTTACTTTCAGAACTTCTCAGAGACGCACGTCGTTCTGTGACAGAAATATTCCAGTGAATTTTCTCTCATTTTGTCAGTGACTGGAAATATTTACGTTACACGAAGAGAAACCCACCTTTCTGGAAAATATGCTCATCCCGATAGTCTGTGGTCATGCTCATTATAACGAATTCAGTTCGAGGGAAACATTTAAAATGGGAGCGTGAGGTAACATACTCCTCCTTACTGTGTGGACGCCAGAGCCTTGACTGGGCTGCACAGCGGTGTGGCGGTCACTTGGCGCACGGCTCTTGCGCATTTCTGCAGCCCGCGTGTCGTGTGACTGAAAGTCTAGGCTCGTGGCTGCACGTACAGGACTGCTGGAGTAAAGAAATAATCATTGTCCAGATAGCTGGGGACCTTTGATAGCAGGTGTGTGCCACGAAAACTTTAAAAAGTGTCATTTCTAGCATCTATTCGATAACGTTCAATTTACCGCATGTCTGGTGGACAGACAGAGTAGCCTTTCCCACTTACCAGAACATCCCACTTTCTTGCTAACAGCGTCATCTACTTTTAACGTCTCGCCTCTGTGACCGTGTGTGCTTACGGTGACAGGTGTGGGAGAGGTTTAACGAACTTCCCGTGTCACCTGAGAACTGGAATTTGTGGTGGTTGATGGAGCTTACCTACGTCTGTTCTTCTGGAAAGCATCAGGCTGTACACCGTTGAGTAATTTCGGGGGTTTATTTTTTTGCAGGTCGTATTTAGATGAATTAAAGGCGTCTGTTATTTCTGACGATATTGAAGGAATTGTATGTCTCACGGCCATTGTGCATATCATTTTGGTCATCAATAAAGGTTAGTTACATTTCTCTTTTGTCGTCTGGGCTGTTGCGGGGTCCGTCTCAGTCAGAACTGTTATGGGATGCTGGGGAACTCGACTCCTGTGTTCGATGAGGTTCTTGCCCTGACATTTGTTGTCGGCCAGGCTCCCCCGTGCAGCTGACCCTGAACTGGCCAGTATACCCACTAGCCCATGCTGCTTAATGCACTCCGGTCCCCTGTCACCGTTCCCCACTGGACCCTCTGTGTATCTCTCGCTGTGCCTCATAAATGAATTTCTATTGACTTGTCATGTTTTACTTACGTTTAAAGCCCTGAGTGTTTCTTTGCTGATGATGGTATGTTTCGATGTTGGCATTTCATTCATCTGCTGTGTCGCTTAAGCCCCAGCCTTGCCTATGGCGATGAGTATCCCAGCCAGCTGAAAAATGATGGGAGATACCCATAAAATGCGTACTTCAGGGTAAAGGACAACGTCCTGAGGCTAGGCTGCTGCTAACTTTGTTACTTTCTGTTCACTTTTAACAATGGCGCAGTTATTGTCTGAGGTGGCATTCTGTCTCAGAGGGCCTGTCAGAAGAAGCTCTCCCTGGAAGCCCGGATGCGTACATGCCTGTGTCTCATGATAACACTTTGAAACTAGTTTGCTGTGTGTCAGAAAAGACTTCCCTAGTGGGGTGTCCCCAGGATGCGGGGACATGCTATACGTGGAGGGTGGGAGGATGGAGGTTGGGTTTCTGATGAGCTCACAGTACTTCGCCAAGCAGATGGTGCCTCTGAAATGTGGTAGTTGTCATTTCTGATGGAGGCACAGGGGAGCATGGTCTCTGATGGCATGGACAGATCGTGGGGTCATGGTCATTGGAACTCTTCCTCAGAGCGGAGAGGTGCTTTCATCACCGTTTGATGATCCTGACATCGCTGTGAAGGCGACAGTTACTGTCCACGGGTCACTAAGTGGGTCACTCAGAGAGAATAACGGGGAGCCTCCGTGTATTGAAATCGCCTGCATTGACGGCAGAGTATGTTTGTTCCTGAGTGCTGGTGTTAAGATCCTGTTTCCGTCTTTAATGTCGTTTTCCCATAGGTAAACATAAAGGTTCAAAAGTGAAGGATGTTGCCGCCACAGTTCACAGAAAACTAAAGACGTTCATGGAGATCACTTTGGAAGAGGACAGCATGGAGAGGTAAAGTACTGGTTATACTCCAGCTGTGACTGTCTGAAACCCACTCGTTCTTCTTTAGGTGCGTTTAGATCACGTTTCTGTTTCTGCTACTGCAGCCAGGTCATCTGAAAATTGAGGATTGTAAGGGCAGAAACATTTCTGTTGGCAAAGCTGCTCGAACATATGTTTCATTTACTTCTCTTTTTGTCTTCAAAAACAAAGCTTAGTTGCAAAATTCTCTAGAAACGTAGGGGCATACGGACTTCTTTTACGTGGTTTTAAGACTAGGCAGGTCGTTTCTGATGGTCTGCTATGTTCTTGAAACCCTGGGCATTCCTAAGATAAAATGACCCCGCCCACAGTGTTCACACAGGATGGGAAAGGCCCCCCCAGCGACTGAAGAAGGACGTGTCACCTTTCTGGGTGGCCGTGGCTGCCACAGGGGCTGCTTTTCCAGCCGTGTGTTTGGCTGCCACGTACTGTATTTGACGTACCGAACAATTTCCCCTTAGTGCACTGATGCATTGTGTTTGACTCGCAGAGCAGCCACAAAAGATTGTTTTTCCTGCTGTTTTATGAACGTCATAAGGCTAAGTGTTACAGAGTTCTCAACGAGGTCATTGGATTTGTACATGACTGGGAAACCAGGGAGAAAGGCTTTCAAAAGCTAACCAGTGAATAAAGAGTTCTGTTTCTTCCTTCCCAGTCTGTACACTTTTTCTTTCCTTTTCTTGTCTCATCGCATAAGCTGGGACTTGTAGAACGGAGTCGCGAGGGGAGCATCCTCACCTTGCTGCTTCTTTCTCGCCATTGAGTATGATGCTAGCTCAAGGTTTTTTGTAGATATTCTTTATCAAGTTGATGAGCTTTCCTCTATGCCAATTCATGAAGGTTTTTATTATGAATGGGTACTGGATTTTAGCAAAGTTTTTTTTGCATCTGTTGATATGACGTGATTTTTCTTCCTTAGCCCATTGATGTGATGGATTACATTAACTCATTTTCAGATGTTGCACCGGCCTCACATACCTGGGATAAATCCCACTTGGTCGTGGTGTGTAATTTTTTTATACATTGTTGGATTTCCTGTTTTCAGTTTTTTTGATTTCTGCTCTAATTTTTATTATTTTTATTTTGTCTGCTTTAGATTTAATTTGCTCTTCTTTTTTAGTTTCCTAAGGTGGGAGCTTAGATTATTTATTTTAGATTTTTCTTCTTTTCAAACATATGTTCACTGCTGTAAATTATACCCAAGGCACTCACTGCCTTACTGCATCCCACAAATTTTGCTAAGTTGTGTTTTCATTTTTTGTTTCGGTCAAAGTATTTTAAAATGTCTCTTGCGATTTCTCCTTTGACCCATGTGTTGTTTAGAAGTGCGTTGTGTAATCTCCACACACTTTCGGGTTTTCCAGTCATCTTTCTGTTACTGCTTTCTTCTAGTTTAAGTCCGTTGTGGTCTAGGAGCAGACATTGTATGATCTCCATCCTTCTAAATCTGTTGAGCTGTGTTCTGTGGTCCAGAATGTGGTCTGTCGTAGTGAATCTTCCATGCTAATTTAAGGAAAACGTGCGTGCTGCTGTTGCTGGATGAAGCAGTCCATCGGGTGTCCCTTCTATCCAGTTGATGGATGGTGCTATTGAGTTCAGCTGTATCTTCATTGATTTTCTGCCCGCTGGATCTGGCCATTTCGTATAGATGGGTTTTCCTTTATATATTTTGTCAACGAGATCTAGGTGCATTTGAATTCAGAGCTGCTATATCTTCTTGATGAATTGACTCTTATTTTTAAGAAAGATCTCTCTTTTTCTCTAGTAATTCCTTCCCCGTAAAGTTAATTTCGTTATATATGAAGACAACTGCACTAGCCTCCTTTGGGCTTTTCCTGTTGGTGACGGGAACAGGGAAAGCTCAATGTCAGGAATTCTTATCAGGGTGTCAGTGTGATGGATTGTTGGCCAGTGTGGTTAAAGCGAACTCTGAAGCGTGGAGGGTGCGGACGAGAGGAGCAACCCCACCGCTAGGGTGGACGCAGGCCCGGGCCGGAGACCTGGCTCCCGGGTGAAGTCTGAGGCCGCTGGTGAACTCTGGCTGTGCAGTCTCCAGGGGCGGGGGAGCCCGTCCACACGGCGGAACGGTGCGGGGGAGTTAGGGGAACTAAGCTGGAGCCCTCTGCTGCATCCTTCCCGGGTCAGGCAGCTGGCAGCAGGACAGCTGCCCTGTGGAGCTGGTGGCGGCGGCGGCCTGGGGCCTCCTGGAGAAGGCAGGCCCTCTGGGCACCGGGCATCGGGAGACCATGTGTCCTGAAGGCATCAGAACCAGGAAGAGGAAGCCCCACTGCTGTTACTAACAATTTGAACATGGGGCATGTAATGCTTGTTTCTCCTTGTTTTTACGACCATGTGCCATCTTATCTGCTAAGGTGATGCATAGGTGGCAAAAAAGTTTTCCCTTTAAAAAGGAAACATCCAAAAAATGAATAGGTAGGGGCTGTGAAACACTGGCTTCTTAAATATGCAAGAAACACACCGTGGAAAAAATGGTGTCTCCGAAAAAAATCAATCTGAGAAATTGATGAAACTGAAAAAGATCCATCTAATTGAAGACAAACAGTAAGAGTTAAGGCTATATTTTGAAATTGATTTAACGTTGGAGTAGAGACATTAAGGCAAATCAACACCTTGAAGTCTTTGGGAACCCCTTGGTCCGATTAGTATTTTAGGCATCAGTTTAGAGTGTTTTCTTAATGAACGGACTCGTTGCCTCTCCAGCAGGGTTAGTGCTCCGCTCACTGGTCTGCCGGGTGCGAAATAAAAGCTGCTTCTCGCTGCCCTTTAATTGCTTCACCCCGTATAGCACACTGTAAACTGGCCACGTTTTCTCGGGAGGAACAGCGTGCGCTTGCCAGTGCCCCGGTGCCTTTGAACGTCGAGTCTGTTGTCTCTGACTTCCGTGAACGCTACAGGACAGCAGCGCGTTCGCGATGAGCGTCTGGAGAGGCATAAGTACTTCTTGCGGTTTGTGTTGTGTGGTGAGCTGTTCCCACGTTCCCAGTGCGAAACGAGCTGTAATCACGCTACAGGCACGGGACTTGCCGGCGTTAGTTACGTCTCTACGTCGGCCGCCCGGGTGCTGTTCTGTGCGGTCCCAGCGGGAAGCCCTGCCGTCAGACCGCGAAGGGAAGGAGCGCTCCCTGACGGAGCCGACTCCTTTCTGTCGTCGAATGTCGACCGACGGTAGCATCTTTTCCTGTCGTGTGTAATTGTATCGTCTTTAAAAGGTGGATGTGGGGCCGGATGCCTCTTCACAGCTCGTTTCGAGGCACGCTTCTGGCGTCCTCAGGACCCAGTGACCCTGGTGTGCGCAGTGGAGGCTGCGCACCCGGGATGCACGCTGCAGTGGAAACACACCTCGCGCACCTTGCTCTCTTCTCCCGGAGCCGGCTGCTGGCTGCGTTGCCCGCGCCGCGGCTGTGCGGGGTGTGTGCCTCATGTGGACGCAGCCTGCCCTCGGCAGCAGGGCTGCGTGCGGACTCCCGTAGCCCTCGGGCGGGCGGTCTGGTCACACCGGGAGAAACCTGGCGCGGGCCCTAGCAGCTTTCAGATGTCCTGCTTCATCCATTTTGTCCTTTAGTCCTTCTTCGATCTGTCTGCACGGTGTGTTGACCCTCCCCCCGGGGAGGAGAGCCTGAGTAACTTCCGAAGACAGCCCAGCCACCCAGCCACCCGGGTGTTCTTAGTCCCAGGCCCTGAGGGCGCTCGGAACCCAGCCGGGGAGGGCAGGTCGCCGCCCGTCGCCTGCCTGCGGAAGGGGGCGTCCGGGGCCGTGCGTGCTGGCGCGGTGCCCGCCTCAGAGCCATGCCCATCAGTCATTATCCTTGCTCGTCCAGACTTAGGTCAGCCCGCGCGGCTAATTATAGTTAATAAGTCCCGTTGCCAAGGTAACCGAACGTTCTTCTCTTAAGTATTTTTAAATCCCTGCTCATTTGAGGAGATGATATTTTTAAGTAATTAAAAATAAATGTCACATCCCGGAGGGCTGGTGTCCTGCGTCCTTCTGCCTCAGCTCCTGGGCTGTGGTAGAGAGTGCTCTCCTCTCTGGCCACCGGCCCTCGTGAGTGTCCTGGTCCCTCTGGTTCCTACAGAGCTGACCCAGGTAGGTGACGTCTTTTCTGTCCCTGGGCTGGGATAGCTGTGGGGTCGTCGGGAGTCTTCTGCTGTCTCCTTCGGAGGCTCGCTGCTGTGGCGGCAGCTTCCACGGGCCTTGTGAGCTCTCCCCATCCACCGTCTTTGCATCCATCCGAGTGTCTGTATGGCATAGACGAAACAACCACACGCTAGGGTGACCCGGCAGTCAGAGACAGTCCGAACAGCCACTGAGAAGGGAGCAGTGGTGGGCCAGCCATGCGATCGATAACAAGTCTCTAAGGGGAGTCAGTCGTAGCTTCAAAAGGATGGTACAGAACTAAACCCCGTGGATTAAAAACGTCACCAGTGAAGCAGGGGCCTGGTCATACTTGGATGGGAGACCACCTAGAAAGACGAGGCACTGTAGGCAAAAAACAGTCACCAACGCACTAGAGAGATGTCACTGGGGAGAGCCAGATTCAGGTGGTGAAGGGGTAGCTCAGAACGCAGAATAGATACTGATGACGGAAATCGGGGGGTGGAGGCAGAACAGGAAGGACAGACCCAAGAGAGGCAGCAGTTGTCTTTACGTCTCAGAGAGTGGGCAGGGGGCACCTGGCTTGTGTGAGGGCTGTCCGGTGAGGGCTCTTGACGGGAGTTAGGAGAAGGTTCTAGGAGGGAAAGGACTCAGTGGGCTCAGGCCACTTCTGGCTCTGTGGGCCAGGGGAGGGGCAAGTGTCGCCTGCTGGGGGCAGGTGCCGGGGAGGTTACCGAAGGTCTCAGGTGGTTGAGGCAGAGGGTGTTGTAAGAGCGCCTAGAGGCTAAGTTGTCCTTTTGTCCATGTTCTGGTGTAGGAGGGACAAAAGCTCAGGATGTGGGTGCCGGAAAGGGACGTGCTCGCGTCACGTTTAAGTGTGCTGTGTGTGTGAGTCGTGGTTTGGGGCCGCCTAAGTTAGAGAACCGCCCAGTGGAAGAGAGCCCGCGCGTAGAGAGCCTGGCCAGGTGAGCACGCTTGGTCGAGCAGTGTGTTTTCCCTGTGCGAAGAGTGCCTTGGGGACTCCAGAGCTGTTGTTGGCCCTGGGGCACGGTGATGACAGTTCTGCTACCCACGTGTCCTGTACCCGCTGAGATGACTTGGGGTGGGGATGCTTTTTCCAGTTCATGTCTGAGGCACAGCTGGTGAAGCGGTTACTGATTATTTCAACCTTCTTTTAAAGTGCGCTTGGTTGCAGACACTTGTAGATTTATTTCGTAAAAATGCACATTTCGGTGATTTGGTCACCAGTTTCTGTAGCTGATGACTTCTCTCCTTGTGTTTCAGATTTCTCTACGAGTCGTCATCAAGAACTTTGGGAGCTTTTCTGAATTCATAACCAAGCCAGCATCTCTGGTCATGTAAAAATAGAGGGAAAGGACGTATGGAAATTAAGTGAATGTGTATTTTCCTAGTGTGAATTTTAATGTTAATAACCCAGAGTCGAGAGGGGGTGGGATTTATTTGAGGGGGTCTGAGGAGGAGGCTTGCCCTGTGCCTGCAAAATAGTGTATTTAATGACATCCGTGGTGCCGGCACCCCGGCGCAAAAACAAAGCTTCCTAGCAAACCTGGTGGTTTTAAACGTGACTTTTATCTGCGGTGCTGCCTGCAAACTGAGTAATAAAGCAGTGGCGACATGTGTTCCGCACGCTTCATTGGAAAACCGAGCCTGGGTCCTCGCCCTGGGGGCAGGGCTTGGAGTCCCCGAGGCTGAGCCTGTCTGCGGGAGCACGGGGCACTCGGTGCAGCGAGGGAAGGGCCGCACAGGGTCCTGGCCCCCCTCCTGCCCCCCTGGGGGTGGACACGGGCCCCGTGACTATAAATGTGGGCAACACAGAGGCAAGCCATGCAGCCCGAGGCCACACTGCCATTAGCTTTCCCAGGCGGCCCTGGCGCCGTCAGGCCTGGCCCAGGCTGCCCGGAGGGCCTCCCGGACCCCATCTTGCCCGCTCGGGTTCCAGGAGGCCTCCACGTTCACCCCGGCCCCTGTGACAGGTAGGAAGTGAGTGTCAGTCGGTGCTCATTCCGTCCTCAGCCCCAGGCATAACAGGGGAGAAGGGCCAGGGCTCCGAGGCCCCCGTTTCTCCCAGGAGCAGAAGCCGCTCAAGTCCCCTTCAGTGGGGGGCGAGCGGGCGCTGGCGCCCACACCTCCGCCTCACCAGGAGGGGGACAGTCCCTCGAGAGCGTGACGGTGAGGAGAAAGGGGCACGGAGTGCTGCGACTTCACGTTCATGAAGTTCAGAAACATGCAAAACTGAGGGCCAGTGAGCGCATGCGCTCAGTCCCCGGGGGAAGAGGAGCACCCAGAAGCCTGACTGCGGGCGGGAGGGCGCGAAGCTCCTGCAGGGGAAGGCGGGACCCCTGTCCTCGTCACCGCCGGGCTCTCTGCCCCGCGGGTTTTAATACCCCGCGCTCGGTGACAAGTTTACACAGCGGAACAGGGAAGGCAGGCAGAGGTGCTGGGCACGTGAAGTGAAAATGCCAGGATGGCCGTGTAGACCCTGGAGGGGGCCCACGGGTGGGTGTGCGGTGTGGACGGCACGTAGGGCACAGAGTCCACTGTGAGGCTGTGTTCCACGGGAGCGCGCCACCCACTGAAGCCAGAAGTCTGCCTTGGGGACAGGCCACCAGCATCATGGAGCGGGCCGGGGTGGCTCCCCTGCTCACAGTGGACAAGCTGTCATGGAACTGGACTCTTGGCCATGGGCTTACAGTGGGGGTCCCCAACCCCTGGGCCGCGAACTGGCAGGGGTCTGTGGCCTGTGAGGAAGCTGGGCACACGGCAGGAGGGGAGCAGTGGGCGAGCAAAGCTGCACTTGTATCTGCAGCCGCTCTGCCGTGCTGGCGTCGCCTCGGCTCCACCTCGGGTCACCGGGCACTAGATTCTCGTAAGAGCACTGGCCCCGGTGCCAAAAAGGTCGGGGACAGCTGGGTTACAGGACCCTGAAAAGCAGGACCAGCTGGTGGCAAGTGAACAGGAGACCGGTGGACCGTGAAGACAGCAGGCCGGGGAGCCTTCTGCTTGCCCGGGCGTCAGAGGGTCCTGAACGTGGCAGGCCACGGCAGGTGGGCGCCAGGGCTTGGTCAGCGTGTACCATCACAGGAAGCCCAGGACCGTGGCCAGAAGCCTCAGGGAAGCGGCCCAGTGAGAAGTCGCCGTGCTTTGTCCGGGTGCCAGCTCGGGGCCTCCAGAACCACGGGAGACGCAGAAAGGTGCTGCCTTTCTCATCTAGTCCACGCCCCCTGCCTGCCCACTCACCAGGACTTGCTGTTGTCCTCACGCAGTCGAGAAGTGGGGTCTCCCGGCCAACAGCACGAGGGCCCCTCTGCAGGAAGGCGCCCCACCTGCTGCAATGTCCCTGCTGGCCTCCTGGCCGTCCGCGAAGGCTCCCTTTACCGTGGGCGATGCCAAAATCGGTGTCCTCCACGGGGAGGGCAGCAGAAAGCACTTGTGCCGTGGTGGTGACGCCCGCTCCGGTTTTAATTACCACTGAGTAATTATCCTTGTCTTGAGCTGAGAGCTCACTAGGAGTTGCAGGGTGGTAATTTTCTACATCGGTTATTTTTGCACAAACCAGGATTTTTGTGCACAGAACTTTCCTTCAAAAGCCCCTTGGTTTGCCTGAAACATTCATGCGGAAAACTCAGGAAAAATGATTCCTTTACCGAGTTTTGGAAGAGTGAATTGGTACCTACCGATCTCTAAAGGTTATCGAAGCTGCGTTAGTGTGAACAGATACATTTTGATATGAATTTCAGGCTTCCGGTGGTGCGCTTCTCCACCGCTGGCCGGTGGGAGCCCCTTCACGCGTGTGCTCGCGGCCCTGTGACACGGCCCGTCTTTGAAAGTCAGGCCAGGCGCACCCTGGTTCCGGTGTGGCTTCGAGACGAACTCTGGCTTCCTTCACTCTGGACTTAGCCTCCCCTAGCTGGGAGGCTCCGGCAAGTTCATCGCTCTCCCCTGAAATCGGGATAATACTCCCCCCCTCACGTCGGCAGGGCCCGGGTGTGAAGCGCCTGAAACGTGGGAGGTCAGTCAGAGCAAGTGCCTGCGCCTTCCCCATTTCGGAGGAGTTGTGTGTGGCATGGCACCAAGGCGGCACTCCGGGCAGAATTCACGTTTTAAGTGGGGACCGAGAGTGCATGGTGTCCAAATCGAGATTTCTTCCCTGCCCTGTCGCCAGAGTAACCTGGTCCTCAAATGTCGCCTGGCGGGAATTGGTGTCCACATCGGGTGCAAAGCTGAGCTGGTCTGGCCCTGCTGGGTCCTGATTCGGGACTTCAGTCCGTCGCCTTTGTGGTCTTGGCTCTGTGCCATTTGGTCAGAGACATACTTGCCTCTCGGAAGGGGACTGCGGTTTAATGAACTCGGGCTCGTCGGGCTCTCCAGGGTCTTGGGCTGGAGTACAGATTGTAAATGAGGGGGCATTCTCCATGCAGACGCGCAGACTCGCTTGGGGACGCCACGTCTGACCTCCACGTGGTGACACCGTTCCCCTATCCGAAGTGGCCCAAGGAGACATGCGCTGATACACGGGGCTCCCCACTGGCCCCGAGCGGAGCTGGTCGCAGCGCTGGCGGGAGGCCGGGGGCCTCGGCTCGTGCAGTCACTGACGGCTTGGGGAGGAGCAGGGGGTGCCCAGAGCGCCTCGGCCCCTGCTTTGGCCTTTTCTGCTACGGCGCCAGCAGACTTCCAACCAGGACGCCGCGTGCCCGTGTCCGTCTCGAACACTCTGAGGAAGCAGCATGGGAGTGAATGTCTTCCACAGACGGGCTGACGAGCCAGCCTGTTGGGAGAACGTGACTCGGAGCTAGTTAAGTTTAAGTTTTGGTGAAGATCGTTGCACGTCGCTTCACGTCTCCTCTCTCCTGACTCAGTAAACTGCTGATTTAAGTGTGAAGCCTCTCACGGTGCCAAGCCCCACACGCTCCTGCTGTCAACACCCGACATAGCGGGTGGCGCGTTGGCCGGGCTGGCTGACCCCTGGCCCTGGGGAAGTCTGGGTGCTGTCACAAGCACCAGCTGCCGGAGTTCCAACAGCTCATCACGTGGGGAACGTGAAAGGGTGGTGATGGCAGGTTGTTGGACCCTGGGGCAAGACTGCTGTGGATTTGAACACCTGTTCCACCACTTGGCGGCCTTGAGATCTTGGGAAGATGGTTTGAATCTCAACCTGTCCCCTCACCTGAGGGTGTCCAGCAGCCTGTGCAAAGCGAGGAGGCTTCATGGGAGGTGGGAGACACAGATGCAGGTGGGAGAGGCCTCAGGGACCAGTGGACGGTCCCCAGCTCCTACCACTGCAAGCCCCCGTCTCCGGTGTGACCCACATTTCAGGACAGCATCTGCCTGGCCTCATGGAAGCCCACGCCTTTACCTGGTGGCACATCTCGATGGACACATTTGGAGGGTTTGTACCTGAAGCAGCAGGAGCAAACATTGTGCGATTATTCGTGGTGACTGTTGCTGTGTCCCGGGGGTGGGGGGGGTCCCCTCAGGGAGATTAGCACTTTCTCTGGGGGCGGTCCCCTGGGTCTTTGTGTCAAACATAAGACTCCCCACCCAGTGACCTACAGGCCAAAATAGGAGGGACTTGGGCCCAAGGACAGAGGGTGTTGGGCAGGGTGGGGAGGAGGGACTTCTCGGGGAGGGCAGTGGCTCTCTGGGAATACAGGCCATCAGCAGTGAGGGGAACCGGGACAGGGAGGCCCAGGATTCAGTTTCTACTGTAGGTGGGCTGGGCTGAGCCATAACTTCCCCACTGTCACCCCCAGCTCCACAGTCTGCATAGGCCAGCCTGGCCCGGGGTGCTAAGGGGCCTGGAGGGAATGGCCATGGGGAGGCTGGCCTGCATCGCAAGGATGGCAGGGATGACAGCTGACCTTGGGCAGAGGGACCCACAGGGGTCAGAGGAGGCTCAGGCCACTGCCAAGCGGAGCAGGCTGGGGATTGGGGCCCCCAGGATGACCATGAAGGTGGCAGGGTGAGGGCCTGGATCAGGATGTGAGGGGCACGCGTCTCGCACGCACACAGCTCACACACGTTCTGTCACACAGGACCCCTCTGATGCCTGACACTCCCCGGAGACCCCCGGCTGCACCTGGGAGTTTAGGAAGTCGTCTCCTGGGGGCACCAGGGTCCGCAGAATCCCTCTCCGGGCCCTGGGACGGTCGCCAGCGCAGGGCCAGGCCACAGGGAGGAGGGAAGGGCTCCAGACAGATCCCCCTCAGTCTCCCCCTTTCGCCCAGAACCTGATGCCCTGGCAGGGAGACCAGGGGGGGCCCGGGGTTGCAGCCGCCACCCCAGGGGGCCTTCCCAACGGGGAGCCCATGGCGCCCCTGGCCAGGCTGAGGCCGCGCGCGCGCTCACACACGCACTCACACGCGCACACACGCGCGCTCACACGCGCTCACGCGCTCACGCGCTCACACCCGCGCTCACACGCGCACTCACGCGCACTCACACACGCACTCACACGCGCACACGCCACACGCCACACCCACACAGCTCACACACGCGCCACGCCACACACACACGCACACACACGCGCCACACGCGCCACACGCGCCACGCGCCACACGCCACACCGCGCCACACGCGCACTCACGCGCACTCACACACGCACCACACGCCGCACACACGCGCCACACGCCACACCTGCCACACACGCGCCACGCCACGCCACACACGCGCACACACGCCGCCACACGCGCCACACGCCGCCACGCGCCACACGCCACACCCGCGCCACACGCCGCACTCACGCCGCACTCACACACGCGCTCACACGCGCTCACACACGCGCTCACGCGCTCACACACGCGCTCACACACGCGCTCACGCGCGCTCACACACGCACTCACACGCGCTCACACGCGCTCACACGCGCGCTCACGCGCTCACGCGCTCACACCCGCGCTCACACGCGCACTCACGCGCACTCACACACGCACTCACACGCGCACACACGCGCTCACACGCTCACACCCGCGCTCACACACGCGCTCACGCGCGCTCACACACGCGCACACACGCGCTCACACGCGCTCACACGCGCGCTCACGCGCTCACACGCTCACACCCGCGCTCACACACGCGCTCACGCGCGCTCACACGCACTCACACGCACTCTCGAGCACTCACGCGCGCTCTGCCGGGCCCCGCACAGCTGGAGCCCGGGCCCGGCCGAGGGACCCCTCGCGCCTGCTCTGCACCGCGCGGGCGGCGGGGCCGCGCGGGGGCGGTGCCCACAGTCTTCAGCCCGGTCCGCCCGGCCGGGGGCGCGGCCGACTCCCCGGGGCCCCTTGGACGCGTCCAAGGGCGGAGGGAGGGCGGGGAGGGAGGCCGCTCGGGGGCGGGGCCTGCGGGGGGCGGGCTCCGGCGCGCCGGGGGCGGGGCCTGCGCCGGGGGCGGGGCCTGCGGGGGGCGGGCTCCGGCGCGCCGGGGGCGGGGCCGGCGGCGCTGTCCGGTGCTGAAGCGGCGGCGGCGCGGCGCGCGGGGAGGAGCGGCCGCCATGGACTGAGCGCGCCGACATGGGGCCGCCGCTCGCGCTGCCGCTGCTGCTGCTGCTGCTGCTGCTGCCGCCGCGCCCGCCCGCCGCCCCCGCGCCCGCCGCCCGCGCGCGCCGGCTCCCGGGGCTCCTCGGTGAGTGGGGCCGGGCGGGGCGGGCGGGAAGGGCGGCCTGCGGGGTGGGGGGCGTCGGGGGAGGGGCGCCTGAGGGAACGCGGGGGGGGCGCCTGAGGGGAGGGGGGGGGAGGGGGGGGGCGCCTGAGCGGAGGGGGGCGCCTGAGGTAATGGGAGGCGCCTGAGGGGAGGGGTGGTGAGGGAGGGGCGCCTGAGGTAATGGGGGCGCCTGCGGGGAAGAGGCGCCTGAGGGAACGCGGGAGGGGGGGCGCCTGAGGGAACGCGGGAAGGGGGGCGCCTGCGGGGTGGGGGGGGTTGAGGTAATGGGGGGCGCCTGAGGAGGCCTGAGGTAATGGGGGGCGCCTGAGGGGAGGGGGTGGTGAGGGGAGGGGCGCCTGAGGTAATGGGGGGCGCCTGAGGGGGAGAGGCGCCTGAGGGAACGCGGGAGGGGGGGCACCTGGGGGTGGGGGCGGGGAGGAGACGCCGAGGGAGCGCGGAGGGGGAGGGGCGCGCCGCGGGGGGCCGCCGTCCCCGCTCGCGTCCTCTCCTGCCCCGGCTCGCGGCCGCGCGGGGCCGTGGGGTCGCGCGCCGCCCGCAGCCTCGGCGGCCGGAGTGTCCGCGCCGCGTGTCCGTGTCGCCGCGAGCGCGGGCGGCGATGGCCGCGGCGGCAGGTCCCCGCCCCCCCACCCCCGTCCGCCAGCGACCGACGTGGCGGGGAGCGAGCCGGCCCCGGGCCTGCCTCCGCCCGAGGCGCCCGCCCGCGGCGGCCTCCTGCGCCACCCTGGGCCCCTCAGGACCGTCGCCGCGAGGGCCTCGAGGTCAGGGTCACTGGACATCGTGGGGCCGTGGGCGTGAGGACAGCGGTGCGGACAGGGGCCCCGGGCCGGGGAGGGCACTGGCGGCCCAGGCTGCTCCGACCCGGGGCTGCCCCTCTGGGCTCCGGCCCGCCTCCGCCCCCGCCCCGGTCCGGCCAGACACTGCAGCGCCCAGTGGGCGCGGCCTCGGGGGGTGGCCGGTTCGCGGGCCCAGCGTCTCCTCGCACACCCCTGACCCGGTGGGCAGCACGGCCCAGGTCCGCCCTGTTCCGGGGAGAGCGCTGTTTGGAAGGGAGGAGTCCCGGTGTGGAGCGTGTGTCCTGTCCCCACGTCCGGGTGTGGAGCGTGTGCCCTGTCCCCACGTCCGGGTGTGGAGCGTGTGTCCTGTCCTCACGTCCTCGGCTGCTGTTGTCAGAGCCACCGCTGCCTCGAGGCCACCCGTGGGGGCCACCCCACGCACAGATCACCCTCTCCAGAAGAGCCCTCGTGGGAGCCTGGGGGCTTCTTCCACCTTCAGGACCTAGAGACCAGCGAAGAAGGCCCAGCCGTGCACCAGCCCTCTGCTCTGGGCTGCGTTCCCTCCCTCACGTGAGAGCTGTTTACTCAGATGGCCCGACGCCACCCTCCACGTACACACCAGTCAGGGACCGCCAGGCTCCGCTGATACCAGCCACTCGGTGTTCTAGGGAAGGCAGCTTCCGTGGGATGAACAGAAGGCCGGTCCTTGACTGTACGCTCTGTTTCCATTACAATTGTCAGCTCATAGCATTTTGCCAAAGTCACCGAGGACGCAAGAAGGGGAAGGTGGCTGAGGGAGGGAGCGAAGGAAGCCCACAGATGGAAGGGTGTGAAGAGAAGATGGCCTCTCACTGACCTGGGTGCTGTGGTATTTGGCTACAGATGAAGTTGAATCACATCCTTAAAAAAGGGGCCTTATTCCTCCTCCATTCATTATGAGCCCCAAGGAGCCTCCTGGACACAGTCCCTATACGGGATGATGTTAGGAACCCTCACATCACTAAAACTGTCTCCAGGACTACAGGACATGGGTTTAAACTGCTGCCTTCCTTGCACGACTGGGAACTTCCTGGCAGTGTATACAGATGGCAAGACGTAAGTGTGGTCTTCCCACATGGGGCCCTAACCTGGGTAGTATGTAGCCTTGTCTACCTGTGTAAGCCCCCTGTGTCCTGTCTACCCTGTCCTCATCCCTGTACCCTCCTCACCCAGAGTGCTGCTGCCGTATCCTCATAAAGTCTCCCATGGCCAGCCATGAAAGGCGTATTCTGCCCTTTTTCTCTCTCTCTGCATCTGGATCCTGTTAGGTTATAGTCACAGCAACTACATTGTTCCAAATAATGATGCACAATGAAAGATACACCTCAGATATGGCCCCAGCCGTGTCACCTGTAACCTACGTATTCACTTAGCTGTTAACACTCAACTTCAGGTTGAGGCCTACAGAACACACACGGTTCACAGAGATCTGAGTGTTTGCTTCTTGCTTGCACCATTAGGTTGTAGGTTAGAACAAGGAGTCGGGAGTCACCGAAACCTAAGACAAGTTCTTTCTGTCCTGGGTGCCTGGCCTTGAGCTAGGGGCCTCTCCACATTTAGACAGTACAAGAGCTCGTGACGAAACTGTGGGTCAACAGTACTACCACATCTGAGTTTATTTTCATTGCCCTGAGGCACACTCCAGGACGTGCCCTTATTTCCACAACAGCTGCTGGCAGCATCCCAATGACAGTGGATGTCCCACCTTCCCCTTGCTTCAAGGGCACCCTTTCCCCTTTGTCACTTTAGCTTCCTGCCTTGTACCACCCATCGTGTCCACGTCTTTTTGGTGCAAAAGGCTTCATCATGGCACATACAGTATGTACCATTATCTGTGACACGTTCTCAGAGCTGAAGTGAGTGAGAATATGGCACCCCTTTTCCATGACATGATGCTTTGCTTGTAGCCAAAATGCCATTGCTGTGTCCAGCAGCGCTGTCCAGGACAGTTTTGTGATTTGCTTCTCTTCATTTACTCCCACTTTCGGGTTTTCCTTGCTCCTTCCCTCTGCCTTTCTCTATGATTTCAGGACATCCTTTTGTTTAGGTGCTCAATACTTTTTCCATATTCTGATGTGAATGTAAGCCCTTTGTCTCGAAGCCACTCTTCAGTTACAGGGAGGCCAGTTCGTGAGCCAGCTCAGGCAGCCCCACGTTTAAGGGCAGTCATATCAAAGACCTTCCTCCTTTTGCTAGAGATAGGAATTTTCTCTGCAAAGGGACAGAGTCAACCTTTCATGCAAATTTTGCTCAGACAATCCGAAGTCAGACCTCACTAATGCACCTGTCTTTGAAGGCAGCTATGTTTATTTTCCTCCTTTGTTTTCGCCCCCTGATTTGCCCACACATATTTTTCATTCACCACAAGCCCCCGGAACTAAGAAGGAGGGAGCAGCAGGAGCAAGAGTCAGCTTGTTTTGTGGACTAGATGGTCTGATTGTTTATTTTTAAATCAAAGCATCCTCCCTGCCACAAAAGCACAAATCCATCTTTGCTTCTTGGGGTCCGGAGTCCTTCATCTTGTTGGTTGTGGGGTAACGAGCAGGCTGCCCTCCCCCAGAGCCAGAGTCCTGTCTTGAGCCTTTATCTGTTGTCTCCCCCTGCCCTGGCCCCTTTGCCCTCAGGTGCTAATGATGTCCCTGTGCAGAAGGAAGGAGACACATAGAAAACCCTGGGCTTTCAGGGAAGGGAGTCGCCAGACAATGGGCTCACCCACGAAATCAGATGCATTGAGTGTAACTGTGTGGTGGCAGTCTCCTGTGTCCCAAGATGGCAGTTAAACGCGTCAGACTTGGGAGGCATGTGAGGGGAATAAAACAGGCTTTCAGGTTTCCTCTCCATGCAAAGCTAGCTGTGCGTCTCAGCATCTCACAGCTCTCCTTTAAAAGCCCATCCGTTTTCACACCTAGTTACCAAGATCATCCTCAGTGGTGCCCATGAGC
The DNA here is from genome assembly GCA_030015415.1 of Cynopterus sphinx. Lineage (NCBI taxonomy): Eukaryota > Metazoa > Chordata > Mammalia > Chiroptera > Pteropodidae > Cynopterus > Cynopterus sphinx. The sequence continues at coordinate 226,155 of CM057393.1, forward strand.
AGGTATGCGGGTGTGCTAATTTGCAGTAGGCCGCTCGCCACTTTCCGTGGTGGTGGTGCTGGGCCTATCGTGGCGCCTGGGCCAGAAATGTCAGTGGGCTCTGAAATGTGAGGACTTGCGTTCCGATTTCCCCTGAAAAAGGGCAGTAGCAGCAGGTGAAGCTGAGACTCCTCCGAGATGTGCAGCCCAGGGCTCAGCACCCCAGGGTGTATGTTTTGGTGAACTCTGGGATTCTTTTTTGTGATAATGATCTCTGGACTCCAAGTGCATTTCATTCTCCTTTTCAGATGCAGTGTTACCTAATTTGGGATGTACTCACTTACACACTTTTCTTTGAATTTTTGCAAGTTAGGAATATGAGGCAAGGTATAACGGAGAAATGGTGTCAGCTGAGCTGACATTGTGCCCCGGGCTTGTTAAGGAAGGGTTCCATTACCTTAGAATGCTCTTAGAGCATTGCCTTAGAATTTCAAACTTCCTTATGAGAAGGTGTTTTAATTACTGTGACCAAAACTAAAAGCAATCCCCTGGCTTTGAGTGGCAGGTATTAAGGTGTGTCTGCATATGTGCAAATATTGCTGGGTTAAGGCTTGTTTATGTGGAGAAGCTTAAGAACTGGGCAGAAAGGGTTTTCATCCCGATGTATCCTGGTAGGTATCCATAAGCCCAGGGAGGCTCAGCTACATAAGAACCTATCTTATCTCTTCAGACAAGATGTTCCATTTCCAGAGAAAGCAAACAGCTGAATTCATGGCAGATAACCCTGCTCCCCATAAAAGCACCTGGCAGCTGTTTTTTACATTAGTCTAAATTGACCTTCATAAGATCCAGCTGGACTTATTTTTTTTTAATTTTGGTTAATAGGAGGCCAGAAAACTAGAGAAGCAGAAAAGTCAACGCACTTTTCTGCTACCTGGAAACAGAATGGAGACAGTTTGCTGATGGGAGAAGGAAGGTTTGTCCTTTAATTCATGCTATCTCTCTCACAGCTCTGCCACAAGTGCTATATAAATATCTAGGGCAGGAAGCGAACAGGGGTGCGGTTCTCCTGGAAACACTTATGTCCACATACTAAGGAACTTTTTTGTCAATCTGCCTCTGTGCTGATAAGTGGGTGACTCCCGGGTTAGTCTAAGAAATTGAGCTTTGGACCGGAGGTGCTGACGTGTGAAACATCAGTGATAATCTGTCTTTAAAATGGCTACTGTGTGCATGATGCGAAGAATAAGGAGAAGAATAAGGAAGCCTGCAGGGCTCTGCCATGCTCACTGGTGTTAGGTGTCTTGAATGGAGGTAGATAAGACAGTGTTTGACTTATTTTGTTTTTATCTGTCCCCTCCAGACATATCCTGTGAATCAGAAAAGGCAGGGGCACTGCCTCTCAGCACGTGTGACTAGTGATGGTTCCCGTGGGGCCGTTCAAGGGTCTGGCTGGCGGGAGGGTTGAACTAGTAGTTATGAAACAGATTGGGGAGCTTTCTCCTTTTATTTAGATAAAAGTTATCATGCCAGTAAATTGATTTTTCCTTTTAGGGTACCATTCTACATATTGATTCCAGTGACAGGTGAAGGAAATCCCATCATGCCAATACTGCTCATGCTCTCCCTTCGTAATGACAGCCTGCTCCGTCTCCCGAGCCATGGCAACCCCTGACGCTTTCTAAGTGTGGTTACATGTACTCCCCAGAATAAGCTCGATGGGGGAGCATTTCTATTTCCATTTTACAGATGGAAAGACCAAGGCTGGGAATGGCTAATTAGCACACTGAAGGACATGGGTGCTGGGATGGGGTCCTGGGTCTCCGGCCTTCAGAGTCTCCTTTCTTTTCCAGTGGACGATCCCAGAGTGGGGAAGGGTTAGCTCTGTAGGATGCAGGTCCCAGCAGAAGGGTTCTTCACACTGTTAGAACACATCCCTCTAACTCCGCAAGAACAGGGGTGTCTGCCTCTTACTATCGTAATGATAGGTGACACTCACTGGTCAGACTGCCTCTCTCTGAGGAGCTTCGGAATGTCTAGGTTCTGGGCTGCTCTGGGAGAATTTGGAAATACTCTTTGACCATGGCAGGGGGGAGTGATTTTTCTGACCTGCGTTTTGTTCTGGGTGGCAGATTCCATCAGCTGGTTTGCTTCTCCGTGGGAGTTTTGATATTTGGAAATGGATGACTAGTGTTTGGACACCTTCAGCCTGCCCATGATGGCAGGAATGCCAGTGCCCCTGTAGAAGTCGCTGCTTGATGTGTCCATAAACACTCTGCTCAGAATGCTTCTCTGCTTCCATCAGTTTTTCTCCCCGGCCACACCCCTTTGGCAACCATCAGCTCATTCTCTATATCTACGGGTCTATTTCTGCTTTGGTCTGTTTATTCATTTGTTTTGTTGTTTTTTAGATTCTACGTATAGGTGAAATCATATGGTATTTGTCCTTCTCTGTCGGACTGATTTTATTTAGCATAATACCCCTGAGTTCATCCATGCATCACAAATGACAAGATTTCATTCTTTATCCATTCACTTACTGAGGGACATGTAGGTTGCTTCCATATCTTGACTATTGCTATTAATGCTGCAGCGAATATAGGGGTGCTTATATCTTTTTGAATCAGTGTTCTTGGATTTCTTAGGATAAATACCCAGAAGTGGAATTGCTGGATTGTATGGTAGCTCTATTTGTAAATTTTTGAGAAACTGCCATACTGTTTTCCATAGTGGCTGCGCCAATTTATAGTCCCACCAACAGTGCACGAAGCTTCCCTTTTCTCCATGTCCTCGCCAGCACTTATTTGTTGATTTATTGATGATAGTCATTCTGACAGGTGTGAGGTGATCTCATTGTGGTTTTAATTTACATTTCTCTGATGATGAGTGACTGTCGAGCATCTTCTCATATGTCCCTTGGCCATCTGTGTGAACTCTTTGGAGAAATGTCTGTTCAGGTCCTCTGCCCATTTTGTTTGATTTTTTGGTGTTGTGAGTTTCTTATATATTTTGGATATTAACTCCTTATTGGATGTATCATTTGGGAATATCTTCTCCCACTCAGTAGATTGACTTTTTGTTTTGTTGATGGTTTCCTTCACTGGGAAAAATCTTCAGTTTGATATAGTTCCATTTATTTATTTCCATCAGATTTTAAAAATGCAATAATACCAACACCAAAGAAGTTAGTCTCATTTCAGACTTGTTACAACGAAAAGCCCACTTCAGAGTAAGGGAGGAAGGAAGGATTGCTTTCAAAAGAAAATTTTAAGATTGAGTTCTGTCAAAGGTCAACATTGAGAGTGGCAAACAGGCAAAGGATGGCTCATTTTAGTCACTATTCTTTCATGAGTTGTGCTGGTAGATGAAAGAATGGAACTTTTCCTCATATGACGTGGGCATTCTGTGTCACCCTCTGGTTCTAAAAGCCCGTTTTGGCTTTTGATGCAATGTCCTACATACAGTACAAAGGATGTTTTTGGAAATGGTTTGTTTGATGGACAGCATTTTCAGCAAAAAGGCTGACCTGGTTTCCAAAGGGAAAAGGACTTTATGTTAATGGTGCAAGTCAGTTCTGACTCCAACAGCACAACACAGTGAACTTGAAAATGGACGGAGCAGCCAACAAATTGGCCATGGAGGCAGAGGCCTTTTCCATTTGAGGCTGTGGCTTTAATCCAGCCGGAGGCAGTCATTAACCTGTGACACGGCTTGAAGCCCATTCAGCGGTGTGTATGTTCTCTGACGTAGCTGGCATTCTGTAGTGGCCCCAGAGGAGGCGTGCCAGCGAAAGCAGTTTCTTCACGGCGGCAGCGTGCCTGCCCTCCACTGGCCTTCCCGCCTCAGGTCACCTCGGTCCTGCCAAGGCTCATCCCCTTTTACCAAAAAGGGCTTCGGGAGTTCTTGAGTCTCTTTCCCTACTTTTGCCTAAAAATAGGCGGAGATTAAGATCAGCTCACTCACATTGGATTCAAGTGTCGTGTGAGCAGACATGGATGCCATTAAAGCCTGTAGGAATCCGTGCTCAGCTCCGAGGGGGGAACCGTCCTCGGGACCTGGCCTTTCTGTGGCCTTGTACCTGCTTCACCAGGGTGTTCTGGTCCTTGAGTCTATGAAACAGTCAACGCAGATGAAAGAGGATCCCAGCAGAGCCAGACACAGGCCGGGATTTCTGAAAACGTTGTGGGAATGAGTGATGTGGGTCCAGAATACAGATTAAATGACAGAGATACCATCCCAGTGCAGCATGCTGACCGACTGAGAGGTTGCCTTATCTTTTTAATCGGGTGATCTTTACGGCTTACGCTCGTACTCATTAGAAATCAAGAGAAATGGAAGGACCCATAGGCTCTCTGAATTGATACTGCAGCGAAGTGCCGAATTCTTGGAGGTTTTTGAGAGCATTACGTGAGAGGGTTATAGGAGCTGGTGGGAGCGTCCTTGGTGATGGCGGTCCTAGTTGTTGTCCCCAGAAGCTCCAGGTTCCTGCCCCTGGAGGTTGGAGGTTGATGGCCAGGCAGGGTGGAATATTGTTATTATTGAAAATAACACTACTTTGGTGACCTCAAGTCTCACCTGAATTGACTATTGAGATTTTTGCAAAAGCATTACCATTACATTTTAAATAGTAACATCATTGTTTTTTAATAAGCAGATTTAAAAAATAGTCACACTCAACTGGGATGCAGGCTGATCATGTTGTAATAATGAGAATAATTAAGCACCGTCTGGAATTTAGTTCATATCATTCCTTCAAAAAGCTAAAAGCCCTTGAATAAAAGAAATAGAGCTTAAATAAGTCATAGAAATTTCTTACACATTTAGGCGAAAAGTGTATAAAAAGAGATAGTACGTTTTGTTTTTCAGGTGCACCAACCACTTTCCTTTAAAATATGTAATGTTCGATGAATGCAAAACCCAGGACACTTTTTGTAGTCCACGTGACACGTCTAGCTTGCACGGTTCTTCAGTTCTGGACTTTTGTTTTGCCACCGAACATGGAAAACCTCTGGCCACAGAGGACGATGGACTCAGACTCTTGCAGGCGCGTCGCGAGCTTCACGCGGCCCTGGCCGCACTCGGGGCCCCAGTGTCGCGAGCGCATTGGCCTGGTGACCCACAAACCGCGGCCTCCCGGCGCCGCGCCCCCTCACCCTGGCAGTGCTGCCTGCAAGGCGCACCTGGCACCTGGCGCCCGGGCTGGAGCGAGGTGCGCGTCGCCCCCGTGCGGGTGAGAAGGGCCGGGCCTGACGGGAGCGTGGCCTCTCGCTGCCCCGGACGTCCGCCTGACCCTTCGGCCCCTGTCGCCGTGGGCCCTGGGCTCGAGCTCCGACGCGTGGGCCTGACGGACTGAGCCCCCCTTAAGCTGCGTCTGCGGGCCCTGCCGCCCCTCCCTGCTCCCCCGGAGCCAGCCTGGCCCTCCCCAGTGCCCGGCCTCGGGGGCAGCTCGGGGCTGAGTCCCGCGGACCGCAGCTCGGCCCGTCTGTGGAGAGGCGCGTCGGGGCGTGGGAATCCTGTGCGCTCTCGGCCTCCCCCGGCGGTGCCAGCTCCCAGGGAGGAGCCCTGGGCTCTGGACCGATGCCCGTTCCTGCTGTTTGCTCCCCGGTGAGTCACCTGTTCCTCCCCGGCAGCCTCGCTCTCAGAGAAAGGAAGACGAGGAGAAGTAGCCACAGTCCCCTTTCTTCTCGGAAGGAGCTTTCGTGAGGCTCCTTGGGTTCTGCAGATCCTGGGCCACTCGTGGAGGCGGCGATGGGGGCTAGGGCAGGGCGGGCGGGGGCGGTTAGAAGCTGAACCGTGTGCACTCCCGTGCCCGGACCACCAGCCTTCACTGTGTTCCCGCGTCCCCATTCTGCCTTGTTTGTGAACGAGTGTGATTTGTGGCTAGCTTGTGTCGCAGCTTATCCTTCCCCGGAGAGAACCCTTCAGGGATGCCTGTGGGCTGTCAGGTGGGAGTCAGGGGTCCCCATGTGTAGCCCTAGTGCTGTGGGGGACATACTCGGGGCTTGCCCAGCAAAAACTCCAGGTTATCAACCCCTGATGTCCATTTCACTCCTGATACCTGGAATATACTTTAGGAAAAAGGCTTTGTGGCATGGTTGAGTTGGAACAGAGAAACTGGGATGTCCGAAGCAAAACTGGGCAGACTTTCATTTCTTGCAGAACCAGTTTTGGACTGAAATCCTGTCAGGAGCCTGGCAGGGTCCCCATGCAGGGTGCATCCAGTGTCCAGGCTGTACCCGTTGTGCTGGTTACGGTGCGTATTCACCACGCACATGTGTCTCCTGACCACGCCACACCTTGGGTCTCTTGTTTGCCTTTGTCTTGTTTGGGGCAAGAAGCGAGCATTTCGTGGAGGGGGCATTTCATCACGTGTGGGCAATGAAAACCCAGGGGATGCGTTTTCACAGGGGTGCTTCCCTGCTGGGAGCATGAGCGGAGGAAGCACTTTGACCACTTGAGAAAAGAAACTTTTTTTCATGGGAAAATGATTTTTCAGAATGAAGATTAGATAGTCTAGTCTTTTAAGTAGCAGGATGTACTTATTTTCTAATTTCTATGACATTTTCTCATTGTCTGTTCCTAACACATAATGAACTTAGATTTTAATTTACCTTCGCCATAAAAGATGTGATTGCATACTACAGATCAAATAACTAGAAATGGGTAATTACATTGCTGGTACGTACAGAATTCATAGGACAAGCAAATGTCTAGGAGAATGGACCAAGGGAATATCAAAAGAACAGTCTGGGGATGGAAATTGCTAGTAAAAATATTGTAGGTGTGTAAGGGACAAAAAGTATCAATCTTTAGCTACAAAATTAGTTTCTACCTGGTTTTATCTATGTTGTCTCTTTGGGAAGTATCATGGAGTTCTCAAAGAATATCTTGATTGAGTGATTTTGGGAAGGTACACATGTGCAGTGAAGCTGAAAATTTGGCTCTTTATGTAGATATGCCTGTTCTTACTCTCCCAAGGTTTTGAGGCAGGGAAATGTAGATGTCAAATCCATTGTAGGGCACTAAGAAACTACATCATTGACACGTCAGTACATTAATTAAGAAGTCTGTTAGAAATGTTAAAAATGATGCGTCCAGCCTAAACTGATATTATTGAAGAATATATAGCATTTGTTGAATGATTAAATGTTTTCCTCAGGCACTCCGAATGAACAACAGATAGCTAGGGTAAATTTAAAGTCAAGCACTATGAACAAAAGGGTGTTCCATACTGTGAGAGGTGATCTTACATAAACTAACTTCTCACCAAGACTGTAGATTAAAGGGATACTAATCCCAAAATCAAAGCCTCCTTTTGAAAGATTTTACCCAGGTATGGGTATACTGTTACTGTGTTCCAAATGTTGTATGTCCACATATATTATCCAGAACATCCAAAGATGCTGCTTCGCCGTGTAAAATAAATGAATAATGTAAGGAAGGATACAGCCTCTGAAGAAAGGGCGGAGGGTTGTTTTAACGTGCACCTGGAAGAGCAGGAGGCGATCCGTTTCTTTAAGTAACCCGGTGGTCTCGACTGGGAACTCAAGTGTCTGGGCACAGGTTAGGTTGTCCTAGCCGGGGTGGGCGTTGTGCTACTGGGACCTAGAGAGTGGAGGCGGGGACGCTGCTGAACGTCCCACAGTGCACGGGTTGCCCCCACCCCAGACACCCGCCCACAGAGCATCCCCTGGAGGGTTAGCCGGGGTCGAGCCTGTCTGAGGAGCCTGGCGTAGCTGCAGAGTGATGGGGGGCAGCTGCCGGCCACGCTCACGTGCAGGAGAGGAAGAGATCAGCTTAAACTGTGGCGGCAACGACCGTGACGGAGAGAAGGGATCTTGCCCTGCAGACCCTCCTCCAGCTCTGACAGAGTGACCGCTGTGCCAATCTGAGCCGATCGCTGTTCCGGCTGAAATGTCCCCAAACCTCGGGGACGAGACCTAACGCCCACACCTCCCACCCCTTACCCCCTGTGCTCCTGCTGTCCTCCACCTCCCAGCAGTGGGGTCCGCAGGTTTGATGGCACACCCCAAAAGAGATGTGCACGTGTTTACGCAGATACAGGTACTGATTTACAGATTATATGTGTGCTCTCCTGAACGGATACTGTCAAACGAAAAGCACGCTGAAAAGAATGCGGTTAAACGTTACCAATGATTAAAATATCATTGTCGAAGGCTCCACAACTTTGCAGTCGCTGAAGTTAATAGTGTTCCGGATGCTTAGTTTTTAAATGTCGTTTTAATCTCCATGGCTTCAAGCTGTCCTCTACCGTCTGGAGGAGCGACGTGCACTCAGAGCGCCGTCCACCGGCCACGATGGCACCGGTGCGTCCGTACGTGACAGCGTCTGAGGATGGCTCGCCGTCTCCGTGGCCGCCTCCTTGTTGGGCCCGAGGAATCAGCCCGCCATGCCTGCGACCTCAGGAGCGTCTCAGGAAGGGATCCCACTAAGAGGAGTCTCAGCTCCTTAGATGGTCTGACATCCTTGCCAGCCTCCCCTCGGGTCGACCCGGACTGCGTTTGGTTAACACGGGCCACCTCGTCCGGGAGTCTCGTCGCCACGCGTGAGAGCTGCGGCACATCGTGACAGCCGGTGGCGGGTTGTGCACGCTTCCCGCGTCCGGACTCCCGGGGCTGTGCGCCACAGGCCTGGGGAGCCCGCCGATCAGACGTGCTTCGTTTTCCGTCGCTGCGAGGGTCAGTGTGTCCCAACATCGCATGCTCGGAGGATGGCGCCAAGAAGATGAATAGCCCCGCAGGGTTTCCGAGCTGGTCCAGCTTCATCAGTTCACAAAGAACTGCTGGGTAAGACGACTCCGACCTGAGGATGTCGACGCCTCGAGAGCGACCCGGACAGAGAACCTGCCTGCGCAGGGCCGCGGGTCGCTGGGTCTGAGTCCCCCAGGAGACGCGGACGGAGCCAGAGCCTGCGAGTGGGCGCGGCGGGAAGTTAGGAGGCGGGCTCCGGGTCCTCCGGGATTCCCGCCTGCCACCTCAGTCGGACTCTTCGTTTCCAAAAGTGATGCCAAAGAGTGCCTATTTTCCACAAGGAGCGTCATCTTATTGTGAAAATGCCTTTACTTTTCTGAACGTCCTCTGGTCTCGGCAGCACGTTTGGGAAGCGATTTCCCTTCTCGGCCCGCCCCATCTCTGCCGGTTGGCAAGAAGCATCGTGAAAGGCAGAGGCGTGTGGGCTACCAGACGACGCGTCTGGGCCGGGCCGACCGTCAGTCCCTGGCAAGGGTTTTCACAAGAGCAAAAGGAGGAAGGGGACGCACTTCTGCGCCGGACGCACTGGACTTTTTGGCTGCTGCCCATCACGCATCACTCAACTCCGGGACAACCCCGTGCATTAGACCCCTGTTCTAAGAACATTTCAACATGGTTAACAGTTATTCTCTAGCTTAGTGTCAGGGACTGCGATCTACTCATTCAGTTGGAATAAAATGTAAATCGTTCAGAAAATACGATCTCTTTGGGAGCTTACCAAACTGGCGATTGTCAGTGGGACGAACAACACATATCATGTTCGCATCTTCATTTAAAAACCGCTCTTTTTACATCAGCTTAATCGCTGTTTGCTGAAGAGCAAGATCTACAGCCTTTCCGTGCCAAGGTCCCAGAAAGAGTTCTGTGTCCAGTGGTGGAGGACCGAGGCACTTGACAAGCCTGCCAGGAACACACGAGAGTCAGGACAAAACAGAAATGTCAAGGTCAGAGTAAAGAAATAGGGCGGAAACAGAAGAGGAGGATCAGGATGTTAGTCCTGGGGAGGGGCTGGGAGGGCATCCTGCTTCTTGAGCAGGGGTCCCTGGTGCCTCTGAGAGGCGAAGTGGGACCCCAGAAGACCACACGCTAGGAGAAATGGTTCCACAGAGACAGGAGGCCTTCGAAGGGAAAGAGGCCCAGCTGCGAGCTATCTCGTCCTGTTTGGGAAAGGATCTGGGGTCCCTGGGCCCTTGGACACTGGACAGAAGCAAGTGGAGGAAGGTAGCATCGTTACTGCTTCCAGGCGGCTCTACAGCTGTTTGCGTCGCTGAGTAGGGCCAAGCAAAAGGCTGTTTTGAAAGAAATTCAGGTATTTATCCTCTGTCAGATTCCTCCATTTTCACTGTGAACGAAGGCTTCTGGTTTTCCACTGAATCGTATCATTTCCTGGGTAGAAAAGCCTCTGGTCAGTACTCGGGACCAGGCACTGGACGTGTAAACCCCAGCGAGGCGCCGTGCCCGCCCTCCAGACCTGTTCCTGCCCCTGGAGGCTCACCCGGGCCTTTCTCTCCCCTGTGCGTCCCCGGTGCTTGTCTCATCACGGGCTGTCACCAGGTGAGCTCACTCCGCTCTGGAGAGACCTCTTCCGTGTCCCGCACGCCGTTAGTCGTTTGGGGCACTCTCGCCTGTCTGTCTCCACGTGGGAAGACGTTGCTAAGTAAACGCCGAAGTTTTTATCTCACAGATCCTCACTGTGTCGCGTGTCCTAATTCTTGCCAGGAAACGGAAGCAGCACCTAGGAACCTGGCTTTTACCTTAGGGCCCCTTAAGAAATAGACGCTTTTCATTCGCTGTGCTGACCGACAGGGACCTCTTTAAAAACAGCAACATTCAAAGCAAACGAGAACCTCTGACCCTGCAGCGGGCGAATGCAGCGAAGCGAAATAGGGAACTGATCGGACACTGAAGGCTCGCTAGGTGGGTGTGGAAGACGCGACACTGAACGCTTGCGCGTGGGGCGCCCGCGGGCAGGCGGTGTTTGGGAAGGCCGGGGGTCCGGTGCCCCAACCTTCCTCCCCTCCTGTGTCTCGTCCGTGGCCTTTGTGACTTTGCTGTCTGGGGCCTGCCTCTTGGGCGAGAGAAGAAAGATCTGTGCGTCCCTAAACAGACATGGAAACGTCAGCTTCTGTGCTATGAATTGCTTCCTTAGCCACGAACCACGGTTGACATCAGTCCCCCCCTTTCTCAAGCGTCCGCGCCGGCGTGGCGTAGCCGGAACGGTGACTCGGCATCGTAGGAGCCTTGCGACGGGCCGTGCGGTCGGGGCCTGTGAGGCCGTTGGTCTGGCCCTCCGCCCCGCGCTCCGCTGGGCGCCTGCTCTCGGCTGGGTCATAGATCCGGAGCCAGGAAACGCGAAACGTGTGGGAGGGAGACGTGCGCGAGGAGGGGCGCGCGGGTCTGCACTTGGCACGCGCGGTGGTGCGGGCAGGTGCGGACGCTCAGCTCCCTCGTCCTGGCCGCACAGACCAGCTCGTGACCCGGCCGGGCGTGCCCCGCGCCCCATCTGGGCTGATTGAGGTCCCCCCGTCCCCCGCCGGCAGCACCTGGGCTCGCGCTGGGTCTGAGGCCTGCGGCCACGTGTGTCCTCTCCTGAGCACACAGGGCCTTGACGCAGGGCCCCACGTTCGCTGCCCCGGTGCGGGTCAGGGTGCGAGAGGTTCTGGGCTGCGGCGGCGCGGAGGAGCTCGGGCCTCGGATGAGAGAGGAGGCGGGTAGAGGCGGACAGGCTGGGGTGTCCGGAGCCCAGGCCACCTGCCCTACGAGGACCGCAGGCCCTGGAGGTCGGCTCCCCATACGCTTTCTGGCTTGAGGAAGGGAACCCCATGTGGAGCTAGGGGGTTCTCTCCCGTCTCCCCCTGGCCTTGGCATGGGCTCTGCGTTTCCTGGTGGGGACAAGCGCTGTGCTGTTTGCTGTTCCAGCAGAAGAATGGCGGATGCGCCGTGTCCCGGGGGCCTTTCCCGCTCCTCCTCCCGGGTGATTGTATTCCTCCTCTTATCGCGAGTGGCCAGGCGATGTCTTTGTGGGCAGCGAGGTTAGCTGTACACACGAACCCCAAGCTCACCAAGCCGCCCTGTGTCTGGCTTGCCCCAGCTGGCAGCGAGAAATGTCACGTTAGGTGCTCGAAGGCCAGGGAGGTGGAACAGGTGCATCTGGAGGGGCCCTGGCTTTGTGGAGGCCCAAACTCGGTTTCCTTCCAGGTAGCTCAGTGACGATCCAGCCCTGGGAACTCAGCCCACGCTCCCTTACGAAGCCGACGGATAACCCGAAGGTCGGCGTAGCACCTTGAGGACGTGCACCCAGGGAGTGACCAGAGTGGATCGTTTGCCCTGAGTTTGGTCACCTGCTGAGGGTAGAACAAACGCGGTGTCCTCGATACCAAAGAGACGACCAGTGACTCATTTTTATTAGGTCAGATTTATTCCCTCTGAAAGGCTTTTTACTATTCTGAGATTATATTCTTCTTCTTCTTTTTTTTTTTTTGATGTTAGTGATTGTTTCTTTTAAGAAGTGATTGTGATAACAGATGGTAGGTTCTTTTTTCTTTAAGGATTTTTAATTGGAAACACAAACATTTGGCAACCTGATATAAGTTCCCCAAATCTGAAAAAAAATTTCACTAGTCTATGAAATTAAAAAAATAGAAACCACTATTTCAGAAAACTTTTTTCTTTCAGTTTTATTGAGATGTAAGTGACGTACAGCACTGTCAGTTTAAGATGTGCAGCACAGTGACGTGACTTACATATATTTAGAAATCATTACAGTGCCTTTGACATCCATCATCTCATGTAGGTACAAGAAAGAAGAAGAAGAAAGAGAAAAAGCTTTTTCCTTGTAAGGAGGACTTTCTTAGCAACTTTCAAATGTACCCACAGCAGCAACGTTTGCTGTGCTCGTCACGTGGAAGGGTTGTTTCTACGAAGTGTGGCAGCTGAGCGGTACCTGCTCCAGCCGTGTGTTTAGAGGATTTGTGCTAAGTCTCACGATGTCGTGCGGTGTAAACCAGGCATTCGATTGACACCAAGACCTTTCCTGGCCCATTCCCTCGCTATGTTGGCCAAAGGAAATTCATTCTAGGGAAAAAAGATGTTTGTTTTTCTCCCAAATTAGGGGCTCGGGAAGGAATCATTTTATGTTCCTATGGTCTCTGGAAGTAACAAGGGAAAAAGTAAGGGGTTTTATTATGTTACGATATTAGTTTTATGAGCGGCCAGACTGTCTGCTTCTCTGGACCTCAGTTTCCCCATCTGTAAAATAAGGAAACTGAAGTAGATATATGCACAGTAGACAGTTTGTAAACACCTTTTTAATAAATGGGGGCACCTTTTTGACGCACGTCTTCGTGGCAGTGATGGACATAGTGGCAGCACACTGGTCATCCCTGCGTCCAGGACGACCTGCACGCTGCCCCACATCTGGGATGGGCCTGGGTCCCGGGCCCGGGCAGGGACCCCTGCCGGGTCTCCACTTCCTCCCGGAGCTTCTGGCATTTCCCTGTCCCCCACCCCCGTCCGACCGCCGCCAGCCCGTCCTGGGGGACTGTGTCCATCCTCCTCCCGCACTTCCAGTCGTCGGTTGGCTTTGAGGTTGAGCTGCCTGCTTTGGGGGCCCGCTCAGCTCCCGGCAGGAGCTTGTGCGCTCACCAGATAACGAGTGGGCCCGCAGGTCCGCGGAGAGCCCGAGTCCCAGCCCGGATAGTGCTACCATCTCGGCACGGCTGGGCCGCAGCCAGCCCTCTGTCCCAGTGACGAGGCAGCCTGTCATGGGCCCAGGAGTTTTCTGCCTTAAGAGAGAGGAATAAACACCATTAATATCCGGCAAGGGCAGTGCACGACACGTGTCGTTCGTTTAGTTGGACGAAAGCCATTTCGCTTCCTTTAATCTTCGAGCGCTTCCATGGTGTAGTGTTCGCCAACAGACCCGCCTAAAAATAGCAGCGTTGGGTAACCTGTGATACGGCGGAGCTAGACTGCGAAGGGCGAGGGGGCTGTCCGCCCCCTCCTCCCACCAGAAGAAAATGATGAAGCTGAAAATCCTTCCTTCTTTGGGGACGTTTAAAGGAGGGACACCCGGAAGCTCAAAAAGGCCTCGTTTTGCCTTTGACGGGCACAGGGAAGGTGGGCTGTGGGGTCGTGGGCCCGGAGAGGGGTCTGCAGTGTCACTGATGTCATCTATCTGACGTTCTTCAAGTGCCCAAGAGCGAACGAGACCCGAAGTCTGTGGCCAGAGAGTGATCTGGTTCATCTTCGGGGTCATCACAACTGCTCGTGGTCTAGGGGGAGGTTGCTGAGGGCAGGAACATGGCTCACGGAGGAAACTGCTCAGCTCAGCGAGAGGCTAGCGCTGCGCTTGATGAGCAGGCTCGTCACCCAGCAGGGAAGTCACGAGCACCTCCATGCCTCGGTCCTCTTGCCTTTCAGGGGGTGACTGTGGTGAGCTCGAGTTAGGCCTTTCTGTTTATGGTGTGGACTCACGACAAACACGTGGAACCCTGGCGCAGGTCCCGCACGGGAGGGAGCCGAGTTCGGGGCCTCCGGTGTGCTGGGCCTCCCAGGGAAGCTGCCCTCTGTGGACGTGGCCACTGAGTGCTGGACCAGGGAGCCCGATGAGCCGCGCGTGGAGGGGGCGGGGCGGGGCGGGGCCGCGGCATCCGCCACCAGCCCTGGTCTGGCCGTCGGCGGAGCCCCCCTCTGCTCGGCTGTATCTGAAGGTGTCTATTCACCGCTGTCTGCCGGTCTGTGTCACGTCGCCACGGGTGCCGCCCGTGTGAACCGCAAGCTGGAAGTTACCCTCCCTGCGAAGTCGATCCGGTCCTCGGGCTGCGCGCCCCGAGGGCTCCCTGCTGTCCCGGAGCCTCGTGGTTTCACGGCAGAAGCCTAGTGCTTGCCTGTCCTCTCCTTGCCTCTGTCCCCACAGGATGGTTTTCCAGGCTGCGTCAGCACCCCTGGGGCTGCGTATAGTCTGCAGAAAGGCGGCACCGAGGACAGGGGGTGGACCAAGGGTCTTCTTGAAGTTTCTCATGAGCGCAGCTTCCACTAAGAAGCAAGCGCGCACACGGTGGGGCCGTGCGGGGCCCTGCTTGTCCCAAGCCTGATCCTCCTTGGGTTTGCGCTGACTCCCCTTTGCTCCACCTGGGCCTTCATTCCCCTTCGTGTTTCTGGCTCATTCAGCACACAGCCTTTCCTGAAGGAACGAGGGCCTGCTGGCTGAGCCGGTCACTCTCTGGGCCTTACCTGATGGTCTCTTACCTGCCCAGCAAGTAAACACGTGCCGAGTGAAACTAAAGCAGAACGTGTCTACGTGGAGACCGAGAATGCAGGAGAGGTGAAGGGCTCCAGGCAGCTGCTCCCAGGGGCCCTCGGGGGGACCGCTGGCATCAGGGCCCGGGCAGGAGCCTGGCGGGCGCCCACCAGCTGGCTCCCTGCTGATGCTGATGCGCTGCCCTGGGGCGGAATGCCGCTCACGTTCCTGTCGGTCTTCAAGCTGCTCAGAGTGGTGGGGTGACCCACGAGGGCATTGGGGTGCAGCGAGGGTGTGGGGTGACCCTCACCCTCTTACGAGACGATCGACCACGTCCATCGCAAAGTGCACAGCACTATGACCTGAAATTCTGCTTCTAGGAAATCCCTGTGCAACCTGCTTGCTCAAATGTGCAGAGAAGTTTGCCCAAGGATTTTCATTGCTGTGCCATCTTCCGTGAGGACACTAGAAACGACGTAGCTTTTCACGATCGGAGACTGGTTAAGTGCATCATTGTGTCCGCGCCGTAGGATCTTGGCTGTGGAAGAGTGAGGTGGAGCGACCTCCAGGGATCTGGATAGCAACAGTCCCAGAGCGTGAGCTCTGTGCCCTTCGTTCTTGTGTCTCGTTCAGTCCTCACGGTGGCCCTGTGTGTGGGAACCGTGGCGACACGCGTCCCATGGGTACATTCAGGCACTGTGGCTTCAGGGCTGCCGTTCTTAACCACTATAATAAGTATCCAGGTGTAAGGAAGGACCCTACCGGCAGGTTCTGAAAATACGTACGTGCGTTCCGGAGCTAGAAAGGAGCAGCCGTTAGAAAATGGGAATTTTGTTAAAGAGCTCACCATCTTTTCGAAGCTGAGACTGGGCCCAGAGTCCCCGGGCATCGTGGGCCCTTCCCCTGCCCTCCCTCTGCCCCAGGCCAGGACACGCTGTCCCCGTCTCAGAGGGACGTGGGCCCAGGCCGACAAGGACGCCCCAACGCCGGAGGCCGAGCCACGGGAGCAGCTGAACGCCGTGTGATTAGCTCCATTTGGAGGCCGTGGCCGTCGTCATCAAGTCGTGCTTCCGAGGGTTTGCAGCCCAGTTGTTCTCCGGCTGGCACCAGCTGGGTGCTGGCACCGCCTCCCCCGAACTTCGGGTTCTGAAGCGTCGCGGCCACTTGGCACGCTGCTGTATGCACACGCCTTGCATTTTGCTCTCCTTCTGCTTCCTTCTGCTGCACCCGTGTCGTTTCCGTCCTCTCCTGAGGGTGCCCGACGTCTAGCGAAGGCCGCTGGTGGGTGGTTCATGCCGGGTGATCAGTCACGAGTCCGGCCCCCGGGTTTTAGCTCCCAGTCTGCCACCTTGCTTTGGTGGCAGGGGTTTCAGCCCCCAGGCCGCCCTGTCCCGGTGCGCGCCCTCTTTCCCTGCCTCGGGCAGCGGGGGCTCTCCACGCATGTGGCGGCGATGTCTCTGCAGCCGGGAGGACCGCTCCCTGGCCCAGGGAGCACCTGCCGTGGGCAGTGCTGCGCTACCAGCCTCTGCCGCCGTTGATGCTGCGGGATCGGAGAGACACTGGGCGTCTTTGAAGGACCCGGGTCTGGTAAGAAGAAACCTTGTGCCTTCGGTCTGGGATTTCGTGAACGCACCTCTGTGCACGCGTGAGCGGGCCCCGGCGGCGTTCGCCGCCGTCGGTCCCGGGGGCCCATTGCGGCCGGCGGTAGCGGAAGAGCTTCCCCTCGCGGGGATGCTCGGCGCGTGCTCCCTCCCGGCGTCTGCGCGAGGAAGGGCGCCGTGCCTCTAGGTGCCGGTGGCCTGTTCACGACAGGGAGCTGACCGGACGCGCCTTTCCTTGTGGGAAGCGGAGGGGCCTCTTGACGCCGACGAGCCCGGCCTCGCCTGGCTTTCGCTTGCTACCGCCGCGGCTGCCGCTCTCCTGTCCCAGGCGGGGGGAAGATGGGGTGCGCTGCGCGCTTCTCTCCCCGACTCGGACGCCTCGTGCTGGAGGCCACGAGAGCTCAGAGGACGCTCGTCCGCTGGCCTCTGTGCCGATCCGCTGGCCACCGGGGAGAGGGGGCCTGCGGTCGGAGCTGCCGCCTGGAAGGAGTCTGAAGGGACTCCCCGCTCACCGCCCAGGTCACAGCAGGAGGCTGATGAGACTTCAGGTGTGGCATGCCTGCCCCAGGCTGTCTGCCCGGAAGCGTCTTGCCCTGCACAAGGGTCCTCAAACCAAGATGGGACTGAGTCGTGGCGGGGTGTTAGGATGCAGGTTCTGACCCGGGGTCAGACTCTCGGTTCTGCACTTCTGGGGCCGCACTCAGAGAGCCGGGTCTGGATCAGTGTGAAGCCGACGGCTAGGACCATTAGAGGATTCTGGCTTCCAGGAACTATGGGAAAAGTTTAGCAAAGGCCCCGATCCACTTCATCTTTCCGAATCTTTGAGACTTACTGGCTCGGTCAAGTTTGCAAGGTTGGGGGTGTGTCGTCAGACAATAACCCAGGACTCCCGACCCCCCACTCAGCCCTTCGCCACCGGCACTGCAGCTCCAGCGTCCGTGAGCAGGAGTTTCCTGCCACAAGTCAAGGAACCTTTCCGGTGTGGATGAACCGGCGACAGCGGGTCAACTGACGAATGCCCAGTCACCCCCGAAGGAGCGACTCGGGCAGGGCTCCCCTGACATGCAGATCCGGGGTCACTGTAGGAGTTGCTGCCCTCTGGGAGGGTGCAGACGTGGGCACAGCTAACTTCACCTGAGGACGTTCCGGTGAAGCTTTCCATGCATTTTTTGGCAAATCGGGTTATTTTCGGCTCTAACTTCGGGGAGACATAGTTCGCGCGTGTCGATTTCTGTTCCCCAAGGGCTTCCTGTAAAAGGCGAGTGGCGGTGCCTGCATGCTGAGGTCACCCTTCCAGCCGGCTGGAGGGCGGCAGTAGCCGCTCCTTGGTCCAGCGCTCTGCGTTCGGCTGTTCGCGGCCCTCGGCCAATCGCCGCTCCCCTGTCACCTGGCGGTGCATTCAGAACCCAAAGCCAAATCAGCCTTCTCTGGGGCTCCGGCTGGGTTAAGACATTTTCTCATTCCTCGGAGTTCCTACCCTGATCAGAAACCACACAGTGTCGGATGCCCACTCTGGGCTATGGCAGTCCCTGCTCTCTGGACACCCGCACTGGGCCTCGTCTCTGGGCCTTCTGGGTGGCGTCTGCTGCCGGGACACCCCCTGGGGGCAGGGCGCCAGAAGGCTGAGACGCGGTAGAGGGCCGGCTTCCTAGGGACAGTGCTGGAGCTGCAGTTGCCAAGCTGGACAGGGTGGGGTCTGGGGTTTGGGTCACCTGGTACCAGAGGGGCCTCGGTGGGGGTCCCTGGGGTGCAGCGGGGCAAGAGCGGGCATCAC
This sequence comes from Cynopterus sphinx, assembly GCA_030015415.1. Classification (NCBI taxonomy): domain Eukaryota; kingdom Metazoa; phylum Chordata; class Mammalia; order Chiroptera; family Pteropodidae; genus Cynopterus; species Cynopterus sphinx. The sequence goes on from CM057393.1 coordinate 244,521, forward strand.
GAGGCCAGCCTCCTGGGGTTCATGGTGTTCACTTTGAATCTCCGCTGGCCAGCCGTGCTCTCGTAGGAATCCCTCGATGGCCTAATGGGTTTCGTGACAACTTGGATGAACGGCAGGGGGGCTCGTCCCGGTGGCCGTGCAGGGAGGTGGCTGCCTGGCCCCTTGGGTCTTGGGTTGGCTCAGGTGTCTCGTAACCGATGCCAGGTTCCTCTTTGTGCTCTGGGTTTCCTTCTCTGGGAGCCCGTAGGTCTGCGGGCCGTTGCAGGCCCCCTGCCCTCACGTCACTTAGGGGGCGAGTGGGTCCGCAGAGAGGATCCTCCTGTGGGAAGGAGCGAGTGCTCTGTTTGCGTCTCTGCCTTGCCAGCGAACGCAGCATTTCAAACTGGACTCCATGCAGGGTCAAGAACACTCACCCTCGGCCTTTCAGCAGGGGAGGGGCCTGGGCTAGGGGTGTCCCAGGTTGCCTTGGCCCCTGTCGTCCAGGCGCTGCCGAGGTGCAGGTCACGCTCAGGCCGCCAAAGGTTGGCACAGCGCTCCTCCTTCACTCTGCCCCAGCTGGGCACGAGGCCTGGCCGACCTCTCAGAGGGCTGAACAGGACGGACCCAAGGCCAGGGTCAGGGACCCATTCGGAGATCACGGAAGCAACTCTGAGGGCCTCCGATCTCCCAGTGAGCGCAAATCAATCAATACCCGATAAACGGACTTTCCCTGCATAGAAGTGAGCGCCACGGGGTCAACTCCCCATGCTGGCGGGTGGCGGGTGGGACGAAGAGGCCCTTGGGACGGGACTCGGGCCTGCAGCGGGGGCAGGCGTGATGGCAGTGCCGGGGGCTTCCAGGGGCTGCTCCGCTGCATGTCCACTGCACCTGCTCTGGATTCTGCCAGCTGTGGGCGAGGGCACTAGAGACTCCTGGTCCACCTTCCTGCCCACCCAGCAACCACCCTCCTCGTCCCCGGACGCCCACTCCCAGCTCGCACAGGCCCTGTGGAGAGGCGTGTGATGATCGCAGCGCCGGCAGGAGCAGACTCGGTGAGCCCCTCCCAGGCCCTCACCCCTCCTGGCTGCCGGCCCTAAGGCGACTGGGCCTTTGGGTGGGGCTAATGACCTTTATCCAAGGTCGTCCCGGCCAGTCTCTTCCTCTCTAATTGGCCTTCTGAGCACCACAGAGATCATTCATTTACTGCTCCTCAGGGGACAGAGGCTGCCTCTGTTCAGTGACCACCTGCTTTCAGAGTGACGCACGGAAGGCAGCTAGCCGGATGCTCCTCCAAAGGCACTTGCATGTCGGAGCAGCGATTTATCAAAAAGCCAAAGCTGTGCTCAAAGCTCCTACTCCGGGGACCTCCCATCGCTGGGGCAGGTGGAAATCTCAAGGACCTAGAATGTTCTCGTCATGTTGAACTGAAGCCGATTCCTCTGCGCCTTACACCCAAGGGGTGAATTAGATGACCAGGGCCCCTGTCTCTGCCTCTCCCTCTGGAGGACACGGCCAGTTTTCAGACCCTCCGTTTCCTGTCGGTTGCTCCTTTGGCCCCCGAATTCCCCTCAAAGCACGAGGCAGACTGGACATAGGCTCCAGCTGCTTGTCTGGCTTGTCGGAGGGACCCTCATGGAGCGATGATGGGGCTCGGGGGGAGCTCTCTCCAGATCTACTGGACACTAGGGGGAGACCTGGGCTTCCTGCAGGAGGGTGTCGGTGACGCGCCCCTTTTAATTTTCCGTTTCTGAGTCTCAGTGTCCTCAAAGGTAAAATGCGACTGCAGTGCCTCCCGAGAGTGACGGGAGAAATGGGGGCACGTGGCATACTCAAGGCACCTGCTGGGCCCGAATGAGCACTGCCTCAGGCTCAGCATGCTGGTCAGCGGGAGGTGGGGGGCCAGTTGCTGGCTGCTCAAGGTCAAACATTTTGGCGAAGACTAGGAGAGCAAACGTTCTAATGAAAAAGTAAACGCTTTGCTAACAGAGGTGGCACAGTTATTTCTAAATAGTGAAGTGAGCCCTGAGCTTCCTGGCAGCCAAAGGAAAAAGAAAACCTCATGAGATTACACAGTTTATATCAGCTGATGAAAGGAAGCACTGCAAAGAAATGGGACCTGACCTTTGGTTTGGGCAAAGGTCCTGGGCATGTAAAAAAGAATTTACTGCGCTGGCCTCAGGTCGGGACGGGCCCCGTGTGGGAGGCGTGAGCCCACCTGCAGCAGGGAGGAAAGCCAGCCCTCACGGGGAGGGTGTGGGGGGCGAGGCCCAGCCGCGGGGTCCCGCTCTTTCAGCCAGCGGTCCCCAGCTCACCTGGCTCAGGGCGTGTGCCTCTGCCCCGGGTTTGGTCTGCAGCCTTTGCAAGAGATTACAGCTAAGTGTCCTCTTGTAAAACCGAGAATCTTAAGGGACAAGGGACACGAGAAGATGGCGCAGCTGACTTGGTTCTCCCTTCATGTCTCTGGGCGCTCATGTCTCTGGCCGCCCACACATCTTGTGAACTGGTCCAGAGGGTCAATCAGTAGCCCTGTGGCTGGCATTGTCTTGGCAGGAGCTGTTTCTGTTTGTTTGTTTGTTTGTTTGTTTGTTTTAGATGCTGTATCTCCCCAGCCCTGTTTTCATCACATGCTCCGCAGTTTTCTTTACCAGGAGAAGGAAAATAAGATACCAACCGGGTGAAGCTGTGTGTGGCACGCAGGCCTTTGAGAGGGTTTCATGGAATCAGACCCTCCGGGAGAGGACAGCTGTCTCTCCACCCCCTCCCCGAATGGCCTCCTCGGGGGGTGAGGTGCAGAGGGCGGAGCGCGGGCAGCCACCAGCAGGGACCCTCCGTCTTTCTGGCCAGGGCCTGGGCCGAGCCCACCTCGGCGACATCCTTGTCTTTTTGTAACTCGGTTTTCTTGTTTGAAACGTGAATGGAACGAACAAGATCAGGATTTTTAAAGCGAAAGAATCTTTTCTTCCAATGAAACTGGAAAAGGCTTTCACTGAGAAAACCGCGCGGCTCCGCAATATTTGAAAACAGGATGTCGTGGTGTTTTCGCTCATCTTCCCTCCAGTCCGGCCCATGGTGCTCACTGTTTTGGGGAGAATGGTGAGGAGGGGCGTGGAGGGGCGCATGCCCCATCCCCGCCGCGGGTCTCCTCCTGGGCAGTGCCCTTCAGAGCCCTGTGGTTTTCCACTATGGACTGGCTCTTCCATTTATAGAAACTTCTGGAAGCCACAAGAAAGCCTGTTAAGTGGAAGAGGAACCCTAAAGGCAAGCACTGGTTATTAACGGGTGTCAGCATCCTATGCAGCATAATTTTACAGATTTTCATCCTTGATGCTTGGCCCACTGAGGGAGAGCTGAACATTAGGAGCGGAACGATGCGTCGGCGGGGTTTCCGACAGTGAGCTCATTGGGCTGAGCAGCAAGTCAAAAGGCAGGAGGGCTCGCTAGGAAGTGCCGTGGGCAGATCCCGCCTTCGAGCCTGGCTCATTCTCGCCTTGAAGTGACACACTGCAGGACGAGGAGACCGCCTGCCTGCTGGGACGTGCCCAGCTTTTTGATGTCCCGGATAAGAGTGAGAAAACAATAATGCGAAAGTGAGGTCGCTGGTTTCTTGGAATGGATGAAAAATCTAGAAAGCATATCCAGCTTTATTATTTTTTTTTTAAGAATATGCCCAAAGCTAAATAGACACACTTTGTCTCCTCTTCTTCCTTTGGGACCTTGTTTGGTAAACAGCGTACTGACTGGTAGTCTGTAATGAATGCTGCCAGTAAAGCGGTGTCAGTGGTCCGGAGGAGGCTAGTTTTATAAATGGGTTTATCCAGCTGTCACTTAGGCATGGTTCTGTTACCCCCGGTCCCGTGCCAGTGCCGTGCACACGGGCGGGTGTGCTGTCTGTCTCTTCCTCTGAGGTTGGCCGCCCTTCCCCGTCCGCCTCGCTGAGCGCCGTGGCCCGTTTCTGATTCCCAGCTGTGGCGGCCCCAGCTAGTATTTAGAGTCTCTTCCATTTACCTGCCTAACCTTAAAAGAATTAACTGATGTTTGCGACTTGGTAGAATTAATTAATAGCCAGATTTTGCAAAGAGTTGTGAAATGGCAGCCAGATGGTCGTGGACCTGAATATTTACTCCTGGGAAGCAGAGCAGGTTTCTGTCATGACGATGCTCCACGTGCGTGCGCACCTCACTGGGGGCCCGAGGCTTGCTTGTGGAAGCGACGCTCACGCCCGGGTCAGAGGGATGTGCAGGGAGCAGGTGCTGGCCGTCAGGTGGCAGTGCCCGGGGCAGGGCCGGGCAGTGGCCAGCGCAATAACTTGCTTTGCTGGCGTTTGGACTTTAATTTCAGAAAACAAGTGACATGCTTCTGTGCAGGTCAGACACCGTGGGCTACCTGCCCGATGCGTGGACTTCAGCTGGCGCAGGGCAGCAGGAAGACCCCGAGAGGCCAGGTCATGTCACTTGTACGTTCGTAAGGAGAAATGTACCCTGCATCTTCGAAAGGAGAGGCAAAGAAACGGATTTGCGGGGTACCTGGAGCGCCAGGCTCTCGGACAGTAGAATTCATGTAGGTGCTTTGTGGCCGTGGGATCAGGATCAGACCTGGATTCGAATCCCAGCGCCAACCTTTCTGAGCCTCAGTTTCCGCAGCTGTAAAATGTGGGTTCCTATTTCGCCGGTTGTTGAGAGAATTTAAAAAGGTCGTTTTGGGAAGCACCTTTGTGGTTGGGACTCAGTAAATACCGATAAACGGGACGTATCCCCAGATGTCAGGTGATCAGACCCGAAGGCGTTAACACCAGGGCTTGTCGTGGCCCCAGAACACTTGCTCGGTTTTTCAAAATCAAAGGAAAATCTCATAAGAGGCGAGTTTAAGGGTGGATGAGGCGTCGGTGACAGTTAGGTGCTCTTACCCTCAGTGGGCCTGGGAGGGACCTGGGACGACCACGTCACTGCCCCGGCCTCAGAGTTCGGGGCCACTCCGTCCTAAGTGATGGATGGTGATGCTCCAGGTGTCCTGAGCTGCAGCTACCAGTGTCCTGAGGACATGCATGAGGGGGCATGGGGACCAGGGAGTCCTCCTCAGAGCCCGCAGCTTCCCGGGGCCCAGGCCCCTCCGCTCCCCGGATGAGGAGGGCGCACAGCCCAGGCTTCTCACTGCTGCCGAGGCCCACTCTGCACACGCAACTCACGTGACAGGCTTGCAGCCAGGCCGGGCCCCACGCAGCATCCGGGAGCAGGGAGCTGACTGTCTCGGCCCCCGGGGGACCTGGCTTGTGGCCGGCTCCCTCTCCCCAGAGGAAGCTCCGTTTCAGGGCGACGTCAGTTACTTCAGCATGGAGGGCCCTCCACAGGGAGCCGGCAGGGGTCTCTGTCGAGGACTGGGGCCTTGTGAGCTGTGTGCTGTGGCATGGAGGACCAGGGAGGAGACAGAGACAGGAGGCAGGTGCCAGGCTGGGACAAGGTGACACTGCAGTGTTCCCGGACCACGGAGGAGACAGAGTGGCCACAGTGTAGCATTCCCCCGGGCCTGGCCCCAACCGTGCCAGACTTGAGTCTGGATGTCACCGCTGAGGGCTCGGCAGTGAGCTTCCCAGGTGCTCAGAGCAGGTGACGCAGATGGACGGACGGAGGTGGCTGCGCCCCAAACCCAGAGCTGACGGAGCCGTTCCCGTTCCAGGCACATGGTCAGCCCGAGCCCACCTTCTCAGAGGGGCCCTCTCTGTCCCCGCGGTCGGAGATGCGCCCTCTGGGGCTCGCTCCGGGGCCTGCCATCGAGACGGTGCAGGGAAACGGGGTCGGGGGCTCGGTCGGGTTCCGTGTTCCAGCGCGGGGAGGTGGCTGCTCACGTCTGTTTCCCTGGGAAGTCAAACCCCCGCCTTTAAAGGAGCCGCCCCAAAGACACGGAAAAGGCAGGCAGGCGTGGCCTTGCCCGTTTCGGAGGCGAATCCACTTTAATTAAACGCACACAGCCCGTGTCACTGTTACCGTGGCAAAGGCACCTAAATGTGGGTGAGAAAAATAGTAAATCCACGCCTGAGTGTATTTGAAAATAAAGTTCAGAGGATTCGCAGGCTCGTTTGACTCATAGTCATGTTTTCACATGAAATTTGGAGAAACGGCTCACGGGGAAGGGTGCCAGTGCACTTGTTCATTACCCGCGTGGGTCTTTCTTGGCAGTGGCTGACGGAGGGAGATCACGGCTGCCGTCGGAGCGTCATCTTCCCGGGAGCGTTTTGTGCCGGTGTGTGCGTCCCCTCGAGCTTTGAGGGGAAAGTGTGCTCATCCGCAAGCAGGGTTTGCAAAGACTGGCCGGCGGGTCTCAGGGCCCGCCTCACGCCCGTCTGCTTGTCTACAGAAAAGGAACAAAATGCCAAGTTCACGTCCTTGTTCGAAGTGCGAGACGAGAGCGCAAAGCACTGAACCCAGGGCCTGGCGCGTGGTCGGCGTTCACGGACGTCGGCACCTGCCTTCCTGCCCCGCGCCCTCCTTTTCGGACTGTGCTGTGGACACAGGCGTGTGGAGCAGGGGTCAGGACACCAGTGGGCCCAATTCAGCCGTTGCTGCTGCATAAAGCAGGGCCTCAGCTCCGGCCTCCATGCTCAGGGAAGAGGGGGTTTCAGTTCTGCGGGGTTCTGGACCGGATCCCCCTGAGACCAGCGCCCTCGCTGCGCCTCGCAGCGTGGATGTCCCGGATTTGCACAAAGCGTATGAGTCACGAAGGCTGTGCTGTGCGGCGCACGTCGCCTCGCACGCCGCGGCAGCCCTACCTTTTATCCGCTTCCTCCCCTTCCTTCTCGCTTCCTACACTGTCCGCTCCCGGGCGTGCGGTTTGAATGCGGCGCGTGTGACCGGTGGGGTGCTCGGGGTTCAGAGTGGCTGCTGACACCTCAGTGCTTGACGTTCAGGGCTTCTCGCTAGGTCTTTTTCAAAGGTTTTCCTTAGCTTTGTATCCATGGAAACAACATACTTAGAAAAACTTTCTTTTGATCCAAAAGAATCATTCAGAAAATAGTCTTCCTTTGAAGATATTCCATTTTAGGAGATTGGGCACCAAAGACAAAGAGCTAATTAAAATGCCGAGAGCATTTGTCCAGGCCGACTAGACTGGCGGAGCGGGAACGTGCCCTGCCGACGAGACGGTCCCCCAAGCCGGCTCGTGCGTCTTCGCGCAACCCAGGACTCTGGTCGATGGCCAGGCCTCGGAACACTTTCTTCTTAAGAGAGTTTAAATAAATACGTGCAATTAGGACTTGAAGTCAAGGAGTTCGATCAGTGTAGGAGCTCAGTTTTTCTTCATTTTCAAAAATGTTGCAGAACTCGACGGCCGGAGGGTCCAGCTCCCAGGCGATCTCGCAAGGGGGTGTGAGGTGCTCCATGTGTGACAAGCTGACTTTGAGGGCGGGCTGGTCGCCAACGGTGGCCTTTCCGGTTCCTGCCGAATACAAATGCCACTGCAGACGCTCCACAGACAGGACAGAGCCAGCCAAGCAAGGACAGCGTAGGGCGAAGTGGACCGGAGAGGGCCGGTCGTCCTGGCCTGGCCGGTCGCATGGCCCCGGGGCCCAGTTCACCAGCAAGACCCTGGCCTGTCCATGTCATGGGCATCCGGCCACGTCCCGTGCTAGGAGGGCAGCGAGGCACAGCATGGCGTGGAGCCCGGGGCCTCCCCGCCACACGGGATGCCGTGACAGCCTTTGCTCGGAGGTCGTGCCGTGGGCGGGGCCTGGGAAGCCCACAGCGGCACAGGGAGACGTGGGCTTGCTGCGTCTCAGCCCAGCCATTCCTGCAGCAGGTGGCGCCGCAGGGCGCTGCGGGGAGCCACGTGCGGGGAGCCACGTGCGTGCGACGAGCTGTGTCTGGTCTCCGATCCCAGCTGCTGGCTGGTCCTTGGGCCCCAAGGCCGTCTTCCTCTCAGCGGGATCTGCATGGGCTTGGCGTCCCATCCAGGCTGAACTTTCCGCATTCCCCTAGACGCACACAGCCCGCGGACGCAGAGCCGCCCCGCGCCGAGGCTCTTCCATCATCCTGATGCGGTTCCAGGAGGAGGAGGTTCTTGGTGTGGAAACGGCTGCTCTCTGCCCTGGTCCCGGCCCGGTTTAGCGCGCCGCTGCGTCTGGTCTCACGGGGAGAAGGACGAGGCCCGCCGTGGCGGTGCGGGGTCGTGCTGTGTGGGTCTCTGTCGTCTCCGGCTCCGCACGGCCGCGCCCACCGCGGGTGCATTGTCCTCGCGGCTGCCGCAGGCGGAGAGTGCACCGCCTCGCAGCTGAGAAGACGAGCGCGGGGCCTCCGCCAGGCCACGCACCTGCCTCGACGCACGCAGGCCGCTCTGCCGCCTCACCCAGGACGCTGCCAGCGAGGGCCCGTCTCTTCAGATCCCGCGGCTCCTTCCCCGTGCTAACGCGGTTCCCGTAACCTCGGGCGTCAGCGGCCCCTGCGTGTCCACTAGGGAGAGACAGACAAGTGGCTTTGGTGAGAGCCACCGTGGAAACCGATTGAGGAGGAGTGGCCCCTGCGGGTCAGCGTCCGTTGCCAAGGGACTGACTGCACTGGGCAGGGTGCCGGGGCTGCTGGGGTCGAGGCGCGGGGGCTCTCGTCTAAGGCGTAGCGGACGCAGGACACGCAAAATCACCAGCAGCAGGCGGCAGTGAGTGTGAGGTCTGTGGGGACGTGCACGGGGCGCTGGGACGTGGCGGGAGCAGCAGGCACTGAGCCTGAGGAGGTCCGCTGGGCCCCGAGGGAAAGCGAGCTCGCCTCCTTTAACCGTGTCCTGTGTTTCTCCGTGGTGAAGTCTGCTCTGTTCCCTGTACAAACGCCAGGCGGTGTCGTGCTAAAACACCTGCTCCGGGGCGACTGTGAGGGGCTCAGAGTACGTCCTGCATTCACGTGGCTTGGGTTTGCGGGGTGCCCCCTGGGGTGCACCTGCAGTGTCTCAGGAGGCTGTCCCTCCGCACGCTGGCCGGCGCTGGCCTCAAGGTGGAGCCTCAGGCGGAACTGCTCAGTGGCCGGGATGAGGCAGAGCACAGCGGGTGGCCCGCAGGTTTCGAAGAAGACAGGTACATGCTGGGGGAAGAAAGCAGGTGACAGCCTGGGCCCTGGGTCCAGGTGTCCAGGTGACAGCCATCTCCGACGTTGCCCAGTGCCAGCTGTCATCCCGAGTCGCGCTGCCAGGTGCCAGCTCTCATCAGCTGGGCTCCACAGGCCTCTGGGAAAGTGGCGTAACACCTCATCCGAAATTGCTTTTGCACCCCACTGGGGCGGTCGGGTGGGAGCCGGGCCCGGCCACCGGTCTCTGGCTGGGTTCCAGTGGAGGGTGTGCCCTGCCCACCATGGCAGCGACGGCCTGTAGTGTCTGCGCCTCTGGACTTAGGGGGGCCACCCCTCACCAAGAGAGGTGCTAGTGGTGTCACCTGCCCCCGTGCGCAGGGGGCACGGCCCGGGGTGGTGGGGAAGAGCACGTTCTGGGGACAGACACACCAGGCTTTGTCTAACGCGGCATGTTATCATCCTTCCCGAGTCCCAGTGTCCCCTCTGTAAGTGGCAGTGGGTGGTGGCAGCGCCGTGGCAGGGCACGACGTCGTGCACGGAAAGCAGGCGGTCGCACCGGTTGGCGGGGCAGCCCTAGTGAGATCGCGGGAGTGAAAGTGCACAGCATGCCAGGACCCTCCTTCGTGGCATTGTCATTTACGGCTCCAGGCAAGTCACAGAAGAGCCACGTGTGAGGAGCCTGTGTTTTGGCGGAAAATCGCCACTGGGAAATAGGAAGGTGCTCGTTCGCATGTCCAGACGATCCACGTGCCGGGCGATTGGGCTGTGACCCTGAGCCCTCTTGGCAGGTGGCATCGTCAGCTCCGTTTTGAAGAAAATTGGGCGAAGATACTCGGCTTCTAGAGAGTACTGTAAGGGATCGGAAACCGCTGCTCCCGCCCACGGGGCCCAGGTGACAGGGAGACCGCGTTGGTTTTGGGGAGAGAACTCACTGCACGTCGGTCTCTTCCTCACTCATCCGTGCGACTCTCCCGACCACGCCAGTGAGCCGGAGCCTCCTGCTCAGCGCTCCTGTGGGAAGCGGGTCACTTCAGGCCGTCGGGCGAGCCGGCCTGGCCAGGAGGGTCCCAGGAGGGCAACCGCAGGACGTCGGTGGTCTCTGGTGGTCTCACACCCTGGGGGCCACGCCCGGGGAATGGAGGCGGCCGGGGCGGCGCCGAGGACTGGAGGGCGCCGTTCCCCCGGCGGGGCCGGCATCCTGCTCGCCCTGACTGTCCCCAGCACAAAGCGCAGAGCCCCTCCTAAGCGCCTCCTGAGAGCGATGGGGTGAGGGAGAGAGCTGGCCCAGCCCCGTGCGGAAGAGCTGGATCCATTTTCACTCCAGAAAGGATGAGAAGAGGAGGTGCCAAGATGGTGGCGAGACCCTGCTCAGCGTTCGGAGGAAACAAAGGGGGAGCAAATTAGAACGAGAGGTCGTGTTTGCGATAGTGTGCGTGTGTGTCTGCGCGGTGCGTGTGGTGCGCACGCAGGTGTGTCTGCTGAGTCTGTGCGTGCCGCGTGTCTGCAGTGCGCGTGTCTGTGTCAGGGAGTGAGTGTGCTGTGGGTGCATCGTGTGTGTTGCGTGTGTCCGTGTCGTGTGTACGTCTGCTTGTGTCCGTGAATGCGTATGCGTGTGTGAAGCTGGAGTGACACCTCCGGATGTGACGAGTAAGGGACCCCGCTCCCTGGCCGCACTCTGGGTGGTCAGCCCAAGGGACAGCCTGCGGGTCTTGGAAGCGTCGCCTCTGTCCTCGCGGGAGGGGCAAACAGCACCTTCGAGTTGAGGAATCCGGTTTTGCGCCGTGGACACCAGGAGGTGAAGGGTCAGACGGTCGGCTGTGGGCACCCCTCGAGGGCTCAGCTGCCTGGCTGCGGAGTGACCTTGGACTGGAGACCACCCGTGAGCCTGACCCCGAGCGCACGGACCGGAGCTGCTGCCGGGCTGCGGGGTGCCGCCCGGTGCTCCTCGGACGGGTGGCCTTTTCTCTCCCTCCGTGATCGGTAGTCGAATCACTATTGGTAGGTGGCGGACGTTAAAAGTGAGGCGTGGCCTTTCTGAATCGTGGAGCAGACCGCAACACGAGCAAAGCAGCTGTCGCATCAGCGCGGAGCCCGGCGGGGACGAGTGTGCGCGGCTCCTGCAGCTGCGGTCGCGGGGACGTGGCACGCCGCTGCGGGGCCTTCCACGCCCTTTCCCCCGGTCCCGGGAGTGGACCGACGCGGGGGTTGCTTCAGGGCTGGGGCGTGGGAGCTAATTGCGATGCCTGTCTCGTTCCGATCCTTTCCACGTCAGCCTCCATTAGAGCAGGATGGGGAGCGGCTCAAGGCTTTTTCCTGCTGCGTTTCCTAGCAGAGTCTGTCGTCTGCCGCTTCCACGTGACGGACACGAAATTCTAAACGTGAGGCGTCTCCAGCCTGAGCCAAGGGACTGCCCTTGTCCCCTGCGTCCCGCCTCCCTCCAGCGTCTGCCATGGGCTCCGGACACCCTCTGGGCTAATCCCGGGCAAGGAGAGGGGAAGCCCGTCCCCTCCGAGTGCCCGGAGTCGCGGGGAGTGGCTGGAGCCCCTGCCCCTTGAGCGAGACCCCTGGCCTGCTTCTGGTCACCTGTCACAGTCTCCTAAGTAGAGTCTCTGAGGTCAGCTCACCTGGCCCTGACTCGACTCCCCCTGTTGCTAAGTAAGACCGGGAGAGTCGAGTGACCTTCTCAAGGTCACTGCTTGTGGGGGTACGAGGTTGGAGGAGTCTCCCTGGCTCTCCCCTAAGCAGGGTGTCTCTCAGGAGGGTCCCGGCAGCTTTCCTTTCAGGTGGCTGTGGCTCTGCCGCTGGCCCGACCCTGGTCCTCCAGGGAGAAATAAGCGCTTGAGGGAGGCGTGAGGGCGCCCGGAGCAGAACCCCGGGAAGCGGCCAAGGGAGCGCTGCGCTCGCCCCGCGGCGAAGTAGGTGAGACGTGTTCAGGCGACACTGGGGACGGGAATGCTGGTTCTCACGACGTTAGTCGCTTCACGGACGTGGAACCTCCGCTCAGAGGCGAGCCGAGGCCGGGGTCCGGCTGGCCACGCCACCGTGATGCGGGGACAGCAGCATCGGCCGGCAAAGCCGTTGTAGGGCGGTCGCGGTCGCTGGCCTGGGGCGTCTGTGCTGCCCCCCACCCCCCGCCAGACCGCCCCTCCGGGCGTGCACGTTCGCCTGGAGCCTCCGCGGAGCCTGGCTTTGCGCCTCCTCCTTCTCATGTCCTTCCGTCCCCCCTGGGGAGCGAATGCGTGGGCTGCAGGGGCTCAGCGCGTTCCTCGGCAGGAGCTTCGGGACTGGGGACTTCGCAGTGGCCCCTGGGGGCGGATTCCTTTGTAATTAATGGCTTTCTAATTTGTCATTCTCTCTCATTCACACATTTCCTCCCCAGCACCTGCTGAGCGCCAGGCACAGGGAGGCCACAGAGGGAAAGGGCACGGGAGAAAAAGATAAATCCATGCGGCTCCCCACCCCGAGGTGTGCCCTTCAGTGGCCGGTCACACGCAGTGCGGCTGAGCTGAGTCGGCGCTGCGGGGGCAGGGCGAGCGCCCGTGCTGGGGGGCGCGGGCCCTCGTGTGCAGACAGCGCCAGGCCTGCCCCGGCTCCGGCCCCCTCTGCGGGGCGTGAACACAGGGTGGGGGCCCTCTCCAGAGCGCTGGCCGCACCCCGCTGTTCGCACCTGCCTCACCTGCTGCCCCCCAGGTGTGGATTTTCTGTTCTCTCTGCGCTTGAGACGGGCCTGGTCACAGGGCAGACGCCTGCCTCTTCTGACCGCCCCGCCCCGCCTGGTGGCGCTCTGCCCCCCCCCCTTCTGCCTCTCCTTGTGCAGGGCCAGTGTCCCCTCCCTCTGCCCCTTCTTCCTGTCGTGGCAGCAAGCGCAGGCCGGGGTCCACTTCGGCCACGTGTGCGGTGGGCCTTATGCAGAGTGCTGGGCAGAAGGACCCAGGGGTCCCGTCTGGCCATGATGCTGACAGAGCCTCACGGGTCCGGCCCCCTCAGGGGCTCTGCCAAGGAGGTGTCTGAGGAGCTGGCTCGCCCGCCCGCCCGTGTCCCCTGGCTGCTCACCTGGGAGGTCCCATCCCACCCCCTGCGGCGGGAGAGCCGGCCTGTGAGAGAGGGTTCTCCAGGGGAGGAGTGGTCCCCTCGCGCAGTTAAGCCAGGGCACGCGGTTCTGGCGTCCGGACGCTCCAGCTCCGCCTCAGAAAGCCAGACGCCAGGGCCTGCTGCGGGTCCGCGCTGTGTCTTTGGGACTTGGGAGCTGGCAGGTGCGCGGCCTCTGACAGGCGCGGCCGCTTCTTTGTGACCCTGATCGTCTCTGCTTTCTGTCTTCCCCCCAGGCTGCTTGTTGGAGGATGGCCTTTGCACACCCTCGGAGACCTGTGTGAACGGTGAGTGCGTGCCCCGGCCGACGTGCGGCTGTGGGTCGGGGTTTACCTCGCGCCGCCAGCCAAGGCCACTCCAAGGCCAGGGTCACCGTGGGGAGTGAAGGCTCTGGGCGCGGTTTGCTGCATTCGATGCTCCCGAGGAGAGCCGTGGGCTGGAAGGTTCTGGACCTTATTGAGAGGGGAGAAGAGGGAAAGTGAGCTCCCAGCGCTTTAAGACAAGCTTGTAAGAAGCCTTGCCACCGGGGGCGGTGGAGCCCGATGCTGACTGGTGGGTGCCCTGCCGCCCACATCCTCGGCGCTGAGCTCTCGTCCCCTGAGCCCTTGTCCCCCGAGCCCTCGGCCCCTGAGCCCTCGGCCCCCGACCTGCACAGTCGCTTTGCTCACTTCGCCGCGCTCCACCCACTTGCTCTCTGCCAGTAGGCAAGCGCTTCACCCTCCTGGCCACCCGCTTTCCTCTCTCAGTGGGTGGGAAGACAACGTCTGGCGCCTTGAGTTTTCAGGTGGGGCTCGCAAGGTGAGACCTGAGATGCCAGGGCGGGGAGTCCTCCTGGGAGCTGGGCTCTGAAAGGGGGAGCACACGTGCTCCTCCCCTTGGGATGCGTGGAAGGAATGTGCGTGCGAGGAAGGGCCGCCTCATGGAAGAAGGTAAATGTAGGGCCTGCTGAATGGGTGGCCGACCCCGGGCCATGCGCACTCTGGCGGTACCTCTTCAGAGCTGAGGAGGGGCTCAGGCCAGAGCACCCCCCAGGAGCTTCTGCCGGGCCCGCCCCGAGGCCCTGGGCAGCTCTGGGGAGACCAGTGAGGAGTGAGGGTCCTCCTCCTGCTGAGGGCCCATCTCTGTCTGGGGAGGCAGGCGTTTGTCCCAGTCTGGACCTTGCCTGTGGTGTTTTTGACTTGGCACAGGCACCCCTCACCCATCCCGGATTTCTGGGTGCCTGTGGGTAGAGCCTGATTCTCAGATGACTTTGGGCCCCTGAGACCCTTTTATCAAGGTCCTCCCCGAGGTGAGGGTGTGCAGGCAAAAACCAGATGCCCTGGTGTCCCGCGTGAGAACCGTCCCAGGTCAGGCCTTGGCTTTGTCTGTGCCCTGGCAGCTCGCAGTTCTGGATGGTTCCGTTTTGTGTTCATTCTTTTTGGGGGAGACGTCTGTGCAAAGTGGGGTAAGTGTTGATCTGGCTGCAAGAGAGTAGAACAGAAGTCCTGTCGGCGACCGCAGAACGCAGCCTGTGGCCGCCGTGGTCCGCCGGCCACGGTCTCTGCACTGCACTCCCGGCACGGACAGCCCTGCTCGGCCTCACTCTGGGCTCCTGCGCTTGTACCTTGAGCAGCTTTTATTTGGAGGCAGCTTTTAGAAAAGAATTTTAGTTTAAAAAGCCTCCGTCTGCGCGCAGGGAAGGGAAGGTGGGACTGCGACGGGAGCAGGCGTGTGCGTGGCATTTGACGGGAGGCGCGGCGCGCCCACCCCCTCCCCCCCAGGCCCCGTGTCCGCCCCCCCGGCCTTGGCAGGCAGCAGGCCTGTGTGTCGTGACCGCCCTTGGAGCTTTCCCTCAACCACAAGGCGACCCGCACCTCCCCCGCTGACGCGGAATCGCATCACCGTCATATGAGGTAACAGCTTTGAATTCTTTGGAGAAGGCAAGCACTTTAAATGTAAACGTAAACACGCAGGGCTTGATTTACGCAGACGGACAGTACTGGATCTTTCTCCAGTGGGGGCCGGTTCAGGCTTAGCAAAGCAGGCATCGTCCAAACTCAGCCTTGTGCGTTGTGCAGCCGATGGGGAGGAATAGAAGAGGTAACGAGCGGATTTACGGTTGCTACTGGCGACTGCGTGACAGCCTGTCCCGCAGAGAGGTGTGGCAGGGCTGGCGTGTGGGGTCCGGAATGTTCTGTGGGCAGACACAGGACTCTTCTCTCTTTCTCCATGGCCATACCCCTTTTCTTGGGGTACAGGTAGAAATATGCGGTTCTAGTAAACTTATCTGTGTTTTCTTAAGCTCAACAGGCCATGTTCGTCACGATTAAAATACAAATGTTTGCGAGGCATAAGGTACCGTTGTCCTTCGCTACCCTCGGGGGTTGGTCCCGGGACCCCCTGTGGACATCAAACGCCGAGGATGCTCAGGTTCAGACGAACAGGGCCGCCGTCCACCGCCGGTGGAATCCTCAGGGGCAGCACCTGGGGCTACGGAGGGCGACGGTACCGTCATTGGATCACCCGCGCAGCTGGACCCGCCGTGTTCGCAGGCCAGCCGTGCTCTCTAAAGAAAGTCAAAGACAGCCGTGCTCGCCACCTCACGCCTTTGGGGCGACGACCGCCACACGAAACAGCAGACAGGTGTTGGCGAGGACGTGGAGGACCTGACCCTGGCGGCTGCTGGCGGGGATGCGAAACGGTGCAGCTTCTGTGGAAAGCAGCTGGCAGCTCCTCGACGAGTTAGACGTGAAGGTGCCGTGCGGCCCCGCAGTCCGCCTCTGGGCGTGATTAAAGGGATGGAGGGCGGGACTCGGACGTCCAGTGCTGGGACAGCTCCGGGAACCGGACGCTTCTGTACTTTGCTGCCAAGTGTGTGAGCTGATGGTGATCTTGGGGAAGGCGATTTGGCGGTCCGCTCGTGATCGGTTTGGGGGATTCACGTGTGAGCAGAGGCGTACAGCAGTGTTTATGGTGGCGAAAACCGCAGAGTCTGCGAGTTCCCCAGTGTGAGGCGGTGGGTCTAGAGTGTGAGACATCACGCGGCTGCACTCCAGTGTCCGTGTCAGGAAAGTGTTCGTCGTGCGTAAGCGGAAACGTGAGTTGCGGAGTGGTGGCCGGAACACGGTTCCGTTTTCTGGGAAAGCTCACCTATGTATACAACTTCCCATTCCCTCTATGACCAGAAAGAATGATGCGAAAAGGACCAGTGGCGTCTCTGGGGCGCAGTTTGGAGAGGGTACACCTGGACGCATTGTTCCCCACATTTAAATATCTCGACGTCGCTCCGTGTATCAAAGCCATCGCCTGTTACCTTCGTAATCGAACTCCTCGAATACAGGCACGTCGGGGTCTGCTGACGGGCAGGTCTGGTTAAAGCCTGCTGACCCGGGCCCTGCCCTGTGTGGGCCGGGACTCCAGCCCAGCCCCAGCCCTCACACGGGGGCAGTCACAGGGAGCCATGAGACCTATTCTGGCTGCAGGCGGAAGCTTTGGGCGTGTGAGGTGGGTAGGCAGGTGGATAGAGGGTACCTAGGAGGTGGTCTGTGAGACGGGGGGGTGGGTAGCACCGAGCAGGAATTGGACAAAAACCCAGGCACAGAACGGCCCAGGAAGACCAGTGAGGGATACTCTTGGGGGCCACGCATGGAAGGCCACACTGGGGCTTCGGGGTGGGGCGGCCGGTCCCTGCAGGATGCTGCCCCAGCTCCAGGGACCGGCATCCGCCAGTGCGTGGAGCGAGAGCCTCGCTGGGCCGGGCTGAGTATAGAGGGCGCTGCGGCCAAGTCTGGCGGAGGCTGGCCTGGGGTCAGGTCCGTCCACGCCCCGCTGCCTCTTTCTTGTGTCGGCCATTTGGGGGCTTGGGATGTGGCCACCGGTGCTCACCTGGCACAGGCTCCTGAGTCCTCAGCACACGAAGGACCTCAGCCCTTCTTCCTCCTCTTTTTCCTCCGGTCTCCCCTCCCCTCCCTCCTTCCCTCTTTTCCTGCTAAAGCTTTGGTCCAAAGGAAGCAGGCCAAGTCAATATTTTTATTGGAAGTTCTCAGAACATTTTTTTTTTGGGTTTTCATTTTGGTGTTTAGAGATCGCAAGCCGGGTCTGTCAGCTGCTTGTCGTGACCTGCTGGGGTCATAGCACGCTGTGGCAGAGTTGATAAGCAGAGCTCTTCTGTTTTATTGCACTGGAAAAAATAGAATGATAGAAGCTTTAATTTGATAAGTGGGAGACTGTGAGAAAGGACAGTCGGTTTGAAAAAGAGATTAGGCAGCAGCAATAAAATCGGCGCCATACGAAGCACGAGGCACTCAGGGGGCCTGTGAGCTGGACACGCTGAGGCCGCTGGGCCGGCCCGGGAGACCCGGCCGGGGCGAGCCGTGGGGTTCGGGACCCTGCAGCCGTAGGGCCGGTTCAGGGGAACGTAACACTGGGCTTCCCCCGACCGGCTTTAAGAAGTCAGCTTTACAAGAACCATTTTACCGCTGCTGTTCTGCTAGGGGAGTGACGCTGTGGAACGACTTGCTTGGCAACGGCATCCTGACTGGGTGTCTGGACTCCGGGGGCGTGGAGTCCGGTGACGGTTTTGTCTGGATAAGTCACAAGTTCACGGCGTTCTGAATCCCGGTGACGACGCTGCGGCGCGTGGCCTCTAAGGGTCATTTTCTCAGCGAGGTGTAGAGGCCAGGGCTGGGGTTCTGACCTTCAACAACGATGCCAGTTCCCTCCCTTTTAGGGGCCGTTCCCGAAGCGGCTTTTGGGCGTAAACACGCAACGTTTGTGTGTCCAGTGGACCCTTTGGCTGGAGGCCTCGAGGGGTTTCTCGTGACGATCGTCTCTGTGCCGTGGATGATGGCTGAGCGCGCCCGTGCGAGCTCCCAGCCTCTCGCCCCCCGCTCCCCGCAGGCCCTGGCTGAGCCGGGGTCTCACTGTGGCGGCGCCGGCGTCTCGCTGCCGCGCTGACCTCGGTGGCCTCCGAGTCCACCTGCCTGGGGAGACGGCATGTCCCTGCGGGGAGAGCCTCGCCCCTCCCGCCGACGGCCTGTGTGGCAGCGTCAAACACAGGAGCATGTGCCACCTCCCCAACCCTGGGCCGGAGCTCTCGTGTGTCACCTCTAAAATGCGTTCCCGGACGCTGCGGGCACGTGCTTTCTCACTCAAACTAGCAGTTTAGAAACATAGAAGGAAAAGGGACACGTTTCCTTCATGTTCTCCGAGTCTCCCCTCCTCGGAGGCCGTGGCTGTAGCAGTTGCTCTGTGCCCGCCAGCCTGCGTCCCGTCCCGGGCATGTGGCAGGAGGTGTGCCAGGCGTTGGCCAGCGACATCGCATTCGCGCGGGACACCCGGCGGGACCGCAGCGGGGCGTGCCCGGTCACACTGTCCTCGGTGCTGAACCAGCCCCTGGCGCCGAGGCCGCTCTGCAGGCGGCTCACGCCTGCGTCCTCGCAGGGGGCACTGGGCTCCTCGCACGCACACCCGAAGCCCAGAGAGGAGGGCTGTGTCCTCGGCGGAGCAGGAGGCTCGTTCCACCCCGAGTTGCGATTCATCAAACCTAGAAGGGAAAGGAAATGAATCACTGAGGCCAACGGTGTGGAGCGAGTCCAATTGGGCGTGTCGGCAGGAGAAGAAATGCCTGTCACACTAATGACTCGAGATGAGTTCAGCGGATTCAGCTGCATGTGCACGCACACGCACGCACACACATGCACGCGCATGCGCCTTCACAGAGTGACGTGGCTGCGGGCACACTCGCCACCCCGGTCAGTGTGTGGGGTGAGCGAGCAGGACGGGCGTCGCCTGACACCCTCTCAGCCCGCTCACTCGGTCGCGCCCGGAGCTCACACGCTGGAGTGAGTGGGTTTCGCTTCCCTCCGTGTCCAGGCCGGAGCCCCGAGCTGCGGTGCCTGACAAGCCCTCGGTTACGGGGTGCGCAGCTCGCTCTCGGGGGCTCTGAGCTTTCACAGACCCGGGGCCGATTCTCCCTGCACCTGGGCTGCATTAAAGGCACATGTGTTAGGGCTGAGGATTCCTGTGTCTTCTCGGGCACAGGACGTGTTCGTGCCCTGCGTCAGTCAGTATCACTCAGGCGACCCTGATGCGGAAGGTGCCATAATCCACTGGGGAAACACACGGTTGTCTTTCCCGTGGCCCATCCTGTTGGTCAGTCTTAGTCCTTTAGCAAAACGGAATCGATTTCTCGTTGTTTACCCAACTGTCGACACAGCACACCAGGACCGTATTCGATTATAGCCTACGTCCGCGTGGGACTTTTCCACTTCGGTCTTATTTCCCGCACGCTGGACCCCATTACGGTGGCGGTAGGGGCGTCCCCGTGCCTTCGCAGGCGTCTCTTTCACCTGTGGCGGAACAAATGCTCTTCAGCAAGTCTGACGGCCTGGGCAGGTTTTGTTGTTCTTGTTTGTTTCAGGGAACGGAAACACTCAGGCAAGCGCAGGACCCCAGACGTGGTGGGGGGCAGGGCAGTTGTTGCGGGTCCGATGCTCAGTCATCATCTCCGTCTGTTGAGGAGGGGGTCGGCTCGGGCCAGTCTTTGGGCTTAACCACTGGGTCGTGTGTCTCCTCCTGGCCCAACGGGGTCAGGGACCGGGAGGCCTTGGGCTGTGGCACCCACAGTTGTGGCAGGGCTGGCGGCTCCTCCCCGTCACAGAAGAAGTGGGTCAGCAATCCATGTTTTGTTTCTTCGCTCTTTAAAAGTGACCAGAAACAGAAAGTTAGGCCCCAGCTTGACACATTGTTCTATCTGTTCGTCGTGGACTCATGTTTCCATTTCCTCACTCCGACAGCCTGATGTCATTGACTCACCTGGGGCGGGTGCAGACGTGCGTGTGTGCGCATGGGTACCTTTGTACGCACGTGTGGTCGCGGGAGCTTGAGGCCAGTCTGGGCTCTGCCACCAACTGTGCTCTTGACCGTCTGTTCAAATCACGTCTCCATTGAAGGCGCCAGATTCCTCACCTGTAAGATGAGGAGTCTGGCCACGTCAGTGGTTACAAACCATGGCTGCCCATGGGAAACTTCCGGAAGCTTTTAAACAATGCTGGTGCCCAGGTGTTGCCTGGCAGAGCTGAATCAGAATCTCTGGGGGTCTGGGCATCAGCTTCTTTCCTCTTTGTTCCTTTCTTCTTTTCTTAAGCTCCCTAAAGTGACTCTGATGTGCAGTCAGAGCTGAGAGCCACTGGCCCAGTGATCGCTAAGTAACCTTCCGACCCGTGACCTCTGCAGTGAATGCCAGCCGTGCTTTGTGCGACAAAACCAAAGGTCTGGAGGGGGATCCGGTCTCCTCATTAGCGCTCCTGTGGTTTGTTAGCGAGAACGTAATTAGCATAAATGATATTTCTCTGTGGACATGCAAATCAATGCAAATGACGAATTTGCCATTTCAGAAACTGCAGATTACAGTGCCGAGCTGTCTTAGGTAAATAACCCCCGTCCAACTGAGTGACAGCATTCTGGGTTTCGTTATTAAGCCCAAGACACGGGCAGACTGTAAACACGCTACAATTTATTGCCAATATCTGCACGGCGTTTTGCAGTTTATGGGAGGTTTCATCTGCTTTGTTTCATTTGAGCCACAAGTTTCTGGTTGCATCGTAGGGGGGCTACGTGTACCGCTGTCCTATTGTCAGGGAGAGACGGGAGTGGGTGCTGGGGAAGCAGGAATGCGGACACTTGGCCAAAACAGAACGCAGCTGAGGCCAATCCAACACGACAGCAAGGCCCGGCCTGGGGCCGCTCGGCCTTCGGCGCTGGCATTTCCTGATTGCCGGGGGGCCAGTGACAAACACGTGCCATGTAAGGTGAGGGGACATGGTCTGTGCTTATGGAGGCCCTTTTTGTCACTGCGCAGTCATATGACAGGAAGACCGGAGGGGAGGGCATGTGGTTTCCAGGCCTGAGTCGCGTCCCCAGGATAAGCAGCTCGGCACAGGTGACGACGCACGTGACTGCGGCTCCCTGTGCCGCAGACTCAGGGTCAGAGACCACGTGCCCAAGCCCACCACCTTCACGGGGGGTAGAGACGTGGATACAGATGGGTACGGCGACTCGGCCCTGAGCGCTCCTTTGAGGAGGAGCGCCTCGGACGCGAAATTCCCTCCTCCTTCCCGCGTCCCGCTAGGACGTCTGTTAAAGCCAGCGCAGTCACTGGCTTCCGTTTCCGTGTTTCGCTTGTTTCTCGCCGCATTTGCATGTTTACCTCCCTCCTCTGCGGAGTTTCATCCTGGCCGGAGGCACCGTCTCTCCGTGACCTTCACCGCGTCCTCGCGTTCACCGTGTAAACGACCCGAGCTCTGTGGGCAGGACTGGCCAGGGGCCGGTCGCAGCTGTGTCTCCAAACACGAGGCATCCGTGTTCTTCCTTGTGGCTCTGGCTTGTGGCCTCGTCGCCGCCCGCTCGGGCAGCACGTGCGTTTCCCGTGGCGCCCGCGGGCCGGGGGTGCTGCCTGCTGCCCGCCTGGCACTGCTTCTCCGCCTGACCAGCGCCTGCCGGGGCGGCGCCCGCTCAGCGGCGTCGGGCGGGCGTCAGCTCTGCTTGCCCGATCTGCCTGGCGCTCGAGCGGCCTTCGGAGACGGAGCCGGGCCGCTCCGCGGACACCTTCCGGGCACTCCCTTGGCCGAGGAGTGCAAAGGTGCGGGGGGCCCGGGGGCACCAGGGCTCCGGCCGACCGCATGGCCTGCAACGTAGAAAGCGTGGAAGTGGCTCTGCGTCCTGGAGTACAGCGCACGTGGCTCCCGTCCGTGTGTCCCGCGCAGCCGGCCTGGTTTCACACGTCGGTTTTGCTGTCCCTTCTCTTCCGACCGGCACGGGAGCCCCTGGGGCCCCTTCTCGCACTGTCACCCGCCCCCTCCTGGAGCAGCCATCGCCTTCTCGATAGGCGGCCTCACAGCGAAACGACTGCCCACTCTGCGTGACCTGTCCCCGACCTTTGCCTTCTCCTCCTTGCCTTTGCCACGGCACCTGTCCCCGGTCTGAATGCTCGTTATGATGCGTGAGGCTGACGCCTTTCCGCCCCCTCGTGCGTGAGCTGCAGGACAGGGGTCCTGATGCTTCCAGGTGTCCGCAAGCGCCCAGCTCAGAGTTGGTGCCACGCGCGGGCTGGTGTCATGATTAGCATTTACTTTGTGTTTACACGGCATGCTGCTCTGGACTTCCCTCAATGAATTTTATCCAAGTCATGCACTTAGGGAGTTTTTAGCTGTCAATTGGCATGAGGTATAATAAAAAGCAGCAGACCCCAGCTGTCCCCTCCCCAAGCTCCCCCACCTGCAAGCACACCGCCTGACCATTCTGATTGGGATCTCGTGGTGATTGCCTCCATTTATTCACCGCGCATGCTTCCGCCACATTTCGTTATCGTCCTGATCCCTCTCTGCACAGCCCCCGCGGAGATACCTGTGTCTTTATTATTGCCCCCGTAAGGCAAGGACATCCCCGTTCTCTTCTCTCCTATCTACGTTCCAGGCTCTGTCGGCCAAAATTTTGATTCCACCTTTAAGAGCATAGTATTTGTCCTGTACCTGTGGTTATGGGTTGATCCTAAGTGGTTTACCCATGTTGTGCTGTGCAAGGTCTTTGTCAAATTCAAACAGAGCCTCCTGTTCTACCTTACAGCTGCCCCAGGTCATGCCACTTTTGGATCTGTGCTTTGGGGCCAGTCCTTTCTTAGGAAGTTTTGTTTCTGTTTCCTAAGCTTCTGATTGCTTTTCCTTAGTATCTTCATCCTTGTCGCCTCTGCGCTGTCTGTTTATTGAGTCCCATTTCCAGAGAATTTCTTCTCAGAATTTGGGCTCTCTGGCCCATAGCACAGGCAGGCCATGATGCGCCTCCTTCACCGTGGATACTGGGTGGGCTCTCTCACCTTCTGTGAGCAGGAGGGATCTTCTCCTGCAATGGCAGGGGCTGCGGCCAGGACGAGGCGCCGAGAGCTGGGGTAGAAGCCCAGGACCCTCGCTTCCTTGACTCGCATGTGTAGCTGACCACAGGGTTTCGGCTGGGCAGCACTGGGGTTGGACCCTCCTGAGTCGGAAGAAGACGGAATTTTATCTTTAAAGAACTGAAAGAAAATAACTACCAACCTAACATTCTATACCCGGAGAAAGTATCTTTTAAAAGGAAAAAACACCCAAAACAGAGCATTTGTTGCCAGCTAGCTTGAATACAAATACAACAGAGTTCTTCAGGTCGAAAGTCTGTGGCCCTTGATGGAGGCAGTGGAGCGGGCACGAGAACGCGGTGAAGAGATGCCCACGAGCAAGGCCAGACTCTCCAGGGAAGGCGTGAGGGGAGGGAATGACCGGACAGAAGTGTTTCTGGGGAGGAAGGGTTAATGTTATGAAGATTTCGGTTTCCTCTGAATTAGCCTTTCTGTTTAAGTGATCACATAAAACATTAACAGAATTTCCTTTGAAATTAGGCAAACTGGTTTTAAAATTTATGGTGAAAGAAGTATATGAGGCTAAACGGGGAAGTCGTGAACCGGAGAAGCTGCGTGCGGGGCGTGGACTGACCTTGGTGCCGCACGATGACGGAACCCTTCAGCCAGTAGCTGGGAGCGTGAAGAGACAGACAGATTGAGGGACGGGAATAGCAAGCCTAGAAATAGACCCAAATGCATATGGGTATTTGGTATATGATAATGATGACATTTAAATCAGTGGGGAAAAATGTATTATTCAATAATGATTTGGGGACAACTGGCCAGACATTTGGAAAATGTATAGCTGGATTCCTCCCAAACTCCTTACCCCAAAATAAAATCCAGATGGCTCAAAGACTTAAAAGTATCATGGGATTTTATAAGTCTAGAAGAAAACTGGGGGGAATTTAATAATTTTGAGAGGGAAATACTGTTTTGAGCAAGACAGAAAACCCAACATATAAGAAAATTTTAAATGCACATACTTTTAATTCACCACTGCTATGAAATTATGTAATGAATATGCTTAAGTATGTGTGTCGAGAATCAAATGTGAAGTGTTTTTTTGAAACATTGGAATAGAAAAAAACCAACCTATGAACATTGTAAATATTCTTCAAATTATGGTCCATCTTCAAGATGGAACTCTCTATGTGCTGACATAGAAAGATCTCAAGACATTCTGAATGAAAAACAAAAGATGCAGAACAGCTGGGGTCCATATTAGAAAAAAATGAAATTGGACCTAATTTCTTTCAGAAGGAGCACTTAAATGTGAAAGGCAAGACTATAAAAATTTTTAGATGAGAATATGACTTTTTTATGACCTCAAAGTAGACAAAGATTTTGAAACAGGGCATGAAAAGCACAAAGGAAAAGGCTGGTAATTTTACCTATGTTAAAATCAAGAACATCTCCCAATAAAAAAGACTAAAAAGAGAATTAAAAGACAATCAACATAGTGGGAGGAGATATTGTTAATACATATAACCAACAAAGGTCTCATCATCAAAATATATAAAATATCCCAACAAATTATTAAAGGAAAGATAACCAGGAGAAAATTGGCAAAATGTCTGAACACCCATGACTCTGCTGAGATGCGTGATGAGTTATGTGAGCCATGGATACAACCTTGAGGATGAGGGAGCCTCATGAGTATGTCAAGGGTTCTGATGGATTCGATGATCTGCCCCAGTCTGGATGCCTGACTGGAGATGAAGGTGAAAAGATGAAGTCGTCTCTGTAATTTCATACATGAAGGAATGGATGTCCAAGACCAAGGCACAAAGACAGGTAATAGAGGTATGTCCACGGTTATGGTACTTGTCACACTTAAATGTGAAAATAGCAGTGATTAATGTGTCCAAGAAAATAGATGACAGGACGGGAAATTTCATCAGAGAAATGGACTCTGTGATTAAAATAATCAAGTGAAAATATTAGCAGTGAATTTAGGAGCGTGATGGATCTAACCAAAGATTGGACATGGCAGAAGAGAGGATTAGTGAACTGAAGTCGGGCGGTAGGAAATCACCCTGATAGCAGAGCCAAGCTGATAAAAATTACAGAAGAGGGTAGGTGAGACACGTGGCACATGTCGGACTGGGATCTGACTGGAGTTCCAGAATAGGAGAGAAAATGGTGCGGAAGCAATATTTGAGGACATGATGTCTGAGACTTCTTTTCAAAAAAAAGAAAGACACCAGACGTTGGATTGAAATCTTCTGAGTATTTCTATGACTTAAGGAATTAAGGTAGAAATCAGTAACGAAAAGATAACTAGAAAATCTCTAAATGTCTGACGATTAAGTAGTACTCTCCTAAATACCTCATATATCAAGTAATGAATCTCAATAGAAATGTTTTCTAATCTCAGTTAGAAAATGCCTTGAGCTGATAATGAAATTACAACATTATGACATCTGTGGGATACGGCTACAGCGATGGTTGGAAGGAAACTATGATCTTAAATGCTTTGTTGAAAAGGTCGAAAATGAATAATTCAAGTACCCATCTCAAGAATTTAGAAAAAGAACAGTAGATTGAACTCAAAGAAATAAAAGGAAGGAAATAATAAAGAGCAAAAGTTCTGTGGTAGGAAATAAGTATGCAGCAGAGAGAATGAACAAAGTCAATCACTGGTTCTTTAAAAAACATTTTAGTATAAATTTCCGACAAAAGTGATCCGGAATAAAAGAGGGAAGGACCAAATTACCAACACCAGGACGAAAAAGTGGGCATCACTATAGACCTTACAGACATCCACAAGACAGTCAAGGAATGCGAACTTTTGCCTACAAGTTCAGGTGAAGTGGCGAACCTGGAAACGTGGAATATGCTGTTTCCTTACGACTCAGCAAGCTCACTCCCGGGGATATGTTCCCCAAGGATTCCACACTTAGATGCGAAGGACAGGTGCGCGGGGGTGTCCAGCAGCCCGGTCCCATCGTGAAAGCGGGACAGACTCCTTCCCAGGGGCCAGCAATTCCGCTCCGGCGGTGCGCCCGCCAGAAGCGCGTGCTCAGACGAGGCACACCGGACACCTGCGTGGGGTGTGTGGCGCCACGACCTAGGACAGCCCCAAACAGGGAACGGCCTCCGCACCTGGCACAGAGGAACGCGAGAATGCGGCAAGTTCACGCAACGAAATCGCGCGGAGAGGTAAAACAGAAAAGGGTTGTTGCCCGACCAGGCTGCGGACGAGGCGCTGGGACCTGCGCTTTCCGAGTTCGGGGAACCCCCCTTTGTAGCTCTCCCAGCCGGAGGGGAGTGGACGCGCGTTCGCCCAGCCACCCTCGTGTGCCCGCCACGGCGCGGCCGCCTGCCCGCCCTTCGCGAGGGGTTTTCCCGGGACATAAACATCCCCGGGGGATGGTGCGAGTGAGGACGGAAGCCCTGCGGCACCCTGAGCCTTCCGGCCCTGCTCGGGCGGGGGGGGGGGGGCGCGCGGCTACAAGTGGCTTCAGGTTCCTCCCTCACGGCCTCCCCCGAGGGTCCAGACGCCGGCAGCGAAACCCGGGTGGCCACCGAGGACGGGGCCGCAGGGGCCTGGCCTCGCCGTCTCTCTGAGCCACAGGGCCGGACCCGTCTCTGATGCGCTGGTCACACCCCCTCGCGTGCATGAGCCACCTTCTGTGAAAACCACTCTGTTTTCATTTTGTCGTGAGCTGAAGTGCTCCAGCCCCTTCGTCCCTCTTGCAGGAGCCACGCCGCACGGGGCCGGGTCGGAGAGGCTCAGGCTGGGCTGCTGGGTCCCCCAACGCCCTGTTTCACAGGGGGTTATAGGTCGAGAGACCCGCTGAGGCGTGGCACCAGGCGGAACCTAACGCCCGGGCGGAATCGGGGTCTGAGGGGGATAGGGTCGTCGCCTGTGTCCCCATGGCAAGTCCCGCGGGCTCTTCCATGCGATAGTCCGAGTCCTTAGCTGCCGCCGTCAGACCCGTGCTGGCGTCCGAGGCCCTTCCTCTGTTGCGGCTTCTGGCCGTGCTGGCGGGACGGCCCGTGGAAAACGCCTGTGTCCCCACCAGCCGCCTCCCTCCTCCCCAAGTGCCCACTCCGGGCCACACCTGCGCTCTGTGGGGCCCGTCTGGTGGTCTCCCGGTCAGTCCAGCCCAGCTTCCACAGCCACGTCTGACCCACCGTCCCAGAGCCGGGTGACAAAGCCGGTCACATCCCCTCCGTGCCGAGCCTGTCCTGACAGATCGCTAGTCGGTGAATGTCTCCTGTGACCTGTCGTCGTAACGGCGCGGTGACACGTCTGTCTCCGCTGCTGTGGCAGTCAGGGCTTCCAGAGAAATGGAGCCAACAGGTTACTTGTGTGTGTGTGTGTACCCGTGGGTGCATGTGCACGTGTATGTGTGCCCGTGTGTGCGTGTGTGCCCGTGCGCACGCGTGTGTGCACATGTGTGTGTGTGCGCGCGTGCATGTGCACGTGTATGCGTGTGCCCGTGTGTGCATGTGCACGTGTATGTGTGCCCGTGTGTGCGTGTGTGCCCGTGCGCACGCGTGTGTGCACATGTGTGTGTGCGCGTGTGCATGTGCACGTGTATGCGTGTGCCCGTGTGTGCATGTGCATGCGTCTGCCTGTCCTGGAACTGATGCATCTGACGGGCTGGCGAGTCCGAAGCCGGCAGGGTGGCCCTGAGGCCGCGGCCCGGGGCAGGAGCTGCCTCTGCCGTCCCAGACGCAATGCCGCCTTCTCTGGGCACCTCGGTCTGCTTTTCCCTCCCGTGCCGGGGGGCAGCGGCCTTACTCACGGTCACCGCAGGGAGGTGACCCAGCCTTGTGCGTGTCCTGGGCGCGCGGCCTCGCCCGCTGACTTCTGTGCTGAGCATCACTGACTGGCAGGACCAGCCTGGGAGCCCCGTCCATGCCCCGGGGCTGCTTCTTACAGGTGACGACCCAGCCTCCCGAGCCTGGGTGGGTCCTCACCGGGTCACATTTGGCGCAGGGCAGGCGGCCCAGTCTGGCACGCATGTTTGCTGACAGCAGGCGTTCCCGCGCCGACGTGTGTCTCTCTGCTCCCACCGCACGTACCGTTTGTTCCGGCACAGCAGAGCCTCGGGGAGGAGGACTCGGGGTGGGGATGGGGGTCGGTCCTTCAGTCAGCTTTCTCTCCGGGGCCGTGGTCACTCACGTCTGCAGGAGGTGGCCCGCACCTGGGTACGCGGAACCGGTGTCCACTTACAGGCGAGGAGCCGTGAGCATCAGCAGGCCTTGTTTCTGGGAGTAGAGCCACGTGCGACCTGTCACTGGGTCCCACGGCCACCGAGAGGAACCGGCGCCGAGCTCAGAGGACTGGACGCGTGCCAGCGACGTCCATGACTCAGCTCCTGTGTGGCCCCTACTCGGCCGAGCCGTGCCACGGGGCCCCTGCCGCTCCGTCTCCTCATCTGGAAGGGGAGGCGCCGGCCCGGCCTGGCCCATCTCCAGCATCCCGAGGGCTTCACCGTGTGCGGAAGCTCAAGCTTTTCTTTTCGTATTTTAGAAAGTGGAGGCGTTGAGATAGGTTTGCGTTTTAAGAGGCCCCGGCTTCAGGTTTCCTTCTCGTAGCTTTGGGCTGAGCAGCGGAGAAAGCAGGCCCGTGGACCGGGGTTCAGATGGCAGTGCTTCCCCTCCGGGAAGCTGCTTCGTGTCCCACGCGTGCCCTGGCCCCCTCGCTTGTCTTCGGAGAGCGGTCAGGAACAGCCGCGCCTGTCAGTCCCGTCTCTACCTGTGCCGCGCAGATGAGATTCCCATGCGCTGGGACCGTGCTCGCTCGGGGGTGGCCTTGTCGCCGGCCCTGACTCCGTGGGCACTGTGAGCCTGTTCTCCATCACAGCCCTGGCCTCCAGGGCGGCAGGTCACGGTGGTTCAGGTGGCACTTGCCACTCCAGGGGGAGTGCAATCTCTTCTTAGCCCCTATTTCTGTCTTCCCCGTATTCACTCTCTTGGAGACACGCACGAGACCGTGTGTGCTTCCGAAGGGAGGCTCTGGCCACGTCCAGACGTGTGAGTCAGGAAATCGGGTGGCGTTGACGGGATTTGCGGGTCCCTCTTAGCACGTGTTCCAAGGAGCCAAAGACCCAGCCTGTTCTCCTTTCTCAGACCCGGAAAGCTGTCTTTGCAGTTAGGCAGCCCCGAGGACGTGAATTTTCTCTGCTTTTCTTTTTGTTCGTGTTGTAGGCTTTCTCGGTTGCTGTTGAACTTTGTCACGGCCAGCTCTGTTATAGTTCTCGACCTCTGAGGCAAGATAGAGTGAGCACGTGAAATTAATGACTCAAGCAAAACTGCATTTTAACGGCGTGTTCTGCAGGTGCTCTTTGGCAGGTGGAGTTGATTGAAGGATCTCCGTGCTGCACCTTGCGTGATGGCTGCGGACCTAACTACCTCTTTAAGAGCAGCTCGGTCTCTGGCCTCAGCATCTCTGCGGGAGAGAATTTCGCAGGTCTATAAGGCAGGAGGGCCAAACAGTTCAGGAGCAGGACAAACTTTATTATTGTTGTTTTGTTCCCCCCAAATCTTAGGAGGGCTTATTTTCCCCACAAGTATTGATGAATATGTTTTATCACTACTTTTAAATGTTTTATCACTACTTTTAAATGTAAGAATACTTAAATTTCAGTATATCCCATTTATATCAAACAGAACATATGGCTCTCAAAGCAGCACAGAACATATTGGAGAGAAAACCAGCAATTTGCTCCATTATTCAGCTTCATTTTTCTTGCGCTTTCATGGAAACCATAAGATTGTTTTTGTGTTTCAGATCAAACATGTTTTTGAGCAAAGAGTACATTACCCAGCTGTCCTAAAAGCCACTACTTATCACTGTTCAAATTTAATCCAAGCCATCTGTTACTTTTTTTTCTTTCCATTTATTTTTGAGGCGCATCACGGGAAAGCTGCCTCTTGACATATTACGCTTGGAGAAACTACAGAAAGGAAAATCTGCCAGAAACTTTCGATACCGTTTTGTTCGTGCGTTTTGCATAACTAATTCAAAGTAAGACTCCTCTTAGGGCTCGAAAACCCAGCGCTGGTCACCCCGATTTAAAAATAGAGTGGAAGACTCCAAAGAAGCAAAGCCATCTTATGTTGACATTTCTGAGGGGTGGCTCTCACCAGTGCGCGGAATTCTTTTCGTAAGTGTGACGGCACCGAAACTTCTATCCGAAGGCCCGGGCCTGAGCGATGGCCCGGGGCGCGGGAACTCACCGCGGGGGCTGGTGAGCGGCGCGACAGGTCTGCTGGACCCTGAAGCCTGAAAGGAGCGGTCTGAGCCCCACAGGCCCGAGCGGCTTTGAGAATCGTCACTGCAGAAGTGAACGTGACCCGCACACTTAGTTTTCTCATCGGACGATGCTGGCAGAAGCACACAGAGGTGTCGCTCAGATGGAAGTCACAGGAGGGTCGCGGGACCCCGGGGGACAGGCTTCACGATAACCAAGGGACGATTTCGGTGGTTCCGTGACCTCTAACACTGTTTGTAAAATCATTAAAACGTGTTACCGCTGTCCTGAGCGTACAGGGAGTGACGCGGTCACAGTGCGCAGGTCTGGGGCGCTGCGACTCGCCGCGTCAGGAGCACGGAGTCGTCTCGCGTCCAGCGCGGGCAGCACCTCCTCCCGCTCGTGGTGTGAGCTGCTGTGGGAGTGACCAGCTCTCTGCCTCGGTGACCTGTCACCCACCTTCCTAGATTCCGATCAGCGTCCAGCATCGTGTCCTCTGCGCGTTCAGTGTCGCGAAATAGTTCCTGGCGTCCCTTTGAAGCGCACGTTTCTGCCGGCGTCCACCTCCTTTCGTCCCCCTCTTGCCCACGTGCCTCCAAGCTCCCGTGGCCGCAAGTCTCCTCTCAGCTGGTGTCCCCGTCCCCTCCCCCTCAGGTGCGTCTTCCATGCTGTGCGGCAGTGCGAGCCGGATCTGCCCCCAGCGTCGCCACTGCGCGTTTCCCCGCCGCGGTCCCCTGGTGGGTCCTCTGTGACACATGCGGTTTGTCACCAGGAGGGAAGTGCCGGCGCGCCTGCACGCGTTGCTGTCTGTGCATGGACAGGATGAAGGGTGGCGGAGCGAGTGCCGCCACGGTCACCGGTCACTGCGCACGTCTGCTCCACACGGCGGTCGGCAGACTGAGGCCTGGCGGGGACCGTACTTCACGCGGTTCTCACGGTTCACGTACTGTGGGAGCTGACACGCGAGCCCCATTGTTGGGGGCTGGGACTAAGCCTTGGTGGCTGTGTCTGTGCCGATGGAGCCCGTGGATGAGGCCTGCCCGGGCCATCCCCCATCGACGGCAGTGGCCCCGAACCCGGCTCATTACACGGTGAAATGGAATTCGGGTTTCCGGGCCCCAAATCGCCCTTCCAGCCCCCGGGGACACACATGTAAGCTCTCTCGGGATGATCCTGACATGCGGTCAGGTTGGGGAGACACTGACGTGGAGGTTTAACGTCCCCGAGACCGCGAAGGAGAGGGGAGCCAGGCCACAGGTCCCCTCTGTGGGGCTGCTAGCGCGGCCGGCCGGCGCGCAGCTGGACGTGGCAGGGAGGCCGTCTCCAGGACGTGGGACCGCAGGGCTCGGGCGTGGGCGGCCCCGTACCCCTCCCCCGGGCATGTAGAGGCCGTTTCATAAAGAAGTCTGAAGTCGCCTCTTGGTGTCCAAATCTGGGCAAAATCACCCCGATCTGTTTTAATTTTCCCTGAAAAGCTTCCTCATTGTCACGCAACGAAGGCCGCGGAGCCTCGAGCCTCGTGGAAGCTTCTTGATGAGGGGTCCCCTTCCCCGTCTGGGGTGGGGTGAGTCACTGGAGGGAGCGCGGTCCCTGAGCGGGGCTCGCGTGGGAGCGGGTTGTGGGGCAGACGCCGCGACTCCCGGGCCTGGAGGGGCGGCTCGGCCACGCGTCCACTCCCGGCGCCGCCGCCTGTCCTCCCGCGGGGTGGACGCGCGATCTGGGCGCCGGGGACAGCGACTGCAGCGACGTCTGCGGCCGGAACCTGTGGGGCGGATGAGCGCGCGGACGCAGGCCGCCGTGCCCGGGAAGCCCGGCGCTCGCAGTGCGGGGCCTTGGCTTAACCGGGAAAAGTCCACCCGGCCCCGCCTCCCCCCGACCGCTTGCGCTGACGGCCCCTC
This sequence comes from Cynopterus sphinx, assembly GCA_030015415.1. NCBI lineage: Eukaryota > Metazoa > Chordata > Mammalia > Chiroptera > Pteropodidae > Cynopterus > Cynopterus sphinx. The sequence continues at coordinate 276,646 of CM057393.1, forward strand.
TTCTTGTCACCTGGACTTTTCCCGAGCCCGCGGGATTCCCCATTTTATTTTTTTTTGACACACGCAGTGTTAAATGTCGTTTTGCAGAGCGAGGAGCGAACACCTGCTCCGTCCTCACTTCCCTGCAGGGAGCGGAGGGGCCTCCTGTGACGCGGGGAGCACTCAGCCTGCCTCCTGGTTGCGGTTCTCACAGGGGGACGCGGCCCCCGTCGATGCTCCTTCCTCTTCTTTTTAAATTCCGTTCGAGAAATGCCACGGGGAGGGGCTGCTGCAATCTGCCCCTTACGGAGAGGGGTCTAGGAAGAGGAACGTCATTCTTTATTCTTTTCGTTGATTAAAATTAAAAATATGCATAAAGATGTTATTAACTTCTTTGTTTTGCTAACATTTCTGCTGCCTCTGGTGGTGTCTGCGTTCAGTCCCAGAGGAAGGGCAGGGACGCGTGGTGCTCACACGCATGTTCAGATTACGGAGTCGAGCGGAGTCCCTTCCCGCACCAGAGACCACCAGGTGTCACTGTGACCTAACGAACAGCCTCTCCCAGGCCACGTGGGGGCCTTTGTCACTGCATCTGCCGGGGCCTGCTGCCTTTCTGTTCTGACTTCCCAAGCGCCGAGGGAGGAGCCGTGTGCCCCTCAAGCACTTGAGCTGGGGACCGTTGTGGGAGGCGGCTTCCAGCTTGGACTTTCTGGAAGATTTCCAAACAAAAGCCTTGCTGATTCACGCTCTGCCCTACTCGGCTCGAGGACGTTTTCTTATGGTTTTGTTGACTCAGGAGGGCGGCTCCAGACCAGGGCCCTGGTGGCACTCTGAATTTCGGGCCCAGGTGTCCAAAGTTGACTCAGTGGCGGACGGACTCCTGTCGGTTCTCACGCTGGGCCCCCGCTTCCGGCCCGAGGACGCACGGCTGGGTTTTCTCCCCAGGGCCGGTCGCTGGGTTTTAACCGTGGCCGAGGCCCTGTGTGGCGCGTACTGCGTTCATTCGGTATTTTAACGCCGCCCCCATTCCATGGTCGAGAGCTCTGGAGTCTCTCTGAGGCCTGGACCTCCAGGGGAAGCCTTGGATGGCGATTCCCAGGTAATTGTGCTCAGCGTCAGCCCTTAGCACAGCAGCAGCTACACATCCCCACCCCGGCCCCAGGCAGGGAGCTGTGCGTGTCCCCGGAGAAGCCCACACACGGTGGGCAGGAGTGCAGAAAGGACTCTGTTCCCCCAATGGTGGAGGTTTCTGCCCCTGAGCGTGCAGGTGCAGACAAAGGGGTGGGCAGCCATCGTTGTGGCACCCCCCCCCACTTTCATAAGTCCCTCCACCTCCAGCTGAGTGACTTCCAGAGGATGGCACCCTATTTTTGCTCTCTTTGTTTTTCACTTTTTGCCCACCAGGAGCCAGACATTAAAGAATAGGACATTCGAAAACAACTGCACGTATGAGGGCAACCAGAAAGTGCCCGAGCATGCCCAGGGACAGGCTCGGAACAGAGCTAAGGTCTTCAATTTACACCTCTAGCTGATCCTCAGAGAGGAGACAGCTCAAGCGATAAAGGGAAAAAGAACAACCAAGGACAATAAAAGCCCAGGAAACTCTGGGAAAAGGGGAATATCCGATTTCCGGAGCTACCACACGATTAGACTGTAATGTCCGATGTTTAACAAAAAATCACCGGGCAGACAAAGAAACGGGGGTCATGGCCCGTTCAAAGGGAGAAAAATCAACAGCAACTGTCCTTGAGAAAGACCTAGTGGCAGATACGTTTAAGTCAACCATCTCAAAGATGCTTCGAGAAGTAAAGAAAGACATAGAGTCAAGAACACGTTGCATGAACAAAACGGACCTATCAACAAAGAGATAAAAGTCCTAAAAGGACCCGAAAGCAATCCGGGATCTGAAGTTATAATGTCTGCGATGAGAAATGCACTGGAGAGATGGCGGGCAGATCTGAGCAGGCAGGAGAACCAGCTGGAAGAGGGAGCACGGACGTTGTGGCGTCTGAGGAACCAGAAGAAAGAAGATGGGAAAAAGCCTACAGAGCCTACGGGACCTTCGGGGCACCCTCGAGCGGGTCAACGAACACACCGCTGTGATCCCGGGGGAGAAGAGAGGGAGAAAGGGCCGGGGGGGACGTGTGAAGAAATCGCGGCCGAGAACTTCCAACAATTGCTGAAAGACATGAACAAAACGTCCAAGGAGCTCAGCAGACTCTAAGGTGAACCCAGACACCCACACTGGGACGCGCCGTCACCACGCGTTCAGAAAGCAGAGGCTCGCCAAAGCCTCAGGAGAGAGTGCCATCCCACGAAGGGTCCTCAGAAATGTCGCCAGCAGATCCTCCTCAGGACCTTGGGGGCAGAATGCAGCGGGCCGACGCAGTCTACGTGCTCGAGGAAAACGACTGCCACCGGGGATCCCGTGTCCTGTGAACACCCTGCAGAAGTGAGGGAGAAGCCAAGACTTTCCCGGGGAAACGCGGGCCGGCAGAGCTCCGGCCCCCACGCCCACCCCGGCCCCGCCGCGCGTGGGCGGTCTGATGAGGAGACGCTTCCTCCCCGCGGGGGTCAGAGCGCGCTGGGGACCCCCGGCCTTGCCGCGTTTGCACCTGCGGCATCTGGTTTTCCGGGACGTGTGCAGGGTGTCTAGACGCAGGTTTTGGGGCTGGAAGACCAGGAGGTGTGGACGTGCTCGGATTGTGGCGCCGGGTGTGAACGTTTCATTCCGACGCCGACTCCAAGAGGACGCGCGTCTCACAAAGCGTCGCTGCCGCTGCCACCTCGGCTTCCTGGCCCCCGGCCCCCGGCGACGCTGAGCCGCCCTGAGGTCCCCCTCCGCGGGCTGCGGTGTCTCCCCCTGAGGGTGTCCCCAGAGTCTCTCCCGCTTGTCCTGCTAAAGTCTCCACCCAGTGAGCACCCCGGTGTTGCCTGTCCCCCAAGGGGCCCTGTTAGGAGCAGCTCCCGCCCCAGCCCTGCTGAGCGCCTGGCTCTGGTCCCGCGTTGGGCTCCCCACCGAACCCCCGCTGGGGAGACGGCCTGTCCTGCTCCCACCGTGCCCTGCAGCCGCGAGGGGCCGGCCGTGGTCCGGGGCTGGCCCCCCCGGGGGCCCCAGCCTCTCCCCCGACCCCCGCCTCCGGGGAGGGATCCGAGGGACGGCTGCGCCAGCGGTAGTATCCGAGTGGGAAAGTGTCGAAAGGTCCCTTCTGCTGTCGGGAAGTTCGATGTTCCTGTAGAATGAGCCGTTCTGTCGCCGAGCGTGGTGGGTCGGAGCTGCCAAACGGCGTCCTGCCGTGGAGGGGGCCCTGCCCAGAGCCCGGCCACCTGCCGACGCGCCCAGCAGCCAGCACCAGAGGGGAGACGGCCGCCGCCACCGCCACGGGTGGGCCAGGGCCACGCCCGGGCTTTGGGAGCGGGGAGGGCGACGGGGGCAGGACCCGCGCCTGGGGGCCCAGAAAGCAGAGTTCGGCAGATGCACCGCGGCGTAGACGGGCAGCGGGTCGGGGCGTTTGGAACGCGCTGCTCCCACGGGGCCGCTGGCGTGTGTCCCCTTCACAGCCAGGGCCGGGCTGTGGGGGACAGACAGTCACGCGGACTGCCCAGCCGCCGGGCGCCGGGCGGGGCGCACGTGGCAGAGGCTGGGACGGCCCCCTTGTCACGGCGAGAAATGAGATCGCGGTCTCCGTGGCGCGGGCCCTGCTCTCGGCCGGCGGGGGTGTCGTGTGTGGCCAGGCGAGCGGTTTCCCCCAGTCACCGGCACGCAGCTCTCGTGGCCGCCGGGCGGCGAGGTCCTTTTCGTGGACGTCGAGGGACAGGTCCGTCGTGCTGCGGCCGTTCAGCGTTCACCTTCAGCGTCTTCAAACGCCGCGAAGGCTGGAGCCTCAGCAGAGCAGACTGTCACGCGTGCGGTCACACGCTTCTCTGCAGCGTCGTGCCCGAAGGGAAGCGGGACAGGACAGGCCGGGCCCTGTCCCGGGAGCCGCCCCGGCACCTCCTGTCACAGTGGCGCTGTGATCTGGGACTCGCGGGGTCGGCTCCGTGGAAGGCAGGGGCCTCGCCCGCAGTGTCGGGACAGAGTCATCGCGTCCCCACCGTCCGGCGCTGCGAGGACACTGGGGGTGGGGGATGGGATCTCCGCCCCTCTCCTCCGAGGAGGCCGCCTCTGCTCCGCAGGCAGTGCGTGGCGTGGGCTCCAGGGCCCTCCGTGAGGGGGCGCTCCCCGAGCGGGGGTGACATTGGTGCCCGGCTGCAGCTGAGCTCGGGGGAAGGTCCTTTGGAATTGGGGTCTGTGCTTCTGTGACTGAATTAGTCACCTCTGCGGCCCGTGTTCCCCGAAGCGTGGGTGCCTCTCCCAGTGTCCTGCGTCTCGTGAACGCGTGAAGACGGGAGACGTGAAGGGCACTGGTGGCACAGCCGGCCGACGGGTCCTTCCCGGGCCCTGGCTACCACGAGGCCTCAGAACGAGCGTGCCCCATGCTGGGGGCGCAGAGCGACACCTCCCGTCCCCGCCACTCTGCCTGTGCCCTGCTGTTGTGCCGACTCTGTTTAGAGTGCAGTTTTGACGTTAGGACGTCAAGTTAAATTTCCGACCGTGGCGAGTTAGCTTTTCGATCATTTCTTGGGTTTTCTGTCGGGTGTTTAATGTCTTCGATTCCACTTAATTAATAGGAAATGGCGAGCGCGGTCTTTGGCAAACTCTAGGCCTTCGATGGGCAACTCCAGGGCTCTGAGAAGGGGCCCCTCTTCAGAGGATCGGCCTTAAGGTTGTAAGGACACGAAACTCTCTGGGTGACGGGGGACACCGTTTGTGTCGTTGCCGCTTCCTGAAGAAAACATTGGCCCCATAGATCATATCAAACAGATTCATTCAGTAACGGCGAAAAAAATGCCTTCACCCACCTGTCACTCCTGCCTCTGATCACTCTTTTTTCAAATGGGGACAAAAATAATTCTTCAAAGCAGTTTAATGAGAATTTTACATGAGGGCAGTCTTCTGAACTCTCGTCAGATGTTCGGTTCGGGAGGCGTGTCTTCCGGGCGCCCCAAGAAATGAGCACACGGCGCTGTCCTCTGGGCAGCGAGGGCTGCCACGCGCTAACGCACCGTCAGGGGGAGCAGGGCGGACGCATCATTTATTCACACGCCACAGAGCCGCGGGCTGACAGGGCCACGTCGCTTCTTCAGGAAGAAGGTTCACGCATTTCTCCTCTTCAGGCGGCCTCCAGGGCGGAGGGGTGGGCAGGGGGAGGGGCCCGGGCTGGCGGAGGACTTGGGAGCCCCGTGCGTCTCCCCCCTTTAGTCACAGACGCACGGGGGCGTGAGGCCGGGCCGGGGCCAGTTTTCACCCCGGCGTCTCCCTCACGCCTGAACCCGGCCCTGGGCCTTGCCTCCTCCACACCCGACGCGTCCGGCAGCTTCCAGACTTCCCGAGGCCGTTCGGCCGCCCGCACGTGTGTCCGTCTGAGGGCCCAGAGGTCGGGGGCAGCTGGCCGTTCCCCCTCGTGGGACGCGGTGCCCAGGGGCCTCGTGCGAGGACGTAGTCGGCATTTACTGAGCATCAGAGTCTGTCCCCGCGCAAGTCAGGTCCCCGCAACCCCGCGTGCATCGGTTACCTGCCGAGACCTCCCAGGAGCCACTGCCCGGGACGCCTTTCTGGAAGTCTCTGTGGATTCGAGTTTGCGTCTGTGCTTCTCTTCCATGAGATGAGTGGGGCTTCCTTCTCTGTTCCTTCTCCTTTTTTTCCTTCTTTTCTTCCTTCTTCCCTCCTTCCTTGCTTTCGGCCAGGAAGTATTGAGCAAATGCCGTCCGCCGAGCCCTGTCCTACCGTCCGCGCCAAACCCAGCGTGGCCCCTGCCCGCTGACCCCGGCCTCCTGGTCCCGCCGCGGGCAGCCTCCTGCCCCTGCGTCCAGTCCGCTGACCCGGCCTCCTGCTCGACTTTCTCAAACCCTCGGTTCCTCCCGCGCGTCCCGCCGCCGCCCGAGGAGCTGTCCAAATGCTGACATGTGGCCAAGGGTCCTTGCTCCCAGTCCCAGAGCTGCCCACGGTCATGACCGTGCGTATGCACTCGTAGGGTGACCCGTCACTCCAGCCACCAGAGTGGCCCAGACCCTGCCTCTCTCCCCACAGTTTCTCCGCCCTCCGGGCCCTCCCCCCCTTCCCTGCTGGCTCTGCCAGGCGGGCCGCCTTGCCGCTGGTCTGGGCCGAGGGGCGCCCTGCCCCCGGCAGGGGCGCTCTCCCCGGGGCCCTGATTCCCGCCTCCTCTGAGGAGCTCCAGCGGGGCAGGGGTTGTCCTCTGACGGGAGGATCGTGGGCGCCCTCGGTGCGCGTACTGGCAAACGAGCTCACGCGCCGTCGGACCTGGAGGGCGGGCTCTCTCCATCTGCCACGGTCCTCCAGGCAGATTCGTGCCATCGTCTCCATCCCAGCGACCACCGTTGTCCTTGGTGACTTCGCTGGGCGTCTCGTGGGCGGCACCTCAGCCGTCACCACCACGGCCCGTGAGGGCGGGCCGTGTTCTCCCCCTCAGGGTGTTGACTGAACAGACCCACGTGGCCACACCCTTCGCCTTTCCTACGGTGACAGCTCTGTGCCCCCGGCACCTCCCGAGGCGAGGCTTGGCCGTCGGCCGGGCAGGTTCACAGTGGTGCCATCGGCTGTCGTGTTCTCATGGATGACGAGGCCGACCATCCTCCCGTGCGTTGCCGGCACCCCCTCTTTGGTGGAGGCCGGGACATCTCAGGTGGAACCATTTCCTTGTCTCAAAGATGAAAACGCAGACGATGCTCGTTGTCACCTCGGCCGTGATGCTCTTCTTGGGGAAAGTCGCGGTTCGCAATGGGGGTTAGTGGCTCCAGGGTCTGGGAGCGGGGAAGTCCCCGTCCGATCGCTGGCTTCAGGGTCGCGGGGGCTCCGGGCCCGGTCACTCCCCTGTTCTAGGGCGTCCGCCGCAGACGCGAGACGCGGCCCATGCTCCCCGCGTCCTGGGAGTCGCTGTTTCTCGAGTGAGGGAAGAAGTGAGCAAACCCGCCGCTGGCGTGCGGGCCCCGTTCGTGTCGGGGGGCACCCAGTGGCACAGTCCCGCACGTGGATGTCCTGGCCCCCCAGGCGGACGCCGCTTTCCCACCCGTGCGCCCTGAGCGTCCCTGTGGCCGCCTGCCACGCGGCGCTCGGCTGACCCCCGTCGGCTCCGCCGTGAGAGCCGGCGTCATGCGAGCCGTGCGGCGGCCGTGAACCCGCGCACGGGCTCGTCTTGGGACCCCCGTCCAGATGCCGCCCGCTCCGCCCGTCCGTGGTTTCTTTGGGAGCGGGAACGGGTGGCTCGTCATCCCGGCCCCAGCTCTGGTATCGCCGCTCACGTGCTTTCCCGTTCAGTCTCGTGTGGCGCGGGGATCCAGGCCCTCACATGTGCGGGCCCGTGACTGCGGCCCGTGCAGAGCCCCCCGCTCCCTCTGGGACCGAGTGCAGATGCCGTCCCGAAGGTTCCTCGTGCCTCCCCGTCTGCACCGCGGCCCGCCCAGGACGCGGCCTGCCCGGCGCCTCCTCACGGCCTGCTGCGTGCTGCCATGTCGCGTGCAGGTGTCCCGTCAGGGGTCCCACAGTGCGGTGTCTCGGGCGCCGTGTGGCCTCGCTGCCGAGCTTGTCCCCTGCGCGAGGCGGCCCCATCGTCCCACAGCAGGAATGTCCGCGTGCGGTTCCGTTCACGGACGTGCGTCCCCTTCCTCCGGGGCAGGCGTCTGGAAGCGGCACTGCTGGCTTTTGGGGGCCGTGCTCACCTTCCAGCGGCTGCAGACCGTGCCCTGTCGCGCTGCCTTCCCCGTCTCACCAGGCGCCTGCGCGCTCCTCGGTGGCTCTCGCCTTTGCCGGCGCTGTTTTCCGTCCTTTTGGTGTTCGCTGCTCTCGTCTGCCCTGCGGGGTCGTGCGGGGGCTTTAGCTCCATTTCCGGTGGCCCTTCGGGGTGTGGCTCCCCAGTCTCAGTGAAAGAACCTGGAGCCACGAGGGCCACTGTCCGGAGCCGGCTTCTGCCTACCGTCTCCCGGGACCTGAGCAGCGGCGGCTGGCGTCCTGCTCCCCTCTTGTCCACTCGGTGTCAGGGCCGCGGCCTGGGGTGGCGCGGGACGTGAGGCCTGGGGACCAGGGAAGCCACGGGCAGACGGGGCCGCGTCGCCGTCACCGGGGCCTGGCCGTCGCCCGGGGCACCGTGTTCCTGTGGCTGCCGGGCCGTCTCTGCTCTGCCGGGGCCGCTCCGGGGCGCGGAGGTTGTTTGTCTGCATGGCCCCGAGGCTCGCTCCTCCGGCTCTCGTTTGCGGGGACGGGCCGCCCTGCAATGTGATTCTCCATCTCGAAGGTGGACGAACCGCATTAACGGAAAACAGCAGCTCTAAGCCAGACCGCCGAGCGGGACCGACTTGGTTCCGGGGCAGCTGGGGTGCTTTCCCCCGACGCGCTTCCGCGAAGGAACTGCGGACACGCGCGGGCCCGCGCGTTTACTCACGACGAGGACGTTCCTCTCTGAATCAGTGGAACTTTGCTCGCCGAGGATGAAGGTGTGTGAGAACGTGCCGGGCAGCGCCACGGATCCCCGCCGTGCAGGCTCGCCGGCCTGGGAACGCCTCGGCCTCCAGCAGCGCGAGAGCGGATCGCAGCGGGAATTTCACCCGGGGGTCGTCTTCCCCGGAGCAGGCGGGCCCGAGGGGCCCGAGGTCGAGGCCTCCGTCTGGGGCTGTGTTTCCACAACGCGGCGCCGCGGGGCTCCCACGCCAGCCCGGCGCGGGGCTGCGCCCCGGCCCCCGCACACGGGGCCGCCGCGGCAGACGCCCCCTCCGCGTGAGACTGCTCGCCTTCAGGGGCCAGCGGAGCCAGCTCTTCGCGGTTCCGCTCTGCCGCGCGCTGGGCCGGCAGCCACCCCTGCGTGGCCTGGTCCGCTTCGGCTTCCATCTCCATCAGGGCGGTCCGGGGCAGCGCCACGGGCCCGGCTGCCGTGAAGGCGGGTTCGGGAGTCTGGGGGGCACCCTCGGAGGCCCGGGTCCAGAGGGCTCCACGCCTCCTCCCGCGTGTCCTTTGGGCTTGTTTGTTTAATATCTTTTCTGAATTAAGAAAATAAGACAAACTGTGTAAAAACCAAGAAATAACAGGCGGGACTCCCCGGGAAGACTCTGAAAGGGCTCTGGGGGGGCTGGGGCTGAGCTCAAGTGTCCCAGGACCAGCACCTAGAGGTCGGAAGTGGCGGGGGACGTGGAGGGGGCCGTTCTGGGGGGAGCCCTTGGGGGGACCCGGGTGGGGGGGCCCCGCCCTGCCCGCCACGGGTGTGCGTGCCCTCAGAGGCCGCGCACCTGCTCGCCCAGGGCCATCGGGGGCGCCCGCTCGTCACGTGCTCTCCAGCGTGGACCGTCTCATCGAGAAATACCTGTCGTGTAGGAAAGTGCTTTCTCGTTTCAGTTTTCGTTTGTGAGGCTAGGCTTATTCTTTCTTTTCTGAGTTTTATTGGTGAAAGTTATAAACATTCCATCCCGTCTGTCAGTGACATCGTTTCATTAATTAACTGCAGAAGATGAAATGTTTATGGAGTAACTTGATGTTTTCCTTTGCCTTTTGCGGAGAGAGTTTTCCTCATTCGAAGACCTGACGACGAGTCACCCAGTTTTTTCCCAGCTTTTCTCCGAAGGTTTTATGTTAATCCCCTTAAGCACCAGGCATCTGTTTGGCCGTCGGGGCTAACCGAGAGCGTGCCCACCCCTGCGCCCATGCCCTATTCCGTGCCTCGGTTTCCTTTCCGTGCATGTGCTCACGTCTCTCGCCAAGGTTATCCCAGGTACTTAGGCTTTTTTGCTACTTTTGTGAGTGGGATTATTGTCGCCTGTCGTATTTCCTCCGTGGTAGTTGCTGGTACGTTGTTACTTTTGTCTTGCCGTTGGCTACTTTACCAGAACTTTTGACTCGTTCATTTGATTCTTCGTAGCTAAAAGGAAGGCCACGAAAGGGCCTGTCAGACGTCATTCATGTTACGTGGTGTTCAGTGAACTCTGGCTCTTCAGACTCGACTCTTTCAGTCCTAAAAGTTCCCTGCGTCATGTCTGTGATGGTCGCGTCCTTTCTGTTTATTCCACTTGTTTTCTCTTTTTTTAGGCAGTTTTCACAGGATCGCGTGTCGTTCGTCACCGTTTCCGTCACTGTTCCGCACGTTCGGGTAGTGTCTTTTTTTTTTTTTTTTTTTTAGGTTTTGCCTTCACGTTGCCGACTCGGTCATGCATAGGGGCAGTTCTGTTCTGTCTGTCCCGATTTCTCTTTCCGGCATCGATTCTCCCAGCCCTCACCTTCCTCCCTTTCACCGTCTCTCGCTCAGCTCCCTTCAGTCTCCGCTGCTGTGCTAGCGTCTCATTTTTACGGCTGCTTTTTACTGAGAGCCAGATGCGTTTTGGAATGCACATGGATTTCTGATAGTGATTTTTAAAAGTGTTTTCTTTCGTGTTTCTTGCTGCATGGTCATTTTCAGCCCTCGCGTTGTTCGCGTGTGTTGGCGTCTGAGTTGGTTTGTGGTTGTTGGCGGCTAAGTTTTGAACCCGGGCACAAGGAGAAGTACATCCCAGCCAGACTTCGTCAGGACCAGACCGAGTGCTTCTCCTCGGCCCGGGCGGAGGACAGGAGCGTCCTCCCCGATGAGGCTGCACGTGCGTGCGGCCCGAGCCAGAGGCTTGGCATGGGCGTGGGTACCCCGTGGCCCCGCTGGGCTGGGACCTTCTGCTCCCAGCACCTGCACTGCTGACCTGGCGGTGAGGGGTTTGCGTTCGGACACCCTGGATCATAGCAGAGCTGTCCCCGTGCCATCGGCAGGTCCCAGAGGCCCCAGCCCAGTTCCTCTTGTCTCCTCTGAACCACAGACGCCTCCATGTGGACCCAGGAGGGCGTCACTCGGGACGGGGCGGTCGTGTCGGCTGGGCCCCCTCCTCCCCTCCTCCGTGTGGAGCTCTGTGTCAGCCGCTCCTCTGGGCTTCGGTCACCCGGTCCCTGTCCTGTGAGCAGGGATCGGGAGCCGACGCTTACGTGTTAACAAACCCTAAAGGTCCACGTGGAACTCTCCCGGGGGTGCCTAGCGTGACATTCGCCGCGTGCAGAAACCCCGCTTCGCCAGCTGGGTCATGATGATATGGTAGTGAGTAGCCCAGGGAGTGACACTGGCAGGAATAAAGATTTTTTTCAAGGTTTGGGATAAAGTAAGAGCTATAAATAGCGTCTAAGAAAAATCAACATCTGCTTATTTAGAGTTGACACCGGCAAGTGCCACCCTCAGGAAGCTGCCAAGCAGTGACCGGGCCCGGGGTCTGTGTCCCGAGTCTCTGAATAGTGGCGGGGCTGGGGGTGGGCCCATGGGTCAGCTCACACTGTAAAGGCTCGTCCTTAAAACTGTGGAATGACACGACGAATTTTACGACTCGGGTAAGGAACCGTCCTCATTCAGTGGCCTCGTCAGCGGGATTTCCACGGTGACGCTCGCCGAAGGCTCCCAGCCCCGGCCAGGGGTGCCCCCTTTTCGGCCCAGTTTAATGTCACGATTGCTAGGGTGCCCCGCGTCCCTCGAGGGGCCGCACAGGTCCGGGCGTGGTCATCGCGCTCCTGGAAACAGAGGCCAGTGAAAAGGCAGCAGCTTTGGGATTGGGGGAGAGGGAAATTCAGGAGCAAGAACCCCACTGTCAGCGGTACTTGGTTTGAGAAGGAACGTGTCCTCGAGACAAGTCCACCCAAGGGGACGGGAGAACCGGCTGACAGCGTCCCGCCGTCCCCCCCACAGCGCCACAGCGGCCGGTGGAGATGCCGCCCGCGAGGTGTGCAGGCCACGTGGTGCGGTGCTCGTTCAGGGTTGCCATGGTGATTCCTCGTTGCAGCGAAGGGGGGAGGCTCCTGTGCGGGGTGTTCACAGCTTCCTGCGTCCTGCCTCCTCTCCCCCTAGGGGCTGTGTGTGTGTGTGTGTGCGCGCGCGCGTACCCCACAGGACTTGGTGCGCCGAGGAGGCAGTTCTGCTCAGGGCCCCCCGGGGGGCACGTGAGCATCGCCAGGGGGCCGGCCGCTTCCTGCGGGAGCAGACGTGTCCTTGGCCACTCGGTGATTGATCAGAGATCGGGGGGATCAGGGACGGACACAGCATGGCGGCGGCGGAGCGGGGCATCGCGTGCAGCGCGCGGCCCGACGTTCACCACCGGAAGGTCCGCGGGCGTCGGCGGGAACTCCTCTGTGAAGCTCCTCCCGCTCTTTCCTCCTTCCCAGGCCCTGGCAACATTTAAAAATTCCTTTTCTACGACAAACCAGCAAGACCCGCAGCCTCGCTCAGGCCGAGCCGGCTGCGAGTCGGGGGAGGTGCAGACACAGCCTGCGCCCTCGGCGGGCGGTCCGCGGGCGCCGTTTGGAAGGATGGAGAAGGCGGGTCTCTCGGGTCTCTGCGCCCAGCGAGGCCGTGCGCCCCCACCCCCTCCTGGCCGGAGGCTGGGCCCTAGGCCACCCTCCCGCTTTCACGGGGCTTCAGGAGACGGCGCCACGCGGTGTCCTGGCGAGGAAGGGGCTCCGCGTCTGCTTCCACGAGTGGGGTCGGGCACCCCCGGCCCCCCGAGGTCCCTTCCGTGCCCAGCCGTCTCCCACCACCTCTCTCAGCGTCTGCGTTCCTGCCTGCGGGGTGACGAGATAAGCGAATTCGAATTCCCCACCTCCCCAGGTGGGTGTCGGCAGCACTGACGCCGCCGGGAGGATGTCCTCACGCAGGTCCAGGATTTCCCTGGGGAAGGAGGGCGATCTGGCTGCGACGTCGTCACCCCGCTGGTCGCCAGGGCTGGTTCGCTGATCCAGCTGGTGAGACGGGGTCCCCGGCCTCCCTGACGGCTCCAGGCCTGTCCTCCCACACTGGTGCTCGGTGGAGAGGACGGCCTTCCCCGACGGACGTTCTTCCCTCGGGGCTCACGGGTGGCCGCGCGCCCAGCTGGAACCTCCACCTCGCAGGCGTTTCCTTGGGACCTGTCCTTTGAAGAGAAGCTGAGGTCATGGGCTTGACGACGTCATTTGTTTATTTTTGCCGGGAAAGCAATTTTAGTTCCACAAGCAACACGGAAACCACCCGCTCCCGCGGGACCGGCCCGTTGGCCTGGCGGCGGCGGCACAAGCACGCGAAGGGGGTGACGCTTCCCGACGGTCCCTCCGCCTCTGGAGAAGGGGCACCGGTTTCTCCCACGCAGGCTTTCGGCGTCGAGAGGGCGACGGGGTTCCGAGGGCCGTGTCTCTCCTGCGGGGCCCCGCACTTGCGTGTCCTAACTCTGGGAGGACGTCATTCCTGCGCTCCTTCGGTTTCCCCTCTCGGGCCGGCCACCTAATACTTTCCGGTCACCTCTCCCAACCGTGTCCACTCCGCCCCCAGACCTCTGGGTCACCTGCGCCCTCGTCCTGCTGTGGCTGGACACTGGCCACCCCGGTGCGGGTGGACGCCCCTCCCGTGTCCCCATCGGGGGGCTGCTCTGCGGGGCGTCGTGTCGGTGAGACGCCCCCTGCACGGGGTCACCCTTCACGCTCTGCCTCCAGACGTCTCCCGGGTCCTGGGGTCCGAGAGGCGTGACCAGCCCTCAGCGAGGTGCCTCCCGTTAAAACCGTCAGAGGGCGAGGAGGACAACTCCGCCGGCCGGCTCGGTGCCGAGGCGGGCGTGCAGCGGGCTCTCCCCTCGGGCGTCTGGGCCCTGGCGCCGGCTGCCATTCTTAATCACATTTTAATTCACAAATAAACGGCTCTCATCATCCTCTCGTCTCCGGTGCCGCGTCAGCGCCGCTCAGCGCGCTCGTCAGCACCCCCAGAGGCCGGGCTCTGAGCGGGGGCGGCCGCGGCGCGGTCACTCAGGGCGGTCCATGCGGGTGCGCGGGGACCGTGACGGGGACTGTATTCTTCGTCTTTGAGGAACCCCCTGGGAGTTGCTGAAACCGGTCCTTTCGGTGGAGACACTCCAAGGCCGCGGGAGGCCCGGCCCGCTCTGGCCTCCGGTCTGGAGGGGCCCCCCTTCCAGGCTCCTCCGCCACGGGGCCCGCGGGGGTCCGGCGGGCTCCGGGAGGTTCTCGCGGCCACCGTCAGCCTCGGCGAAGCCTCGTGAAGCCGGCACGAGAAAACGAAGGGTTTTTGTAAACTCTATTAAAAAACGTATCCCCCCTCCCCGCCGCCTGCCACCAAGAGCGGATCTGGCCCAAACTGGAATCCAGCACATTTCAGCTGGGCGGTGAGCTCTTGGGCTGGGTTTGCTTGTTTCTAATTAATTTTGGGGGCCGACAATGCGTTTCAGCCTGTGCATGGGCCTCTTTGGGCAGTCGAGGTCTGGAACGAGGCCCCTGGGTCACCGGGAGCCTCCTCGTCGCTGCTGCTTTACACCGGGGGACGCCCCCCTCGCGCCCGCTGCTCCTCGTCAGCTCCGCAGCCCAGAGGGCCGGGAGGTCCGTCTTCCCGTCTCGCTCCTGACGGGGGAGCGTCTCTCTCCCGTGTAGCTTCAGGCGCACGGTTCAGTGGCATCAGCACGGCCACACGGCGGCATTCGTCTCCAGAACATTCCATCTTCTCAGACAAGCTCCGTCCCCGTTAAACACTAAGTCCCCTCCCCCACCCCACAACCACTGCTCTGTTTCCGTCTCTGCGAATCGGACCCCTCCTGGGACCTCGCGTGAGTGGATCAGACAGGACCTGTCCCTTCCCTCTGCGACCGGCTGACGCCACGGGCACAGCGTCCTCGTGGGCTGAGCATCATGACCGTGGGACCCACGCCAGGAGGAGGCAGATGGGCGGAGGCGACGACGTCAGGGTGCAGGGCGCCCTGGAGGGCCCGCGGCCGTAGGAGGGTGTGTCTCGGGAGGACGAGTGGGTTCCCACGCGTTTCCAGCCGCACACACGAGGCGCCTGACCCAGCCGGGGCACGGCGGGGGGCCCGAGGTGGGCTGAGGAGTGAGATAGTGGCAGTGGCGCCCCGAGACCCCAAGGTCTCGGCGCGAGGGAAACGGGACCTGCCCTTGAGATTTGGCGGCCGCACTTCCTGGGTGCTGGGGGGCAGGGGACGTCTCAGGGCTGCCCGATGCCACTTCGAAGCACTCACGCCAGCACGCCGGTTCAGGGGCCGCGCCGAGGTTGCAGGGAGCAACTGGCTCTGGCCTGGGCTGTTCTGGGGGGCTCTCCCCAGGCGAGCCCGCCCCTCGGGGCCTTTCCCCACCCCAGGCACAGGGCACCTCCCCCAGCCACCCTGTGCTGCTCAGCCCTGTGCTTCCCCCACCAGCCTGGGACAGAGCTGCAGGTGAGGCGGCGCGAGGGCCTCGGGTCCATCACTAGGTGCTCGGAGATGTCCTCGGGGTGCTCGCCAGGGGCAGGCCCTGCGGGTGTCCCAGGCTGAGGCCTGTGGGTGTGCCTGGCCTGCCGGGGCCTCGGCGGTGTCCCCCACGCTGCAGGGCACCACGACGGAGTCATCGGGAGAGACCGTCGGTTCTGCGGAGGCAGCTAAAGTGCATGTGGGTGGGGAAGGGGGAGAAGGAGGAGGAGGAGGAGGAGAGGGACCCTCGGGAATCCTGGTTGGGAGCAAGTCCCCTCCTCTCCCCTCCCCTCCCCTCCCCTCCCCTCCCCTCTCTCTCCCTCTCCCTCTCCCTCTCCCTCTCCCTCTCCCTCTCCCTCTCCCTCTCCCTCTCCGGAAGGGGAAGGTGGGCGAGGTGCTCTTCAGTCGCTGAATAGGAATGGGTGCGGAGGCAGTGATGGACGGCCGCCTTTGAGTCCCTGTCACCGTGCAGATAAGACGAGGGCTAACGGGTTCCCTCTCCCCTCATCCACATAATGTGCCATTTTCGCTCCGCGCCGCGCGCAGCCCTCGCTGCCAGGCCTTTCTGTGCGCGTCTGAATAGTCAATGGCACGTTCGGGGCTGATAAGAGGAGCGGCCCCGGTTACCTGGCAACGGGCCGGAGCGGAGGGCGCGATGGGGAGATTAGCCGCGCAGATAAACCGCCTTTCTCCTTCCTGCCCCGCTTATCTCTGGGTCCGCAGCGAACTGCCAGGCCCACGGAGGCTGGGTGGGATCTCAGCGCCCTCGAGCGGGCCTCGGGTGGGTCCCCTGTCTCTGTCCCCCACCTGGCTGAGCCTGGCTTCCCAGGCTCCTCGAAAGGCCAGACCTGGTGGCCGTAGGTGGCCCCAGGGAGACGGCCTCTGGAGGGGGGGGGGCGAGGGGGGGACGGTCGGCCCCAGGCAGGGGGCTCCGCCCTGCACAGCGGAAGGGGCCTTGTGAGCACCCCTGGGTCAGACGCTGGTTCCGAAAGGCGTGGGTGCGAGCGCAGCCCGGGCCGGGGACGCTCTCAGCGGCCGGGGTCAGCATCCAGCAGGTGCCGGGCCGGGTCCGTCCGCTTGGGGGAGCGAGAAGGACGGGCAGAAGCGCCCTGTGGAGCCGAGGAGCAGTTCGGGAGGCTGACGCCTCCGTCTGAAGACCTGTCACCGCGCTCGCCTGGGCCGTGCAGATCGTGCGGTCGGGAGCCACGCGTGACGATGTCGGGGCGCGTGTCTGTGCGGGGGCTAAGCGCCGGGAGGCTCAGGTGGGACTCGCTTTGCCCATCGGTGTCCTGCTCGGAATCACGATGCCGCCCGAGGGATGCTCGCCGCAGGGATGCCGCGAGCCCAGGACGCCGGTCCGGCCGCCAGACCGCGCCTCGGAGTCGGAGGTCAACAGGCATTTCCGGGCGGCCAGGGCGGAAGGCCGGGCCGCACGGACCTCGTCCTGGGAGTTCGGTCCCCACGAGGAGGGGACGGGCCGCTCGACGGCTGTGCACACACTGCGAGGAGGCGCCGCGTCCAGGCTGCCGAGGGTCAGTGGGCGAGGCCCGGTGGTCGGCGTCCCGCAGTGGCCAGGCCGCGGCCAGGCCCTCCCAGCCCCGGGGCCGCCTGCGAGGGGCAGCTGCTCCCCGCTGCCTGAGCCCGCACATGCGTGCCCGGGCGGCCGTTCCCGGGGTGGGGGCCCCTGAGAGCGACCTGGTGCAGGGGCAGCCACCGTGGGGGCTACCCCCGTCGAAGGTGTCCCTGGGAGGCACACACATCCACCGCTCAACTGAGGGCCTTTTCCAGAGGGGCCTGCGCCTCGTCACTGACCCGGCCGGGGACCCACAGAGCGTGGCCTACTGAGGCCTGACATCTGAAGTCCCTGCCGCCCGGCCTGTCATAGGGACGGCCCCATCTTTCCGCCATGGCCCCCCTTGGCGATCCGGCGGGAAGCGGCATCTCCATCCCCTCCTGGAGCTGGCACTGGGGTGCTTGGTGGGCTCACGACGCGTTCAGCACCGGGACATCGGGGCATCGTGTCCTGACCTGGGCCAGGCTCCCCCGTGCCGGTCCTGCCGAGGGTCCGGCACTGCAGGGAGGCGGCCACGAGGGGTCACTGTTGCTGCCCTGTCCTCCCCGCCACCTAGGGCGACGATGCAGGTGAGGGGGAGGAGGGACCAGTCTGTGCAGTGTGAGATGGGCCGACCGGTCCCTGGAGCCGGGAGTGGGGCCTGGCGCCCCGCCCCCCGCAAGCACGCTCGCTCGGGGTCCCGGGGTCGGCCGATCTGGTGATGACTGTGCACGCCCGGGGAGCCCCGCGGTTCCTCTGTCCCACCTGCTCGGCTGGCGCCTTCGCAAGGCGCGTGGGGTTTGCGAACCCCGTATCCTGGGGACCTGAACGCGGGCCGCGCGCTGAGATTACGGACAGAGGCGGGGCCGGGCCCTGGCCGGGCCTGTGAGCGTGGCCTGCTCTGACCCGTGAGGATCTCTGCACCAGACGGGGGATCGTCTCCTGTCTCTCCCCTGCCCGGAACCCCCCGAGACGGCCCCGGCACTCCCCCCCGCGGACTTTATGATGCTGGCACCTCATCTGCATCTCTCTTCTCTCCCCAAAATCAGGAACGCTGTCCTTGAGGTTTCCAAGGAACCAAATAACGTGATTACGCACGCGTGTTCCTTTTGTGACTCGACTGTCTACGTGGGTTAGGGACCAGTGCGAGGACAGCAGCGATGACGGAAGATGCCCGTGCTCGTGGCCCCGCCTGGGGAGGCAAAGGGAGGGGTCTCATCGTGTGGGTTAACCCCCCATCCACTGTCTCTTCCCAACAGGACGATGAGGAAATGTAGAAAAGGACAAACAACTGAAAACTGGTGCAGTCACCAGAAAAGGGAGAAAAGCGTGTTAAGCATCACGAGCGCAGAGAACGTTTGCGGCGGCAACACAAAGCGACGCCGCTAGGGGCTGCCCCACGCGGAAGGACGCATGACCGGCCGTGAGCCGCGCGCGGGGCAGCCCGGGCGCGGCCGGCGGTGGTTCCCGGCCCGGGGCCGCGGTGTCCCTCGCGGTCCATCTTCGCGGGGCGGTGACACTCAGCGCGTTTCCAGGCAGGCGCATGGTTAGGTCCCACGGGCCCTTTCCTCAGTGTCCTTCACGAGAGCCTGAGACGTGCACCAAGGGGACTCGGTGCGGGCGGCCCTCCTCAGTCCATCGAGACGCACGAGGGCGGCCCCGGCCGCCTGGAGGTCTGACCTGCCGGGGCAGGCCTGCAAAGCCGGGCGTCGCTGGAGTCTCTCAGCACGAGGTCCCTCCGCTGGAGGGAGGTCCCCTGGGACCGCCTGCTCCACGTGTGAGGCTGGGAACGGGTGCTCTCGGGACCGCCAGGGCCCGGGCCTCGGTGAGGGAAGGCGGGAGGCGCGACGCCGGCAGAACGGACGTGGAGACCTGCACCCCCGTTTGCTGTCCCCCCGGGCCCCGTGTGGTCTCCGCGGTCGTCCGTGAAGGAGATCAGAGGACGGCGACACCGTGGTCTGTGCTCGCCGGCGCTGCTCGTCTCACCGGGCAGCGGCAGTGAGGACGAGACGCCCCCCCCGAGGGACCTGTCGCCCGCATCACTTCGGGTGCACATGGCAGCCGCGTGAACTTGGGCGAGGCGCGCAGACGCAGGGCCGGCGCGGAGAGCCTGGCGTGGCCGGGGCGACCTGCAGAAGGTGCGGTTGCCCCTCGGCTGCCGCCGGCGGCTCCCAGCGGCTCCCAGCCCGCCCCCCGGGTCCTCAGGCTCGCGAAGTCCCACAGAAAGCCGTGCGACGCTCGCGCCATGAGGATGACTCGGTGGCCACCGCGCGGCACCGCCCGCCGTGGGTGCGTGCGGGATCGGAGTGGCGCCCGCTGAGCCGGCCCGCGCGGCTGCCACTTAAACTTGCTGCACGTGAAAGGCCTTCCCCAGCGACACGGAGCAACGCGACTGGCGTGGACCGCGCAGGAGCGTCTCCCCCACGCCGGCCCGCGCCGCAGATGGCCACCCGCGTGCCGGCGCGGCCTGCGTCGGTCTTCTGTGTGCAGCAGGGGCCGGGGCGCGAGCGTTTGAGCCGCCCCCTGCCTCCCCGGGGAAGCGTGTCTCAACGGGAACGGCTCGCGAATAGAGACCAACTGGGGCCCAAGTGAACCGGCGGGTGCGGCTCGAGGGGCGCTGACGAGCTGGGCCCGTCGCATCAGACAAGGGCAGCGGCCGGCGCAGCCAAATCGTCCCGCGGGGACCTCGCTACTGCGCCAGCGCCTCTCGGGGCCGCGTGCCCGGGCTGCCGCGTGGTGCCACGTGGGCGCCGCGCCCATCGTCCCCGTGGCGCCTGCAGATTGGCCTGCGAGCTTCCCGGGAGTCCCGCCCGAACGTCCCTGATGCCGCTGCCACCGGCCTGGGGCAGCAAAGCTTCGCATCAAGCGCGCGAATGCCACGGGTGGGAAATTGCAAAACGTGGGGGGCGGCGGGTGCAGGGGCGGGCGGGGCGCGGTGCAGACTGAAGATGGGGCCGCACCGGCCCCGGCCCCGGCCCCCTCCCAGCTCTCGTCTGCGCTTTCCGCGGCACTCGCCTCGGGTTCTTGGGTTAGAGGAGCCGCTGCTCCCGGTGCTCCCGACGCTCACCCTCGGGGGCTTTCTAGAGCCACGCCCCGAAGCCTCCGTGCAGGGCACACGGGGACACATGGCAAGGACGCGGCAGCGTCGTCCTCCTTTCCGAAAACGAAGTTACTTCTCCCTCCTTCTCTGCCTCCTGCTCTCACAGATGGGGTGTTTGGAAGGTGCCAGAAGTTTCCGGCGATGGACGGGGACCGCTACGAGGTCTCCCCGGCGGGTCTGCAGCAGCTGACGGCCACCCTGCAGCGGCTCTCCCGCACAGGTAGGCGGGCTCGGTGGGCACGGGACGCCCGGAGGCCGCGCCGCGGTCAGGCACGTGCGCGGTGCCGGGTGTGCGGCAGTGGGCGTGGGTGGAGGGTCCCTCCCCCCCGGCCGTCATGTGTGCACTCAGGGCCTGAAGGCTGCGGGGCAGGCGGGGGGAAGGGCGCTGGGTCAGACGGGCGATCGGGGACAGGAGGTTGGGAGCCTTGTGTATTCTCACCAGGGAGCCCGAGGCGCTGAGGGGCCGGCGCAGGCGGGGGTCACTGCTGGGGATGGGGGTCACAGGCGGAGTCGCCGGCCAGGGCTAGGGGTCATAGACGGGGTCACCGGCCGGCGCTGGGGGTCACAGGTGGGGTCGCCAGCCAGCGCTGGGGGTCAGAGCGGCCGCTGAGTCCTGCTAATGGGTCCGGCCTCCCGGCGACTCGGTGCCCGCCGTCAAGCGTGCCCGCGCCACGGAGGCCTGGCAGCAGCCCGAACGCTTTCTCGAAAGGAGCGTGTTCTCTGCGGAGAGGGGCGTGCTTCCGCCCCCGGCCCCTGAGGTCCACACCGCGACTCGCCTGCGGGGGCCTCCGAAGGCTCCGGACGCCTCCCCGTCGCCTCTGGCGGCCGTGGACAGGCGTGCGCCCGCCCACGCATGTGCAGGATGCGTGTCCCTGCCCACCGGGCGGGGACGGTGGCGGAGGGCCCGGGGACGTGGAGGGGCTGGGTGTGGACACGGTCCGCCGCAGCACGGGGTGTGCCGCCGGGTCTCCACGTGCCTCTCCCGGCTTCGCAAGGTCAGGGTTTGGTGTCCCGGCCACATCGGCACTCGCTTGAGTGTCCCCCTCCGGGTCCCCAGCACCCGGCCCCTTCCCACGCGCTGCCCCATGGGACAAAAGAGCTGGCAAGGCTGGGGGTCCGCGTGGCACAGCCCCACAGGGCTGTGGTGTCCGTGACTCGGGGACTTGGAGGGAGCTGGTTTACTCACACGCTGGCAGGTACGTTTTACTTTTTAGGGATGAGGTTTATGTTTTAGAGCGTTTTTCAGCTTCCACAGGGTTGGGCACAAGGTAGAGTGAGTGTGCACACTCGGTCCACCTCACTCCCCTCCTAGAAGCTTTCCCGGATACGAACGTCTCGCACGGGGGCGGTGCGTTTGCCGCGTGAATGAGTTAACATGGGCACAGCGTTAACTCGGGTCCGTGGCTCACGTTCGGGTCAGCTTTCTGTTTCGTGCGCGTTCTGCGGGTTTGACAAAGGTGCGGTGACACGCATCCAGCATACGGTGCCACACGAAGCAGTTTCGCTGCCCGAAAGCGCTTCCCGTCCGCCCGTTCACCGCCCCCCCGCCATTGTGTCCGCACCAGACGCCGCTGTGCTGCTCAGAAGCTGGGCCGGGGCTTCACCAGAACCCCAGTCCCCGCCAGGACACCCGGTCCCCGCCAGAACCCCGGTCCCCGCCAGGACACCCGGTCGCCGCCAGAACCCCGGTCCCCGCCAGAACCCCGGTCCCCGCCAGAACCCTGGTCCCCGCCAGGACACCCGGTCCCCGCCAGAACCCCGGTCCCCGCCAGGACACCCGGTCGCCGCCAGGACACCCGGTCCCTGCCAGGACACCCAGCCCCGGGCGTCTGGCAAGGACGTGCAGCGGAACCCAGGTGCCGGCGTTCTCAGAAAGCGCCGACTGTCACCCTGAGAGGCGGCCGTCCCCTTGGCGCCCCTGGTGGCCCGTCTGCGGCGCGTGCTGCCAGCGCGCGCCCCACGCGGGACGGGGCCTGTGCAGCCTGAGCCCGCGTGAGTTGAGCGTGGGTGACTGCGCTAGAATCCAGACCCCGGCTGCCCGTGCTGTCGTCGCCCCGTGTCGGTGTGGCCGTGAGTGCTGCGGTGTGGCTGCCACTCAGAACCTGGCTGTCCCCACCTTCACGCCCACTGGCACACATGCGCGTGTGCACACGCAGGACTGCGCACACGCACCCACACTCCACGTGCGCACTTTCGCCGTACACGCCGCACCCGCGTGCACACGCATCCCGTCACAGGCATGCAGCATGCTCACACGCACGTGCACACTCGTGCAGGCACACGAGTGCGTGCGCGCCCACCGCTTCGGGTCCAGCAGTGCCGCCGGCCTGGTGCTTCCCCGCGCGCGTCTGCAGCCCGCGTGCCGTCCCCTCAGCCTCGTGCTCTGGATCGTCTCGTTCGCCCCGGTCCCAAGAGGCTCCCCCGTGGCCCACGGCCCGGACGTGTGGGGAGTCGGCGTCTCCCTGAGGGGAGCACCGGTCCTGCGGGTCCCCTGGTGGGGCACACTGCTGTGCGGGGCCCTGCGGTCACTGCGCCCAGGGCACCGTGTTTGAACGGTCTGGGTGTGTCAGCTGCGTCTGTGACAGGCAGCTGCTCACCCCACCGCTGGGAGACGTCTCCGTGAAGAAGGGAGGGGACCAGGGTTTCATCGCACACCTTCCTTCCCCACATAAACATATACGTCAAGCGACAAAACATGTCGCTTTTATTTACCTTCCTGTCTCCTCCAGACGGCATGATTTCATGGGTGGACACGTCGTCCTCTCGTGTATTAAATTAAAAAAAGCGCATTGCACCTCCTCTGACAAGCCATTAACATTCAGCATTTACATGTCACTCACTGGCGCACACTTTGCTGTCACGAACAACGATGGATCTATTTCCCGGCAGGAACCTCCCGAGGTATTGAGCTGTGTGTCAAAAGCAGAAAGCAAGAAAGCAAAATTTTTTTAAAAAAAGGAAAACTAACGCGGTGTCGTGTTCTTCAAAGAGAGCGAGGAGGAACCCCCTACGGATGCGGAGCGGACGGAACCGGTGCCAGCTGCCGCGGCGCGGCCCTGAGGCCGGGGAAAGGCGGCCGGATGGCACGTGGAGGTCGGACTCCCGCTCCGTCGTTCTCGGCGCCGGCCCCCCGACCCGCACCCGGGCGCCCCCAACTTGTCCGCACCCCGGGGCGCGTGTGCGGCAGGAGCTGTGCAGGCTACACGTGGAGGAGGCGCAGGAGGCGACGCGCGCGGACCTCGGCGACCCAGCGGCGTCTGCGGGGCCCTGCGCGCGGGCTGCGCTTGCGTGTCTGCGTGCAGCTCTGAGCCGGCGACAGGGAAGAAGCGGCCGGGCCGCACGTCGGGGAAGCTGTGCTCGCCCCGAAAGAGGAGCCCGGGCCAACGAGGCGCTGGGGTGTGCACACAGCTCGGGTTTCGGTCTCGGATCAGCAGTTTCTGTGGCTCCCGTTATCCCGTCGTCGTTTTGTATTTCTGTCATCTGTTTCCTTTTCGGTAACTTCTTGGTACCAGCGCCATGCGAGGCCGTGGTGAAGGCGCGGGTGCGGTCACAGCGGAAAAGCGGGGAGACCAGGGTGACATTGCAGCTGCGGCCTGGCCAGGCGCCTGGCAGGCCCTGGGACCCCCGCCGGCCCCCTCTGTGGGGTGAGGTGCGTCTGGCCGTGTGTGGAGAATTCCAGAGCATCTCAGCGCAACGTGGGGTTCAATAAAACAGCGTGAGAAACGACGTCACACAAACAAGAAGCGGGCTGTTTCCGCGTCGTTAGGAAGGCGGTTCCTAAAAACTCTCTGCGTTACCCTGAAGTCGGTGCCATGGGAGCGAGTGTCCCCGGGAGCGGCGTCGGTGAGGCCCGTGCCCCAGAGCCCCTGAGGACTGGGAGCAGACGGGGTCGCGCTGCAGCGACTTTGGACCCGGCCAGCAGAACGCCCCCCCACCCCGTCAAGCAGCGGGGGCCCCGCGAGGATCTGAGCCCCTCGGATGGACGGACAAAGCCAGAGAAGCAGCAGGTAAAAGACTGGGACTCAGAGTTAGCGGTGGTGGGACAGGCTAGGAGGGCCCGCCCGCTCCCTGTTTAAATAACAAGGGGCAGCGCGAGCGGGAACGAAAGCGCATCGGACGACGAAGGCGTGACAGGTGAAAGCAAAGTAACTGGACGTCCCAAAAGGGAAAGTGTGGTCACGGAAACCGCAGACTCTGCGGGGATCGGTGGCTGGTCGGACACCGCGGGGTGCGGGCTATGGGACTGGATCCCGGATCTGGAGGGTTCACCCAAAGCGCAGCCCAGGGAGCGAGAGAGACGGGGGGCGCGCGAGAGCGGCGCGGGGGCTGAAAGGCCCGAGCGAGGTCACACGGCAGTTCCCGGAGGGAACGATAAAGGGAATGCGGGGCGGCCATTTCTGAACGGGGTGGGGGGGAGAGGGGCGAGGCACGTCAGAGTCAGGAAGGCACGAGGCGGCCCACTGCGGGAGGACACGCGTCCCCAGCAGGACACGCCAAAACGGGACGCGTCGTGCTGGCACGGCAGGTGACCCCAGTCCACGAGGAGACGCGGGAGCAGCCAGGGAAACGTGCTCACGAGGGAGTGACATGTCGGCAGCACCCGTCTCAGCAGCAGGAAAGGCAGGCGACAGAGGGAATTCCTCGGGGCGCCGGGAAGGTAACTGTCGCCTGGGATCGCTCGTCTACCACTTTAGCTGTGGCCGAAGGAAAGGAAAAACGACGAACAGATGGACACCGAGTTTCCAGGTAGTGACCTCACCCGAGGAATTCCAAAGCTCAGAGCTCAGGAGGCACGCGATTTCCCCCAGAAGATGCAAAAGTGCAAGCCGCGGAGGAGAGAGACTGGGAGGGCTGAGACGTCACCACTCGAGGGTCGGGTGCCGGCTCGCCGACAGGAAGGCGCCTGCCACGCGCGAGCCCGCCGAGGAGCGCGTGCCCAGGACAGAAGGGACGCGTGCACGCCGGGAGTGCCGTCCGCGGCCCTCACCGCCCGGCGGAGGGGCCGAGCTAGACCCTGCGATGTCATTTCAGCAGCTACGAGATGGGCAGAAACGAAGGCGTCCGCCAGCCTCGCGTGCTGCACAGAACCGAGGACAAGTCGGAGATTCCTCGACCAGTCGACGCGACCGTTGTGGGGGCTCTTTCGGCATCGAAATTTGCTTCCACGACGGGTGGCGTTGCCGCCCTTCCCCTCGGGGTCGGGGGCTCAGGAGTACCTGTCCGTGCGCCGGGCAGCGTCTCAAACAGGCACGGCTGCGTCCGTCGTCCCAGCGAGCACACAGGACCAACCTAAACACCCCTGGGCCGGAGGACGGTCCGACACCGCACGGGCACCGGGTCGGCGACCAGCGTGACCGGACCGTCAAACGCGTCGAGCAGCGACAGAACACGAGCCTGCGCGGACGGCACCGAGGCCGAGGCTGGAGGCGGTGAGGGGAGGAAAGCCACAGCGTGCGTGGTAGTGCGACCCTACGTCACGGACCACGCGGGGTGTCGGGCGCGGCGTTCGGGTGGGGGGCACCGCCGGGCGAGGCGCCGAGAAGGACGCGCTCAGAGAGGGGACTGTCCGCCGGCCGGTGGTCCGTCCAGGCCATTTATGATGTTTATTCCTCCTTGTGTGCGCGAGACGTTTCACACTGAAGGATAAAAGGGCGACAGAGCGCAAGGTGTCAGCGAGAAGGAAACAGCCGAGAGAGGAGCGGACCGGCCGGACCGCAGAGGCAGCTGCTGGGAAGCGGCGGGCGGCGGGAAACAAGCGAAAACTAAGTTCTCTGAGGATGATAAACGAGCCAAAGACCAGGCCTCGCAGACCTGCGTTTTCAGAACCGTGTCTGGTAAACGCGGCGAGCGCGGTCCGCGTTCCGAGTGGGAGACCCGTCGCGTCCCCGGGCTGCCGCCCGCTGTGACGCGCCGCCCCCCCCCAAGCGCGTTTCTCCCCGCCTGACGCGCGGAGGTTCCAGAAAAGCTCACGAACCGCGTCTCACCCTGCGATTGGGACCAGCGCTTCTACCTCGGAGGTCGGAAGCTCGCGGGTTTCTCGGACGCAAACTGCAGACCCGGAATTCTAATTGCGAAGAGTGAGGTCAAGGGCGTTCACCCCCATTAGAGCTCAGAGAGCCGGCAGCTGGGTGCGGGGGCCGCCGGCCATCTGCTCCCGGACCCTCCGCAGCGGGGCCGCCTTCGCTCCGTGGAGCCTTCATCCAGACAAAGCAGAGCCGTCCCCCTCGGGAGGGGGGGACGAGTCAGCGAGGGGGAAGGAGAGACCCGTCGAGCTGCAGGGTTCCCAGATGGCGCGAGCCCCGGCGTCTCTGAGAGGAGCAGGACGGTGGGAGCGGGACCCGCGTCGGGCTGTACGGGGCGTCGTCTGGTCTTAAACCCCGCTGAGGGCGTGCGTTTCGGGTTCGTGCGCACTCGCGTCACCAGCTCAAGGCCTCGGCCTCGCGCGGCGTTGCGCACCGACTTCCGGGCGTCTCCGTCTGGAAACGGCTCCCGCCCCCCTTCCTCTCCCTGGCATCTCTCTCTCCGCGCATCATGCTTCCTCGCGGCTTCGGAGGGCTCTGGGGGGTCAGCTGGCTGTGCGAGGACGCGGCCAGGCGGCAGGAAGAAGAGGTCACTCTTACCTGCAGCCGGGGACTGGACCGCGACTGCAGGAGCCATGGCGCGGACAGGGGGTGCCCTTCACCACGTGTTCGCGAAGCGGAAGCCGCCGCGCGCCGGGCCCCGCGGCCCCGGGCCGCCCCGCGCCCGCCTCAGCGCATTTGGGTTCGTTCTTGGCACCAACCTCTCTGCTGCTTAACTCAGGGAGTCTCGGGTTTCGAGACGGCTCTGCCTGCCGCTCGGGGCGCGACCGTGAAGCACAGGCCCCGGCGTCCTCCCCGCTGCGCTCCTTGGGCCCGATGGGCCTCTGTGCGGTCCGCGCGCTTCCGAACCGCACAGCGACGTGAACAAGAGCAGGGCCGAGGCCCGGATGCCGCGTCCGTCTGTCTCACGGCGCGGCACAGGCCCGGACTCCGCGGCTCCTGTCCTCCTCGCGTCCGGCCCGGAGCTTCCGTTTCTCTGATTCCAGCTCAGCAGCTGCTAACGCGCCCCCCCCCCCCCCGCAGAAATCGCCTCCACGGGGCCACGTCGGGGAAGGTTTAAAAACGCATGACGCACGCGGCCCAGAAGCCAGGGGCTTGGCCTTCCCCCTGGTGGGTCAACAGACAGGTCAGGGGGCCCCGCGGGCCCGCGAGCGCCCTCCTCCTCCCCGCCCCCCCGCGGTCATCGTCCCCCTTCGTCTCCTGCTTCTCCTTTTACCTGTTCTTCCCTCTCCGCAGCCCCCGCTCCGGCTCCCTTTGTCTCGGGCCATAATGAAAGATCTTCAAAGACCGAGTTTCAAAACGGGCCCGGGAAGGCCAATTAAGCACATAAAGCCGGTTCGTGTGTGGGCGCTGGGGCCGCCAGAGCCGCGACTGTCCCCACCCGCCAGGCAGAGCGGTCGCGGTGGGTGGCCCCTGCACCCCCTCCTGCCCCCTCAACGGACTCTCAGCGCCCCTGACCCGGGGGCCCCACCCACATCCCCCGGCCTCGGACAGCTGTCCCCGCCCCGCGCTCGCCTCGCTGAACTTGGGCTCGCCCTGGAGAGAGCCCCAGCTTCCGGCTGGGCCCCCAGCTGGGGAATGAGGGGGTCGGCCAGCAGCGCAGGAGCTGCTGCTGCGGGGCCGGTGACCGCGGCCTGGGAGACTCGTCGGAGCCCGAAACGAGGCCCGGCCGTGCGAGGGAGACGCTTCGTGAGAGCTCGGGGCGGCTCAGGAGCCGCTGGCACTGAGCTCGGCGTCTGGGGTTCGCTTGGTGGAGCCAGGCGCTGGGGGCTTTACTTTTCATGGTGCGATGTGACTGACCCCGTCGTGTCTGGGGGTGGGAGGTCACGCGGGAGGAGGCAGGTGGTTCCCAGAGTCCGTCCGTCCGGGAGAAACGGCGTCTGGGAGGTGAGTTCGTGCTGCGGCGGCCTTCACGGGGAGCCCGGGGGAGCCGCGCCGGCCATCGGACACTTCGGGAAGGTGATGGCCCCGCATCTGACAGGCGTCTCCCCCGGTCACGCGCAGGTGACGGCTTACCCTCCCTTGAGTGTCGGCGAGCCTTTGGGAACACGCAGGAAGCGCGGCTGCTCCTCACGCGGGGGCCGGCATGTCCCCTCTGGGGGTGTCCGGGCTCACCCCGCTGCGAGCCTGCTCCTCAGACCAGAAGCTCGGGGTGCGGGGCAGGGGGGGAGGGCGCTGGCCCCGCGGAGCTGACCGCAGCTCTGGCCTTCGAGCTGCGGCCCTGCGTGGCGCACCCACAGTGGGGGCCCGCGGGCAGTGTGGGGGCCACCGGCGTCCATCGCCCACTTGGGCAGGGCGGCAGGAGCAGCTGCTGGTGCTGCAGAGAGCCCCCCGGGAGGGGCCCGAGGTCGGGAAGCAAGGAGGGGGATGCCGCGCTCTCCCCTCTTCTCCGGGCAGTTTGGAGATGAGACTTTCCCACCAGGCGAGGCTGGGGCGGCGAGGCTGGGGGCGTGGTGGCTGTGATGGTCTCTGAAGCCCCGCGCTGCCGGGGCGGAGGACCAGCCGGCGAGGCCGAAACCCCCTGCCACACCGGTTACCCCCGTCCGCGGGGCCCCTCCTCCGGCCGCCCCGGGCAGCGCGTCCTGAGCTGTCACCCAGAGAGCGGGCGCGAGGCCCGCAGCCGGGGGCTGGTCATGGGGGAAACGTCCGAGTCGGGGTCAGGCACAGTCGTGCCTCTGACCAGGCAGGGTCTCCGGGGACCGTGTCAGCCAGTGGCGAGCACGCTGGCTCTTCGCGGCTCCGGGCCGTCCCAGGAGCCCAGCGAGCGGGCCCAGGCAGGCCCGGGGGCGCCATCCCCAGGCCCAGCCGCGCCGGCTCCAGCTTCGTGGACCGGCGCCTGAGGGAAGCTGGCGGGTGTGAGGGACGGGCCGGAGGGAGCGGCTGCTGTTGGGGGTCAGCTGAGCGCTGCTTGGGTCCTGCTGGCGAGGACCTGAGGGTCGAGTGGAGCAGCAGGCCCTGCACCCACCCCGCCGGCTCAGCGCACGGCCCCGGTGTCGTGGAAAGGTCCCGTGGCCACACACTCAGTCCGTCCGTGCCTGGGCTGGGAGGAAGGGACCAACCGGGTCACAGCCGGAGAGCGGGGGAGGGAACCGGGCGTGGGGGTTCCCCTCAGGGCTGCGAGGTCATGGGGCGCCCAGGGCAACCAGCGCCTGTGGGAGGGGACGGAAGCCCGGGGAGGGCGGACGGGCGGGCACCCGGGCACTGACGCAGGCTTCGCCGTCGCAGGCTTTGCCGCGTGGGTGGCACATGGAGACAGAAGGTGCCAGGGTCAGCGGGCGGCGCCGGGAACTTGAGGTGCCGGATATGCCAACCACCTCGGGGCTGCTCCCTGGAGAGTCCGGGTTCGATCGAAAGCCCAGGTCACCGCTCTCGGGAGGGCAGGTGGCTGGCGTCCTCTCCCTTATCCAGGCGGACGTCTCCTTGTCCTTGGCCACGGGGCATGCGCAGCCACCCCCTGGCCTGGCCTGGGCCCCACAGCTGCCTTCCCTCTCCGGGGGGGCTGGCCCGGGGGCTGTCTCCCCAGGAGGTGGCCGGGGTGGGTGAGGCCTGGCGAGGAAGCGGGTGCATAATGCAGCACCTTGCTGCTCACCAAAGAACAAAAATTACTCACAATTACGTGCAATTAGCAATTTTAAATTATTAATGATGGTGAAAGAATGTGTCTATTCAACAAGTAATTTGTCGTAATTTTTAGTAATTGAAAGTAATTTCTAGCAATTAAATCCTAATTTAATGCATTTTCTGGGCGATGCCTTTATTCAAGGGGCGCCTCGGAGCCGCATTGTCGGGCGCTGTTTCCAGGCACTTTGTTCAGGGAGATTTGCTGGGCAAGATGCTTGGGGAGAGCCGGACGGCCGAGCTCTCGAGCGCAGCGGGACTCGTCGCTGCATTCAGCTGAGAGGGAGCCTCCCACGGGTCACCGCCTTCGGGTTGTTCAGGACCGAACCGGCAGCGGGTCCACGCCCAGGCCGTGTCCGGCCCAGACCTCTGGGCGGGGGCGCAGGGAGCCGGCCTGGGCAGCCAGACCCGGCCCGCACGGGGTCCGGGCGTCCGCGTCGGCGCACTCGCGGCCCCGGCTCCCTGAAGCGGCAGCTCCGGCAGGCGCGTGGGGGCGGGGAGGCCCGCGAGGCCCGCTGCAGCCGGGCTAACCTAATCAGGGCAGATTTGCATATGAAAAGCAGCCGGAGCCGGCCTTTGTCTGCCCGAGGAGGGGCTCTTATCCCTGATGAAATCTGTCATCTCCTTTGTCAAGAAGCAAATAAATATTCCGACTAAATTCTCCAGAAACGGAACGGAACGACTTGGGTTTATCTGGGAATGTGCTTTATTCCCCTTGCAAATTAGTCGTTTGACTATGCATGACTTCTCCCCGCCGCCCTGGGCCGTCATCGAAACTCCGTGCGGTTGCCGCCTTCCCACACTTCTTTTCCGTCCAAACGGTGGGGCCCAACAGCCCGAGGCGCAGCAGAGGAAAGGCCAGCCCGGGCCACCCTCGGTTCTGCCCTCGCTGACCCGGTCCGGGCCGGGGTCACTGCCCCCTCCCGACTGCAGTGCCGGCCGAGGGCTGCGCCCCACCTGGCCAGGTGACGGGAGGGAGGCCGTCAGCTGGGCACCGGCGTGGACTCACGTCCACAGGACCGCAGGTGCCCCCGTGCCCCCGCGCCGCGTCGCCTCCCGATGCTCCAGTGTCCGAGGGCCGGACCAGGTCCCCGGCCACTTCGGAGAGTCGCCCTCACGGTCTCACGCTGGCTGGGCGGGTCTCCACCTTGCCATCCGGGGCCTGTTTCGTAACAAATATTTTGTGATGCTCCCTCTGCTGCCCTGAAACAAACCCTCTAAGTCGCACAACCTCCAACGCAGGGAGTTTAAAAACGCCGTCACCCTGTGGTTTGAAGGGCATCGGGAAGCAAAGCCAGGGACGGTTCAGTGAGGCGCCCTTGGGCGTGTGCGCGGCCGAGGACAGACGGGGACCCGTGCAGGACCTCGATGCAAACGCGTCCCTCTGCGCGCCGTGGGCCGGCACCGCGTCCGAGCTGTAGCAGGAGCTCCGTGAACGGCCGACGGAAGAAGGGGACGCAACCTGGAGGTCACAGTTCTGGCCCGACCTCCCGAAAGCCGGCTGGGATCCGGGGTGCACCGTCCTGTGCGTAGGTTTGCGACCCTGGCCCCAGCCGCCCAGTGTGGGGACAGCGAGGCGCCGCCCGGGCCTGCCTCCCTCCACTCGGCCGGGCCGGCAGGCGATGCCCCGGGAGCCGCCGCGCCACCGACCCGGCACCCGCGCCCAGGACATGGCACCAGCGGGCAGGTCCTCCTCCCGCGGAGCCGCGCGTTGGCCCCGGGCATCTGCCGAGGGCATTTCCGAACCGCGGCCCGGAGCCCCGGCCACGCTGACCTTTCCCACTCGCGCCGATTTGGCGTTTCCGAGCAGCAACGGCCACTGCACCTGCCAGCACCCTTCAGGCAAAACGGGGTGGGGGGGAGCCGCGGGCAGCCGGTCCCCTTCCTACAGGTCTAACCAGACGAAGCAAAGGTCAAGTCCGAAGATCCGGGGTGGATCCGGGCTCGAGATGTAAACGAGAGGATGGCGCGGGCGGTGGCGGCTCTCAGGAGGCCTCGCAGCCCTTCCGGCCTGCTCCGTGGAGGCCGAGAGGACCCGAGCCTCGGTTCGGGTGGGGTTCTGGTCCCCGGCCCGCGGTGTGCCGGGCGGGGGCAGGGCAGGGCTCGCGCCACCCGGCCCTCGCGCCGAGTGGAGGTGGCTCTGCGGGGCGCCGAGTGGCGTGACTCCCGGGCGCTCCGTGCTTCCGCCCCAGCTCTGCGCCGGATGGAAGCGTCGAGAACCCTTCTTCCTCCTCCGCCTGGCGGGTTGGAGTCTGCGTGCCGGGGAAGGCCGTCCTGCCTCGTCGTCCGCTGCTGAGGTGTTGGGCTCGTGGCCGTGGCGCCACCAAGACGGGAGGCCACAGTCCAGGGGAAGCTGACCGGTAACGCTGTCGAGCGGCGGTGGGAACAGAAGCTCGGCTTCGAGACGGCGTAAATGAGTCCCGGGCCCGGGGCCAGGAGAAGCGCCCAGCTTCCCGAGTCGCGGCACCACCGGGAACCGGGGCGGAGGGCGAGGGCGGGAGGGCAGGGCTGAGGGACAGGCGGCCGGCGCGGCGGGGAGAGACAGACTCGGTTCCAGAACTAAGCTGGGTCTTCGCGAGGAGGTTTGCGTCGGTTGGTTTTATGTTTGTTTCCTTATCCCCACCCCCCGTCCTGCCCGCTCAGGTCACCTCGTCCGCGGGCCAACTCCGGGTCGGGAAGGACGAGCCCTCCACAGGCGCCGGACCGGACGCAGCTCACACCTCTGAGCATTTCAGAGAAAAAACATTATCGTTCCGTTGTTTACGTTTCACAAACGAACTTCTTTCGTGGGGGCTTCGTCCTGGCTCTCGCTGCTGACCCGTTCCCCGGAGGACGCTAACACTCAGGCCGTCCACCCGGGCGCGGCACGCTGAGAGCCGCGCGTACTTTGCCAACGCCGTGTGCCGGGTGTCGTGCCAATTGTGAGTGCGTGTTCGACGGCGACTACTGCTAGGCGTGGACCAGCAGCGACCACAGGAACACACACGTCCGTGGGGAGCTGTGTCGTTGCTTCTGGCAAACGGATCACACTCGCTTGTTGTTAAGAAGGTTTAACCCCGAAGGGAGGGTGCCAGTGGCGGGGTCTCCCTGCAGCGGTCCCTCCTCTGCTCCAGGGTCCCTCCCCCGGGCCGTGGCCGGGTTCGGGTCTGGCCTGTGAGGACCCGGGCTCCTTGGGTCTTGCCATTCGCACACTTTAAAGAAGGTAGGATTTGCGTTTGGAACAGATATGGAGCGTGCTCGCAGGGCAGCTTCTTTCCGCCGAGGAATTTCTCTCGTTTCACCCAGGACGTGTGGTTCTCAGCAAGGTCCGGACTCCTGCCGCGCGTGCGCGCGCACACGCAGGCCCAGAGCCGTCCTGATCTGAGGGTTTGGGCTGGGAATGTGCTCTCGTGCGGGGCATAAAAACATATCTCTGTAATTACGTGATATTTGGTGATTAGGTAATTACGGGTAATTGCATGGGGTAGTTCTCAGCGCCGAAGTGTTACCGTAAGATCTAAGATGTACAAATTGCATAATAATTATTCTTGGGAGTTATTGGGTAATTCCGAGCATAATTATCATGTGATCCGCAGCGCGTGTCATTAATGCACAATCACACGATGTCGCCTTCGTAACCGCTTCGCCCGCGTTACGACTAAGGCTCTTAGTCATAACCGAGGCCGGTGGTCTGCGCGCGGGGTGTGGCGGGGGCGTGGGCCGGGGGCGGTGCACGCACGGGTGAGGGGCGTCTTCGCCCTGGCGGGAGCCGTGCCCATGGGACAAGACCTCCTTCCTGCTGACACACGCGTGAGGCCGCCCGCGTGCGGCCCGGGCCCAAGGCCACCGAGCCTGAGTTTCCACGGAGCGCAGCGCCGGCCCGTTCCTCGACCAGGGCGGGGGAGGGGGCCCTGCTCCTCGCAGGACTGGGGGGGGCAGCCCTCGGCCATGGCCGCGGGGACTCGTGGCACTGACGGCGGCTCTGGCTCACCCGCCAGGGGATGACGCGGCCTTTCCACCTCCCACAGGCTTCTCGTGGCAGGACGACTACACCCAGCGCGTGATGGCCCGCGAGCTCTCGCACCTGCCCAGAGCCTACCTGCGGCCCGAGGCTGCCCTCCCCGCCAGGTAAGGCCCCGGCCCGGCCGGCGCCCCGTTGCCTTGAGTCTCTGATTGAGGCGGGGCCCCGGTCTTCCCGGGTGGGTCCCGAAGGTCGCCGTGGCAGCGGGAGGGGGGCACGTCCCTTCTGCACCAGGTCCTCGCCCATGGGGGAAAGCCGCGCGGCGCCGACCCTCCACGAGGCGCCTCGTCAGCATGGACATGCCCAAGGACCCTCCCCCATTGTCCCCAAGGTGCCCGCGCAGTCCCTGAGCAGAGTGAGACTTTCCCGTGACCCTGCTCCCTCCCTCGTGGTGACAACGCCTGAGGCGAGGCTCGTCCAGTGGCCCCAGGAGCAGGGACGAGAGGCTGATGGGCCCGGAGAGCAGGGCTGGGGCACGGGAAGCCGAGCACGGACCAAAAGGCGTGGGACGCTCCTTGGCCCCTCGGGGCGCCTCCCTGGGGACTCGCACACAGCCAAGGGCCCTGATGCCTGGCGCTGCTCCATTTCCTCTGTGGACCGCTGGGATGGATTTGCGTTGACCGTCTCGAATATTTGTAGCTGCGCAGCTTGTTCTTCCTCCGATTAGCGGCCGTCGCTCTTGGGGTTTCCAGATTTTTCTGAGCGGCAGGTTCGGGTCATTGTCGGTGGACGGGAGCGGCATCTTCCCACCCCGGGGAGGCCGGGCCCTTGTTCTGCTTTCGCCGTTCCAGTCTCTCCCCAAGTCTCCGCCAAGCTGGCCCCGGGCCAGCCCGTCCCAGCGCCCGCCACGTGCCCTCCGCCGGGTGGGCGTCTCTCGGCGTCTGCTGAATGATGGAGGGAGAGAGAGAGAGAAAGCGTCCCCTTCCGGTGCTGGCGAGTTTTTGTGCAAACACCTGCACCAGCCGAGCATCCCGCCCGACTTCGTCATCCTGCGGGGCGTTTCCAGAGCGTTCTGTGCTTACTAGATTGCAGGCATCTGCAGTCGGCCAGTGAGGGGTACTCGGCGCTCTCCACACGAGGCAGCCAACGGCCAGAGATGAAGCCCCAGCGGGAGATCCGCGCAGGGGACAGAGGGGCGTTGGGGTGCGCCTTCGGGCGGCCCAGGGAGCGCTGTGAGCGAGGCGCCGCGAGGACCATGAGCAAAGCAGTGGTGACGGGCGAGTGCGCGGAGCAGGGTGGGGAAGCCGAGGGGACGCCGAGGACCCAGATCCGACGGACGCCCTCGCTGAGGCCCCCGGGAGCGGGAAGAGGTGGCCCGCAGGCCGGCGGCCTGTGCCGGACCTGCAGCCACACGGAGAACCGCGACAGGAGCTCTGGCTCGGGGCGGCCGTGAAGGTCTCGAGTGAAAAATCAGACGGGCCCTGAGCACCCCGTGAGGTCAGGGTTCCCAGGAAAGGAAAGAGCCAGGTTCGCCCCGTGCTCCTGGCGCAGGTTTTCTTTATCGTTCGGATCCTTTTCCTCCGGCAAATCGGGTGGCGACTGAAAATCCGTCTCATGTTATTTGGGGCCTGGAGGCCACGCACACGAGAGGAGAAGGGAGCAGAGGCGACGAGGAGAAGCGCGGTTGACCTTCACGAAGCGGACTTATCGCGTGGACTTGTGAAGCTCGGCCTACTTGAGCCGATGAGAGGGCGAAAGTCAGCCTGCGAGTTAATTGCCACGATGTCGCGCGGCACAGTGGTGGACGCTTGTCGCGGTGACGCGCCGCGGCCTCGCTCGCGGGTCTGCCGCCGAGCGGGCGCGCCGGGAGATGGATGAGACGATTTAGAGGCGCGTTTACGGGCGGTTCTGTCTGCGTCGATTAGCAATCAGTGAGGAAAACAGGCGAAGGGCCAGAAAAGTGACCCGACTTCCGTTAAGTCACGCTCTGACAGCCCAGGACGCGAAACTTCATCCGTTAAAAGTGGCCGGGGCGACCGCGACTGGAGACGCCGAGGCCTGGGACGCCTTGAGAATGTACGTGCCCGTTCAGGGGGGCCAGGCGAGGACCGTCTCGCCATCGAGAGGACGGAGCGCGAATGCGAAGCCATCGCAGACCGTTGTCGTGTTCGGTCCCCTCGCAAACAAAAGTGAAAATCGGGTTATTCCCCCAACGTAAAGCGGCCGAGACAGGCCGGGCCGTGTCCTCCGCGTGCGCCCGGACACCACATGAGCGCTGTCCGGGGCGCTCCTGTTCCACGCCGCGGGCACTTGCGGGAGATGAGATGAGCCCAGCACTCGCTCGCGGGAAGATCCAGGGCATTTAGCACGCAGAGACCCCACCCGCGTGGCCGTGTGAGTGCCAGGGGCGCAGCGACGCGTGATCGTCTGAACTCGGGGCCGCGTTTACCGAGCACCCGCTCCGCGGGGAGCACAGTTGCGGGGTGTGCACGTTGACGGGCGAGGCCTCCGGTTCCTTCCACGCGGACGGCATTTGTGGCTTCACCCCTGTCCCACGCCCCCCCATGCCCCGGGCCGCAGGTCCCTCCCGGGTGGACCCCTGGGGCACAGGGCCCCCTGCTCTTTCTGCCTCTCACCCTTGCTGGACGCGAGTGGGGACTGCGCCCCCGTTCCCGGTCTCTCTCCCCCTGGCGCTCAGAGGGCGGCTGCCGGGACCGTGCGTGCAGAAGAGGCCTCTGCTCGTCCCCACCGGGCCTCACGGCGGCTCCAGGCCAGGCCTCCTGGGGCCCTGCGGTCAGGGCAGCGGGCTCGGGGACGCGCGGTCAGCGAGAACGAGAGGGCCCGGGCCTCGCCTCGCCATGTGACACGATCCCTGCACGGCCGCGGCGGCGCCCCGCGCGGCGGGGCCCGGAGCGGCCGGCCCACGGTGTTCTCGCTTTCAGGAACGCCCGGCCGGGCGTCGGCGACGGCAGGAGGCACGGCCCGGAGGACGCCGCTCCGCTGGCTGAGGCCCTGGAGCGCTACCTGCCGTACCTGGAGGCCCTGTCCCAGGCCACCGCCCCGGACGCGCCGGACGGACCGCCCGCTCAGGTGACCCTCATAGCTCGCCGTGTGGCAGGGCGGGTGTGTGTGTCGGCGGCAGGGCTTCTCCCTCCGCACACGCGGGGCGTGTCTCCTACGTCGGCACTTCTGGGTGGTTCTCCCGGTCCCGGGCCAGTGGGCAGCTCAGCGACAGGCAGGGCACGGGAAGAGGAACGTCCCTTGGGCCTTCGTAGGTCACACTCATACGAGTTCGCCCCTCGCAGTGGCCGCCCGCCCGCCCTGGATGCCGAGCCCCTCAGCGTCGTGGCTGCCTGAGGGGCGGCCTCCTCGGGGCTCCGGGAGGCCCAGCCCCAACGCCGACAGGGCCCCGGGAGAGAGCAGAGCGAATCCCATTTCAGGGGGGCCTGCACTCACCACCTGGACCCGGACAGCAGCGGATAGTCAGTCGCAAGGGAGGGGGACGAGGCCCCTGAGTGTGGCTGGAGTCAGGGGGGCACAGGGTGACCGCCTGCCCCGCCGCCCGTTCCAGAGGAAGCTCCATCTGTCCCATGTGCCGGGAGCCTCTCCTGCCCGGCACACCCGCCCTCGTGGGCGCCCGTGTGGTCCCTGGGGTAGACGCCTGTTTGTGCCAACGCTGAGCCCGCTCCCAAGTGTTTAGACACGAAGGACAGTGAAAAGGACGTTGTAGAGAACAGACTGGAATCTCGATGAACCCGTAAAATGGGGACGTGCGTGGTCTTCATGACGACTCGTTAAAGGGGGATGGGAGGCGGCCCGTGACCTCCAGGCCACAGGGCCGGCACGCACCCCAGGACGGGCTCTGGACAGGCCCGAGGCCCGGGGCGGCCCTGGGGTAGGGGGACTCTGACGGCAAGGCTCACGCCTCAGCCGGAGCGTGACGTCTGTCCCTCGTTCAGCCAGAGTGTGACGTCTGTCCCTCGTCGGAGCGACGCCAGTGGAGGGTGACGTGGGCGGGACACACGCCTCCCGTGCGCTCCGCTCCAGTTTTCCCGAAGACGGTGTGGCCCTCGGCAGCTCCTGGAGAGCTGTCGGGCCGCATTTCTGTTGTCTCCTGTTGGGCAGCCGCTGGGGTTGTGGGGCCGCCTCCGGCTGGCGCTGGGCACAGGGTCCTGTCAGAGCATCGGCTGCCGGTCTGCGCGGGCCCGTGGGAACGGCGTCGGGGCGGGCGGGCGGCCGGCAGGGCGGGCCAGGCGCGGGCCGGGGGCAGCGGCTTCACGTCCGGTCGCAGGGGCCAGCGCCGAGGAGGGCCGTCCATCGTCGCGCTGCTCTGGGTGCCGTGCTGGGCCCTTCCTGGGGCTGCGAACGGGCGACGATGGTCGTGAGGTCCAAGCTCGCAGAGAGTGGCTCGGTCGACGGTCCTTGTCACTGTGGTGATCTTCGTGACATAATCTTCCCAAATCCCAGGAGAATCGGGTCAGAGCTTTAAGCTTCGGACACGGATGATGCTTCGAAGCGCAACCAGCTTCCAGTGAATCACGTCATAAATCACCTCTGTGTGCCGGCCGTCGTCTAACCCGCGCAGAGTCCGAGAGCTGCGTAAGGTCGTTGTCGTCAGAGGCTTTAGCGCGGACGAC
Organism: Cynopterus sphinx; assembly: GCA_030015415.1. Lineage (NCBI taxonomy): Eukaryota > Metazoa > Chordata > Mammalia > Chiroptera > Pteropodidae > Cynopterus > Cynopterus sphinx. The sequence continues at coordinate 314,855 of CM057393.1, forward strand.
TCTGTGACGAGCCAGCGGGGGTAACGTCGCACGGCTCCTCTCACCCCAACCCACGAGCGCTTGTCGACGGCTGGGCCGGCGCGGCGACTCCCCCGGTTGCGCGTGGTGGAAACCAGCCCCCGCTCGCATCGACCGCCGGGGCGCCGCCTCGGCGTCTGCGGCCACTGGAGAGGACACTGTCACCCCCTTACTCTGCTTTTGAGGAGGGTCAGCCGAAACCCACACTTGGCCGTACCGCGCATTTACGGATTTACTCTGGAAACAGTTTTAAGCATTTTCAACGGCAAGAAGCTGTGCTAGGTGCCGGGATTAGAAAGATCAAAGTTAACCCCTGCCTTCTAGGATTCTCCAGTCTTACCGGGCAAGGGAGACAAACCCGGAGATGAAAACGAAGCAGGAGCGGCAGGGAGGTGACACTGTGACAGTGAGGGACAGGGAGCTGACACGGACAGTGGGGGCACTCGCACCACAAGGCTGGGGGCCGGGCAGGCCCCTCGGGGCCCGCGTGACGACCAGAAGGCGCCCCCTGAAGAAGTGTAGTTGGGGACACTTTATAACGAGGGAGCAGTCCGTCCGTTAGGTGACGGGAATCTTCCTGTGAGCCTGATGTCAGAGCTGCGAGGACATAAAGCGAAAATCCGGGAATACTGAAAAGACACGTACCACCTCTTAGACACTTCCCCCTCCTCTCAGGCACGCGTTCTGCAGACGTGAGATAGGAGGAAGCAGAAAGCGTGAACGTCGTCATCAGACTCAGCGTAGCTGATGTTTATAGGACGACGCCCCTGGGAATGGGGCACGCTCGTCTCAGACACACTGGGAGCGTCCCCGAGGCAGATCACCTGCCCGGCCGTGCCGTGGGCCCCAGTAAGTGTCGAAAGACCGGAGTCACATAAGGGAGATGGTGAAACTGCACATCACCAGCCGCTCGTTAGACAGATAGAAAGTCGGCGCCTACGACCCACGAAGGATGAGCCGACAACACGCGCAAGGCTTAGCCCGACGTCGAGCAGCCCCCGGAGAGCGGTCGCAGCGTGGCCGCCGGAGGCGGCGCGGCACCGGAAGCACGGGCCGTGAGGAGGAGGCTGAGCTAGCCGCCACCGCCACCGCCACCGAACGAGGTTAATTCCTCCCTGAAAAGGCGCCGTTAAGAGAACGGAAGGTCAAGCCACGGGCTGGGGGAAACTTCGCAAGTAACGCAGCCGAGAAGGCCCCTCCCCGGCGTGCGCAAGGAGCTCCCAGCGGGGCGAAGGTCTGCAAAGGCGGTCCCCGGAGAAGGTGACGCGTGCCGCGCCCCGCGACACGTCAGTGTCGTCCACGAGGGAGATTAAAACGGAGGCGTGAGGCGCTGGGGCGCTCCCGCAGCCCGGCCGAGGTGTGACAGACGACACTCCACGCGACGACGCCCCGGCTCCCGGAGAAACCAGACGCGCCCGCCGCTGACCCACGCTCCCCGGGCCGCCCAGGTCAGCGACAGCGCTGTCCGCTGGGGCCGCGTCTGGAACGTGCGCGGAGGCTCTCGTGGGAACCGCTGACGGTCAGAAAAGGCGCGAAGGCCCGGCGACGAGGAGGGACGGCGTGTCCGGTCAGTGACTGGAAGGCCACCGCCCGGCAGCAAACGTGAGGGCAGCGTCGATGCAGGCGGCGCCCGAGGAGTCTCAAGGTCATCGTTCCGGCCAGAGGGTGGGGGAGCTCGCACCGTGACGAACACGCGTGTGCACTTTCGGACGACACGAGCCAGCGTGGAAGGGACGGGAAGCAAACCAGGCGCTGCCTGAGGGCGCGGGGGGGCGGGGAGGAGGGGGCAGGAGGAAACCCGCGGGGTGGGTGGCAGGTGCGCTCACGTCATGGCCCGCGATGGCCTCACGGGCGTGTGCCCGTGCCAACACGCACGTGTGCCGCGTGTTTGTCATTTACGCCTGCGAACGAAGAAGAAAGGCAGGCGGGCGGGCCCCCCGACAGCGCCGCGCGGGAGCTCTGAACAGACGCCGCGTACAAAAGACGTGACGGCCCGTGGGGCCTCGAAGGCGCCGACCGCTGTCCATCAGGGAAACGGCGTGAAGAGCCACTGCTCCGTGCCTGACGTGCGGGAAGTGCCCCCCGCGTGCTACTTAGTTCTCTGTGTCACCCTGTCTGCCGGGCGACACCCGGGCTCTGAAAGCGACAGACACGTCGGCGAAGCCCCTTCCTACCCTCGGGACGGTCTCAGTCAACGAGATGACCAAACGCCACGTGTAGCCTGGGACCCTGGAGACCCTCGCGCTGCGGGCGGAGGTTGGGTGCAGCGGCCGAGCCGGGAACAGTCTGCAGCTCCTTGGTGACTGAAGGGCAGAGTCACCGGCCACCTAGCAATTTCGGGCCAAGGCGCGCACCTGAGAGACCCGCAGACCCGGGAAAACCGCGCGGGGCGTCCACGACAGCCACGTCCGCGGTGTAAGCCACCGGTAGAGACAACACAGAGGCCCAACGGCAGATGGGCCACCCACGCCTGGTCCCGCACGCGGACCCTTCCTAAGCCTGGACAGCGGGTGGCGACCCGGTCGGGGAGGCCAATGCAACCGCCTGAACTGTCCAGAGGCGCGAACCCGCAGACGGGCGGGGGGTCGGGGCCGCCAGGGCCTGGGTGGGGCCCACAGGGATGGTGTGGGCACGGGTCTCTGGGGTGTGATGGAAGGGGACGGGTCTCTGGGAGGGTGATGGGGGCCACGGGGACGTGTGGGGACGGCTCTTTGTGGGGTGACGGATTCTGGGGCTGGGGGACTAGACAGTGGCCGCCGTGGCCCGGCGTGGGGCTGCCCGGAGACGGCCAGGTGAGCTCATGGGCGTGCTGGGCCCAGGGGAGCCAGCAGGGGCACCGCGCGGTGCATCCCTCCGGGGAACCGGGCCCCGGGGTGGGGTGGAGGGTGGGGGCCCCTGGCCGAGGCCGGACTCTCACCGCCGCCCTGTGCTCCATCCCGCAGGCCGAGGACCCCGAGGCATGGCCGGCCACCCTGACCTTCGCCCCGCGCACCCCCGGGGCATCCCGCGGGCCACGCAAGCGGAACCTGGTGGCCGCGCTGGGCGCCTACCTGGCCCTGCGGCCGCCCACGCCAGCACCCGGCGCGGAGCTGTCGCCCTTCGAGCTAATGCGCGCGCCCTGGCGCCTGCCCCGCCCGCGGCCCGCGCGCCCGGCCACGGCCTCGGCCTCCAAGAGGTGGGCCCCACCCGCAGGGCACCCCGGGGAGATGCCAGGCCCGCCAGGAGGTAAGTCACTCCCCCCACCCCCCCAGGCTGGGGGGACTCTGCGCCCCGGGGCCCCATCCGCGTGCAGCCGGGCGCGGGGCGAGGTGTAGGCGTGCGCCCCAAGGTGGCTCGAGGGACCGGGAGGGGGCAGCGGGCCCTGGGGGGGGCGGGCACCCTTGGGCCGGGTCACCAGGTCGCACCCCCCTCAGCCGTGCCAGGTCCCGCTCCACTGACCGCAGGGACAGGGCGGGGTGGCCGGACCACGTGTCCTGGTACCAGGTCTGAGGGCTTCGGGGCCCCCCGGGTTGGACCCGGGACCATCACATGCTCGTCTCGTCCCCCCAGAGCCCGACGGTGCCCATCGCCAGGGTGCTATCCTCCTCCCCGCCCCCTGACCCCTGACCCCACCCCGCGGGCGCAGTGGCCCGGGTCCCCGCACCCCCCCTCCGGGACCCTTACCCCCAGACGGACCGCCAGGCGGTGACCCCTTGATGGCGCAGACGGGGACATCCCTCTAACGGGATTTGGGGGGCCCGGGCCGCCGGACACGCATCTGTAACTGAGGAGGCGCCCTGGGGGGTGCTCGCCCCAGCCCCTCCTCCGCCCCAGGCCCCACAGCCTGTCCGTGGCCACGACGGCTCTTTCCCGTGGGATCCACGTCGCGCTGCGGGGCGGGACATGTGGCCGTGGTCGAGGCCGCCTCCCCTGTTCCTCCCAAAAAGGAAGGGGCGCGGAGTGGACAGGGGCGGGCGGGGGACACGGGGAGGGCGCAGGCGCCGGACAGGACCTTCACGCGGCGCCATCGTGGGGCCCTTGCCCCCTCCGCCCCCTGACCCTCCTCCTCCCGACCTTCCCCACCCAGCTCCGCGTCAACCCGCGCCCTGCTGAAGGTCACCCCGGCCCGCAGTGGCCTCCACTCAGCCTTCCCAGCCGTGTCCGCGGTGCTGACCGCCCCAGCCGGGCAGAGCTGGGGTGTCCTCACGGCACCCGCCCCTCCTCTCCCCCCGCCCCGTACCCCAGAGCTAAAGCCCCGCGGGCTACGCCTCGTCCTGGCTGCTGGGAGCGGGAGGAGGGCGGGGGTGCTGCCCCGCAGCGGGCCTTCACTCCGCCAGGGCGCCCGGGGCGCGCAGAGAGGGGGAGAGCTCCGGTGTCCCCGCGCGTGCCACCACACTGCCCGGAAGCCCCCTCCTGTCGCCCGGTCCCTTCCTTCGGTTCGCGCCCGCGGGAGATGCTCTCCTCCTCTCCGGCGACCACCCGGTTGCACCGTGTCACTAAGGAGTCGTGGGACACGTCAGTAACAGCACGGACAGAAGGACTCGTGCGGGGCCCCTCGCGCGCCGCCGGGCTTCAGCGACCGGCGGCCTTCTGTGGGGTGAGCTGCACCCCCCCCCCGCGTCCCCCGCAGAGCCCGTGCCCGTCAGCAGTTGCACGTCTCTGTGACGACTCAGTCAGTGCTCGTCTCCCCGGAGGGACCGTGAGCTCTGGGAAGACAGCAAACGGTGCCTCGACTTCCCCTTTCCGCCCGGGTCCGGCGTGCGCCTGGCGTGCTGCCGGCTGAGGGGACGAACGCGTGGGTCCCTCGCGTGAGCGGCCTCGACTGCTCTTCTCACCCGCCCTAAAGGCGGTGTCACTTCAGCCCGGTTTCTCCGACGAGGAAACTGCCGTTCAGGGTAAACGGCGGCTTTTCCCAGACACGTGACTGGGGCGTCCACTGTCCAAACGAGAGCCAACTTGTTCCCCTCTCCGGCTGCGTGGCCGTGGACTCTGACGTGTTAAGTGGCCGCTGAGCTCCACGCTCGGCTTCCTCTGACCACCCCGCGTGGGGCGTTCTGAACTAGCCTGAGGGCTGCCGGGCAGCGGACAAGATCGCCTGGCCCAGGGGGGCCGCGTCTCCCCTCCGGTCGAGGGGAAAGGACGCGAGAAGAGAGGACCGGCTTCCCCGCGTTCGCAGTCCAGGGCCCGCCGAGAGTCCCCCTCGGTGCGCGCCTGGGGTTCGGCTGGGGTTCAGCCACAACCCACCCCGGCGCCTCGTCGCATGCTGCCCGGAGGCCACTCCTTCCGTCCGGAAGAGCCACCCCGCCCGGGGCCTTGTGAAGGTCCAGAGTCGTGGAGCCACCGCGCAGACTCCCGGCGACGGCATGGGGCTGCCCGCCTTCCCCACGAGACCAGCTCCCCCGCCCCAGCAGGGCAGGCGAGGCCCGGGGAGCGGCGTCTCTGACGGCCCGGGCCACGCGCCACAGCAGTGGGGGGGGGCGCCTAGCTGCCACGTGACCCTCACGGTCGAAGCCCCCGTGCGACCCCCCGGGTTGGGACGGGCCACAGGAAAGCCCACGCGCAGGCACGCCGGGTCAGCGGCCGGCGCACCGGGCGGCCGGCCCACTGCGCGTGGCAGGTGTCGGTTAGGTGAGAACCCGCGGAAAGGGGAGCGTCCGCCCCCACGTCTCCGTCATTCCACTGTCTCCTTTCAAAGCGCTTCCGGCGACGTGAAACCAGACGGTCTGCGCGACCCGGGGCCGCGGAAAGGACGCAGGCGAAGCGCAGTGCGGCGCAGCCGGGGTCGGGGGCCGCCTCGTGCAGCCCCCGGGCCCTGGTGCGGTCCCTGGGTGGCCCCCGGCGGGCCGCTCCCTGCGGGAACATGGCCCTTCGGCTTTGAGTTCCGTTCCCTCTGGGAATCGGAAGTTGTGAACGGTCATTCCTTGTGTTTCAGCAGCGACAACAGTGACCTGTGGCTCCCACGCAAAGCCGGACGGGTAGACGTAAAGAGAGAAAAACGCAGGAATCGCTGCGACGCGGGCTGGCTCTGGAGCGTGTCCCTGCCCCTTCGGTGCCCCCTGAGGCCGTGAGGCCCCGAGCGCGGGGTGGGGGGTGATGGACGCGGGGGGCCGGACGGCACGTCCTCAGCCCCCGTGCCCACAATCGTGCTCATAGTCCCTCAGGCGACCCTGTGTGGCTGCCGCTGGACGAGTCACTTCTCCCGTCCTACAGATGAGGGAGTCGGGAAGTCACGAGTGTAAGGAACCTGCCCGAGGCCACGTGCCGCGAGTGTCGCAGGCGGGACCCGAGGCTGTAGCCACGTTGGAGCCTACGCTCCCCGCCCCCGTCGTCCCGCCAACCGGGCTTCGGGGAGCAGGGCTGGGGACACGGCATCGGAGCCGTCCTCGTCCCCACGGTTCCAAGGGGGGCCCGGGTAGGCCGGGGCGCAGGCGGCTCTGCCCTCCTCCGGGCGGAAGGCGCTGGTGGGGGCGCTGCTGGGCCGCGCCACACTGGTGCCAGGGGCCGGCGAGCAGCGTCGGGTGGGCCTCGGCGAGCGCTGGGGGCAGCGTCCAGGGTGCAGCCTCGGCCTTGCCCAGGTGACTGCGAGACCGCGGGGCCACGTTAGCGGCCCCTCCCGCAGGTGTCACCATAGCCGGGCGCCCGCGCGGCCCCGAGGGATGCTCGGTTCCCCGGGGCAGGGCAGATGCCGGGTCTGCGGCTGCTGAAGAGCGGCCCCCGCAGAGCACCATGCGGGAGCCCTCCCCACCCCCAGCCCTCCCCCGGGACGAGCTGGCCGTGGCATGGGACCCGCGGAAGCAGCGGGTGAGACAAGGCCTGGCTGGGGTCACAGGCCCAGGCGGGAAAGGCTGTCTGCTGGGAGCACATCGCCCTGGGACGGACGGAAAGGGCACGCTCGCCTGTCGTCCGCCGACGCGGTTTCGGGTCCGGGACCGGGCCTGTCGAGGTGGAGGGTCCCAGCGCACACCGGCTCTCACAGCAGCAACACGACTGTGACACGCGCGCCTGATGGCGAAGCGCGTCTCCTCTCGCGGCCGCGACACCCCACGCGCCTGCATGAGCCCGGGGCACGGGGGCTCAGCGGTGCCCAGAGGACACAGCCGTCCTGCGTCGCGGCGTCGGGAGACCGCTGCCACGCGTGCGTCGCCCATTTCGCCACCATGTGTCGTGGGGGCCAAATCCGCGCCCCAAACCCTCGGGCGGCACTGCAGCGGCAGACAGGGCGCAGGTCTCCCCTGAACAGAGGAGCGAGGACCCCACGCCCGACCGCCCGTCTCCCTTTGCCCCGAAGCCCCTCGCAGGGCTCAGCACGCAGCTCACCTCGCTGGTCCCCGCCGCACGGTCGTTCGCTCGTCTCCTCATTTGTCGGACAAGGAAGCTGCGCTGCTTCTACGTCCAGAGCAGCGGCTCGGACCGCCAGCCGCGGAGGAGGAACCCGCGGAAGCAGCGGGTGAGACAAGGCCTGGCTGGGGTCACAAGGCCTGAGCGGTGCCCACCCCCGCGCGGGACACGTCGTTACGTTTCACACGATCCCAGAGCAGCGCGCACCGCCGTCAGCTGGATCAGCGAGCTCGACGACGACGACGACGACACAGGAGCTGCGCGAAGACACTGGCGCCGTGGTCGGGTGCTGGTTGGCGCTGCTGGGAAGGGGGTGCTGGGGGGAGGGGCTGGCAGTGCCGGGGGAGGCGGGGTCTCCGGACCCGGCGCGGAGGACAGGACTTCCCGCCGCTGGCGAGCACAGCTCTGGCTTCCGTCCTCTCTGTCCCTTGAGGAGGGGCCTTCGCGGCTGAACCCGCGTCTCGCGTCTCGCCAGGGGAAGTGCCTCTGAGCTGCGCGCGGACGTGCGAAGCCGCCGTCGGACACGCCGCGCGTGTGGATGCGGCTGCAGGAGTGGCGGACACGGCGCATGGCCGCGGTGGCCCCGAGTCGCACGAGGCTTCTCCCTACTCGCCACAGCTGTGGACAGAGCGATGGGTGTCAGTGGGGCGCACGGTCGTGCCAGGCAGGTGCCCTGGGCGCCGCACCCTCCCCGGTGTCGTCGTGTCTCTTCCCCACGCCAGGGGGAACAAGCTCACCCTCGGGCCTTGCAGCCCGAAGGCCGCGATGCAGCTGCCCGGCGCCCTCGTCCCGGCTCCGCGGCCCCGTTGCTGCGTCAGGGGCCCCGCCTTTTGTCCTCCCCCCCGGATCCGAGCTCGTTCCCCGTTCTCTGTGGGTCCCACGTCCACCTTGACCCGTCAGGGCCACCGAACGGTGGTAGCGGCCGGAGGCCACGTGCGGTCCACGTTCAGCACCCCGACCAGATGTTCACCGAGCACCGCCGTGCCCGCGTGGGTGGGGGCGGCGTCCCTCGTCTGGGTCGCCCGACGCGACGCCCGGGCGATTCACGTGTCACTGTTGCCGTGTGCGTGTTCCTCTAGGGGCGCTGACTCCGACCCCCCGGAAGGAGCCCAGGAAGCTCCCGCTCGGCGTGGAGAGGCCGCGCTCTGCGGACCTCGACGCGGTGGCCCGCGTGCTCGCCGACGCCGTGCACGGCGTGGGGCCAGCCGGGCCGTGGCCCGCGCCCGGGAGAGGAGCCGGAGGGAGGCCCAGGGAGCCGGTGGGCAGCTCCGAGGACGGCGGCGCCCGGGGCGGAGACGGCCTGCGAGGTGAGCCGCTGGGTGGCCGCGTGCGGGGCCCCGGCCTGCCCGCTGGGTGCGGCCTTTCCGCCGGGATGTGGGGTTCGCCTCAGCCACTTTGCCCCTGAACCTGCTGAACGGGCCAAGCTGAACGGAGCAGTGATGGCGACAGACGGGTGCATCGTGGCTCCGGGGCCCTCGCACCGAGGCTCAGACGGGGGAAGGGCCCGCTGGGAAGTGCGTCTCCTCGAGCTGTGCGAGCAGGTGCCGGCGCGGCGCTGATGGGCGCGGCGAGAGGGGCTCGTTCGGGTGTCTGCCCGCGGCTCGGCCCCCACTGGGGCTGCTCCAGGGAGAAAGCAGACCCCCCACCCCACACACGTGTTGCGTGCACACACACGCACAGACACACGCGCGCGCACAGACGCACACTCAGACGCGCGCACGCGCACACTGACACGGACGCGCGCGCTCACGCAGCCGCCCTGGGGCGGGCTCAGCTCCCGGCCGGCGGCCCTCTCCCTGCCCATTGCTTCTCGGGGGCCGGAGCTCCATTCAAGCGTCTGACTCGGTGTCTTGCACGCAGTAGGCACACACGAGACGCGTGTCGGAAACGCAAGTGCAGGACGCTTGGCTGAGGGTGCAGGCTGGGGCAGGAGCCACTACCGCGGGGGGGGGGAGAAGACCGCGTGACGCCCCGGGTCCAGGGTGGCTTAGGCCCCGGGGTGGGGGGGCCCCGCGGCGAGGTCGCTCGGCTTCGGGCGCACGGGACGAGGCGGTCCCGGTGGGAATGGCAGGCGGGACGCCGACTTAGAGCGGCCACCACCGCAGGGAGGCCGCCCCAGTCAGTGAGCGTGAAGACGGTTGGGTCAGACGCGTGACGTCGCGAGTGTGCACCCCGGTCCGTCCTCGCGGGGACCTAGCTCTGCGATGACACGCAGCTCCGCGGCGCGGGCGACGTTGTTGTGACCGGCCCCACCTCCTCGTCCCGGAGCCCTCGGAGCACGACGCCTGGCACAGACCGAGCGCGTCCCTGTGCGGGGACGGCCCCGCGGCGGGGTGTCGCCGTGATGCCGCTCGGCGGGGGTTTCAGCCGCTTCTGTCTTCCACAGCTGACAGGGAGCAGGACGGCGGCGGGGGAGCCGGCGAGCAGGTGAGCGCGCGTCTCGCCCGTCTCTCCGCGGCTTGGGGACGTTTGTGGGACGTGAAGTTTTGTTTTGTTCTGTTTTTCTCGGCAAGACCGGGAAAGCCCCATGATCCCCAGATAGAGAAGGGCACAGACTTCATCCAAGGTCGTGTGTGGCTAAGCACGCGCCCCCGCGTCAGAGGGCGCCGTGACACTCAGCCACCAGAGGAGGTGACAACGCGGCTGACACGGGGAGGAAACGGACGTTCCTTAGAGCTTCCGCGCGTGGGGGTGGAGTCGATAGCGTCGCCCTCGAGGCTGCGCTGACCCCCGTGCATGGTCCGGACACGCGTGTCCACTCGGTTGGAAGTTCTCACGCAGACGTCGTTCCGAGCACTGCCTCCCACTCGCCTTGGCCCGGTGCCCGTCCCCGTCCCCCGTGCGCGACTTGGTCGTGAGCGCCCGCTTCCTGCAGCCGTCCTCTCACGTGGGTTTTCTCTCCACCAGGTCCCCCGCCTGCGCCTCACGCTCGGGGACGTCCTCCAGGATGCCGCCCCCGCGGAGCCCTTCAGAGCGGAGACGGCAAAGGCACGGGAGGCCGAGGCCACCTGGCCGTGGGAGGAGGAGGCGGCCGGGGTGGAGAACGTGCGCAGCCAGACGTTCTCCAAGGTGCTGCGCGGCGGGGGCGCCGGCCCCGGGGGGCACCAGCCCTGGGCTCCGGGCGCCCTGCAGGCGGACGCGCCCCTGGGGGCCGGCGCTCGGGGACCCCCGGACGGCGGCCTGCGCCTGGCGGTCACGGCCCCCGAGGAGGAGTACGGCTACATCGTGACGGCAGACGAGTGAGTGGCCCGGGCGTCGTGTCGTGGGCCCCGAGCCCGGGGAGGCAGGGAGGGGGTGCAGCCGGTGTCTCGGGGGGGGCAGCCGTCTGTCCCCTGTCCCAGCACTTCCCCCCGGGACCCCGACCGGAGGGCTCCTCCCCCGCATGAACCGGGCACAGCCCGGCCGGCCCCCCGGGGGGCCCAGCGCCTGCTCTCAGACCGACCCAGGGCACGTGGTGCAGGGCCGGGGCGGGCAGGGGGCGGCCGGGCTGGGAGCAGGGCAGGGCGGGGCGGGGGCACCCGGGCTGCGCAGACGCTGGCTCCGGCCTGAGCAAGCTCCGAGGGTTTTCCCTCCGCGCCAGTCCCCAGCTATCGGGACGCGGGTCGCCCACCTACGAGGGCGAAACGGGCCTCACACGGGCTGCGCCGTGCTCAGCTCCGCTTTGATCTGAGTGTGGGGGGGGGCTGGGCTCGGACACCCTGCGCCCCGCAGGTGACGAGCCGGCGGCCCGATTCCCAGGTCCTCTCAGGGATGATCCGACACGGGACGCCGCGTTCTGTACGCGTGTCGTGTTTTCCCCAAGTGACGAAAGGACGTTTCACAGGAAAACCTTCCAGCTGCACACGTGTGCGTGTGCGCGTGCGTGTGCGGCGCGTGTCCAGGTGTGCGCGTGTGTACGGCGTTGCCGTCGCTGCCCAGCGCCCGTGCGTGCGGTGCTTCTGCACGCGTGCGGGGTCGATCCCGGCTTGGGGACGGCTCGGCGGGGCAGGGCCGCCCGAGCCAGGCCCGCTCTCCCCGCCGACGGCGTAACCGAAAGCGGCCGCGGCTCGTCACCACGGCAGGGCGACGCGGGTCGCAGCCGAGAGTCGTGGCAAACCCGCCTGTCGGACGCACCTCCCCGAGCCCGTGTGTGAGCCCGTGTGGCGGCCGGATCGGGAGCTCCGCCGCCTTCCGGCTGTGGAGGACGCCGGCTGGTGCGCGTGGCGATGTCCCCGTGGCTGACGCTGCTCTGAGGGTCAGCCGCGCCCGGGGGTCCTTCTCCAGAGCCCCGTGGCGCAGGGACGTGCGGACGTGACCAGAACAGCGCGCCCTGCCCCGCGCCCAGCTCCGCGCTGGCAAGGCCCATGCGGCGTCCGCAGAGCGATCCGGCGGGGGGTGCTCGAGGCTGTCGCGCCTCACGGGCCCCATCGAGGGACCCACGCGTGCGCCATGTTCCCCGTCTCACTGCCGCGGTGCGTCCTAGAAGCGCCCTCGTCCCCAGCGATTAGGCGGCGGGGGTGGGGGGAGGCGTGCAGCGGCGCCTCGGAGCCTCGCAGCAGAGGGGCTGGCGACCGGGAGGACACTCCCTGCCCCCGGGCCACGGGCCCGGCATGGCCCCAGCCCCGTGAGTGCGCACGTCCCTTCCACAGCTGCTCTGGGCGTCCCGGGGACCAGGGTGACGGCTGTCACAGGCGACGACGCGCGCGCACGTGCCGCGTCACCCATCGACTTCCGAGATGACCTCCCCGCTGTGCGAGGACGTTCAGGCCGGAGGTGACAGGCGCCGGCCGCGCCTGATGGACTAGACGCGCCTGCCCGGCTCGGCGCCGCCGCCCTCTGCCCGCGGGTGCCGTCCGAGGCCGGCGGGGGCTGGGGTTCCTGGGGGAGCCTCTGCGCGCCCCACCTGACCAGGTCACCTCCTGGGTTTAAAACGGGCCAGAAAGTGGAATTCGTGGGATCCGGCAGCGAAGCCCGGTCCCGAGGCGGCGGACGCCCGGCGGGTGACGTGCACAAGGGGGGTGCCCCCCGCCCCCCGCACACCCTGCTCACCCTCGGGCCCGCGGCTCGGCAACTCTCCAGGCCCCGGCGTCTGGGACGCCGCGTGCGGGTCGCTCCCGCCTTCTAGAGGTCGCGCTGGTGCCGCCCTGCCAGCCGACGAAGAGCGTCCTGCGCGCCGGGAGCCCGGGAGCCTCCGTCGGTGCCTCTCCCTGGCGCTGGCGCCTCCCCAGCCGCCCACACCGCGCTCAGCTGGGCCGCTCCTCCCCGGCGGGCTCGCGACCTCCATCACCTCAGCCCCAAAGCGGCTGAGTCTGCGCCACCGTCCCGCCGCCCGATGCAGCCTCTGCGGGTGCGCACCCTGCCCCAGCGCGCCCCGCGGGCTGTGTCCTGCCCGGAGGTGCCTCAGGACCTGGGGCAGCGGGCCCTGAGCCGCCCGGGGACGAGGGGACCAGCCCCCGGGGTGGAGGGGTGGACGGACGGCCGCTGGGACGGGCGTCCGGCTCCGCCGCGGGGTCTGCGACGACACGACGGGGCGGTTCCTCGACGCAGTGCCTCCGAGCCGCGCAGGTGGCGCGAGGTTTGCAAAGCGGGTGCCGGGGTCGGGGCCTGTCATCGGAGCTTCGAGGAAAGGCGGGGGCTCTTTCGGGGGAGCTGGCCTCGTGGGGGTCGCCCCGGAATGCGCACCGCGTGAGGCGCCGCTGCGGGGCTTTCATCCCGTCGGGCCGCACCCTAACCGTGACGCGGACGTGGCCGAAACGAACCCCGGGAAGGGGCTTCCTTTGTCCGTGCGACGGCCGCCCCAGGCTCGGGTCGGCGCCTGCTCCCCCCGCCTCCCTCCCCCGCCCGCCCTCCTCTTTATTGTGTGTTTATTGAGGCCGAGATGAGCTGCTGGACGCGCCGCGGCCCCATTACGCGTCCTAACAATTCCATTTGCACTGAATCGTGTGTCTTATTGCCGGAAAATGCGGGTGATTCATCACGGCTGAGGACGCACCTGATCCCCACCGCCCCGGGAGCCGGCCGCGGTGTGACCGGAATGCGCGAGCAGCGGGCGCGGGGGTCCCGAGGCCGGGCGGGAGCCCTGGGACCGAGCGCGGGCCACCCCGGGTCACGCCGCTGCCTCCCCACTCTCTCCCCACAGCCCCCTGAGCCCGGAGAAGGGGACGGCGCTGATGGAGGACGTCGCGCGCCTCCTGCCGCTGCCGACCGGCATCTTCACGGACGTCGCGTGAGTGGGGGCTCGGGGTGCTCGGGGTTCGCTCCCGCCTCACGCTGGGCTCCGTGTCTAACTCGGCCCACGAGGGACGGAGCTGTGAGCCCGCGGCGCCCGGCGGTCACGTCCGAGGAGCCGCCGCAGCAGCGAACGGCGGGGAGCCCCAGGGCCGGCCGGTGGTTTACCCACAGCTGGAGTTGGGCGGCGGCGTCACAGCGCCGTGCTGTGCGGGCCGGGGCCCCGCCGCGGCTCCCCCGACCCCGGAGGCTCCGGGGTCCCCGCCGCCTGCACCGCCGCCTGCAGACACGTCCGCGAGGGCTCAGCCGGCGCTCACAGGGCGCGGTGTGCAGGGCCCGGTGCGTCTGGGGACGTCGGGGCCGCAGGGGTGCCGCGTGCGGCCGGTGCCGGCAAGGGCGGCCGCTCTGTCCCTCGGGAAGTGAGCGGAGCTTCGAGGACAAGCAGCACGTCGGGGGAGCAGGTGGCGACGCGGCGACCCAGTCAGGCGTGGGGCAGGCGCGCCGTGCACAGCCCCGCATGGGGCCTCGGCGGGGCGGGGCGGGGGCCCGAGGACGACAGCACCCCGGCTCCGGCCCGGAAGGCAAAGCCCAGCCGAGCCCCCACCCTGAGCACGTGGAGCCGGGAGCCTCCGCCGCGGCCTGCAGACGTGGCCCCGTCGCTCACGTGAGCACCTGCCATGCCCTGGCCTCGGGCTGGGCTGGGCGCAGGCACCGGGGCGACGTGGCCCTGCCCCCCACGCGCCCACGACCCCACATCCCCCTACGCCCCCCCACACGCCCCACACGCCCACACCCCACACACCCCCACACGCCCCCCACACCCCACACGCCCCCACACGCCCCCCACACCGCACACGCCCCCCACACCCCACACGCACCCCACAGGACCCCCACACGCCCCACACACACCACACACACCCACACACGCCCACACATGCCCACACACGCACCCCACATGAACCCCACGCCCCGCACGCCCCACACGCCCCCCCACACGCCCCCCACGCCCCTCATGTCCCCCATGCCCACACGCCCCCCACAGGACCCCCACATGCCCCGCACGCCCCCCACGTCCCCCACATGCCCCCCATGCCCCCCACACACTCCCACACGCCCCCCACGCCCCCACACGCCCCCCACGCCCCCCACATGCCCCACACGCCCCCCACATGCCCCCCATGCCCCACACGCCCCCACGCCCCACACAACCCATGCCCCACTGCTGGGAGAGGCGGACAGGCGTGCCAGCGGTGAGCGTGGAGGGCGCTTGGAGGCACACGGGGGGGCCCCCCTCACCAGCCTGGGACCCAGAAGCTCCAGAAGAGGAGAGCCGAAGGCCGCGAGTGGACGTCCGCAGAGGGGTGCGGCCGCGGGCCCCCCAGCGCCCAGCACGGAGCGCAGGGCGCACCCAGCGAGCATGGGAATGAGGACCCCACGGCCGCGCCGAGCGCGCGGGGCCGGGGATGGGGGGCTGCTCCGCCGCAGCCGGGCGCACGCCTGGAACACGGGTGCGCTGTGCGGGTGCGGCTTGCCAAGCGGGACAGACGCGTGCATCCCGGGGGGGCGGGGCCCGCACAGGAGTGGGGGCTTCGCAGTAGCCGGCGGGCGGGGCGCAGGAGCGGGCGAGAGGCCGCGGCCCTGGCCCACAGCGGACGGGCACCTGGGCGGAGAAGCGCCTCTGGGAGCGGGGTGAGGGCGGGCCCGCCACGGCAGGGTGTGCGTGTGGAGGGGCTCGGTGAGCAGCCCCGGGCCCGGCGTCACCTCCCCCACGGCCGGGCCCGGGAGACCTGGCGGCACAGACGGGCGCGGAGAGCTCCAGGCCTACCCGACGGCGCCGCTGTCTCTGCAGAGTCGGGTTCGCCAAGCGTCGCTGCCCGGCCTGCCCCACCCCCCCGCGTGGACACGTCGCCCGTCACCTGTGCCCCTCGCCCCAGGCCCGCAGCTCAGTCAGCGCGGCCCTGCCGAGAGTCCGCGTGGGCGCCCGGCTCGGCGGCTGCACCGCACAGACGCCTGGGGTGGGGGGTTGCGGGGCCCACGGCTCGGTCAGCACCGGGAACGGCAGGTGAAGGGCAGGGGTCGCACGAGGTCGCTTCAGAGCGAAACTCCCCTGGGCCCCCCGGGACTGTTTCCTGAATGTGCGTCGTTTCCCGAACACCAGGGGGGCCTCCCCGATGGCCCGGCCCCTGCCCTGGGTCACTTTGTGGTTCAGAGCTGCGGCTTCTCAGAGGCCCCGTCCAGGCCACTCGCCCTGAGCGACTCCCGGGGTCGCCGGTCCTCGTCCCTGCGTG
This sequence comes from Cynopterus sphinx, assembly GCA_030015415.1. NCBI lineage: Eukaryota > Metazoa > Chordata > Mammalia > Chiroptera > Pteropodidae > Cynopterus > Cynopterus sphinx. The sequence goes on from CM057393.1 coordinate 330,685, forward strand.
CACGCGGGTGCGATGTCAGCTTCCCCTCCCGCGCCGCGCGTGCATGTCCCGTGCGTCACCCTGGGACCCGGCTCAGGCATGGCGCACGCCGCCCCGGACGGGCCGGTCGTGCCAGTGGCCTCGGGGAGGGGACGCTGCGGCCCACACGTGGCTCTGCCGGGAGGAGCGCGGTCTCAGCAGCGCACGTCGTCCCAGGAGGGGGACAGGCCGCCCCGTGAGCCGGCGCTGCCAGAGATCGCCGCGCTTTTATGGGGGCGCGAGTTATGCTTAATGCGTCGCGTTAACAGTTATGTCGCTGTCAAGCAAATTCCATTATTCCTCATTACGTCGTTCGAGGCCATTAAGGCGGCGTTCGCGAGCCGATGTAATTGTGCCGGCAGCCGCGGCGACGCGGCGACGCTCCGTAATCCAGTCGCGGCTGTCCTCACCGCTGATGGATGCCGGCGGGCCGGGCGGGCGGGGCGTGGGGACCCGCGTCCACGCCGCTTCCCTCGGCTTCGGCCCCCTGCAGCTCTGGGCCGGCGGCCGCGGCGGCCGGAAGGACAGCCTGACCCCGCGAGCGGGCCCCGTGTGTCCCCAGGACGCAGAGGCAGTTCCGTGACCGCCCGTGTGGTTCGCCGACCTGATGAGAACGTCGTTCTCGTCTTCCAAGCGCCGTGACTCTTCTGAACTGCGAGTGGCGGGATCGGTAGCCGAAGCCGTGCACGCGAGGCTTCCACGGCCCGAGCCCCTGGACGGGGAGGTCGTGACCTTCAGAGCCCGTCCGCCGACGTGTGGGTCCTGCAGTGGCCCCAGCAGGGACAGCCCCGCCGCCCGACACGGGGACGGTTCTGGGCCCAGCGGAGCCCGCTCTGGCGGGGCGGGGACCCGCATGTGCTGGGAGCCGCTGCCTCCGCCTCCGCCTCCGCTCTCGCTGGACGCCCGCCCCGGCCGTGCCCCCCACTCCCGCGGGGGGAGAGAGGAGGGGTGCGAGGTGGGGGCCCTGTGTGGCTGAGCCCAGAGGCCGGGGACCCTCAACGCCTGCCCCCCACCCGCCCTCTGTGGCGCGTTCGCTCCCCGTCTCGTCTCAGTGCGGCTCCTCCTCGGTATCCGAGCCGACTCGTCAGGGGCTGGAGCGAGGGGACCTCTCGGTGCAGCGTGGCCCGACAGTGAGGGTTGGGGGGGCGTCTGGGGGCGAGTTTGAGGGGTGCGGAGGGGACGCTTAGGAGGGACCCAGGCCAGCGTCCCCCGCCTTCGCCCGCCCGCCCGGCCCAGCTTGCCCTTTCCCCGAGGGGACGCACGGGGAGGCCGTCCTGTGGGGAGCGCGTGGCCGTCCATGGGCGCCGGGTGCCGCCCGCGAGAGCTGACCCTGAGCTCCTGCTCCACCCGGCAACTGCGGGGCGCGCGGCGGACGGTGTCTGAACTGCGCGAGGCAGGGACGCATCGAGCTGTCGGAAAGAGGGACGGGGTCAAAGGCGCGCGGCAGCGTTTGAGCCACGCTGGGTAGCTTCCCCAGCTTCCCCGAGAACGGGTCTCGGTGACTTTGATGAGTTTTGAGCGGTTCCCGTCAAGGTTTAAAGACCCCGAGTCCGTCCTTGCGCTGTGATTCGTTCTGCTCCCGTGGGAGCACGGGGGAGGCAGGAAACCCGTCTCCACCCCCGTCTTCCCGCTGCGCTTCTGCCTGTTGTTGCGGGCGATGCGGGGGCTTGAGGTCTCACGAGCGCTCTCCCCGCGACCCTGCGAGCCTGTCAGGGCACTTCCTGGGAAGCGGCGAGCGCCCCGGTGTCGAGGACGGCGTCCCGGGGGGGGACGCGTGGCCCCGGGTGGGTGTCCTGCGGTGTGTCCGTGCAGCCCACACGCCCGAGGAGAGGCGGCGCCGCGTGCCACGCCGGCCCTGAGCGCCTTTCCCCATTGTCTCTTGCAGCGTCCTAGGGCCAGCCGTGACCTTCCGAGTGGGCGCCAACGTCCAGAACGTGACGGCCGCGGACGTGGCGAAGGCGGCGGGTAAGGCTGTCTCTGCACGTGCACGCGCACACCGCGGGCGGGCGGGAAGGGTGGCCTCCCCCGCTCCCCGGCTTTGTGGGGGCGACGTGAGGGGCCCGGGGCCGAGCCGGGCTGTGGGGCATGGCCAATGGACAGCCCCGCGGCTCCCTCGGGGTCAAGGGCAGTGTGCAGGGGCGGTGGCCGGTGAGGACGTGACGCGTGCGGGTTCACTCCGGGCTGGCCCGAGGACCCCTGGCGAGCACTGGCTCCCCCTCGGCCAGTCACCGAGCGAGACAGCGCGGAGCCCGGCAGGAGCCAGCGGCTCCGTCACGGCCGCGGTTCCGAGCCAGCGCCTGGTTGGGCCCACGCACGGCCTGGGCCTGCCGAGCGGCCCCCGTCACGTGCCCGGAGCTCAGCGCCCGGGGTCCCCGCGCACAGGGTGCTGCTGGGGACGGCTCGCGTCGTCCTCCACGGCGGCCCTGGTTTTGCCGTGGGCAGCGCGCTGTGCGGTCGCACCTCCTGTGTGGGGACGTGGCCGGCGGCACGGAGCTGCGGGCACTGATCCAAGGCACTGGGGCGCCGCCGGGCGGGCAGGGCCCCCGCGTGCCGTCGCCGTCTGTGGGGACGCGGCAGACGCCAGCTTCGTGCTGACACGGGAGCCGGCTCCGACGGTCTCCACTCCTCTCCCAGCGTGAAATGCGGCCCGACGTCCTGGCTCCTCATGGATTCGTGTCTCGGCCTCGTCCCGGGGCCACGCCCGGCGCCGTGACCCAGTCTCTCTCGGCGGCGGCCATGGTGGACACCCTGTTGACAGCCGAGCTGGCCGCAGGCGGCTCCGGCCGGGCGTCCCAGCGTCCTCGCTGGCCGCCCTCGCTCGCCGACAGTGGGGACTCGGGGGCGGGGCCTTGAGTGGAGACCGTGTGGCCGAGTGAGCCTCGCTCTGGACCCGGAGCTCTGCGGGGAGCGGCCGGCCCGGGCTCCGCCTCTCAGGGTCTCTGTCCCCCCGCGGTTCTCCACCCACGCGCTCGGCGTCCGCGAGGTGCCGCCGGGCCCCGGCCGGCCGGCAGCCCAGACGGACACCCCCGCCCCGTGCCCCGGGTCGTCTGCTCCGGTGGCGTTTCCGGTCGGTCCCTGCAGCTCTCCTTTCGGGGACGTGGTCACTGCTCCTCCAGGAAGGCGTTTCCTCTCCCGCCCGCTCTGCGCCCTGCCCCACCTGCGGGTCACCCCGACTGGGCGCCGGGAGCTGCCCTGCCTGCGCCCCTGCCCCACGCAGTGTTTCCTGTATGGGTCACGGGCGTGGACAAGGAGCGGGGAAAACCCGCATACACGGGTCTGATCTGGAGTTACCAACGCGTCGGGAGGAAACAGGGACAACGACGACGCCGCGTCCCCGGCCCCCAGGGGCTCAGTAACATCTGGGCTCCGGCTCCTTTGCAAGGCGGCCAAGGTCAGGGGTCGGCGTTGGCGGGCGGTGCCCGCAGGACGCAGGAGGGGAGACACCGTGACAGGCCCTCGGGGGCTGTGCCGCCCGCACCTCTGCGGGCAGGGCGGGCGGCGGGTGCTGGAGCTCCCCAGGCCTCACCGGCCCGCAGGACGAGGCAGAGGTTTGGGTCCCCCGCGCACCCGCACCTCGAGCGCATTGCTGCAGGGCGGGGGTGGGGGGCGCCGCCGCGCCGCTTCCTGGGCCGCCAGCTACCGGAGGCCGCGAATCTGCGGTGACGGCGGAGTCTGCGGCTCCACCGGCCGAGCGTCGGGTCCTGTCGTGAACGGGTTCACGGGTCGGGCTTCGCTGCGCGTGACAAGCTGGTCTTGGGTCAGCCCTCTCGGGGTCTGCCGAGCCTGGTGCAGACGCGAACGAGCGGGACCCGCCGGAGGAGCGGACAGAGCACACCGCAGGCCTCGCGGAAGCAGAGACGCTTCCGTTCATCCCGCCGCTGCCACGGAGGCCGGGCTCTTCGCATGGCGCCGCCGGGATTCCTTGCGCTCCTGCTCCGGCCTCGTTCCCGCCCGTGACGCGTGGGGCCTTTTTGGGGGACACGCCCCACCAGGAGGCAGAACGAACGGCCGAGCCACCGAAACGCCCCCCCCCCCCCGCGTGCAGCACGAGGCTCGCTCGCAGCCCCGGGGCCGCTCCGAGTTTACGTTTTCCGTGGAAAAGCGTGACAGCAGCGCGTGGTCCGGAAGCGGGGGGCTAGCGCTTCCTCTGCGGGTCGGGGCCGCCGCCAGACCACACGGAGTCTTCCAGAACAGACACTCGCTGCTGTTGTGAATTCAGGAAACCCGGACAGACCAGGCAAACAGCCAGGACAGCGACGTCTCGGGCCGTGTGTCTTAGCCGCTGCCTCCACGGCCCGGGGGGCGGAGCGCGTCGTCGCGCCATCGGCCTGTGACACGATTGTCTGGTCCGACTGCTCCCCCTGCCTCCAGCCTAGCAGCTGCCGAGCGGGAAAAGGCGAGGCTCCCGGGAGAGACCCCGTGCCGCCGCCGGGAGGCCTGTGGGGCGAGGGCGGAGCCGGGCGGGTGCCTGGGTGCGGTGCTGAGACCCCGTGCCAGCCGCGGGGCGCTCCCTGGGCGCCCGACAAACACCCGCACGCTGGGCCGAGGACAGCAGGAACCGCGCCTGCAGCCCAGAGCCCGCAGCCCGGTGTCCGCGGGGCCGGGCTCTCCGGGGGGACCCGACTCTCAGTCCCGGGGCTTCCTTGGTTTGTAGACGCGTCACCCCACTAGGCCTCCAGGTCACTCGGCCGTCTCCCCCCGTGTGTCCTTGTCACGTTCCCCCTTGTATGAGGACACCGGTCACCCCGGAGTAGGGCCACCCAGAGGGCCTCGCGACGCGGCCCTCTTCTCGCCGTGCTCCCCGTCGCCCTCCTTTCCTGGGAGTGGGGTGCTCACCCTCTGCCTGCGTCTGCCGGCCGCCCGCTCCCCTCGGCTCGCACAGCACCCTCCCTCCCCCACCCCTCGTCCTGTCGGGTCCTGTCTCGGCCGGCGTGGCCCTTGGGCAGGACCCGTGGCCTGGGGGGAGAACGGCCGGAGACCACATCCGGAAATTCGGGGCCTTCCTCCTAAATGATCGTTCCGGAACGTCAGCCTTTTGTTTTCCCCAATTAGCGTCAATCAGTCTAATTCCCTTTTTCTCGTTTCAGATTTCTGTCTGGCCCCTTACGGTCCGTCTCGTTCCCGGGCTGCCAGGCGTCGCTCATTGTCTCCTGTGTTTCCTCCTCTCCCTTATCTAAAATGACTTTCTCGGGATGGGGCGGGCACGGGGACTGGCAGGTCTCGGTGCCGCCTTATCTTAAGCTCCTTCCCTCTCCCTGTCCTGGTGTTTAATTCTCCCGCTCCCCTTCCCCCCCCACGTTTGTGTTTGTGGCGGGGGTGGCAGCGCGGCCTGATCCCCAGAGATTTCAGGAAGAGCCTGGGGAGGGCCGGGCTGCTGTGGGGTTTTCGGCTGTGGCACGTCCAGGGAATTCCCGACTAACCGGGCAAGGGGTCGCTGTGGCCTGCGTGTCAGTGGCGGCCGCGGCCTCCGCCCCACGCGGCGCGGCTTTTCCTCGGTCCCAGGTTGGTTCGCTGCTTCCCGGTCTCACTTACCGGGATCCCGCTGACCAGCCACTCAGGGTGGCGGGAACACGCAACCCCCCGCCCACCCGGGGCGTCCACCGGCCCCGTCTCCCGGGGCGCGGGCGTGGGGTGCAGGCGCGGGTGCGGGGCCGTCGCAGGGGCGGCCAGGAACAGTCCACGCGCGTCTTGTGCCTCGGGGTCGCTGCGTCTCTTCGGTGTTTGGGATGCGTTTCAGACCCTGAGCGTGGGTGCGGGCAGGGTGCGGGCGACTCTGCCCTCCGGGCCGCCCCTGCCCTCCGGGCCCCTGCCAGGCCGGCAGCCGCCTCCGGGCCAACCTGTTTCCCGGGACGCGGGCTGCGCGGGGCGCCCCGCCTCCCCCGGAGCGCTGGCCGTCGCGTCCAGGGCACCCTTTTTGTAAACAAGGTGCTTTGGGAACCAGGGGGACTGGACGTGCTGCTCTTTCCAAGCCGCCGCAGCAGGCGCCACAGTCGTGGCTCACACGCCCGGGCTCGTCCCTCAGCGTCCCAGACCCGGGCACCAGCGAGGCGGCTGCCCCCGAGGCCTCTCGCCCGGCGTGCAGACGGCCGCCCCCCCCCCCGTGGCGTCACAAGGCCGACCCCCTGCGTATCTCTGTCCACGTTCCTTCCTGCAAGGACACCGGGCACCCCGGACCCGGGCTCGCCCCGACGGCCTCTTCATCACGTGATCGCCCGTCTCCTGTGCAAACACATCGTCACGCGCCGGGGGTCGGGCTCAGCGTGGAGTTTGGGGGAGGGGCACGCGTCGGCCGCACGTAAGGTTCGGGCTCTGGAAACACGGACCCGGTCAGCCACGGTTCCCGGTACAGGCAGCCGCGCCCAGGGAGCGCCCGTCGTCGTGCGGAAACAGCGGCGTCGGGGTGAGATCTGAGGCAACAGGCACGGCCGCCGTGCCCGGGAGCCCCGAGGACGCGGCGCCTGCCACGGTTCCCCGGGGGGCGACCGTGCGGAGCTTCTGTTCCCTCCCAGCCCAGGGTCCAGGCCAGGACTGGGGCTCGGTCGGCTCATCGGGGTCCGTCCGTGCCCGCAGAGCCCCGCATCCTGTGCTGGCACCAAAGCCCCCGAGACCCCACCTCGAGGCCGGCGAGCTCTCCCCACACCGTCACGACCACGTCGTCCTCCTGGTCTCCGTGCGCAGTGGGTCCCTCCCGCACCCAGAGCGCCTGGGCCGCGGGCGTAGGTCCCGGACGTGTCAGCGCGGGAAGTGGTGGGGCAGCTCTTCAGGGTGGCCGAGGCGCCAGCTAACGTGCTCGGGGAGGGAGTTCGCAGCGGGGGGACCCGGGCAGAGACCCCTTTCTGCCCCGGACCTGGGTCTCACCGCGCCCGCCCCGGGCGGGCCCCGGCAGGTCCCCAGCCTGCCGCCTGGCGCTGGAGCCGCTTGTCCCGCGAGGGGGCCGCTTTGGGTCGCGTTCCCGGGTGGGAAAATCCACCGTCGCTCATTATCGCGACCCGTCCCCCTCGGAGCCGCGCTCGTCAGTCGGCGCCTGCGCGAACGCGCCCTTCCGTGGTGTTAAGGGACGCGCAGTCTGATCAGCGCCGCAGGCCCCTCGCCCCGGGCTGGTTCGCGTCGTTCACCCGATCTGAGTGGAAGTTGTCCCCTGCGCGTCTCCCACAAACAGACGCGCCTTTCCCTTTGGAAAAGGGAAGGTTGTGCCCAACGCTGTGTCCCCCTTCCACGCAGGGCGGGTGGGGCGGCCGCGGGCCCCGTGGGTGGGGAAGCGGGCGCCACGGCGTGTGTGATTGGTGTCACCTTGTAGCCGAGTCTCGGAAACGCAATTAACAGTTTCCCTTTCGAGCTGCAGCTCTGATCCCGGCTGCCCGCAGCGCGGCATTTGCATCATAAAAACCCTAATTGGTAAACACGGTCCCGCCAGCCTCTCCGAGGCGCACCCGCTCCCTCCCGCTAATTGGCTCGGCTTGGCACTGGCTGGGCAGAATTTCAAAGGCGCCGACGAGAGGGCCGCCCGCCGCCCGGGCCACTCGTGTCTCTCAGAGCCGGCTCCAAGGCGACGGGAAGATCTTCTAAATTAATGCCGAGCGCGGCGGCGCGCGCGCGGCGTTGCCATGGGAACCGTTGTGTCTGCTAATCGGGTGGGGGTGTGTGTGTGTTGGGATTCGTCCTAATGACCTTCATGGGGGACGTCAGCTTCGCGGCCTCCCGGCCCTGCGGGCGGTGGCGAGTGAGGACACCGTGAACTCCCCGCGGCCCCCGCGGCCCCGTCTCTGCCCCAGCTCAGCGCCCAGCACTCGCCTGGCCCCGCACGTGTGGGCACTGGCGAGAAGCTCGCGTGGGCCACGGGAGCAGCTCCTGGACTCGCCAGGCCTGGCCGGCGTCACAGCCTCCCCCGGCCCCCTCCTCCCTGACGCGGGGTCGGGGGGCGCCTGTCGTGGCTTTCCTTCCTCCGAGCGAGAGGGAGCGAGGTCTCTGGTTCCCCGGGGCTTCCCGTTCCCCGAGTGGGGACAGACCACCTGTGCCGGTCCCCGCGGTGGCGTCCGCACCGGGGCCGGCGGGGCCGGTGGGGGAGCGGAACGCATTGGCCGCTGTGACCGGGCTCCGTCGGCCCGGCTGCTCCCTCCCCGGCCCCGAGACCCCAGGCTCTGCCGGTCGGGCCGTCAGACGACGGCGACGGGCGGGCGCGTCTGCGATTTGTTTTGAACCCGTGCAAATCGCCGTTCGTTTAGTTGCAAAAAAGGAAAAACTCATGTTCTCTGCTGCCCAGCCCAGCCGCCGGCTCCGCACGCCTTAGAAACGCGCCGCGTCCACGTTCCACGCGGCCGGTACCTCTCACGCCACTAAAATGGGGCTCACCCTCCCGTCCGCCACCGCCGTGGCCCCCTCGGCTCCAGCCCCGTGGGCCTTCGGCGGGCGCCAGCGAGGGCCCCGCTCACGTGCGGACGGAGCCCAGACACCACGAGAGGCCGGGCCCGGCCCCTCTCCCACGCTCGGGGCCGCGGAGAAACGAGCCACGTGGGGGACAGCCTCATCGTTCACGGCGTCGGCTCGCGGACGCCGCCCTGGAGCGCGTGCGTCCGGGGTCCCTGCCACCTCGGCGGCTGCGTCTGCCCTGGAGCGCCAGCGCGTCCGCGAGACCCGGCGTCCACCCGAGGGCGCGGCGGACCCTGGGGATGGCCCGGTCCTCACGGGAGCGGCGGCCGCACCTCATGGCGCTGGGTGATGCGCCGCGTGCCGGTCCTGCCCGGGGCCAGGCCACGGGGACTGCGTGTCCGGCGGGGTCTGTGAGGCCGGGCAGTGGGAGGGAGCCTCGCCTGGCGTCAGGACCGCGTCTGCCTGCCGCGCCTGCGGATCCCACGGAGGACGAGGGAGGCTTGGACTGCGGGAACCGGCCCGCTCCGTCTGGACGAGCCGTCTCCGTAGGACGGACGCGCGTCCCCCAGCGCCCCTCAGCTTCAGGCGCGAGTGTCCGTCTCCCTGTGGACGCCATGCCGGCCGTGGGGACCCCAGGCTCACAGCCCCGCCGGGCACCGGGTCTGGGCAGCGGCGCGGAGCGGGCTGTGGGCACCGAGTGGACCTGAGAGAGGGACGCGGGGCGCCCCCCACCCCACAGCGAGCGCCCGCTCTCCCGTTGAGCAGGTGGGACGCGAGCTCTACGGGGCTCGGGGTCAGGGCCGGTGGACGGAGCCCGTCCTCTAGGCCGTCGCCTCCGCCTGTGACGCCTGCTGCCGCGGTGCCGCGTGTCTGTGCTCACGGGCACCCTGGACCCGGGACACCGGACGCTGGCCAGAGACACCAGCCACGCGGGGGCTGATCTCCCCTGCTGACCCGCATCCCGGCCGCTGCGACCCCCCAGCCCCCCGGCCCCCGCCCCCACACACCTCCGAACGCCCCGGAGGAGGCTGTGTGCGGAGCGGGAGCCCCGTCTCCCCTCCTGCGTGGGGCCGGCTCCGCCGTTCCGCTCGGCACGGATTAACCGAATTCCGAACCGGCTCAGGCCCGTTGTTCACTGACCTTTCCCTCCCCGGCGCCTTTGAGGAGAAATCCACAAAAGACAACAATGGTGACCTTTCTGCGGCCGTCACCATAAGCCGCGCTGACCTTACGGAAGCGGCCGGACCGGCAGGCCCGGGAGAGGGGCACCGGGGAGGGGGCCGTCCCCGCCCCCCCTTCCCTCTGTGCGGCGAGGGCGTCGGGCCGGGCGGTTCTGCGGCGCGTTCTGTCCCCCGAGGCGGAGCCGCCCTTGCGCGGGAACAGAGATCCGCGTTCCAACTGGGCGGCCGGAGGGGGCCGCTTCTGAAACCTCCTGGGAACAGAGCCAGAGTCGCAGAAGCGACTCCCGTTCCTTTGCTTGAAGGACCCGGTCCACAGACCCCGCGAGTCAAGTGGCATCGGACGTTTTACTGACAACAGATCTGGGGAGAGCGGGATCCAGGGGGGACGCGCCCCGTGCGGCCTGGAGGGGCGTGGGGTCCCGAACACGGACCTGTCGGCGGAGGGATGAGATGCGCCGGTTCCTGTGGCCTCGGAGAGACGTCGTGTCCACGGGCGGCAGAACCGCGGCCAACCCCAGGCCCACGGGTGACCGGGACGGGAGCGACGCTGCGGTGTCGGGCCTGGCCCGGCCTCGCGTGAGCACCGCCGTGCGGCTTGGCGCCCAGGCAGCCCCGACAGCCATGACGCGAGTCGCCAGGTCCCAGGTCAACTGGCCCCGCGCCCCGGGCGGGGCTGTGCGGTCACAGCGCACGGTGGTGACGGGACCTGTGCTCGTGGAGGCCGGGCAGCCCGGCCTGGGGGCTGTCACCGAGGCCACCCGCTCCGGCTCCCCGCGGCCACGGGCACATGCGGGGCCGGGGGAGCTGGTCCCTTCTCCGGACCGTGCGCCCACTCCTGCGCCCCGCAGTTCGCAGCGGGCGGCGCTGGTCCAGGCCTGGAGCAGCCGGTCCCGGGGGTCTGGGCCCAGGGCGGCAGCCACCCCGTCCCCGGCGCCGTCTCTGCAGCCCCCGCCCCGCCCCCGCACGCGCAGGGACACGGAGGGGGTGGCGCCACCCCCACCCCCCCGCTGCGCCCCGGTCCTGGCCGCGTCGTCGGGAAATTGCTTTTCTGAGAGGAGAGGAAATTGACACTCAGCGAGCGGCTCGGGCGGACCGAGAGCCGGACGCAGGTCTTCCTCCCGCGGATGCGCTCGCCGCCCGGATGCTAATTTCTTTTTAAATTTCATCAAATCACACCTCCTGGGGAAAATCCATCTTCCTCTCTCACCCTCGGTCTCAGCGTTAACGGCCCTGGCCGCCGCCGCGTACCCTGCGCCCAGACAGGCCCTCTCGGTGTGGGTGGGAGGTGTCTCCCGGGGCCGCGACACGGTGGGGGAGGGGGGCGAGCCCTCCGCCAGGACGCGGACGCGCCCGCCCGGCAGCCGCGGACGCCTGCAGAGAGAGGGCCCTCTGAGCCGGGCCGGCCCCCAGGGCCGCCCACCGCGCCCCGTTCCACCGCGACCGCGTCCCCTGCTCCGTGTGTCCCCTACGAGGGTCCGGCGAGGGCGACGCTGGAGACGTCTGCGAAGTGAAGACGTCGACGGGTCTTGCCGCTGCCGCCCAGCTGGCTTCTTCGTGTCGAGATGTTGCAAGCGTCAGCCGAGACGCCGGAGACGTTCGAGGGGACCGTCCGGAGCCCGCGGACACTGCGTGCCCGGCCCGGGGGTGGCGGCCCCTGGTCAAGCCGGGTCTGCACCTCCCGCCCCCGCCTCCGGCCCGCCCTGCCCTGGAGCCCGGCCTGGGCTGAGGGCCTCACCCTGGGGTGGGGGTGGGGGGGTTCCCGGGGCGGAGAGCGGGGCACGGCCCGAGTTTCCATCTGCGTGTCCCGGGGGCTCCGGTGCCGGGACTGCGGGGACGCCCCGGGCCTCCCAAGGCCACCGAGAGCCCGTGGGCCGCCGTGCACGGCCGCATCTCCTCCCGACCGCCTGCCTCCCAGAGGTCGCCGCTGCCCGGTGCCTGCGGCGACGCCATCATGCTCTGCACGGCGGCCAGATGACCCCCCCCACTGGGGACCGCGTCGTCTTGACGCACTGCAGTCACACGTGTCCGTTCTGTCTGCGGGATCGTCTCCTCTGTGCGACGCCGCCGCTGGGTGCGTGTGACAGGCACCCGCGCCCGGGGACCTCGTGGCCTCGCGCCCTATGGGTGCATGCAGTCCCTGGGCCGCGGGCAGCTCTCAGGGTCACCGGCGTGCGGGGCACTGCCGTCCCCACCCTGGTGTCCCGGGCTCTGCCCCGCGCTGGCTGGCAGCCCCCCCACAGCCTCGGCCCGGCCGTCCCCTGCCTGTGCCCCCGCGGGGAGCGCCAGCCGCACTGGTCTCCCGGGAGGCGGCCGGGACGAGTTTGGCTGAGACACAGACTGGCCCTCCCTCCGTCAGGACGGCGACTGCACCGTGCGTGGGGACACTGAGCAGGGACGCAGTGGCCGCGCCTGGCTGCGGGGGCGAGGGCCAGGGTCGGGGGCGCAGCTCAGCCCCGGGAGCAGCGCCTGGGACGAGCGCCGCCGACAGACGGCGGCAGGGTCGGGGCGGCGTCCTCGCACGCGGGGCCGGCCTCGCGCGGGCACAGGCTCGGGTGGTGGCCGCCACCTGCCGCCCGCCCTGCCGGCAGCCGGGACACGCTCGGCCACGGCACGGCACGCGTTTCAAATCGCGAGGGAGGGTGAGCTGGGACCGACAGGAAGTTGAAGAAACGGGGGGGGGACCGTAGCGAAGGGCGTGACGGGAAGAGCACCCTCCGCCGGCGTCTGCGGACGGACGGGCAGGTGACCCCGCGAGCCCCAGCCCGGCCCGTGCTCGGCTCCGCTCGTGGGGCCGTCGGGGTAGCACCTGGGACGGACGGGCCGGAGCGCCCACACGAGGGGTGCACTGCCCGGGAGGGGCGCGGGGCCTTCGGGCCAGGCGGGCCCCCAGGAAGCCGGGAGGACGAGGTCCTGAGCGCTGGCCCTCCCTGGCCACCGCGTGCGGCCCGGGGCGAGGGCTCCTCGCGGGTCTCGGCCGTGCGTCGGCGCCGTGCCGGCCGCTCGCCGAGCCTCCGGGCAGGTGGCGGCTTGTGGGAGGCCGCAGGCCCGGCCGGGCCCACAGCTGCGCTGTCGGCCGGGGCCTCGCAGCCTCCCAAACGGGGACCCGCGGGGGTGATGCGAGCGACTCCCGCCCCAGCCTGGCTCCCGTCGGTGCCGTCTCGGCCCCAGGCCCCTCACGGGGGCCTCGTGCGGGGTGGGCGAGTCTGCTCCGAATCGTGACCCCTGGGCACACGGGGATCCCGCAGCCCGTCTGCCCCGTGTCTCGGCAGGCAGTCCCCCACGCACCCCGCGAGGTCCTCGCGGCGTCCGGGACACTCGCCCGCTGAGTCCTGCATGGAGGAGACACGAGGAGCAGAGGGGCCGGGCCGAGGCCCTGCGCGCGGGGTTCGCGGGCACCGGCTCTGGGACCCCGGGGCTCCGCGGCGTGACCGGGCTCCTTGCGCCTAATCCCCGGGCGACGCGTCCGAGTCTCATTTCTCCCTCCTCCTGAGTGACATGGTGCGGCACGGCTGATGACAGCTGGAACCGATCCCGGCGACGAGGTCGCCGCGGGCCCGCGCGGCCGTCTGTGCTGTTCCCCACAGGGATCGTCTGCGAGGCGCCCCCGGCTCCCAGTGGCGTCCCCGCTCGGGCGCGGGGTCGGCGGCGGGTACGTCAGAGCCCGCGGGGCACGGTGCTCGCCCCAGCCTCTGCGGTCTGTGAGGAGGCAGCCTCCGGCTGCGTCGCGGGGAGGGCGATCGCGTCGCCCTTGTCCTCAGACACGCGCCCGTGGTGCAGCCTGCAGGCGCGGGGGACGCTGCCAGACCCGCGAGGGCGTCGGTGTCCGGACGGTTGAGGTGGAGGCTCGTGGGGCAGAGGGACGTGGGGAGGGACGCCGGGAGGGACGCGGGGAGGGACAGGGGGCCCCGGGAGCGTGGAGGACGTGTGGCCGTCGCAGGGAGACGCTTGTCGGGGGCCCGGGAGCAGCTGAGGGGACCTCGGTGGAGACCAGAGCATCTGAGCGGGGGGTCGGCGGGCCCCAGGTGCCGCCCAGTGTGAGAGTCGGGGGGCCAGATGCCAGCGCGGGGCCGGCCCCCCACGAGGGCGCTGCGTCGCCGGAGAGGACAGCCAGACGCCAGGGAAGGGGCCGGAAGTCAGGGACCCCGAGGGCCGCGTCTGATGGCCCCTGGAGCCGGGGGCGTGGGCGGTTTCCGGGGAGCCAGAGGCGGGCGGTGCCTTCCTGGACATCGGCGTCCTCGCCTGGACGGACCTTCCGAAAACCGAGACAGTCCAGCCGGACGCAGAAGCTGGTGCCCGCGCGACCCCGCAGACGACCGGCCGTGCCCTTCTCTCCGGCTTTGACGCCCGAGCACCCTGCACGCGCCGTGTTCCCGATCTCACGGGCCCCATGCGGGTCCGGACAAAGCCACCGGCGCCCCGGCAGTGAGGCAGGCGTGCGGAGCGTCGTCGGCGCTGCTCGGCCTGTGTCCGTCGTCAGCACTCGCAGGGGCACGCGCGGGAGCTCACGCGCCCACGTGCGCCCACGGCTAAGCGCCCGCCCGCCCCGCAGGGCCGGCCGTCCCCCCTGGAGCCCGGCTCAGCCGTCCCTCCACAGCCTCCCTGGCCCGGCCTCCTCGTTTCCATGGTGACCGCGCGGGAGGCCCCGCAGCGCAGGCAGCGCAGGCAGCCCCTCGCCTGTCAGCCCCCCACCCCCGGCAGGCCCTCCGGCTGCGGCTTCCCTTCAGGGTCCCCGGGGACGGGGGATGGGACCGCGGGACGTGACGCCGCGGTGGCTGGGAGGCACTGCTCCCGCGTGCGCGCGCCGGGGGCAGGCGACTCAGCCGGGCCTGCGCCAGAAGCTTTAGAAGGAAATTATCGTCGCCCACGGGACGAGGCGGGCCCTCGCTCTTCTCTGAGCTGAGGACGGGTCCCCGGCGCGGGGCGCCTCGCGGAGCTGCGGGACGGGATGTGCCTGCCCGCACCGTGCGCCGGGCCGTGACATCGGTTCCCACGTGTCCGCGGCACGGTGTCCCCTCACGTATTCCCCCCCACCCTCCTCACTGACGCGTGGACTGAGCTGGCCGCAGTGACGTGTCGGGCTCAGAGGCCCCGCGGCCGGCTTCGGAGTCTCTGCCGATGACCCCGGGGCCTGGCCGCGGAGCCGGGGGCCGGCCTCCAGCTGCGGAGGGGGAGGCCGGAAGGCGGTGGCCGGTGGCCGACGCGCCCTTTCCCACGGTGACAGAAGCCTCCCTGGGGCCCGTCCTCCCAGCGGCTGGCTCCTGGCGGCCACCGTCGTCCTGGGGCAGCTCCGCACCCTGGCGGCCCCGAAGACGCGGCTCTTTCTGCGTCCGGGCTGCCGCGGATGACGCCGCCCGGCACACAGGTGCCCTGCCTCCTGCAGGTCCGTTTCAGCTCTTCTAGAGACACACGTGTGTGCACTCGCACACGCGTGCACACACACAGTCGCACGCACGCACACGTGTGCACACGGGCACGGGCACGCAGTCACACGCACGCACACGTGTGCACACGTGCACACACACAGTCGCACGCACGCACACGTGTGCACACGGGCACGGGCACGCAGTCGCACGCACACACATGTGCACACGGGCACGCAGTCGCACGCACACGCACGCACGCCCCAGCAGCGGGCCTCCTGGTGGGCGGGCACCCGGCTCTGACCCTTGAGGAGCCGTCACGCAGTGTCCCTGGGGCCGCGCTGCCTCCCGTCCCGCCGGCAGAGGGCAGGGCCCCGGGGCCCCCGCGTCCTCCCCAGCACCTGCCTTTGGCTCGGTTCGGTCGGTGCCTGGTAGTGGCCGTCCGGACAGGCGGGACGTGTGCGGACACACTTGAAAGGCTCGGACGCCAGAACGAGCCGCGGCTCACAGTGGAGAGCGCGCGGCGCCGGGGGTGACGGGGTCGGGCGACGTCCCTGCCTCCGGCTGCGGCCGACGCTGGACGCTCCGCGCGGAGCCGCTGGGCCCTGCCTGTGCCGTGGTCACCGCGGGCCCCGCGCCCGTCCGGCTGTGCAGGGGGCGAGCTCTGTGCACGGCGCAGCCTCAGCACCCCCACCGGCCCGGGGCCAGGGCCGCACCAGGGGGCTTCTGGGAAAGGGTCCCCGTGAGTCCGCCCGCACCCGAGCGTCTGACGCACTGTGCCCGCGCAGTGCGTCCGGCACGGGAAACGGCAGTGCTCAGGGCAGGACAGACTCGGTTCTGACCCCGCCGTCCCCTGCGCCGTGTGGCGTCTTGAAGACCCACGCCCCGGACCCCCGTCCCGTCCACGGGGCAGCCGCAGCGAGCGAGCACCGGGTCCGGCGGGCGTCGGGCGGGGAGGTGGCTGGCCGGACGCTCTGCCTGCCGTGCCGCGTTCCCGTCGCTGCCCCGCGCCTCCCCTGGCCCAGCAAGGCTGAGCCATCGCCCTGGCCAGACCATGAGTCCCCAGGAACCGCGCCAGTGACGCCGTGTACTCAGAGTCACACGCACACCTCGTCCCGGTCCCGGTCCCGGTCCCGCCGCGGCATTTCCGCTGCGACTGTGGTCTCGTTCACGGGGGGTCCCGCCCCACGGGGCTCCCATGTGCTGAGCCCTCACGCAGGGCACGGGCGGGCAGTGCCTGCGACGAGCCGCCGCCCGCACCCGGAGCCCCGCTCCACCCCCAGCCGGGTCCGGTTCCGCAGGAGGCACGCGGCGGTGGCCCCGCCGCGCGTGTGCATCGCGCTGTGGCCAGATTTCAGCTCGGCCTCGTCAAGCAGAGAGAGAGAGAGGGAGGGAGGGATGGAGGGAGGGAGAGCGAGCGAGAGCGAGAGCGGGGACGCGCCAAACAGCCATCGAGTCCCGCGTGGCAGCCCTTGCCGCGGTGCTGCCGAGCACGGGGCGTCGCTGACGCAGCCGTCGGGCGGGAGAGGTTTTGCGGGAGCGTTGGAGACCCACCGGCCCTCCAGGCGGACCCCGCGCCGACCCGCCCGCTGCGGCTCTGCGGGCTGTGGGCCGCGCGCTCGCCCCGAGCACGGAGCTCGGAGGTGGCGCCGCGCTCTGCCTCCGCGGGGAGCAGGGTCGGGACAGTCGGGGCGAACCCCCTGCACTCGTGAGTCCAGCTCCCCCCCTCGGGTCAGGCCGTCGCCCCCAACGGTAAACAGCGGAGGCGGAGCCGTTCGCAGCCGCCTCGCCCGCGTCACGTCGCGTCGGGGGCGTCATACAAGGAAACGCGGAGCCGTCGCGGCCCGATCCCAGACGGTCCACGCGCTCCTCACGCGCTTTAGTCCGGCTCTGTCCTGGACAGCGGGGCCGTGGTTGCCGCCCACGCGGTCCGCTCCAGGACCGAGGATGAGCGCCTCTCGCAGCTCTTCACGTCTTCGGGGACGTCCTCTCGTCCCTCCGTGCCCGAGCGGGGCGAGCTCACGCGTCCCGCTCCAACACCCTTTTGGACTGAACCGCCCGTGCGCGGTTCGCTCCAAACGCCTGCTGCCGTCACGCCCAGGACCCCGACAGCAGCACGGGGGCTGCGGTCGGGCCCAAACCCGTCCCATAGGGCCCGGGGGGGGCTTCCTGAGAAGGTCCCAGTGGGCGCTGGAGCCTGAGAAGGGACCCCGCCCCCCCCCAGCCTGAGGGCCGGCGCTGGACCACACGCAGCCGCCGGCGGGGCGGGTGGGGCAGGAGGTGGAGGCCCTGCGGGGGGACGCGGGCCACAGGAGGCGGGGTGGGGGGTGAGAGCGCGCCTCGTTCCGCTCAGTTCCCCCGTCCGACGCGGTCTGCGAGTGTCCGCCACAGCCGGTGGCTTTCCCATCGTCCCCGCAGCGGCGTCTTCTGCAGAACAGAAGCCGTTACGTCGAACAGCGTCACTCACGCCTCTCACTTCGATCGCGCTCACTCTTGGCGTTTTACGTAAAAGCGCCGAACCCAGGGCCCCCCGGGGGCCGTCTGCTCCGCCACCTTCTCGCGCGCCGTTCCACGTTCCTACGCGTCCGCGCTCGCGCCGTCCGCAGCGGCGCGTTCGGAGCCCGGGCCGCCCGGCGCGGCCCCAGCCGCGGCCACCGACGCGCCCCGGGCCCCGGGCTTCCTGCCGGGTCCGCGGTCGCGTCTTCTCCGCTGTTGGGCCACTTCGGTAATCGGGGATCCGAGGGGTCCATCTCCCCCTCTCGGACTCCTGCTAAGAGTTCAGATTTTCCCCCCTCACGTCGAGCGCTCGGGTTTATCCGTCGACGCGTTTCCCGTCCGTGGTGTGTTCGTTCGTGTTCTCGCCGCGCGTTCCCGATCCTTCCCGTGAGCCGTAGCTGTTGCCCTTCCGGCTCCGTCCCTTGGGGCCTCGCTCTGCGTCGCCCTTCGCCGCCGTGGGAGGGGAAGCGCGGCCTGCAGACCCGCGGGCGGGGGGACTGGCCGGACCCAGCGTCCCGTGGGCCGCCGCCCCCAGGAGCGCGTGCGCAGGGTCGGCGTCCCTACCGGGGAGGCTCCGAGGCGCGAAGCCCGGCTGGCTGGAGAGGGCCGTCCCCTGGGGCTTTGGTCTCGGGCCTCACGGGGTCACGGTGGTGCGTTTGCCCCGGGAAGTCGCGAGGCTCTCCCTGAGTCGTGCTCTCCCTCTGGCGTGGTCGGTCGCTTCTGAATTGCCTGTGTGAATCGGGTCGCGAGGCTCTAACCGTCCCCCGCGCGGGGACAGACTCATCTCCAGTCCCACTGGACGCTGACCGGCCGTGGGGCCGCGACACTCAGCCCTCCTGGGCAGCGGACGGCGCAGTGGACGGGCCTGTCCCGAGGCGGCGTCGCGAGGCGTCCGGGGGGGCGCGCCCCGGAGCCGAGCGACAGGGCCCGTCGCCGTCTTCGGGGTCTGCCTGTCCAGCCATGCGCACGCCGACTCTTCTTTGTTAACGTCGCCGACCTGTTTTGTTTCTCGCCACTTGCCGGCTCGTGAGCGTTATCCTGCCTTTTTGGGTTTTGTAATATTTCTCTGTAATGATGACGTTTATTCCACTTTGAAGAATAACTTCAACGTTGCGTGTTGTCGTAGCGTCAGTGCCGTCCCCTTCCCCCGTCCCCGTTCGTGTTCCCTCGTTTCCCCGCCCTCTCAGCTTTAATCTCTGCGAGCTGCTGGGGTGCGGGAGCGTTTCCCACAGGCGGCGTCAGGGCGACCCACGCCGGTCTGTCCTGACGGGATGACGTGACCCGGTTACGTTATTGTCACGACCACGTGCGTTTTCATTCATCCTCGTGTGGTGCTTCCTTCGGGTTCTGCCGTGGTCGGTCTTTGCCCCGCAGACAACGTTCCGGTTGGTTCCACGCCGCTCCCACATGCCGTCGCGGTCGTAGGTTCCGAGTTTGGGCCTGCGCGCGTCTGCTTACCAGCTTCCAGGATAACCTCGTTCCGGCCTCGGGGGGCACCTGAGGGCACCTGAGCCGCCCACCTTTTGTGCTGTGGAGGCCGGACTTCACCTCGCGGTCGCCTCGGTAGGAGGCGTCTCCTTGCCGGGATCTGGGCGCGCCTGGAAGATAAGAATACGCGTGACGGGACCCAGAACCCGAAACCGCGGCGTGTGTGGGAGGGGAAGGGTCTCGGGGGCGGGTTCAACGTCTCATCGCTGGAGATGCGTCGACGAGGGACACACTTGCTGTTCAGATGTCTTTTAATCTGAACAAAAGCCTTCACGAGACGCCACTGGCATTTGCGCTGGGAAAGCCGGTTACGTGGTGGAATCGGTGTGAAAGCTCGTCACGACGGCCCGAGCCTTGGCTCCACCTGCGCGCCTGCCGGCGTCCACAGGTGGAGACGAGGACGCAGAGCTCCCTTCCTCCTGGCGCCGGAGCCCCCGCCCGTCACTCCCCAAGGCCACATCTGTGCCCCGTGGGGACCGTCTCGTCCGCCAGGACCTGCGTGCCGAAAGGGCGGCCGCGCGACGCCGCGGTTTAAATCCCCGCGGGCGGCCCGGCGACGGGGCCGTCGGCCCAGACTGAAACCCGAAGTGTCGATTCAGACGCCGCGTTACCGTGAGGTCCAGCGACGTCGGAGGAAAAGGACCTGGAAAAGGACCTGGAAATGGGAGCCGGCGCGAGCTTCGCCGGCCCGTTCCCTCGCCGCCCCGCCTGCAGGGTCCCGCTGCGGCGTGCCGGGCGCGCGTCCTCCCCGGGGCTCGCCGCGTCTGGTTTCCATTTCAAACTGGCGGGGCCTTCGTCCAGGGGACGTGTCTACAGAGCGTGAGGTCAGGGTCGGTCGCTCTGCGACGCGACTCCTCCCCACACGGCGGGGGCAGCCGGGCGTGCGGTGCTCGCTCGTGCCTGGGCTCGGGGCACAGGTGCGCCCGGCCCCCGCGGCCGGGCCCTGGGCTGCCGTGGGCGACCCCCCGAGCACCTTCCTCTCCCCGGTCAGGAGCACGCAGTGGGGGGGGAGAGGGGGGCTCACGCCGGAGCCGTCGCGCATCCCCGCAGGGACTCGGACCGGAGGGCGGCCAGCAGCCCGGCTCAGGGACGGCACGCAGTGTGGCTGCTGTGAGCGTGAGCCGGGCGCGCGCTCGGTCAGCGCCCCAGTGCCCCTGCGTCCCACCTCGTGGTTGGCAGGGCCCGTCCACGTGCGGGGTCTCGGCCTGTGTGGGGCCCCTGGCGCTCGCTTGGCCGCAAGGGGAGGCAGACGGGACGCTGGCCCTCGGGGGGGTGGGGACAGGGAGGGGGGTCCCGCCCAGGTGCCCCGCTCCCCCTCTGGCCTGCGCGCAGCAGGCCACTGAGTCAGGTGGTGGCAGCGGCGACCCCTGGGCCCTTCCCAGGGGTGGGGGGGTGGGGGGCCCCGGGGGGCCCGGGACGATCACCCCCCGACTGATGCTGACCCCTCTCTCCTCAGTCGTCGGCAAGGACCAGCTGGAACGGTCGTCGGGGCTGAGGATCCTCCAGGCCGGAGTCGGGCCGGTGAGTGACGGAGTTCGGCCCCGGGGCCGACATGCGCCGTGGTGAGGGCTTCGTCCTGGTGTGGGGCCGGAGACCGTGGCTGTCCCAAAGCTGTCCGCGGTGAGGGCGAGGACGGCAGGTCCCCCGACTGCCGGGACCACGGGAGGGGCAGTGACCGGTGGCAGGGGGGCCGTGCCGGGGAGGGATTAGGGCCACTCTCTCGGGCGCAGCCCCGCCTGCCGCCCCTGCCGACCCCACGGGGGTGCTGCCCGTGCCCCCTGGCCCCATGGCCATGGCATTGCGGGCCGGCTCAGGGAGCGTCCAGACTCCCTGGGGCTGGAGCCGGCCGTGCAGTGGCTGAGCAGGGTCCCGCGGTGGCCCCCGGGGACTGGGCCGGGGCTGCCGGACCTGGGTGGGCTGGAGACGCCCAGCGCGGCGCCTGCACACGGAGGCCGCACCCTGGGTTCCGGAGGGCGACGCGGGGGTGGGGCCGAGCTTCCTGCTGAGGGCGCGGGTCACTCCCGGGCACAGTGCACTTGCTCCGGGGGCCTCCGAGGTCCCACGCCAGCCCCTGCACGCCTGCGCCTGCGGCCCAGCCTCCCCCTGGCCCCTGGGGTCTGCTCGTCCCCGCCCCGGAGTCGTGGGAGGGCCAGGAAGTGTGGCTCCCGCCCCTCCCGGGGCCACGGTGGCAGTGGGGGCCCCGC
Organism: Cynopterus sphinx; assembly: GCA_030015415.1. Classification (NCBI taxonomy): domain Eukaryota; kingdom Metazoa; phylum Chordata; class Mammalia; order Chiroptera; family Pteropodidae; genus Cynopterus; species Cynopterus sphinx. The sequence goes on from CM057393.1 coordinate 351,799, forward strand.
GTCTGTGCCCCGCGCCTGTGCCCCGCGGGGACCGTCTCGTCCGCCGCCCCTCCACCCCGCCCGGCCTCGTCGTCTGTGCAGAGTCCGTGCTCGGCTCCGCGGGGCCCCGCGTCTCCGGCGCTGCCTCTCCCACCCGCAGCCCACACAGCTCGGCCCCCGCTGCTGAGGGCCCCGCGGCCCACGCGCCGGAGCCCCGAGTGCGGCCGCACACGCCGGGCGCAGCCGGGTCGCGGTGCTCGTCCTCGCGTGGCGTGAGCTCCACGGGCCCTGCAGGTCACGCGCCCGCCTCTTGCCTCGTCGCCGCATGCGGCTCGCCCCGCAGCGTCTTCCAAGCCCCTCAGCGCCAACGCACCGGAGCCCTCGGGTGCCGGGCGCCCTTGCATGTCGCCGCGTCTCGCGCGGGGAAATCGTTTCCTGCGCCTTCAGACCCTCCTGTCTCCTGCCCCCGCGTCCTGTGCTCTCCTCGCGTTTCGACAGCTTCATCCTTTTTCCGTCTCGGACCGTGCTGCTCCCCAACGTCAGGTCGCGGCCCCTTTCGTGGCACCTGCCAGCCCGGCCTCGCGGGGCACGTGTCCTGTGCAGTCGGTGGCGACTCTGAGTGCGGGTCTGACGGGTCCCGCATGGCTCCATTCCCCCCCGGCCCGGTGCTCGGGTCCACGTCCACACCCTGGGAGTCTCCGCTCCAGCGTCCGGCGCGTGGCGCAGGCCAGGGCCCGGGCCCCTCCGTGTCCCCCGCTGCGGGTGGCCCGAGGCCGGGCTATGTGAGCGGGCGGGGCTGCCGTCCAAGGTCCCGGGCTCTCCATGGCGTCTCGGCCACAGCCCGCATCGTCACCCCCGATCGGGCCGTGTCCCCTCTGGTTCCTACGAGAGCAGAAGGCAACTTCGCCGCTCCTGGGGCCGGCGGCAGCCGGCCGCGGGCCACCGACGCCTGACCCCGGACCGCGAGCTCCCTGGGCCCGACCCTGTGTCCTCAGCGCCCCCAGCAGCCCCTCTGCCCTGAGCAGAAGCAGAGTCTGCCCCCTTCAGAGTCCACGGGGTCGCTGGCCTGGGCTCCCGCCCCGATCGGCCACTGCCCGAGGACCCCCCGGCCGCAGCAGAGGGACAGTGTGCTGGGGCGGCCCCGGAGCGCGACCGGGGGCTCGGGCTCCTGCCGGGCCTTCCTGCAGCCGGGACCCTTCCCGACAGGAGCCTCGTGCGCTGCCGCCCCCCACGCCCCCGGCGGTGCCGGGTTTGTTGTTTTGTTTTTAGTTTGAGACGCACGCGACACGGAGATCTCTGCTAATCCCCGGCTCCGAACGCGACGAGAACCCTGACGGCGTTTCCGGACGCCCCCGCGCTCACGCGTCACGGGGCGATGACAGGCAGCGGAATTAGAGCCTTTTAGGCAAAATGGGAGAATCTCAAAACAGAATTTAGGGGAAATGAAGAGATGACGGTGGCGCACGGGTTCCTCATAGACGGGCGGTGTTTTGACGTGTTGCAGCGTCTGATTCCGCCTGCCCTGCGAGGTTTTTTTCAGATTTAATAGAGTCACGCTTCGTGAAAGTCATTTTCCAAAGAAATCGCAGCGTTACAGGCAAAACCTCAAACACGTAGAAGAAAATAATCTCGGTCGGAGCTGCCCAACCCCCGCGGCCCCAGGCCCCGGGGCTCCCGTGGGCCCCTGACTCCCGAGGATCCGAGGCGGGGCCGAGGCGGGACGCGGCGCTGGGGGCAGCTGCAGACGCAGATGCGGCTCCGCTCGCTGCCCGCTGCGCCCCTGCTGTGCGGCCCCGTTCAGGCGAGTGCCGCCGTGCCACCCCAGACCGCAGCCTAGGCGGGGACGCCCGTCCCGTCCCGGGGCCGCTCGGCCACGAGGGTGCTGGGGCCCCCGAGACGCTGGCGGGGACGCTCTGTGTGCGTCTGGCGCGGGGGGAAGGCGTTTCCCCGGCCGCCTCCGGGTCCCTCCGCGTTTCCCGGTGGGAGACTCTGCAAGGGAAAGGTGACGGGGACGGCCGCGGGCCGGGGCTCCTCCCACGGGAGAGGACGATGCCCGCCCCTCCCAGCGGTTGGGGCAGGCGCCCCCCCCCCGAGGGCCCGCTGACCGCCTCGGGGGCCAGGGCGCGGAGACCTTCCTGCATCCGGCCAAGATGCTCGGGTGCCGGGGCGCCGCGTTTCGGGGTGGCGTGTCCCGAGCCCCATCACCGCGCGCTGCAGCGTTAGCGTCACCCTCAGACCTTCAAAGGGCCTGGGGGGGCAGAGCGTGCGGGGTCAGGGACGGCGTGAACCCCAACCTCACACACGGCCCACGCCCTGGCTCACTCGTCCGCGCCTCGTGGCCTCTGTCACCTGTCAGGCTCCTGGGTCCCACCGCCCGAGACCGCGTCGGAGCCCGGGCCCCCGACAGGCCGTGACTCCACGGTCATGCCGCGGACAAGTGTGAGGGGGGCCCGTGGGCCGCTCCGTGTCCTGCCGGCCCCCGCGGGCCGCTCCTCTCTGCAGAAAGGGACGCCGCGACCCCGGCAGCCGGCGCGGGACCCGGGTCCGGCTGCGGGGGGCGTGCCGGGGGCCCGTGGGCGAGGCTGCGTCACAGGACGTCGGGAGCACTGCTCGGCGACCCCCGCGCACACCTCCCCGCCGGTCCCCTCCCCACCGCTGTGGGGCCACGGAAACCAGGAGACGGACGTCGGCTCGCCGCGCGTGCAGCCCTGAGCTCGGCGCCCCGCACCGTCTGCCTGAGTCGCCACCGTGAGGAGAGTCGCCCGGCACGTGGCCGAGGTGACTGACCACACGTGATGCCACGGCGCATGTGCGCGTGTCGTGAAGCAGCGCCCCTGTCCCCGGAAACGCTGCGTGAAGGCCCCGGCCACGCGGCCGCGCGTGTCCGTTCGGTCCTCCCCGTGACTCAGAGGCGGGAGTGGGTGTTGCTACAGTGACGCGTCCAGTTTACTCAGCCCCAGAGCAAATCGTCCCGTGGGACGAAACGGGAGGCGTCTGCCTGCGGCAGCCGCGCACCCGCCCACCCCGGGCCTGCCCCGTGGCGTCGCCGCGCTGTCGCAGGACCCAGGACCGTGCGTGACGGCTGCTCCACGCGCAGGGCCCGCTGGGGCCCAAGGCGTCCCCGTGGGAAGCGCAGGGACCGCCCAGGGACAGAGCGAGCGTGTCCCGCGGCTCCCCCCGCGGAGACGGCCCGTGTGGCCTCGGACGCGAGGGCTCGGGATGCGACGTCCCAGAAACCAGCCCCTCGACCCGGGAGACTCGGGGTCCTCCTGGCGCTGGTCCCGGAAGCCGGCGCGAGCCGGTGGCGAGGAGCACACGGCGCCCTGTGCACGGCCCGGGGAACCAGGGCGGGCCGGGCCGAGTTCCGCTGGCTCCCCGGGGAGGCCCGAAAGGAAGGGAGGAAACTGCGTGTGCGTTTCCAGGAGCATGAGGGCGCCGTTTCCACCCCAAAGCAGCCAGCTCGGGGTGAGGTCTCGGACCCCAGCCACAGGGAAGGAGCAGGAATCGCCTTCCGGCGGGACACCCAGCCACGCCCAGGCCGGGGGGTGCACGGGGCTCACCTTCTGGTCCCGCCTCCTCCCACGGGGCGTGACGACGCGGAGGACACAAGAACCCCCCGAGGCGCGAGGACCCCAGAAAAACGCCCGACGTCGGGACGATGTGGCCGCGCTGCACCTCGTTTCTTTTGCAAAGGGCGCAATCTTGTTTTATTTCGTTTTATTGATCTACCGTCTAACCTATCGATCACGTATCTATCAGCTGTCATCTATCATCTATGTCTGTCTGTCTGTCTGTCTGTTTTCCGGCTCGTTCCCTGGCAGAGGCCTCTGCATGTGGGCGCGGCAGGCAGACGCCTGAGTGTGTTTCAGCGACGCCGCGCGGCCTGGCCGGGCCGCCTCCGGCCGCCTGGTAAAGGGACCGAGGCTGGACCGCGGACGCACAGGTCCCCCCGGGGTGGGGGCCGACCGCCCATCTTCGGGGCGGAGAACAATATTAATCCCTCGTTAACACGTGAATGAGCGGAAGCGCGGGTTCAGCGAGACAATGACGGGATTATCTCGGGAACTGTCGGTTTGGGGGAAACGTTATGTTGCCCAGATTTTCATAAAAATTAGCGGTGGGTGATGCTCGCGATCGGGGCGCTGGACGGGCGAGCCTGCGTGCGCGGGGATTAGTGTTCACGTTCGGCTGCGCCGGCGACGAGATCGGATCAAGCGGCCGTGCGGCTGGCTCTCCGCTCCGAGACGGCTCGTCTAAAATGGGTTCGATGTGGAAATCGGCGCCCGGGGCCCTGCAGGCCGGGGGCACCCGGGGACCGCGGGGCCATGGGGCGGGGGTCGCTCCGGACGCGCCGCTCCCGACGGCAGCGCCGCCAGCGTGGGACCCGCACGCACCTCGCTGGGCCCGGCGCCCCGTGCACTTGACGCGGCGGAGTCTTTGGGACCCGCCTTCCTTTTTCAAGGGGAAAAACACGTCATTTCCTGCCCGTCAACTCCCGGCGACGGCAGGGCCACCGCCGCCCGTGTTCTCGCTCTTGCTGACGGTGACCGCAAACCAGACCGCAAGCCAGAGGCGGCTCGCGGGGCCGGGTGGAGCACGTGTGGTGTGTTCAAGGGAAAGGGGGCGACGCCAGGACGTGGCCGTGTGCGCGCGCGTGCGCGTGTGGGGCGTGCGGTGATGTGCGTGCGTGTGCATTGCATGCGTGCACGTACGTCGTGTGCACGCGGTTGTGTGTGCATGGTGCGCGCGCGTGCGCCCCCCCGTCTTCCTGAGGGCCGCACTCTTCCCTGCGCGGCGTCTGAAAACACCGACTTGAACGCCGCGTCACGAGCAAACGCGCGCGGCGGGCCCCCGGCGTTCCCGCCCACCGGGTGCTGTCTGCACGCCTCGGCGTGTCCCCGCCACCGAGAGAGACGCCCCAGTGCCCCGGCCTCCCTGGGGCCACCGGGCAGCGCCGCGCCTCCGCCGCCGGTGCTCAGAGGCCCCGGAGCGCGAGAACGCCCGGCCGCCTGTGTCCGGGGCCCCGCGCAGTCCCCGCGGGCTCGGTGACGGAGCAGGGACACGACCGCGCCGCGTAGCCAAGGGGCCTCTAGCTTTGTCGCCGCGACTTCCCGCAGGTCGCGGTGGATTACGTTAGACGTCGGGGCGTTCACACCACGACCTTGCGTGCCCTGGCCCTCGCCCGCACTCAGGCGAGCCCGCGGGGATGGCCTGAGCGTTTTGGAAAAGCACGTGGAAGGGGCGGGCGCCACCGCGGGCATCTAGTGGTGCTGCCCTCCCAGCAGGAGGACGAAGGAACGTCTCTGAGCAGGTCGCTTCGCGCCTGTCCCTGGGGAAGCTGGGCGTCACCTCCAGTCCAGACCCGAAGGCCCGAGAACCAGGGCCCGATGGCAAGACCCTCGAGGCTGAGCCCGAAAGCCGGGACCACCCTCCGCCTTTCGGTTCCGCTAAGACCCTCAAAGGGTGGGACGAGGCCCCGGGGGGCAGTGATCCTGCTGCCTGCGGCCCCTGAGGGGGCGCCCGGCAGTCCGGGGCAGCCACACCCCGAACCCCGCTCCGCCCGCCATCTGGCGTCCCCTTGCCCAGCCAGGTGACCCGGACCGAGCCGTCAAACCTCTGCGACGTGCGTCTGCCCAGCGCCCGCCCGGCCGCCCCATCCAGACGTGTCTCGCCGCTGCAGGCGGCCACGGGGATGCGGGAGGACTGCGCGCTGCGTGTTGTCCAGCGGTTGCGCGACACACGAGTCCGGCGAGGGCCCTTCCGGGCTGCGAGGATGCTGGCGACACCTGCCTGCCGTGGTTCTGGGTTTCCCACCTCCGGGGCGGGGGCCTGCGTCCCGCACAGCCCCGTGTTTCTGCCGGGACGTCCCCTGCCCCGCGGCCCCACTCCTGATGCCGCCACGCGTGGGGGGCAGCAGACGGGGCAGACAGGGCCTCGCGGCCCCGTGGGGCAGGCGTCACCAGTGACCCCCAAGGGCACTTGCAGCGCCCGCGGTGACTTGCTAGCGTCAACTCGATTTTCAAGGGAAGGGGCGACCTGCCCCAGCGGGAAGTCGCGAGCAACCTCCGCTGACGCGTCTGTCCGGACCCCCGGCGCTGAGAAGCCCCGTCCCCGCCGGCGTCCCCGCCGGCGTCCGGGCTCCGGAGGGCCGTGTGCAGAGGGCGGCGACCGGCGTCTCCTTGCGCGGTGGCACCTGCCGGGGGCGGGGCCGGGAGGCGGGGCCGGCAGGGTCTCCGCCAGCTTCTGGGTGTTCTGGGGACAGGGGACCCGCCCTGCCCTCCCCGGGGCCCGAGGCCGTGTGCCGCCCGCGGTGGCCGCCAGGGGTCGCACTTCCCTTCTCCTTCCCAGAGGGCCGGAGCCTGAACGGGGGCGGCTCCTGTGGTCCGGCCGCGGGCGGGGATGCTCGGGGGGGCCAGAGGGCAGGGTGGGCGGGACGTGCCGGGCCCCGGGGTCCCTGGAGGGCAGGCCGGGGGCAGCCGCGTCTGACAGTCTCTAAAGCATCAGAAAGGAGACGCGCGACCTTGGGCAAGGTCATCCGAGATCCCTGCCGTGTCTGCTGTACGCGCCTGGAGCAGATGGGAAGGGGGTGCCCACGGGGCCGAGGAACCTCCGTGTCCCCTGGTTCGAGGGACCAGGGGCTCCCGCGAGAGCAGGGTCCCCACCCGACCCCGGCCCGCCAGGGCACCCGGCCCGCGGCCCACGGACGGGCGCAGGCGGCGCCGTGCCTGCCGGCGGACTCCTGCCTCTCAGGAGCGGGCGCCGTCCGTCACCCGTGAGCGCGTGTGCCTGCGCGTGTGTGCAGGGGGGCCTGGGCACCACTGTGGGGCGGGACCGAGGCCTGCGGGCGCCCCCCGCCCCTCCGCAGCCCCGCTGCAACCACCCCCGCCTGGAGCGCCTGGGTCTCCGGGGGGACGAGAGGGAATCGGGGCCTCACCCGGAGCCGCCTGGGGCGTCCCCGAGAATCCGGCTCCCCCCTGAGGGCACTTCGCACCCAGCGATGTCCCCGTGTAGCAGGGCACCGGGGGGCACGAGAGGAGCCCCTGGCAGGCTGCGCTCGGCTTCCAGAGCCCCGGGGAGCCCTCGGCCCCGGAGCTGAGCCCCATCTCGCCGTGCGCTCCTCCGGGCGCGTCCGGGCTCACGACGCACCGTCCACCGAGGGGGAGACGCGAGCTTCGTCCTCGTTCCTTGGGCACCAGGCAAAGAGCCGCGACCGCTCCGGGCAGGAGAAGTTCTCGGGGTTCCAGCAGGAGGAGGGATGGTGCGGGGGCCCCAACTACGGCCAGGGGGCCCGGGGCGCCCCGAGCGCTCATCCGCGGCCCTGGCAGGACGGGGCGCCGGGAACGCTTGTAGAGGCGACTGGGCCCACCGGTGACCATCGTCTTGGCGCCGAGGAAGGCGTCATGCTCTGGCCCCCTCCCACGCGTCGCGGAGCTAAACACACGGGGCTCCCTGTTCCGCGCAGCCGTCCCCTTTCGACACCCCGGGTGAGTCTTACTGGGCGCTTCGTGGCGCCCAGCCTGAAAGGGACAGGGCCAAGCCGAACGCAGCGGCGCGTTGCTGGGAGCCCTGATGACGGTGACGCGTCCTGGCCTCCTCCTGCCTCGGATTCCTCGCGGCCGAGCTGGGAGACGGGGCGGGTGGCCCTTCCCGACGGCTGCAGGGGGGGGTGCGCCCCGCACCTTGCGGGGTCCCGCGGGTCTCCGAGCTCGCTGTGTGGGTGGAGGGGGAGGGGGACGGGAGGGCGGGGGATGGACGGACGGGCGCTCTGCAGCCGGAGACCATGCAGCGGCTGGGCGCAGGGTGGCCCGGGCTGACCCGGTCTTCGGAAGGACACGTGGGTGGGTGGCACGACGGGGGCGGGGGAGACGGGTGTCCCTGCAGGAGCTGAGGTGTGAGTGCTGTGGCGGGGGCACGTGTAAGGCGCCGAGGCGGCAGGGCTGGCCAGGAGGGCGCGGCGGGGTGCAGGCGGGCACAGCGGGGTGCAGGTGGGCGTGGTGGGTGCAGGTGGGTGCAAGTGGGGTACACGTGGGCACAACGGAGTGCAGCAGGGTGCAGGTGGGTGGGTGTGGCAGGGTGTAGGTGGGTGCTGGTGGGCGTGGTGGGGTGCAGGTGAGTGCAGTGGGATACAGGTGGGCACAAGGTGCAGGTGTGTACAGCAGGGTGCAGGTGGGCGCAGGTGGGTGCGGCAGGGTGCAGCAGGGTGCAGGTGGGCGCAGCGGGGTGCAGCAGGGTGCAGGTGGGCATAGCAGGGTGCAGGTGGGCGCAGCGGGGTGCAGCAGGGTGCAGGGTGCAGGTGGGCGTGGTGGGTGCAGGTAGGGGTGCAGGTGGGTGCGGTGGGGTGCAGGCGGGTGCAGCAGGGTGAGGGCGGCTCTGGCACAGCCGGGAGAGGGCCCCACGTGGGGAGGGGGCCTGCGTGTTTGCTCTCGGGGCTCAGCGGCCTCCACGCAGAACCAAGGGGCGGTGACGCGGCCCAAACCACGCCTCTGTGCCCGGTGTCTGAGGAGGACGAAGGGTCCACCGGGGACCCACGCCGCCTGCGAAGCCCCCGGCGGGGCTGGTGGGGTGCGGGGCTGTCACGGCACCGGGTGAGCCGCCAGCCTCGGGCACCCGCGTTTCCGTGTGGGCCGAGTCGCCCGTCGCCCTACACCCGGCTCCTCAGCCCCAGGCAGGGCCGGGCGTGTGCGGGAGGAGGGGCCCGGGGGCAGCGGGGCGGGTGGCCATTGTTGCAGGGCCGGCGGGCGGCTCATTAGCTCTGCCCCCTCCGGGTGAGCGGTAATTAAACTGTGAAATCGGACCCGCGCCTCCCGCCCCGACACCGTGCCAGGCTGCCGGGAGCCATCCGGGGACCGGGCGCCGCCCGCGCGCCGCGCCCCCCTGGCACGGGCGGGATAATGAGGACATTCAGCCGCTCCTCTCGGGCGGACGCCGGGCGGTGGGCTTTTGGGGCGTTGTCATGGCGATGATGGGCGCGGGCAGACGCTCCCCCGTCGCTGCGGTTAATGAAGACGATGGTGGAAAGTCACGCCTGCGTCCCGGCTGCCTCCCGTGCGCTGCCTGGCACACGCGCCGCACGCCCAGTGGCCCCGCGCAGCGGCGACAGCGACTGGGAGCTGACGAATGGGGCAGAGGGGCGGGGGGCGTCTGCCTCAGGCCCATCTCCCCGACCGGGCCACCTCCCCCACCTGCGCTTTGTTCCCTGAGCCCCCGCGGGTGGCCCTGGGCCCCCCCCTCACGCCCCCGTTGTTCACCGAGGAACCGCCGCGGCCGAGCTGTCGCGCACCCCAGCCGGCCCCGCAGGAGCGACCCGCGTCCCCACGCTCCCGAAATGTCGAGGGAGCCCGCGTCTAGCGTTTCCAAGTGGTGTTCAGGCTCGGGCGTCGTTTCTAGGTTTATTTAATGAAACTCCTTTTGTGTCGTGAGGGGGACCTTTCGGGTGGGGGGACTGGGGGGCGGGGTGCCTGCGCCCAAGGGGTCACCTCGAGCAGACAGGCATCACAGCAGTGAGGGGCACGTCGGTGTGGCCGGCCCGAGCCTCGCCAGGGTGGCGGGGTCGCCTCCAAATGGGAGCCCGAGGGAGAGAGCATGCGCCCTGCCCGCACCCCAGGCCCAGCCCGCGAGCGACCGCAGGGACAGGGGCCAGGCCTGGGGGAGCGAGGCCGGAGCGCTCTGTGCTCTAGCGGCCCCCGCCCCAACCCTCGGGGGGCTCCGGCTTCCCAGCGGGCCCTCGCCCACGTCCACCTCTGACCCCAGCGGACCCCTGCGCTTGCTGTCCCCACTCGGTCTGCACTCAGGTCCCTGGCGCTGTCCCACCGGGAGTCCTCGGCCGGGTCGGCGGCTGGCGCCTCTGCTCACAGTGGCACGGGAGGCCACTTCCCCCTCGCGTGGGCAGTTTCCCGTCCACCAGGAGTAGCTGGGTCCACGGGGACTCGGACGCGGCCCCGACATAGCGCTCGGGACGTCCCCGTCACACTTCGCCCGGAACGGGAGAACGGGCTCCTCCCCTCCCCCCACCCCCGGCCTGCGCCCAGGACCGTGGAGTCAGAGCGTGGACGCCGGGGCCCCAGAAGGGGGCCGGAGGCCTGGGCCATGCCCGCGTGATCCCAGGACGCGGGAGCAAAGCCCACGCACGGCCACGCAGGCAGCACGTGTCGTCGTTGGGTTTCCTGGGCCTGTCGCGGGAGCAGTCGCCCCAGGCCGCTGGGGAGGGCCGGTGGGCGAAGACACCGGCCGGCGAGCGCACATGTGCGTGAGGCTCACGACTTCCCGCCGTCGGCGCCCGCGGTCGTCCCAGGTGCCGCTGGGACCTCCGCGAGGCCCCCTCTCGTTGAGAAGACGCGTGGCCGGGAGCCTCCTGCAGCCTCCGCAAAGGGCAGCGGAGCCACCGTGGACTCGTCCTACCCTTTAGAAATGTCACCCGCCCGTCTCGCTGCACAGACAGGAGCCCCGTGTGCGGAGGGCCCGGCGCCCTGTGCGTCTAGGATGGTCACGTGCTGCTCCGCACGTAGGGCAGGCGCACGGCGCCCTGCACGGGGTCAGGAGGTGACAGGCCCGCAGGTGGCTCCGCCGGCCCCGCGTTCTTCCGTCCAGAAGCAGGTGCCGTTGACCCCAGGGCCGCCCGCCCCCTCGCACCCCGTCTGGGTCAGCCCAGGCTGCCCGGTGACAAAGGCCACAGACATTTATCGTCTCGGGGTCTGGGGCCGGACATGGGATCCAGGCGTCAGCAGGGCCGGGTCCCCCTGAGGTTCTCCTCGTCCCGCACACACCACAGTCTCCGGCGTCTCCCGCTCTGCTCCCGAGGACGCGGGCCCTAGCAGCTCGGGGCCTGACCTCGGGCCTCGTTTCGCCCCGATTCTCTCCTTGCGACCGCCCCAGACCCACGCGCCGGCCTCCCCGGCCCCCGCTGGTGCAGCCGGGAGAGCCGGCCACGGCGGGGTGCCGCGGCTTCAGGGCTCTCCCCATCCCCGCCACGCCCGCCGCCAGGCACACCCCGGCGGCCTCGGCCCTGCAGACCAGGGGCGAGTCTGGCACCGGGTGGGGCGGCCACGACCCCGGGGCAGCCCCCAGCCCATGTGGCTGGGCCACCGTGGAGGGCACTCGGGAAGCGGGGTCTTGGCGGGCAGCGTCGGGGCAGAGATGCCCCTCTGAGGGCGGGACGGTCCCAGCCCATGTGTCCCTGCATCCCTTGGACTCCGGGGGTCAGCCCTGACGTCCCTGGTGGATAACGTCCTGGTCCCGCGTGCTTTGCCTTCGCGTCGCGTGGGGATTTCAGCTTCATGCAGGAGGAGAGAGGCCACAGGGGCCATCAGGGGTCGGAATCACCCCTGTGACTTTTCAGGGTACACTCCAGCAGCCCCTGCAGGCAAGACGCCTGTCGGGACACTGCAGAAGGTGCCTGTGCGGGCGCCGCACGACCCCGCCGTGCACACGCGCCTCCGCCCCCAGGGGGCCCTCGGGGCCCCGCAACCCAGGCGGGCAGCTCCCGCTCCGGGCAGCGTGCGCCCGGCACGTGCCGCCCCCAGGCTCACACTTCTGCCCTCCCGGAGTCGGGGCCACCCTCGTGTCCAGCCCCGGGCGGCCACCCTGGCAGGGGTGCCGTTCTCAGGCGACAGTCTCCATCCGAACCCCACGCGAAGGCCAGGCCCAGGCAGAGAAAAACGAGGTGACGAACGTTCCCCGCTCCGGGGAACCTCCCTGGGCCCTGTTCGGCGTGTTCCTAAGTCGGGACCGCGACCCCTGTCACGTCTGACATCAGGGGTGAGGGACGCCACGCCTCTGCAGCTGTGCGGACCTGGAAGCCCCACAGAGAGGAGTGGCCGCCCTGTGGCCCCGTCTGGCGAGTTGAGACTCGGTCGCTGAACCGCTGCAGGACGCGCGGACGTGGGGGGCTCACTGCGGCGGCGCTTCCGTGGCACGGGAGGCGGCCCCACGCGGGGCCTGGGAACGGTGACGGAGACCCCGGTCTCCCCGGCGGGGGTCGGTTCTGATTCCGTCTGGAGCGCGTTCGGGAGGACCGGCTCCGGGGAAGCGGCCAAGGGCAACCCCGCCCTCAGCGGCCCGCCAGCCCCCGGGCGCCCTCTTCGGTGACGTGCGGTGACGCTCGCTAAAATGGGACAACCACGAGGGTTCGCCTCACCCGGGGGACGACAGGGGAATCTACCGCTTCCCGCGGCTGGCTCTCCCCGCTGGGCGGGGACTCCGCCGCCTTCCTGCTCAGGGACAGTGGCACCGTCCGCCATTCTGCCAGGCGCCACCACCGGGCGGCCGGTGCTGTGCGGCGCCGTGGCGGGAGCGGCCGGGCCCGGCCCCCATCGCGGGCGGGACGGCCCGGCCCTGGCGTGGGTCCCTGGACACAGGGCCGGCCCCAGGCGGGCCGCCGCCACCCGGCTAGTCCCACGGCGAGTGCCACCGGCCGGGCCCGCGCGCTTCCTCTCCCAGCCTCCCGGGACGCGGTCAGAGTCTCGTTTCTTCGTTTCGTTTCGGGCTCCCCACGGGGTCGCGTCACCGGGCCCCTCCGAGACGGCTCCTGTGCACGCAGCGGCGGCTGGAGGCAGCCGGTCCCAGGGCCCGGCGGGGCGGGGGGCAGACGTTTCCAGAACAGCGCGACTGCTCGTTTCTGGTCGTGCACTTCGCCGCCGTCACCCCCCGAGTCAGTGTTAAACCCGCAGACTCGGGGACCTGGTGACACGCGCAGAGGCCGGGTGTCTCCACCGAAGACGGTTATTCCCGTCGAGTCACGATTCAAGTAGGAGCCGTCGCCGTGGGGGGCAGGGGGGGCACCGGCGTCACTCAGTGGCTGTCCCGCCCGCTGGCGCTCCCACGGGAGTCCCCGCCGGCTGCGTGTGCACGCACATCTCCGTGTGCGCAAGTGTTGTGTGTTCTGTGTGCACACGTGTGTGCGTTACACGTGCTGTGTGTGCGCGTCCATCACGATCCTCGCACCGACCACCGGGGAATGCGCTCTCTACCCCGACGGTTTTCTCCTCTGCGCGGCGGGGCCTGGCCAGGCCCAGACCGCGTGGGGAGTTGGTGAGCCCGCGAACGTCCCTGCGGCCATGCTTGGCCAGGGAGCTCTTTCTCCACGTGTGCAAAAGCACGTGCGTGTGTGTGAGGTGCGTGCGCACACGATGTGCGACACGAGCCTTGCGTGGACGTCTGTGCACGTGTGGGTGACAGTTGCGTGCCGCGTGGGAGGCCGCGTGTGCCCGGGTGTGAGGTCAGGACACGGTGGCGGATGCCGTGCGACTGTGCGAGAGGCGTGTGTAAGATGAAGGCCAGGCAGGGGGTCAGTGCTGGCCGCCAGGCCCGGGAGAGCCCTGAGCCCGGCCCGGTGGGCCCAGGGAGGTGCGGAGGGTCCCCCGTGGAAGGTGGGCTGGAGGGGAGTTGAGGTGCGGTCCCGGGGGTTGAGGCCAAGTGTGGAGGCGGGGACAGCAGGACGGCTCTGGGTGACCCGTCATCAGCACCGCTGGGGACCGGGACAAGGTCAGACACAGGTCCTGAAAGAACAGGACCGGGTAGGAGGCCCTCGAGCCTCTCCCCAAAGATGGGGAGTTGGGACAGAGTGAGCGTCGTCATGGGAACCGAGAACCCCACGCAGAGGCGCAGCTGCTTCTGCTCTGAGCACCTGGGACCCGGCGCCCGCATTCCGGGCCCTGTCTCCCTGTCTCCTTGGGAGCCACCTGCCGCCGCCGCCCACCTGGCCTTGGGGCCACAGACCGGGCTCCACCCTTGTCCCAGGCCTCCTGCAGAGGGCTCTCAGGGGCCTCTTCCTTGAGAGGTTTGTTTTGTTTTCAAAAATCGGAGCCATTGGGAGATAAGGACCGCGAAGTAGAGGGTGATGGGTTAGGTAAGAGAGTTTAGGGGGAGACGGAAGTAAACTCACTGGAAAGCAGGCTTAGGTTCCCGGTTTCCTTCGAGCGTGTCCCCGACAATTCTAAACGGGGACCTCGGAGACAGGCTGAAGAGAACGTGTGTCTTCCCCACGTGTCTGAGTTCAGAGACAGCAGCACGTACGTGTCGGGGGGATCTTACAGGAACAGGAATCTTAATGCTCCCGCAGCGCATCACGGCCCCCTTGGGAGATGACACGCCGGTCCTGTGCCACACCTGCCAGAACGCCGACCTGCGTGCGCGCCCTCCGCAGGGATCTGACGGCTTTTCACTCGTGTGCTCGTGGGCAGCCTCGGGGGAATTCCCACGGCTCTCAAGGGCGGTGACGGCGTCCTTCAGGGGGACCGCCAGCCCCGGGCCTCGGGGATGGCCCGTGCTGTGTCGGCGTGACGAGCAGCGAGCTGCCGCCGGAAGTGTGGTCCCCGTTAGCTCTCACGACGGGGACACGCATTTGCAGCGTAAAGTCAGAGCGTGTCACTCGGAGGCGATTCCTGTTACAGCCCCAGGTGCTAAGTCGGGCCCCGTCAGGCGTGGCCGTCCTGTCACGCACCTGCCCACGCACGTTAAAGCACCGGCGGCATTTTCCCCAAAGGATGTGCGGTCGGCACGAGCCCGGGGTTATCATCGTGAAGTCAGCGGCTGCTTGAACTGTAGGCCTCCTGTAATTCCCAAGCAATCCAGGGAAGGAAAAACCCGTTTCCAGATCATCGTAACGGAGCACGTAAGCGACAGGGCACGCGGAGGAGCTTCTAGGTGACGAGCAGACAGAACCTGGATGTTCTGCGCAGCCCTGTTTTGCTCCCTTTCATCCGAAGATAATGGCGTTATTTAGCCATTTTCAGAAAGTTAGATTCTTGCTCGCATGGTAGTGAGCCTTTCTTACACACCTTCACGCCAAGGAACTGTAGCTCCGTTTTGTAAAGAGAATTAAACCTAGGCTGGAACGTCCTGAACGTCGACTTTCAGACGTGGACTTCTGTGGCTTTGTTTGTAAGTGGGGAAGGTTGGACCTTTACAGAGATAGGGAGACGGTGGCCTATCCAGGCTGGGACCGCAGAGGCCACAGGCCTGGTTCGTCTGGAGGGACGTTCCGTTGGGAGTCGTCCGTCCCTGTGGACGGCCGTTTCCCTGGTTGGACGAGCTAATACTAGTGATAACGAGGCTTCGAGGCTTTGCTTGTCCTTGTAGGAATTGTAATTTCCAAGTTGGAAAGTCTAGAAACCTCTAGTATTTGTTAACGGAGACTTCAAGCGCAAATTCCTGCTGAAACGTAACTTCTTCTGCTGTGAGGAAACGGTTCGTGTGACCGTGTTTCCTAAGAGAGTCCCTGTTTGGGGATTTCAGGAATTCCAGATCACTCAACGTGAGCCAGCATGAGAACGCGTAATAACAGCTGAGTCATGTTGGTAACTTTTTTAAAAAGAAAACCTCTCTATTCAGTGTCAAGTGAAGCACTCACATTTTACTGTAAAGTAAAATATTTCCATAAAGGAAAAGATTTGAACCAATAATTTCACTGTGTCCCAGTTCCTGTCAATTTTAAAGCGCGGACAACTCTGCAGCAGCATCTCAAAGTTGCTAACAGAAGAAACGCTCCAGGGAAGCTCCCAAACGCGGGCGCCCGGCGGTGGCCATGCCCCGGGCATCAGTGTCCCAAACAGTGTCCTTGCAAAGCCCGGTGTTTCCTCGCAAAGAGCGACTTTCAGCTTAGCGTCATCTCCGTGGACCTGCGCAGCGTCTCCTCTCTAAAGTGATCTCGGTGCCAGTTACTGTGCTGCTCTAGGAGGCTGGCCAAACATCCTGCTTTTTAAAATTCACTCAGTGACATCAAATGCTCATTTCTCTAACGTCACAGACGCGTGAAAACGTGACATACACATCCTCGTAACACCCAAAGGGATCTAATTTCATTTTTACAATTTGGAATCGTTTTAAATGGATTTACAAGTCAAAAGTATTTTTTAATCCAAAGTATCTTCCCCACGACGTATGTGCCGTTAGACATCACATGGTTTCGTTTTTAAAACAGAATTGGTTTAGATTTTCTGAAATCAGACAACTGTTTTTGTCATTTCCTATGACAGGAATATCATCGAAAATTCCTGAAATAGGTGTTGTCTTGCTTTAAAGTAGTCACGCTTCCCATGACAGTCTGCTCTATTTTGTTTTTAAAATACATTCTCTTCGATAATTTAGTACATTGGAAATTTCTTCTAATCACTTAAATACGTGATCTATACCGGTTTGGCGTTCCCTAAATTGAAAATGAGTTTCTTCACACGTTGGGCTTTACACATAACAAATGTGAACTACACCTTTAAGGAAGCATTAGCAGGAGCGACGAATCATTTTAAATGGTTCGTATTATTGGGCTATTTCCTAGGTCTTGGGGAATTTTACATGCGCTACATTTTTTATTCGTTAGCCAAAGAATCCTGACCTCTCTGCGACTGATATTCTAATTTATCACATGGAAACGGTCCCATCAACCTGCCCTCGAAAAGGGTTTAGCGTCACCTTTAAAAGTTTTCTCTGAAATGTCATTAAAGCCATAGACTGAAGTTTATTGTCAAACGAAGTCTAAGCTCTCACGACGAAAAGGAAGACTAACGTCATCATTCGTTCTTGGAGATATTAGCTGAATCTGGTTTGGCGTTACTGCCAGGATGCTTTTCGAAAGTATTTTCAATAATTAAAAGACAACATTTTTCAAGCCCGGGAAATAAGAAAGGATTTCGAAATACAGAAATACAGAATGAGAAGCCGGTGGATGAGTGTCTCGGTTTATGAAACAGAGGGCTAAAAGGATCTGCAGCTAAAATAGAACCCTGTTCTTCTAGGCCAGAGGCCAGCAGGACCTTGGGGGAGGGGCCGGTGGCTGTGGAAGGGACAAGTAAAAGGAGGAGCCACTGGCCCCGCAAAGACCCCACTGTGGGGAATGCCCCCGGTGTCCTGGGAAAAGATAGGCCCCCGCTTCTGAGTGTCCCCATACGAGGTTCGGGCCCATGGAGCTGTTTAAAAAGTACCAAAATCGAACTTAAATTGTGTCGCGTGCAGGCTCCGGGAGGCAGGCAGGCCAGGACGCTCAGATTAAGTGGGGAATGCGCGCTTCCACGTGGGAAGTGAGGAGCCTGGCTCCGTGCGGTGAATGTATCTATTCGCGTCAGGTTTGCGGTGAAAGGAAACAGCCGTCCGGCCTCCAGGGCACACCTGTTCCGGCTCCAGCTTTCTCCGGGGTCGCGATGGCCGTGGGCGGGCGACCAGGCAGCCGGGCCGGTCCCGCCCGCCCCGCCGAGCGGGCCGCGCGGCTTCAGCGAGCAGGTGCAGGTGGCCGCGAGGCTGCGACTCGGGGACCGGCCGGTCGCGTGGCTGAGAGTGGGGAGCCCCGCCCGTGTCCCTCCGCGGAGTGGGCCCGGCGCGGCTCCGCGGGGGGTGCGCGGGGCCCCAGGTGCGCCCGGTGCAGAGGCGGCCGCGGGGACCGCGGGGACCGCCAGGCCCGGCCGCCGAGTCGCAGGGAAGACGCGCGGCCCCAAGGTCCGGGGCCTGCGACGCCACGGGGGGCCCGGGCGGCAGGCCGGGGAGTGCACCCCGGCGCCCGGAGTCCCCGCACCCCACGGCGGCCGCCTGGACGCCCCGTCCCACGCCGCCGCGGAGCTCCGCGACCCCCTGGACCAGGGTGGGGAAGGCTGGGACCCGGCGCCGGCCGCGCGCGCGCACACACGCGCTCGCACACACTCGCAGGCGCGCGCACCGCCGTTGCCATGGAGAGGCCGTTACCAACGAGGCTGTGGGCGGCCGGTCCCCCCTCCCGTCCCCCGCTCTCCCCGCCCCTCTCCCCGCGGTCGTCCCCCCTCGCCTCCTGGGGGTCTCGGCCCTTCCCCCTCCTCCCGCGCCCCTGACCGCGCGCCCCCTCCCCTCGCCTCTGCTCCCGCCTGGGAGGGGAGGGGGGTGCAGGGCCCCCCCGAGGCTGGCCAGGCCCCAGGAGGGCATCGGGGAGGGACGGGGGGGGGGCGCGGCGCGTGGCCGGGAGCGGGGTGCAGGGGATCGCGAGGTGGTTGGTCCCCGTCCCCGCGTGGGGCGCAGGGCGCGCTGCGGGCCGTGCCCCGGGGGAGCGGCTTTTCCCTCCAGCCTCCGCGGGAGACGGTCTCCCCTCGTGCGGCGGGCTGCGCCCTGGCCACGGCCCCCGCCCCCCGAACAGCACACAGAGTAGGACCGCGCCTGGCTGCGGGCGGAGGAGGCGGGGCCTGCGGGCACCCCCGGACTCCGGGGAGCACTTGCAGGCCCCGCGGCCTCGCGTCTGCTCACGGCCCTTCTTCTAGCCCGGCCCCGAGGTGCGGGACCGCGCCCGGCGCGGGGCAGGCCTGGGGCCGCCCCCGCTGTCCTGGGCACCGGAACAATGGACGGCGAGGGGCGAGGGCGGCCGCGAGGGGGGCGCCAGGCTCTCCGGAAGAGGGGCGACCGAGCGCCCTCGCGGACTGCCGTTCGCCTGTGCGGAGGGCCCCCCGCCCCTTCCCTCCCTCCCGTTCCAGAGCCGTGGGCCGCGGGGGGCGCATTGTGCGCGCGGACGTGGGCTCCGCGCTCCCCGCTCGGCGCGCGCACTGGGGGTGCCCCGGCCTGTGCCTGCCACGGCGGCCGGGGGTGGGGGTGGGGGCCGGAGGGCCACGGGACCCGTCCCAGGGCCCAGCGGCCCGGTCCGCTCTCCCAGACCGAGGCCTGGCGCGCGCCCTGGGCCCGCAGGGGGTCGGGGAGCTGCGGGAAGCGCGTACCCCTGTGGCCCGCGGGGCGCGGCCCGGCCCCGACCTGGGGAGGGAGGACACGCTCGGCTGCCCCGTCCGGCCAGCCACCGCCTCTGGCGCCCGGGCCGAGGCCCGCAGCCCGCCTGGACCGAGGGGACCGAAGTTCTCACTAGATCCCGCGTCGGGCGGGCGGGCGGGCGGCCGGCGCGCTGGAGACCGGGAGGCGGGGGGTGGGGGGGGGGGTGGGGGGGGGGCGTGTCAGGCCGGGCGGGGTGGGGAGGGGTCGCCGCGGTCGGGGTTGGGGAGTCACGGCCACCGCGGCCTGCCGAACGGGACCCCCAATGCTGCGGGTCCTGACTCGGGAGGACGACGGGCCCCAGTTCTCGCCGGAGCCGCGGCGTGTCGGCCCCCGACCCCCACGCGACGTCACCGCGGGCCGCGCGGGCGACGTCCGGCCGAGGCCCGAGCCCCCCACGCCGGTGCCGCCTGAACTTGCCGGGTGCGAGGTGCGACTCGAGCGCCGAAGGGAGAAAGGCCGGAGAGAAAGGCGCGGCGAGGGCCCCGCCGCGCGCCGGTGACTGACGCGGCCGGTGTCCACTCAGCGTCCAGGGCGGGCGCGGGGTGCGGGGCCCGGCCCCTGAGCCAATTGCTGTCAGCAACACGTGGGGGACATCGCTATAGCAACCGGTGGCCGGGGAGCCGCGCCGCCGCCGCCGCGGGCGCGCGCGGGGCCGGATATAAGGCGGGGCCGGCGCGGCGGCCGCGCTGGAGGGAGCTGCGCGCGCGGCCGGCTGCCCTGCGGGGCGCGTCCCGCGCCGGCCCCTCGCCCCGTGTTCCGCGCCCGGACCCGGCCCCCCGCGCCTGCCCCGCGCGCGACCGGGCGCGCGCCCAGCCCCGGCCACGCACCGCCGCCGCCGACGTGGAGCCCGGCACCTTTGTCTCCGCGGCCGCCGGAGAAGTTTGCGGCCGGAGGCCGGGGCGCCCCGCCGTCGTGTCCCCGCCGCACGGAAAGCGCCGGCCGAGCTGATGGCGCCTCTGCCGCCCGCGGCCACCGCGCCCGGAGGCCGCTCGGCCCGGAGCGCGCGCGCCCCCCCCGCCCCCCGCCCGGGCGCCGCGCGCCGGCCCCGCCGCAGGTAACCGGGGCGCTGGGGGCTGTCGGAGAGGGGAGAGGGGCTGGGGGGGCGGCAAGGGAGAGGGCAGGAGGCACCCGCGGAGGCATTGCTGCCGCGAAGGCAGGTGGCGGGGCGCAGCAGCCCGGGAGCCCGAGAGGTGCAGGGCGCGCGGGCGGCGCGGGGTCCGGTGGGCGACCCCGCGCCGGAGAGCCCGTCCTGGGCCGTGACTCGCAGCAGGGCGGCCGTCCGTGGCCATGGCCGGGGAGGGGCATCTGTGTCCGAGGCCGGCCCTCGTGGGGGGCTGGGGTGGGTGTCCCCGCGTGGTGGCAGCTCCTGGGCGCCCCGCGGAGACGCCCCTCCGACCTCCCCTGGGCTCTCTTCTGTCTCCTCACCCGTGTCCCTAGCCACTCGGGGCACTTCAGACCCTATTGCGGGGGGGGGGGGGCGTGCAGGTGGGATGGATGTGGGAAGAGGGGGAGGACGGGGTGAGCAGCCTGGAGGCGTTTTCCTCCCGACCATTTTGGGGCACTCTTCGCCCTCCTAGTTCAGGGCAGGGAGGAGCCCTGTGCCTCGGGGGTGGCCCAGTTAGAGGACACTGGGTGGGCGGGAGGGGCGGGGAGCGAAAGTGCAGGGTCCTCTGTGCCCCCCCTCCCCGCTGGAGAAAGGCCTGGAAGCGGCCCTTCCCATCCCCCAAAACTGACCCTGCTCTTTCTCCCCACCCCCCACCCCAGGCGGGGCAGCAGTGGGCTCCCCGGGGAGACTCCGGCGGAGCCCTGTGAAGGAGGGGGGGTTCCTCCTGCCTCCCCCAGTACCTGCCTGTGTGTCCCTAACGCCCTTCGCCACGGAGCTGGAGAAGCCTCGCTCGAGGCCGTGGGGACCCCAAGTTAGGGCTGAAACCTCAGCAGAACTGGCTCTTAGACCGGGAGACACTCTCCCGCCTTTTTTTTCCTTTTTGTCGTCAGAGCGCTGAGCTCGAGGCTGCACGCCGGAAGCCTGGGGTCTCTGTCCCGCGGCGGTGCCGGCTCCCGCCACAGCGCACCCAAGGGCGGGGGAGCCCCCCACGGTGCGGGCCACCCTGCTCCCCGGTCCTGCTGTCCCAGGTCCCCAGCCCTCCCCCGCTGGTCCTGGCCAGGGACCCTGCTCTACCCAGGGCACCTGCCGTCTGAGGTCAAGGGCACGGGCGCGCCCCGACTTGGACGCGAGCCTAAGCGCTGGGAGGGGGAGGTGCGTGTGCCGCACGTGGGGGGGGTAGTGCCCCCCGCGGCGCCCAGAGCGGGCGGCCACGCGGGGAGGCGGCGCGTGGGCCTGAGCCGCGCCCGGGGCCTGCGGGGGACGCGGGCCTGCGCCCCGCGGCAGGCTCGCTGTGGGGGGGGGACGGCGGCCACGCCGCGTCCCCCAGGGAAGAGGCCCGGACGCCCGAGACGCCTCCGCCGCGACGCCCGCCGCACCCGGGGTCCCGCTCGACCTGCGCTGCCCGCGCCCAGGTCCGATCTCTGCGGCGGGACCTGGTAAATGCGCCTGGAGGCCCGGCGGGGTCACCCGGGCCGGGTGGGCACGAGGCGGGGCCCAGGGTCCCGGTCCCCCCGGCGGGGACGCCGCGAGCCTTCGGGACCGGCCTCCTGCGCCCCCGGAGGACGCGGCGCGAACCCCGGGCCGGGCCGGGCCGGGCGTGGCGGGACCTCGCCTTCCCGCCCCCCGGCGACCCCGGGACACGCCTGGGGGGGCGGGGGCGGGCCGAGCCCCTGACAGCAGCTCGGGCGGCGCGCAGGGCCCGGGCCGAGCGCGCAGGGCCCCCGGGGCTGCCCGGCCGGCGCGCGGGAAGCTGCTTCCCACGGGGGCGGTTTCTCTCCAGCGGAAACGCTGTCCTCTCCCCCGACACCTCCCAACGAGTGTGGCCCCCAAACCGATGCTCTCGCAGCGCTCCAGCGTGGCACCCAGGCGATTTATCACCCGCGATGGGTTACGGTTAGGCCGATGCCCGGAAAAAGCTCCACAAACGGCCTGTTTTAAGGCGGCCTGTCCCCACCTATTTCCATTAAGTGTGTATTTAAGAAGAGTCATTCCTGAGATCCCTTTCTTTTGCCCATATAGGCTTTCTTTCCTTTTTTCTTTTTTCCTTTCCTTTCTTTCTTTTCTTTCTTTTTCTTTCTTTCTTTCTTTTTTTTTTTTTTTTGACTACTTGAATGGCAGATTTGCAAGTACAATTTCATCTGCACAGAGGACAATAGCTTTCAGTCGCACAAAGGCTGCTCCCACCCTGAATTCAGACCGCAGTGCCTCCTGCTCTGATAATAGCTTCTGAAAAGATTTTGTAATGCAGAGAATTAATACATGATTATTTCCGCCTGACTTCTCTCATTTATTAGAATTCTGTGGCGAATTCCAAATTAAAAATAGTTCACTTAACAGCTTTAAAAAATACCTTAAAATATTTTAGGACACCCCCATCTCATATTTTTAAGTTGGCCATTCTCGTGGCCTGATAACTGCTTAAAACTTCCACCAGCTTTAAAGTGGTAGTTACTATATTTTAGCAAATACATTTTAGTAAATTTAGCAGGAAATTTCCAAATAATTCTAAGATGACTCATCTGGGAAACCAAAAGACAGACTTTGGTGTATAGCTGCTCATCAGCAGACTCGAAAACTAATTTCTAAGCTTTAGGGGAAAACTGGCTTTGCAGTCATCCGAAACTCAGAGTGCAGAGGATCACAGAATGAGGCTTGGTTTGCAAACCAGGTTTCTCAGAAGTGGCACACATCGATATCAGAAGTTTTACGTTAATAAAATTGAATATCTGTATCCAAAAGTTTTTTGGTCCAAGTGCATTTTAAATTGAAGTCAGTTACTTAGAGACTGACTCCCCTTGTTAGCTGGTCACAGGCACAGCCTTGGGGAAACGCTACACTTGGCTACCTGTCAACAAATATTTGTTACCATAAAGCTTCTGTCTGCGTGGCTGCCTCAGTTCTCCCAATCACATCTGGATATGGGAATTTTTTTTTTTTTTGTCTCTTTTAAGCTTACCACATGGACAACTAAAAATACTTTTTTGAAGATATTTTGCCACAAATGGCTCAGAAGATAATGTGAGGGGAGCCCATGCATCTTCACTTATAAGCACAGGCCAAAATAGTTTATTATCTGGAGGCTTTCTAAGAGCAATTCCACAAATTGTCTGTGGCTACACATTTATTCCTAATGGGAGCTTTTGCAACACCTTCTATTCCAAATTCAAGAAGCTGCAGCTGGAAAGAAATGGCCGCAGATGAAGTAAGCAACATTTAGAGTTTACTCTCGAAATATACATCTAACCTGATCTAAAGTCGACCCGATTAACCCTGGTTCTTTTAGAAATCATACTTCTCCTGCATTGGAAACTTAGCATTAGGTGCTTGTCGGTGTGTCCTGCCAGCTGGGCGCGCAGACGCCCCGTGGTCCCCCCGACCCTCCTTCCTGCCCCAGACTCCCAGGGAGGCAAGCTGCCACTGTACAGAAGGAGGTGGTCCACTTTTAAAAGACGCCTGACTGTAAATGTCAAAGTCATAAATATTTAAACGTTATTTTCTTTCAATTTCAAGTCAAGACTGAGGAGATGCCTCTAATTAGTCTTGGGGGCTCGGCGGGGCCTGGCCCCACGACGGAGCTCAGGAAGGGACCCGCAGATCAAGTTGCTCAGCTCAGGCGCAGACACCAGGGGGGCAGGCCACCCACTCACCCAGGCGGGACTGGGGGTCCAGCTCACTTGGGAGGCCACAGCCAGCTCATTCCTTTCTCTTAAAGCCCGTGAGAATAAGGTGTTTGAACGGTTTGTAACTCCACGAAAAGAAAGGAAATAATAACATAATCGTTCAGTTTTTAAAAATCAATCACTGTGTCAGGAGGAGATTCACCATCATTTGTTTAAAAGAATTTCTATACGTTTTTGTTTCTCCCGGGATTCTTGAGGCCTGACTCGCTCGCAGCTCGGTTTTTTCCTCCACCCTCGACCCCGCAGGGCGCTGGAACCACTGCGGACCGCAGGGGCGACCTTTGGGCTCCCGCTGAGCAGTCAGCAGGCCAGCCCTAGGGGACAGGGAGCTCCCAGTCCCGCCCTAGGATCGGCCACCTCCAGGTCAGACGGGTCCATCTTGGTGCCCCCCCCCCCCCGTCCTTGCTGACCTTCCCAGAGGGCAGATGCCCGCCTCCGCCCCCTCTCCTCACCCCCCTCACCGCCTGCCCTGGGGGCGCAGGACTCAGGCTCAGGCCTCGCCGCGGGCCCCTGGCTGCAGGGGGCGGCCCCGCCCAGGGACCAGCCCGGCCTCCCTCTCCGGGCGCAGCTCGGCCCAGGCGGGCACCCTGGGGAGACCCTAGATCCCGGGACTCGTGGGTACAGGGTCCTGTCCTCCCCCCCTCCCCCCGGCCTGGAGCCAGCGAGACCCGCGGGAGGGGGCGGGCGGGGCGGGCGCTCGGGCAGGCTCTCGGCTCTCCCTGACGCTCTTCTCCGACCTTTGAGTGGGTCCCGAGTGCGCGCGAGGCGGGACCAGCGGGCTCCGGGGGTGACAACCCGCGCTGCGACACCCTGCGCCAGCCCTCCGGTCGGTCACTCGTGGGTCTGGCTCCGGCACGGCGGCGGCCCTGGGGTGGGGCACGGGCGACTTCTTTCTGGAGGCGCCGATGTGGCCGGAGGGGGGGAGGGAGGGGCGGGCACGGGGAGGGTCTCCCGGCTCTCTCCGCCGGGGACAGCGACAGTCCCGACCCCCCGACCACCCCCACCGCTGGGGAGGCGCCCGGCCCGCCCCCTCCCATCACCCCCACTCCCCCTTCCCCTCCCCTCCCCTCCTCCCCCTCCCCCGTCCTTGGTCCCGGCCGCGTCGGGGCGGGGACCCGCGTCTTCTCCCGTTTGACCCGCGTCCGCGCGCCGAGGGCAGAGGGAGGCCAACTGGGGACCAGGGTCCAGCCCGGACCGGCAGCCTTTACGACCCCGGGGTGAAGACGCCCGGCGGCCCGGGGCGCGGGGGAGGGTCCCCGGGACCGGTCCCGCCCCTGCCGCCGCGCGCCAAACCCGCGTCGCCGCCCGGCAACCCCGGCGCCCGGAGCGCGCTGTCCACGGCCCCCGTGACCCCGGAGCCGCCCGCAGCTTCGCGGCCTCCGACCGGGACACGCCCGGGAAGGACCCCCTGAGAGGAGCAGGGCGGGGGCGACGGGCCTCCGTGTCGCCCCCACCCCCGACCTGCGGGCCGGGAGGAGAGGCAGGTGGCGCCGGAGGGCGCCTTGGGGCTCCAGACCGGGCCGGGCAGCGCCGCCCCAGGGTCCCGAAGGCCAGGCCCTGAGCCTTGCTGCGGCGGGTGGGGCACCGCACCCGACCTTCCGTGCCCCCCAGGCTGCGCTGCCCGCTCGGGATAAACGGGGAAACTGCCCTTTCCTGCATCCTCTTAGAAAGAAGGGACAGGGGCCCGTTTTCCTCGGTCAGCGGCCGGACGCTGCACTCGCGCTCGGTTCGGAAAGGGCCGCCCTTCGGGGGCAGAGAGTGCGCCCCTGACTCCCCTGGGAGAGCACTGCGACTCCCAGCGCCCCTCTGCAGTGAGTCTGGGCTTGAAGGGTCAGCGCCCGAGGCCACGGTTTCAGTCCCCGCAGCGAAGTCCCGCGCTGTGGCCCTGCCTTTTCCCTGCGTTCGGGAGAGGGAGGTTTAGGACTCGTGACTCCTCTAGGACCTCACAGGCTCCTCTCTCCCGTTCTGCAGAAAAGCAAAATCCAGCTGCTGCCGCATCGGGCAGCGCAGGAAGACTCCACGAAGTTCGTCGTGCTCACCCTGGTCTCCATCGCCGCCATGGTGGGGGTCCTCCTGGCGTCCGCAGTCATCTACTGCCTGCGCCACAGCCCTCGCTACCGGCTGAAGGAGAAGCTGTCGGGACTAGGGGACCCCGGCCCGGATGCCACCGCTGCCTACCAGGTAAAAGGACGCGTCCCTCGCGGGCCGGGCCGGTTCTCCGGCTCGCTGGCCCTGCCAGCGCCTGCTCGTTTGTTCCTAGTTTGGGTCACTTCAAGGCGACGACTTGCAGCTTCTCGTTAGCATTCGTGGAAATCCCTCCCACCTCGCTTTTCCGCCCCGTATTGATCTGCTGTTCTTGGAGAGTCGCGCGGTAGCCGCGGAAGTGGGTTGTCGTTCGGTAGAACCCCAGAAAAGGTTCGATGCGTGAATTATGTATCGCCTGTTATCTTTCTTCGTTTGGCACCTGCTAATGGAAAATGCCAGAGTTGCAAGATGCGTTGGGTGCGTGGGGCTTTAAGATGCCCCTAAGCCACCAACTTCCTTGGGGTCTCTCTCATAAGAGCAGACCGATGCCTTGACCCGATCCGCTCCTGCCCTCTGCTTTCATTCGGATAAAGTGGAATCTAATGCTGGAAGCGGGAAGTCAGACGGAGACGTCTCCATGGGAACGGCCGTGGCGTGTGTGTGCCGGCCGCGCAGGAACCCGGCAGACGGCGCCGGGCACGGGAAGGGGCAGGGTCAGCCCCTTGGGACGGACAGGCCGCAGCTCTGTGGCAGTTGCCTCGTGCCCTGCAGGGAAGCTGCTCCGGACCGAGCGGCACCGCCAGCCCAGCCCAGCCGGGGCGCCCGACTCCTCTTAGCGGGAGACGTCGCTCAGCTCCGGGCTTTCCCTCGTCGTCTGGCTTCATTCGCGCGCTCAGGCAGGACGCACTCGAGAAAGGTTCGTCCCCATTGGACGAGTCGCCGCGCTCTCCAGCCACGTGGTTCCGGACCGGCTCGTACCCACTACGTCAGGCTCTCCGGGCGGGCGGGCGGGCGTAGGTCCGAGTCCCTGTCCTGTCGCCAGAGCCACGCGGGGCGGGCGTTCTCAGGCGCTCCCCGGCACGCGCCCCCGCGCGAGGAGCAGGGATGGGTTCCAGGATCCCCGTGCTCCAAGGGGACCAGGACGCAGCTTTGTTCCCCCTTTCAAAAGCCTCGGTCCTGTCTTTGAATTCGGAAAAGCGCCAGCGTCCCGGGGGAGGTCACAGCCTGGCCAGCGCGGTCTTTTCCTCACAAAGAAACGGCAGCTTCAGACGCGTGTGCGATGGCACTTCCGTGCCCGCGCGCAGCTGGCTTCTCCTCAAAGCAGGCGCCAGCTCGCCCCTGAGAGGCCGTCACGGAGCGAGGGAGACCGCGCCCGGGGTGCCACGCAGCGGGCCTGTCCCGCGTGTCCCGGCGGGTCGCACGCGGCGGGTTTCCGGCGCGCGGCAGCCTCCGACACGCTTTGAATTTCCAGCGTGAACCACCGATAGGACGGAAAGCCTGGGCTCGTGCGACGACTACTTTTGACAAAAATGCGGTTGGAAACGCACACTTCGACCTGATTTTGCGATAATTAACAGGAAAAAAAAGCCTTCCCAGTGACAGCTCTAATTAATAGGATCTGTAATTAAAATCATGCCCATCCAGCAGGAAAACTGTTTGAATTTCTCGGAGTGACCTTTCTGCTGTCCGTCCCCGGGGCACAGTGGTGAACTTGATATTGATTTTATAATGAGCTCTGGTTTGTTTAATCAGAATCTGTAATCCAGACAGTAACCGGGACGTGCGCTCTTCTCCAATCCCGGTTAATAAAAAAGGGAAGGAAGGAGGAAGAACAACTTTTCCTTTAAAAAGACGATCTAGGGAATTTCAGGAAGGCAATTGCTGTAAAGCTTTTCCGGTGGGCTTGGAGATGACGTCACCGCAGAATACCCCCGGCAGCCGCTCTAGTTCACCGGGAGGCTCCCCCTGCACCCCGCTGCCCAAGCGGGCCTCCCGCCCTCCCTCCCGCTTTGTCCTGAGTGGAGCAGGGTCAGCGGGGCGGGGGGGACTGCAGGGCTTTCAGCTGTAGATTGAGCCGAGGATTGTATTAAGGACCACAAAAGCGTACAGTGACCCTCGAGCAAAGTCGGGGGAGCCGGCGCCCCACCGCACAGTCGCAGATCCACGTGCAGCTCTCGACACCCAAGCTTCAGCGGGCCCCCGGGCCCCCGTGGAGGCCATTCTCCGAGGACACTCCAGTGCCTGATACGAAAGGCCAGAAACCACGCCACCCGGCCCCCCACAGCCGCGGTTGTTCCCCAGGTTCGCCACCTGCGGATGCAAATCCGGGGCTGCCCGCTTCCCGCGGAGCGTCGGCGTCTGAGCGACCCAGGCGGCGGGAACCCACGCCGACTGCGACCGCCGGCGGCCGTGACCGCAAACTCGCGGCGTTTCCTTTCGGAAACGAGGCGGCTATTGGCTTAGCAGTGTGCCCGGCGCGTGTGGCCTTCCCAGGCTGACCCTGAGACGCCCGCACGTCTGAGCTCCGCAGAGCCGTCGCGCACGCTGCAAACCTGACACAGCTTCAGGGAGGGCGTCGTGTTGCCCAGGGCTGCTTGTCGCCGAGCTGCACCTGGCTGCTCCGGCCCGCGCGAGGCCGTCGCCGCAGCTCTCGGCGCTGCGTCGCAGGAAACGAGCCACCGGCGCCCTGCCCGCGTCCGGGGACAGCGGGGAACCCTCGGCCCATGGAGCGGCGAGCGGCGTCTCTGAAAGAGTGAAGGTCGCTGCGTGTTAGGGTAGAGGCCGAGCAGGGACGAGGGACTCGTCCACACGTCATGATAAGGGGTCCCCTGGGCCCGGTTCCGGGGTGGCCAGGGTGCCTTCCTCAAACCTGGGTCAGAGCAGCGAGCAGCGGGCTGGCACCCGACGACGGCTGCGCACTGTGCGGGCCGCCTGCCCGTGGGCTCCTTCTCCACGGACTACGCGCGGCCCCACACCCCAGGCCGCGCCTGCAGTCCAGCACCCACGGGTGCTGGCCGGGGGCTGCAGGGGGCAGGTGCGCGGAGTGTGAGTGGACTCGGGTGTTCGCGGGGGGGGGGCCGGAGCCCCTCCCCGGGGATGCCCTGGGGTGACTTACGTTTTGGGGGAGCAGAGTCACGTGTGGGTTTTCGGCCGTGTAGGCAGAGGTGGGCTTTCCCTGCCTCGTCCCGGGTCAGCTGCAGTTGACACGACGGATTCGGATGCGAACCGGCGGGAACGCTGCTTCTCCTCCTCCGAGGGCTGTTGCCCAGACGCAGGCTGTGGCGCGTGAGTGACGGCTCCGCCGGCTGGGCCTGTGGGAGCTCGAGCCCCGGGCAGGCTCACGCTGACACGTGGCGAGTCAGAGACGTCCCTGGGTGAGCGGTCGAGGTTGGAGCTGCTCGGATTTGAACGGATTGGGTGTGTCAACGTTTAGAAGCATGGAAATCCGCTTCAAAAGTCATTTTTAATGAAGTCCTTTCACCACATTTCCCCGCCGTCGTAGTAAAGGCCGTTTGTTCCTTCTACGTATGAAAAATGACGCGTCTGGATTAAACGTACACTTCGTTGTCTGGAAGCCAGTTCCTCCGCTTTCATTCTTTTTTCTCCACGTTGGCACGTCGCTGACACACACACAGGTGCGCGTGCGCACCTCTGCCCGTGACGCGGGCATGGACCCTCGCGCGACACCAGCCGACAAAAGCCCACCCACACCTTTGGACCCCCCAGAGCTTAGCTGCTAAGGGGCTGCTGTCGGCCGCCAGGCCCGCCCGCGGCGAGAACGGTCAGTGAGTCCTGCGCCGTGTGCCAGCGCCGCGTTCCCACGGCACGGCCAGCCCGAGGGAGGAAAGCGGGAGTGCGAAAGCACGAGGACGGGAGAGCACGTCCCGGCCCTTATGGCAAACTGCCTCTGCGTGGACCCGTGTTGCTCGGGGTCTCGTGTGCGCGCACGCGTGTGCGTGTGCAATCACACGCGTGTGCGGTCGCTGAGGGGAACGCACGGGCCCGAAGGGCGCCGGTACGGGTGCGCCGGTGGCGCCCTCGGAGCTCACCTAGCTGTCCCATGTCCGGGGCAGGTGGCGGGGCGAAGCGCAGAGGTCAGGCGCGGGGGTTGGGGGGCCCCCCTCGTGGGCCCCCCTGAGTGTCATGCCCGTGTCTTCGGGGCTTTGCTCACCTGGAGCGGCCCCGCGCCAAGCGCCTCGCAGTGGCCATGTGACAGCCTGAGTGACAGCGAGCGCACGTGTCCCCCCCTTCCCGGGCCGGCGGGTCGGCGCGGCCTCGGCCACCGGCTCTGCCGACCCCTCCGGGCGCCTCTGGCCTGGGGGGTGATGCTCTTCCCGGGGGCGCGCGCTCGGGCGCGTTTCCTCGTTCGTCTTCAGTTTCCAAACATGTCCTTTCCCAAAGCGTTGCCGGCGAGGCCGCCCGCGGTCCCCACGCCTCCTCAGGAGTAGCCCGTGAGGCTCGGAAATAGCTCTCCGGGGAGGCGGGAGTCGCGGGCCTGGACGGCCGCGCCGACGAGGTCAGACTCATTAAGGACAGGAGCGCCTGGAGGTCGGCGCGTCGGGGCGGCCCAGCCGAGACGGGGCGCGGAGCCGGCTGCTCCCCACGACTGTGTCGCTGTGTCTCTCCTGTCCTTGCAGACCTGGGCCTTGGGCGGTGGCTGTTTCTCAGGGTGACGGGAAGTCGCCTCTCGCGGAGCAAAGCGGGGACCGAGGGCGTTGGCTTGTTCTCTGCGGCTTTCCAAGGTCCCCTCACTTGGTTCTGTCGCGGCCGCGGGGGGCAGGTGGCTTGGGCTCCAGCGGTGCGGGGCGCCCGCCTCTGCTCTGCTTCGGGGCGGGGACCAGGCCCGTCGGCCTCACCCGTGCCACCCGGGGAGTCAGTCTGCCTCCTCCTCCCGGAAGCGCGAGGGGCCCCTCAGGCGACACCCCGCACGCGTGGGAGGGCTCCCAGGGTCCTCCCCTCAGCTCCTCTTCGTCACTGGTCACCAGCGCCCACCTGGCGACGCCCATGCAGGTGCTTGGACAGGTGACCCCGGCCACCTGATTCGCTCTGTGACCGTGCCAGGCGCGAGGGGTGGTGTCGGCATCCGTCTCCCACACACCTGGGGACAGCGAGCATCGGGTGGGGCCCAGGCCCAGGCCCACGCGGCAGACCTGTGCAGGGCCGTCTCCGGCACTGAGACACCCAGGCGCGGGGCGAGGTCACTGGCCCGGCCGCCCCCCCACGCCCCCGCCTGCTGCCCCTCCCCGCCTTCGCCGTCACGGGGCGCGGCACGGGGCGGACGCAGGCAGGGTCGGCGAGGCCGTCAGCCCAGTCCGCGGCTCCCTGCAGGTGAGGACTTGGCCTTAAAACTGTGGAACGAGGCTGAGCGCGGCCGGTCCCCTGGGATCGGGGGTGACGCTGCGGGGTGCGGGGGCCCACGCCGGCGGTGGCCGGGGAGGCCGTGAGCACACACCTGTGCGGACAGGGCTGGGGAGGACATTCGGGCAGGAGGCGAGCGGGTCGCCGGGCATCCACGTCTCGGCGCTAAGACCCGACAGGCCCGCGGGGCCGTGGCCGTGACGCACGTGGACGTCGGGGCCTGACGCTGGGCGGGACTGTGGGCTGTGGCGGCAGGGACAGCGTGACCAGGACCCACCGTCGGCACGGGCGGGTCCCTCCAAGCCTGAGAGCTCGTCCCGGGACAAGTGCGTCCTTCCCGGGGAGGTGTGGGGGGAGACGGGGCCTCTCCGTGCCGCAGGAGGGGACGGTGGGGGAGCCGGGCACCCCGCCTCGCACCCCGTGCCCCCGCCCAGCTCGCCGTCGCCCCTGCTCCCTGTCCCTTCTCTGGGCCGCTGTCTTCCCCAGCGGGGAGGCTCAGGAGACCCCCCACCTCCCCCTCCAGCACGGCTTGGGCCGCGCGGCCTCTGCACCCCGCTCTCCCACCCACGGAGCGGGTGCTGCATGCTGCCCTCTGGGCCTCTGGAGGTCAGGCAAGGTCACCGCGTTCTGGGTGAGGGTGAGGGTCATGGGTGGCCGCGGTACTCGGGGTTGCGATTCCGGGGACCCTTCCGGTCCCGAGCGCGTTCACTCCACACAGGCCACCCGCTGGTCTCCGTGAGGCCGAGTGGGGGCCACGTCGTCCCCGCCCGCTTAGGCGTAGGGCGCGCTCCTGGGGACAGGCAGGCCATCTCCCGTCTCCAGGACCAGGGGTCAGGAGGTCCCCGCGGTGCGCCCTGCGGTGACGGGTGGCAGGGTGCCGATGTTGTGGGGGGACCCCGGGCCCTGCGAGGTGTCGCCGTGTCGCCCGGAGAGCTCGGCGGCGACTTCTCGAGACAGGGGCCGGGCGGGCACAGGCGGGTGTGACGGGCGACGCGGTGGCACTCGGCGTGCAGAGCCAAGGTGGGCACAAGACGCGACAGGCACAGGACACGGGCCCGGGGTTCCCAGCGGCCTCGCCCCCGCCTGGGGTCCCTGGCTGCGCGCAGGCCGTCCGCACCGGAGCCGCGTCCCCCGCAGGCGACAGCCGTGACTGACCCAGGGGCACCCGGCTTCCAGGGGCCGATCCGGGCCGGGCGCGCGTGGGCGGGAGTGACGCGGGTCTGTCCGGGCCCGTCTCCCCGGCCCGGCGTTCCCCTCGAGCGTCGGGGAGAACAAGAACGCTGGGAGGTCAGGGCCCCGGAAACGAGGGGACAGACGGGCGACTCTCTCCTCGCTGCCTTCGAGCTGTCGCTTGCCTGGCCTCGGACCCACTCCCCGATGGCCGTGCCCCCCCCCGCCCCGGCAGCCCCCTCCCCGCTTTCCAGACGCGGCGCTGAGGCGCAGCACGGGCTGCAAGTGCCGGATCCCCCGCCAGCCGTCAGCGACCCCGTCCCTGGACGGTCCTCCGTGCCCGGCCGGCGGCCCTCGGCCTCCTCCCCCAGCTCCCCCTGCCCCCCCCACCCCACCCCGAAGTGCTGCGCGGCCCCTCCACGGCGGCCCCCCCAGACGTCTCAGCCGGGGCCCGGGGGCGGCGGCTCCCTCTCCGCGCGCCCGTCCCTGCTCGGCGGCGGGGGCGACAGACCCTTGGAACCTCCTGCAGGCGGGAGCCCGGAGCCCTGCGCCTCGCAGCTGAGCGCCGAGGGGGGCGCGGACACCTGGCGCCCTGAGGCCTGTCGGGGGCCCCACTCAGCCGCCTTTGATGGCGTAATTGGGCCGGGACAGGCGCGGCCCCTGGAAGGCAGAGGCAGCTGCCGGCCGCCCCGCCCCGCCCCCGGCCGCCCCGGCTTAATTGGGTGGTGGCTGCGGCGGGAGAGCGGATCCCTTTTGTGTCCCCGGCTGGGGCCCCAGCCCCGAGTGTCCCTTGTGCTTTGCCGGCTCTGAACCTTTGTGCGGCCGGCGCCCCTCGCGCCCAGGGCCCTCCCACTCGGCTTTGTCGCCCCGACCGCCCCATCTGCCAGCGCGCGGACCGGCCCCGGCCCCGGCCCTGCCCGTCTGGCCCGCTGCACCCCCAGACCCGGGTCCTCCCCGTCCCCGGGTGTCCGTCCGCAGCTACTTTTCTGTCCCCCTGGGACGAGACAGACCGGGGCCCGGGCTCGGCCTCTTGCCGCCCGCCGCGTCCTCCTGCGAGGGCGGGGGCGCCCCGGTCCCCCCCAGTGCCAGATGGGAGCGGACGTGCCGCGCCCGGCGGGGAGCCGCAGGTGCCCGCGAACACGGTCGATCCGCCCGCCGCGCCGAGCCCCGGAAGAGAGGGGCCGGGCGGGGCGGGCGCCGTTCAACCTCCCGACGCCACGGCGCGTGACCCCTCCCGGCCGAGCGGGGCCCACACGGCGCGCGGGCACCGGCGAGGACGTTGACGGAGGCGACGGCGACCGTGATGGCAGGGAGGACGTTTCGTCATCTTTCGAGCAGGATGGACATCAGGAAGGGGAGGGCAGCTTCTCGCAGAAACGGCCGCGCTGTGGGGTCAGTCCTCTGTGGGGTCGCCGGGGTGGGCCCCCGCTCCGGCTGTGGGAACGCGGAGCCGGAGGGCACGGGGGCGCCCGGGGCCCCGAGCTGGGTCCCTGCGTTTCGAAGGCACCCCCGCCTTCGTGGGGACCCTGCGCCTGATTTTGGGGTCGCCAGCCGCGGGGCCCCGTGGAGGTCGCGGCTCGCGGTTCCTGTTCTGCTCCCACGCGGCGCCTGGCCGGGGGAGGGGCTGGGAGCCACGACCCCCGCCCGGGGTCAGGGCGTTTGCAGGATGCGGGTCGGAGAGTCCAGCCGGTCGTCACGGAAACCCCGGGGACAGGTCTCGGGGGAGGAGGACGCTCCGTGAACTCGCGCGCTTCCCTCCCGCCCTCGTCTCGTGTCTCTTTCCCGACTTCGAGCCGACGTTCGCGGGGAGCAGCGTGCAGAGGCGGCGGGCGAGGCGGCCGCAGTGGGCACAGCCGCCCCCGCCCCCGCGGCTGGGGACGGCCACCCCCCACCCCCCACCCCGCCCGGGGACCGCAGAGCCGTGCCCGCCTGAGGGGCGTCGGGAGCGACTTCCACCTCCCCCAGTGAGGCGCGTCCCTGTCGTCTTCGTTCTGAGACGACGCCTTGCCAGACGGGACGTCGCTCCGTGTGGCTCGGTAGCCAGTGCTGGTGGCCGCCGTGCGGGTCACTCACGATGTCCCCGAGCCTGCAGGCAGCCGGACGCCACGGCGTGGAGGGCGCGGTGGCAGCGAGGCAGCGATCGGGCGTCAGGTGGCACGGAAAGGTCGGAGTGAGGGCCCAGGGTCCGCTGTGGGGACACGACTCTCCGGGGGCGTGCGTGCGCGTGCCCCGCGTCCCTTAGTCAAACATGAGCGTCGTCCGGGGTCACGGAAAGCCCGCCGGGGTGGGACCGGCGCCCGGGGCAGGACACACAGCGTGGGGGCTCCACGGCCTTCAGGGACGGTCACACAGCCCGTCTGCCGGGGCCTCGTCCTCAGGGGGGGTCCCCGTTCCCACCGGGGCGGCCCCGCGTCCCCTCTCGGACGGACGCACGCAGGCCGGGCCGCGGCGGGACACAGAGGAGGTTCGTTCCCACGGGGCCTGGGGCGGCGGCCCCCGTAGGTCGTCCTGCTTCTCCGGACGCGGGGACACGCGGACGGGCCACGGGCACTTGCGTCCCACATGCCGGGAGCCGTGGGCACAACCGGGGGCTTCCTGCCCCGCCCTCCGCAGGTCTCCCCTGGCTTCGGTCGTGTCCGGTGTCGTTTGCGCTTCAGTCGTAGCTCGTGTCGGTCGTTCTTGCCCCAAAAGGCACACGCGCTCGGTTGGGGAACACGAAGGGCAGAGCCTGGACACCGGAGCCACTGTCCCCCCCACACCTGGGCCCTGCGCCCTCGGCGTCTCCCCCGGGGCCCCCACGTGCCCCTCAGTCCGCGGCGCGGT
This sequence comes from Cynopterus sphinx, assembly GCA_030015415.1. NCBI lineage: Eukaryota > Metazoa > Chordata > Mammalia > Chiroptera > Pteropodidae > Cynopterus > Cynopterus sphinx. Next base: position 386,641 of record CM057393.1, read on the forward strand.
GGCAGCGCCCTCCCTGGCCACACGCTCCCGCGCGCGGCGCGCCCTCCGCGGTGGCCTCCGAGCTGGGGACCGGGCGCTCCCGGGGGCCCTCTTCGCGGCGTCCCCTCGTGTCGTATCCTGCCGGGAGCGTAATTGGCCCCGGCCCGCCCGCCGGCCCTAATGAACCCGCTTCTCCTCCCCGGTGGCTTTGTGCCGGGCGCGCAGCTTCGCCCGCGCCCTTTGTGTGCTCGCCCGGCGGCGCGCTTTGTCCCGCTCGTCCCTGCAGAGGAGCGGGGGCTTCCTCGGGCCTTTGGGCTCGGCCGCGCTCTGCGCAGAGTCTGGGAGCGACGCGTCCTTTCTCTCCGAGGACCCCCCCCGCCATCCCCCCTCCACGGAGGCTGGCGAAGCGGGGCGCCGGGGCGCCGTGTGTGCACGGGTTTCGGCCCCGAGTCCCATGGCCACGGCAGCATGCGTGCCCGCGGCTCCGCGGGATGCGGACGTGCCCGGCGGGCGGCCTCCGCGTCCCCCGCCGGCATCCCGCACCCGAAGGCTTCGCTCTGGAACGCGAGGCTCGCGGGGCTTCGGCAGATCCGTGCCCACCCGGCTCCGCGGGGCCGGGGCGCCGGCCGGCGTCGGTGCCCGGTGGGGCCCGTGTCCCTGTGCCCGCTGGTCCGCGCGGGCTCGGCTGCGGGTCTCCTGGGTGGGGCTGTGCCCGCCGGGCGCAGCGCCGTGCTGACCTCTCTCGACCCCGGCGAGCGGTGCCCCGCCTGGGGGTTTTCGGGTGGCGCAGCGGAGCGTCCTGCGAGGGCCATTCTGCGACCGGACGATTACGTCTGGGGACCGGGGACCTTCCTGCCGCGGCGTCCTCGGAGCGGGGCCCGGCCCCCTTCTACTGGCCACGCAGCCTTCTCCGCGCCCGTCCGCAGGACAAGCAGGGCCGGTGCCGCTCGCACGTTCCCCCCGCACGCGCCCCCGCCCCGGCCACCCGGCTCTTCCCCGTCCCCACGTCGCAGACCACGCCCCGAGACGCAGAGATTCAGGCCGGCCCCCCGAGCCGCGGGGCCGGCGATCGGGGTCCGCGATGGGCCGGTGTCCCCCCCGCGGGCGGGCTGCCCCGAGACACGGCCGCTGTGGGACGCTCCCCTCGCACGGGCCGAGCGCGTGGCTCGCTGCCGGCCTGCGGACCCCCCCGGCCGTGCGCGCGTCCGTGTCGTGCGGCCCGTGCTCTGACCGGCCGAGGGGACCGCTGAGCGGGCCCGGAGCCGGCAGGCCGCCGCCCCTCGGGGTCCGGAGGGAGTCTCCCCCGATCACATGCCCGCGCTGCCCCCGCGAAGCGAACGGGCTGGGCCGGGGGAGGCGGACGGTCTGGGGGGCTCGGGAACGGGGTGGCCGCGGCCGCGTGGGTCCCCGGGGGAGGGGCGGCCCACGGGGGGCCTGGGACCGCGGGGCCCGCTCGCCTCTTCCCCGCGCATCACGGGCCGTGGGCGCCTGCGGACCGCTCCGCGGGGGTCGTGACTACAAACTCAGGGTCAGCAGGGCCAGAGCTCAAGGTCGCTCGGGTTGGACAGCGCCGTCCCCGCGCGGGAGCGAGGCCACGGCGAAGCGACGCGCGGTCGAGCCGCCCCCACACCCCTCACGAGGCCCTTTTCCTCGGAGCTGCCGAGGGTCCCGCCCCCCGCGTCCCCTCCGTGCTCGGGGACCCGGCCCTGCGCCCACAAGCTCGGAGGACACTGTCGCGTCCTGGGTCGCGCCTCTGCCGGTCGGCATGGCCGATGGGCCGCGGGCCCTGCCGCTGCCGCCCCTCGCCCTGCGGGGCTCTCGCTGCCGCCACGATAGCGACCAGGACCCCTGCCCGCCGCCGGGGCGTCCACTCAGCGCCGCCGGCTCCCCCAGGCTCGGATGAAGCTCCGTTCGCAGACGATGGCGGCTCCACGTTTCGGACTCACCTGACGGGACGTTCCCGCAGGACACGATCGGGGACGCTCTCCCGCCGCGTGCGGCCCCACGTCAGTTCAGTGGTCAGCGGGGGACGGTCACAGCAGGCCTGGCGGCCGGGCCTGCGCCGCGGGGACGGACGGACGCGGAACCCGCCAGCCACACCCCCGCGGACGTCCCTGGCCGCCCGACGCGCCCGAGGCCGGGGGTGGCGCCTCGTTTGTCCCCGTGGGGACTGCCATTGCCCGTCGTCGGGCCGAGGTGGCGCTTTTAAATGGAGCGTGTGGCAGCTCGGCGCGGCCGCCCGGGGAGGGCCCGGCACGCGGACGCCGCCTCCCGAGACGCCCGCGGCCGAGGGCTGCGTGCGGGCCGACCCGCAGGACTCAGGGCGGAATCGCCTTCCCGAAGCTCTTCACCCCGGGTCCGGGCCCCGGGTCAGCCGGTTCGGCCGCGTCCCCTCTGACCGCACAGCTCAGGTCCGCGGGCCGGGGCCGCAGAGGGAGTAGCAGAGGGGACAGCGCCCCGAGGCCCGCCCGGGGACGCCCCGACGCGCACTGCGAAACCTCTCGCCCCCGGCCAGTCCCGCGGAGGCCGGAGCGCGCCGCCCGGCAGCGGTGGCCGCGTCCCTGGACGCACATGGAGCCGCCCGTGGGGCCCTCACGGCGCGGGAGCCCCAGCCTGACGGGTCCCCAGCCAGACGGTGGCCTCGCTGTCCTCGCTGGACCAGCGTGCGGGGAGCCAGCCAGGCAGCCGGGGGGATGGGGACCGTCACTCCCCCCCCCGCCGTCCCGTCCCCGCTCCCGGCGCCTCAGCCTTCAGACCCGCAGCGTCCCCCGTCACCCCCTCGGAGGCCGCCCGGACCAGCTCCCTCGGGTCCCGGGAGAGGCTCAACGTCGTCGCTGCCCCGGTGACTGTCCGCTCCGGGCTGGACTGTGACCCGGGAGGTCAGGCCGCGAGTCCGCCCCGGCGTCCGGCACAGTGACACCGGCACGTGAAGCTGACGGTCACCTGGCATGAGCGGCCCCTCCTCAGAGCCCGGGGCGAGCTCGTTCGGGCCTCCCGTGGGACGCAGGGCTGGCCCCGTCCCGTCGCACGGCGGACGCGGAGGCGGGGGACTCGGTGGCCCGGCCGAGGCCAGCGCCTGTGGGCGTCGAAGCCGGGACGGCGAATCGGGCGTCGCGAGCCCGGGGTCTGGGTGGCCGGGTGAGCGTCCCGGAGCCCAGGACGCAGCCAAGCTCCGTCTTGTCACGGCGCTCGCCTCGGTCCCTCGGGGACGCGGGCGTTGGCGGGTCCCATCACGACGAGGCTTCGCGACGTGGTGGCACGCGTCCTGGGCGGCTCCTGGAGGCGTCGGGCCCCTCCCCGCCCTCGGGGCCCAGGGGAGCCGTGCTGCCCCGTCCGCCCGGATCACACGAGGCCCGGGGTGGGACCCTCAGGCTCCCCCGCACGCCCGGACCCTGCGGAGCCCTGGGTGGTCACGGCCCCGTGTCCTCGCTCAGTCGTCGGTGCAGCTGCTGCGAGGGCCCAACGCCCCACGGCCCGGAGCCCCACGGCCCGGAGCCCCCTCCGCGGGGAGCCCGCTCGCGCCCAGGGGCGGCTGCACGACCGCCGCGAGGCCGTCTCCCACACACGGACCCGCCGACCCCGGCCCCGCGCTGTGACCCTCCCGTCCTCAGGCGGAGCCCCGAGGCGTAGACCCCGTGACGCACCCCGGTCCGCGTGCGGCCTGGCGGTGCGGGCCCAGCGCACAGCCCTCGGGGACCCTGTCCCCACGCGGTCACCGGGGTCGCTCGCCTGGGGCCCTGCTCCTCGCGAACGAACCTCCGGGCAGCTCTGACCCCGCTGTCCCCGCCCGCAGGAGCTGTGCCGGCAGCGCATGGCCTCGCGCTCGTCCGAGCGCCCGGAGGCCCCGCAGGCGTCCCGCGTCAGCAGCGTGTCCTCGCAGCTCAGCGACGGGCCGACGCCCAGCCCCCCCGCGCGGGGCAGCACCTCGTCCTGGTCCGAGGAGCCGGCCCCGCCCAGCATGGACATCTCCACCGGCCACATGGTCCTGGTGAGTCGGGGCCCTCGGGGGCCTGGGACCGGACCCGCACGGCAGGGCGCCCAGCGGGAGTGGCACGTGGTCCCCTCTGTCCCCCACCCCGTGCCCGCCCCCACACCCCGCGTCATCAGCACCTACTACGTGCACGTGCCCACCCCCGGCTCCTGGAGGCCGCTCGTCCCCGCACCGCGGTGTCCGGTGGGTGAGCAACGTCACCCGCGGGCGGCTGGGCTCCGCGGGAGGACGCGTGGCGGACGCTCAACCCCTCGTGGGACGCCTGGCAGTCACCCGGCTGGACCCCGCCGGACCGAGAGCTGTGCTCGGGGGACGGTGCGCAGAGCGGCTGTGCCGGCTCCGACGCCTCGGTCACAGCCGAGGCCCTCGGCGACGTTGGCACCTCCAGCGCCCGAGGCCCAGCCACCGCGTGTGCCACCTCGGCCGGGGTGCGGGGTCAGCCGCGGCATCTCGCCAAGCGCTGCCCCTGGGCCCCTGCGGCCTGGGGTAGCCGTGCGGACCGGGGTCACACCCCCGACGCCGGAGACGGGCCCCGGGCCGCAGTGACACGCGCCACAGACGGGGTCGCAGACGACGGACGCGCGTCTCTCCCGGTTCTCAGGGCCGCCGGGCCCCCGCGTCCTCCCTGGGACCCCCATCCCTGCGGCCCCCTCGTGACCCGGTCAGCTCCCGGGGCCCCCCCGTACACCGTCGCGGGGACGGCAGGGGTTCAGCCCGGAGCAGCCAGGAATCCGTGTTTTCGCTGAGAAGCCTGATGGGGCCCCGGGGACACGCACGAGCCCTCGGGGCAGCGACGCCGGACGCGGCGGCCCGTCGCCGGCAGATTCCTGCGGGAGCCAGGACGCCCCGGTTTTCATTCCCGAAAACCAAACCGGCTCGGTGCTCCCGAGCCACGGCGCGCGGACGGGAGGGCGGGGGCGGAGACGTCGCCAGCGCCGAACCGGCCCACGCGGGACCCACAGGCTCGGGTCCTCTTCGCCAGGAAAACGCGCGAAGGGAGACGGGAGCGCGGAGGCTGCTCTCCTGGGTCTCGGGCCGGCGGAGACCCGGCTCGCACGCCCGCGGGGGCGCCGCGGGCCACCGGAGCTCAGCGCGCGACCGGCCGGCGGGCGAACTCCCTCGCGCCACCGCTGTGGGACGAGGAGTGCGAGTGGGAGAGGGTCGACCTGCCGGAAACCCGTCGCCTTTTAGGGGAAACGCTAGCGCGGAGGTTGTCCAGCGCGTGCGCGCTCCGGCTCGGCGTCTGCCCGAGGACACGCCCGCAGCTGCCTTCGCCATCGTCCCGGCACGCGTGCCCGGGGGGCCTCTCCGTGGCCACCGCCCTCCCGCCTGCGACCCAGGCGCCTGTCACCGCGCACTCGCGGAGCCCGGGGCCAGAGCAGACGCGACCCTGCGCCCGTCTCCGCCGCGCGGCTCTGCGCGTCCGGGGGCGCCCGCCGGGCCCAAGGGCTCGGGGCAGGGGCCGGTGTTCGTCGGGAGGGTCCCTCCTGGGGTTCAGCGTCTGAGGAGACCTTCTCGGGGACGCGTCTTCCCGCCTCTCGCGTCCCTGCCCGGCCTCTCCCCTCGACTCCCCGGCCCCGGGGCCGGGCTGGGGCCTCTGAGGCTCTGAGCGCGTTTCACCGACGGACGCGCCAGGGCCGGGGCCGCGTTCCTCTTCCCGCCCGAGAGGGCCTGTGTGCGCGCGGGCGGTGACGGAACCCGCCGTGACACAGACGTGCGCAGACGCGTCCCTCCCGGGGCCCAGGGCACGGAGGAAGGGCAAACGGCGCTTCCCCCCAGACCCGGAGGCGGCGCCTGCCCCCGGAAGGCTGCGGGGCCACGCGGGGCGGTCCGGGAGGGGCGGGGGGCGCGGGATTAGGGGCCGAGTCTGCCGGCGCGGCCCTGCGTCCCCCCCCACGAAGGCAGACGGACGCCCGGACGCGGCCGACGGCGTCCGGGTCGGACGGCTCGACCGGGGCGCGGAGCCTGAGGAACGGCCATTGCGGGGTTTGAGACGCGCCGGGAAGGAACTTTGCACTTTGAAGAGGCAGAAGCGAGAAGAGACGCGAATGTCCTCAAAGTCGCCCTGGGACGTGCGTGCACGGAAGTCGCCGCGCACGGGTGCTAGGCCCGCCCCGCTGCCGACGCCGGCTTGGGTTCGGTCCGGTTCGGGGTTTTTTAATCCCGTCTGCGGCCCCAGTTCCCGAAGAGAAGAGAAACGCACAACAGACACGGGGTGAGGGCAGGGGGGCCGGGAGGACGCCGCCACGCCTCCCCCATCGGCTGCGTGACCCGCGGTGCGCGGCCGAGCGAAGCGGGGAGAGGCCGTTCCGCGATGGAGCGAAGCCGCCGCGCTCCAGCCTTCCCCGCAGCCACCGCGCCGCCCGAATGGCAAGCGGGGCGCAGCGGCCGACGCCGCAACCGCCCGTCTTTCTTTCTTTACGAAAATAACCTGGAAGAACGCGCTCGGGGGCAGGAGAGCGTCGAGGAGAGCGCCGGCCGCCGACAGCCACTTTGTGGCCCTGCGCACGGACTCACCCGCGTCCGCCGCGGGCGCCGTGTCGGGGCGGAGGAGTGTTTCGCAGAATCCCGAGGGCTGCGCCCCCGGGGTGAGAGCGCCACGTTCCTCAGCGCGGGGTGAGGGGCGAGGAGCCGAAGCTGAGGAAGTTAAAACGCGTAAGAATGTTCCAGAAGAAACTCAAATTCTGCGTGTTTCGTCAAAGCGTTTGCCTTCCGACCCTCCGAGGGCTCGTCTGGGTGTACACGGGAAACACCGCGCAAGGACGCCGCCCGGCGAAGGACACGCGGCGTCCTCGTCCCGAAGGAGCGCGCGGGCCTCTGCCGCCGCCCGGCGTCTCACCCGCGTTTCCACGCCCCACGCTCACGGAGGACGCGCCCGAGTCCGCGTCAGAGCCCGGGGCCGCGTCACCCAGCACACGCCTGCGGGCCACCGAGGGCGCTGCGAGGTCACAGGACCCCGGGAGGGACGGGCACGCGGAGGGCGCGGCGTGGGCGTGGGCCCCGCGCACCTGCGCCGAGGAGGGCGGCAGGCGGGGCCGCGCGGTGCGGGCGCGCCCTTCGGCTCCGAAAGCGAGTCCCTCCCTGGGCCCGGCGTCCGCTGGTTTCGGTCGAGGTGTCAGCGCGGCGGCCGGCGCCTCGGTCTGGGCCGCCTGCGGCCTGTGCGGGCCTCGGCCGGGACTGGGCGCCCAGCCCCGCCGCCCGGTGCTTCCGACCGGGCGGACGAGCACGTCGTGGGCGCACACACGCACACGGTCACACACGCAGGCTCGCGCACCGACGAGGTCCTTCCGGGGAGGACGTCGGCTTCCACGTCGTCTCCGAGGGGCGCCGGCGCCGCTCACGCCCTCTAGCCTGAGCCCCGTGAACGTGCCCGGTCCCCGCGTGGGGACCGAGGGCGAGCAGGCGGGCGGGCGAGGCCCCGGCTCGGGGCGCCGGGGTCGCCCTCATTCCCCGGGCGCGTCCCCTGCGAGGCCGCGCAGCTCGTGGCGTCCGCGGGGAGGCAGCTGGTGGTCCCCGCGCGGCTGGGGCCCGGGGGTGCGTGGCCGTTCCCGCGGGGGCCTCGGCTGCCCGTCCAGGCTGCCCGGGGGCGGTTCCCCCTCCCGTGGCGTCCACAGAGCACGGGCTGGCCCTGCGCGCGCCCGCGGGCCAGGCGGCCGGGGTGGCCGGCACGAACGAGCGGGTCTCCCTGGGGCGGCAGGTGCGGAGCCCCGCAGGACTGCGCCCGGTGCCTCCCGCCCCCCCCCCCATGTCCAGCGTCCCCTGAGCGGGCGCCGTGGGCGGGGAGGTGGCCCCGGCAGCCCTGGGGGTGACCGGAGCTGGTGGCGCCGGCGTGAGTGGGCGCGGGGCTGACGGGGAGCCGCTGGCCGTGGGGAGAGGGGGCCGGCCCCCCCCGGACGTGGGTGCCGGGCGAGGTGAACGCCGCGTCCTGGAAAGGCCGGAGGCGGTGGCCAGCCCCTGTGGCCCCCTCCCCACCCATGTGCCCCCCACCCCGCCCCAGAGCCCGAGCGGACGCCCGAAGGCCCCGTCTCCCCCCCACCCCGCAGTCCGGGCCGCACGTGCTTTCTGGCGGCTCCTGCCGGTGAACCGCGTCTGACCCACGCGGGTGCGTCCTTCACACCAGCCCAGGACACGGGACGCCAGGACCGGGGCGGGGGGCCTGGTGGACACAGCCGACGCCCGCGAACCCCCAAGGCGGACCGGGCCCCGGCTCGTCTGCGGTCGCGCCCGGCGCCCCCCTGACCCCGCGTCTGCGTCCCAGGCCTACATGGAGGACCACCTGCGGAACAAGGACCGGCTGCGCAAGGAGTGGGAGGCCCTGTGCGCCTACCAGGCCGAGCCCAGCAGCTCGCTCGTGGCCCAGCGGGAGGAGAACGCGCCCAAGAACCGCTGCCCGGCCGTGCTGACCTGTACGTACGCCCGGGGCCGCGGGGGGCGGGGGGGGCGTGGGGGACGGGGGGGCTCAGCGGGGGCCGGGGGATGGGTGGGGGCCCCCCTCGCCACCGCCTTCTCGACTTCCAGGGGGGATCGTGCCCGACTCCCCCGGCATCTGGCCGCACGGGGTCCGGGGAGCCGGCGTCACCACGGCCCGGTGGTCCCCGCCGAGCCCACCCCCCGCCTGAGCCCCGTGCCGTGCTGCCCGCCCGCGCTCTCCCCGAGGCTCCGGACCGCGGCGGTGGCCGAGGGCCCAGGCTGGCACCCGTGGGTGACAGGCTCGCATCTCGCCCCAGCGCCCGCCCTGGGCCCCAGCGCCACCAGCCCCGCCCCACCCGGCGCTGCCTCTGCGCTGGCGTCCACGCCGCTCCCTCTCCCGGCCCTTCTGTCCAGTGCGGCCCCCCCGCCCCGCCCCCGCGCGCGACGCCCCGGCCCGCCTCCTGTGCCCCCCGCCCTGCCCGCACGTCACTCCTGGGCCGGAGCACGGCGACCCCACGGACAGCCCCGCCCGCCCCGCCGGGCGCGGGTGTCTCGGGGACTTTGCTTTTTCAGCCTAAAATGGGAAAACGGTTCCCAGGCTGAGCGCTCCGGGAAGCGGGCGGGCGGCACACGTGAAATCTCGTTCCCGACGTGTCAGACACGCGTGACGCGCCGCCGCGGACACGGCCCGCGCGTCAGGCTCGGGAGGGGCGCGGGCACGGCGCCCGGTTCGGGGTTCTTCCTCGGAGCCTTTCCTCCCCCCCAGCCCCGGTAAAGCCGCCGCCGGGATCTCCTCTCGTCGACTAAACGCGCCGGGCGACGGCGGGTCCCGCGGAAGCTGAGGGCGCACCCCACGGACGCGCACGGGAAACGGGGAGGGCGCTCGGCCACCGGGGACGGGACCGAGCGCGCGGACGGGCGGAGTCGGGCACGAAACCCGCGGGAGGGACCCGAGGTCGGGGAGGCAGAGCACGGAGCCCAAGGCGGCGGGGGCGGCGCCGGCCTCCTGGTCAGAGGCCACCAGCCCAGCGGCTCGTCGGGGCCGGGTTCGGGCAGGCCCGAGGCTCCCGCCTGGGGGACGGGGGCTGACCAGGCTCGAGGGACTCGGCCCTGCTGAAGCAGCCGTCCCGTCCGGTCTCCGGCCCGAGGCGCCCGTGCCGCACCCCGAGACCCACCTTCGGAGCGCCGTGGGGGCCGCGTCGCAGCCCGTCCGGGGTCCGGGGTCGGGGGGCGGCTCCTCTGGTAAACGGTAGCTCGGGTCCTGCCGCTGCCCCTTTCGGTCCCGGGAGCCCGAAGCCGCCGCGCCGTGGGGTTCGGCGTCGTCACTCGCTGCAGCGGCCGGGTGGCCGCCGCCGCGCACACCTCAGAGCGCTTGCACGCCTGTGGGCGCCGCGCCGTGCGTGGGCTCGGTCCCCGTCTCGTCCCCCGGGAGGAGCCACGCCGGCGTCTCAACGAGGCCGACGGGCAGGCGCCCGGCTGGGGGACACGGTCCCCAAGCGAGTCCCGTCACCGGACTCGCCAGCGCCCCGAGCGGGTGGCCGCACACCGGGGAGGCTGGGGGGAAGCGGGCGTCTCCCGGGGACCCCACTGCGCGCACGGCCCGGGGAGCCCCCTGCCCTCACGCGCATGTCCGCCTCGTGCCGCCACCGGGGGTCCCGCTTCGAAAGGCCCTGACGCCAGGGCCGTCTCCGCGCCGCGGGGCAGCGGCTCCGCGGCCAGAATCCAGACACGTCCGCGCGGCAGACGCACCCGACCGCCCGCACGTGCCCAGGCCCCGCCGGCGTGCCCGGCTTCGAGGTCCGCGGAGCTTGGCCGTTTCAGCCCCGTGCTCGTCGCGATCGCGTCCCCTGTCCCCCCCCCCCCCGCATCCCCTGCTCTCTCTGCCCTTCGAGCCTCGGCCCGCAGCCTCCAGGACTCAAGGCCTCCCGGGCGGCAGCGCTGCTGACCGGGCGCCCCGCGGCCTGACGCGCGTCGGCGTGCGTGTCCCGGTCGCTGCCACACGCCTGTGCCCGAGGCGGTCGGCGCCGCTGCAGGGGGCGCCCGGCCTCGGCGCCGCAGAGCGGGCCGCCACGCGCGCCGTGTCGTCCCCACACACCCTGACGCCTCCCGCTCGCGTGGACGGACCGCGGGGGGGGAGGTCACGCTCAGGGCCCTGCGGCGTGGCCGAGCGCGGCCGAGGGGGGCCGCGTGGCGGCGGCGAGGGCTAACCCCGCTCCCGGCTTGCTTGCAGACGACCACTCCAGGGTCCTGCTGAGACCGGAGGGCAGCCCCGGCCGCTCGGACTACATCAACGCCAGCCCCATCGTAAGTGCCCCCGCCCGGCCGCGGCGTGCTCCTGGCTCCGTTTCCGAGGCCGGAGCGCCTGGGACCCCGGGGGCGGGACCGCTCCGTTCAGTGCGGGTTAGAGGGTCGGAAGGTGACGCCGGGCGTCGTGCTCCTGCCGCCCTGCGTCTTCCCCGAGTCGGTCGGTGGATCGAACCCTGACAAACCGTTTTCTGAAAAAGTCCCAGGATCCCCGGGCGACGGGGCACGCCTGTCCCCACCCCCGTGCCCCGGGGTCTGACGCCCGCAAGCTCCGCGCCCGGGGACGTGGCACGCGCACAGACAGGGCGGGGACGGCCAGCGCAGGGACCCGGGGACCCCACAGCACCGGGGGGACGGGCCCGACTTCCCAGCCACGGTCCCGCCCCGCCCCCCGCCCCGCGAGCCTGAGGTGCAGGGAAAGCCCGAGCGTCGGGCGAAGGGCTCGCTTTGCCCCGGTTCCGCCAGCCACGCGCCCCGGGGCCGTCCCTCTTCGCCAGACGTGCGGAAAGGAGGAGCCGCGTCCCTGCCCCAGGGTCGTCGCCGGCCTCGCCCCGACCCCAGGCAGAGCAGGGCCCCGCCCGACGTCCCCGCTGTCCCCGGCCCTCGGGCGAGCGGGGTCCCCTCCGCACCCCCGGCCGAGTGCCCCGGCCCCGTCCGTCCGTGAAGAAAACGTTGCGATCAGGACCTCCGGTCGGGCGACCCTGCGGGCTCGCGGCGGCCCGGGGCGGCGCGCTGGCGGGCAAACCCGCGGCGGCGTCTCCTTCGTCCGCGCCAGCCCTCGCCGGACGGGTGCTGGAGGGTCCCCCCCGACGTGCCCGGGGCCGGGCGCCTCTCGGCTGTGCCCGAGCCTCTCCGTGGTGGGAGCCAGGGCCCGTGCGGGGTGGTGCAGCCGGCCGTTCGCGGGTGTCCCCGGCCTGAGGGGCGGTCACCATCCGGGGGGCTGGGCCTTGCGCCCCCGAGCAGCAGGCTTGCCTCTTGCCTCTCGCGGGTGGGGCCGCGGCCTCGTCCCGTCCTAGAAGCGTCACCGCGCTGGGGGCGCTGCCTGCCTGGCCGGCCTGTGGGGGGTCCGATCCCCGCGTCTGGTCCCCATCTCTGCCCGGGCCACTCGCGGCCCCCGGCCCCAGCCCGTTTGAGGGGGCGTCTGACGCGATGCCACAGCCGTGGGCGTGGGGGCCGGGGCCCCGGGGTCAGAGTAGGCAGGGGGGGCCGGGGCCCCCGGGTCGGGGCGGGGGGGCCGGGGCCCCCGGGTCGGGGCGGGAGGTCCAGGGTCCCCGGGTCGGGGTGGGCGGGGTCCGGCCTCCCACGCCGTGGGCGGCCTGGCCTGCCGCGTGCCCGCCCTGCCCGCCCCTGAGCTCGGCCGCCATGTCTCTCCCTGCAGACGGACCACGACCCCCGCAGCCCCGCGTACATCGCCACCCAGGGCCCGCTGCCCGCCACCGTGGCCGACTTCTGGCAGGCGAGTCTCTTTCGCTTCTTCGTCCTAAACCCCCCGCGCACGGCGCCCGCGTCCGCCGGGCCGTTGGCGCGTCTCTGCCGCGCCCACCGCGGGCCGCGGCTCCGGGACCTGTGGGGCCGTCGCGGTCGGCACCCGTCGGCTTTCGGACCTCGGGCGCGAGAAGGCCCCCAGGGGGTCGGCGCTCCCAGGGCGCCCCCTTCCGGGGCCGCTTTGTGCTTTCGGTTTTTAGCCCACGACCCGCGTCCGTGGTGTCCGTGCCACCGGCCCAGCTGCCGTCAACCTCACGAGGCGGAAAAGGGCGCTCGCGCCGGCGTCTCTCTCCTCGTGGCTCCTACGGGCCGGGCCGGTCTCCGCGCGTCGGGGACAACCCTGACGCCCCGACCGAGGCTCCCACGTGGGGCGACGAGCAGGGGCCGCCGAGGGCGGGGCGGGCGGGGGCTCCCCCACCCCGTCTCCCCCGCGTCCTCCGAGGTCGGCAGCTGGGGCCGGGCCAGCAGGGACGGGCTCCGGAGGGGGCGCCGGGCGCGCGCACAGGGTCACGTGGCCATCGGTGACCGTGAGCGGCTCCCGCGGCGTCGGCCACCCCCGGGCGGCCCCAGAACCAACCCAGGCTCCGTGCCCCCCGAGGGCCCGGCGAAGACCGGGATCCCAGGAGCCCGTGCCGTGCGGCGACACCGGCGGCGGGCGCTTCCAGGCCCGGGCCAGGTGACCCCTGAGCCCAGGGCCACGGGGCCGCGTCCGCGTCTTCCTGTGCCCTGTAGCCTGACACGCCCAAGTTCCCGCCGCCGGCAGGGGAGGTGTGGCTCGTCCCCACGAGGGCAGGCTCCGCGGGGGCTCCGGGACGTTCTGGAAGGGACCCGCACGTGCTCCTCGCCCGTCCCACCGCGCCCCGGCGAGCCGGCGCCGCGTCCCCACGGGTGGAAGGCGTTAGGCCGTGTGACCCCCCCCGGGCCCGCCCACTGCGGCGTCACGGTTCCAGACGCCACCGGGCCCGGGGTCCCCGCGGCGGAAGGGGCGCAGACACCGTTACGTCTTCCGTCTCCCTCCACTCTGGACCGCGCAGTGACGGCCGGCGGCCTCGCGGGCCCAGCAGGAGTGACCGCGCCGCCCGCAGGCTCCTGGGCCGACCCCTTTGGGGGTGACCCGTGGCCGGGCTCAGGGCTGGTGCTGGGCGACGCTGGGCGAGCCGACGCCCACGCTGCCCCCCGCGAGGCTGCTCCCAGCGCATGGACCACGCGGACGTGACACGCCCGGTCCTCGAGGACGGGGCGGCGGCCAGGACTACCCCCCCTGCATCAGGAGCCACAGTCGGCGGACGACGCGGACGGGGACGCTGCGGGGTGGACGGGGCCGCGTCAGAGAGGCCGGGTGAAGGCGACGCCTCTGCCGCGGGACCAGGGAGCCGGGTCCGGAAGCGGCCGCGGGTCGGGCCCCGCAGGGTCGCCGTCCGGTCACTCAGGCCTCCGCCTGGTAGGGAAGCGTTTGCTCGTCCGTGCCCGGCACTCGGACGCGACTCGGGACGGAGAGGCCGCCCGGCGCCGCCTGCTCCTCAGCCTCTCCCGAGACCGGCAGAGGCCGCACGGGGGGGGGGGCACGCGTCCCTGAGCGTGGGCCTCGGGGGCAAAGCCCGCGCACGGAGCACGTGGCCGCGGGCACGCGGTGCCCGGCCCCAGCGACGAGGGCTCCGGCGCGTCTCGGGGGGCGGACGTCGGTCATCACGAAGCCCGGCAGCAGCCGGCGGGCCCGGCGCGCTGTCCGTGTCGCTGCGAACTGTCCCCTCGCCCCGGCCTGGCGTGGCCCAGCGCCAAGGCTCGCCCTCAACCCCACGGACAGCGGGGGCAGGGCGCCCGCCGCCTGCTGGGAGTCGTCACCGCTGTACGCCCGGTGGCGGGGTCGTGGGACCGCGGGACGCCCCGGCGGACAGCCCGGCTCGTGCCATGTCGGCCCCCTCCACGCCCCCGGGCGCTGGGCAAGGGGCCCGTGAGCCCCGGGGACGGGGTCGCGGTGCTGGCCGTCCCGGGGCGCCAGTGCTCGGCCCGAGATTCGGGAGCCGCGGCTGAGATGGGCCCCTGAGCTCGGGCGGGGACCCTGGTCCCCGGTCCCTGCTCCCCGGAGGGGGGACCCCGGCTTCCTCGGGGCGCGGCACACCTGTGCGCCCGCCGCCCCCGTCGGCACCTCCTGGGCAGGCTTTCCTCGCGTCACCTGCGTGGGCCGTCGCGCGGCGTTGGGGGAGCAGGAGCCCTCGCGGCCGCTGGAGCCACGAGGCGCGCCCCGCAGGCGGGCTCCCCCGTCCTCGCCACCTCCGCCCCGCGCCACGCGTTCGGTCTTTTCCGTCCTCGGGGACGTCTGTTCGCGTCGTGACCTGTGAACTGCCGCGTCGGTCCGATGCGTCTCCACACGCGGCGTTGAGGGGAGTCCGGGGCGGGCGCCGCGGTCCGTCGGGCTCTGGGAACGCGGGGTCCCTGCCCGCCACGCCGACGGCGCCGAGCCCCGGGCAGCGAGCGTGTGGGCGGGGCCCGTCCGTGGGCCACGGGGCTGCAGGGGGGGGGGCTGCCACCCTGGGTGCCCTGGGATGCGTTAGGGAACGGTCCCCTCACAGGGCAAAGGTCAGGGCAAAGGGCAGGGAGCCACGCGCTGGACGCAGACCCGGGCGCGGATCGGGGAGGCTTCACGGGCGCGTGTTCCGTCGCGGGCGTGGCCCGCCGTGAGCAGGCGCGTGCGCCGCCGCTCTGTCCCCGTGCAGATGGTGTGGGAGAAGGGCTGCGTGGTGATCGTCATGCTGACCCCGCTGTCGGAGAACGGCGTCCGGCAGTGCCACCCCTACTGGCCGGATGAGGGCTCCAGCCTGCACCACGTCTACGAGGTACCGCGCCCCGCGCCGCCCCGCACCCCTGCCCCGCGACGCCGGCCCTGCGGCCGGTCCCCACCACGGGTCGGGGGCCCCGTGGGGCCAGGCGTCCCCGGGGCGCGTGGTGGGGCGGCGCCCCGGCCACCCCGACACCGGCGCCTCCGCTTGTGTCTGAGGGGTCACGGGCCGACGCACAGCAGGGCCCCGCGTGGGCCGGGCGTGCCGCTGGGGAGCGCGTGCCCCTTACTGGTCTTCTGCCCGCGTCCAGACGAGCAGGCGGATGCGGCCGCCCCCGGGCTCGGCTCTGCGTCGAGTCGGCCGAACGCCCCGCCCCACCCGGGAACCCGGGCAGAAGCCGACGGTGAACCCTGAACCGCGCGCGGGTCCTGGCTGGGTCACGGGAGGCCCTGACCCCCGCGGGAAGCGCTCGCGCTCACGCCCCGCAGCGAGGCTGAGGCCTGGTCACCGCCACCCGGCCGGGCGGGGCGGCCGGGGTCCCTGGAGCGTCCCCCCCGGCGCGCACGCGGCTCAGAACGACGCGGGCCGGGGCGGAGGCGGCCGAACGCGTTTCCGGCCGTGTGGCCGTGACGGCCCACGGGAGCCTCAGGCCGCGGAGGACCCCAGAGGCGCCCACAGACGCGTCAGAGCTGGGGGCCCCGCCCGACGCCGCTCCGTGTCCCCCCGCCCGCCCCAGGTGAACCTGGTGTCCGAGCACATCTGGTGCGAGGACTTCCTCGTGCGCAGCCTGTACCTGAAGAACCTGCGGACCGGCGAGACGCGCACCGTGACCCAGTTCCACTTCCTGAGCTGGTATGACCGGGGCGTGCCCGCGTCCACGAGGTCCCTGCTGGACTTCCGCAGGTACGGCGGGGGCCGGCGCGGCGGGCGCGGGCGGGCGGGGCCGGGCCCGGGCTCGCGGGCGCGTGCGCTGGGACCGAGTTCGGGCGGTGCGGGGGGAGGTCACGCTAACGACGTGTTCACGTCCACGCCGAGGGCGAGACACGTCCCGGTCCCAGAGGCGCGAGGACGAGGGGACGAGGCGTCTCAGAGCCGCGGAAACGCGCCCGTTTCCTGTCGGGCGCGCCGGCCGGGACGGGCCCTACAGCGTCCGTCCCCAGGATGGGGCGACTGGAACCGGGTTTGCCGTTTGGCTGCGCCTCTGGGCAGAGGCGACGGCGCGGTGCAGCGCGCGGGGCCCAGAGTCCCGGCGGGCAGGCTGGCGGGGCGGGCGCCGCGCGCACGGGACCGTCGCGTTCCTGGCGCGGGCCGAGGAGGAGCGTCGGGCGGCGTCCGGCCTCCTGTCCGGGCTGTCGCCACCCGCCCCCCGCGGCCTCCTCGCCCCCCGCGGGCCGTCGTGCTCCGAAGCGCGCTTACGCGTCGAGCTGCCGCAGCGGGTGCTGGACGCCGTCCGGCAGGACGACGGCGACCGACGCAGGACAAAGCTTGGACCGTGCGTCACGCCGGGCAGTGGCGGCCGGCGGGGGCGCGTGACGGAGGCACACGGACGAGTGAGCACGGAGGGCACGCGGCGTCCGCTCCCAGCCGGGTGTCGCCGACAGCGGGGCCCCGGGCTCAGCCCTGCCCCCGAGCTGCGCGCCGCGGACTCAGCCTTTGGAGCCGCCGCGCCTGCCGCCTTCCGGCCCGCGCCCAGGAACGACGCGTCTCCCCTGAGTTGTTCTTTCCGCCCAGCAGCCCGCGGGAGGAGACCCCGCGCGGCGCCGCCGTCCCCGCCCCGCCCGCTCGCCCAGCGGCCCTGCCTGCCCCCTGCACCCGATGGCGTGGCCGCCGCACGCGGTTTCTTCCCGCGAATCCATGGCTGGCCGCGCGCCACCCGAAAGCCTCGCCCGGGCGCGTTCCCGCGATCGAGTCTCTGAGAAACGGTCGTTCCCCGCAGAACGGACGTCGCTCCCAAGAGGGCGGCTCCTCCCGGCCACCTCTGCGCCCGTCGGGCGAGTCCGTCCCAACGTGGTGCGGGCGCGGTCTGCGCCCCGCGCCTCGGGAGACGGGGCCCGCAGGGCTTCCGTGACCCTAAACGGAGCACGCGCCCCGGACGCCGTCTCGGTCCCGTCAGAGTCGCGCCTCCCGGCCACGCCCGGCAGCCACGACGCGGCCGGCCGCCTTCCCCGCGGTGCCCGGCGCGCGGATCCGCAGCCCTCGGGCTGCGTCGCACCGAGACACGCGTCCGCCGCGCCGCGGTGTCCGTGCGAGACCGTGCGACGGCGCCGGGTGCCGCGCCCGGGGGGTCGCTCTCACACGCTTCTGCCCCCCGCCCCCCGCGACGCGCGCGCAGGCGGCTCGCCCCAACGCGACGGCCCCCACCCTGCCCGCGACCGCGCGGTGGCCGGTGTCATTTTTGTGATGTTGCAGCTAGTAATATGAGCCCAGTTGCATAGTCACAAAAGTGATCATTGGAGACTGCGCCTGCGCTGCAGGGGCCGTGCGGGAGGCCCCTGCCCAGCCGCCCGCCCGCGCCCTCCCGCTCGCCCCGGCGCCGGCCCGCGGGTCTTTGTAAACGAAACCCCAGCCCCCGGCCGCGCCTTTGACGCGCCCGCGTGTCCCCCGGGGCCGCTCGTGATCGGGTTCGAGTGGGCGGGGCGGGCGCGGGCGTTAAAATCACGGCGGGGCCTTCCCGGGCGCTGCTGGGGTCGGCACGCAGCGGCGAGGCCTGGCACCCCGCGGGCGGGTCCGTGAGCCTTCGACGTCCTCTTTCTGGGCCTTTGGTCCCATCGGAGAAAAGAGCGAAACCTGGGGCCGGCCAGTGCGCGGCCGCCCTGTCCGCAGGGGACGCCGCGCGGTGCTCGCGCTCGGGGGTGAGCGGCCGAGGAGCTTCCAGCCTCATCTGCGGTCTGAGCGCGAGGGGCCTGGCGGAGCGGGGCCGCCGGTCCGGTCTGCGCGTCGGGCCAGCTCGCCCCGCACCGAGCACGCGCGCAGACACCCACGCGGCTGCGCCAGAGCTGTCGGGCCGCGCGCGCTCACGCCGAGCGCCCGAGGCCCGGACGCCAGGCGGGACCGGGGCGAGGCGTGCGCCCGTGGGGTGCTGACGGGTCCCTGTGGCGCGCCCTCCTCTGCCCGAAGTCGCGGCCACGGAGGCCGGGGGCGCCGGGCGGCTGGCCCCCCCCGTTTCTGGGGCTTCTCGTTTTCAAGGCATTTTGGGGGTGGGGGGTCCCCGAGCTCTTGTCAGAGGAGGGCGCCCGGGCCACGTGCTGCCCGGGCAGGCCTGGGGGCGCCTCTCGTCGGGGTCCTGGAGCCCCACGCTGCGGGGGGCGGGGGCCCCACCGCGTTCCCGTCACGACCGGCCTCTGCCGGCCCCTCCCCGCCCCACGCGGCCCCCGCGGCCCCGGGTTTGTGGCGCGCGGACCGCGGACGGAACGCTCGCTTCCACCCGCTCACGCGCGGGGCGGGCCAGGCCCCGACAGACGCGGCGGGAAAGGGTTTCCGCGCCGACCCCCGCGCGTCCGCCACGGCCCCGGTCGTGCGTCAGGCGCGGGTCTCCGACCCCGCTCACGTGGCTGCCCCGCGGGAAGCCGAGCGTCCGCCGCCGAGGTCCGAAGGACTTTCCCGAGAACTCGGACGCGCTTCGCACACGTGTGTGCCTGTCCCGCCGGGAACCAACGCGGAACGTCCGGACGCCCGCGCGTCACAGGATCCGTCGATGCCCAGCGGTGACTTTCGTGGATCCCGACCCCAGCTCCGCCCGGCGGAGCCGGCCGTGAGCAGGCCGGACGCTAGGAGGACGGCGGCGTGTCGGGGACGCGGCTGGGACCGTCCGCGGTGAGGACGCCGGGTCCGGCGCGCCTTGACGGTGCCGTGTCCGGGCGGCAGCATCACGTGACGTCTGGGCCACGGCAGACTCAGCACAAACCGCAGGACCCGGGGATCCCGGCGTCGGGTCTGGACACCGGGTCGCCGGGAGGGGCAGCGGCGGGCGCAGCCCCACGGCCCCGAGGCCGAGTCCACACCCGCGGAGGGAGCCGCGCCGCGGCGGGCACGGCACGGTCCGTGTGAAGCGGAAGCGGAACCCGCGGCCGTGCGTGTCGCTCCGGCCTTCCCCGCCCAGCAGGCCCTGGCACGACGGCGTCGCCGACGAGGGCGTCCGGCCGGCGTGCGGGTGACGGCGGCGCCACGGGCGGCGCGAGCGTCACCATGACTTCTGCGTCTCGTTCTCTTTCAGGAAAGTGAACAAGTGCTACCGGGGCCGCTCGTGTCCGATCGTCGTCCACTGCAGGCGAGTACGGCCCCCGGCCCCGCCGTGCTGCTCCCCGGACCCCGACGCGGGCCGCGTGGAGAGGCCACCCCAGGGCGGGGCCTCGCGTAGTCCCCGAGCCACTCCCGGTGCTGACGCGCGGGTCGCGACCCTGTGACCGCGGCCCAGGCGGTAGCTCTCGGGGTGGGGACGCTGACCGCAGCGACCTGCTGCCCGGGGAGGGACCTGCCCCGCCCCCCGCCGGCCGACGCGTCCCCCACAGCACGGGCAGGTGCGGGGACGTGAAGGGCGTCGGCTCCGACGCCCCCCGGAACGGGCCGCGCCTCGGCCCAAGGGGCAGGAGCGGGTCAGGACCGAAGCCCCGGAGCGCTGGCCGCCCCCTCCCGCCCCCCACCACCCGGTGGCTCCTTGTCGCCCGGCCTCCTCCCCCCACGGGCCCCACGGGAAGCGCGCGCGGCGTCGCAGCGGGGCGGCGTGGCGGCGTGGCGGGCGCGCGCTCACCCTGCGCTTCTGTCGGCAGCGACGGCGCGGGCAGGAGCGGCACCTACATCCTCATCGACCTGGTTCTCAACAAGATGGCCAAAGGTGAGAGCCCCGCGGCCGCCCCGGGGCCCGCGGCCGGTGGCCTGGCTGCGGCAACCCTCAGGGCCAGAGGCCGGGCCCGCGCGCCGGGCACCGTCCGTCCCCCTCGTGCGTGGACGCGGTTGCCGCAGCACGGTGGGCACGGGGTCGCGAGGCCCCCACGGTACCCGCGCCCCCGGGGGACCCCACACGCCCTCTAAGACCCGGGGCCTGCTGGGGCGCCCGCGTCACCCCGCGACCCCTGTCAGCATCCCGCGCAGCGTGGGAAGGAAACGCGAGAGAGGCCACGCGGTCTCCGTGCGCCCGCGGACGGGCCGCTCTCGGACGCGCACGCACACGCGTGTCCTGCAGACGCCGCCTTCCGAACGCCCCGTTCCCCACCCCGCGCCCGGCGGGGGGGCAGGCGCTGGTCACAGAGACGCCCGCACGCGTGGGCCTGGGGGGGCGCAGACGGTTCTGGCCGCGTCGCCCGCCGCGCGGTGGCCTCGGAGGCGGCGGACAGGCCCAGCGGCCCCGGAACTGCCGGCGGCTGCGAGCCCGCGGCCCGGCCTGCGCGCCACGTTCGCGAGGACGTGGCGAAGCGCAGGGGCAGGGGGTGCTGGGCCCCGACTCGGGGACCCTGGGCAGAGCGCGCTACGCTCAGGGCCCGCGTGGGGCCGCCCTCCTGTCTCCCCGGATGAAGCTCTGCACGAGCGACACCGAAGCCCGCGTCACTTTCTGTGACTCAAAACGCCTGGAAAATGCCCCGAAACCACGCGCGGAGCCCGGTTCCCCGGCTCTCAGGAGGGGGGGAGGAGGGGCGGCCGCCCGCCGGGCCTGCCCAGGGCGCACTGGGGTGGGGGGCGTCGTTTCAGGAGGGCGCGGCGCCGGCGCCCACCGCCCCGGGCTCTGACTCGCCGCCGGCGCCTGTTGCAGGTGCCAAGGAGATCGACATCGCCGCGACCCTGGAGCACCTGCGGGACCAGCGGCCGGGCATGGTGCAGACGAAGGTGGGCGGCGGCGCGCCCGCGGGGCCCCTCCCGGGAGGCTGGCGGGGGCCGCGGTGACCCCGGCGCGCCCCCGTGATCGGTGCTCAGGCCTCGCGTGGCCGGGACCCTCCCCCAGAGCTGGGGGCAGCGCGTTCGCCGGGAAAGGTCGGCGTTGGCCCCGCGCCCTGCGGCGGAAGGTTCTGGAGTCGCTGAGCGTTGCGCCCAGGCCCCGCGCTCGCAGCTCCCAGGCCCACAGCCTGCCGAGCCGTCCAGGGCCCGGCCGTGGCCCTGTCCCGGCCGGACCGAGCACCCCAAGCCGCTCCCGCGCGGCCGTCGGACAGGCCCGTCTGCCCCCCGCCCTGGCCCCGCCGGCCCCGCGAGCACCTGCCGTCGGGTGAGCGCGCGCCCTTCGGTCCCGGGCACGCGCCCTCCCACGCGAGCGCGGGCCTGCACGCGGCCTGAGGGCGGGGCGGGCCGTGGGCCGGACACGCGGCGGTTTCCCAGGCAGCGGTCACTCCGCCTGCGACTCGTCTGGGGACAGGAAGTCCCACGTGGCCGTCCCCGTCACCCTGATGGCAGGTCCGCCCCCCTGTGCGGCGGCGTCGGGGGCACCAGCCGCCGCCGTCTCCCCACGCACGGGTCTCCCGGGTCCCCATGCGCGACGCGGCCACGCGAGGAGCTGGGCGCCGCCGTGCTGCCCTCTCCGCGAGGCCGGCCGCCCGTCCCCCTCCTCCTCCGCAGGGTGACACGGCGGGCGGGGGCGGGCACGCCTCGCTCACGGCTCCCCTCTCGTCCCCAGGAGCAGTTCGAGTTCGCGCTGACGGCGGTGGCCGAGGAGGTGAACGCCATCCTGCAGGCGCTCCCCCAGTGAGCCCGGCGGCCGCCTCGCCGCCGTCCAGCAGTGGCGCCGCGCGTTATTGCTCGACCCGCGGTGACGAGGACGCCCGCGGACACCCCGGCTCGGGTTCACCCCTTCACGTTCCCGAAAACGAAGACGCGTTTCCCCTCGGAGCCCACGTCTGCTGCCTCGGGGCCAGCGACGCGGTGTCGCCACCGGCGCGCTGGTGACCCGCGCCCTCCCGGGCAGCGGGCGGCGCCTCGGGCCCCGGCGTACGGGACGCACTCGCCGCGGGCTCAGGCCGGGCGGGACGCTGGCGGGAGTGCGGAGGACAGACAGAGCGGCCGACGTTCTGCCGCCTCAGGAGCAAGACGGTCACCACAGCGTCCCCGCGCGTCCCTGCTCGGCACCCGTCTCAGTGCCCCCCCCGGGACGGGGACGCGCCCGCGGCCGGCCGCAGGCCTGTGAGATCGGACTCGCGCGTCCAGGAAGAGCTGAGGGCCTCCCTGCGGGGTGTGAGACGCGGGCACCCACCGGGCGTGGCGCGCGCTCCCGTCGGGGCCGTCGGGCCTACCTGGAGGCACCGCGGGTGCCGCTGCCCCACGGCCGGGCGGGGCTGCGCAGGGGGCCCCGGCCTGGCGTCCCACGACGAGGGCGGGATTTGCCAGAACGGCGCCCGGGCGGCGGGCGCGCCCCTCCCCCCCACGCGCAGGGCCCCCCAGGGCGGGGCAGGACGTCCGGGCGCACACGTCCTCCCACCTCCAGCGGCCGTCCCGTCCCGAAACCCGCTTCGCGCCGCCAGCTCCCCCGACGCCGTGTCCCCGTGTCCGTGGCCTGAGTCGTCGTCCGTAGAAACGAGTCGCCGCGTGCGGGAAGCGCGCGCCCGCGTGTGCCCCTCCTGCTTCCGTGTCCCGGGGAGCCCCCCGCCGGGGCGCGTGCGCGGCGCCGTCGCGCCGATTAAAGCTCTGCTTCCGCGCTCCGCTGGTCTTTCCTCGCGGACGCGCGGGTGCCCGTCCCCGCGCGTCCTCCCGTCCCGAGGTGCGGGCCGAGCCGGGGGGCAGCGCGAGCACCTCCTGGACCCGCCTGCGCGGGACACCCCATCCCCTGGTCACCGACGAGGACGCCTGCCACCGCCTGGCCCCCACCCCCCGGGACACGCGGGGACACGCCAAACCCCACCCGGGCCCGGCGCCCGCCGAGGCGCCCAACGTCGCTGTCGTCTCTGCCGCTGCCCCGGGCGCCCGCCCCGGGGGGCAGAGCCCGCCCACGAGCACACGTCCTGGCGCTGAAGCTCCTCGGGGAGACGCGTGTCCGTTTGCCCAGTGACCGGGGCCAGGCAGCCCCGCGCGTGTGCGGACGCGGGCACGGCGCGCCGCGGAGCGGAGGGCTCGGGGTCCTGGGCCAGGGGGCCCCGGGCCGTGCGGAACGGCCGGCCCTGGGGGGGCCGACAAGTGGGGACGCGGGAGTGACGGACGGTCCCTTACGTCAGGGCCGCGCCCCCCGAGGGCGCGTGTTCCCTGTGGGGTCGAAACCCGTCCCCTCCCAGGGAAACTCGGCCAGTGCCCACCCGAAGGCCCGACGAGCGAGGCGCAGCGGCCCCGGTGACGTCCCCGGCACATCCGGGCCGACCCTCTGGGCGGTGGCCTCGCCGCCCGCGCTGCCGGGCGAAGATGAGGATCAGCACGGCAGGGGCGGGCAGGGCGTTTGGGGTGACGCTCGGAGCGACCGACGCTGGCGAGCGCCCCGGCTGCCGAGTCCGCCCCCGCCCCCTGCACCCCGCCCCCTGCTCGCACCCCGAGCCGCCCCCGGCGTTGCGCTCCGGTGGCGGGCGCCGGGCTCCGTGTGAGCACGACGGCAGCGGACACGCGCGTCAGGCCTGCCGTCGCGAACGGGGCGCCCCCTCCCTCCCCACCCCAAACACGGCCCCGATGCGCACGCGGGGAGCCCGGGCCCGTGGGCCGCCCTGCCCCACCCGCCCCGTCTGGGGTCCCCCTTTCCCCTACACCCCGCAGGGCGGCAGGCCTGGGGGTGGCGGGCGGCTCCCCGTCAGGTCGACGTGCGGCGTCGGCCCCCCCCCCGCCACCCTGCCCACCCCAGCCGGACGGGCCCCCGGCCCCCGGGTGCAGACGGGTCCCGCCAGGATGCAGCGCGTCTCGCCCAGTGGCAGGGCAGGGTGCACGTCCGCGGGCATCACGTCCGCACCTCCTGGGGCTGCCCCGGGTTCAGCGAGAGGCCAGGTTGTGGGGCAAACAGCCTCCGCCGTTCGGAAAGTTCTAGAACCCAGCCCGAAGCGCCCCGGCAGACGAGAGTCCGGGGGAAGGGGGGTGGCGCCCGTTCCACCCCGGCGGCACGGGCCGCACCGACCCACGCCAACGCCCCTTGGCTGAGGGCCCAGGCCGAGCCGGGAGTCGGCCTGCGAAGCGCGGGAACCGCGGGCGCCGCGCCACCCCCCACCCCGCACCCCGGGGCCACGATCTGCGTCTCAGGCGCCCCCCGCCCGCCCCGCCTGAGTGCGGGGGCCGGGACGCCGGGAAAGAAGGGCCTGGGCCTGGGGCTGAGGCCCTGGCCTGAAGGGCGTGAGGGTCAGCGGGCCTGGACGGCTTCGGGGCCGAGGGGTCACCGTCCCCCGATCGGTGGAAAACCGAGAGGCCCCGGGAGCTCACGGGACGTCGCGCCTCGGCCCTGCCCAGCCCGCCCGCCCGACAGGCGCGCTCGGTCGTGAGCGCACGGCGGCACGGCTGACCCCCACTCCGCGTCCCCGGGCGGTCGGGGACACTCCCGGCGTCCCCAGCCCCCTTCCAGTCCGCGCGCGCTGACCCAGCTGACCCCGAGCCTCGCGCCGTCACTCACCGCGAGGAGACGTGGCGACTCGTTTGGGATCGGAATCCTCGAGGGCCCCGCTGTCTGCACGCGGGTCACCTCCTTCCCCGCACGCCAGGGGCCATCGGTTTCGCGTAATAAACGACGACGGGGCCGGGCGGCGTGCGGGGAGGGTGGGCAGCGATGGCCGCCGACCCCGGCCGCAGGTCACCCCAGCACCCACGCTGGGTCTGCCCGACGCGGGGCGAAGACAGCTCAGTGTGCCCACCGGCGGCCGCCGCCCTCGGGCTGGGGCTGGCACGGCCGGTCAGCGCGTCCCCCCCGCGGCCCTCGCTCTGAGGCAGAAGAGGAGCAGCTCGTCTCGGAAAATACCCCCGAGGGACACACGCCTCCACCCCGAACCCCGACCCCGAGCAATGCCGCGGCCGGCCCGGCCGGCACCCACGATGGCCCCCAGCCCGATGCCGAGGGCGGGCCGCGGGGTGACCACATCCGGGAAGGAGTGGGCGGGGTGTCCGCGGGCAGCGCCCCCACGGCGCCCGGGGGGGTCCCGCCCCAGACTGCGCGTGGTCCCCCGCCCCCCCCGCCCCCAGGCCACACGCTGACCCCACCTGCCCCGCCGCCTGGGTCAGGCCGGGAGCAGACGTGCCGGTCAGCAGCGGCCGCCAGAGGTTCGGGGGCTGACCGTGCCCTCAGCTTGCGTCCTCCGACCGCCGGGGCGCCCGGGACTGTCGAGGGGCCCGGGCCTCGGGAGGAGCCAGCGTCACCACGGGGAGAGCTGAGGCCGCCCCGTCCGCGCCCGCGTGTCCTCTCCCCGGACGGTGCGGGGTCTGGAAGGCGGAGCCGTCCGTCCCCACCCAGAGGGGCCCCCGTGCCCACAGCCGTGCGTCCGCGCCGCAGCCCCCCGCACGCGGCTGCAAAGCACGGGGCGGGCAGGTGGCGCCGAGGCAGGGGCCAGGCCTGTGACCCCGCAGCGGCCGGGGTCGGCGCTGAACCTCCCGGGCTGCGCGCTGGGCGACTCAGGGGAGGGCGCCCACCCAGCCCCGGCTCGCAACACCAGCGCCTCCGGCCCCGCACCCCGCTGCGTCCCAGGGCGCCGTGCCGGACCCGCTGTGACTCGGTTTCCCCCGGTAAACACCAAGCAGCGGAAGTGCCGGGCGCAG
Source organism: Cynopterus sphinx (assembly GCA_030015415.1). NCBI lineage: Eukaryota > Metazoa > Chordata > Mammalia > Chiroptera > Pteropodidae > Cynopterus > Cynopterus sphinx. Next base: position 412,204 of record CM057393.1, read on the forward strand.
GGTGGATGCCGCCGCGCACACCCGAGGCCCCGGCCGGCGTCGCCCGTCTGTTCGGGGCCGGCCAGGCGAGCGGGCGCGACTGCGGGGTGGGTCTCCGGCCTTGCCCGCTGCACCCTGAACCGCGGCGCAGGCTCTGACGCCCACGGTGGCCGCAGCCCCCACACGCACGCCCGACGGAGCCGGCAGCAACGCGTCGGGCCCCGCGCAGGGCCAAGGGCGTGTGGGCCGCTGCCGCCTCCCCCCCCACACCCCGGCGACCTCTGCACCCACAGGGGGTGCGACTGCGCGCAGCCTGCGGGGGCCCCAGGCCGCGTCCAGGGGAGGGGGCCGATGGCCGCTGGACACCCTGCGTGCCTGTCCCACACCCGCCTAGGCCGGGGGCCGCTGCCTGCGCCCCCACGGAGGCCGCCCGCTCCGCGCCCACACGCGCGGCCATCGGAGCCGGGGGACACCGGCCGCGGCTCTCCGTGCAGCAGGTCCCCGCTGGGCCCACGGGGGTGTCCCCACCCCGGGCCCCGGCCCCTGCCCTGACCCCGGCAGGACCCGCTCCACCCTGCTGTGGGGACAGGTCTGTGCAGCCTGGAGGCGGCCCACACCCTGCCCCCCACGGACCCCGCAGCTGCCCCCCGGCCCAGCACTGAGGCCGCCGGGCGGGGGCTCCGGGGCCGCACGGGGCCTCGTGACCGTCACAGCCCGGGAAGGAGCACGGAGCCCTCGGGCCGAAGCCTGCGGAGGCGGCTGCGGAGGCGGCTGCGGGTCAGGCCCGGGCACAGCCCAGCACCGCGGGGGCAGGGGGGAGGCCGGGCGGGGCGGGGCGGGGATCACCCAGCCGGAGACCACCCCCCGGCTCCGCCCCGGGCCCAGGGTCCGCCCTGTCTCATCGCACACGAGGAAGACGGCCCCGAAGGGTCACGGGGTCCAGCGCAGACCCTGCCGGCCTTTCCAGAGCAAACGCCCGCGCTGACCTCTGGCCGCCCCTCGCGTAAGAATGCAGAGCGGCGCCCCCCGCCCCCCACCCGAGGGCCCGGTTCTCCCCCGAGCTCGAGCTCATCTGCATGACAGACGCCCGCGCGGCTCCGCGGCTCCTCATTCACGGCGCCCCCTGCCGCGCCGAGCCCCCCCTCCCACCCCGTCAACCGAGGGGGCCTGGGGCCCCTCAGCCAATCCGGCCGCCACGACACGGCGCAAGCGAAGGGGACAGAGCCGGCTCCCACGTCCCCGCGGCTCAGGCGTCCACGGCTGTCACGTGGGCTCGGGCCAGAGGGAGGAGGCCACTCGGAGCCACGTAAGGCGCCGGCGAGAGTCGGGGCCGGGTCGCCTCTCGGGGCAGGCGCGTCCTAGGACGACGACGGGACGCGTGGCTGCGGGGGGAGGGGGGCTGCCGTGTGAAAAGCCTGGTTAACGCCCCCCACGCGCCCCGGCCACGCAGGACGCGGCCGGGGGCAGGACCCGCCAGCGACAGTCTCCGGCCGTAGGGACCCGTGGCCGCCTCCGCGCCTCGTGTCAAAAAGGACCCGGGTGTTTTTAACTCGGTTTTCAGCGTTTTCCACGTCATCTGCCAGGCGGCACGCTGTGAAGTCCAGGCGAAAACTGGCCGGCGTGGACACGCCCGCACGTGCGTGTGCACACGAACACGCATGCACGCGTACGTGTGTGCACGCGTGCCCAGTGCTCGCACGAACGCCTGTGTGCGCCTGTGCGCGTGCCCGGTGCGTGTGCGCCGCGTGTGGGCGTCTCTGCACGTACAGGTGGCGCGTGGGCAAGCGCGTGCCTGTGTGAGCGCGCCGTGCGCTGCGCCTTGTGCACGCGTGTGTGCGTGCGGGGGCGGGGGCCCCGCCCACAGCCCCGTTCCCCTGCGCGCGGCGCCCTCCTGTGGCCACGGGGGAGACTGCACCCCGAGCCCCGCTCACCTTGGCAGCGTCCCCCGCGGGCGGCCCCGGCCTTGGGAACTCGCCGCTCGCCCGGCGACGGGGACGTGTGTGTGGGAACTTCCTGGGAAACACCTGGTTCGGGCTTCAAAGGCCGCAGAGCGGACGCGTCGCTGCGGCAACCACGTTCCGGCCGGTTTCCTGGAGCCGGGCCTGGGCCAGGTCACCGCGGCCGCACGGAACGAGGGTTGCCGGGGGCGGGGGTGGTCCCCGCCGGGGGGAGCACGCGGGGGGGTGGTGGCTGCGCCCGCCCCGGGCACGACCGAAGGCCTGGGGCGCGAGTGTCACGACAGGCTCTGCCTGCGCCTGGAGACGCCGCAGGACGAGGACCGACGAGCCCGGGACGGGACCCAGGGGCAGGCGGGCGCCGGGCCGCACGGGGGGAAGGGACACGGATCGGAGCCGTCGGGGAGGTGGACACAGGACGAGGGGCGGAGGTCGCCGCAGACACGGGCCTCGAGCACGACCTGGGACGACACGGAGCGAGGTCGCCCAGACTCGACGGACGACAGCGCTCTCCCGGCGAACGAGGACGCCTCAGGACCCCGACGGGCAAGTCGGACGTCCAAGCCAGACTCCGAAGCTCGGCGCGAGGCAGGACGCACCGCGGCGTGGCTGTGGCGACCGGGGCGACGGCCAGCGGCTGCCGCGGTCCCGGGCCTGACCTTTGACCGCAGAGGGGACAGGTAGGAAGGCCGCTGCCGAGACAGCGGTGTCCCCAGGAGCGGTCGCCTCAGTGGCACTGGACCTCGGGCGGAGCCGTGGCCAGGCAGTGCTGACCGGCGGCCCAGACGCCCACGTGCGGCCGCCGGGCGGGGCTCGCTCTCGGGGTCTGCGTCCCCGCGTCCCACAGCGACCGGAGCAGCTTGCGCAGCGGAAACGAAACCTGCCCGCGTCAGGGAGCGGGCTCCCCCCCACGTGACCGTCCCCTGCTGCGGGACACTGAGCTCCCCGCGAGGCCCAGCTTCTGGGGGGCCCGTCACCGCCCGACGGACGGCCCACGAGACCGAGGGCCGAAGGGTCGCCTCGGGGACCAGCTGTGCACTGCGGGGCCGGCGCCGTGGGACCCGGGGGGCGTGGGTGGCTGCGCGCGGGAGGCCGAGCTGTAGCTGGAACCGGACGCAACGCCACGTCCTTGAACGGGGCGCGGAGGGCCACGGGAAAGCCGCTGCCAGCGCATGAGGACAGCCCGGGCCGCGGGCCGGCCATGACAGGCCACCGCGGGAAACCCAAGCGCACGACGGCGCCGCGGTTCAACGGACACGCGGCAGGTCACGACGCTGCTGCGAGAAGCGCCATCCGCGCGCTCCGTCGTGTCCGGGTGCGCACGGAGCAACCCGGGGCTGGCGGGCAGACCCCGCGGCCTCTGGGCGCCCCTCGTCCAGGACCCCGCCCGGGACCGGGGGAGGGAACAGCCATGGCGAGAGGCCCAGCAGGGCCGCCGCCTGCCCGGCCCGGAGGGAGGACATCTGGGCAGCACCTGCCGTCTCACGCCGGCCAGCGGGCTGCGTCTGGTGCGCAGGACCCGCAGCCGCCCAGCGACTGGCCGGTGGGGACTCGGGGGCCACCCCGGGGGCCTGTGTCCCCACTGTGCGAGGACAGCGCCAGCGCCAGGCTCCGGGGAGCAGGGCGGGGCCGCGACGGGGGACGCCCCTGGGCTCAGGCATCAGGGAGCCCACAGTGACCCCAGGCCCTGGGCCGAGACGTGGGCGTCGAGGGGATGAGGACAGTGTCCCGGGGTCCGAGGCACACGACGGGCAGAGTGCGCTGCCCCGGGGACAGGCCGCGGCTTGGGGACGTGAGCAGTGGACTGCGGGGTCACCCTGCCCCCCGGGAGGCAGTCCCGTCCACTCGGCTCCCCAGGCCACCCCTCGGGCTCAGGACACCCGTGGGGACCGGATGGCGCCGCCTCAGACCAGCGGCCGCCAGGGGCCCTGCGGGGGGCAGGGCCCCACACTCAGCGGCGGGCCCGGCGGCAGGTGCAGGGACCGTCCCCGGCTCCACGACCCCGGGCGCCGACCACGAGGGAGCCAACGTGAACTTGGACCCCAAACCTGACGGCGCGTGGCCTCCGTGCTTTCCAGGTTCCCAACGTAAAACCTCACCTGGGCGAGAGCAGGAACCTGCGGCGTGACCCTGGCCGTCCGGCCCCGGCGAGGGGCGCGTGGACCTCGGGACGACCTGTAACTTCCCGTGGACGGACGCGTCTGCGTTTCCAAACGAACGTGACGGAGGACTGACCGGACGAGGGCCACGGCCCGCAGCCTGGCGGCACGGGCGGGCCACACCGCGGGGCGGGGGGCGCGAGGTGCTGGCCGCCAGGCCCATCCCTCCCAGCCGCCCTGTCCAGGAGCCGCAGCCGGAGGCTGAAGCCCGACGCCCACGCCCTCCCGCCTCGTGTTCACCGGGAACCGCGCCCGCACAGCCCAGCGGCGAGGCCGCACGGTGGCGCCCGGGGCCACCGCCCTGGCCACCTCCCGAGTCTGCCCCGGACACCCCCGCGCACCCCGTGCCCCACCCCACGCCCCACCCCTCCAGAGCAGACCCCGGCGGGAGGCGCACACGGCGGCGGAGCCCGCGGGCCTGACCCTCTGCTCGGGGCCCGTCCTGCGGCTCTGGACCGGGACCCCCCGGTCACCTGAGAACGTGGGGCCAGGAGCGCGAAGAGCGCTGCCCGCGCGGCGGGGGGGTGGCCGAGCCCCCACGCGCCCTCCCCGGTCCCTGCAGGACACACGTCCGGCCCGCGCGCCGAGACGCATCCCGCTCGGGGCCACCTCGTCTCCGCCCGGCTCGTCAGCTGGGCCGTGGCGCCGGGACCCGGCCGCCGTCGGGAACGAGGGTCGCCCGCACTCCTCCGCGGCGCCTTCTGGGGTTCCGCACGCGGACGCCCAGTGGGGACGGTGGCAGACGAACCCCTTTCGGTGCAGCGAGCGGTGACGGCGCGACACTCACGTCCACGAAGGCCGGCGAGCGGGCAGCGCGCAGCGACGCTCCGGTTTATTCACGCAGGTGACACCCACAGCGCCCGTGCCCCCGAGGCTGCGTGTCCCGTGACAGGCACTCGCCCAGGTCCACGCCCTCCCGCCGAAACCCGACACGGCACGCGCCCCGCGCCAGTCCCCGAGACCGCCCGGCCGGGCCTCTGGGCCGTGGCGGCCCCCGGCTGCGACGCTGCGAGGTTAACGTTTCCGGCCTGTTCCACGACGTCACGTTTCTCACGAGGCCCCGGTTCCGAGGGGGCACAGGCGCGGCCGCGCGACGGAGGAGTCTTCGAGGAGGAGAAGGCGCCCGAGGCGCATGCGGGCGGGCGTGGGGGCGCCGAGGTGATGGGCCGGTGTCCAGGGAAGCCGACGACGTTCGTGACACGGAGTCCGCGTCCTCCCGGGCGCGTGAACCGTGCGCCCGCGCGCCCGCAGCAGGACCCAAGCTCGGAGCCGGGAACAGCGAGGCCGGACGCGCGCGTGGACGACGACAACAACCGTGGGTCCACGGAGAAGGCGGGACCGAGCGGACGGCTCACCGTGTCCGCGGTGGAGTCCGGACGGCCTGGCCAGGACGCGGCGAACCCAGGGCAGGCGGGGGCACCCCGACGCCAAGGCGCCCGCGCACGTGGCTGGGCCGCGCCCAGCATGGGCTCCGTAACCGGAGTCGCGAAGGGACACGGCCCGGGTGGGACCGCGTCGCCCACACGTCGCCCGCACTCACCCGGCTCTGGCCGCCAGCGCAGCGCCGCGGGGAGGGGCGTCACCTCATGGGCTCGGGCGGGGCCGGACTGGCCCTGCGGCCAGGCCTCAGGGCCAGACCCTCCGGGCGTCCACGGGGCAGCCGAGCGGGTGGGCGGGGAGTGGGGCCCGGTGCCGGGGAGGGACGGGCGGGGACGGCCGCTCGCCTCCCGACCCCACACCCCCGCCCCGTCTGATGGGCGGCGGGGTGGGTGTGGGGCCGGTGGGGGGCGGTGCCGCGGCCGAGGCTGCCCGCGCCGCCCAGAGCCCGCCTAGCGGCGCCCCTCGGCCGGCTTCTTCTTCTTGGACTCGCCCTTCTGCTTCTGCTGCTTCCTCTTGCTGCCTTCCTTGAGCCCTAGGGAAACACGGCCGTGAGACGCGGGGCGGCGGCGCCCACCGCGAGGCGCCCACCACGAGGCGTGCACGGCCTGGCCGGCCCCCGCGGCCGCGCCTCCACCTCCGCCCGCCTGCGCCCCGAGTCCCCAGACACGAGCCGCCCTGCCACGGGCGACCTCACGGCACTGGGGGCGCCGCCGCCGCGCAGACGCGAGCTGCCCGGCCCCGCGCCCACCGTTCCTCCGGACGCCCGGCCCCGAGGCCCCGCCGCGCGGCAGTCCGCCTGCCACCCCGTGGTCGCTGCTTGGTCATCGAGGCGCAGGCCGAGGGGACAGCGGACGAACGCGCCGCTCGGCCCTGCAGACCCTGTCCAGGCGGGGGCCGGGCCCGGCGCGGTCCCCATGGCTGCGGGTGGACGAGCGCACGGGGCCCCGGACGGGGCGCGCGTCAGGTTTCGGGGACAAACGACCGACGCACACGGCCTGGCTGCGGCAGAGGAGGGGCCGCGCCAGGGTCACGGGGCCGGTGGCTCGGGCCTGAGAAGGGATCGATCGCCTCGAAGCGTCCTCAGGACCACGGCTCCCCCCACCCGCCCTGGGGACTCGCCCCGTGGGGTCACAGTCAGAGGTGGGCCGCGGTCCCCGTCACCGTCCCCGTCAGCCCACGCCACCCACCTCGCGCCGCGTTCCCACGCCTGCCCGACGACCAGGCTGCCCCCTGCCCGGTCGGGCTCCAGGGGCCCCGGTCCCCACGGCCGTGGGCGCCAACGCCTCGGGGAGCTGGCCTGGCCGACCCCGCGGCCCCAGCCCCGGGGCACCTCGTGGCGCCACACCCGCCGGTCACTCGCCCCCCAGGCCGCCACGGGAGACCGAGCTGCGCGGCACCGGGGCCTGGGCCGCCAGCCGGGGACGGGGTGGGGACAGCACGCACGCCCCCACCGCGACCCCTGCACTGCGGGCATCTCGGCGTCGAGGAAACCGCCAGACGACGACCTCACGGGAACTTAAAACCCCGGCGACGAGGTGCAGGACGCGGGGCTGGCGCCGGGACCCCGGGCTGTACGTCTCCCACCTGGCAGGAGCCTGTCCCGTGTCGGGGACCGTGGAGACGCGGGCCACCCCAGCTCCGACCGGCGCCCCGAGAGGCAGGCTGGCCACGATGACCGGGGCCTGGAGTGCAGACGGAGCCGGCACACGGGGTCCCCGGGCCCGGCCACACGCGTCCAAACCTCGGGGGGCTCGGGACGAGCCTCACTCTGCCCGCTCGGCCACCGGGGGCCGTGTCCACCCAGACCCTCCGCAAGGAGCTCCAGGCAGGGCCCCGACGAGAGGGACACGTCTGGGGGGAACCTTGGCTCCCCGCGGCCTGGGGGCCCGACCGACCCGCGAGGCTGCAGGTTGCAGCTCGGCGGGCGCGGCCGAGACCTGCCCAGCGCGACGTGCCACCGCGCGCCTCCCGGGGACAGGAGTGGGGCGCGCGGCGTCCCCTCAGCACGTCCGACGTCGAAGGGAAAAGGCACCCCGGCCAGGAAGCCTGCGTCCCGCCGGGGGCACGCCCCCCGCGCGCGGGCACACCCGGCGGCGGCGTCCTCGCCGTGCCCGCCAGGAGACGCCTCCGTGGGGCGGCTGGGAGCCCGGCAGCCGGGCCCCGACGAGCGAGCGGGTCCGGCTGGCGAGGAGGACGCGCTGCGAGGCGCCGGGGGCCGAGCCTCGCAGGGGGCGCGCTCTCCGCCCTCTTCAGGCCGCAAAACGGGACGTCGCTCGGTCCCTTCAGGGGGAGGCGGACGCCTCCGACTCCCGCCCCTCACGGGCCCGCCGTCTGGAGAGGCGCTTCCGAGCGTGCGGCTCGTGACGGAAGACGCCGACGGCGCGCTCGCTCCCGGGAAACACGGAAAGGCCGCGACCTCTGCATCGGGGCCGGGCGAGGCCGCGGGAGGGCGCACGGGGCGGAACAGCCGGGGACGGGCCGCAGGCCGGCACGCCTCGCCGCGTCCCTCGTTCGCGGGGTGGACGGCCGCCCCAGGCTGTTCGCTGCCCCCGACGCTGAGTCGCGCCGGCCGCGCGCGGGCATCCCCACGCAGCGGCGGGCCCGGCCTCGGGGGCGGGCGCCTCACGGGCCCGTTTTCAGCCCGAAGCAAGCACTTCGCGGACACTGCCAGGCCGCGTCCCCACGTCACCGCCGCCCGGCGCTCTGGGGCAGCTCTGTCCGGGGGGTGGCCGAGCGGGGAGCACGGAGCAGGGGCCCCGGGCGCCTCCCGTGCGCTTCTTTTCAAGAATTTTCCGAAAATGACAAACCTGGCAGGGAACCGACCGCCGGGCCCTCCAGGCCGCCTCGGGCAGGGCCCCGTGCTGGGGGCGGGGAGTCCTGGCCCCGGCGGGGACGCCCGGCGCCCGCAGAGCCGCGCAGTGGGGGGAGCCGTCCTGCCGGGGACGGGCGCACCCGGGGGGCAGCTCCTTGCGTCCGCGTCTCCCGACTCCCCGGGCCGCGCGTGCGCGTGCAGACCCCGCCCAGCCGGCCGGTGCCCGCGCCCCTTCCAGGTCTGAGCTCGGCCGACGGGCAAGGATGGACGAGGCCGAGGCCAGCCTCGGAGGCGGCCGGAGCCCCGGAGGCGTGCGGCCTCGGGGGCGGCGAGCTCCCAGGCTCCGCGGCAGGCCCGACCTCAGGGCCCAGGACGAGGCCCAGGACGAGGGAGCCTGTCGCTCGCCGCGCCCAGGCCGCGGCTCCGCTGGCAACCCGGGGCTCGCAGCGACCCGGGGGCTGGTGTGCAGCCCGACGAGCCCGACGGAGCGGGCGGCTTAGGGGCGCGTCCGGTTTCCCACAGCCGCACCCGGCCCGGCCGGTCGCTGCAGTGACCCCAGGGCCCCGCGCCCCGCCCACACCCTGGGAGGCCCGCGGTGTCTGCCCCCCGCCCCGCGGCCCCGTTGGGGGCAGCAGCGGCCGCCAGCGGCCGGCCCGGAAGTGACCTAACTCAGGGCGGACGCTCCCCCCGACTCCGGCCGCCGTCGTCAACCACGCAGACGCCCGGGCGCCAAGCAGCCTGTCTGGCGTCGGCCGCGCGGGCGGCCCCAGCCCGGGGTCTGTGCCTAGAACCGCTGAGGACCAGAGGGCGTCACAGTGGACGCCCTGGGAGGGGCGCTCGGCGCGCAGACACCGCCGCCTGGCCCCCCGACACGCGGGCCCGCAGCGCAACGGCCCCACTACGTGCCGCCCGGGACGCCCGCGGGAGCCACAGGGGCGCGAGCTCCGACGACGACTCAGGCGGAGTCCGCGCTGGGCTCTGGGGCTGCCAGGGCCACCCCGACACGCCCAGCGACACCCTCAGGTGAGCCAGAAGCTTCCACGGGGGCTCGGTCCGGGGACCGCCTGGGCTTTGGGGGTGACGGCGGGCCAGGGGCTGGGGAGCGTGCTCCCGGCCGCCACCCGGCTGGGCAGCGGGGCCCCGGGCGGCGAGCGGTTCCTCCCGCACCGGACACAAGCGAAGGCCCGGGGGCGGGAAGGGGACGCGACGCTGCCCTCGGGGTCTGTGCTGCCGGGCGCCCCCGGTCCGGCGGGGGCCTGGCGCGTGCGTGTCCGTGAGGCCAGTGGCCCCGAGCCCTGACGTGGAAGTGACACGCGGGGGCGTGGAGGGAAGGCGGCCCCCGCCACACTGCGTCCCAGACAACACGCGTCACGGCGTCACAGGGGCCGGCACCCCGTTTAATGGCGGGCGCCGGGGGTGAGCGGAGGCCGCGCCCGCCCTCAGGTGAGCACACAGCAGCGCGGGGGCGCCCGCCGTCGGGCCTGGCCGCGGGCTGGGGGGGAGGCGGCCCCGGCCTCCCTCTGCGCACCTGCCGCGAGCGCGGAGGGGTCCCAGCTGCCGGCGGCCCGGGGCCGGCCCTGCTCGTCCTCGTCCTCGCCGCCGTGGAGAGGGGACGCGTGTCGGGGCAGCGCGGCAGGCTTGTGCGACGACCTCAGCGCGCGGGCGCCGGCGGGCTGGCCCCGGTGCCTGCACTCCTCCAGGAAGGCGTCCTCGTCGGCCACACCTGCAAGCACAGGGCGGAGACCAGCGTGAGCGGCACCGCGGGGTGCGCGCCGCGGGCGCGGCCGTGGCCCGGCCACCTCGGGCAGCGGGGCCGCGCGGCGACGCAGTGACGGCGGCAGCTCCCCCCGCCCCACCCAGGGTGCCTCAGTGACGCCCTAGAGCACGCCCGGGGCCGGGTCCCCGCGACACGGTCAGCCCGGCCCGTGACCCCCCCCCCGGAAAGGCTCGGCCCCGGCCCCCGGGCAGGACACCGCCGTCCACCGGACGCTCAGCTCGGCGGGGAGGGCGGTGCGGGCCCCCGACACCGCCCCGGCCCCCTCGCACACAGCACGTGGCACGTGGCTCGGACCCGGGAAGCCTCAGGCCCTGACGTCGGCACCAGACACACCCCCGGGACGGGGCGTCGCTCGTCACGCCCCACGCTTCCCGCTGGGTGGGCGGGAGGAGGGGAAAGGGGACTGACCGGGACTGACCGGGACTGACCGGCTTCGCAGACCCTGAGCTCCGCCCCGAGGCGCTCAGGCGTCCTACAGGCCGGAGAAGCTCACGGACAAGACTAAGCCCTCCCCGTGGCGGGCGGCGAGACCCCGAGCGAGGCCCGATCCCTCCGGAGGGGGCGACTGCCCGCGGGGTCGCCGACACCGTCACACCTGCCCCGACAGGCGACTCGGGGGCCAGCTGAGGCAGGACGCCCCACCCTCTCCCCGGGCACAGCCGGGGGCACCCGCGGGTGGCTCTGCCTCTCTCCCCACTCCCCTCCCCCCAAGATGAAGTAAGGGGGGGGCGGGGACCGCGGGGTTTTAGTCGTCGCCTGGTGTAGCCGCCTTCGGGCACGGGGCTGGCAGGAGGGCAGGCAGGGGCGGGGACCACGGCTCGGAGCAGGCCCACGGGCGGCGGCCGCGGTGCTGCGGGCTGCGGCGCAGCCTGGACGGTTGCCAGTCGGGGGAGCGATGGACGGCGTGAGCCGAGACGCACCCGGCCCTCCCTGGCCAGACGCGGCCGCAGCCTGGCACCCGAAGGCTGGGGCCGACAGACGCCACCCCAGAGGCCCAGGATCGAGGCGGCGAAGGCGCACCCAGCACGTGGCGGGGCGGCCACCAGCGCCCCGAGAGCCAGCTGGGGCGCGCCTCAGGGACGTCCGACAGACACGGCCCGAGCCCCGGGCCTCGTGCCTCTGACCTCCCCGGACGGGACAGACGACATTCCCTCGAGTCTCTGCTTTGGGATCTGGGAACAGGATCTGGGAACAGGAGCGCTCCCGTCGCGCACGGAGTGACAGGGCAGGGGCCGCCCGCACGGGCCTCGCGGTGCGGGGTGAGCACCGGGCACCGCGCTTTCAAGGCGCTCGAGACGGCGGAAAGGTCTCTGAGTCGGACACCGGGCGGGGACGGGCAGACGACCAGACCCGCCACGCCGATCCCACGCGGTCCTCCCGACGCACTCCGCACCCGCGACGCCGCGGCCTGACCGCTCGACAGCACGACGAGCCCTGGACCCGACCAACACCCGGACGAAGCGAACACGCCCACGGGCACGGGAGCAGGACCGGGCAGTTCTCAAACGTGACGCCCCCAAAGTTTCACCGAAAAGACGGCTCAGGCGGGCAGCGCCCCGCACCTGCCGCGCCAGTCCTAGCGCCGTGCACGACGGAGCCGCACGGGACGCAGGGCCCGCGGGGACCGCCGCCGGGACCCCAGCGGTGACGGACAGACAGACGGGACCTCTCGCTGACCCGGTCTCCAGCCCCAGGGGCCCGTCCCACCGCCATGCTCCCCGCCGCCGAGGGGAAACGTGAGCCTGACGTGCCAGGTGTCCGCGCGAGGTTCTCGCCCAGCGGAGGAGGCAGCACCTGTGCGGAGGCGGGCACGAGGCGGGCACGAGGCGGTTCCCCACGCTGACGCTGCGGCTGTGAAGCCGGCCTCCGCGACGGCCTTCCCCGCACGCGGCGCGCCCACGTGACGCCCTGTGCAGAGGCGCCGGGGGCTGCGACGACACGCTAAGCCTCTGCCCCGCGGCTCCCTCGGCTCAGCTGTCCTGGAACGCGCACGGCAAACGCCGCTACGCTTGAGCGTCCGTAGGGTTTCTAAAGCGCCTCGTTTCCAACGACGGCACGTCCGGAGGCGTCACGGACCGCACCTAGTCGCCACGAGGGGCTGCCACGCGCGTCCTGGCAAAGGCGCGTGAACGGGGCGCGTCTGGCGGGGAGCGGCCCGCAGCCGAAGCCCGTCCCGACAGTCTTCACGCCGCTCGTCTCCACGACGAGCCCCGGGGGCTGCGCGTGCCCAGCCATCTCACGCGCCTCTGGCTGCAGCGCCCGCCACCAGCGGTGAGCACGGGCAACACCGCGCTCCTGCCCCCTCCTCCCCGCTCACCCCGCGACGGTGCCGGGCGCAGTCGTTAAAGCGGCTGGCGCCAGGCACCGCCTGGACAGCCAGAACGTCCTTCGAAAAGGGGGAAGCCGACAGCTGTGCCTTCCCTCCCCGGAGGACGCCCCCACGTGAAAACCGCCTCCGAATCGCTCGTCGTCCGAACGTAACGGGGACGTGCCACGCGCCCTGCACACACGCTGGGGAAGACGAGCGCGCGGCGCTCGTGCGGCAGCCACGTCAGCGAGCAGAACGAAGCAGCCACGAGGCGCCAGCGGAAGCCCAGGCGCAGAACCACACGGACACAAGGAGGCCACGGGTCCCACGCAGAGAGAATGCACCACACATTCGCGTTTATTTTCTTGTTTTTTTTTTTAAGCAAATGACAAAACCCCCGTTTACCAGCGTTACTCCTTAAACCTAAGCTTAACGTTACATGTTTAAACAATGGTCAAAACGCGCTACGCCGCCGGCGTTCATGCACAACTAGAACACATCCTCGATTCACGGGAAATCGAAACGTGGCACCGTGGACGCGTCAGTCTCTCACTACCAAGTCCTGGAAACCGAAACGATTTCCGCGGAAGCTTCGTCCTGGCATGTTAGGGTCACGGCGGCTGCCACTACTCGGCCACGTCTCAAACACAGTGGAGCAGCAGGTCCGTGCTGGTGTTAGTGCGTGAAAGCCACGGCCACCTCGGGTCACGTTCCATAGAAAAAGCAAAGTGCATACAGATTTACAACGATTTTAGAGACAAAAAAATGGTCCTATCGTGTGGTCCCAACAACGAACTCAAAAGTCTATGACGGACGGGGCTCCGACGAGCTGCGCATAAATACTTTAGACTGGGTACGTCAGACCAGAGTCGAGTTCATCTGAAATCTTCAGGAACATTCCTGCCACTCCTCGCCACGCGCGTGCGTCGTTACTTGCTATCCAAGCGCAGCGGCTGCTCCTTACCATTTACCGTCAGGGACGTCAGCCGGCCGTCTTCTTCCACCTCCACCCTCTCCTGGCCGTTCTCGATGATCCTGGGGGAGGAAACGCACGCAGAGTCAGTACCGGCGCGACGCGCGCGCACATCTCAGGGAACAGAACTGCCCTGGGCCCACGTGAGGTCACGCATTTGGGGCTGAAAAGCCCAGCGGAAGCCAGCTTGTCGGCGACAAGCTTTCCTCGACACAGACCTGCTGCTGACAGACGTGCTGTCTCAAGCGCTACGCAGCTGCGGACGGAACACGCGCGGACGCGGGTCGCCGAGACGGCAGGGTCTCGCGGTGGCTGGTTTTCCGCTGACCGCCCCCAGCGCCCGCGCAACGTGCCGCGCGTCACGCCCTCGCCGCCCTGACCGAGCGAGGCTCGCTCACACAGAACACGAAGCTCTGCGAGCCTGGGTGAAGGTGCCCGAGGCGCAGAGGCCCGCGCAGGGCGGGGGTGGCAGGACCGACAGAACGTGCCCAACGTGAGCTGGGGAGACCTGTACCTCTTCGTGGTGATCTTCCGGCCATTGACTATTTTAGTGGACGTCGACACCGACTTGAAGTTGCCCATCCCGCCACCGCCGAACGCCGTGGATGAGAACGAGGTGATGCCGCCGTGGCCCAGGGAGCCGAAGGAGGACGTGAACCCTGCGGGACGAGAGGACACACGGTGAGGGCGCTGGCACGGCACTCCCAGGCAGACCTCCGCAGCCGCTGGGACCCGCGGCAACCGCACGGGAGCCACACCGTGGCAACGCTGGGCGGCCCCGCAGGGGCTTCGAGGGGCACGTGCCGGCTCGTCCCATCACAGGTGGCTGACGCAGCACCGTGAACCACGGAGGGTCCAGGACAAGACCGAGCGTCTTTATCCCACGTGACAAGCGCCACTGGCACAGGATGGCACGCCCAACCTGCGGCCCCACTCGCAACGTGACCACGGGGAACGAAACCCTCGATTACAAAAAGCTCAACTTCAGGAGGAACTCCACGGAGCGCACCTGCGAAGGCACGGGTTGGGGAGGGGGTTTGGGTAGGGGCGGGTGAGAAAGGGGAAGGGAGTGGGACTTGCAGAACGTCACAGCACGGGGGCCTACGATACGTGACCGCCACGTGTGGTGCCAGGGGCACGAGACTCGCGGGGACGGTCACTTCGTGAAGAGCACACACGCCTGGCACCGCGCTGTGCGCCGGAAGCTGACGTGACGAGACGCTGTCCACCCTAACTGAAAAGCGAGAACCAGACGCGCCCTTCGAACGCCCTCACGGCCCGACTATCCAAAATGCCATCCCACGCAACACGAGACCGTGAGACAGCCGGCGCGGTCTCGGAACCCCTCTGCGTCACGGCGCGACACCTCTGAGTGCGCCGGCCACAGCGCCAGCGCTCAGCAGCTCCAGGGGCCGTGGCTACCGCCCAGGACCGCGCTGGTCGGGAGCGAGCACGGGGCCCCCGACACACTTCCACGGCTCCTCGAGGGCAGGGCTGCGCCCCACAGCCACAGCCCACACGAGGCGCGCGGGTCTGACGGTGGACGACGCTGCTGAGGGTTTCACCACGGTCCCCCCGCCCCCTAAACCGTGGGCCTCGCCTCTCAGGCTCTGCTCGAGAAACAGCGACTGCGCGCGCTGGGCGTGGCCCCCAGGACGGACCAGCGCCCGGACGCCAGTGGCCCGCGCCTGAAGGGGCGGCCCCGAGCCGCGCCGCGCAAGCCGACGACAAAGGTGAGCGGCCCGCGACCGCACAGCGCTGGACGCACGGCAGGGACGAGGCGCTGAGCCCCTGGCGGAAAGCGCCGTCCTGCCCGGCCACGGGCACAGAGCACGGCTGGCGCTACAGCCCGTGCCCGTCCCCACGGGCACCCCTGGTCGCCGGCTCTGGGCATCCTTCTACCTGCCGAGCAGCTCAGGGTGAAAAGGCTGTAGGACGCTTGCCTAGTGGGTTACTGCGCCCTCAGCCAGCCAGAGGCGCTCTCCTTCCAACCGGGAACACGCCATTTACTCAGCAGACTACACCCGGGTCAGCGCCCACAGACGTGGGCCCAGGACACGACACGTCGAGGCCATCCCACCGCGGAGCGGACACGCCTCCGACGGCCTCGCTGAGCGGGCAGGGCCGGCACCCCCCATGTCACCAGGTGCCGCAGGGCTCCTACCTGTGTCGAAGGAAGAGAATGCTGGGAAGGTCGGGAAGCCGCCGAAGGACGAGATGAACGAGCCCGAGCCGCGGCTCCTGCTGCCGCGGGGGCCCCGCCGGCCCCCGAAAAATTCCTCAAACGGGTCTTCTAGAACAAAAAAACGCATTTTATGAAATTGTCACGCAACATCTTTTCTGGCAGAGCGCTGCAACGAGGGAAAACGGGTTAACACCTCACGACCTGTGACCCCGTCGGGAACGCGCACCCAGCTCTGACGCATGCACGGAGCGGCCGGAGCCCAGCTGGCCGGGCCTGACTCGGGCAGCGGGGACGGGGACGGGGCCAGCGCCGCCGTGGCGCAGCCTTTCTCCCTCGGCCGTCCGCACGGTCAGGACGGCGTCAGGCGGCAGGACTCAGGTGTGCTCCGCGACGCCCGGTGCCCTGGCCAACGCCGCTCGGAAACACACAAAAACGGATCATTCTACCCTCGCTGTGTGACGCGCGCAGCACCACGGAGTTTGAGAGCTTGAGTTTTCTGTGCACGTGACGGCTCAAACACCTGAAAGGTTTAGTCAGTGTCAAATCTGAGTAGATGCGAGTCACGTACCGCGGTGCTTCGTTTTAATAAAGAAGTGTCACGTTGCTTCCGGAGATACCAAAACGCACCTGAAAGTAAGAAAGCGAGTCCTGACACTGCGGGGGCTCTGGGGTACCGAGAGCACTCACTGAAAACGTGGATCACACAGACTTCGGGAAACTCTGCTGAGGGTTTAGGATTAACCAGCCTGCGAGAAACGGAAACAAGGAATCCTGATCGAAGGCAGAAAGGCCACCCCGTGACACAGACGGCGGCGCTGCCGAGGCAGGGAGGGAGCTGACACGCCTGAGCAGCGACAGGAGGCGCGAGCGCGAACGCGTGGAAACCGTGAACACCGAGGCCACGCCGAAACGGGCCCAGGATGCACGCAGGTGTGTGCACGAGCGTGACCTCAGGTCAGCTCTGGCGTGCTCCAGAGGGCGGCCAAGGACGTGCCCGTGCTATTGGCCTCGGGGAGTGGACGGCTGCCCGGCGGGCCCGGCCGCCAAGCTCAGGACGATGCGGGCGGCCAGAGGCTCCGTGAGGAACCTGCGGGAGGAACGTTTAGAAACCCGCTCCCTGGGGGCCTGCTCCAAGTCCTAGAAGAGAGAAAGTGCTGGAGGAGAGAGAAAGGGACACGTGCGACACACACGGCCACAGACGAGCACGGCTGCTCTTGGCAAAAAGCCAACGCGGGAATTTTCCTCGTGGTTCTGCAGCCCAGCTCCCTCGTTTCCCGGTGAGTGCCACCCTGGGACGCGCCTGTGAAAGCTCGTTTATGAGTTACTTTACACGTGGGCTTACGGGTCCCAATGTCACGTTCAGAAGAGCGAGCAGAAAGAAAAAGAACTTTCTGTGAAAGGGTAACCTCTTCCTGAGTGTGGGACGGCTCCAGACGTCAGTGTTTTCCCATAAAACCCCAGCACTCCAGCCAGCACGTCGCCGTCTCCCCGGCACGTCCCACACGTAGGACCTGTCACTCCCGCATCGACCACCCGGGCCGGGCAGCGCCTCCCGACTCCCCCTCCGTGACCTCGGCGGGGACTCCGCGGGGCCAGCCGGCGACGATGCTGCGCCGCCACACGTGACCCCGAGCCAGGCCGCAGGGCTGGAGCGCACTGTGCCTCCCGCCACGTCCTGTGGGTCCCCGCTATGAGGATGCGCAGCCGGGACGCCTTTCGGGTCACACAGCAACTGAATCTATGGTCGTCTGAGGGCTCCGGGCGTGACTCAGCCAGCGTCCCCGCGACACCGGGGTTCGAGGGGTGTTTTTCACCTGCTCACGACTCTGTGCTGAACCACGTCTCCCGGGATCACGAAATCGCCTCCTTCAAGCTCCTTTAAAAGTCGGTCGAGAAGGACGCTGAGAGTCACCCCGGCGGCTTTCCGATCACGCGTCCTTGCATTCCTAAAAACCTCTCTCGCTTGTCATTCTGGGGACATCACGTAGCCTGAAGGACACTTTCCACGGTTCAGGTATTCAGCGACTTTTAACCCCTCAGGTATTAAACGTCACGAGACTCAGCCCCACAGGTGAAACGCCCCACCCACAGCGCCGCGGCGACACGGAGAACACGCTCCTTTCCTGTAGGCGACGCTGGTCGGTGCTGCTAAAAGCCACTCTGCTGGGGCCAGGACGCTTCCCGAGAGCTTCCACCACGGGCTGCCACTGGGTTTCGCCCTCTAGAAAGCCATCTGGGATTGCGTGTCACGAGCTTTTAAAATCTTCCGCCCCAAAACCACACACGGTTTTTAAAAACCATTCAAACCCCGCAACTCTGCTGCGGAACGCGGGCTCGTCTCAGACACGGGAACGACCGCCTGCGCAGGGCCCGCGAAGCAGCACTGTTCACAGCGCAAATGGACAACCGCAACTCTCCGGCCGAGGAGAGGAGCGAGCGGAGCGCGGCGAGCCCGCTTTCCCGGGGTCACGGAGTCTGGGCTCCGGGACAGGAAGGAGCGTCAACCGCACGTCACGACTGTGACCTCTGAAGGACGGTCAGAGCGGCCTTCCACTCGGGCGCAGGACCAGGGCTGATCCCCCCACCTCGTTCCTCTTCCCCAGGTTCCTGAGCACGCGCTCCTCGTCACTTTGAGGACTGAAAGGATGAGCCTGACGTGTACACTTCAGAAACAGAATTTAACAAGACGTGAACCGAGCCAAACACGTCACGCCAAGCCCTTCTCCCCACGCAGGGACACGGCAGCCGAGGCTGCACTGAACTGTCCGACAACCTAAGTCACGACGCCAACGTCCAACAAACGCTGAACCGCGCGCGCGACACTGAGCACGAGACGCAGTGCCCGCACGCACACAGCCGCGAGGCCAAAAGCCCTAAACACGCGTGAGACGTTCACAGCCGCAGACAGTGTCAGAAGCTTCGCCGCCAGGAGCCAACGCACACAGGCGCTCTGACCCCACAGCCAGCGCCAGCACGCGAGCAAGCCCAGGGCCACGGTGGACGCCCTCTCGCCCACCGCCCCAACGAGGACCCGGGCGAGCACAGCACCCGGCAGGGACGGGCCTGCCCACGGCTTCCGGCGTCACGACCTCACACTCAGGAACCCCGCGGGCACACAGGAGACCGGCACGGGAAAGGACGACGGAGTAACCTCAAAAGCGTCGCAGGCACCTCAAACACAGGAGAATCTTTCCCCCACACCACAGCCCCAAAGCTGAACTGCACAGCCACCCTCCGAGACACCTGACCCGCACTGACTCGCCACCCCCCAGGCGACCCCAAAACCGGAAAGTGAAACGAGGACCCCCCTTCCCTGCAACACGAGCTTCAGATACGCTGCATTTCTCACACTTTCTGGGGGCGAACACACGTGAGGCACCACACGGAGGACGCGACCCAGCCACCCTGACCTGGGGCGGGGCACCGGACAGTGGGCAGGCGGGACCCCCCGCCAAACAAGTGCACTTGCACGCGGTACTTCTTGTTATGAAACGAACCTTCTCGCTACAGCCGAGGTCTGCGGGGGCTGCCCGCTTCCCGAGTCACAAGAACCAAGCCAAGCCAAGGGCAGATGCACACGGGACCCCAACTCCGCGTTCCCAGGCCACGCGTCCTACTCACTGCCACGGGAACGACCTCACGGAGGGATCTGCGGGAACAGAGGGCCTCATCCTGCCGGTGTCCTTCCTGCTGCCACACCCGCCTGACCACCTGTTCCGCCTGCTGAGCTTCCTGACGCCTACGAGGCACCTGCCTGCCCTCGCCGCGCACCTGCGACCACCTCCCACTTCCAGAAGGAAGCCGCTCCCTCCATCGCGGGGGTTCGGTCTCCTGAACCGGTCTCTCCAGCTGACGGCAGGGTGCACACAAGATGTGTGTCCCCCTCGGTGAGCGGTGGCCACCCCGACCTCCCAAGTCGCCCAGCACGCCACATGGCTCCAGACCAGCGAGCGTTCCCACCTGTGGCTGTGCCCGAGGCACACGTGGGCACTGAGTGCCGCGGCTGAGGACCCGGGGTGCAGTGGGTGGGAAGGAACAGCAGTGACACCTGCTCCCCCAGACGGCCGCTCTCTGGACCACGGGTGCTGCCCACCCGGCCCTACGAGCGCCACACTTTCCAGACCGGAGCCAACGGTCAGCACCGCGGCCAGCGCTGCCACCAGGACGCGGTCCGAAGAGGCCAGTTTCGGGAGCGAGCGGCTCGGCACAGCGCCTGCCGTGGGGTGCGGGCCCGTTGAGCGTGCCGCCCGGACCCGGCTGCGGAACGGGAATCGGCCTGCGAGCCCCGGCGCCCGCCCTGCCCGCCGCCGAGTGCAGGCTGCGCACGGCGAAGCGGACGTACGCCCACGAGAGTCCTCGGAGAGGATGCCGGGTCTGAAACCAAGTCACGTGACAGGACACACAGCGACCGGACCAGGCGGCACCACAGTCTTCCTGCGAGTCACGGAGACATCAAGCACGTGACGCAGACAACAAACTTACCGAAGAAGTCGAATGAGAACGGGTCCCTTCCGCCGAAAAAGTCCCTGAAGACGTCATCTGGGTTCCGGAACGTGAAGCCGAACTCGAAGGGACTGTCGAAATGACTGCCACCTGCACAGGGACAGCACAGCTTTTAGCTCACGGACTGTTCAGTAGGGAACGTTCTACACATCGTGACCTCAAACAAGAAAACCCTTCATAAACCCAAGGTTCTGAAGTTCAAAACGCAAGCCGCTCTGAACGAACTGACAGCGCGCGTGCCTGGCGCGGGCCGACCTGCTCGGACCGTGGCGTTCCAGCATCTCTCAGCGGCCCCCTCGCTACTCGCGACACCTCTCAACTTGTCGCCGCCACCAACGCCACACCCCCTTGCACTTTCGGTTACGCAGCTTCACGTAAACCACGCCCGTCGACATCCGCTCATCACACGGCCCCCGTCTGGGCTGCGGGGGAGCGCCACCCCCCGGTGCCAACTGTGGCGCCGGCAGGACAGCGCCGCCCGTCACACACACGCCGAGGCCTCTCCGCCACGCAGTCCCTGCAGGCGTGCAGGAGAAGCCGCCGTTTAGACCCGAAGGCTGTTCCGCCGTGACGTCTCGCGCTGACCCGGGGGTGCACACTCCAACACGGCACTGAACGGCTGGGCATCGTTTCGCATCTAGGGAAGCGCGCCAACCCGGTTTCCAGCCTCCCGACAGGTGTGCGCTACCAAGCTCTCCTTCCGCTCCCCGATCCAGCCCACGTTCAAGGCCGCATCTGTGTCTCAGAAACACGACTCTGCCCACGACAGCCATGCAACTCGACCCCTCGTCACCAAGGCCTCGTCCCCAGACCGCCCGCCGCCCCAGCGCCAGCGGGCACAGAAGCGACGTTCACGCACCTCCACCTCCGCTGTTCAGTCCTTCTTTGCCGTACTTGTCGTAGATGTCCCGTTTCTTAGCTGTAAGTTTTAAAAGAAAAGTCAATAAAGACCAACTTCCTGTCCCTTCAATACTCAGTGACACAGCTGTTCCCAAGGAGTCAGGCCTCAAACGAAAAGGCAGAAGAGGGGCACTCTGAACACATCCCTCCTCGAGAACAGCTCAGAACAACATTTAAGTCCCACGAGGCCCAACACGGGACGACTGTGAACGTTACTGCTGTCACTCGACTGCCCCCAGAGCCCACGCGCGCCACGCAGGAATCGCTTCACAAGCAGATCCCCTCGTGAAGGTGCTCAGTGCACGTCCTGGCCGCCGTCAACAGCCGACCGGACCCCGCCGGCTCCAGGCCCCTGCCGAGCACAGCCCGGCCAAGCCTCCGTGAGGTGCCCCTGCCCCGTCCTCTTACCACCTGGGTTCGAGAACAGGAAGCTACAACGCAGCCTGTTCGGACAGGTAGGTTCTCTTGATACTGAATCACCTGTTCTCACCTCCCAAATCTCACCTCCCACAAAACTGCGCTGTCAAGTGACAGGGGAAGCAGGCATGAAAGCGAGTCAGGCCCAGGCAGCTGGTGGCCAGAGCCCCACACGAGCAGCTCCTGCATCTCTGACAAGCACGCCCGCACCCCAGCTGGGGCCGAAGGCCGCCTAAGAAACTGAGGAAAGCCACAGACCCCTCCAAATAAAGCGGGGGCGGGGGGAGTTCGAAGGTTCTCTTTCTGCCCAACTTAGAGTCTGGGTTCAGTACTCGGTTTCTCTACGAAACCCACACGCCTGGGGGTGCCAGGTGAGCGGCACACAGCAGGACGGGGCTCCTGGGGTCTGGCAGCGGTCCAGGCCCATGACCCAGCAGGTGAGCCTTTGACACGCCTCGTTTCAGTAAGACGGGAGGTGTCGGAGTTTGTGTGCTTTCTCTCGTTAGCGACAGAGCTTAGCTTGTGACGTGAGGAGCCTGGGCCACCTACGAAACGGAGGACGGGAGGTGTGACTGCGTATGGTCACGTGAAGGACTGCTGACACGCGTAACGGGTAAAAAGTGCTCGTTCCAAAACCAAAACCGTCCTTCGAGAATGGCCCTGACCGCACGTGGAGCACGTGAAGCAGGCGTCCGCTCCCTGTGGGAGGTGAGTCAGTCCCCAGCCTTCTGAAACCCGACTCACGCCCAGCTGTCGGCTCTGCTCCCCGGCAGGGGTGCCGGCCGTTTCCCTGCGAGCTGCCCCACTGTCCTCCTATCCCAGAACCCCCCACGGGCCGCTCCTTCTCCAAGCACCTGCCGGGGACACGGGAGCCAAACTGTTCCAAGGGGAGTCAGAGCCGCCCTCTCGCCTCCTGGGCCCACCCGCCCCGCCCCACCCACGCTGTGCGGCCCCCCCGGGGGGCGCCCTGCCCCTGCGGCACTGCTCACCATCCGACAGCACCTCGTAGGCCTCAGCGACTTGTTTGAATTTTCTCTCTGCTTCCTCTTTATTCTCAGGGTTCTTGTCTGGGTGCCACTTCAGTGCCAGCTTCCGGTACCTTGAAGAGAGAACAATCAAAGGGTATTGATCACAATGAAGTCCAAAACCCCGAGGGGCTCTGAAACATAATTAGGCAAGAAAATGGCTTCAGAACTGCAAACCAGACGAAGGGTGCTCTCAACTAGAAGGTCTCCCTCCCCCCCAGAATGAAATAAACGCGCTAAAGCCCAGAGCGCACGACACGAACCGGCCATGAGACGGGAAAGCGTCAAGGCCAAGGGCCAGAGCAGCAGTGAGAGCTCAGGGCGACGAGGCTGAGGAGTGCAGCGCGCGGAAGGCCACCCTGCTCACAGCGGGAGCCTCGGACCCGGGTGTCCCCACCCTCCCGTCCCGTCCCGTCCCCTCCCCACCGGCCCACTGCCTCAGAGGGCAGCATGGCGAAGGCGGCCGCCTCGGCCTCGGCAGTCAGGTGCACCACGTCCTCGCCAGGCCACTCACTCTGGGCTCCAGATCCTAATGAGCACGACAATCACGTTTTTAAATATAAAAATTTCCTCTTCTCACTAGCTAAACGTCCGCGGCATAACTTAACGCAGGGGCGTGAAACGGAGGGAGCAGGCCCCTCAAACTCTAGGACCGGAACTAACCTGACGGGCCCTTTAACACCTGCCTACTGAGGTCCAACCCAACTCCAGCATTTTAACCAAACACCTTGGCTTGTTAAAACCCGATTAAAGTTGGAATCTAACGGTCGAACGGTACGTCAGTCTCACGTCACTGTGGACCCCACGGGCAGCAGCAGACCTGACCCCTCGAAAGGGCCACGAGTCCGCCACAGAAGGTGACGGGCACACCACGGCCCGCGGCGCACAGCCGGCTGCGCACCGAGTCGAAGCGCAGCGGGGGTAAAGCGTGTCCAGGCCCCGCAACGCCGCCCCGGGCTTCACACACATGCGCTCCAGCACCGAGGGGCAAGCGCCACTGCGGCGGCCTGTGACCCAACCCAGGGGACTGGGTGTTCTCAGAGGTCGGGGTCGGCAGCCACCGCCGCTAGTCCTCACACGAGAGCTCTCCTGGCCGTCGCACGCGAACGAGCCGGAGTTCACAGCACGACTGCTTACGGCTGCGATGCTGCGCGAGAAGTGGCTGAGGCTAAACGCAGTCTGTCGGTGTTTGCTCGACCCACGCCCGCGACGGGGAAGTCTTGTCCCTGTTAAAGGCGACAGCATTTCCTAAATTCACGCTCGAAGTCACCCTGGAGACACGGAGCCACCCACGCTGTCGCCAGTAACGAGAGCGAACCCACCCTCCACCTGCCCCCGAAGGAGCCCAGGCGCGTCTTCCCTCCAGCGCAACCCTTCCAAGTGCGCCAAGCCACCCTGGGGGCCAACTGGGACGGGTGTGAGCAGTGACACAGCCCGCTGGCGACCGCTCAGGCCGACTTCCTGGCCCACCTGGTCCCACCCGAGCAAGCTGCCCGGCCCAGCTGGGACACAGGATGGCCCGTCAGCAGCCACGGGTGTGCCCACCGTGCGGTCAACCTGCTCCCCTGCAAGTGCGGCTCGCTACAACAAACTGGTTCAGAAACCCCTAATGCGCACCCGCAGACCTACTGAGTCTACCCGCGCGGACTCACTGGGGAGCAACCACAGAGTCGGTTCCGACGGCAGAGCCCAGACCCGAGGTCCCGAGGCTCCAGGCTTGCTCCCTCGTCTCTGGCTGTGCTAAACGTCGACACTGATGCATCAACGGGGCCCCGCGTCCCCGAGAGCCACCTGTGACCAGAGATTCGTCCCTGCGGTGGACGGGGGGGCCCTGGCCACAAAGGTGCAGGTGGGACAACTTCGCCGTGCAGAAGGGGCAGTGCTGCAGGATGGGGTCACACACGGAGCACATGAGCAACCCCTAGGGTGTCAGGGCCACCTCCGAGCCAGGTCACCCCCACTTCAGACGCCAGCCCCCAGGTTCTCCGGGATCATCTCACACCCTCCGTGAGTTCCGGTCAACGTCCAGCAGGAACAACCCACTGACCGAGGCAAAGGGACAGAGGAAACCGCGTGACCTCAGCCGCACATGACAAGTGCCAGGTCGGCCTCGGTCTGCCCAGGTCTGAGAAAACAAGCTAACGCAAGTCAAAGTTACACTGGGCCTTCACACGGAGACTTATGCTGCACCCACACCGCCGCGCAAGGCGCCACAAAGGGTCACACCACCCAGTCACCAGCACCCGTGCACAGACGCGGGGTTTCGGGACCAGGGTTACTTACGCCTTTTTAATGTCCTCGGCCGACGCATGTCTCTGCACGCCTAGAACTTCGTAGTAATCCACCATGGTGTGACAGGCTGCTGGGGGTCCTGCAACGACAAACCCGTGGTCAACGACGACACTGCCAAGGCTGGGCTGGCGGCGGGGGGACGGAGCAGGGGACAGAGGCGCGTGGCCCCAGTGCAGCTCCCCCCTGGCCTGGGGCCTCGGCTGGGAACAGTCACCAGCCTCGGCGCTAAGCCCCGTCACACGGAAGGAAGCTCTGGCACAGCCCGACGTGACCCAGGCTGAAACGAACGCGTGACTGAGGCACAGCGGAGGCCGGCAGGCCCTTGGTGGCCCCTTCCCTCCCGCGGGGCCGGGTCTAGGGAGCTTCAGCACGGCCTTAGCTCCCGCGTCCTTGGGCCAGGCACCGGGAAAGACGGCGCAGGGCTGCGGGCACCTGCCACCCTGCCCGCCCCCGCCCCCGCCGCACCGACGGGGCCACGTGTAACTGCCCTGTGGCCTCGGCCCTTCTGCCCCCACCGAACAGGAAGTGTACACGGGCCGGTTCTGCAGGACAGGGAGTCCAATCAGGTCCCTCCCTGACTGGCTACGGCACGCCACCAACCAGCGGCCCAAGGCCTCCGTCAGGCAGCCTCCTCCACACGACAGCACGAGACGACGTCACCACAACGGCGGCTTTTCTGCCCAGGCACCGGGCCCAAAACCCCCCATGCCCAAGCCCCTCGCGAGGCTTGCCCTGGCCTTCCCAGAAACCCCAGCATCAGGTTTCCAAACGAAACGCTGAGATGCGAAACCAAGCCCCGAGAGCACAGCCCTCCCGAGGCCGGGCGCCGCGCGGGTTACACAGTCCCCGACCGGGAACCGCTCCACCTCTCGGACGACACGCGCCGCGGGATCACGTTTCTCCTTCCTGGCGCTGGGGAGCAACCGCAGTAAAAAAGGACCTGCTCCACGGTGAGTCAGCAGGAACGCACACGGTCCGCGGCCCAGCACCGCCGACGGAGCGGCCCGTGCGGCTGGTCCGCGCCGCCGCGCAGACCCCAAGCCAGGGGCCCTGGAAATGCTGGCCGTGTCACACAAACCCCGCACGCACGTTCGGAGACAGACGAGCTTCCAGGAAAGAGAAGGCTCAGGTGCCAGAAACGGCTGGAGTGCGGCTGGTGGTCAAAGATGAAGCCCGTCCCGGGGGCTGACAGGTGCAGCAGGGATGGAGGTTTTGGCTCCTCGAAGGGGAACAAGGGAAACTCTTCCCACTGAACTGCAAACGAGAAAAAGAGGCACCTGCGCCCGTGGAGCCGGGGCCTCCTCTCCGACCGGCAGCGACCTGCAGCCCTCTCCAGAGCCACCGAGCCTCGCCCCAGGGTGCCAGAGGGGGTTAATGAGTCCCCACGCCCGGGTCCCACAGGTTCCAGGGCAGACACCACGCCTGCGGGAGAGCTGACAGCCAGAGTCCACACACGAGCTGAGCGTCAGGAAAAGGAAGAGGCCAAACACCCCCAAGAGCCGGGGATTTGAAGGGCCTGAGCGGGGGCAGGTGCCCGAGTTTTCACAAAACAGACGGGAGCCACGCGGGGGTGCGGGTGGGACAGTCTGGCCCGTGATCAGGTCGTTGTTAACATGGCCACTGGCCCTTAGAGTCAGATGAGACAGAATGAGAGTCGGCGGCATGGACGGCAGGCCCGAGGACACGACCCAGGCCAGCACCGGGGCACCAAGAGGGGCGGCGAACACCGACAGCCCGGAGACCGAGGCCGAGGAGGAAGCAGCGAGCCCGCTCGCCACGGAGCGGGCGGGACAGGCTCAGCCCGTTCCTCCTTTCCCGGCTCCACTGCGCTCCGGGGAGGAAATGACACGCGAGGTGCGCGTCGTCACGTTCCGGCTGTGAAATGGCTCCCGGGACCGAGGTGGCTAACACGGCCCCCACCCCGACAGCTGACGGCTTCTTCCGAGTGGGAGGACACGTGACCTGCGCACGCAGCGCTCTGTTAACTGCGGTCCCCATCCGTGCTGGACGTCAGGTCCCCGGAACGTGCTCGTAACTGAAGGTGCAGTCTGCCCCCCGACGGACAGCTCCCGCTGCCTGGGCGAGGCCCGCCTTCCCAGGCGCCCTCTGTCCGACGCCTCACCTAACACAGCGTCCTCCCGGTCGCGCACCCGCACTGTCACAACCGGCAAGATTCCCTCTCTCTTGAGGCTGAACAGTGACTATTCCCATCGAGGGTCAGTTCACGCTCAGATCCTGTCCCCGTGCGAGGCGCGCAGAGCTCCAGGTCCGAACGCAGGGACAGACACCAGTGGGAGACGCGAGGGCGCGTGCTACGCGAGGGGAGTCGGGAACACACACGCCTGCAGGCGGCCGGTTACGGGCGTCGCCCCCGCCGCACAGACACCTCTCTGCCAACTCAAGCCCTCGTCCTCCAAGTCCCCACAGTCTGGCTGGTCCCTGCCACACGGGCCAAGTTCGTTCAAATGGTGACGAGAGGGTGGGGGACGGAGGGGGAGCTCGGTCCTCGAGACGGTGCAGCCGTGGGACGAGAGGCGGGGACGCAGAAGGCCACGCTGGACAGGCAGCAGGTCAGGACCACGCGCCCAGAAAGCCCAGGGCGGGCATGGGACCGAGCGGCGAGGAGCGGGCCCTGTCCCCCGCTTCTAAATGGAGACCGCCCCGGGGAAAGCCCAGCCGGGCCGGGCCGCAGCAGACCGTGCACCTGCGAGGCCAAAGCCTCACCCTGGCCGCCCCTTCCACGAAGCCGTCCTCTGAGGGCCTCAGCCCGCCCCCCTGAAGCCCCCTGCTCCGGGCGGCAGGGGAAGCTCCCACCCGGCGGCCAGCAGGCACCGCGGGCGCACGTCGTGACGCCCCCACGCGGAGCACGCTGGCCCCGGCGGGCGCATCGGTGTCCTGGTCTGCCCGGCCTCCGCCGGCCCTGTCAGGGGCTGGGGCTCGAGCCCCCTCTCCGTCGCGCCCCGCAGCAGCCTGCAGCCCCGGGGGCCGCCCCCAGCGCGCCCCCTCTGGGACCCCGGCCCACCCGCCTCCTCCCGCACCGCCCAGAGGCCGTGCGGGCGGTTCTGTCACCGTTCCCGCACAGACTGCTTCCCCGGGACGAGACAGGCCGCGCCGACTCTGTGAGGCGGCTTTTCCAAAGCACCTGACGTATCCGTTCTCTCGAGAAAACGCCATCTCTGGCGACACGACCTTTGCAATGGCCTTCGCCCCGAACAGCGCCATCCTCGTTCCCAGTCAAACGTCAGGTCAGCCTGCGAGGGTGAGCGACGGCGAGTGTCTCAGCTGTCCCCGGGACCTGCCGCTACCAACCGCCACGGCGGAGTGAGCCCCGCCACACCACACCGGCGCCTTGGCCTCCCCGCGGCACCCAGGCTCAACTGCCGTCCCCGGGGGCAGGCGATGCGGGAGTCACCCGACTCCCGTCCCTCCTCACGGGCGCCCTGCCTGGAACAGGGAGCGACACGGCCGCCAGGCCTGCCTCCTCCTCCCCAAGGCGCCGCGGCTCCTCACCCCCGCCCGAGGCCAGCACGTCTCCCCTCAGCGCAATGAAGGGCGCGAGTCGAAGGATGCGGCTTCTGCGACGCAGCGGGGTGCGGCAGGGCTGCCGCGTGAGCCAGAGCACGTGTGCCACGGGGACCTCGGGCAGGCGGGCACTGCACTCGGCGCACCCGCCCGGACAGCACCAGCCCTGCCGCCGGCCAGGGGACGGCGCAGCGATGGCTCCAGGACCCTTCTGCAGCCGCGACGAACGCGCTCAGGGCTTTAAGGGGAAAGCACGGAACGTGCACGGCAGGTGGCCGTGGCGGCAGAGGCGGACTCCGAGGAAGAATCCAGGAAGGCGCCAGCGACCGAAACGCCAGCAGAAACGAGCAACGCCTCCGACGAGCTCACTAGGAACCTGCCACGACGCGAGGAACTTCGGGAACAAAGCCAAACGGGGGGAAAAACAAACAGGGCGTGGAGAACGGGGGCAACCGCACGCCCAACGGGCAGTCGGAGCGGACGGGAGGCCCGGGAGCCACGCTCCGCAGCCTGCGGGGAGCCTGGACCGCCCCAGGTCAGCGCCAGACACCGACGTGCGCGTCCGGGAAGCTCAGAGACCACCGCGCGGGGGCCTCCGAGCGCGACACCCACGCGCGTCACGTTCAGAGGTCAGCGCACCGAAGGCAAACCTTGCGAGCAGCCCGAGCAGCCCCGTCAGGCACCGGCCGGCACAGTCGAGCCGCACACCCACCGCGCACCGCGACCCCGGCCAAGCTCCGGTCCCGCACCCCGCAAACCATCCCTCGAAAGCGAACTTCCTCTGCCAGACAGAGCCCGAGGGCGGCTGTCGCCAGCAGGGAACGTCGAGTTCTCAGAGACCAGGGAATCGGCACGGCTCAGAAGCTCAGGCCCAGGGAACGGGCGCCACAGAAACGCGAGGACGCAAAGCAGAAGCCGCTTCCTCGCTCCCGACCGCTCTAACGGGCCACAGCCCGTCCAGACGACAGCAAGGGCGGACTCCGTGCCGCCCGCCTGCGAGCGCGCCCGTGCTTCACGCAAGGGAAAGGGGTGACGAGACGGCGGGGCGGGGCGACAGCGCCTGTTCCAGAAGGCGCCTGCAGCACCCGCGAAGCTAGTACTACGTGAGTGGTCGCCGGACACGAACGTCCACGGCAAACTCTAGGACAACCACTTACGAGCTTAAAGAAGCGAACGGCTCAGGCATCGCTCGTTCTGCCGCTTCACAGACGCCGCGTTTCCTACCACGAAGGCGAGACCCTCCACGAGCAGAGGTGGCGCCTCACTTCACCGCAACGCTCGCTGCAGCACGCGGTCCGGGACCCGGGACCCAGCCTGCCGCTGTCGCCGAGGCCGGCCTGCCTGCACGCCACGGGCTGAGAAAGGCGAGGACGCAGCACCGTGAAAGCTGTGCGGTCAGAACCAAGAGGACGAAGGAAAACGGGGCGGACGGAACAGCAGCGAGGAACAGGGAAGGGTCCCGAACGCGGTCCGTGGTAAGTAACGCGGCGCATCGGTAACGGCCACACGCGCCCAGGGCTCTGCGACCGCCTGCCCGCGCACTCAGCCCCGGAGCTGGGCGCCTCTGGCCCGCTGCACCCCTCACCAAGACAGAAGCCCGGGCGACTCTAAGACGCCCCGTCCGCCAGCTCCGGAACCAGTCACCCGCCCCCGCCGCGGCTCAGACCCTCAGCGTCCGTGGGCTCCACCCAGCGAACACCGCTCAACGGGACGCTCCCGCACGTCTGCCGCCGTGACCCCTCGCGGCTCCCCACAGTTCAACACGGCTCACCAACTTCGGCCCGGTTCTCACGCCGCTCGTGTCACCTTTGCTCCGAACGTTTTTAAAACACCGACGTGCTAACGGACACGTGGGAACAGCCACAAAAATCGCAAGCCACAAACACTAGCCCCCTCTTCTCCAAGGACGGCGAGCGTTAAACGGACTGAATTTCTTTTTAAAGGACTGAACGTCACGAGCGTGCTACGAAGAACCACCGTCTGCACCGCCTTCCAGAGACGACCCCGACTCGGGGACAGCATCGAGGCCGCCATCCTGCCCGACCTCGGACCCCGGGTCCACCCTACGTGCACAGTGGACTCTGCTGACTCCCGGTGACGCCCAGCTCTTCCTGGCCTCTGGCCCTGGCTGCGGTGCGCCAACGCTCCTCCCCCGCGACGCGCTCCACGCGCCTTCCTCCGCTGGACCGCACCGCGCCGACTTCCTCCCTTCACGCGCCGCACTGCGGCTCCTCCACGCGTTCCAGATCCTCAGCCCCTGGAGGGCAGGACCCGCCCCACCTCCGGACCTCAGTGGCGCAGCCCCGCAGACAACGAGGCGGCTGGGCGAGGCAGTGGCACGCGCAAGCAAGGTTAGAACCGCAGCGTCACGGAGCTGCGGTGTCCCTGCGCGTCCCAAAAGGGGAGCTAGCCGCCGCCCCGCGTACCGGTCAGTACGCACGTGCGCGCGCTGTGCTGGGTGGCACAGCCAGGGCCTGTGATCGCTAACTGAAGCCTTCACAAGCTTCACTCTCGGGAACGGACGTGCTGAGGGGCTGGCACTTGCTGTCTGTCACCCTAACCCTTGAACGCTCGCTCAGTAATTCTCCATCAGGACTTCTAAGGAAGCCGTCCCTGCTCACGGCGCGGGGTCCAGTCTTTGGTCGCCACCTGAAATGGGCTTTGAAAGCCATTCCTGCCACGTCACGTTCAGGTAAACGCTACACGTGACCTGAACGCACCTGTACGCCCACGAGAATGAACTCAACCAGTGAAACGACGCGCAACACCGGAGCCGTTTCGACGGGCACCTCACCTCTCTGTGCTTTTCGAAACCGTCAGCAGAGCAAGCGAAGTTGAATTTGGCAGATGACAAGTTCACGTGAGACAAAAACGTACGAGGACACGATAACCACGTGACGTGACGCAGGTACCAGCGGACGACCACAGAGATCACACCGCCACGCATAAACCACGTACCCCCAAACACACGCGACCCCGGACCAAGCGCACACACGCACACGCACACAGACGCGCGCGCTCCGGAAAAGGGAGCGAGGAGTCGCGAGCCGAAGAACCGTCCCCTGGAGGGTAGAGCCCACGCCGCACCCGACGGCCACTGCGGACCCCCGACACGGCCTCAGCGCTGGCAGGGCGATTTCAGGTCACGAGCCCCCCCTTTAAAATGAAGAGCCCACGTGGCAGAAGGCACTGCGCGTGTCTGGGTGTCCTGACGTCGCCGTATCCGCGCCCTTCCTGTGTCAGCAGCGGTCTGAGCCCGAGATGGACAGCGCTGTCCTCGCGCTCCCTCGGGAAGCAGAGGCCGAGCGCCCGCCTCGGTGCTAACGGAGTCACCAGACGCCGGCGCTCCAGGGCACGCCGCCCTCTCCACCAGATCGGCCAAACGCTAAAACGCTACTGCACCCCCGGCAAGCGCTAGGTGGCGTGCGCCCCCGAGGCTCCCCTCAAGGAAAGGGCCCCACGTCCCTTAAAGTCGCTATCAGCACCACCCCCAAGGGGAAACGGGCCGGGGTCCCCGGCTGCGGCTCGCTCACACCGGCAGACCCGGTTCCTCACTCACAACACTGGCAACCCGAAGGGGGAGGCGGTCCTTTCCTGCCCTCCCGCTAGGAAGTCCCCAACGCCCCCACAGCCCCAGCCTGCCCATCCAAGACTCCCGCTTTCCCCAGCAGACGCCACACACGCGGAAAACGAGCAGAGCCTGGGCACACGGTGCCCGACGCGCGCCCTCGCTGCCAGCGCCGAGGGCCACGGCACCAACGCCCGACACTCGAGCCCCCCAGCCAGCAGTCTCCTGAGACTCCTCCCCAGGCGAGTTAAACCATTAACTCGCGTTTACACGTCTCATTACCTGGGAGTCCCGGAAGGCACGATCCTGGGGAGAGTCAGTCGAGGTCGCCCTAAGTCGCTGAGATCTCCCTTTTATCACCAAAGAGAAAAGCGCAGACCCCCCAACAGCAGTGCCTGACTCAACCCCTTCCCAGAAAGGCCCCCCACAGGCTGCCCGGGCGAGCGCGGGTGGGTCTCGTGGAGAAGGCGGGACCAGAACCACCTCTCAGGATCCCCCACACACCCATGGGACCGGGGCCCGTGTACAGAGCTCCTGCCCCGTGAGGGGCCCACAGCTGAGCTCCAACAGCCAGGCGCCAGCCGGCACCTGTGAGTTAAACAGCGGGGACTCTCACGGTTTTCTAAGGGACTCGCTGAGCCAGGCCCTGCTCTCGATGGGACTTGGAGAACGCGGCACTGGGCCCAACACGACGGTCGGTTACGGGCGTGCCACCCTCCAGGCGTGCAGACTCACCCGCCCCCACACTGAGGCCGGCTGCTGCTGCCCCACATCTTGGCCAGACAGACAGACAGACAAGGTGTTACTGGACATAAGCGACCACCTTCCCACCCACGAGACCATCCTCCGTATCCTGCCACCTCGAACCCACGGAACCTCACTCCGTTTGCCGACCGCGACCGCTTCACTGCAGCCCTGGGCCGGCTGACAGTGGGGCCGAGGCAGGAGGGTCCTTCCCCCGGCCCCACGCTACCACCCACTTGGAGACCGTCACTCATTGGGCACTGCTTCAAACAACGTCACTCCAGAAGTGACATGCCCACTCAAGACCGTCCCCGTCTTTAGCTTAAAATGACGGCAAGCCTAAGCACTACTCCCGTGAACCTAGGAAAGCAGCAACTTTTAGTAAATTTTTTAAACGTTTAATTCACATTGTGCGTCAACATTGCTGAATAGAAGTTGACAAAAGTTCAATAAGAAACGACCCGTCTGGAGCAGTCCCCCACACGACCTTTCGCTGTGTGGTGAATTCCCAGAACGAACACAGAGGTAGGGGACAAACGAACCCAGACGGGAACTGCGTACCCTCCTTGTCACATCACCTGGGCACGGGCTTTGTTCTCACCCAACGCCCTGAAGTATCCCTGAAGCACACAAGGAATGCGCCGACCTCTGACTCACCGGGACGATGCCACCTACCAGACAGCGCCTGCCAGACGTCCTGTTACGGGGGAACACCCCGGCAAGCGCTCGGCTCTGGCTTCTGTGAACTGGCCCCGGATGTCACGTAGCCACCCTTCTTTGCCCGACGCTCCTGAGCTCTGGAGTCATGAATCGCAGAGGGCTCCCCGGGATACACGGTGCAGGAAGGAGGATGCCACTCCCCAGTGTTTTCTGAGCACTGAGTCACGGACAACGCCACAGGCACGCGAGAACACAGGACGCTCCAAGGCCTACCCTGGAGGAATGCACCGGGTTGCCAAGCACACACAAACACAAGCAAACCAGATGCCTCCGGTGGTAAAGGTCAGGCGAGAATTTTAAAGGGCAGAAAATCACATGCCGCCTAGGGAAGTCACCCTTCCAGACAATTGAGGCTTGCATCTGAGCGTAAAGAACCCCAGAACACAAGAGCCCACGGCACGGAAGCCGTCTAGGTGCCCCTCGATGTGGTGCCCACACAACACGGACCACTACTCAGCAGTAACACCTAAAATCTCGCCATTCGCCTGACTGACCTACAGGGTTTCACCCTAAGTGAAAACAGTCAGGCAGATACCACGTGACGTCACTTACAAGTCAAATCGAAAAAGCAAAACAGAAACAGACCTGGTGGTTGCTGGGGGGCGGGGGGGCGCCAAAGAGAGAAAGGAGGAACCCTAAGACCCCGCAGTCTGTGTGGGGACAGGCCTGCTGCCTCAGCCATAAGCAAGGGCTGCCGCTGCTTTCCTGCTTTCCACTTAGATTAGCCAAAAATTTCTTACAAACTTTAAAGGAAAAATTAAGAGAAAAACCAACCTACGCCTAAATAACACACAGCTTTGAAAATAGGGTATTAAGGATACAGAGAGGACAGAAGCTCCTCTGC
Organism: Cynopterus sphinx; assembly: GCA_030015415.1. Classification (NCBI taxonomy): domain Eukaryota; kingdom Metazoa; phylum Chordata; class Mammalia; order Chiroptera; family Pteropodidae; genus Cynopterus; species Cynopterus sphinx. The sequence goes on from CM057393.1 coordinate 446,267, forward strand.
TCTGCCAGTCTCAGAAATTTACTGCTGTCTCGATACTAATTTGCCCCGGCTTAAAAATAACTTCAAGCTCACCTTCCTTCGGCGGGATGACAAAACAAAAGGGGTCAACTCTGGTGTTTAAGTCTCCTAAGAAACATGAGGTCTAGAAAAACACCTTATAATCAAAATATAACATCCATCCTTTTTCCCGCCTGACTTACCCAGTGACTCATTTTCGCAATTAGGTTTAAAATCCTTCCCATTCCTCCTCATTCCTGCTGCTATCCTCCTCCTCGCCAACTTCACTTTCCTGCTCCTTTACCTTGTTTTCGGGTTGGACGTTCTCTCGAACCCTGTTCATCCAGGAGACACCAGCGATTGCTGACCCTGGCGGCCGACCTGGCCCGGCTCCCTACCGAGTCCGCGGCGGCCGCCCGTCAGCAGCAGCAGGCGCAGTCGGGCCCGACGCCCCATCCCACAGCGCAGGACGACGACTGAGAAGCGGACAGGCACGGAGCAGGGCTCCAGAAACCGCGCTAGAGGGCAAACTCGTTGCAAACGCGACGCTGGCTCCGCTCACGTGCTCCTCCCCAACAGGCGCGGGGAGGGAAGCGCCACCACCGGCCCCGGCCGCTGACCGCCCTCGCCCGCCCGCCCGGCAGGCACACTCCCTGCCCGCTGGGCGGGCGGCCCCGCACGCTGAGGTGTCCCGGTCAGGACCGCCCTGCGGTCCCCAAAACGACGTGCCAGCCCTGACTCAGGGGCCTGCACAGCCGTGAGGACGCCGCGGGCCGCCCCTCCCCGGGCCCGGGCTTTGGCCTCGGTGTCGGCGAGGCCGCTGCTGCCGGTTCCCACGAAGGAGCTCCCGGCTCGGCCACTCAGACCGCCCGCTCCGCAGGGGGCGCCGCGGGCACGGGCTGGGGGCGCCGTCCCTACCTCACCCCGCGGCAGGGCGCGCCTCCGGGCGCCACTCGGGCCCGACGCCGCGCCCCCCGCCAGAGGAGCCCCGTCCCCGGGCAGAAACGCCCCCCCCGCAGACCCCCGAGGGGACGCGCCTTCGCCCCCAGCGGCCCCGGCGGGCTCCCGTCCCCCCCCCCCCCGTCCCGCCGCCCACACCCTCGACCCCGGCCCGGGCCCCGCGCTCACGCGCCCGACGACCTGGAGGGTCCCCGGGACCCCGGCGCCCCGGGCAGGCGCTGGGGCGCCCGGCAACGCCCCCGGGGACGGGGCGCGGGGGGGAGGGGACCCACGACGCCGCTGGCGCCCCCCGAGGCCCCCCGTCCGAGTCACGTGAGCAAGCCCGACAGCAGCCGCCGACGCGGCGCCCCCCCCGGGCCTGGGGGCCCAGGGCTGCCCCGTCGCCGCCGGCGGCCGGGGGTGTCGCCGAGAGTGTCACCGCGGGGCCCCGAGGGGCGGGGCCTCCTCGGCCCGGCCCGGCCCGCACCCCCCCCAAGCGGCGCTGCGCGGCTCCCTGCGCCCGGGGCGGGCGGCGACGGCAGGGCCCAACCGCCGAGGCCCGGGCCCGCGGCGCCGCCGGGCACCCCTTGGCGCCCCCCCCCGGGCCCGGGCGCCGCCCCCGGCCCGGGCGCCCCCCCCCGGCCCGCACGCCCCCCCCCGGCCCGGGCGCCCACCTCGCCGGCCGCGGGCGGTGTGCGCGGCCCCGCAGGCCGCAGGGGGCCCGGCCGCCGGCACAGGCGCGGCGCCCGCGGGACGGCCCCGCCGCGCACCCCAACCGCCGGCGCGCGCCCCGCCCGCCCCCGCGCCCCCCGCGCGCCCCCCGCGCCAGGCCCCGCGCCAGGCCCGGGCCGGGCCCCGCGCCGCCGCCGCCGCGACCGCGACGCTCACCGGGGACGCTCACCGGGGACGCTCACCGGGGACGCTCGCCGGGGACGTGGCAGCGGGGACGCGGCGCCGGGACGGGCGGGGCGGGCGGGGCGCGGCGGGGGCCCGGGGCTCGGCGGCGGCGGCGGCGGCGGCGGCTCCTCGCGCTCGCCTTTCTCCTTTCTCCACAGCAACAGGAAGTGCGTCACGGCCGCTTCCGCCCGGCCTGACGCCGCGCGTGCGCGCCCCGCCCCCGCCTTCCCGAAGGTTCGGGCGGCCCGCGGCGCCGCCGCGCGAGGGTTCCGGCCCCGCCCCCACCCCGGCCCGCGTCCCCCGGCCGCTCGGCGCGTGCGGCCCCGGCACCTCCTCCTCCTCCTCCTCCTCCTCCTCCTCCTCCCATGCTCACGCGCACATCACAGACATGTCCACCTGTACCCACACCTGGCCCTACACACAGACCTACACACACCTACACACACCTCTATACACACACACACCTGTGCCCGCACACCTATATGCACACACCTACGCACACGCCTATACACACGCACACCTATGCACACCCGCACACGCCTATACACCCGCACACACACCTATGCACACCCGCACACGCCTATACACCCGCACACACCTATACACCCGCACACACACCTATACACACACACGCCTATACACACGCACACCTATGCACACCCGCACACACCCATACACCCGCACACACACCTATACACCCGCACACACCTATGCACACGCAGAACAAAACGCCGGCAGCGCGGCCGGGGCGCCGCATCGCGAGGAAAGCCGCCCGCAGACCAGGCCCCGGAGCAGCGCGGTGACAGGGACGGGGACTGCGAACGGCCCAATGAGACGCCCCGACCCGGGACGAAGGGCGGATCCCAACCCGACGCCAGCCCTGATGGCGGTGCCGGCGCTGCCACCGGCACACAGTCCAGAGGTCATGGCTCCAGCCTGGGCCCCAGCCCGGAGGCCGTGGAGACACGGAGGGGGCAGTGGCCACAGGGGGCGAGCGTGCGAGGGCGACGGGCAGAGATGTGGAGCCGCGACAGAGGGACACAGCGGCGGGACCGTGCTCGGGCCCGTGTGGAGGCCAAAGGCTGCCTCGGGCACAGGGGAAGCCATGCAGGGACACCCCATGGCGTGCGGGACGGTGGGCGGGAGAGTGGGGAGGCTGCATCCTCGTCCGTGAAACGGGGACAGCAGGCCGGATGTCACAGCCCCGTGCCCGGCACGTCGTGACTCTCAGCAGAGAATGGCTCTTCCGTGTCATGGCCTCTTTGAGACCCTGATGGAGGGCACGGGCTCCTCCCAGCAAAATGCGCAGGAGGGTGGTCCGAGGGCATGTGCGGACGCTGGCCCACGCCACCAAGCCCCCGCGAGGCCAGGAACCTGGGGAACGTCCGAATGCCGGGCTGGAAATTCTTATCAAACCGCGAGATTCGCCTTTGATCCAGCGATGATACCGTTTTCAGGAATCGCTCCTAAGACGTTTAATGCAACATAAGAGAGAAAACCACAGACCCCAAATAGTGTCGGTCACGCCAGGTCCCACGACACCACACCCAGATTTAACACCCGAGCCAACTGCCGTTTCCCGCTCTCCCAGCAACATAGTCGACCCGTCGGGTCTGGAATTTCTGGTCATCGGTAGAGGAGGGCGGCGGTCGCACAAGCAGTTTGCGTGACAAAAACTCCCGCTGCCGGTCCCTTGTTCCCTTCCCCCCACAAAACCTCTGTCCTGGGCTAGAAACGACCCTTTCGCTGACGGCTTCCTCACCCCTCTCTTCCTCCTATAAACACCCCACATTTTGCGCAGCCGAGTGCCCTTCCCGCTGGGGGGGCGCCGCGTGACTCACGAATAGCCCAGTGCAGCCGGTGACGTCGGAATTTACGCCGCTGCCGGCTGTTTCAACAGCCGGGACGGGGAAAGGCGCTCGCGAGGCTGTCGACGACGACTCTGCAGCCAGGGAATCCCACGCGGCTCGCACGCGTGGCGCCGTGGCTGCGCTGCTGACGTCAGAAACACCCGAGACCCAGCACGGGGGAGCGGGGGAGTGCGAGCCCACTTCTGTGAAACGTTCGCGCGTGGGTCTTGGCGGCGACGCCCTACACTGAGGACAGAGGAAGGGGAACAACGAATGCAGGCTCACTGGCGTGGTGCACGTGGCACGTGCCCAGAAAACGTCGCAAACCCCACGCGGCAGTCCGAGTCGCCCCAGGGTCGCCTTCAAGACCAGGTGAGGGAAGGGCGCTGGGCGGGGCCTGCTCTCGGGAGACGCGAACGGCGCGCGGCCTTCTCCACGGGGACAGTGTCTGCGACGCAGAGTCACCCTCCCCTTCCGGAGCCGGGCAAGAGACACTCACGCCTGAGGCTCCCCGTCCAGTGCAGACGTCCCTCACAAAGGGGTCCCCGCACTCGTGGGCGGAGCCTGTCCGGCACCCGCAGTTTCTCACGCCCCGACTGGCCCAACGGAAGGCCGGGGAGGTGTGGCCGCCTTCCCGCTTTCTCCGCTCTCACGTGCCGTTGCACCTCGTGTTACGTGTGAGGCTCATCCACGCTGCGCGCCGTCGCCCTTCGAGCCCGAACCGTTTCTATGAGGTCGAAGCCGGGGCTGGCACCCAGTCCGCACAGAACTTCGCGCAGGCGGGGCGAGGCGGCAGGGGGTGGAAATCGAGGGGTGGCGACCGCGCGGGCTGTCTTCCTTCCCCCGAGCGTGTGTCAGCACCACGCCGGGCTCTGCGTACAGGGCCCCCGGGAGCGGGCCGGCGAGGCCGACAGGCCCGAGTCAGCGCGGGGGCGGGGTGGACCGGCGCGGGCCGCCCCCTGGTGCGTCCTGAATCCCGAGTGACCAGCTGGAGCGTGCGCGGCCGAGAGAACTCCGGGCAGAGGATGCGTGTCCAAGGGGGGCGGGGGCGGGGCGCTCAAGGTGCTATTTTTAACCCGTGACCTTTCCCACGTTCTCGCGTTCTCGGAATGGCAACTGGATTCTGATTTCAGGAGGAAAAATCTTTTCTCGATGATGCAAAGCTGGTAGGGCTGTCGCCAAGGCCGAGGACGGAGGCGGAGACCGACCGACGCGGACGGGATGGGACTCCCTCCGGGGGAGGCTCTGCCAAGGGAATCCTCTCCACGGGCGGGGACCCCTCGGGGCCGGGGGTGCAGAGGCGGGGACAGCGCCATCTGCCTGCCAGTGACCCCCCGGGGGCCTCCTGGCATCTTCAGGTGGAGTCTCGGAACTTGCGCCCAGCCCAGCCTTTGGGGACGTCCGGGCCCCTGAGGGGACCCTGATGCCGTGGGGGAGGGGGGCCTGCATGTCCTGTGGTCACTTTGGCAGGAGACCCGAGTCACCTTGTTGGACAAGCAAACGACGCTGCCGTCGCGGGTGCGGATGGGGGGGCCCAGGACAACCGGGGGCCGACACAGCACAGGGAAGGCCGCTGTGGCCCCGCGGGCCAAGGTGGCGGGGCGGAGTGGGGCCCTCACCGTCCCCGCGGGAAAGGGCCGGGGAGCAGCGCTGGTCGGTGCACCCACGCCCCGGCCCCGGCGAGACAGAGGCGGCCAGCCCGGTGCCTCCCTGGGGACCTCACCGATGGGGCCCGAGCACCCGAGAGGGTGTCGCCGCCGCTGCTGCCGACGCAACCCTCAGGGCACAGCCGGCCCGGCCACCTGCCTGGACGTGGGGACGACAACGGCCACGACACCAGACGCGGACGCCGGAGGGGACGGGCTCCTGGAGAGCCCCCGACGCGAGGCGTGCGGGCACGACGCGGCCCGAGGAGGGGCCGTTTCCCGCGTCCCTAGGGGCAACGCTGCCTCCGAAGGCCCCGGACCGTGTCCCTCACACGTTCCGGAGGGTGCCCAGGGCGTCATCGCCTCCAAGGAACCCCGTAGGCGGCTCGTGACGGTTTCCGGCCCTCGAAGCAGGGCGCCCGCAGCTTGTCTGAGAAAGAGCCGCCCAGACACCGGCCGGCTCAGGACACCCCGCTGGCTCGCCGTCCGCTCCGAAGACCCGGCAAGGCCGCCGCGGGCCAGCGCGCCTCAGACGCGGCGGGGGAGGCGCGGCCTCTCCACCGGGCGCTGCTGCTCCCGGAGAGAAGCGGTCTCGGCGCCGCTCGCTCACGAGGAAGGAAGCCACGGCGCGGCCGCCGTGCTCTGCCCGTGGGGCCACGGGCTCTGTGCCGACGGCTGCCACCCTCTCCGGGCCGGGCGGCCCACGCCACGGTCGCCGGCCGCCAGGACCTGCCGATGCTCTTGGGGCCGGCCGCCCCGTGCCGTGGCCTCCCGCGCCGCCCCCCTCGCTCGCTCGGCGGGTGGGCAGGGCCTGCCGCCTCCCGCCCGAAGGTCGGTCCCCACCTGAAGCCGAGGATCTGCTGTCCCAGGCCCCTCGGGGCGCGCAGTCACCCCTCCTCCCCCAGGCCTCCGCCCGCTGTGACCCTCAGTTGTTCCTCTCGCCGCCCGCCCCGGTGGAGGCGTGTGTCCCCTTTGCTTTTACCCCGCCCAGAAGCCCCCCTTGCTTTCTCCCACCCCTCGCCCCCCGAGAGGCCAACGTGCAGAACAAGCTGCAAAGCGGCCTCTCTCCAGAGCGTCCTCTGCTCCGCTTCCGGCAGCTGTCAGCTGGGCTCGAACGCACACAAACGTCCCCCGCAGGCGTGGACGTTCCCGCTGTCGCGGTTGGGAGATGACGGCATCCAGAGCGGATTCGTTCAAAACCGCCAGGGTCCCCGGGACCCCTTTCCTCTGCGCCACGGACTAGGCCCTGAGCCCTAGGCTCAAGGCCGCACCCCAGGGCGCTGGCAGCCACGCCCGCCGGGGCCCACGTCTGAGTCCGGGGACGGGCGTGCCCCTGGGGAGCCAGCGAGTCCTCAGCACGCGGGGCCGGGCGAGCCCTGGGCCCTCCACCTCCCTTAGAGCGGGACAAAGCGGCCCCAGAGGACAGCGCGGCCCGCCCGCCGCTCCGGAGACCCCCAGCCGCGCGAGGCCCTCGGCCCTGGGCTGACGCGCCCTCCGCCAGGCTCCTCGTGGGGCGGGACGGTGGGGGGCGCGCGGGCTCCCCCCCCGAGAGGAGCTGTTCCGTCCCCTCCCGCTCGCCCCCGTCGCCCGCGCGTTCGCAGGCCTCGGAGGCGGAACCTGCGGAGCAGCCGGAAAGGTCCGCTCCGCTCCTGCCAGGTCAACCTGAACCCGGGCGGGGGCCTCCGTTTACCGCCGTGAACGCCCGGCTGAAGCCTCGCGGCGCAGGGAGCGGGGGGAGGCCGACGAGCCAGACCACGGCCCCCCCAAGGAGCCCGCGCCTGCGACGCAGCCGACCATCGTGGGGCTGGAGGGCCGGGGGCGTCACCTTCCAGGGAGGAGCTGCAGGCCTTTCGGGGGGCGGGAGCCTGCGGGGCCCCCGCGTCTCCCCTCCCGGCCAGAGCCCGCGACAGGAGCCCGACGCGCGCAGCAGAGCTGCCTGGGATGGGCCGGCGTCCGCCCTCGGGAGCGGGAGCCGCGGGGTCGAGGTCAAGTCCGCCCGGTTCCCCGGGGCTGAACACCGACCGCTTCCCGCAGCTGGAGGAGCCGCCCGCACCAGGGGGCCCCGCCTGGCTTCCCGCAGCCTCCCCGAGCTCGGCGCCTTCCACCGGGGCTGGGAAGGCGGCCAGGACGGGGCTCTGGGGACAAGGTCCGACGCCCTCTGACCTTTGCCTGCCGGTGCCGGGAACACAGGACTAAACCCAAGCGAGGGCCGCGCCCAGCCCGGAGCCCGGTGCGGCCGTGCCCGGGAGGACAGGCGCCCCTGCGCCCTCGCCCCGGGCTGCCTCGCCCCAGGCCACACAGGCGGTCAGCGGCCTCTTCTCACATACGTCCCGGGGGCCGCGTGGACGCCCCCCCAACCACACCTCATCCGCATTCTCCAGGTGCCACCCCGAAACCCGTGACCCACTGACGTTTCCGAGGAATTTTGTCACGGAAACGACTCGTCTTCCTAAAGGACGTCACCACGGGTAACTGCCAGGACTGAGCGGCAGCCTCCAAGGGCCTGTTCTCGTGTGCGGCGGCTCGGAGGGCCTCACGCACCCTCCAGGGCGCACCAGGCCAGGCAGGAGGACCTGGGACACCCGCAAGCCGCCCAGCGACCTCGCCTCCTGGGCCTGGCAACGCCCCGAGGGAGCAGGCCCGGGAACAAGGCGGACCCCGCCCCCTCGGCGGGAAGGCACGTGGCTGGGTCCGCGTGGGAGACGGGAGGGCGGACCCAGGAGGAAGCCCGTCTGGCGGGGCGGCCGGGACACGGGGGGCAGGCGGGCCACCGGCCGGCCGAGAGGCCGCCTGGCTCTCTGACGGGGATTTAACTCCCACTCCGTCAGGGTCACCGTCGGGGTCACCGTCCCTGCGCCGCGCCAAGTGGCCTGCGCGTCCTCGCTGAGCTGTCCGGCGGCAGAGAGTGCGTCACCCGCGTTCCTGCCCCCCACCCCGGGACCGACGCTGCCGCGTGGTGGCCCGTCCGGACGATTCAGGTCGCGCTGCGTTTCCTGTTCTCCGTTCCGGTCCCCTTCAGCCGGCCGCGTGTCTCTGCGTCACAACGGGGAGCGCCCCCAGGGCCGCCGCAGCAGGCCGCGCGCCAGGCACCACACGGCCGTCCTCGAAGTCGCGGCCGCGCCCTGACCCGGGGACCGTCCACTTTCGTTACGTTCTAGGACCCGACTCGGAAACGAGGGACGAAGACCTGGAGGTGCAGATGCCTCATGAGGGTCCCCGCCGACATCTCCTTTTACAGTCACTTTCGCGTCGCGACAGTCGCAGACACCCCCGGCCAAGAAGCAGCCGGGACGGCGGAGGCGCCGGGCGCTCTGCCCGCGGCGGGGGGACAGGGCGGCGCGTCCTCGGTGCTGCTCCCGGGGGCCAGGGCCCTGGCTTCACTGCCGCAGCCTGGGGGCCGGGGGACGCGCTGGGCCCCGCCCCCGCAGCCAGTGCCCGAGGCCCCTGCAGGAGAAACCGCGGGACGCGGGCACCGAGACCACCGCGCGCTCCTTCCTGGGACGTCCGTCTGTCCCCGCCACCTGGGTCCGCGGCACAGCCCCCTCCTGCGAAGCGCACGGGCCTGCAGAGGTGACGGGGCCCGCGTGACACCAGGGCCCCTCGGCACCCAGGCCCCAGCGGGCCCGACGCCCACGGTCACCACACGAGTGGCTTCACCCCCCCACCCCCTCCCCACCGCTCCTCGCCGCCCGTCTGGGCGCCTCCAGGACCCCGGGCCCGGGCCCGCTCCCCGTCACCCCCTCCGTCCCTCCCTCTCCCCCAGGCGTCACCAGGGGCGCTGCAGCTCTGCTCTCTCTCCTCCTGGGGCTTTACTGTCGTAAAACGCCCGTGGAGGTCGCCGCGTTCACCACCTTCAAGCGCAGTCGGTGGCACCAGCGCGGTCCCGCCGGTGCAGTCAGCTCCAGAACTTTCCGTCTCCTCACACGCTCTGCCCCACCCCAGTAACCCCGCTCTGCTCTGTCTGCGAATCGGACCCCCCCGGGGCCTCCCGTGATGGCATCAGACAGACCTGTCCCTCTGCGACCGGCAGACCCCACAGAGCACAGCGTCACCGCGTCACCGCGTCCTCGCAGGCGTGCGGGCGCCCCCTCGCGTTAGGGCAGGATGGTCCGGGCACCGCTTCCACCGTCTTCCCTGGGGTCCTCTGGCCCCGTCTGACAGCGTGGGGACCTTGGAGTCCTGGCCGGCTCCCTCCCTGCACCCACACCCCCAGGCGTGGGCGAGGAGCAGCCCGAGGCAGCCCCTCCTCGGCCCTCCCGGCCTTTAGAGCCGCCGCCTCCGGGCCCCCCACTTCACCGCGAGGAGACGCCCTGGGGTCAGGGCCCGGAACCTGCCGCCCGCACCCTCACCTGGGCCCCGCCCCGCGTCCAGGGGCCTTTGGGTGCCCAGGTGTTGGGCTCCAGCCACGGCACGGCCAGGTGCCCTGACCCCCCGCCTCCCGGGACCCGCCGCGGGCGTCCGGTTCCCGCGAACCAGCCTGGCCGGGGGGCCTGTGCCCGGGCCGTTCCTTCTGAGGCCACGCGGGCACTTTCACCCGGAGCCTCTGCAGCCTCCAGTCGAGCCCGGGGCGCAGGGGCGCGGGGGCGGGGGGCGGGGCGGGCCTCAGGCACGGAGCCCGTGGCTGGGGTGGCAGCTGGGGACAGAGGCCCTTTCAGGCGCCCCGGCTTCCGAGGCCAGTTCTGCCCAACGACACGCCCGCTGCAGTCCGCCCGGCGGCCAAACCGGTCTGCCCATCCCGCCTGACTCACTGCGCCCTCGCGGCTCTGCCCTGCCCTCCCTCCGGCCCACGAACCTCCACGACCCCTCCTCAGACCCGCCCCGGCCCCACCCCCTTGGCCAGGGCGGGAGGGACAGCCGCCCACCCAACACCCTCGCTGCCGTGGAAACAGCGTCTCCCAGGTGCCCGGGAGCAAACCCTCCCGCAGGCAGGCTGGCGGGCACTGCCCTGCCCCGGGAGGCAGGCAGTCATTCACATGTTAGTGCGAACCAGAGGCTTTCCACGACCCTGACACAAAGGGACCCATTTAGGCAACAGACCCGTCTGCGGAGCCGGGAGGCGCCGGGCATTTCCCAGGGAACAGGTCTGGGCAGGGCCTGGCACAGATCCCCCCGGTTTCCCAGAAAAGAGCCTGGAGGTGATGAGCGGGTGGCAGGCAGGCAGGGACAGGCCGCCCCCTGCAGCCTGTGACCCCGGCACCGGCCCTTCCCAGGGGTGTGGAAGGCGCCGGCAGCCTTGCCGCCTTCCACTCGTCACGTCCTGGGCCATCCTCTGCCTCGAGCCAGCACTGACCCTCGTGGGCCTTGCCCCCCGCGCCCCCTCCGGGGCCCGCCTGGCCGACACCGACACCTCACCGCGCTCTGGCACCGAGTCCGTGGGGCGAGGCTGCCGGGAGCCAGGCCCCCCGGGGTCCCCACACGTCCTGCGGGCAGACAGAGGCCTTGCTGCGGCGTCTTGTCGAGGGTGCAGGGACAGCACGCCCTTGGGGGCGGGCGCTCCAGGCCTGTCACAGACGATGGGGCTCTCAGGACCGGCCACCTGCCCTGCAGCCGCCTGGGCGGGTAGCCCGGGCTCGCAGGGTCCCCCAGCCGTCCCCTCGCTGGCCTGAGGCCGCATGCGACCTGGCCGTCACCCCGGGTCACCCCGGGCCTGGCCGGCCGGCTGAACCTGCTCCCCAGGCGTGTTCCCGAGAGGCTCCGTGCCAGCCGCGCTCAGGAAACGTGCGAGCCCCGTGAACCTGAGGAGAATTAGCTGGGAAACGGGTAAAACGGGAAGGAAGACCATAATTCTCCTACGGGAATCGGAGCTTAGTCACGGACGCGAAAACGTCGCCGGCTGGGCCCACGCCGCCCCCAGCGCGGCGCGTCAGAGCCGGGGGGACGTGGGAGGACGCGGGAGGACGTTTCCGGGAACTGCGTGGCTGGTGGCACGCGGGACAGGTGGCCGGGGCCAGGCGGCCTGGCGGGGGCCGCGGTCCTGCCGTGCGCCTGCGACGGCCCCTCTGCTGCTGCGGGCGAGTCGCCCGCACGCACGACCGGCCCCTGCCCAGGTGCACCCTCCGGGTCCTGAGGGGTGTCCCCGAGTGACGCGCTGGCAGAGCGAGTGTCATGTCACGTGATGGCCTCCCAGAGGCGGTCGGTGTCTGCCCTGACCTCCGGGGCCCGTGAACACGGCGACACTTCGCGTCCCTGACGAACCGACGCTTCGGGTCACCACGGCGACAGCCCGAGGAACGCTGGGGGCGTTTTCAGGAATGGAGTCCTGGCCCGAGCCTCTCACGTCACGGCGGACCGAGCAAGCGCTCAGCCGGTCCTGAAGCAGCCAGGCCTGCGCCGCCAGGGCCCTGTCACACGGCAACGCTCGCACCTGCCGCCACGGGCGGCCGAGACGGGGAGACCCCGTGGGACAGAAACGCCGCGACGGACGCCCGATTCCAGGAACCGCGCGCGCTCAGGGTCCCCGGCGTCTCGTTCCCGCGTCCGGAAGATGAATCCCTGTCGGGAGCTTGTGGCCGAAGGGCCACCACGTCCTGCCGGGGCCCTCGCTCCCGTGTGGCCCTCTCCAGCCCCGGCGGCAACAGGCCCCTCGTCGCCACGGCGAGCGCCTCTGGAAACGACGACGTCCGGGGCCGGGTGAGGCCGTGGGACGCAGAGCGAGTGCACGTGGGTGGGCCCTGCCCCCCACGAGGGCACGATGGGGGGGGGGGACAGCAGTGACGGGGAGGAGCAGGGTGGGGACGCAGCGCCCGGCGAGGGCTGAGGAAGGTGCGGCTGGTCCCCGCCTGCAAGGAGAGGAAGTCGGTCGGGCACGGGGGTGGGGGGAGGTCCTCCCGGGGTCACGCAGCAAAGGGCCACCCGGGGTCGGATGCCAGCCCGCCAGGCACGGAAGCCGCGTGGCAGCTGGACACGGCGCCGTGGGGGCAGCGTGTCGGAGGCCGCGCCCGGCCGGCGCCGGCCTGACTCACGGGGCGGGCCGCGGCCGCCAGCCACGGTCACGGCCACGTTTAGCCCAGCGAGGCCGCGGGGCCTGGGCCACCCCTGGTGACGGCCGCGGGTGCCCCGCGCCTGGGCGCCACAGGGTCACCGTCCGGAGCCGCCCGGCCCGCAGGGGGTCCTCTCGCCGCCGCCACCGCACAGAGGGGGACTGAGGCTCGGAGCGGCTGAGCAAGGGGCCGTCCGAGGCCAGACCTCTGGCCTTCGGCCGGTCCCAGGGCCAGCCCGAGCCTGCCCACGCGGCTCACCGGTCTCCTCCCCGGTGACGGCCACACCCGTACGGCGCTGCTGACGGCAGCCCATGCACAAGGGTTCTGGAATGTTCTGGGACCTGTAGGGCTTTTCCACCCCGGCCTTCCCTCCCTCCCAGCCAGCCCTTGTGGGCGCCGTGCCCTCTGCAGGACGGGGGCCCCGTCCCCGGCCTCGGGCACGTCGGGGACCTCCGCGGGGACGTGAGCGAGGAAGGAGCGGACGCGCCTCTCGTCCTGCGCCCGCCGCCCGCGGGCCTCCGAGGACACCACCCGGGAGGCCGGTGCCCTCGCCGGGACGTACATAATCAACACCGCGGCTCCCGCTACCGACCGGATTAAATGCTCCGCGGTCACACGCGGCCTGGCCTCGCGCCGCCGCCCGCTCCCGAGAAGCAGATGCCGCAGCACCCGAGAGGGGCCCGCTGGGCCGATCACATCGGGTGCAGCGAGGGAGACGGAGCCGGGGCGCCACCCGCCGGGCCGCCGCCCACACCCACTCGCTCGTCCTGGGGCAGAGGGCGGTGCACCCCCGCCAGGGCCGGGCGCACGGGCCGCCGCGGTGCTGCGGGGCCGACCCGGCACGCAGCGGCAGTGACAAGCCGGTCCCCGGATGGTGCCGCGTCCCATGGGGGCCCCCACCCCAGTCTAGCGGGAGAGGCAGGCGAGTGGACAGGGACAGGCACCGCAGGCTCAGTGGGCGCTGCTGAAAGTGGGGTCTGGGGAGGCCACTGCCGCCCGCGCCTGGTGGTGCCGCCTGGCCCCGGGGTCCCCCCAACCCGCAGAACCTCGTGGCCACCGTGGCCGGCTGTGGGGCCTCCAGCAGGATTCTCGGGATGTGACCCGATCGTGGCCACAGGCACTCAGCCGGGGATGACATCTCGGCGGAGACGGGGTCCTGGGCGGGCTGGGACCCTGCTGGGCTGCCCGCAGCCCTGTGCGAGACGTCTTCACCCCCAGGAGCTCCCACCCGTGCCTGTCGCCCCACAAGCTCGTGCCTGCGGCACTCTGAACCCATTGCGGGGCCGCCCCCCAGGCCGGGCTCCAGGACGGCCAGCAGCGAACCGGCTCGGTGTGGAGGCTGGGACCTGGCACCTGAGGAAGGGCCCCGCCCCCACAGCCCCCGACACCCTCCTCCCCCCGCCACGCAGGCACCCCGCCCGGTCCTGCTGAGCTCAGCCGCTGTCCCTCCCCGAGAGCCCGGCCCCACGCCACACCAGGGGGTCCCCTCCCTGGAGCCCCCATCCCACCCCGCGCCCTCACGGTGCCCCCAGGGACCCCGCAGAGCCACTGGGGACGTGCTGTCGCCCAGACCTAAACTCCGAGACAAGGTGTGGCTCGGTCAGTGGAGCTGAAGGGACAGGCCCCACACGGGCACCGCAGGGCGTGCTCAGGAGGGCACAGGTGTCCAAACCCCGTTCAGCATGGTCTTGGGGGTGGCAGAATCCTGCCCGCCCGGGAGCGTCCTTCCTGGTGAGAGCCCGTGCTCACGGCCTGGGACCCGCGGGCAGTGCGTGGTGACCGGTGGCCCAGGGGTGCCCGTCTGCCTGGGGCCACGCGGGGCAGGACCACGCAGGGTCGGCCGGTGACCGGAGCTGCACGCCCGCAGGCCGACCCAGGAGACGCCCCCGCCCAGGGGATCTGCACCTTTCACCACGACACACCGGGACGCCCTGTCCGAGGCTGGGGGTCCGCCCAGCAAGCCATGGGGTTGGACGAGGGATGGGGTGCCGGGGACGGGGGCGCCTGGTGTGGTCGCGACTTCAGGGGGAGGAGGGAGGAGCCCGAGGTCCCGCCCGGCCTGTGCGCCCCGACCTGTCCAAACGCCAGGAAGTGGCCCCGAGGGGCCTCCGGTCAAGCGGTCAGCGCCCAGCCCGCCGGGCCTCTCGTGGCGACCTTCCCGAGGGACACGACCCTCGGCTCCCCGCAAAAGCGTAAACGAACCCCCCGCGGCACGCTCACCTCAGGGGCGTTTCTCGTGCCCCCCCCCCGCGAGCGCGGGCGTGCGTGCCAGGGGAACCCCGGGACAGAACCGGGGACGTTCGGCAGCTTTGGCTTCACCCGAGCTGACCAGGATGGTCTGGGGCACGACTCCAGCACGACCTTGGGGAAAACACTGAATGCGAACGTCGCGCCGTGAGAGCACACGCGGAAGGAACGAGCTCAGCGTCGCGGAGGAAGGCGCTGGGGAAGGGCCGTCGCCCTTCCCTTCAGGCCTGGGTGTTTCCAGAACACGAGGACAGCAGTCACACGCTACCCGAGGGGGTGGGGACGTTCGACGTGAGAAACCCCAGGTGAAAGCAGAACCGAGGACGAACCCCACCGTGTTATTTCGGCAGACCGAGACCACGAATGGCGTTTAAGCACTTAATTTATTATTCAAATTAAGAAATTACACATTTTGTTCCGATAATGGTCATTGTCTTAAAGTGTCGCTCAGTTTCCCGCGTTTAAAAGAATATTGCTAATTCTGGTCACGCCGACAGGACAGCCCGCCGAGCTCCAGTGACAGCAAGACAGCAGGCAGGAGGGGGAGGGAGGGCCCCGCGGCCCCGGCCCCGGCCAGGCCGTCCTGGCCGCCGCGCGGGGCGCTCTCCGCGGGCACGGACCGGCACCCGCGAGTGCGGTCCCGATAAAGTGCCTGTGACGAGAGAATCCGGACACCCCCCGGACGCGAGTTTGGGGACCGTCCCATCTTCCTTCAGAGCAGCACCAGTGAGGAAGCAGAGGCTGCAGAGCGTGGCGCGCCACCCCAAACCTCCGGGTGACCGGCGGGGGGCGGGGGGGCGGGCCGCAGAGCCACGGCGCAGCCCGCCACTTTGGTTCAAGTGACGGGAATGGACGCTCGGTGTCTGTTCTCCCCAAGCCGCCATTTACTGAAGGTCACACAAGCCGCCATTTACTGAAGGTCACACACGTCGCAGGAACCAGACGGACCGCGCCCTCCCTGCACGCTCTCCAGGCACCAAGTGGGGACAAGGGCCGGGGGACGAAGCCGCGGCCCCACGCGGCGCACCCGGACCCGCGGACACGGCTCACTCCCGGTGCGGGGAGCACGGGGAGCCGCCCTCTCCAGTCTCCAAACCAGCCGCTCGGGAGGGGGCAGGACAACGGTGCCTCTGGGCGGCCAGTGAGGCCTGTCACAGTCCCACCGCCTCCCAGGCCGCGCCGCCCGCTCGGCCGCCCGCCGGCCCAGGAGCCCCCCGCCCGGGAAGGGCCCGCCCGGCCCCCGCAAAGCCAAAGCTGCATCTTTGGTGAGCTGCGCTGAGCCGCCCCCAGCCTCACACCTGTGCTCCGGGCAAAATCACTCAACGAGCCGCGTGGCACGTAGCATGTCGTTTTAGTTGTTTGAAAAGCAACGTCCGTCCAGACGAGGGACTTAACACATCGTTTAAGGGCTGAAGGGGGACGGCGGGACGGGGGCCGCGGGAGGGCGGTGGCGGCGCGGCCGGAGAGCTGCTCTCGCCGCGACGCGGGCCATCAGCTGAGCTCGAAGCCGGCCGCGCACTCGATGGCGTAGAGCAGCTTGCTGCGCAGCAGGGCCTCGTCCTGGAACTCGGGCAGCTTCAGCAGGTTCATGCAGGTGCTGGCCGTGGGCAGCCGCTCCAGGTCGCAGCCCCCGTGGTGGATGCAGAAGGCCGGGTACAGCTCCTGCGGGACAGGGGCGCGGGACGCGGCGTTAGCGACCTCCACGTGCTGCAGTGAGAACCCTGCGCGGCGGCGGCCCGGTGGGCCGGCCGCGCGCTCAGCTGCGCTGTCGCAGCCGCAGGCTGGACCTGGCACACGGTCTGCGCGGTGGGCAAGGCTGGGTGCACAGGCGCAGCCCACACGAGGCCGATGGACGTCAACGTCACGTGACACACGTGACACGGGCTAAAGCGCCCCGTCCTTTGACCTGATTACGTGCACGTGCTACTTGACGCGTCTCAGAAAACGTCAGAGCAGGAACCGAGAGAGGAACAGAAGGAACAGGGACCGCGTCTGTCACTCTCCAGCACCCAGAGGAGGTGAGGGCGGCGAGTCTCTCGAGTGCTCGGATGAACTAGGAACGGGGCGTTTTGAAACGGAACAGACACCCCGAAGGCAGGGGCAGTGAGTGCCGGGGAGGGTGAGTGCCGGGGGACGGCGGCCTGCAACGTGCGCTGCAGCTGAACGCGCATCTCAGCGCCTCTTTCGTAATGCTAATCGGGTTTCTGCCTGGAACGGGGAGAGTAAAAAAGATGAAGTTCCTCACTGAAACCGGAGTCAAGGGCACCATTTCGCGCACAATTAAATGCAGGACACCGGGAATTTGCATTAATCAGAGTAGGAAGAAGCATCAATTCGCCGTGTGGCCCGGTGGCAGGCGAACAGCACTTTAATGATTTTTGTGTCTGTAACAGTCACGTCCGTGAAACACATCCAACTTTAATTAGCTGTAGCCGATGCGCTCCCTCCCCAGTCATCGGGCACGAGGGGGTCCCACAACTTTTACATCGCGCACGCCGCCTGCTACGGGTGCTCCTCCCACCCGAGACAGGCTGCTCTCCCCATCTGCATGCCGCCAGCCCTCCCGGCCCGCACCCCCGCTGACCGGAAAGCACCAACACCACGGTGGTTTTCCCAACTGGAGTCTAACTTATGGTAACTGCAGAAACGTCAGAAAACCCTTAAGCAAGCCTCACGTTTACGCATTTACGGTCACTCAGACAGACCTAAAATGGGAAGGACGTGTCCCGGCTCCCCCAAAAGCAGGTTCGCGGCGCGGTGACAGCCGTGCCGACTGCAGGGCTCGCCTCGGGGTGTCAGAGCTAGCTCTGACCCCTCAACTCCCCCGCCTCACGGCCCGGGCACTCCCACGGGACTGCTCAGGAACAGGTCCTCGGCTCTCCCGGACCTGGACCGTCCTCGCCACCCGCTCCCCCCCCGGCCGTCTGACCCAGGCCTGGCCCTTCCAGCCAGGCCCCTGGCTTCTCCTGTGGCTGCCGCAGGCCTGACCCCACCAGGCGGGAGCCCCAGGGCTCCTGGTCCCCGCCCCTCCCTTCTTAGAGAGGTGCTGCGCTTTCTTTGAGGTTGGTGTTGCTTTGAACCTGGAAGATTCTAGAAGCCTCGTGCATACTAAATCTCACTCCGAAAGTCACCTCTGGCACGAAAGCCCTGACGTGAGGGTGTG
Organism: Cynopterus sphinx; assembly: GCA_030015415.1. Classification (NCBI taxonomy): domain Eukaryota; kingdom Metazoa; phylum Chordata; class Mammalia; order Chiroptera; family Pteropodidae; genus Cynopterus; species Cynopterus sphinx. Next base: position 463,986 of record CM057393.1, read on the forward strand.
ACTGCCATGGCCGTTCACAGCACCAAGGACAAAGACCGGTCGGCAGAGAGCCCGCCAGGGCACCCTTACGCGTGCCCCGCGCACATTGCACCTGCTCCTTCCCAGACCTGACACGCCGCGGAGGCCAGAGCAGGGACGCGAGAACTCCACGCAGAACCCGCTGTCTGTGGGGGCAGGGCGACCGAGCCAGAGGTCGCCTGGTCTTCCCGAATCGCTTCTCTCAGGTGCCGTCGCCTGCAGGCTGTCCCCTGGCGCCGCTCTGCGTCAGCGTCACTGCGTGCGCCCCGACACGGTGAACGCTGCTCTGCTCTAGTGCACGACGCGTGAGGGGACGCTAGCTGTCCTTCGGCCATTTTAATTGCTAAAAACACCGGGCTGACCTGTCTGGGATGGACGCTGATGATCAGAAGTGGCGACCAGGCAAACCGCACTCCTGCTCTCACGTCACGCCTCCCAACACGCCCTGCCAGCGCTTCTGGCTCGTGTTTTGCTTAGTTCTGTAGCAACGCGGGCCTGGGCGTAGACAGACCCGGGAGGCTGACAACAGCACCCCGGTCGGTGCGGCAGGCTGTGGCCTGCTCACGGGCCGCCCCCAGGGAACGCGGAGCGCCCATCCGTCTGGCCGAAAGGCCAACTCGACTCGCACAGCTAACAACGTAGTGAAAACAACACACTCGGCGCTGTCAGAGCACTAACCACACGACCTCACACGGCCGCACCTGCTACCCTGCGGCCTTCCCGGGTCACGGCGGCTTTTAAGGGAAGGGGCACCGAGTCGCGTACCTTAAACCCCAGGAGCGGGGGTCGGGAGCAGCTCGTGACAAACTTGAGCAGCTTGCGCTTCTCTTCGTCCGTGAACCCTTCCACGACGCGCCAGAAGACCTTGATCACGGGGTGGTCGGCCGAGTAGCCTCCTGTGACAGAAGGAACACGTTTTATGAAAGCGAACGAACAGCACCGACGTGCAGGGAGACCGCTTGTCCTCGTGCCCGTCACACTGGTCAGGGCACCAAGGCCAGAACGAGGGACGCCCCCGTCACGAGACGACCCGGCCGGAAAAGACGCCGCCAAGGGCCGAGCGAGAGCCCGGCCTCCGCTGAGTAGCAGGCCCGAAGCGACAGGGCTGTCACGAAGTCGCAGGTCGGAAACGGTGGGTGCTGGGACCCTCGTGTCTGACGGAGCCAGTTATTTTGGCAACACGACCTCGGTGTCCAATCCGGGCCATGCCCGTCCGCTGACAGGTAGGCGCCCCGGCCGACGACGAGCCCGGCGCACGGTCAGCCCCGCTCCAAGTGCGGGATCTGCCGCTGGCAGCTTTTAATCTAGTTAAGTGCTTCCTAAAACCGAAATAATTGCGAGACATTGTCCCCTCCTTGTTAGCACACCACAGAAATAACATCAATAAAGTATCCTAAGTGCATTAATTGGCACCGAAACGGATACGATAACACGTGAGACCTGTTTACTGGAATGGCTGAGGTCATTCAAGGTGTGGGCCCCAGTGCAGACTGGGTGATGCACACCACCCAGGACAACTTCTTGGCACAGGGAAGGCGGCACTGATTTCATTTTCCTAAACGTATGACTTAATAGTGGGGGCGGCGTGACCTTCGTGTCGTGTGCCTTCACACAGACGCCAGAGCCCAGGCCGAGAGCAGCGCGAATCAGTTAGAGAGGCGACACGGGCACACGTTTCGTGCCCACAAAGCCCGTGAACGCGCGTGGCAGATTTCCAGCCTCTGCCGCCGTCACCACCATCCAGGTCTAGGGCTTTTCCATTTCCTCAGAAAAGGCACCCCCCACCCCCCTGCTGGGCCCGGCCGCCCCGCAGAGGTGCCGCCGATCGACACCCGCCCCGCCGTGCGGCCCCTGCAACAGCGCCAGGACCCGCGCAGGGGCCCAGGTTGGTTTCGGGTTTTACACTGAGGTAAAGCACGTCAGACTCAGCATTTCAGCCGCTGTTAAGGTTACAATTCGGTGGCGCTAGTCACATCCACGCTGCTGTGCCACCTGCTCTGCTGTCCCCAAGCAAGCTTCCCCTTCCCTGAGACAGGAGCGCCGACGAGCCGCCCCCGCCCTCCCCGGTCACTGCTGCTCCGCGCCGGCCATCCGGGACCGGGCCTGTCCCGGGACCTCGCGGGAGCCGAACCACGCGGAGCAGGCCCTCCTGCGAGTCTGCTGACCGCGCGCGGCGCAGCGGTTTCGATGCGCATCCCTGGTGTAACGGGCGCGTGCATGTCCCTCCTCCCCTAACGCCACCCCGTGTGCGCACAGGCTGCGGGGAGCTTATCCGTGCGTGGTCGCGGGCACGTGGGCTGCTCCAGCCGCTGCTGATCGTAAGGCTGCTGCGCGTGCGACACGCGGGCCCCGTGCAGGCCCCGCTTCCGGCCGCTCTGGGCGCGTGCCTGGAGTGGGGCGGAGCTGCCACCGCCCCCCACACTTGTTTTATCCGTGCGTGCGTGCGTGCGTGCGTGCGTGCGTGCGTGCACAGCAGCCATCCTGAAGGACGTGACGTGGCCCCACTGCGGCTGAGCTGCGTCTCCCCCGCGGTCTGTGACGCCGAGCATCCTCTGGGCTCCCTGGCCGTTTGCAGGTCGTCTTTGGAGAGAGGTCCGTGACGAGTCCTTTGCCGTCCCGGGCCGGGCTGGCTTTCTTGCGGAGCTGTACGGTTCTTCGCGTGCCCTGGATCCCAGACCCCGGTCGGCTGGGATTCCCAGGTGTCGCCTGCCACTCTACAGGCCGCCCCTCCGCTTCCTCAGCAACGTCCGTTCACGCGGTTCGTCACTTTGGCGAAGTATACTTTTTCCTTTCGACACGTATGCCTCTGAGGTCCGAGAATCCCCTGCCAAAGCCGAGGCCGCGAAGTTTGACCTGTGCTCTCCTAGGCGTTGTACGGGTTTTGCTCTCACGCCGTGATGGCTGATCCATTTCGAGTTAATTGCTGAATACGGTGTGAGAGGGGGACAGCCTCATTCCGCTGCAAAAGCCCAGCTGTCCTACAGCTAACTTTTTAAACCGCCGCGACTGTCCCGGCCTCTCCCGCTTCGCATCCCCACCAGGCAGGGGGCGTCCCGTTCCCCGCGTACCCCACGCCTGGCAGCCTCCCCTCTGATCGCGGTCATTCCCGAGTGTGCAGCGCTTCCAATTAGAACACAGTCTCCCTCTCCCTAACGATCAGGGGTCGTAAACTTCTGTCCTGGGCACATTCGCTTACTGGCCCTTCACATGTCATCTCCGTGGGCGAAATGCGTTTTCTGGCCCGTGCTTTTAAAGTTGGTCATCACTGAGCTGCCAGCGTCAGTCCTTCTCCCACCGTGGACAGAGTCCATATTAGATACGCTGCTTCACGGTGTTTCCTCCCAACCCGTGGATCATCTTCTCATTTTTTAATGGCATCTCTGAAGCACAAAGGCCTTGATTTTGGCTTTTTTTATTCGGATAATTAAGAGAAACAAAAGTTTACTCTCAAAGTTAATGAAGAGCAATTCACGCTAACCACACAGAACACATGCTATGAATCACCCGTCACCACGAACGACGTGACGATACTAGAATAGACTATTACTAAGGAAACACAACAGTGATTTTCTTCAGGATGATTGTTTTCTTTTCACTGTCCTCGAGTACGTATAATGTGGTTAATTTTTTAAAAAATTACAAACGCCACAAAGGTATACCGATTCCGACTCTGAATAGTCTCACTGTCGTTTTAGTCCGTTACTTCTCTGACGGGTAACGGTGAGCATCTTCCTGTGTGCTCACGGGCCGTCTGTCCACCTTGTTCTTAGATTTGCATTTTCTTGAAGAGCAGAAGCTTTCAATTTTCTTTCCATCAAAAAGTAAATATTTGGACGAGGTCCAACTGTGAGTCTTCCCTTTCGTTGCCAGTGGGTCTGTGGCTGGCACTGCTTTTAGACACAGAAGACCGGAAAGAAGCCAACGCCCATGGGAGACACTTAAGACGTGATGCGGAGAGAACATGAACGAGATGCCACAGCACAGCGTGGCGACGAGGGGGTCAGAACTTGATGTGCATGTGGGTGTCAGGGTCACGGACACCGGGCTCCACGTGGGGGCGGGGAGGGGAGAAGGCCGGAGGGGCTCCCGGTGGGCCGGGCCGCACGGGGTTAGAGTGCGTCGCCCACACAGAGAAGCACGTTAGAAACCACCCTGGAGACCGGCCCGGGGGGCACCCCGTCAGGGATAAGTGACGGGCAGTGACCACGTACCTGAGTAGTTCGTGAAGGATCGCAGGTCCTCCAGACTTATGGGAACTTGTGCACCAGAAATCAATACCTGGAAGGAAAGGTCACCTCGTGAGACGGGGGAGCCCAGGAGCTCGCGTTCGCACGCCGGGTCGCAGCGTGGCTCCGTGCGTCAACACACCTGAATCTCCTGCTGGTCGAACATGCGCAGCCACTCCAGGTTGACCACGCTGGCCAGGCCCTGCCGGAAGGCCAGGCAGTGCTGGCGGATCTGCCTGTTGAGCCTATAGTCGGCGACCAGGTGGATGTAGGCGATCCGGTTGGCGCTGGTGACCGGGATGTCCTTCCCGCCGCACTTCAGCTCCACCACCTGGAAGAGGAATGCGACGCCTTAAAACCCACATGCAGGGGTGAGCAGGACCGAGAGCACGCGGCTTCAAGGAAGCCCGACTGTCGCTCTGCAAACGAGGACCGGAGCGAAAAGCAGCCTGTGCCCACCCGCGGGCTCAGACTCGGGGACGTGCCTCCGACGGTCTCCGGCGCTCGGCACCTCACTCTGTCCCAGGACCACGGACCACCTGCCTCCCCCAAGCCCCAGGCGACGGCGGTCACGGCACTCCCATTAAGAAATCAGAAGCCACGTGGTGGAGCAAAGGTGCGGACCCAACGGCCCACCTGAGTCAGGGGTGCAGGGCTGCGCCACGCGCTGCTCACAATCCCCGGAACGTCACAACGACAGTGAGCGACTCAGAAGTGACCTAAAGGGCAGAGACCAGTCCACCTCTACGTGCCTGGACAGGGTGAGAGGCACGGCCTCTGTCACTGGAGAACCAGGCTCACAGGAACTGCACGTCTCGACCCGGCCACTAAGCACTCCTGGTGGCATCGGCCGCTGTGCACCTCAGTGGGTGTCCACACACACCCACACCCCCTGCCCGAGCTGCTTCTGCCATTAATAGACGGTGGTTCCTGTGTCCCTGCCTTACACCTGCGATCACGTAAGCGCACGCAAACGGAGGAGACTGACAAAACCCCAGGGACGACTGTCAACGCCTGCACCTGACAGGAGTGTGTCCTGTCAACTCCTGCTTATAGGGCTTAGACAGAAGAAACGCGTTCTCGAGGCGTGTGAATGAAGCAGTTTACGGCCCGGATAAAGGACTTTGTGGGGGCCTTCGGGGCTCTTGGTAGCCACCACACCGAGAGGAACAGAGGACACCGCGCCCTCTGGACAAGGGCGTCCCCCAGCTCCTTCGGACCGGACAGGACAGAGAGGCCACCCCGCGGCGGCTGAAGGGCTTCCGCACGCCGTCCGGGGCCCGGAGCAGGGGCTTTCTCCGCTCTGCTGCTTTCGGTTCTGCACATGCCAGATGGCACCTCGCTCCGCACTCGCTCCTGTCCTCAGTGCTGAGCCCCCGTCTCAGAGAGGGCTTTGAACCCGCAGGCTCCACTCCAGGGAGGGCGGAGTGTGCTCTCTGCTGACAGGCCAGCTGTCACCAGCCTGGCTGGTGCTGTTTCAATACACAGAACACCGCCCCTCCCCTTAAGTGGATTAGCGCAGGTAACGAACGAGGACGTGCGTGTGATGTGGAGGACGAAGGACCCAGAAGAGATCGGGTGAGGGCTCCCAGAGCCCCACCACCAGGCAGGGTCAAAGTGCTTCCCCGGTGGCCACTTAGACTCCGGTCCCAGGCCACACACACCTGCACACCAGGGAGGCCCACAACCACGTCACATCTGTCCCAGGACGCCCGTCCTGAGGGCACACTTCAATCTTTATACAGGGACCTGGAGCCACCCCGCCCGCAGGAGCCTGCACAGGGCCCTCTGCTCAGAGCTCTCTGCCCTGCGATGAGGACGCGTCCCCTGACCGCCAACGCCCTGAACTCCCGACCAGGTCTCAGGACTCAAGGTCAACGCGCTTCTGCTCGGCGGATGGTGTTTACGGGCCCACCTCAAACCCGGGAGGTGTGTGCGCACACGCGGTCGAGAACTTCACCTCGTCTGCTGAGCAGGCCGACAAACAGCCCAATCGACCACAGCGAAGCCAACCCACTGGAGCGCAGCACCATCATTCACAAGGGAAGGGTAATTAGCACGACCTGCCAAGAGGTGACGCACGTGCCCGGGACAGACGTTGAGACCGTCGCGTTTCATAAACTGAGCCCGTACAGAGGACTCCGTTTTCAGGTCCACTCCTACAGAAACCCGTACGTCCTCCGCTCAGCTCAGGTGCTTTACCAGGCGCGGTTAAATTCTCCCACGGGGCCCTTCAGCATCGCTGTCCTCACGCGTCACCGCCTACGATCCCCTTGCCCAGTGGGAACGTCTACGACCGACTGGACCACCTTCACTTCGCGCTTGGGCTTTCAACAGGCTGCAGTACGGCCAGGGGCACGCTGACGGAACCCTCGCATGCGTGTGGCGTGTGGCGTGTGCTCTTACCGCCTGTTTCAGAAACACGTGGGAAGCGCCATCTCTGAGCAGAGGCCTCGGGCAGGTCTCCTCGGAGCTGAGCGCCTAGTTTTTAACCCGCCACTAGTTCACTGAGCGAGAAAAAATAGCGGAAAGACGCCTCTCCCTGGGAAAGAGACGCACGGTCTGAAAACCACAACTAAGGCAGAGAAGCACGGCGACTTCCAAACCTCACAAAACGAGAGACAGCACCAAAGGCGACGTCGCAAGTCCTCGAACACTCTGGTCTGTCTGTACGCGTTAAAGCAGCTTCGTAAATCAGGGGAACATTTGCCCACAGACGTAGAACAGCACGTGAACGCCCAGGTCCCCACCACCAGCTTCAGTAAGTGTCACCTCGCAGCCAGTCCAGGCCACCCACGCCTCCGCCCACTGCGCACCCTCACAGTGTGGAGCGAAGGCAGATGCCATCAGCTCCCCACGGGCAGTTCGGCGTGGTCACAGCAGCCCAGGGTGGAAGAAAGCCCACGTGCCTCACCTGGTGACATGTGGCACGTCCGTACAACGGACAGCGTCAGGCCAGAGGAGGAAATGAAGCAGCGACAGGGAGTGACGGAGCCGGTCACAAAGGCCACACGCCGTAAGAAGCCCGCCACGTAGAGTGCGCAGAGACGGGAGGCCGCCCAGCGCCTGCTCTCACAGGGGGGTGGCCTGGTCTCTCTGGGGTGACAGGTGCGCGACCCCACGGGTACAGTAAACTGTACCGCACATGCAGAGTGGCTTTTACGGCGTGTGAATTATCCCAATGAAGCTGCCGTCTCAAAAATTAGCTGAATCTCTAACCATCCTTTTTTAAAGAAAGACGAGGACAACAGGAGCACCTGACGGATAACGATGAGCGTGAAGACAGCAACGCGCTCAGATGACCACGCTCAACGTGACAGATAACGAAGGCGGAGAGGTCGCCCTGAGCAGGCGAGTGCCCGGGAGCGTGACCACCCAGGGCCCTCGGGGACCAGGGCCAGGAGACCACAGCGAGCCTTCAGCTCGGGTCTCCGGAAGGCCAGTCCTGCACTGTGAGGGCGGGGACGGCCGGGCGCTGTCACGAGGTGGCCGTGTGCCCCGGCTCCCGCAGGCTCCCGGCCACCATGGCTCTCCCCCCCGCAGTGCAGAAGCTCGAGTGACAGGCAGCGGCCGGGGCGGGCCGTCCTCACCTGCGCCTCCCCGAGGTCGTTGTTCACCACAGTGAAGTTGAGGCCCAGCTCCTCGACGTCGCCCTCGTAGCTCTTGAGGAAGAGCAGGTTGCGGTACACCTCCGGGTCCAGCGAGGCCAGGTGGTGGATGTCCACGTCCGCGCTGGTGCCCAGCAGCTTGGACAGGAAGAAGCCGGCGAAGGGCAGCTCCACCAGCATGTTCTCGTAGAGGGCCTGCGAAGGGGACAGCGCCGGTCAGCAGGGGGTTAATGCCCACGGGCATTCTTAGGAGCCAAACCCGCCACGCTGCGCCGAGGCGGGCCAGCGCCTCTGTGAGGGGCTTTGTGGACGGGCCGGTTCCCTGGGGCTGCAGGAAAGTGCCACAACCCGAGTGGCGACAGGAACTCACTGTCTCACAGTGCTGGAGGCCCGAGCCGCTGCCCTCGGATGGCTCGGGGAGCACCCCCGCGGCCTCCTGCCGCTCCGGGTGCTGCCGGCGTCCTCAGTGGACCCGACTGCAGCCGCACCCCTCCCACCTGCCTCTGGACGCCCGGGCACCGTCCCCTGTGTCCGTGTGTGTGTCCACTCCCTGTCTGACTCGGTCCTCCTTTCTCTACAAAGACATCCGTCACTGGACTTTGGGACCTGCTCTGACCCAGGAGGACCTCGTCGTGGCTGGTCCACAGACGCAAAGACTCTTATCCCCAAATAAGGAACGGGGCATGAGGGCGTGAGCACAGCACTGCGGGCCACCGCACCCCCACCTCTGCAGCACGAAAGGGCCGCCGTGTGTCACGGCTGCATTTCACGTGGTGCCCGATTTAGGAAATGTCATCCTCTGCGGACTTCCTTCCAAACACCAGACGGGACGAGCAGTCTTGGCACACTGACGCGCGCCAACAGGTGGCAGGGTGGATTCGTCCCACGGCCTGTGCCCTGCCAGCCCCATTCTAAAATGAAACTGGGCCTCAGATCTGAGACTTGTCCACATGTTAGGAGTTAGCGGGCGGCAAAACTGGCACCAAGACCCAGATTTCCTGCTGTTTTCCAAACAGCGGTCTCTGGTTCGCGGAGAAAGGGGAAGGCGGGCGCTCGCCTGCGCCGGTGACTTTGGTGTTCGCTTTAGGACCCGGAATTTCATAGATGCCACGTGTGAAATCGCTGGTCCCAAGACCCCGCAACATAGGAAGGTTCCGAGTGGCCCACACCCTCCCCGACAGGCACCGCCGGTCTTTTGACCTTAGATGTCTGGTTGGATCTGACTCGCGTCCCCCGATGACCCGTGGTACTGGGTGGGCCACGTGAAGTGTTGGGACCACCGTGCCGACCTGCAGGGACGCTCAGGCACAGGAGGCCAGGCGAGTGTGGATGCTCTCGACACACGCCCGCGGCTGGGGCCGAGGGTCACAAGGCACCAGCAGCACACGGCGGCCCCGGGGCCCTCTGCCTGTGTCAGTCCAGTGCCCGCCGACCTGGAAGCCAGAATGAGTCCTTGTCGCAGCGTGCTGCTGGAAGACGCACCCATGTGCACGCCTGAGGCCGGCACGGCACCGAGCCTCAGTGCTGGCCAGCTCGCGTCCCTCCACCTGGCCAGCGGCCGTGCCATGTGAGTCAGGCCCCCCCCAGCATCCTCCGCAGAGGCCGCTCCACTGAGACATTTACCACGACCCAAGACACCCCCTTCCCCACTTTCCCAGGGGAGGGCAGCAGCACTGTCACCCCCCACTTGGTGAGAGGACGGCTCAGGTGGCCACGAACCCTTCTGTCTGGGGGCAGCCTGTGATCCTCGCCTGAGACAGAGTGACCCCAGGAGGACGAAGGGGGCGAGAGTTGGACACAGCGCACCTTGGGAATCCCCACGAGCCCAGCTGCTGAGGTGTCGCGAAGCACTCGGCCTCCCCCCGAGGCCGCCAGCCAGCCGCGAACGAGGACCCACCTCCGAAGTCGCCCTCCCAAAGGCTGCTGGTCCGCCACCCCCACACCCCCATGCACTCGAGCAGGTGACGGCTGCCGGTCAGAAGGGTGGAGCCGTCCCCGCGGGTCACGGGGACCCCGTCCTGTCACAACTGCCAGCACAGGCAGTGTCTGACCAGCGATTTCACACGTGGCATCTATGAAATTCCGGGTCCTAAAGCGAACACCAAAGTCACCGGCGCAGGCGAGCGCCCGCCTTCCCCTTTCTCCGCGAACCAGAGACCGCGCAGACGCCCCGGGGCTGCGGTCTCGCCCTCCGGCGCGCCCGGGGGAGCCGGGGAGTCGGTGCTTTGCGCTTTGTGTCTCCCTCGGAGCAAGCGCCCGGAGGGCACCGGCTGCCTGCACCGGGAAGGGTGTCGGCTGCGCACCTCGATGTCCCCTCCCCGCTGGGAGAACGGCAGGAACCTGACGAGCCTCGTCCCCGTGCTCTTACTTCTGATCTGAACGTGGATGACGACCCAATTAGTTTTGAAAAGATGGCACAAGAGGACTTCTCAATGGGACACGGAGCAACAGAATGGCGACCAGCACCTGAGTCATCCTCTGATCAGCAAAGAAGAGAGTTGACTGGGAGGCCGCGGTTTGCTCCAAGGACAGGACGGCCGACACGGCCGCCCCGCAGCACCTGAGTCCCGTCACCCCGAATGAGCGACGGCCGCAGAGCCCGGGAGACGGCTCCCAGGTGTGGGGGAGAGCCTGCCGGTGCAGCGGCTCCAGGGTACACTGCGAGTGTCAACCAGCGGACGTTCGATAGGGAAGGTCGCCGCTCGCCACTTCGGCATCAGCGACAGTGGACCAGCGAAATCCGTTAACCAGAGCAGAGCCACCTGAGAGAAGCAGGAACCCCGCCGTGACTCATAAATGCAAATGCAGGTGTCATTTTTCACCTGAGGCAGCGCTAAACCTTCAGAGCGCTGGACGTACAAGCACTAATAAATGAGAGCACTAAAACGATGACTGCATCAGCTAAATGGATTATAAATTAAATTTCCATAATGCATGCAACCGGGATACAAATGTGAGCATAAATCAAGGTATTTTCTAAACACAGGTTAATTACACAACTTCAGAAACTGCCTATTTTTTATGCAAAACAATCCACTTAGCATTTTTCACACGGGCCTTAATCTGCAGCCAGTTGCACCGTGCCCGCTCCCAGAAGCGTCTAAATAACCACTTGTCAGGAAAGGCAGCAGTAGGTATATGGCAAGAACCTGCAGCGCATTTTTCAACTGTCCGTCTTTCATGAGTGTTTATAGCCAGCGACGGTGCCAACGTGATCTGAAACGAAGAGGATTAATTACAGGAGAGCCTTTTAATATAAGTGAGTGCGGTCGCCGTGCAATTAATGCAAATTGTGGCGCTACCAGGAGAGTAGATGAGAGCCACACCACAGGCCATTTCTGTTTGCGCCCAGTGACTCCAGTAATTTACTGCATTAAGAATCAATAAAAAAAATAATGCTTTTCAAATGCATCTTTATCAATCTTCAGGTGGTTCCAAAGCGAACTCATAACTTAATCTGAAAACCATGCCAGCACGCCAACCGAGCACGACGGGAGCGTCAGCTGTGGCCGAGCGTGCCCCCTCACGGTCTGTGGAGGGGACGTGAAGCGAGGCCTCACCTAGCAGCCGTGCGGCAGCGCCCACGGGGGCTCCACGGATGCCACGGCTGTGAGCTCCGCAGGGCAGGAAGCACCCAGCCTCGCACGCGGACGGCGCCCGACCACGGAACACACACACGGCCCGAGTGCGAGCACGTGCCGGGGCCCACCGCGCCCACCGGCATCCCGCACCCAAAGAACCACTGGTTCCCTTTCGGGACATTCTATCTCCCGCAATTAGAAGGAAACGTTGTCCCGGGTTCAGGATTCTGCGTCGACCGCACAGGTAAGAGCCGCCCCTGGCCCCGACACTCGCCGGCTGTCGGACGACCGCGTGGCACTGCGAGTGTCCCTCACACTCCTCTGAGACGGGAGTCGTGGGCCTCACGGAGTGAAGGATCCGGCGGCTCTTATGTTCAGGGCTGTGCGTCCGTCACAGTAACTTCTGAGCACTGTCACCCCCCCCACCTACCCCAGAAACTCCTGCATCCTTCGCTGTCACTCATTTCCGATCCACGCTTTATCGTGTCGCCTGGCAAACAGCAGCCCCGGGGAACGGCAGCCCGGAGAGAACCTGTCGCCCCACAGGCTGGCCTCGCCTCGCCTCACCCCACGGGGCTGACCCCCGGACCCCTAAATCTCAGGGCCGCGGGCACAGCCCTGGGTTTGGCAGGTCTGGGCGGAGTCCCAGCGGGTGGACAGCACAGGTCTGCTGTGAGGAGCAGGAGGGGGCGTGTCACTGACTGAGGGGCAGACCTGGGGTGCTGACCCCAGGGATGCAGTTTCGGCTCCTGAGCACGGCACGTGACACCTACTCTTCCTCCCGCCTCCTCCTTTAGGTTCATCATGGACGGCAGTGTGTTCCCCAAATCCCTGTAGGGCAGGGTCTTCACGGAGGCGGTTAAGGGTAAACGAGGCCCTGAGCTGGCAGCACCCGTGTCCTTGTAGGAAGAGGAGGAGGGACCTGAGAATCACAGCTCCCCATCTCTCTCCCCCTACACGGATCCATCCACATCCCTCCTGGATCGGACGACGTCCCTCCTACACCGCCTCCCAGGACAGAGCCACCACAGTCACTCAACCTGACTGCCCGGGATCCGTCCAGCCGGTCTCCCTGCTGCCACCAAGGCCACCCCACCAGGCGACTCCAGGAGGCCTGCTCAACGCCACGCACACCTAGCGCCTCCCGCCTGGGCCCGCGGCTGAGGCAGGAACCAGGCCTGGCGCGTCTTACCCGGGAGCCTGGGCCCGGTGACCTGCGGCCGCCCCAGCATTAGAAACAAGGGGAGTCACAAGCGACTGCTTCACCTGGTCGGCTTTGCAGGTTAAATCTCCCACCTTCAAGCGAACACGAACCTGTCTGAGGGACGTCCACGAGCCAGTGCCCTCGCTGCACAGGCGAAGGCCAGGCAGACGCGCGGCGGACCGCGAGGCCAGGGACATGGCCTCGGTGCTGACCCAGTTCAGTCAGCGATCGGGAGCACTCAAAACGACGAGGAGGGACGGACACCTCGAGACCAAACACGGTCCACGTTAGGCGGGAGCAGAACGGATTCTGGTGACCGTCCCGGAGTGGTTCTGGGGTCACGGAGCTCTGGACTACACCTGCCGTGTTTACTGTCTCGTCTAGACCATTTTTAATTCATGTTTAATTCTGAAGAAATAAAACGAACGTATACGCAAAACCACAACCTTAACCGACAAGAACAGAAAGTTCCGGATCTGTGAATACTCGGCTCTTAATGGAAACGAATATACATCGTGATCGTAAGAACGCTAAAAGCAGCAGGCACGCTTCTCAGAAGGGGTAAGCGTCAAACAAAGGGACCATTTGTAAATAACGATCTTTGATTTTTCTGCCTCCAAAAAAAGCTGAAGGTCAATCAGGGCAAACTCTTAAGGAGAGACAGAGATTCAGAGAAAGTGTGCCTGTGACGTGCTGACGTCCAAGGAAAAAGGTCTGACTGGAAGGCTTCTGCTAAGCACAGGATGATCAACTGTCTGCTGAATGCTACGTTTAGAAAAGCTCTCAGGGAAAAGACACATGAACTGCAGCGATCCCAGCACGTAGGGTTATGAAAAGTGGACGAAAAGGCTCAATCCCACTGGCCCTTGATGAGCTCGGGGTGCAAATCAAGGAACAACAAAAGAGAAGATTTGCCACCCAAGGACCAAGGCAACTTGAATTACTAGCATTCACCTCGATCTGCAGTTTTAAAGCTTCAGCAAACCCAGCGAGCACGTCACAAAAGGACGCTGTAATGAGACAGAAGAACAAATTCCCCGGCGCTCAGAAATCTCAGCACAAACTGTTAACTGCCAATGCTGTGCTCTAAGATACATCAAGAGCACACTGAATCGTACTAAAATACAAAATTATAAACTACACTGACATTTCACAATCTGCTAATTAAAAATTTAAAATATATGATGAAGATACTATCAAATAACCTGATTTAGAGGCATTCTGTTCCAATTAAATCAATATTCCAAAGCAAGAAAAAAAGAGCCATTTCAAACAGAATTCAAATGAGATAAAAGATTTCCTTCAATAAATATTCTGAACTTAATTGGCTTAAATGGACCTAGGTGCTTCTAACGGTAAAAAAAAAAAAAAGTCCAAGACGACATTACCACATCCTTGAGCTGTTTATTTATTCCTCGTCTAAAGCCTGATTTACAGGCGATAAAATGCAGTCCCGACCCACACCAGAGGCAGGAATCATCTGCTAATGGAACTTTTAATTGGGAAGTGACCAGTGACGTGAAGTAATTCTTCCCGTGCAGGACTGCTCTCGGAGACCTCTGTGTGCTCTATCACAGTAAACAATCACTAACGTGTGCATTAAAGAAAATTTAAATACATTATGACCCAATAAATATCATAATCAATCAATAAACGATTTCTTCCCTTAGAGAGTGAACGCTCAGATACCACACTATTAGTGCCATCCAATCACGCTCGCTCAGACCCGGGCCATTTTCAACGTGTGGGCACAGTTTAACCATTTACAACCAAGCGATGACCAGGTGTTTCAGGCACTAGCACTCCCCTAGGAGCCCTAAAGATGTGGGCCTCAGTTAACCACCATCCTCAAGTAACGACAGTTTTGAATGGTTTCGTCTGAACGCTGCTATTTTAAAGAGCTTTGCACCGAGACACAACTTACACCAACTCCACCGCTGGGGGAGAGGCTCCGATGCCCCGTGCGCCCCCGGAGCCTGGTCTGAAGGGACACAAACTTGCAGCACAGAGGGCGAGTGGCAGGCCGCCCCACAGACCCCCGCGGAGAGCTGCCTCTGGACGACAGAGGGTGAGTGGGCGGGCTGTCACCACACTCACCTAGGGAACCGGGTCGTCCGACTGTCCTGGCTCTGTACCCACCGAGATGGGACAACTGACACACTCGGGAAGGAAAAACAGCACGAACTCTCAGTCAGATTTAATTCAGGCCAATACAATCGCTGGCGCCTGTGGCTGCACCACGTGCGAATCACCGAGTTCAGGGAGGACTCAAGGTCAGTCTAGCAACATAAAGGCTCACGTTCACGCACAGTTTTAAATTTATTTTCATCATCATTAATTTAGCAAGTTCTTGCCCTTGTCATGATACAAAACTAGAGCACAACGATTTGCTAAGACTTTCATGCAATGAGTCTCGGAACTTCCACTCTGGAGGGAGGCGGACCACTGACAGGGAGACGCTGCCTCACTGAGAAGTGGCACTGAAGCCAGCACACAGCTCCAGGAGGGAGACGATGTGTTCACGTGAGTTTCAGTGGGAAAGGACCGGTTTGAAATGTATGCTAAGGACTCTAACTCAGGTCCGTGCCTGAGATGTGTCCCTGAAAGGTCAGGTGCGCCTAACGAAGCTCGCTGAGAAGCGCGGGGGCCAGCGCAGAGCCATCGCCAAAGCCAAAGGACACATTCCGGCGACACTACAGCGGCAGCGTCGGGAACCCGAGCAGATCGGTCACCGGCCGCTGACTATGCGTCTCACGGACAAGAACCTAGGGCGTGATGCCACGCCCAGGGCGTGCTGACCCCCCTGCACTACCCCTGTGCTCTGCTAGGCCCGGGAGCATCGCCACTTGTCACCAACGGGACTGTGAGGCTACGGCAGTGAAACCTGTGACACGCTGGCGTGGGGGCAGACACAGAGGTCAACGGAACAGAGTGAGTGAGCGCTCGGCGATAAACCCTCATTCATGACCAACTGATTCACGACACAGGTGACAGGACAGTCCACGGTACCAGGCAACTGGACAGGACAGCCACGTGCAGGAGAGTCAAGTGAGGCCCCCGACTCATGCCATCTACAAAAATTACTCCAAGTGGATCAAAAACCAGGGGAAGCAGCGAGAACTACCGGGTCCAGGGGCTGACGTGCTCTACGTCTGTCGTGCCGACGGCTACACAGCCCTGGGGTCATGCTGAGACCACGCCAAGAGGCCGACACGCACGGCATGTGACTGGCAGCCCACTGAGGCTGTGTGAGACCCGCCACCAGGGAAACAAGACCCGGCGGATAAACCCGGGGGTCCCTTCCAGTCCCTGGCTCACTTGCCCTCGTCGCGCGACCCCACTGTAAGCCAGGCCGCCACCACGCAGGAACCGGGTTCCTGTCCTGTCCTCTCGAGTCCATTCTCCTCACCGCGTCTCGCTGGAAGTGTACTGAGTCCATCCCCCCAGCTGCTCGCTGAGCACAGTGACTTCCCACAGCCCACACGCCGCCTCGGGCCTTCGTGACACAGCAAGGGCCCGACAGCACGCACTGCAGGTGCTGTCCACTCTGCTCGGACACTGCGTGTGCGACCAGGCCTGGCGGGATGCCAGCAAAACCTTTTTCCTAAACGACGACAACAGCAACGGGTAGGGCACCCGGCCGGAGGCTGCAGTCTGCTGGTCTCCCTCCAGAGGGCCTGTCACCTCCGAATTGCAGAAGCGGCGCCGACTACAACCCGTGTTACTACTCACCTGTCTCTAAGTGTGCTGGGCAGCAGGTGTTCGACACCAGGCACTCGTGTTCCACTATTTTAGAGAGGGGAAATAAAATACATTCCCAGACCATCCAAAAACCACACCAATTTCCCGAAAATACCATGAAATATGTCTACGTATCTATGTAACAACACACAGAAGATTCTTGGAGAACATAAACCATGAACTTCAACAATCTTATCAGCAGACACGCCGTGTGCTCTACACAAGGACCCTTCACAGACCAGACACGAGGTCCCCTCTCCGCAAGCGACGTCCCTATCACTGGAGACCAGCGGTCCCTATACTGGACCGACCCCGGTGCCTGGCAGAAGCCCCACGGGGAGCCTTGAAGGGCACTGGTGACCAGAAGGACGCGAAGCCGGCAGGGGAGCCCTGAGATCTGACCCCACTGCTCTCCCCTCTTCTGCCTCGATTTGCAAGATGTTACACGGGCTTCCGATTGGGACAGCGAATTCGGGGTAAACGCTTCTGCTGTCCCTGCAGAGTGCTTGGTAGTGAGATGTAAGCCTGGGGAACCCTTACACATCTCCCCAAACACGCCGCACTCTCTCATCACACGGTTACGACTAACACAACGATTTCATTCCTTCAAAGAAAAACCAGAATCGTTAACTTTCTACCTCTTACGGGAATAACTCATGATTTTCTGCCTCATTCAGAACAGCTTAGGCATAAGGTTCAATTTCTGATTTTACCAGAGTATTTGCAGCTACATCCTGATAGAATTAGCAATTATTAACACTAAGTTTATTTAAAATGCACAGAAACAAAACAACCCAGAAACATAACCTTGTGAGTCAACATTTCCCACACCAAGATGCTGGAAATCAGTCAATAAGAGAAACCAAACTATTTCGGGGCCGGACTGACCCGTGGGGAAGCAGTCGGCCGCCCTGGTTTAGATGAAGTCTCGCCCACTGGTTCATCTAAATTACTTAAGCGATTCTGCATAAGGACCTTGGACAAAGCCGTTGGGAACCACGCACAAACACGAGTGCCAACGCCTGCGGCCCCAGAGCCCCGTGGCAGGAAGCCCCGTTACCTTTCCGAGCATCGTGCCCAGGAAGTAGTAATGTCTGGCGAAGGAGTCCCCCACGAGCATCTGGGCCGCGGGGTTGGGGTACAGCAGCCCTTCGTTCGTCGTCTTGAAGAAGCCCTGGTTGGGGTTAAAGCCCGACTTGAGCAGTTCGTTCAGAAACTCCCTGAAGATGCCGCCGCCGTCGATGCCCGCCTCGTCCAGGCCGTGCGCGTTGAGCAGGTGCACGCGGATCCGCTTCTTCAGGTCGGGCTCTGTCGGGAGGGGCAGGGCAGGGAGAGGAGGTGTTAAAAGGTGGCAGTAAGATAAGCTGGCATGGCAGCAGCTTCAGGGTATGGGAGCAAGAATATCAGATGTTTTAATGCGGGACAAAGAAAACCCATGAGATTATCGAGACAAGGAGACAGACGGGCACTCCCAGTGCCTCTGGTGGGAGAGACAGAGAGAAGTCCCTTTATATTCATGTGTCAGGAATGGACTTGGGGGAGGCGGGGTGACAGGAGAAAATGCTACCCCACGTATCCTAAAGGGGATGATAAACAAAAATGAGGAGGGGAGGGGAGTGGGCGGAGGACGTGAGGGCCACAATAGCACAGAAAACTACTACCAAGAAAGAGAAAAAAGAATGAAGAGACCCTGGGAGAGAGGCAAATGATACAGGAGGGTCAGCACACCAGAACCTGCGTCACCGTTCAAAAGTGAAACCCGACTGAAAAGGGGGGAGATTGCTCTGGCCACCTAGTATGCCACAAAGTTTGAAAAAAACCGCACAGCTGTTGAACTGGTCACATATAATAATTCCCAAGATGACGGCCAGCGGCTAGCCGCAGATTTTATAAAAATTCTGTGTGTGAAAATTTGTAAGTGGGGTCTAGGGCCACGCCACCCTGCACACACCCGATCCCGTCTCATCCCAGAAGCTAAGCAGGGTCGGGCCTGGTTAGTACTTGGATGGGGGACCACCTAGGAAGACCAGGTGCTAAAGGTGTTTTAAGAAAAAGATGTGTAAGTGGAACTGCTGGGCCACAGTCCACCTTTTAACCCTCTGATTCACACTGTGGGACCGATGCTCAGAGCCGGGGTTGCCATCACACAGAGGCTCCAGGGCCCCTCACAGGAGCCCCCCTCCGTTGTGGCCTCACTGAGGGCCTGCAGCTCCCTGAAGCGCATCTCTGCAACAAGGATATTTTCAGAATCAAACCCAGCCTTTTGGGTGTCTCGCTGCTACCTGTGTCTAAGGACAAATTAAAATATCTACTTATTCAGAAAGGTTTTAGCAAAAAAAACTAATGTGCTACTTTGATTTTACCATATTATCGTTTCTTCTTCAGGAAACGATGTAACAAATCCTGCCCGTTAAACGAGACAAAACGTAACCAACATGGCCGAGTGAGGCTCTCAGAAAAAGACTCCGGCCATCTGTCTGTCCCCCGAGATCAGGGCCGGGCACCGAGATCTCCTTGCCGTGCCACCTCCATAGTCCCTGCAGGGATCCAAGCCTAGTTATGATCAGTGCTCCCCAGGGAGAAGTCGAGGTCCCACCCAGGCTGGCCCCCAAGGTGGTGCCGTGGGAGGAGCACATGTGGGCATCGCAGTGTCAGGACCCGTGTCGCTATCTGCTTAGCTCCTCACGCAACCTCTCTGAGCTCCACCCGGACGACGCACTTGTCAATGGCACTGACGCCCACTCCTGAGAGTGATGAGCACGCACAGGGTGGGTGTGCTTAATGAGCAGATGACCTATGCAATACTTGGACTGACCGATCACATGGAAGTCAGTCAGCAGAGCACCTCAAACCAAGTCCCCCTAAGTAAATTCAACATCTGGAGAGGATATTAAATTTTACTAATGTGCCTAGCAAAACATCAAAGAACTTTAACGCACCATTTAAAGATTCTTATTAATAAGGCCTGAATGAGAGGCTGTCTGCAAAGATGTGAAGCATTACAACGTAAATACTGAGAAGATTCTTCCAAATCCTTTGAACTCAGTGCAACTGTCAGCCTGCACTTGGGGAACTGGCGTATGATCACCTTTCGAATGATTTTAAGCTTAAGGACACACCAGGGAACTGGGGCTGGTTATAATCGGGTAGTTCCGTCTCAAAAAATGACCCCATGAAGTGTTCTAAAGTGAAAGGCGCTGATAAGCATTCCTTCCGTCCTGCCCGACAGGCTCACACGCGCTGGCACCTGCAGGAAGCCTAGGCCACAGGGCGCAGTGTGCCCTCCCCCCGCCATCCCCACGCCCCGCATCTCGGCTGTCCTCTGTGCACCCTGCCGCCGGCCCGGCTGCGGATTCACCGCACTGCTACAGCTTCGCCTGCAGGCTGCTGAGCACCAGCCCTGCGAGCTGAGTGACAGACACTGGTTCTGCGCCAGGCCGCGAGGCCTCTGGTCAGGAAGGAGACGCAGCACGAAACCTGACGGTGACCGCGACTGCCTTATGAGGGGGTGTGGATCCCAAAGGAAGGAAAACTAGTTTTGTTTCTCAAAAATATGTTGGACCGGGAGTCAGAACACCTGCCTTTCGTCTCGCTCACACATGACATTCTGAATCTGGTCACACGGCCCAGGTAAGAGCGACCTGGTGTGGTGGAGCGTTCACAGGCCGTGGTCTCTGACATTTGGCTTCAGAGGGGTGTGATGCGGATTGAAGGACAAAGCTAGATTGTGTGAAAGATGAGAACCTTGCACACAAAATCTGGATTATAACGAGGAGACCTGTTAGCCTTCCCATTGTCCCAAGGATTGACAAAATTAGCTCTTTAAGTGAAAAAAAATTGAAACAAGAGGTTTTGCTTTCCCAGAAGAAAAGGCAGCTGTTATTTCCCACGTGACGCCCTCCCACCATCTCCCACACGCGACCCAGATGCTGCCACGCGCTCGTTTTCAATCTCCTGCATTGATTTAACATCGATTTATTGCCAATGTCATGGATTCCACAATCTGAAGTTAAAATTATTAATATATAAATTAGCAACTATAAAACTTTTGACCCTGGGTGTCAAATACTAACACAATTCAAAATGTGTCACTGATTTCTAAATGCAGTTCAAATTATTGCTACAAGGTAATTCCCTTTTACGTAAACGTATTGTCATCAAAACACATTATCTTTTTATAAAGAAATTTAGATTGCAATGGTGTTTACTTCGGTATATTTAATTTAACTCACAATTTATAACATTTACATAAATAGTTATATCCAAAATACAGAATGCAAATGGCTGCCCATCCAAATTTTTTGAATTATAGGTTGTCTGCTCAATTTCAGAGGCAGCAATTTCGGGGTGCAGGGGGCAAGGTTTCTCACCTTAAAAAAATCAAATTTGAAAGTCTTGTGCTGTAGTAATTATTCATCAATCTTAAGGATAACATTTAATAATATACACCTCCCAAATCTGACCTACTATATTTTAGTACTAAAAAGTCACTATAGGACAAAATGATGAACACTAGTTTTTTTAATGATTACCTTTCCTAAAATACTCCCCCGGCCTCCCCCTGCCATATGCATAGAGAATTATAAATACCATTTTCTGGAGAAAGTTTTTCATAAGCATCTTCATAAATATAATTCCTTCTTATCGTGACATTAATTCCATCCAGAAATGGACCATCTCCTTGAACTTCTTGCTTATCTGCATAAATCAGCCTCTGAAAGATCTAACAAACAGATGTCATAAGGTTATTTGAAACAAGAGACTTTTTGTTATAAACTTAGGAAATCAAAAGAAAAACTGTTAAATAAATCTTAGCTTTTTATCTCCACAAATTCTGAAACCAGTTTTAAAGGCCAACGTGTCAAATGCTGACTTTATGCCTTAGCAATAAATGTGTACTATTTGTGCATGAGTAACACTGCTCCTTGCCCAGTTTACAACACATTTTTAAAAATCCCGAACTACGGTGTACTTTGAGCACTGACTCCTGTAAACCCTTCCTAAAAACCCCGGTGGTGGGTGGAGAAGACACGGGTTTGTCAGGCCGTGTGCTAATATAACAACATTCGCGAGGACATCTCCATCCTGAGAGCCGAGTCATTTTCTTGAGGCTCCAGCAGAGGGAGCTCAGGGATCACGCAACACCGGGCACACACACGGGCTGCAAGTGTTTGAATGAAGGAACAGAAAAGCGTCATTCTTGTGTCTGTCCTGTAAAGAGTGGGCAAGCCTGAAAATCCCCTCTGGAAGCCACTCCTTAGGGACAGAGCCTGGTGCTCTACAGAAATTTGCTAAGTTGGTGAAAAGAAACGTTGTAAATTACATTTGGAAACAGGTAAGTGTAAACGGTTTTGTACTTTAGCCAAAAGCCACCAGGCAAGAAACGAAGATACCTGTCCATCTCTTCTTCACAGGTTTTACAAAGTACAAATACCTTTATCATCATGTGCAGAGACATCTTTTCAAAAATCTGCATTTTCAAAAATACTGCCTAACTTACTAGAAAAAAAAACCCACAGCATCACAGGCCTTTTAACTAGTTACAACGAAGAAAAAAAATTTCAAGTTTGCACAGACATGTGGCTGCCTTACACTTTTACAAATCACTGTCAACCATTACCATCTAATGAGAAAAATATAAACCACAGGTTTAGCTGGGCACTCGGCAACTTCTGGGACTTTTGTCACTAGTGTTAACTTATTAACCCTGAAAAGACAGAAATGAAACACCCGTAGTCAGTCTAGGAGGAGACTGAAGCGCGTACCTTTACCCGTTCCTCAAAGGGGACCACGAAGGGCAGCTCCGTCAGGATGGCGAGCTGCCTCTCCTCAGACACGGATAGCGGCGGGGACTCCACGCCCACTACGACACGTGTGAAAGCTGTGTTAGTCACGCGTGCTTGCCCTGGGGGGATGCACAAGGCTGCAGGACAGAAACGAGCCGGCGGGGCAGGGGCCGGGGGGGGGGGGCTGGGCCAGGCCTGGGCTGGGCTGGGCTGCGAGGGAGCGCGTGTCCTTGGTGGAGTGCCCAAGCCACTGCACAAGATGTGTGCTCACCAAGCCACACGGGAAGGGTGACTGTCGCGGAGTGTACAGCCGCGGCCCGCGGACTCACCGTCCAGGCTGGACTGCAGGGGGCCTATCCTGCCCATGCGCCGGAAGCGCCACGCGTGTCTGGAGGCCGGCACGTACAGCTGCGTCACCTGCGGGGCCGGCAAGCCTTGCTCGGTGCGTGTCCGGGACACGTCCTCCGTGCCGCACGTCACCTGACCTGTGCTCCCATCTATCTAGTTAGCTGGGCCCCCTCTGACCGCGGGCCCTTTCCAGGCAACCCTCGTCCGCCCTTGCCCGCGCTGGCGGCCCTTCCTCTTCTGCAGCGCGGCCGTGCTCTCCAACAGCCCCAGGAGACCTCGACCTGCTCCGTGTCACGGCGGGCAGCATCCACACACGGGAAACCACCGCCCCACGACCGCGTTACAAAGAGCGTGTCGCACTCCCTTCCTATGCCAAACGTGCACTTGCTCATTGTTTCCTAAAACACTGGTGTGGGTCGTGCAGCATCCAGCGCGGCTGGTGCAGCGCTCTCTCTCAAGTCCTTGAACCTGGGCGAGCCCCTGTGCTTTCCTTCAGCCTCGTGCTCGGGGTGAGGCCGCAGAGGCAGGTGGCTGGGATGCCCCACTGCCCGGACCTTGGTACTGGCACGCGTCTGGCCCTCCGTTTGCTGCCATCTGCATCTCCGTCCGGACCCCGATGGGCTTTGGCAGTACGCTTTGTTTGGGGTGCTGCGTTCTCTCCTCAAAGGCGGGTGTGTCTGGCCGCTGCATGTCCATACCCTGCGTGTCACAGGAGACAGCGAGGCAGCCGAGAACCTGTGCTACAGGGTGAAGCGAGCACGCTGCCAGACGCACGGTGCTTCAGCTGACCTTTTTCTAGAGAAGAGCCTTCTGGGGCAGGGCAGCAGCATGGCGACAGTGACCCTGGCAGCAGACCCCACCCCCTCAGGGCCTCTGAGCATACGTGTCGTGGAGCCGGCGTGTGGACTGCGCTGTGAGCGGGCACCGGGCGGCCAGCTCAGGAGCGCCTCCTTGGTGCTGCCGGCTGGAGCGGGTCTGCATGGAGCCGGGCCACACACATCACCAGCTGTGCGGCCAGGACACACTGGCTGCGTGCGCGACGGCCTCAAAGCAACGCGGCCAGTCCTCTGCCTCCTACACAGACGGCCGATGACGTTCCTCTTCGCTGGGTCTCGTTATGACTTGCAGACCGGACCCCACCGGTGCGGGGCCCCTCCACGCGGCCCTGGCTGCCCCGCTCCCAGCGACAGCGCGCTCCACGACCCCCGTGCGTGCGCTTCCTCCCGACCTGGAAGCAATCTCGTGCTGATGTGCATCTTTTTGGTGGAAACGCTGCGCAGGGGCCTGCCCGGCCCCAGAGGAGTCCCCTGTAAGGGACCCGCCACGGTGTCTCCACCGGGTCGGCAAGCAGAGGGCGAAGCCAGCATGTGTGAAACCATCCCCCGGCACCTGTCTGCGTTGACGCTTCTGGAATCTCGTCTCCTCTGTGGGCCTCCACTCCGCCCCACCCCCAGGATCCTGAAAGGCGGCCGGTCGTGCCTTTTTCTGACACACAAAAGTTCAGACACTGCACGTCCTCTGACAATGTCATGATTTTGTAAAATGTCACACCGCCGCATCCACTTTCCATCTAAATCGTAGCGGTGCTCAGCTTCGCTCCTTCAGAAAATCAAGGGTGAACTCCACTTCTTTTAAGTGCCGCATATACATTGATGCGCAACACTCATAAAAGCAACCTATTTTTCAACTGCAAAAAAGAATCGCCAGGCTTCTAATTTGTGGTTAAACAGCAAATTAAAGTTAATAACGAACCTGGGATACATATTTTGGTCAACGATGTTGCTACATATTCTATTATGTGATTTAGAGGTTAAAATTTTAACGTTTACCTCCTTAATCCTTGACTCTGTTAACACTTAGATACATAATAAATATTGTTAAAGTATTTACCCTTTTCCCAGCAATACAAAAGCTGAAAAACATGCTTAATAAAAAACATTAAAAAGACCTTTCGGTCACACCTTATCTGCTTTAATATCTTCTTGTTCCGACAGCCAGTGATTCGGAGGACAAAAATTTCTCCTCGTGTCTCTGGACTTCAGCATTTTCACGAGGTTGGTGATAACCTGCAGAGGAAGAAGAGGACCACGTCACACCACCGAGCTTGGTAATGGCCACCAGCCGGAGTCAAAGGACACAGTGTGCTTCTTCACCGAAATGCCCGAGAGCACGTGGGCCCAGCCCTCAGGACCTGGCCCACCGGTGGCCCACGGGAGAGGGTCTCACTCTGTGACCACGTGAATGAGTCTTAAGCACAAAGCAGCCAGCTATCTGCCCACAGAGAGAGAGGCCAGCACAAATGTGGGCAGAGGCTGGTCCTTAAAAGCTGCGAGGGAGGCAGGAAGGAGGTTCCGAAGCACCAGTTAGAAGTGCACCCGCTCAGGGGAGCCGCAGCGAAGGACACGTCCAAACACAGCGACCTCATGGCCCTTCTTCCCAAGGAAAACGCCACTTCTCACGCTTCTGAAACCCACTGCATCAAGGCGCTGGGGGGAGCAGCCTAGACACGCCTCTCACCCCCCAGCAAAAAAAAACAAGGTCACCATTTCCCCCGGTGACACCACACTGACCTGGTGCTCTCAAAAAAAAAAAAAAAAAAAGAGGTGGGGAGAAAGAGAGAGGTAGGGGGAGAATGCAGAGAGAAGACGGACAGTGATCCAGGCCGGAGGAGGCCTGCTGAGGAAGGGCTGTCGAGACAGCAGTCGCTGTGGACGAGCGCGTCTTCGCAAACTAAAGACGACAGCAACCGAACTCGAAGGGGAGCCCCGCGCAGGACTACCTGTTCTAGCTCAAGGTTGGGACACCCAGTGAAATCTGAATTTCAAGTAAACGGCAAACCACTTTTAGTATAAATGTGTCCCAAATGTTGCTTTATTCAAAGTGTAAGTATGTCTCAAATGTTGCTTTTTAAAAAGTGTACGTCCCAAATATTGCATGGGACATATTTATCTGCTTTTTTAAAAATCTGAAATTCAAATTTAAATAGACGACACATTTTTATTTGCTAACTCTGGTAATACCAGCTCTGGACCCAGCCCAAAATACTTTTCTAGAAATGTTGCATCTCACACTTAAATTCAACTGGGAACATTACCTTCATTTAAACCAGTTTTCTTCTAAGTTTTAAAGAAAACAAATTTTAGGACACCATGAAAACTGAACTGGGCTCATTTTGTGATGTCAAAACACCTTACACACATTCCCCTGCTCTGAATACATTTTCAGCATTACAAACCCAACCGCTTTACAGATATTCAGCGCCGAAAAGCAGTTTATGGAGGTTAAAAAACTACAGACATCGACTAGATTGTAGAAGGAAAGGAAAACTGCAGTCACGACGTTAAACTAGACGGACAGATGGCTGACCCTGAGTTCCACGGCCCTCGGCCAGCACGTGATACAGACCGACGTCCCCCAGCTCGCTCCCAGTGTGCCTCCCAGTCAAGAACACAGACGAAGGCCCTAAAGAGAGGGAAGAGGGCGTGGCGCGGCCACCACCGACAGGGACGCGGCGCCTTAGGGGGAGTTCAGGCTCTGCCGTTGTTCTGACTTAACTTTTTCAAGTCTTTTTGAAACTGAAAACCGCCGGGGGCCACCAGACAGGGGACCCCCGCCCCGTGGTGCGAGGACAAGGGAGGCGCAGGACGCGCCTGCATCAGTGCGGCGGCTGCACAGGCGTGTCACACAGGAGCTCCCATCCCCTCACAGGGCTAAAGCAATTACAGCTGTGAATTACGCGTCAAGAGGAGTTTATAAATGTGATAAATGCACAAACTGTTTTAGCAGTGTCGATGCGGGCCTCAGAAACTGACCTCAGTTCTCAGAGTGACAAAGAGAGATGACTCCATCCACTTAAACTCTATGTGCGGTGGCCGCCGCCAGAGCCTCTCACAGAAATTAGTTCGCGGGGACCGGCACAGGACTGAGAAATGAAGACGGCCGCTGGCCGAAGCGGCGGGGCTCATCACTTGCCATTCCGCCAGCAGGCACGGAAGGCGGCAGGAAGCCACTGGCGAATGCTTTTACCCTCGCCAGTCGACTCTACCTTGAATTCTTCAACTCACCTCTGGCACTGAGACAGATGAAAAATGCCACCCCTTTATTTTCGCCCTGGAATTTCCAGGGCGGGCGCGGAGGCGCAGGCGGGGCCCAACGCGGCGGATCCCACCTGCGGGGGCACGCGGCCTCACCTGTGAGGCGGAGGCCATCACGGTGTCACCACACACAGTGCCCGCAGCAAGGGAACTGACACATGTGACGCTCAGAGCAGCGTCTGGGACACAGCAACCCCTGAGGGTAGTTCTTATTTCATGTTAAAGATAATCTTTGCCATGAAGAAAAACCAGTAAACAGCTGAACCCTTTTCTACTGAAAGACCAGGCCTCGATTATTCACCCTCATTTTTTCGGCTCAGCTCATTAACAGGTTGCATAAAATTCTTTCGAACACTAGGAATTCTGTTAAAAAAACTGTCTTCACACAATTCTGTTATAAACTCAGAAGGTCTGACCTAAAACAATCCTATACCCCAAAAAAGTGAACTTTCCCCCTAACTCTTAAGACCCTGCGATCCTTAATCAAGTGGTAACGAATACTCTGAGGCTTAAGAAAAAGTTCAGTACAAAACTTCTATTTAATGATTAAGCGAAATAAAATAGGGCCAAGGGGAAAATAAATAGAGTTATTAAATTCACAGAATTCCAGGTTGTAAAGATAAGGCCGTCAGGTGAAAGTAATTATATTCTCAGTAGGTACTATAAAAGGTCCTATAAAATAATGGAATTATCTGATACTGCACATAACACCTAGTAACCTACCTAATGGAAGGATTCATTAACAGAGATCTCAGAGTTCACTTTAATTAAATACTTTTTAAAAAGCCACCTGTGCTACCGTAACACGTATCCAGGAACAGCTTACACAGGAATCGTAGGTTTGAAATGGGTGAGGTAGCTTATTTTTAACTTACTTTCACGAGAGGTGCAAAACGGTCCCTCTTTTAGAAAAAACACACTAAGGGCTCAACACGTGACCGTCAACGCTTACTCGGGGTTAGAGAGACGAGTAATTAGAATTAATCGCGCGAACACACACCACGACGATCTGCACAAATGATCACTTCGACGACGCATTAGCGCCGCATTCGGCGCGATCACAGCATCGTCAGCGGCCGGCGGCCCGCTAATGCCCGCGCCCGAGAGGGAAATGTGCTGAGGCCAGGCGGGCCGCGCAGGGCGGGCGGCGGCGCGGGGCGCACGGGCAGGCCGTAATTAGCCCGGCGGGTGAGGAGCGAGCGCTAATGGGCCTCTCCTAAAGTCGGTCTGGCATCTCTCTCCGAGCATGGCCAAGAAGGACGTTCCATTAGCAATATTAATACAAGCTTAGTTGATCATTTTCATTCAATTAACTTCTTTCAATTAAATAGATAGCTTGACAAAAGCGGTGATGAAAGACCTAAAGGGACAGCTGATGACTCGGACTGAACATTAGTGTGGAGAGGTCGCCAGCACTAAGCGGACTGTAAATCTAGCACTCAATTTGGAAAATGCGTTTCTTCTGCTCTCACTCCCTTAATGAGCGATTTTAGCTGACTCGCTGTGTTTGCCGCAGAAATTTCACGGGAAGTCAGGCACCCTCGTTCTCTTCTTTTTTTCCACACCAACAGTTCTATTCTCAGCGGCGGTGGTTTCCTGCCAACATTCCAGACACGGTAACCCCTAACTTCTTATCCTGCCTGGTTAAAAACGAAGACATCTGAAAATAATTTATTCTCAACTTGCATTCAATCGATGACCTTACTCCACCTTTTTCAAGCAACTGCTTATAAGATTTTTAAGCCTGTAAGAGATCTTTAAGTGAAAATCATATTTTAAAATATTTATTTAGACGTTACCTTGTCACTGAAAGTACTTAGGGCAATTATAAAAGATGCATGAAACAAGGCAAAAACAGGGTTTTAAAAGGAAGCAAATGTAAAATAAAAATGACGTTTTTTCATTTAAAAGTTTTGTAAATTAGAAATTACGCCTGAAGCAAACCTGTATTTCCCTGCTTCTGAAATGAGTCAAATCGAACCACAATGACACGTTCTTTGACCTCAGTAAACAAAAAACATATAAACGCTATACCTTAAACAGCTGAATCCACCGTTTCTGCTCCATCTGTATACACCGTTGCATTTCAGAGCTAGTAGTCACTCCAACACTCTGGAAGGCTGTGACATACTCTTCTCGGACTTCTGGCTTTGTTTCCGGGTAAGCCAGCTTGATGATCCCTAAGCATGCGTCGCGAAGGCATCGTGACAGCATCACTAGCTCCTCTAAAGTAAAAGGCATCATGGATGATTGTCTTTGACCTACAACTGAAAAACATGATCCAATTTTCTATCATAACTTTTTAAAAAATCTCTCGATACATACCAAAAAGCTTAAAACTTTTCTATCATCTACGAAAATTGGCCATGGGGCCATTGACAAACTGATTCCTCAAAATTCTTACCTTCTACTTCACATAAAATATTCAAAGTAATGAAAACTCAGGGCCTACCACCAAGATGACTCTACCCAGCGAAGCTACCATTTAGAATCAAGAGGACAGATAAAGAGCTTCCCAGACAAGAAAAAGCTAAAGGCGTTCAGCACGACCAAGCCAGGACTATAGATGTGTTGGAAGGACTTCTTTAAGAAGAAAAACAACATATCAAGAGTCTAAAGAATGGCAATAGCTACACATCTATCAATGAGTACTTCAAATTAAAAAGAATTAAATACTCCACTCAAAAGACAGGGTGGCTGAATGGGTACAAAAACAAGACCCCTACATAGGCTGGCTATGAGGGACTCACGCTTCAGATTAAAAGACACAGGGACTAAAGAAAAAGATACTCCGTGACAGACCTAGAGGGTAGTGTGCTGAGTGGATTAAGTCAGAGGAAGACAACTGCCACGTAACGGTACATGTGTGCGGAGTCTAAAGAACAAAACAAATGAACAGAACAAACGTGGATATATAGAGAACATTTTGAGGGCTACAGATCGGATGGGGGCTGGGGGAGTCAGTGAAAAGGGGGGAAGGGATTAAGAAGTACAAACTGGTAGTTTTTGCAAAAACATCATGGGAACAGAAAGTAAAGCATGAGGAGCACAGCTGATAAGACTGTAACAGCTACGTATGGTGTCGGGGGGCACTAGACTCACTGGGGTGGTCACTGTGTGAGTTACACGGATGTCTAATGCCTATGCTGTGAGCCTGAAACCAACATAGCATCGTATGCCAAAAAATAACTGACAAATAAAAAATTATTATTCATTTAAAAAAACCTCTTACCTTCTATGGGATCACCGAAGAATTCGTTATCGTGGATGGAAATCAGTGAATGACTGAACAAGGAGCTAAAAAGGTAAAAGAGTGGGATGATGCGACCGGAATCTTCGAACGACATGGGGGACCCCCTTGATATCACCTGCAGCAACGGGACCATAGACCTTGGATTGGGAAAAGGGAGAAAAAAACCAGGATTTCAAGATGAGTTTGAGTTTGGGAACAAATTAAGACACAACGTCAGGCAAACGGAATCATGGAAACCACACCCACGTCAGCAGTGAACCTCCTTAGAGGGAAGGCGAGCCACTCTAACAACACAGGTTAATGAACACCAAGGACGGCGCGGACCCAGCACTCCCCGCGAACGGCCTGGTGACTGCCAAGCTCGGCTGCTGAGGGCGAGCCGTGGCCCAGGGCCGGCCCTACGGAGTGCGGCTCAGGGAGCAAGGCCACCGCCAAGGACGCGGCGTGGCCTCCGTGCTGAGAAGCACCCCTCAAGGGGGATGTGAGACACCGCGTTAGCCGGCTGGGACGAGAAGCAAGCATCTCCTGCAGCCACAAAAGTGACACGCCAGCCAGCTCTCTGCTGCTGCTGCAGTCAGGAGTGCCTGTGCTCAGAATCGTCCCTGTCGCCACTACCACAGTTAGTCCCCCACCGCCAGCGCGCTGACACTCCTGTTCCCCAGAAGGGACGAGAGCAGGTCCTGGCCTGAGCTCACTGGTTCTCCTGAAGCCCCCGGGAGGCTTGCAAAGGCATTCATCACTGTCATCTAGTCACAGGGAATGTGACTGACCGAGGGTCAGGCGTGCCCCTGCTCCCGTCCAGCCGGGACAGAAAAGAAAGGTCAGTCCTGGTCCTCTGCAGGCCACTCTTCCTGCCACAAACATGACTCGAATATCCCTCTGAAAACAGGTCCGTCTCTAAGACTTACGTGCAAATCAGAAGTCCATAACTCACCGCAACAGAAGAGACAGTGGTGACAGGAGAGTGGGCCGGGGCAGACACACCGATGAAGCCCGGTGGCCCCTGAGAATCCCCGGCCCAGGGGCACCGTCCGCCCTGGAGCTGTGCCAGGCGCATGCCTGTCCCAAACACTGTGGAGCACTACCGGTGCAGACGCGGGCAGAAGCGGGCACCACATCGTCACGACAGCCTGCTGAGTGACAGGCCCTGAGGGCCATGCCAGCCTCGGGGGCAGGCACGCCGCACGAGCTGGAGGCGTGGGCCGCGGGCCCTCGCGCTAGGTTTGGCAAAGCGCGGTCTCAGGGAAGGGGAAGCCGGCTGCTCACGGGGTCCATCTCCCCCTGCCGCCCGGTCACCTGGGAGCCTGTCGGGCTGCAGGCCCTGGGCTCAGACCCAGCCTCCAGGCCTCGGCATCTCCGGCGGCCCCCACGCCCGCTAAAGCTGAGGGGTCCCGGCTGTGTGTGTCTGGCCGTGAACTGTCCTCAGATTAAACTCCGTGCCGTTTTCAGAAAAATCAGGCATGTTATTCCGATGGTCAACACGAGGAGATGTACACCGGGGTTCACAGACATACTCTGAGTTTCTCGGGGGACTTTATTTTAACAAATTAAAAAAAGTAAAAAAAACACTGTAAATTCTCACGTGGGCTTTTAATAAATGAGTTTTAAAAAATGTGTATGACTTTACCAACCTATTAAATAATACCAATAATCTAAAGTAATTAGGATCACCTCATTTTTCTCTCACACACCATGACTCCTTTTCCTCACCCAGAGACAAATGCCATAAACAGAAAGCAATCATCCGGGCAGCGCTCCGTTGCTAAGCTGAGACACTACAGGTCAGTGACAATTTCCTGTCCCGGTGAGCCCCCGTCTCCTTCTGCCTTAAACAAACCTGTCACTCCTGAAAGCCAAGGCTGACACGGTCATAGCAGCTAAAATGTACCAAAACCAAACCGAAACACACCTAACAGCCGACATTTCAATCTGAAAAGGAAGAGCTTCTTACAGAAGAACATTTCTAGGTTTCTCTTGTCTCTCCTTCTGCGTCTGCGCGGACACACGACGCATCGCTTAACCTTTACGAGTTTGACCAGTTGCAATGGTACCATTAAAAACTCCCTTTGCTCACTGAAGATGCGTTAAAATTAAATGAAAAAAGCATGAAAGGAACTGAAGGTAATGCTATCGACAAACGGACACCCCCTCCGTCATAGGAGTGACCGTGCGACACCTGCCGGGGGAGCTCAGCACGGCGCTGCGCGAAGGCAGCTTACCGCGAATGCGAAGTTCTCCACCCACTACACGTTCCATTAAAACCTGCACGTTAGGATGCTAGCCTTCGAGTTACAGGAAGATTCGGATAAGAAAAACATCATTTCAACACAAAGGTTTTAAAACCTACGTCTACAGTATTTGATATCTTTAATTGATATCTTTAATGCTTGTAGAGCAAAGAAATTTCAAGTCTCGTTTTCAAAAACTAAGATTTAGAAGACAAATTAACCCTTAGATAAAACCATATTCCTAATATACACAAGTACAGAGACGTAAGTGGCATTAATTTTTTCTTATGAAACTGAGACCACTAGAATGATCTCCTACCGTGAAATAAGCTAAATATAAGCAGTATTCGAAATACCTTCTACAGCATTTTTTAGTAGCTTGCCACTTTCCCTGTTTCAAGCTCAATTTGTAAGTCCGTGTAACACATACGCACCCTGTGATCATCCGTGTGGTCATTGAAGATATGAGAAACCAGAGATGCCTCAGGAACCTGGCGTTGAAGGCCAAGCTGTAGAGAAGCCTGAAAGGAACGGGAAACAAGAGTCAGCGAACACGCGTTCAGTGCAGTGTTCAAAAAAGCTGCGCCCCAAGAATAGGGGACAACCCGAGGAAGACCCGCGTCACCACCACAGAGAGCACGCTTCCCACGACAGGGCTTCCCACGACAGGCTGCCCGGTGAGCGGGGGTCACCAAGAACCATCCCCGGAGCCGGGCTACTGCCCCAGAGCGTGGACGGCGGGCTGGGGCT
This sequence comes from Cynopterus sphinx, assembly GCA_030015415.1. Taxonomy (NCBI): domain Eukaryota; kingdom Metazoa; phylum Chordata; class Mammalia; order Chiroptera; family Pteropodidae; genus Cynopterus; species Cynopterus sphinx. The sequence goes on from CM057393.1 coordinate 496,823, forward strand.
CCGAGGTCTGCCCCTCGGGAGAGGGGCTGTCGGCCAGGGCAAGGTGAGTGTGCTCCCCACTGGGACACACTGCGACATCGCGGGGGCCGACATCACTACTGACAGACCTCTGGAAAACGTCTACGTGTTCAGTGGCCATCTTTCTTGAAACACACACAAAATTGTTTTTCATATGTTAACATCTAAAAATAATTTAAACCCAAAAATTTGTTTTAAAGGTTAAAACCGCCTTCTGCATAATGTCGACTTGACTCAGAAACTAAAGAACCTTGCGACTACTCACACGAGCCCTATGCGGGACACTGCGTGTTTGTGACAGGACACACTCGGTAGTCACAGCTTTATAACCGGGAAAAAATCCACATGAAACACGTTTAGGAACGCAGCAAACTCCACATTTCACGGAGGAGACTAATCACAGTGAACAAGGTTAGGATGGTGGGGGGAACGGCGCCGAGGAAAGGCGTGAGCTGACGGGGCGGAGGGACGCGACCACGTGGCTTAGGGAGCAGGCAGAGGGCGTCGGTCTCTGCTGCAGAACCAGCGCGTGTCGGGGAGGGCCGGGGGGCGGGGGGGACACGTGAAGTGCTACGTGGGAACCGTCAACACCCAGGTGTCGTCTGGTCCCCACGCTTCTGGTGGGGCGCTGAGGCTGAAGCGCAGTCTGGCTCCAGGACGGCAGCCAGCTGGCGGCAGAGCAGGCAGACCCCGAGGCGCCGGGGACAGAGGGCTCCCCCGCCCCTCGACGATGGGACCACGGCCCGGGCGCCCCTCGGATTCCCTGGGAAACGGCCGTCACGGTAACTGGGTGCAGTGCGCACGCACAAGCCTCTCTGGACTCACGGCTGGAATGCTGCGAAGGCTGCACGGAGCAGGGCAGCAGCTATTTTAGCAGAGCACGTCTTGAGAGAAGTGTGTCCATTTAAATGCCCGTCGGGGAAGAGAAAGAGAGAGGGCTGAGAGAAGTGAGTCGCTTTCAATGAAAAAAATCTCAACCTTGCTCCACCGAGTGTTTTCAATCCAGAAGATGGGACCGGCCCTCGGGGTCAGCGTCTCGGGTGCGGAGCACCGACGACGGGGGCTGGCTTAGGGAGAGACCAATGTCACTGCAGGTGGTGCAGCTACAGGTGTCCAAGTGGCATTAAAAGCGCAATCATGAAAACCAGCGAGAGCGTAAAGGACGTAACCTTTACCCAGAATCATGACGTCTCGGGCTAGACAGGATCTAGATCACTCTTCAAACATCCATGGGCAAAAAGCAGGCTGCTTTCCTTAAAACGAAGGGCTGGTCATCCAGTCTAAGGTCCTTCCCAGCTCCCACGCAGGATTCCACATCAAGTGTGCCGTCTGTCACAGGTACGCACCGCGACCAAGAGGTAACTACACTCCCTCAACTCACAGGAAAGCCACGTGGCTGCATCTCAAAATCAGGTTGAGAAAGTTTTTAAAGTCCATTGCCATAATGAAAAATGGCCACGACACAGTAAGTTACAGAAGCCAATCAAATGGCCCGTGCTGTCTGCCAAGCACCCCGAACCGGCCCCACCGCTGTCCACGCCGACGGCCACCTAGAACCCACTGCAGGCCGGGCCATCCCACTGAGGACCAGAGCTACGTCGGGAAGTGGTGATGCACGCCCCATCCCTGCAGAATTCAAAACCCGCACCATAAACCAAACGTATAAACAGAGTGTTAACGTTTGGATTTTCTTTATGAAGTTGTACACGCTATAACGAACACCAAAACCACCACACAGTAAAAAAGAAAAAGAAAAAAAGACACGAAAAACGTGAACTTTCAACATAAACTCCGGAAGGTTAATATTTACTGGCCTTATTTCTCTGGTGAAGAAACGGAGTTCTTTCAAAAAATGTATCATCTAGTATAATGTTACCGATAGCAGGATTCCTCAAGACTGTTCAATATAAGTACTAATATTGAGCACCTCAAAAACCTGAAAAACTATGTATTTTCAAAGGAGTTTCCTTTGTTTTTTTCTAAATGACAACACAATGGGGCAAAAGAAAATTAGCAACATTTCACCCGACCTTCCCAGAAACACTGAGAGTCAGCACTTTGGTATAAATCATACAAATACTGTGTACACAGGTAAACAAAAATGGGTTCTCCCAATATATTCTCTTATAACACATTTTCTCACAAAAAATTATAAATAACGTCTTTCCATATATACCTGAAACACCATCATAATGGTCACACATTTCAAAAGTTGTATTTCAAGTTAACTCTGAAACAGTATTTCCTAAATTCATCACTCAATTGGCAACAATAAAATAAACTGTTAAACATTTTTATACATGACTGACGGTTATTTGGTTTGGGGCTTTACTGCTAAAACAGAAAGGCCATTTTACGTATTTATTTTTTTGGTACTGTTTCTTTTTTCCCAATTTTCATTTTTCAATTAGAGAAAGTGACATTCTTTACACATACTGGATACGTTAAAAATTACCCATTAGGTTTTATTTAGCTAAGTCGACCCTCTGAGTTAATTAGTAAAGGGCGACATCTTCAACTCAGGTCATAAATTCCTGCCGGCTGTCTGCAGAGACAATTCAAGTTGTTAAAGAGAACACAGTGGACGACACCAGCTCACACAGACAGCAGGGGTCACAACAGCACGGTGTTCTCAGCTCTACTCCGTATGTAAAGCTGTCACAGGTGAAAGAAACATAAGGGGGCCACCCAGAGAACCCCCCAGGCTTGTAGCACACAGAACAAACGTCACACTTTGCGTTTCCCTACGCAAAGCATCCCTCTATTGGCAAAGGCAATATTGAACTGCAACATTAAAATACATTTCACCTCTGAGATCATGCAAGATTAAAAATAAATTCTAAATTTCCTTAATGGTAATAAAAACTTCAAGTCATATTTCAGTTGGCGGCAACCCGCCAAAAATGTTTCCTCCCCGCAGACCAGGCGCTGAGGCCGGCAGAGCCGCTTTCGGCACGGCTGTTCCACGAGCGGCCCTGCGCGACAACCCAGCCGGTCCAAGCGCCGCTCCCCCCGTCCTGGCCACTCGCTTTCTCGAGTGTAACAGGAACGGACTCAAGCGCACCTCCTCTCGGGCCAGTTTTCACGCAACGGGAAGCCGCCCCGTTGCTGCAGGGCCCCCCGAGGCCCCCACTGCTTTCTTAGCCCCGCTCTGAAAAGGGGGCAGCGGACGCTCCCAGCCGTCCCCCCCGCGCACCCTCCACGCGGCCCTCCGCGTCACCCGTCTGCCCTCTGTACCGATGACCATTCGTGAGTGTTTACAAAGTCCTCTTACGTTTCAACGCTCACTACAGCTTACACTGCTCAATTTGCCTAAAGCTAGCCTGCTTTATTGTTTTGATGTGCCTGCCAATAACTACTGCCAATTTATCATCTACGTGGTTTCGAGATTTAATAAAAAGTCATCGTGTTGAAATGTTAAAAAGCTCACGAATTTTATTTGACCTAACAGAACGGAATTTTAATGTGAATCAATAGCTGATTAAATCTATCCATTATACTGAAAACGTGACTGACAAAGAGTTAACGTGAAATTCTAGATTAAAAAAACAAGCTTGTTTCTCTCATGCACATCGTCAATGTTTTTCAAAAATACCATGAAAAGCTGCTTACAAAACTGCGAGTTTGTAACTGCCCTGCACACGCCACCAGAACGTGCACTTCCGCCCACGGACGCGTCTGCGGAGGGCTCCAGGCCCCACGTCGACCACGGAGGATGCGCCCTGCAGCCCCAGGACCCAGTGCACTGAGAAAACAGGGCGGGGGTGCCACCTGCTTTCAGGGCACGCGGTCTAAATCGCGATGCTTGATAACACACCATCAAGCTGGCTCATTCCATCCGTTTTTGGTAGAAAATGCAAGAATGTGTTGTAATGAAAGTGATTTGTGAAGCTTTAGGATTGGATGCATTGTAAAAAAAACAAAAAGCCAATTATAATATCGACCTTTCTGATCCCTAAAACACTGCCCTTAAGATTCTGTTTCGAAGTTTTTAGATATCAATAGAAGAGCCACGGCCCCAAGAACATGCCCATCTACCCACCTTACGGGTAAACCCGACTCCTCACAAATCCACACTCCGCACGGAGGAGCCACCGTAAAACGAAAACGCCCTGGAGCTGGCGCTAGGGGGGACGCGCCGCAGTACAAACTCTGGGAGGCTTCTGAGAGCCAGCGACCTGAGCGTGAGTGACAGCCAGCCCAGCCAAGGCGGACAAGCGGCAGGAAGGCGCATCTGGACAGAGACCAGCGCAGGCGAAGCAGAGCGGCGCGAGACAGCGAGGCGCACCAGCAGCACCACGGGATCCAGAAAACGCGAGCCCCGAGGCGCGGCCGAGGCGAAACGCACTCTGTGGCTAGAAGCGGAGTGAGAGGCGCGCGAACGGCTGCAAGGACAGCTTCCGCGAGCCCCTGAAAGCAAGGGGACCCACCGGCAGATGTCTGAACAGGAGGATGCAGCGATGAGGGTTCCGTTCTGACGGTTCGGTCTGGCAAAGCGCGACGTGTGAAGAACAGCGCTCACAGACTGCAGGGGCCGCAAGCAGGGGGGCTACCGAGGCAGGCCCGGATGCGGGCCCAGCACCAGGGACGCAGCCCCCCAGCCTCTTGCAGCGGCCGAACCAGTCTGAGGCACTGGCCACACGTGACTGCTGGGCACGGGAAGCGCGGCCAGCGGGGTGGAGGAGCTGGGCTTGCGCTCGAATTTCGTGGCCCACTCGCAGTGGCCCCGCAGAGCAGCTCCCGCAACGCCCGGGCTGGGGGAGGAGCCGAGCTCGGCCGCAGGCACGTGAGGGGTCCAAGCACGGCCCTGTCTGTGGACCGTGGGAAGGGGCTGGAGCCACTCCTACGGCACAGCGCACCCAGAGACCGACCGAGCAGAAAAGGACTGAGCAGCCGGCGATCACCGCTAGACGCCAAGTACAATGGCAAATCTCCACCGGGACAAGAAGAGGGCCGGGAACTTACTAACCGCGTTTTGAATACCTTTTTGAAAAGCTGAAAGCAGTTAAAAACCTCGCCAGTTAAAGCGGCCTGTTTGCTCTTTCCTGAGCTAGGACACGCTCTAAACGCTCAGCCTACAGACTTCGGCCGCAACGGAGCCCCCCAAGCCGCGCGCAGAGGAAATGGGCGCCACCCCCCGCGAAGCAGGCTGCACGCAGACCAGGCCCGGAGGTACAGCGATTACTCTCGGTGGACTTTGGGCGACAATAAAAGCGAGTGTCCCACCTAGTCGGGATCCTCAGATCTCACATCCTGCTCTAAAGTAATTTGCCTTCCAGGGGCTAATCACCGGGAGGGTCACAGCTCATGGGCACCTCACTTCCTCCAGCAGCAATAAACGCCCATCAGCTAAGATAGCACCCAATTAGCGGGCTGTGTCAGGGGTGAGGAGGCGGCTTCAGCTGACGACATGTTCCCACACACAGCTCACCGCAGAGGACGCTTTCCCAACAGAAGAGACGGCTCTTTTCACGTCAGGGGCTAGCATTTTAGAAAACCGAAGTGGACCCTCTCGGGTGACCTAAGTCATCTGACGACGCAGGAGCTACTTACGGACAGGGCCCGGCAGCAGGTGGCCTCTAACACTGGTCCCCCTGTTCCTAGTAGAGTTACTACATGTTTCTGCACTGCGCTCCATTTAAGAATTTTCTGTTAAAGTTCCAAGAAATCACTAAACTGTCATTCAAAAGGGGGAAAAATATGGTTCCAGCTCATCACCACAAATATCTAAGCATAAATAAGCCACACGTGAACTTGCTTTGCCATCTCAGAAGTTTCTTCCAAACTTTTGAAAAACAAAACTGTCAGAGCACCGGAGTGAGCTGTCGCGGCCACGTGACAGCGAGAACTGTGAAAAAGACGCCGCACGCTGGTTCTGGAAGGGCAGCGTGAGTCCGCCTCTTAAAGTGGGAGGTGAGAACCGAACTCCTCTCGTTCCTAAGACGTTACAGAGAAATGAGCTTCTGTCATTTGTTACCGTCTGACACACAGGGCGCTTCAGAGACTCACGGCCAGGAAAAGGACTCACAACAGCAGGTTCAGGAAAGAAACACAAACTTGCATTTTCCACCAAGCGCGTGGACAGGAGAACGTTCTACGGCACGTCCTACGAGGGAAGCGCGGAGAAGCCGGTGCAGACGGAGACCGAAGCGGGGACGGGGGAGGAGGGCGTGCTCCGCACTCCCGCGCCGGCACCCCAAGCGGACTTGCCTGGCTTTGGGCACCATCACCCGATGCTGCACCATGAGCGTGTGGCAGACGGCGGCCACCAGAGTGAAGGCCTCCTGGCCCGCGGAGTCCCTCCACACCAGGTCTAACAGGGTGCTGGTCTGCTGCTTCGTGTCCAGCTTTCTCAGACACTCCTCTGTTACGTACGGTATCGACAGGCGGCCGTCCTCCTAGAACGCCCAGACAAATGAGTCTCCTTAACGGGGTGCCGTTAGAACGCACGCTACGCTACGAACGCGGGTGAAATCTCACTTTCCCTCCAGTGGAAAAACGAGACAGGCACTGTCCAACATTCTCCACGTCACGACGAGCGCCTCGATACCTCTACCGCTCCCCCCGTCGGAGTCACTGGGCCCCCCAGGGCCGCGGGCACTGCGGGTATCAGGCACCGGCTGAGCCCAGTGTGGCCCGGGTCGGTGACCATTCGGCTTCACCCACTGGCGTGCCCTATTTTCAGTGTCTGCATCTTACGAAGGTATTTCATGTTTTTTGGTCTACGCTGTACTGAGCACACACGTGTGAAGGTACATCATCCCTGATGGACTTTCCACCTGAAATCACTGGCGGCAAGTCTAAGCAAAACAGGCTATTACAGAACTTCTTTAAAAACAATGAAATGAAATAAATACATAAATCTATTACGTCTTAATTTTTCTAGACCCGACTCACTGAATAAAACCTGAGTTCATGCTATTTACCTATTTGGGGTATTAACCAAAGATACATGCGCTTTTCACACACGTACCTAGATGTGTACGTACGAACCGGCACGTGACACTGGCTCTTGGTGACTGTACTATCTGGAGACCTAGATGGATATAACTGATGTAATTCGTAATAAAACCCCGTATCAGAGATAAAATAAATCCTACGTGCCACACCGAATCTATCAATCACAGGCACCTAATTAAAGATGTCATAACAAGGACTACGTAAATAATAAGGCATCAAAGCGCACTTCTCTAACGCTGGAAGGGCAGGCACGAGCAAGCCTACGTGCCCGCTTCTGTTCCGAGTGTGCCCACAGCGAGGACGGCTTCCTGGGGCGTCTCCACGCCCTTCCTCACGTGACACGAATCACATCGTGTACAAGAACTGTCTTCTGAAAACAAGTTTTATCTACATTCCACCTGCGGATCCCGCTTCTCTGTTGGACCACACAATAAAATTCACTTCTCAGCGCACGGTTCTGAGTTCTGACAGATGCGACAATTCCAACCTCAGTTTTCCCCATTGGGATTAACAGTCCTCCCAGCTGGACCGGCCTGCTCTCCCTTCCTGAGACCGGACTTGCGACCGGCCAGCTGAACCCACCTGCCTACGAGGCACCAAAGACCCATCGGGGGCTCACCTCCAGCCACTTCAACTGCACGAGGGAAGGGGCCGGCAGATGTACCGCCTGAGTGACGTGTGTGTGTGTGGGGGGGGGAATCCCCTGAAAATACACAGTGAACAATACTAGGTAGGAAATGGGAGAGGGAGACTTAGAGATAAATGTGACAACGCACTTTAAATTTAAAATGAATCATAACATTTATCACCTGTGAAACTGGCAAAAAAGAACAAGAGACATCACTTGGCATTCACGAGACAGGGTGAGAAGGAACGTAACCGTGTCCTCAGCCCTGAGGGCTGGGGAGAAGGGAGCTGACACTAGCGGGCCTGGCTCCTCCTGGGACGCTGAGATGTCCTGAAGTCAGACAGTGCTGGTGGCCGCGCACTGGGTCATGCTCCGAAAAAACCACTGAAGTGTACAGCACATCGCTCAGAAGAGTGGACTTTAGGGCGAAAAAGTATCTCGACAAAGCCAGCATCAGAAACGTCCTTTAGAAGACGGAATCGTGCCAGGCACACGGCACATGTGCTCCCTGAGGGGCAGGACCACCACCTTTCCCCCGACCCCTTCACTGCGAAGGGACGTTTCCTGAGTAATAACTACACTGATGTACACCGCACCCTGCGTCTCCCTAACCACTCACTGCTCCCGTGGACAGCAGGAGGTCTGGAGGGCGGACCTGCACGGTGGGCGTCCCTAAGGGAGGGGCGTGACGGTGGGGGGTGGGGGGGTGAGGCGACTTCGCCTGTGCGGCTGGAACGCTTCCCTGACTGCGCTCGGGGACCACTCTACCCTTAAACACAGATGCGCGCGGAGTCAAAACGACCCGGAGATGCGGGAGGCCGTCCACACTGCCACCCGCTCACTGACGCGCGGGCCCACAGGGCTTACGGGAGCGCTCATCTGCTTGTCTGTCCCTTCGCTCTCGTCCTCAGAGTCACTGGCCGAGTCCTGACAGCTCGCACTGGCGGGCGAGACTGGGAGCTGAGGAAGGAAGGTCTGGAGCACTCTGAGGTACACGAGCAGTCCTTCCTCGGAGAGGGTCCCTGTGGACGACAGCCAAGCACGACAGTTACTGACAGCGACCAGAAAGATGCCAGGAAGCTCCAGCATCGTGTCTCATACTCAGGCATTTCTGACCGACAAGCTTATTGACATCCTAACACTTCACGTGCGATGCACGCGTTAGAACACGAGGAAGACGCCGCAATTCTCGAATGGGCACATTAGGGGTTGTGTATGACAGGTGACAACGGCCCCGCCCTCAGAGCTCTCCTGTCGGACGGCAAGATTCCTTTCAGTCGGTGTGGCCCCGTGACAAGTATCGACATGGGAGGTTTCGACCCTACCCAGACCTTCCCCAGGGACACTGACTAGGACACAGCCCCCGACAAACGCACCCCCCCACGAAGTCCCCAGCCAGAGGCCGCGCCGGCAGCAGGACACCCGCCACTGTGCCGCCCTCCCCGACTGAACTGCCCGCCACCGAAGCGGGAGTTCAGGCCGAACGCGCGTGCGCTTCGTACCCAAGTGGTTTTCACCGACGGTCAGGACGAAGTAGAAGAGCCACGGCGCGCCGCCGCCTGGCCCCGGCCGGCCGGCCTCCCGCGACAGCAGCGCGCTCAGGAAGGGCTCGTAGGGGAAGGCGGCCCGCGCGTCCGCCAGCGCGGGGATGACGAAGTGGAAGGTCTGGTCCGAGAAGGGCGCGGCCAGGAGCTCCTCCGTGAAGGCCGCGAAGACCTGCCGCCTACGGGGCAGAAAGCAAGCCTCTGACGACCCGGAACCGGCGCTCCCAGAACCGCCCGCGTCGACGCGCCAACGGCCCCACACCGAGCCAGGCCGAGCGTTGACCAGCAACCGGGACCCCCCGGGGAACGTGGCTCTGTCTGCCCGCGACGGGAACGCGGCCACTGGGAAGCAGGCAAACCGCCCGGTCTCCAGATTTAGAAATGCGCACGAGGTGCAGGCCAGACGGAAAAGGCACACGTTTCCTTACACCGAGTCACAGTAACAAAGGACAGGCCTGACCTTCGAGTCTGGTGATTACGCTAGCAAGCACCCTGCCACAGCAGCTGCTACAGACCTTGCGGAATGACAAAACGATGACCCCATTCTCACCTTGCGCCTTCTGGACAGGAGTTGTAAGTAAAGTGCAGTGGTTTTAGAACATTCTCCAGCAAAATTTTTGCTATAGGAACTCGAGATAAATCAGAATATTCAATGCTTGATGGAAGCTTGCTGTTAATTAACAAATAGAGAGCTCTATAATACCCTAAAAGAAAGGAAAAATGCGCATTTAAAATTTGGGACCTTATAACGAGGGAAAAAACACGTTTTTAAATGCTTTTAATAAACCTCTATAGGTTTATTAAACTCTCCTTCAACGTGTTATTAAAAAACACATCAAACGGCAGCACAAGCAGTCTGGAAGAGTGCACACAAGGCCATGTGCCATCACCCAGCATCGGTGATCACCACAGCCAGTCGCCCGCCTGCCCTCCGCTCACCTGGAAGCAAACCATTTCAGCGTGTCATCAAAGACAAGGACTTTATTAAAAACACCATTACCACAGCTGAAAGAGTAATCCCTTGATACCACAAAAAAATCTGGTCGGTGTTTCATCTCCTGTTGTCTCACGTTATAAATAAATTTAATTTGCTTGAATCAGAGTCTAAATAAGCAAGGCCTAGATGTTGTGGTTTTTAAAATTTCTCTCCTAAGCAGCCTCCGAGTGTTTAATTAGTTTTGTGGTTAAAAATATGTATATCTTGCTGCCTTCATGGATGTAAGTAAACCTATTGCTCTACGTCGATCCATTGCTGCGGTCACCCTCCGGGACACTCGGGTCGTCCCATGTATGGCCAGTGGGGCAGACTGTGAGTGGGTGGGCGCCTGAGACCAGCGGTCCCTGGGAGCATCTCTGCCTCCCCACAGCTCTGACCCCGCCTGCTACTTACCATTTTGAATCATGTAGTGCAAAATTTGTTCAATCACTGACACCACAGAGCTAGCATCTTGTAAGACAGGTGAGTACGTGTTCTCGGATGAAAACACCTCAAGCATTCTCATGGGAAGTGCAACATTCAAACTGTCGTCATTACAGTTCTGCAGCAACCTGCAAAAACGGAGAAAGTGCTCCCACACTCACTGGATGGCACATCACCAAGTTTCCTCAAATCACCGTCATGCACTGTGGTCAGAAGTATTGCAACTGTGCAGATAGCAGTTTTTTTTAGATGGTAAAGGTGCTACCTCGCTCTTTCATTCAGATACTACTGCTCACACCACTTAAATGGGCTCTTTTGCAAACTGAATCCAAGAAAGGTGTGGAAGTGACTTATTTTTAAGTTCACGCGTCAATCATGACGAGAACCCAGTGAAAGGCCTGAGAGTAAAGAGCTTGTGTGTGGGCAGAGACCCCGGGAGAATGGCACCACTCGCACAGTGGGAGTGCTGTCACCCGGCCGATCCGTTCACCAGTCACCAGGAGAGCTGCCGTGCCACCAGATAACCCCAGGGTGTACTTGAGAGAAAACATCATCAGAAGGTATTTACATCTACATTTTAATTTCCACAGGCAGAATCCCCAGGTGTGAAAAGTGCAATACAAGGAATGTTCTAGTCTTGAAAGAAAAAAAAAGGAAACCACTCTCAGAGAATGAAAACCAAAAGGTGTTCCCACAGACACTGAAGTGACAGCGGCACTTTATTAAGGCTGCTGACTGCGATGGTTTACCTGCAACAGAGGCTCATCAACCTCTTTATCTGAAACAAGCATGTAAGTCTCTCGGACCCATCCAACTGCTGGACGAACACGGAGCTGTGTTTAATTAAGTTCTGATACATCCATATCTGAAACAGCAAAACGTACTAAGCCTCAATCCTTAAAAAGGCCATTGTTCACTAAAATACACAACATTTCAAATTTCCTTAGGTGGTAAATACCTGATCAAAACTAATCAGAACACAAGAAGTACATCTGACACGTAATTTAGATTTTCCATCTGAAGATGGCAGATCAGTCCTAAGCTAAATCACTAAATTTATTACTAAAAAAGTGCACTTAAAACTCATGTAAATCTGAAACAAAACAGTTCATGTGCAAAAACCAGCAATCCACAATAAAAATGTATGGGAAATGGAAAAACGACCACGAGTTGCAGGGGCCTCTGTCACAAGGCTCTGCAGAGCGCCTTGGACGGGCTATGGGAGAAGGCGGCGGGCACGGCCAGGCTGGGCCAGTCAGGGAGCTGGATGGAGGCCCGCGGGAACTCGCCCCACCTATGGCTAATTTACTGTTGCATTTGTGTTTGCAAACCGAACACACGCTCACGGTCGCTTCTGTTCCATCAGCCGGGTTCGATGGCATTTCATTCTGTTTGGCGTTTTGGAAACTGCACACGAGCCACCTGCTTTGATCTGCTCCCAACCGGAGCAGACTGCGAACATTCGCCCCGGGTGCCCCTTCCAGCTGCCTCCAGGAGAGGGATGCTCTAGCAGACCAACGCCTGACAGCCCCTCGCACCCCATATGTGCTCCTGGGTGATCTGCCAATCTACAGGGTTCGTAGAGAGCACAAGGACGGGCGCGGACTGCTCCAGAAAGCAGGTGATCCCTGCTCTCTGATCCTCGCATCAACTTCGGACGGAAAGCGGAAGGACCTGCCCTCGAGGAAGCCCAAGGGGCACGGAGAATACCTGCGGCCTCTCTAGACTGGCTCTAGCTCACAGGCATCCTTCCCACGTTCCAGCCCGCTCGACTCAAAAGGAAACGTTGGGACTAAAGCCAGCACCAGGGGAGCGACAGTGTTCCTCTGTCCTCACTACGCATCAGTGCATCTGTCTACGTCCCCACCACTAAGACGGGCTGCTCCTCATCACTGATACAGCAGAAGCGATTTTGAGTGACCCAACTGTATTTTGGATGTTTGAAGAGAGAGGTCCTATGTTTTAGAGATTCCTATTAAAGCATGACAGATAACAGGCTCTAATATTTAGGACAGGCTTCGCAATGACCGAAGGAAGGCTCAGTGTGAAACCAGGTGTTGGTGACCGTCATGGGAACATGACAGATGGCTCGATGTATTATTCTGCTTTTTCTTATATCTGAAATTTTCCAGAGTAAAAAAAAAAAAAAAAAAAAACCATTGGAAATGTACACCGCTTTTTAAGAGGGCAAATGCATTGCCGCAAAGATGACCTCTTATGACAGGCTGAGGAACGCTCACGAAGCGGGGACAGAATGGAGGGTCAGGCCACCACGTTTTAAAAGCTGGCAAGTATGTAAACAAGGATAAGCCAAAACGTCGCTGACACTCACCAAACGTTTTGAGTCTTCACTCTGTTTGTAGAAAAACAGAAGCTGCCTCACCAAGAGGGTAAGGTTAGGGGCATTAGCGATGGAAGAAGTGCCACCAGACTGTGACAGGTGGGCACAGCGATCGAATGCACTTCTTTGGATGGAATACTGAAAACAAAACAAAACGCAAATCAGCAAGTACACAGGCACATGTCGTTACGGTCGAAATCACACCCCAAACGTGTGAACAGGAGGCGGGGCGCAGCCCAGGAAGGTGCCCCGACAGGAGTTCCCCCCAGTAAGGGCTTAAACGACGACAAAAACCTGGAACACACCGAAGCACCCCTAAATGCCCGCTGAGTCTCCCACCACTTCCTTCTATTTTCATCTTTAGTTGCGGTTTCGCTCACGTTTGCATTTCGTTGTTTAAAAATAACCTCAAACTCACCGATGAATTTTCACGTAAATACACACTAATTAATAAAATGACTTATTGGAGGGAATACTATCGTCAACAGTAACTTTCACTAAACAGGTGTGTGAAATTACACACAAAACGGGTCGCACTCGTCAGAGTCCAAGGCCATCACTCACTCACTAAGCTCGCTCGTGCCTGCCTGATCTCGCTAAGAAACTTACTTGCTGTTTCCTATCTCGATGGCCTCGAATAAATGACTGGATGATTACTGCGTTTTTCAATCTTCGCCTTTCTTCCTGAAAATGGACGGAGGGGGGGACAATCAGTCAGAGTCAGTGAAAACGACACGGAGCTCGTCAAGACTTACGAAAAGCCACCGGTGTGTACTTCGCACGGCACAAACTTCGCCGTTAAGAGCACCGCTCGCCAGTTTCCACGACGCTTGCTCTGCGCGGCGGCCCCACCACGCGTCCAGCACCTGCCCCCACCCCGAACGCCCCCGCACCACGGCAGCCGCCCTTGCCCCGGCCCCAACAGCGGTTCAGTTTTCTGCCCACACGGAACCGCCTACTCCGGACACTTCACGTGTCGGGGTCGTAGGACACGCGGCTTTTCCCCTCGCATGATGGTTTTAAGGCTCCGCCACGTCGTGTCACACATCGGGCCTTCGCTCCTGCTCACGGCCGCTTCCCGCCCATGGTGCGGGTGCCCCGCGCTGTTTCCCCGTTTATGTGGCTCATGGACACGCCGGCCGGTTCCGCGTGGGGCTACTGGGAACCACGCCGCGTGGACGCGCATGCTCCAGGTTTTGCGTGGACGGACAGTTTCCATTTATCTTGGAAAATTCACATCCGAGGAACCGCCGGGCTATTTCCCAGCATGGCTCCACATTTCACAACCCCACAGACAGGGTAAGATCCTTTTTCAGTTTTAGCCTTCAATTTAAAAAGACCACAGACACCCCAAACATCTACTTTATAGGTCACTTTCTTGTTTCAAAGCTGAAAACTCCAATTTTTCTGGACTTGAGGCTATCTTCAGTGACCAAGCAAAAACATACCTGCATCGTCATCATCATCACTATAACCACCGCGGCTGCCACTGCTCGAGGGCCTACTGTGCACCAGCCCTGAGAGACACGTCGCGTGCTCTTGCACAATGGCCTTACAGGCCAGCATTACTCTTGTTTTAAAGATGCAGAAACTGAAATTTCCGTGAAGATTAAATAAGCTGCAGAGTGTAAGAGAGTTAGAATCCAAACTCAGGAGTGACCCTACGATCTGTACTCCACCTCACCATGTGACATTGGTTCACGTTTTTATGAATGCCGCCTATTCTGGAGACCGCCTTTTAGCTCATTTTTCCTACGCTGGCTCCAGAATAAATGACTTACTGTAAAATCCAACAGATCCAGAAAATCGTCTAAAGCTTAATACATATGTACATGAATCTACATACATTACATCACACATACCATACGCACATCTACACGAGACGGTAAAGCCAAGGCTTATTTAAATGCTATGGGCAATGCTCAGCTGGAGAATGTGACAAGTGTTTTTACCTCTCTCTTTCTTCTTTCTTCCTGAGTACGATGTAAAAGAGAAGCCTTTTCTTCCTAAACATAAAGAGAGGGGAAAAAATTATAGAATGCCTTGACCCAAAAAGGATTCTAAAGACCATCCCATCAAAATTTCTGATTCAACGACCAGTCTGAGGCACGAGAGGTTAAATGGTTTTCCAAGGTCACAGATCCGATTCGAGTCGGGCTTTCAGCAGATTCCTAAGAACGAAACCTCATGTCCTCACACACAAAGTGAGTTCGGGTAAAGCTGGGGAGATGCAAGGAAGCTGGGCACTTGGCTAAGGGCAACGCTCCGGCTGTGACAACGTACACCACAGCTTTGCAAAGGACAGCCCGCGGGGGAGGTCGTGTTATTGCTAACAGACGCAGAAGTCTATAATTATCTCAACAGAAATGTCAATGAAAAATCAATTTCTTTACTGTTACCAAATTTAAAAATTTTTTTCTCATTCTAAATAAAACTAAAATATGAACAAAATTACTTGGTATGTAGAAGGAACTAAATAATAAACGGGAAGGTTAAATATGTCAAGTAAAATAAAAATAATTAAAAGACAACACTCCTCCCCCAAAACTGTTCCAGTCTACAGCGTCGGAGCATTTTATTTCTGCAAACTTAATCCAAAATAAAATTAAAGGTCTGAGACATTACGTACGAATTGTTAGGAAAATTAATAAATTTTTAACAAAAACACACAACCCGTCAGAAGAGTGCTGGAAAGCAAGTAATTATCAGTTTAAAATGTGAACGAACACACGATGCGTGGAAGGAAACATTTCTCACTGACAAAATTTAAAGCCAAAGAAATATAACCTCCAGACATTTTCCAGTGTAGAAAAGTTCATTTCTTGAATTTCAAATAAAAATCCTTTACACGTCCAAGTCAGAAAAAATTTTGTCTTAAACTGCATGAATTAAAAGGGGAGGGGAGGAAAATCCGAAGTACAAAGGCCACAGGGTGAAGGCCGGCATGGAGAGAGAGCTGGGGCTCTGCTCGGCGACTCGGGAAGGCCCGGAGGAAAGGTGCGCTCAGAGGGGGTCTCAGAGGGCTGAGTTCGGCCGGATGACCCAGCGGGAAAGCGTCCCAGCACAGGGAGAGAGGCGGCCGTGACGCTGGGGAAGAAGGCAGGGACTGGGGAAGCGTGACCATGGAAGGCCCGCACACTGATGGAGCCCGCACCCCGCACCCGGCCCCAGGCAGCCCGCCGGGACCCTCGCCTGAGAAGCATCCGTGCACTCCGAAGGGTCAGGGCGCATGGGGCCTGAGCACAGGGACGCGGGGTCACAGCCCCGCCGCCGCCTCCTCCCGCCGACGCCTGCGCCATCTCCAGATGCTGCCCGAGTGCGCGGTTCCCGCCGACCTTCCTTCCGGTCTCACGGCCGGGCTCCTGCTGCCCGGCCTCGCCTGGCCTCCTGACGCCAGCTCACGCACCTAGGAAGCACAACTCGGCGCGGGCGACACTCGGATCCACCGCCACCTCTTCCGTAAAGCTCTCCCTGGAGGACCGCCACCACGCCCTGTCCTCCACAGAGGGGACTGGCCAGCTCGCTAGCGTGAACAGACTGCCCCGCACACAGGACAGCCCTCCACGAGCTCGCGACAAGCAGAAAATGACTATCTGCCCCGGGCACGTCAGGGAGGCCAAAACGGGTATCCCCTCCAAAGACACGGCCACCAAAATGCTGCAGGAGGTCACTACAGCCACGCACGGGCGAGTCGGCATACAGAACCCACACTGGTGATCTGGACTGGGACCGCAGGTGTGGCCTGCTGAAAGCCGACACGGGCCCGCACGCTTGGCCACGAGGCTCCCAACTCTAACCTCACCACGGACAAGCACCTTGGGGAACTCACCGGTCTGATGTCCTAATTTATATTTCTACTGGACATCAAGCAAGAACTAAGCTTTTTACATGCTCCTTCTCATAGCACCTAAATCGCCACACACAATACTTGGGACAAACACTGATCTACACTAACGAGGTCAAATAGGCCAATGTCAGAGGGTCTCCAGGGAGACGCAAATGGAAACAGAGAAGGGAGGTGATGAGGACGGCACCTCAGGCGTATAAAGAAAAGCGTATTATTCAATCAGGAGCGCTGGAACAACAGAGCGGCCTAAAGGAACGACACCGCGTCCCCAGTCTTCACGTCAAAGTGGATTCCTGACGAACCTGATCTGCACACTGCACAGCACTACGGAAACACGTGAAGACGACAGGGAGTAAGACAACTCAATGCGTAGGAAGGCTTTCTGTAAGAAAGACCACACGTTAAGTCTGCGTTACTGTTTGTCGTTGCTATTTAAGCCCTAAAGTTATTTATCGATGATAAATTTGACTGTATAAAAACTGAAACTTTTTACACAGAAAAATAGAGCCAAGGTTTTAAAAAGTGACAAAGTAGGAATAAATATACACTGCAAAACCAATTATTTGTAAAAGCTCTCAATAATTTCAAAAGATTAACAGAAAAATTAGCAAAAGCTATACAAACAGTGGATAGGAAAATAAACAAAAACGTCTTTTACACCTAAGAACTTTATCTTTACTCACGTGAGGAAAAAATGCAAGGAAACGCACTGCGGCGGGCTGGGGCCCGCGGACTCGGTTCCCCGCAGCTCGGGGGGGACTGACAAGAGCCAGCAGCTAGTGTCACGGCCAGCAGAGCCCCGGGGGCAGTCAGGACGCGGCCACAACGCGCACGATGCACACGGCCTGGGACCCAGCGCTTGTGGAAATCTAATCGACACAGGTTCTAGGCACTCGTGCGAGGGCATGCAGTGTCGTTTAAATGAGCAAAAACCTGAAAATCACCTGAATGGCCATTAAACGCGTGACAGCTGCATACGTTCTGGAACATTCGTCACGTGGAGTGACGTGGAGCTTCCTACGTGAATGCCCAGGCCTACCTGTCCTGATCCGGGCCTACCTCCGAGATGTTCTGCTGGGAGAGAGCAGGACCCAGGCTGGTTAACACGCTCTTGTGTGTCTACACGACAGGAGGGACCCAGGCCTCGACTCTGCACGCAGAAAACCGCTCGGACGGGACAGTTGAGAGCCGGGGACACTCTGACCGGGAAGGTCAGGGGTTTCGGGAGAGTAGGTGGGGTGGAAGGCAGGGAGACTTTTATTATGTTCTTTGAATCTTTATTTCTACTGCTCCGATTATCATCCACGTACCTGTAACACTTCCTTACTTTTTTTGAATAAACTAATGAAACTACATGAGAACACAAATTTTTTAAAACAGTGCCTGGGAGGAAACGAACAATCAGGAACCAGTGAAAAGCACGTTCAGATTTTGACTCTTAACAAGCTTCTGGTTTCAATTTATTATCCTTGAAAACGTGTTACCTTTTAAATTCTGCGGGCCCAGAAAGTTAGGGCTGCCTACCAGCAGTTTCACAAACACTCTAACCACACGGCTTCGGAATGACTAAGCCTATTGTTCTGGAGCCTACACGCGGCTTCGACCCTCACCTCTCACCTCCACAGCTGTGACACTAAACCTATCCATCAACATGCAAACAATAGGAAATTACAGCAAACGTCTCTATTGGGGCTGTGAACTTTAGGCGCGTTATCTTATCTCCTCCGAAAACTAAATATGACCAAACTTCACAAATACCATTAACACAGGTGTTTTTAAAAGAAAAAATACTTTCCTCATGCAAACAAATTTAGTGGCAACAAAATGAAGTTGTTAACAAAATCAGTCATATATGTTTTGTTTTGTTTTGTTTTAAGCAGAAAAGCAAAGCTTTATTAGAAGGGAAAGTTCACTTCCAAACGCAGGCGTGGGACTGAGCAAGAGAAGCGTGGCTCAAAAGATAGTTTAACTTAGACTTCATTAACCATCAAAATATTTAAGGTAAAAAATTTGAGTATACATTAAAGGGAATTTATATAATGTGACAATTTCTGTAAAACCAAATACTCAAGTTGACTGCTAACCCTTTATAAAAAAGAAATTCAGTATTTTGATTTAAAAAACCCAACAACTGAGGTTTCTGTTATTTCATCTGTCTGGGCTATTATCATTAGCAATTTACTGCATTTACCAATGTAAAAAGGATAATCAGTTTAACATCTGTTTCAAGTTAGTATTTCCCACTCTCAAGCACTAATGTAATACTAACAGCTTTCACAATTCAAATATTCAAAACATTTCCCTTCAAATGTTTACAATAGTAAAAATCGGCGACAATATTATTTGTGAACAATGCACAACCTACAATTTGGGGATGCTTCCTTTTGCAGTCCTATAAGAAAAAAAACCCTCTATGAAAATATAAGAACAACTTCACATTCATGCAAAAAAACTTTTAAAGGTGTATAAAAATGCAGTCATTAGTAAAAATCATATTCATAAAATGATGTACAATGATTCCCAAGTCAAGAAATATATTTTAAAAGTTCAGAAAAATATATTTCTTGACTTGGGAATCATTATACATCGGTTCCAAGTAGGTCATTTTCTTTGATATATTTCAGTATATTTTAAATTTTCTATAATACTACTTTATAATCAGAAAGGAGTGCGTTTTAACATGAAGTATCCAAAGCAAAATGCAATAGCTTAAATCCCATTATAATAAAAGACTTCCTTTTCTTACACCAGACTTGTACAGCAAGTATGGAACTATCTTAATAGCAAAATCCTGGAAGTCACACACACATATATGTATACGAAGAAATATCCAACAGGAAAGTAACTGCATGATACGAACCGGGTAGTAGAATATTATACACCTATGAAAAGTAATGACACAGATCCAGTAATGTCATTACTAGCAGTAGGTGCTAGTATGAATCGTTATTAAAACAGAAGGAATGCTGTCTATTTAAAAAGGGGGCATAGGTTTCTGTTTAGACAAGTCCTGAGCAGACCCTGAGGACACTGGTGACAGGGAAGAGACTGGGAGTCCCAGGGAAAGGCTCTGTTTCATACCCTTTAGAAGGACCCCAGTTTTTATAACTTGCTTCAAGGCCGCGGACTTGCCATCTGGAGGTCTGTCCTTTCGTTCTGCGAGACACATCATCTCCTTCCCCTGAATTTTTTTCTTTTTGCCGTCGCTCGTTTCAGTGAACTCCTAAACTTCCAATCAAATGAGCCCTACGACATTCTAGTATGCTCTACCAAGAAAGGGGGGAAACACTGCCAATACGCTATGTCGTGCCACCGCGATGTATCCTGATTTCAGAAATACTGAAAAGTGGAAGCCTGTGACTCAGAATCGATGGAACCCAGTGTATCCTTACTCCACGGCCACCCTCCCGCCCCTCCTTCCCGTTTCTCACCCACCCTGACTGTACCCATCCTTCAAGAATCAGCCCCAAGGGAAATCCAGAAGGAGCAATTATTCCGTTATTTAACTTGTCATTGTTCAAATCGTATCTCCCCAACGAGATTAGAATAAGAGCAAGGACCTTCCCTTACGCTTCAGAGCCTACACGGAGACTTTAAAAAGGAACACAAAAACGATTTACATATTTTTTAGGAAAAAAGATGCATTTACTCAAAATGTGGCAACTAGTCAGTTTCCACTGAGCTCAAGAAAGAAGGGAAACTGTCACGTAGCCTAAGACGTGGGGGGGGGGGCCAGATCACTGTAACCTTCCGTTTGTAGTGACCGAGAGAGAGGACTCACGCTGCAGCCGGAGGATTTCGGTGGTCAACATCCTCGTTGTCAGAGTGACGTCAGGATGGCCCTGAACCACACGCGCAGAGCCGCCGACATTAAAAAGACTGACAACACTAAGTGGTGGCAAGGAACCGGGGTCACTGACCCCCCCCCCCCGTCCCACAGAGGAACGTGCCGCGTGCCACTCGGCGTTCGAGAGCACAGGACAGCGTGAGGCACGAACAAATTCCCCCAAAGACAGACCGTGTGCACACACGGCGCGGCCCGAGAGGCGGGACGCTGCGCTGAGGCGGCCAGGCCCGAAAGGGGGACCGCCGCAGGGGACCCTGGGCACCCGGTGACTGACACGGGGGCGGCCGAGCAGACGCCGCCCGGGGGACCCCTCCCCGCGCCTCTTCCTCCGGCTCCAGCCGCGCACACGGGTCCGCGGCCCGGCAGGTGCGGGGGGGGGGGGGCGGGGGGCCGGACGCTCCCGGTGCTCACGCCGCCCGGCTCCTTCCCCCGGACGGGAGGGACAGCGGCCCGGCAGGCGCGGGGCCCGGCCTCGGGGACGCCACAGGGCGCCGGCCCGTTTCCCGACCGACCGTGACGGGGCCGGGTGGGGCCGAGCGCGCGCTTCCGGGAGGCGGGCGGCTCCGCCCGGGCCCGGGGCCCGACACGAAGGCGCGCGCCGCCCGGGGCCGCCCCGGGGCCGCCGACAGCCCGGTCAGGGGCGGGGGCGGCGCGCTCCCCGTCCCCGGGCCGCTCTCACCTTCCGGCTCGCGCCTCCGAGCGACACCTTGGGCCGCGTCTTGAACTCCCCCTCGAAGCTGAACATCGTCCCGGCCTAGCCCATCGGCGGCGGCCCGGGGGCGGCGGTCTGCGGCCGGGGGCTCTGCCCGCCCGGGCCGGCCCTCGGGCGGGCGGGCGGGCGGCGACGCTGCGGGCGGCTCCGCGGCTCCTCGCCCCTCATCCACGCCCCCCAGGGCTCCGGCCGAGGCCGAGGGCGCCGCAGGGCCGCGGAGCCCGCGCTCGCACAGGCAGCAGCCGCCGGCAAGGAAGATGGCCGCCGGCCGCCGCCGCCGCCGCGCGCGCGCCCGCCATCGACGCCGCGGCGCTCCTCCCGGCGTGCCCCGCGCGAGCGCGCGCCCGCCCCCGACGCCGTTACGCTTGTCCCGGCGTGCCCGCGTGCGCGCGCACGCCATCGACGCCTTGACGCTCTTCCCGGCTGCCTCCGCGTGCGCGCGCACGCCATCGTACCTGCGGCGCTCCTCCCGGCGTGCCCCGCGTGCGCGCGCCCGCCCCGACACCTTTACGCTCCTCCTCGCGTCCCTCCGGCGTGCGCGCGCCCGCCCCGACGCCGTGCCGCTCCTCCCGGCGGCCCCCGCGTGCGCGCGCACGCCGGCTCGGCGCGTGGGGAGGCGCGGCGGGGCCGGGGCCGGGGCCGGGGCGGGGCGGGGCGGCGGGGCCGGGGCGGGGCCGGGGCGGCGGGGCCGGGGGCGGCGGGGGCGGGGCGGGACAGGGGCGGGGCAGGTGCGGGGGCCGGGGGCGCCGCGCCCCGGGGTGCGCCCCGAGGGGTGCCGCACCGCTCCGCTCCGCGGAGTGCGCCGTGCCCCTCGGCGTGCGGCCCCACGCGCGACCCGGGGAGGACAGTGGGCGTCCCGTCCGCCGGCCGGCTCCCGCTGGGACCCTCACGGGCTTCAGGTTCCCCTGCAGCTCGCGGGGGGCGGGCCGGGGCGACTCCGCGGGGAGAGTCCCCCCCGCACTCCCGTGAGTCCCCCGCAGCTCCAGCCCTGCTGGGCGCTGGGCCGTCCCGGCGGAAGCGGTGCTGCTGGGACGGGCGATGCGCGCGGATCGGCCCGGGGCCGGTCAGGCCCCACGCCGCAGGGGCAGAGGCGCCGCCCCGCGCCCCCGCCCGTCTGCTCGCCCCAGCTGCCCGCACGGGTCTCCGGCCCCGCGTGGTGCAAGCCAGACGGCCCCGGCTAGGAGCAGGGCGTCCTCCGCGCTGTGCTCCTGTGGGAGGTTCCGGGGACCACCCGTTTCCTTGCCACGTCCGGTTTCTGGAGGCTTCCAGCAGTGGCATCCTTCCACCTTGCGTCCGTCCTCACGCCCCAGCCTGACTCTCCCGCCTCCCTCTGGTGCAGACGCTGGGGTCGCGTCGGGCCCACTCAGACCATTCAGGTTCACTGTCTCGTCCCATACCCTTAAGCGCATCTGCGAAGTCCCTTTAGCCAGGTAAGGCAACCTCATGGGTCTGAGGGTTATTAGGATGGGAATGTCTATTGGGGGGGGCATTAGTCTGTGCGTGAATCAGTGTATCTAGGATTTTCTCCTTGAAAAGGGATCATACTCTTCCCAAGCCCCCAACAACGTTCTCTCCTTGTACGAAATGTCCCACGGCTGCCCTTGCGTGGTGGTACTCGGTACTAGCGTGCTCGTGTCTGCCGAGGATCACACTCCCCTTCGTTTGACGCCTAGGTCGGTGCCACATCACTGTCACAAAGCCTACTGCGAGAGCATCCAGTACAGAATGTCTCATCATTTCACGTTTCGCTTAGCGATGGCCACGGTATTCTTCAACGTACCCGTATTCCTCGTGTCAATGGCAGAGCAAGCAAGACACACAAGTCTGTTCACGCTTCCATCTTTCAGAAGAAAGTAGAGGGTGAGCCGCTTTCTCACAGCAAAGCATTGCTCACAGGCAGACCCGGGTGCCAGCCCTCCCTGAGCGTGTGGCTCTGGGTGTGTCACTTCGTCTACTTCATTTGCCAGGTGGGCAAAACGCTCCCCCGGGCCCGAGCCTGGGCCTGGCTCTTACGGTTCCCGGGACTTGCATGTTGGTGAAATGATCATATGGAATAAGGCCGCTTATTTCAGACGGTGGTTAGTGCTGAGCACCCGTGCCCGAAGGGCATCTCACTCAGTTCACCGGCCAACAAAGAAAATTCAACAATAAACGATGTCAAAGGACCGAGCATCGATAATGCGCTGCGAACATCCTCATGCACTATTTTTATGCATCATCATCATCATCATCATTTTAATCTACAAAGAGGGTGGACAATTAAGGGCATGTTTGGCAGCCATTCAGCGTGTGGAGGCAGGAGGCCAAACTGGGCATTGTCCAGGTGGCCCGGGAGGGCGATTGGCTGCCGAGATGGTCAAGGAGCACCCACACCCACCCTACGAGCTCGATGGAAGCATCACATCGCCAAGCGCGCCGCGTCTGGAAAGATGCGCTTCTGCTCCTGCTCCACGTCACCAAAGCGAAGTGCCGGAGCGTGTACAGTCACCGAGTGTGTGTCCCTGCCGGGCGCGGCGCCTGTGTCACCCGCTGTCTCGCTCACTGAATGCCCCCATTTGACAAAGGCAGAAACTAGAGCTTGGGATGTGGGATGTTTGACGGCTGATCCCAGCCCCGCGGGGACTCCAACCCAGAGCGGCCGTGTCACCCCACGGAGAGACGGTGCTTCGTGGTGTGCAGTGGGCCAGGGTGTGATCTCTAGTGTCAACGCTGAGGCTTAGCCGCGAAGCTTTCTGTACTTGGGGCGGGGGGACGGGGGAGGAACTGCTGTAAAACAAGGTCTCGTGACGACGACGCTGTAAGCAGGTCCCCGAGTACTCTCTGAGAGTTAAACATCAGGGCCGCGGGTGCTGCCAAGGAATGCGACACTTTGTTTGAAATGACCCTGGCATGAGGCCATCGAAGCAGCCCTAGCATTTTCATTACACCAAGACGCAGACACAGGGGAGTCAGTCTCTGCTGTTTCAAGTCCATCCCGGAGTCGGAAGGAAAACCCGACACTCGGGGACCCTGTCCAGGGCGCCCCACAGGCCGCCAGGCCACGTGGTGGCCGCAGGAACCGGGGACAGGACGTCAGCGGACATGGCACGCGCGAGTGTCTGCGACAGGTGGCGAGGCCCAGGCGTCCCGGGTTTCCGCCTGACTGGTCACCCTCTCTCCCCTCCCCTGTCTCGCCGGGGTCCCATGTGCCGTGTTCTGTGCACAGTTTTCCCCTAAAACACTGTCCGGTCCAGAAGAAGCAGCCTCCCTCCCTGTCGTCATAGCCAATGGCTCCCTTGGGAACCGGCCCTTCTGTGCATAACGCCCCCTCCCGCTGACGGAGGTGACACCTCGCGTCACCATCACCCAGGGGCAGGACCCGTGAAAGAAGAAACGTCTTCACAGACCTCCGCTGTGCATTTGCATTTCAGGGGAGACGTTCGGGAACCTTCGCACCTCGCAGAGACGTGCTAGGGTCGCCAAGGGCCAGACGCCTTGTCGCTTGGATCTGGGCATCCTCCCATCTCTCCCTGCCCCACCTGAGCCGGACCCCCGTGGGGCCACCCGCAAGCTGTCCCTGCCACCCATCTCCTCCTGCCGGCTCCCCTGGCGCCCTCCTGCCTGTCCCTGGCACCTGGCCTTGCTGCCACAGCGCTTGTCCGTTATGGTTCTCGCCACCTCCTCCGTGGCCCCCTCCTTCAGGCACCAGGAGCCCCCAAAAAAGTAGGACTGCTCCGGACTGCCTACTCAGTGGAGCAGACAGCCCGTGGCCAGCTCGTAGGGAAGGGTCTCCTTCCAAGCAAAGGGTTCCATGGGAAGTTCCCCCTGGCCCTCGAAGCTCTTAAAAGGGAGACGATTCTTAGTGACAAACGACGGGTGCTGCGGCGCAGCGTGTCACGGTCAGGGGAGCTGAGGCATCTGTGCCAGCAAACTGAGCAGACGTGGCAGACGCTCTCCCAACAGGGCCAAGGAGAGTGTCCATCCAGGGGCGGGGTCTGACGCTCAGCTAACCTGGCTTCATGCGTGGAGTTTCCTGTTCTCCCCATCGCACGCCATTTACCGGCTTCAGGTGCCGGGGTCAGCAGCGTTCGGCACATGCGCATCCTGGCACGCGCAGCGCCACCACCCGTGCCCGGAACTTTCTGTCTCCCCGGAAACCTCCACCCCAGTAAGCGCCAGCCCCTCCCCTCCCTCCTCCCCGCACCCACCGACCTTCTGGCTGGAAAACCGCGATCGCGTTAACAACCTGTCGAAGCGCGCCAGCCCCGCACGGGGCAATAACAAAAATAAAAACAAAAAACTGCAGGGTCGACGTGCAGTAGAGACTTAAACCTTAAACTTCAAATGACAACGAATCATGCCCCGACCCCGGGGCTTCCAGCCGTTTCCAGACGGAGGCCAGGGCGCAGCGATGCGCAGTGCGGAGCCTCGTCCTTCAAGTCCGGCGGGGCGGGTAGGTGTGTGGTTCTGTTTTTCACTGCGGGTGTGACCACTCGGAACCCTCTCGTGCGTCCGTCCGGAGATGCAAAGACCGACGTGCAGGCGGCACATGGGTGGGTGACAAGCAGAAGGGAGGGTGGCGGCCCGGGTGCCGCCCAGCCCGCTCGCTCACAGACTAGAAAACGACCTCAGAGGAGTGGAGGGCATTGCCCAAGGGGGTGCGATTTCCGCCCACGTGTTCTGTCCTAACGTCATCCCAGGTGTGGTTCGGAGAGAGCCTTTTTCACGACTTTGGGGCTGGGAGGACACCGAGCAGAGCAGCAGGCCCCGGGCCGAGGGCCGCCTCCCCCCAGGACCTGCCCCTCTTCAGCAAAGCCAGGTGAGGCCGCTCCGTCAGGGTCAGCGGTCCTCATTCCCGGGCCCTGGATCCCTGGTCTTGGCTGCCGGTCCGGGCGCGAGTGGCAGTGGTTACGGTTTCCTTTAGCTCGGGAGCATCGTGGGATTTTTAAAAGCTGCTCACCGAAGGAAATCTTCAGCACCTGCAGAAATAAGACGCGGGGCTTCGGCCGAGCCGACTCCTCCGCTCGTCCTTCGGCTGTCCGCGTGATAAGAAGGCCCGCCTCTACGAGCCCTTCGGGGTCAGGCCCACGCCGCTGCTCAGGGACGCGGCCTTTGCTCGGGGAGACCCTGGACCTGGGAGCCGGGTCAGAGGCGACAGGAAACACGGTCCCTCCTCATCCTGCGTTCGGCCTCGTCGATGAAGAAGGGAGCAAGAACGCTTTCCCAGTCGCGGGGCTATAAACTTCGCGATAAACTGTGTCCCTATTAAATTAATTCTACGTGATAGCGAAGTGATTAGGTTTCCAAGAAAAACAGTCGTCAGCCGAAGGCGCGGCCCAGGCAGGGCGGAGAGCGCGCCACCGCGCTGGCTCCCAGGCACCCCTGGGACGCTCAGCGAGGCGGAGACTTTCGGAGCAACAGCAGTGCCGGGCGGACTGTGGCGTCATCCGTCATTTCCCCCCAGAAACAGCAGCAATGTGAAGGGTGCCAGCACGCTGAAGGTCGGGATTAAGAAGCAAGTAGTTTATTACCCCTGACTTAGAGATTATCAGCGTGCCAATTAATCAATTACTCGACGTGATGAATTGACAATTAATTGACATTTCAGTTCCCATCTGGCGAGCCTTTCTGATTTCCACGGTGGATAACACGAAAGCTCTAAATCGGGAGGGTGCGAGGGCGGCTTCCAAGATGGGAAGGGACGGGAGTGACAGGAGCCGGAGGAGTCACCGCGCAGAGGTTTCAGGGCGGACACGTGTGTCACTGCTGTGCCAGCCAGGAGGACAGGGTCCCGGACCATCCGCTTAAGCTGCGCGACGAGGGCCTCTGCTCGTCACCACTTGAGCGCGTGCCGTTTGCTCTTTGGGCACGAGCAGTGGCGCTGGCCTCGCCGTGGAACTCACGGCCCTCGGCGACAAAGGACAAGGGGCTTCCGAGGGCTCCTGGGCCAGGTTACGCTCCGCGTGGACAGTCCCCCGGGGGCCCACTGGGGTTCAAGGTCAGGAGGCTGCAGTCTGATGTCCAGTGAGCTCGTGCCGCCGCCTCGGGGCGGGGGCGACGCGCCTGCGGCCGGCCAGGGCTGAGGTCTGAGGGCTCCACTGAGCCCCTAAGGGCCAGAGGCCAGGGTCCCCCCGCGCCCGAGCGCAAGGAGCTGACAGGTGTCTGGAGCCTCGGCTGACAGGCAGAGCGTGTTCTAGAAGGCCACGTGGGGAAGCGGGAGCAGGGAAGCGCTTGACGTTTGGACAAAACCTTCCCCGCCACCTCGGATCTGAGACTCCCTTCCGGTCACCCGACGGCCCTTGTCCCCGAGCTCGCCTGGCAAGCGGCTGTCTGACCTCCCGCGCTCCCGACCTTGGCCCGTGCGGGGTGGGAGTCTCCCTCCGCGGCGTCTCGTCCTGGGTCCCCACCTCGGCCTAGACCAGCTTCCGCTCTTCACCCGAGAGAACAGGGGGCGAGGACTCTGAAAGGACATCTCCGTGGGGCAGGGGCTGGGGGCGCAGCTGCCCTCTGCGGGGAGGGACACAGGACGAAGGAAAGAAGGAACCGCCAGCGAGGCCTGGCCCCCGGGAAGCTGTCCCATGGGAACCGCGGTGACCCGGCGCTCAGCTTCCAAGGGCCGCGTGGACAACCAGGCAAAGGGGCCGGGGAGTCTCAGTTCCCGACGAAAGCAGCAGGAAAACAAAACCTTGCGAGGCCGTTTCGAACGTGTGCTGCAGCTGACGGGGTCGTCTCCGGCCCACGGCGCTCCCCCGAGACCCCAAAGGAAGCCGCAGTCGGCGGGGGCCAGCCATCCCCTTCCTCCGCCCGCACCCTGCTTTCAAGGCTCACGCCCTTCCAGCTCAGCCAAGCTCCCACGCGGAGGGTTCGGAGGAGGACGGAAGGCGCAGGCAGGTCACCCAGTGAGGTCCCCGTGGGGTGGGCACAGCTCGGGCCCCGGAACGCCCACGGCCACTCTCGGGCCTTTCTCTCTTCCTCCCCCCGCCCTCTTGTCCTGCAGCCCTGTCCCTGGGACCACGAAGGTGGAGGGCCAGTGCCTCCCTTACAACGCAGGCCGAGGGGCTGAGGTGGGGACACGCGGGGACAGGCTGGGGACGGGGGGAGGCCTCGGCCGAAGTCACAGGCGGGCATTCGCGAGGTCAGTTACTGCCGAGCAGTCGCGGGCAGGGGGGTCGGAGGCCGCCGGAATGAGGTGTGTCGCGGACAGAGAGGAGGCTGGCGCCGGCCAGAGTGGCCCCTGGCCGTCCACCGCCGCTCACCCAGCGGGTCCCTCCCTGGTGGCACCGCGAACGGCCGAGGAAGGCAACGAGCTGCAAGCAGCAGAAAGCCTGTCCCGACAGTGCGTCCCGGGGTGGGCGCCCCGTGTGAGCGAAGAGACCCGAAAGGTCCTTCGGACTCTGCTGACACAGACTTGTGGCCCAGTGGTGTGAGGCGCGGGCGGCCGTCCAGAGTCCTCCGCCCTCCTGCCCTGCAGGAACCAGAGGGGGGGACGAGAGGGAAGGGAGGGGAAAGGAGGAGGAGGGACCCGGAGGAGGAAGCGCTTCCAGGGCCAGGCCAGCCACACCGTCCCAGGAGTCTCCCCAGACCTCGCGCTCACGCCCCATCGGTCAGCGCTGTGTCCCGTAGCCACCCCGCCCCCTCCCCGTGGCAGAGGCTTCGGGAGCGGTGTCGGGGGTGGGCACACTCCCCTCCTCCAAACCGGAGCCTCGTCTGGGGAAGGACCGGGTCTTAGGCCTGCGCGCCCGATGGCACTGACGGTCCTAGAGCCAGCCCGCGTGGAGGCGGAGAGTCCCCTCAGGCCCGCGGGGTGTCACCTGAGGCCTTCGGATCAGGGTGGGAGCCATCCCCGTGACGCTCACGCTGGACCGGGACCCGCAGCGGGGACGCCTCGCTTCCGGATCAACCTGTTCTCTGAGCAAATGAGCGACGCAGGCACCGTTTCCCTTGACGAGCAGACCCGGCTCTCCCAGGCCGGGGGCCAGGACGAAACCCGTCCCTCCAGCCGCCTTCCAGCCTCCTCTCCGGGCCGAGGGGACGGGGGCGCCCGGCGCGCGAGTGCGTGGGAGCCCCCGCGAGGCAGTGCTGGGCTCCGCGAGCGCGGCTGGAGGCTGGCCGCGGGGCCGGCGCGAGGAGGACCGCGAGCGGGCGAGGATGGCACGGCTAATGCGCCGCCCCTCCTGCTGTTTTATCATCCGTCATTAACGGCTGGCAGCCCGCCCGCCGCGGTCGGCTCCGTGGAAAGGGCTTTTAGTTAAATGTCTGGAACGAAACGACCACTTAGGACCCGCGCACAAGGTTGAACCAAGGTTCACTCGACGTCAGTAAATCTTGCCTGAGGGGGGGCGGCGGGGGGAGAGGGGATTCGTTCCGGGACAGTCCGGCCGCGCGGGTGCTGGACGCCCCAGGGCGGCCCGGGCGGCCTCGGCATTGCTCCTCCGCGGCCGTGTGGCGCGGGAGGGGCGCCTGGCAGTCTCTGGCCTCCGTGTCCTGTCTGCACCCCACTCGGCGAAGACGGTCCCTGACACCGAGCTGCGTACGGGCCGCCAGGTCACTGTTAATTAAAGGGGAGGCCGGGCGCGACCCTAGACCAGAAGATGCCCCCAGGACCCCGAACGCTGGCTGGTGGCCTCCCCGAAAGCCCCCAGCTGCCCTGGCTCCCGTCCGTGGGCGGCGGAGCACCAAGCGGTCAGGCACACCCGGGGTGCCAGGGTGCCCGGCCACGCGGGCGTTTCGTGGCCCATCCTCGGCCTCCTCTTCCCGCCCGTCTGGGGGGGAAGCATGAAGATGCCGCCGGCTCCTGCGGCCAGCCCCGCACCCCTCCCTCTTGCTATGGTTCCCTTCCACTCGGAGCAAACCCGTGTGCTGCGTCTCCTGCGCGCCACACGCCACGAGGGGCCCCCGCGAGGTCGGCGCCTGCGGGGGTGCAGGCAACAGGCGTCGGGGGCGGGGCCCCGCTGGCTCGTCAGCAGGGGGTGCCACCGCGCCAGGTGACCGCGCGGACGAGGAGGTGGCGGGAGAGGAGGCCCCGAGGATGCTTCTGGAACTGCGTCTTCCAGGCTTGACCTCTGGGTCTGCCGGACATTCCCCCCGGGTGTCCCATTAACACCCCAAGCGGCCGAGCCCCAGGCTGAGTGGACACCTTCCCCCGAAACCAGCTCTCCCTCGGACAGCCTGACTCCCTCGCTGGCACCGGAACTTTCTTATTCGCCAGGCGTCGGTGCACCCCGGCCTCGGGCTCCGTCCCCCCGTCTCCATCGGGCACTGGCTGCCGGGGACACGCCACGAGCACACGGGGCGGCCGGACACAGCACACGCCCCAGCCTCGTGGCGCGAGTCCCCGTGGGGCAGGCTCTGGCCTGGTCACGACCCCCCGGCCGCTCTCACTCGGTCTGGGTGGGTGACTGGAGCGGCCCGCGGCCTCCCCAGACACCGTTCGTCTCGTCGTCCCGTTGATTCCCAGAACCCCGGTCGCTGCCACCTGGAATCGTCTTCGCGTTCACCGACTTGCGCTTCACACAGGGGCAAACGTGGTTGCTGTCGTTTACGGGCTGACGCACGGCGAGATGTCTGTCCCTCGCCGTTCCTGGGGCTGAGGACAGGGCCTGGCAGACAGCAGGGGCCCAGTGAGTACTGTGGACTCAGCGAACCCGTCTCCCCCCGTATTCCTCTCCCGCCTGGGCTGCGCCACGCCACGTCGGCTTCCCACGGCAGAGCCTTACACTCGCCACCGCGCCACCGCGTCAGCGCGGCTCAGCGTCCTCCACCCGGCGCGGGAGCCTCAGCCCCGCGGCGACCCCTCCCGGCTCCTCCCGCGGAGGGACGCTGCGCCCACGCCCACGCCCACGGGTCCCGCCTGTAACCCTTAGCTGCAAGCGTAGACGCTGATTGGAGCTCTCGGTTTTAAAAACAAACAAAGAACAGAAAACTGACGAAAAGCCGATACGCATTTCGGTTCTGCCGGCGACAAGGGGCTGGTCGCAGAGCGATGCGAATGCGCGTGGTGCCACCGTACTGGGCGCTTAGAGAGGGGGTGACGGAATCCTTGTTATGTGTACGTGACCACGATGGAGTCACAGGAAACGTAAAGGGGGCCCCGGCACCCCTCACCCCCCTCCCGCCCCAACGCCAACAGCCTCGTCCCCGGAGAACCGTGGGAGAGCCCGGTGTCGGCGGTGGCCGATGCCAACGTGACAGTGAGTGCGCGTGCGCGTCTGTGGTCTTATCACTCGTGCAGCTGCCCGTAACCACCAGGACGGCACCTGGATCGGCCCCTGCAGGCTCCTCCCCCCCGGCCCCCGAGGCCACCGCCCGTCACCCACCCGTGCCGGCGCGCGTGTCCCCACGGCAGCATGACTCCCCGAAGCGCGACCCGCGCCGGGGGTCGCGCGGCTCCGTGGTGGGTCCTCGCGGCGGCCACGGTAGCGACGCGCCATCCTTTCAGCCCGTTTCCCGCCGAAGGGCGTCTGGGCGGCCTCGGTCTGGGGCCGTCACCAGTGCGGCCGCCGCACGCACCCGTGGGCCCGTTTCCCCGTGAAAACAGCTTTTCGTGTCTCTGGGACGCGTGCCCGGCCGGGGGCGCCCCTGCGGGTGCGGGTGAGTCCGTCCTTCACTTTAAAGGACCTGCCGCGCCGGGTCGCACGGAGGAGCGCCAGGGAGTGTCTGTCCCCGCAGCAGGCGCGAGCCTTCGAGCTCCCGGGCGTTTGATCGATCGGTTTTCACCGCGGGTCGTTCTGACGGGAGCGCAGGGCCGTCCCCCGGGGTTCGCATTCCCAGGTCCACGAGGCCGGTAACGGGGGCCGACCTTCCACGCGCCCGTCTGCCATCCCTGTCACCTGCGTGTACGTCGCGAGTGTGGCCGCGTCACCGTGACACCCGCTCGCCCCCGCCCCAGAGCGGGTGCAGCCGCTGCGATCGGGCGACGTCTCCTCCTCTAACTCTCTCCCAGGACACACGGCCGCCCTGAGGCCTCCCCTGCCCTCTGGGGGACCCGGACGGAATGCTCAGTGCGGCCTGAATGCGGCTGCGAACGCACTTGCCAAGGTCACGTTCGGTCACTGGGTGGGCCACGCGGCCGGCCCGGGGGCGGGCCTCCTTTTCTCTAGCACAGACGGCACCCCTGGCTCTCTCGCTGGAGCCCCGGGGAGCGCAGGCGCCGAGGGACCCCCTCGGAGAGAAGCCAGGGCCGCGCAGCGGGCACCTCGGGGCGTGGGGAGCACCCCGCGGCCACCCGGAACTCGGGCCGCTGTTCTGACACTCCCGGGGGGTGGGGGGCAGCAGGGTCCCCAGGGGGCCACCGTGGTCTGAGCCTTCCCAAGGCCGCTCCGAAAGGCGCTCGGGGACCAACGCCAGGAAAGCCCGCAGGACAGCGGAGCGGCCTCTCCTTCGGGAGCGCCACGTCCCGGGCCGACCGCCCAGGGAGGGGGCTGGCGCGAGAGGCGCCCGGACGCCAGCCTCAAGGTTAACTGCTCGCGGGGCCGTGCTCGCTCCTCCTGGCACGCAGACGGCGCGCGAGCGGCGTGACACGTTCGGGGCGCCCCACTTAGGGCCGCCGGGAACTGGGGCAGGCTCATTTGTCCTGGGCGTTGGCTGCCAGCGCTTCGCCTCGCCAAGGGTAAGTGGAAGAAATCGTTCCTGTTCATTTGCAAATGGAAATCGGATGAGGCCGAGCTTCCCTGCATCAGCGTTTTCACTTCCAAATCGGGAGGATTTCAGAAAGTCGCGACCTTGGAGTCTGGAAAGTGAGAGCGAACCGTCGGGGACACACCCGAGCGCCGCTCTCCCTGTGGAGGAGCTTGTCCCTCGCTTGGGACGTCCTGGCGGGGGCGGAAACACGTCCGTGAATTCTCCCTGCGGAGCCGCTGGCCCCGGAAACCTCACGAGGGCGAAGACGAGGTGCGGGGCGGCCCCCACCACGCGCGACGGCCTCTGCGACGGGCGGCTGCGGGGCTGGGCCGGGGTGTAGGGAACTTGTCCCCGTGCTGGTGGCTGCGCCCCCCCCGGTTTGTGGGCCTCCGTTCACGGCCTGGCCTGACTGCCCGAGGCCCGGGTCTGGCCTCGGGCAACCCCCTGGAGCCCGGCAGGTGAGCCACCTGGGTTGGGTGACGGGGAAGCACCTGGTGGTGGGAGGGGCACGGCGCCCCCGCCCCAAGCCGCAGGGAAGTGAAGCTGGAAGCGGTGGGGCCCGGACATGAAGGGGGGCCCAGGAGGAGCCTCGTCCCGCCACCCCTGCGTCCCGGGGCCTTCCTTAGAGGCCGGCGGAGAGGACGTGACAGGAGAGACGAAGCCGGACTCTGACCGTCGCCCTGGAGAGCCGGCCTGGCTTGTCCGGTGCACCGGGACCCCCTGGCACGCAGAGGCGAGCTCAGTGGCCCTGTTTCTGACCCTGTCGGCGTGACGACCCGAAAAACGGCTCCACGCACTGTCCACAGTGCCGATCGGCAGCGGTGGTGTGAGGGGTGCGCGGGGCTCCTCGAAGGGGCTCCCAGGGGTGAAGGCTCAGTGGGACGGCGAGAGCTCAGAGAAAGAAAGCTCCGGAAAGGGGTGGGGACAGTGTCAGGGCTGGGCGGAGGAGGGAGACATGCTGAAGTCGTCCCCGGGAAGGCGGGGACCGCGGGAGGCGCCCGGAGTCCAGCGGGAGGTGGGGACGGCCACGGTGCCCCAGGGAGGTCTGCCCTCCCGCGCCCCGGTGGGGACCCCCACGGGAGCAGATGACCTTGGAGTCCCGAGGCGAAGGGGACTCTGTGTCTATCGCCCGTAAACACGGCAGCCCCGGGCCGGTCTGAGCTCCGACACCGGACACCGCACGGCATCCCGCACCCGCATTCGGGGACCCTGGTGCGGCGCCGCCGGTTGGCCCATCGGCGATAAGATTTATCGCGCGTCCGCACGGCTCACGTCTGATTTGTC
Organism: Cynopterus sphinx; assembly: GCA_030015415.1. Lineage (NCBI taxonomy): Eukaryota > Metazoa > Chordata > Mammalia > Chiroptera > Pteropodidae > Cynopterus > Cynopterus sphinx. Next base: position 531,022 of record CM057393.1, read on the forward strand.
GCCGCGGCACCCCCGGCGAGCTTGTCGTCGCCGCCACTTTCCTGGGAAGAAGGGGACAGTGACGCGGCCTGGGACCGCTTGGGGAAACGCGGTTTTGTGTCCCCGAAAAGGTCCTCCTCCCCCACCGACGGCAACAACGTAGACGCAAACGAGGTCGGAACGGAAGGAAGCGCGCGTTGTCCCCGCCGACGGGAGGAGGCGACGTCTGGGGACGAGGGGAGGGAAAGGAGCCCATGCCCCGGCTGGGCAGTGGTCGCCTGGCGCCGTCTCGGGCGGTGCGGGGCGCCTCGGCATCACCCTCAGGTGTCTAAGGGAGCACAGCCTCTGACCCAGGAGCCGTCCGCGACGTCCTCGTGAACACGGGCCAGACGCCCCCGGGGTGTCCCTCACGGCCGTGTTTGGTGGCAGCTCGGCGTGAGGTCTGCGCTCGACGGACACTCAGCTGAGGCAGCCCCATCATCCACAGCAGCAGACGGGGGCGGGGACAGAGACGGAGAGTGTGGGGGACACCGAGGACGACGTCCACCCGCCTGGCAAGGAGGCCCTGGGCCAGGCCCGCTGCCCCCCGACAGGAAGACAGCAGGGCCTGGGGGTCCCCAGGGCGTCCGGCCGGACCCGCCCAGAGGCCCCGGCACAGCTCGGAGGGGCTGGCCGTCACGGCTGGCCGGTGCCCCTCGGAGCCACGGCAGGTTCCCTCGGCAGTCCACGGCCACCGTCGAGTCCCTCGTTCGCGCAGTGGCCGCCTACCGGGTGGCAGTGAGCCGGGATCCTGGGCCACGAGAAACCGGGGCTTTGGCTAACGCCGCGCCAGGGACGTTTGTTGGAAACACACCAGGCAGTTAACGGGTGCACAGAAGCCTCCAGAACAGGCTCTGAGAACGGCAGGAAGCGAGGGGCCGGCAGCAGAAGCCCGGCCAAGGGCAGGGGCAGGACGAGCTGCTGGGGGTGGCCGCTTCCGCTCCCACCCCCACCGTTAGGTCCGTCGCGGGGGGGGGGGGTCACGCTGCCTTTCGTCCTCGTCTGCGCTGGCTGCGCTTGCGTTCGGCGTTCAGGGGATGCTCGTGGGGACGACTGGCCCTACGACCTCGAATCCTAGCCAGGAGCTCACTCTGTGCCTCGGTTTCCGTCCCGGACCGGCTCGTCCTGCGGCTGGAATCAGCCCCGCCTTCACCCATCGGCCACCCGCAGGCCGCCCTCTGACTGCCTCAGACGACCTTAGACGGCCTGGAGGTCGGCTCGATTTCTCTCTGGTCGGTAGACAGGACCGGACTTTGTAAAAAACGAACAGGAAAGCCTCTTAAACACCGGTGTGTCTTTAAAAAGAATAAAACAGCGGACGAAGCCCCGGGAGGGAGACACGGCACCCTGGGGACAGCTGAGGGGCAGGTTTCGGTGTTTATAGATCAGTCCGGGAACGCTCACCGTGCACGGGGTGGCAGAGAAAACGTTACCCGGAGCGCGCTCTTCGACTGCAGGGTTTTGTTTTTAGAGAATGAACTCCTGACGCGGGCTGCAGCACGGTGTCACCCCAGAATGACGATGCTGGTGCAGGAGGCCGGACGAGAGGGAGCCCAGACACGCGCATTAACCCGGCGACCCCCTGAGGATGGGCAGGTGGGGAGACAGGGCTTGCGGGGAGCCCAGGACGTGTTCGGGCCTGACGTGTCGGTTGGTCATCCCGACGGCGACCCGCCGTGCTGCCAGGCGACTTCCAGGACTGCTGGGACAGCGCGCCCCGGCCCGAGGGGCCTGGACGCCGGGCACACCGCTGTGCCCTCCCCGGCTGTGCCCCAGCCCCGGACTCCGCCCCGCGGCGCCGGAGGCCAGCAGGGCCGCGCTCCCCCCACCACGCGGGGAGCCCGCCTGTCCCGGCCACTCGCCCCGCGTGCGTGGGCCTTGACTTGTGGCAGCGGAACCCCGACCCTCACCTGGGGCGCCCCCAAAGTCCCCTTTCCGTGGGGGCACCCTCATGACTCGTCCTCACCCGATCTTCCCCCTTTCGAAGGGGAGTGACATCCCGCGGTCCTGTGGGCTAGGGCTGCAGCTTATGCGCTTCGGGGGGACACGGTCCAGCCCGTAGGACGGGGAGAGCGAGCCGGAGGCAGAGAAGGTGCGACCGCAGGCTTCTGAAGGAGAAACACGACACGCGGGGTCCAGATTGTTTCCCCCGGGGAAGGACCGGCCGGGCTTCCCCCGGAGGGCAGCCGGACTCGGGCTGCAGTGCGGGGAGGCGACACCCTCCGCGGAGCGCCCGGGGGCCGCGGGACCGACGTGCCCCGTCCTCTCGCCCGCGGGTGCGCCCACGGAGCCGAGGCGGTCGATGAGATAGACAGCGTCAGGCAAGCTCAGTATTAAACTGTCATTTTGTCAATAAAACGTCATTCCATCAATATAATGCCGGTGAGCCCGAATGCTTCTGCATAATTAATTCTGCGGATGCATTAAGGAGCGTCCCACGCAGTATTAATCAAGAGGCGGTGTCCACGGCGCGTGATGTATGGGCCCGACGCGAAGACCGCGCGCCTCGGCCAGCCGGTTCCGTGAAACGGCGGCTGTTCAAGAGCTTAGGCGCTCAAGGGGAGCCGTCGGAGCAACACAGAGGAGCCGCCCCCGGGAAGGGAGTTTCTGCGAAACGTCTTTTCCTGAATCGCACTTAGGGCCCAGGACGTCCTGTGGAGACGCAGGGCCCTGCGACGCCCACGCCACGCACAGGTGCTGGTCCTCTGTCCGCAAACGGGCCGCGCTGTCGCCGCGGGGGCTTCTCAGCCTGGCCCAGGGCCCAACGGGAGCCTGGAGGACCTGAAACGCGCTCCTGCCCGGGGGGGGGCACAGGAAACGGGGAGGGGGGCCCGCCCTCCGCACAGCTGTCCCCTCCCTGGCTGCGCCCCCGGCCCCTGACTCCGGCCCGGGCCCTGGGCCCGTCGTGCAGCCCCCCCCCCGCCAGGCCCTCCGCCCCGGGACTCCCAGGGGACCGGCCGTCCCCACCTGGAGTCGCCTTGGGCAGGCGAGGCCGAGGCGGGGGAGGGAGCCCCCGCAGAGGGCAGGGAGAGGCGGGTGCTCAGGGCCCGGAGGTGTCTCTGCTTCTCCTCTTGGAAGGAAGATCGGCCCAGGCCGGGCCTTGCGCCCAGAGGACACTCGAAGCCGCCCCCGGAGACGCCCGTGACACCTCTCTGGACACCCACCGCCGAGGGGCTGTGGGCGCTGAACGACAGGAGGTGTTCTCACGCCCTTCCGGCCGGGCCTGGTGCCGCGCTGTCGCCGCCACCGGGGTCCGGGCTCAGACACCCTGGTCTGGCTTGCTCCCCACATCCCCCTGGGCCCCGACGTCACAGGCCCGCTCTGGCCCCCGCTCTGCCCCTCTCCAGCCCTGTGGCCCGGACGCTTTCCCCTCCAAGGCCCTCCCCTGACGACCGTGCTGTCGGAGACTCTCTGACCTTGGACAGGGGCAGAGTCACGACCAGCGGGTCAGCGTCCTGAAGACACGCAGGCCCCGGAGCTGGCTCGCTGCCGGCACGAGCTATGCATTCGCTCGAGAAGACCCCAAAGTGGCTGACGAGGGGGTGACTCTGGATCAGCTCCCGGTCACGCCGGAGTGGCCAGAGCGTGGAAGGTGAGGCTCAGCCCCCCGAGCCAGAGTCCCCAGGCCCCCCAGGGCACCTGCATCGCCGAGGTCAGGCTGGATCACCTCCTGGGCCCGCCCCCACGCGCCATCGGGCTTTGCCACCGTTCCAGGGGACGCGAACGGCCAGCAGGGCGGGTGCACACACCCACGCAGGTCCCGCCACCGCCGTCGGGGGCCATCACCGGTGGCAGGCCTCACGCACCGCGGTGGCCCGGCTCTGGCCCGCACGTTGGTTAACGCGCCCAGCGCGCTTGTCACCGTCCCCGTCCTGCGGGGCAGAGAAGCTGTGGCTGAGAAGGACTAGCCACGGGGTCACGGAACCACACCGCGGCGCTACCACGATTTCTAACATTCAGAGAGCCCCGTTTCGGGACACACGTTCTTCTTCAGGGCGGCAAAGAGCGGGTGTCGCCGCGAACGACTTCGCATTTGTTTTCCCCCCCGAGGCTTCCCGCGGCCACGCGTAAGCGCGTTTTAATACCCAGGTTAACGCATGAATAAAGGGCAGGCGGGTCGCCGCGTCGCAAATGGCCCGACGGGTCTTTTAAAACCTTTTTAGCCGACAAGACGGATCTTACTAGCTCTGTGTGTCATTAAGCGGCCCGCGCTGGCATCAAGCGGTTCTTATTAATTGAATTATTTAATCAAATTCGCAATCAGCACACTCCCTTTCGGAAGAAAGATGGCATTGTCAATACGTTTCCCATCAAGCCTTCCGAGGCGCTTACAAGCATCCCGAGATGCAGGCCCGCTCCGCCCGGGGCCCTGCGCGTTAACTCTTATCCTCCGCCTCGGCCCTCCGTTCGCGTCGCTTGGGAACCCCGGGTCCCCCCAGCTCCTACGGTCCGGGCCGGCGGTGCGGGGAGCTCGCTCCGGCAGTAGTTCCTGTGCAGATGTGTGCCCGCGGCCATCCTCCCTCGCGGTAACCGGAAAAGGGGCGCGGCTCGCGCGTCGTGGAGAATGAGGTCGTGGAGACGGAGAAGGTTAGGGCGATCGGGATGCCGCTGACGAGGGTGTTCATGCGACGTGTCCTAAGTTGCTCTTTAAGTAAATAGTAAACCCCCACCAACCCAGGCTCTGAGGAGGGAGTCGCGGGGGAGGGGCGTGTCTCCGGGCCGGCGGCGCGCTACACGCTGAGCAGAAGTCTTGCACCCCGCTCCGCGAGGCTGCCTTAACCGAGACCCCTTAAGGCCTCGGGGTGTCCGCTGGGGACCGGCTTTAGCTCAGCCCCGCGCGGCGCGCGTGTCCTCTCGCCCCGACCGGTGTCTACTACGCATCAGACCGAATGGAAGAAAAAGTGGGGCGTTATTCTAAAAATGGTCGAATATGCAAATAGGAGGTTTGCAGGGAAAACTGAAGGCAGCTCTCGTGCTGCAAAGTCCTAAGAACCGAGACGAAATTACAGAAAATTACACACGACGGATCCGTCGTCGTACACTCTAACGAACACCAAAGCGCTTCGATTCCAAGTCCCGGTTGCTCAGCACTTGGTTCGGGCCCAGAGGGAGCGAGCACAGGCGTCCGAGAGGCCCCGGGGCGGTCGGGAATCAGCAGGCGCCGCTGAGAAGACTCGGGCCTGTAGCGCACGAGCGGGTGGCGAATGAGCGTCCGCCTACTCCGGTTTACTCCGGAGGAAGAACGCAGCCTGGTCGTCCAGGGGTGAGCACGGCCCCACTGCCGACCTCCCGGGCGCGTTGCCAGCCGCCCCTGCCCCGGGCAGCGCACGGAGACCGAAATCACCTCCAACGCCGACCCCACGTCCCCTGGCCCGCCAGAAAGGGGGAAGGGACGGCCGCCTTCAGGGTTTCCCGTGTCGTTTCACCTGTGACGGGGCCGGGGCGGCGGGCGGGGGCGCCTCGCACAGGAGCCACGAGCCCCGCGATTCGCCTCCCCTGGGATGAGCCTTCTGGCTCCTTCTACTGCAACTGGAGAACGCGCAGAGCTTGCGGGGCCGGGAAGGGCTGTCGAACGGCCCGGCAGGCTTTCGCACGATTCTGGACGTCGGGCCCTGGAAGTTGAGTCCCCGGCGGTTTCTGAGGGTCGCCCGCCCTTGTCCCGGCCCTTTCGGGACACTCCTGGTGGCCCCGGGGGAAAGGCGCGGCCACGCAGGCTGGCTGAGTGCGTTCTCAGCTGTCGATCCAGGCCCGAAGCGCACGTGCCGGGTGAGGAGCGACTTCCCCGTCTCGGGAGTAAATCGGGGCCAGAGGTGGGCCCATGAAGAGTTAACTGTGGCCAGGGAGAGGTTACAGCTGTCATTGTGCAGGGCAAACACGGCCTCGCATGTTTGTTGAGGAAACAAGCGTCTGAGGACGTTTAATTGCAACAGCCACGGCCGACTCGGGGGCTAATCAAGCGCGCGGGGCGCGGGCGGGTGTTGACACAGCCCGGGCGTCGGGCGTGCTCCAGCGTCTCTGGGTGTGCGCGGTGCCGGGGGACACGCTATCTGCGCCCTCGGAGCATTGGCAGAATCTAATTGGGGGAGGCTTCTCGTTTGATTTCACTTGGGGCGATCTGGGCTCCGATTGCCCGATGGATCCGGCCTGTTTGGTTTCTCGTCAATGATTGATGGCGCTTTAGTGCCCCCCGGCCGACGCCGCAGCCCTTCCTCACGCCTCGGGCAGCACCCCACGCCGCCGCGGGGGCCGAGCTGCGCCCCTTCTCCGTGCCCAGCTGCCGGACACCTGGCCCCCCAGCCCGGAAAGCTCGGGCACCCTCCCTGGGGTCCATCCGGAGACGCGGCGGTGACGGCAGCTCCGAAGACCTCCCGCGGCTCCCTTTCCCCCGCCCCCATCGGCCATGGTTTCTCTTCTGGTCATATTTCCGTCGTTTTCATTTTGGCTTTCAAAAAGTTATCTCCCGTTGTTTTACGGCTGATATTTCCCCCCGGGAACGACCTCCAGAGCCTCCTGGAGGTTTTTCCGTCTTCGTTCTCTTCTGTCTGTCTGGCTCCTCCGCGGGCAGCAGGGCAGAGCTTCAGAATCTCTTCCTTTGGCCCTGGAGGCCCCGGCACTCAGCTGTTTTCCCTGCCGGTGGTCACTGCAGGGCTTGGGTGGCCCTTTCCGTGTGCCCAGAGTCCCCCAGACTCCGTGCCTGCCACAGCACTCTGAATACGTTGCTGGATGACCTCCTTGAGTGACAAAGAACCCAGCTGACGGAGGAGCGAGGCTTGATTTTCCATCAGGAACGTGAAACTCTGCCCTGCTGGCCGGCCTAAGTGTCCCTGAGCACGAACGGCAGCTCCTCCCCGGGAGGCGCTAGGACAGTCTCCTACTGCAAAGGCATTCGTGCCGAGAGCCACTCGGCTGTTGCAGGAATAGTGGTCGAGAAGGGGAATCTTGGGCCACCCGGGTCTGGGCTCAAGTCCTGACTCTGCCACTTGCTAGATGTGTGATTTGGGGCAAATCGATCAAACTCTCCAAGGCTCTACCTCCCCGCCCGTAAAACGGGCGTAAGACCACACTTGGCGGCTGGCTGTCCGGCTTCCCCGGTGGTTTCAGTGACCCCTTCTCCACTGAGCTTCCACTTCGTCAAAACCCCGCAAATTAAAAAGAGAAAAGAAAAAGTTCCCTTTTGTTCGATTCTTTTTGGATCCTCATGATAACTCTGGAAGGATGGCAAAATAAAAATTTCACAGATGATGAAATTTCACTGCCTGGAGCCTGACGTCCTTCTCCCTTTGGAAGGATTCCGGGGAGACGGCCGGTGACACGCCCAGCTGTGCCCGAACACGGGCCGGAGTCTGCCCTCCCGGGCGTGGTACCGTCCTCGTTCCCGTTTTACCGTGCCCGGTTCGATGGCGTTCTCCTTCACATGGCGCTCTTTTCTCCTCTGAGAAAACTCAGTCCTTGAGTGCAGAAAAGGTGTTTAAGCTCCCGCCCTACCCTTTCGTCTGGCGCTGCTCATGCGAAGTGGCGGAGCGAGTGCTGGCTGACGTGGAGCCTGTGAAATAGCCTACGTGAAGCCAAGAGACCGGAAAGTGTGCGTGCGAGTGTCACTCTGAGCAGGGGACCGGACACCGAATCCCCCCCACACCCCCACACACAGCCGCGGCGGAAGATGCCCCCACAGGAACGTGTTTCAGGCTGACACGCCCCGTGGGCTGCCGGGCCCTCTGTCCCCACCGCAGGCCATCGCCACGCCCGTGACAGACAGGGCAGTGACGGAGCAAAGGAAGACCACCCGTTTTGCCCAAGGCACAGCCCTGGGTGCAGGGTGGCCGGGGGGGAGGACCCCGCAGGTTTTGCTCATCGAGTGCTGTCTCGTTGCCAAGCGCTGTTGCCCCCTACCCTGTCACCAGCCGATCCCAGCTAAGAACCAAGAAGAGGAGGTGAGCGCGTTCTGATCTGACCCAGCAGCGGGTTCGGGGTGAGTGCGCAGGCTGCGGCCCCCCACATTCCCCTAAGAAAAGCTCATCCGCCATCTCGGCGGGAGAGAGGATTTCAGGAGGGAGACAGCATCATTCAGAGGCAGGTGCCGCCCGCCCTCCTCAGGCAGGGGGGCTGAAGGACTGGGCTGCCAGCCTCAACGGACCCGAAAGCCTCCTCTCCCCTCAGGAGGAAGGCCATTGCCTGAGAGACCCGCGCCCTCCCAGCCGCATCTCTCCGGGAGCGGGTCCGGCAGGCATCCTCTGCGAGGGGCGGCTCCCACGAGGAGCACTGGCTGGCTGGGGGCCCAGGGGAACACCCCGGCTTCTTCCATCTGGCTTCCCTCGACCTCCAAGGTCCAGACGTAAAATGCCAGAACTCGCCTCCCCGCAGGCCTGCCCGGCGCCCAGGCAGCGGTGGGGCCCAGGACTCCGCCTGGGCTTGGGGACAGGGACCCCGGCTTCCGTGGGAGGGCGGGGGCTGGGGCCTCCCATGTTCGCACTTGAGGCCACAGGCCCTGAGGAGGACAGGGGTCTCTGCTCTGGGGCGCTGTGTGGGGCGCCCTCCCACGTGGGGGTGTGGGGGGGCTCGGGGACTCGGGGCGCACAGAACAGGCGTCTCCCTTCACCCGAGCGGGGGCCGGAGGGAGGCCGAGCGCCCGGGTCCTGGCGGCGGAGGCGGAGGAGGCGCCGGGGTCGGAAGCGAATGACGGTCCGGCCCCCCCATCTGCCACCTGGCGGGGACCCCACGGGGCCTAGCCACCGGCCCTCAGGGCCAGCGAGTGCCACTGGGAGCAGGGGGCAGGGACCATGGGACCCTGGCGGAGGGGGGAGACCCCGCCTCCCCCCATGGGGCACCTCCCCCACCTGCTGCTCGGGCCCCCCACCCCCGCCGCGGAGACGGGGCCAGGCCGGGGAGGGGGGGTCGGGGCTGGGCCGGGGCCTGGGGTCCTGAGCCAGCCCCATGGTCCCGCGGTCGCGGTCGGGGCGGGCAGGCCCGGAGCGGCAGCCGCATCCGTCTTCCTGGGGAGGGGGGACCAGGCGACCTGCCGGGTCAGGGGGGGAGGGGCCGCCCTTCAGCTGGACCCTCGAGCTGCTGGGTGTGGCTAAAGGAACTTCATCGGAGGAAGGTCCTCTGCGAGGCCCGTGGCCCCGGTGGCCCAGGGGGCGGGCGGAAGGGCGCGCGCGCCAGCCCCCGTCTGAGGAGTGACCTCTGGGCAGAGGCTTGGAAGGCGGCGGGAGGAAGGGAGGGAGGCGAAGTGGAACGGAGCCTGGCGGGTGGCCCGCCCCTCTGCGCCCCGGACCCTAAAGCCTCACCCGCATGCCCTCTGCACCCGGGACAGGGCCTCGCCGCATCCCCTCTGCACCCCGGACTCGCCCAGCCCTCGCCCGGACCCCCTCGGTCAGGCGCCCCTGCCTGCGGGGACCCTGGGGGAGAGCGGGGCGCACCTGCCCTGGGCCCCGCACCAGTGCGGCGGCGCTGGGCCCCCAGATGCTCACCCGGAGCCGCGGGGCGCCAGAGTTAAACAAGGAATTTCTGCAGACACAGGCCGGGGCGGCGGGAGGGCCCGTGGAGCCGGGACCCTGAGCCCAGCCACCCGCGGGGGCGGCCGGAGGCGCCTCCGGGCCAGATGCCGAAGACGGATGAGGACGAGTAGTTAAAACCCACATTATATAGTTCTGGCGGGTATGAAACTGCATGTGCTGACCCATATATTCTAACTGGAAACGGACTCGAGTCACTTAAAATATGGCAACGTCGATAGGACTAATTAATTGGAAATAAGAAACGAAAGAATACAATTAAACGAGAACAGAATCATTTTCTAATTTAATAGAGGGACATTTATAAAGATCACAAGCTAAAAGGCATCGAATGATTCCATCGACATGCTATTAAATCAGGCCCCGCGCCCCGGGGCGGGCGGGGGCGGCCAGGCCCCGCTCCTGGGCCTGGGGTCGCCCCCCCCCCGCCGGACCGGACCGACCCGCGCCGGCCCGGCGCGCCCAGCTCGCTCCTCCCGGCCCAGGGCTCCCACCCGGCCGCTGCGGCTCCCCTGGCCGGTGGCGTCCAGCCCCTGCCCCAGTCCCAGGTTCGCAGACTTAGAACAACAAAATTACTAATTGCAAAATGAAATTGTCAATAAAGCACCCCCCCGCGTATACAATATCCTTAAATATTAAGATATTTTATTAGACCCATTTCCTAACAATAATTTATTGCAATAAAACAGACACTGCAGGTCCCCTTAAATTGTCTTTTCATAATGAATAAATTTAAGCGGGCTAATTAATATATAAACTAGCCCAATTTGTCAAATTGATTTGTATTTTAGTTAATTGTGAAAGTAATTACCACATGGTCAAATTAACAGCTTTCTGGAAATGACCGAGCCTGAGGTTTTATTTCCTTCCTGGGTGAAGAAAATTCATTTTTCCAGGCTCTTGATGTGATGAATAAAAGTCATAAATCTGGGTGATTGGTGCAGGCAGAGTCTAAATGGCTTCATATTTCATTTTAGGTTTAATAGAAATATTCATGCTCTGTTTTAATGAAATTAAATTGAGGGGGGATGGGGCCGGGAGGTGGCAGTGGCCAGGGCCTTAAAGGGACAGTGCACACTTTCTCCCCCGCCCTCGGGCGGTGCGCTCGGGGTCACCTCCGCCAGGCAGTGATCCTCCGGGCAGGCACAAACAGAGGCAGCAGCCCGAGAGCCCCAACCCTGGAGCACTGGCCAGTGGCCCTGCCGAGGTCACAAACAAGGTCAGGTCACCTGAGTGCAGGTGCGACTGCTGCCCGTTATCATCAGTCAGGCCCCGCTGCCCAGGTGCGGTCGGGGTCCTGCATTGTTCTCCCTTCTGTCCCCTGCTGGGGACGCACCGGAGGGAGGGAGAGCAGCCTAGACGCTTTGTGGAGCCCGGGCCCTGCACTCGTGCTCTCAACTCTGCTGCCCGAGCCCACCCCCCTGGAAGGTGACCCAGGACGATCGACCCAAAGCCTGGGTGCCAGAGCGCCCACCCCCCGCCCTCAGAGAAAGAGCAAGTCTTGAGACCCAGCAACTTTGCCATATCCATGCCCGTGGCAGCCGGGGGTGGGCCGCGCTGTCAGCCACTCGGCGCCTGGTGGGGGGCATGTGAGGTCCGTGGGGGCGTCCCTGCGCCCCAGGACCGTCCTGGCCTGGCAGCCCCTTCATGGAGCTCGTCTGTGACTTGTTGATTTCCCCTGAGCAAATCCGGCTTTGATGCAGTTCCAGCCGGAGTGGTGAGCTGATGAATTGACAAAAACTAATCAGCTTTATTGGGAAACAGGTTAAGGGCGCGGGCGTGTCAATAATTCGCAGGCTGACCCCCTCATCCATTAAGGCAGGCAGGCTGATTAGAGTGAGAAGACCCTCTCGCATCTCGCCCTGAAATTGCTTTCATAAACTCACCATTATTAGCGGTGATGCGAGCAGCTAATTTAGAGAAGACATCCCGGGATGTCACATCTGTCACCCGGGTTTATGTATCATTATCTCATTTACAGAATGTCGCAGTGTAATATGTGTTTTTGGCAATAGGCTTGGCCCCGCGCCTGGGCTGCGCTGAGGGACCTCCCGCCTCCTCCCGCCTGGAACCCCGCGTGGGGGAAGGGCCTGCGCTGCAGGGACATCTGGGAGCCACGCTGCACACGCGCACGTGCAACACGTGCACCCACGCAGGCGCGCGCGGCGGCCACCAGGACCCCAGCTCCCTCTCCCGCGTGGCCCAGGGCGCAGCCCAGTGCAAGGCTTTGCTCCAGCCTCAGGGCCGGCCCGTCTCCCAGGAGCTCTGCTGGCGGCACAGGGGGCCGGCTGGGGTGCGCTTCCCCGCATCCCGGATGCCCAAAGGCTGTTTTCCGGCCTCTCAGGCTCCCGGGGCTGCGGGCCTGAACTTCCCTGCCCCGGGGGGGCCGCCGTGCCCCCACCGCCCCTGCCGCCTGTGGCAGCCACGCGGCCCAGATGCTCACAGGCGCCCCGAGTGGGCCACCTGTTCCACTGGGTAATCAGTTAAGTGTAAGGAGCCCCGCGTCGCCCGTTCACGCCTCCTGCAGCGACAGACGGCGGCGGGGCAGAAGCCACCCCAGCCTTTCAGGGAAATTTCCCAGATGGGATAAGGGGTGGCCAGGGCGGGTGGGCAGGGCTGGTGGCCGCGGACAGCCTAACGAGTTCATTAGCCAAATTATCTTCCTGCAGCTCAGGGCCGCAGGGGAGGGGGTGGTGGAGAGGGGGAGGAACGACGGGGGTGGGAGGTGGGGCAAGTGTCCACCGGAGGGACCCCAGGCCGGGTGCCTTTCGGCTGCACACGTCCTGTCCCCGTTGCCTGCCACCGTCTGGGTGCAGTTAGGACCCGACAGGGTCAAAGGCCATGGGAAAACAGTATTAGACTCTGCAGGGAGGAGGTAGTGATAGGGTCACGAGTGACCGCCTCAGCCGGAGCCGGCCTGTGGCTTCTGGGCTAGTGCCTTGGCTGCTCGGGGTCCAAGCTGGCCCCGCTGTAAGGCGGGGACGTGGCTATGTTTTCCGCAGGCGTCGTAGCTATCAGGGGAGAGCACAGGACGGTCCTCAGTGACCGGCTGCTGGGGACATCGTGCGGGAGGGGGTGGCACTAGGGCTTGGCCCCATTAGGGGCCGCCTGAACCCAGCCGCACGCCCCTGCTCGCCGTGCCTGAGGCGGGGGCTCGGAACCTCGGCCGCTCTTGGGTGGAGCAGTCCCTGTTCAGATGGAGGGGGAGGCGGGCTCGCTCCCGCTCTCCTTCGGGAGCCTGAGCACTGGCCCTGGGCCTTGGGGGTGCACCTGTGGGAAGAGGCGGGGCTGGAGGAGGTGAGCAGAGCCATCTGGGAAGTGGCGTGGGGACGAAATCCAGTCTCCCTCCCTCTTCCCTCTTCCCTCCTTCCCTCCTTCCCTCTTCCCTCCTTCCCTCCATCCCTCCTTCCCTCCTTCCCTCCATCCCTCCTTCCCTCCATCCCTCCATCCCTCCTTCCCTCCTTCCCACCTCCCTCTTCCCTCCTTCCCTCCTTCCCTCCATCCCTCCATCCCTCCTTCCCTCCTTCCCTCTTTCCCTCCTTCCCACCTCCCTCTTCCCTCCTTCCCTCCATCCCTCCTTCCCTCCTTCCCACCTCCCTCTTCCCTCCATCCCTCCTTCCCTCCTTCCCTCTTCCCTCCTTCCCTCCTTCCTTCCTTCCCTCCTCCCTCTTCCCTCCATCCCCCCTTCCCTCCTTCCTTCCATCCCTCCTCCCTGCCCTCCTGCAGCCTCAGCTTCTGCCACCTCAGCAGCTGCTGAAGAGACGGATCAGGGACGACCTGCTCCTGGCCACGCGGTGCAGCTGAGCATTCGCCGCGGCCCACAGGCCGGGCCGTCCCTGCGTGGGGCTGCACCACGGAGTCACGCGACAAAGCGCTAAAACCTCGAGCCTCGTCTGTTGTCGGGGCTCGTCCCTGTGTGCCCCGCATCAAGTAGGCAGGGGTGTCCCAGTCCAGCCTGGGAGTGCACCACCCCGTGCAAGTCTGATGCCCCGGGGGGGTGGCATGGCTGTGGTGGTGCCCAGCGACTGACCCTCTCTTCCCCCTGCTGGGGTGTGCGTGGGGAGCGGGGGGAGGTGCAGAGATGAGTGCCCGCACGGCCTCGGGCAAATGCCACCTAAAGGGCACGTGCAGCCCCTGGAGGCGGGTCCTGGATGACCGGGCGCTTTCGCAGGGGCAGCGGCGGGTTCTGCCCAGCGGGCGCGTGTGCCCTGTCCTCAGTGGGTGAGCCAGGCGCCCCCTCACTCGCCCCTACCCCGCACGCTCGTTCCACTCACCCAGAGCTGTAGGTCAGACTCAGGGCTTGTCTGGGGACGGCCACCGGGCTGCGTGGGCTGAAACAGCCACCTTGGCGGGGTCTCATCAGCCTCCTCGTTCCCGACGACAGTGGGACGTCCCGGGCCCCGCGGGCAACTGCAACAGAACAAGAGAAAACTCGAGTCCTCCAGCTAAAGCGTGGGCTTCTCCGTGACGTTTTCCTGCCCGGTCGCCGTCCCCTCCCTGTGTGATTACAGGGGCTCGTGTGAACCTGCGCTCGCTCCCCGAATCCTTGGGTTGGGGGTTGTTTCTCTTCCTCACCCGGGGCCCCCAGTCAGGGTCACGGAGGAGGCTGCACGTGCTTTCGGCTGCCCCCACCCCAGGGGCCCAGCGCCAGGCCCCTGCGCCAGGCCTGTCCCTCCTCTGCGTCTGGGGAAGCCCGAGGTCGAGGTCTGAGCGAAAAGCAGATATTTTTGTCTCTGGAGGAATTTCCAAAAAATAGAAGGCCCGTAGGTGGCTGGAGTTTCACACCTTTGAACCCTGCGGCAGCCCCTGACCTGTCAGCAAGGCCCCAGCGGGACAGGGGTTGGGCCTGGTCACCCGGGTGGGGGAGGGAGGGCCTGCCCGCGGGGACCACAGTGACAGGGATCCCGGTGGGAAGGGCGAGGCCCACAGGCCGGGCCAGGAGGGAGGCTGGGGGTGACCGGGGTGACCGAGCCGGGCGGCCCTCGCGTCAGGTCCGGGGTCTGTGCGGTCCCGCCCCCTCCAGGACCCTACAGGCCTGAGTGCCCCGATGGGGGGAGGTCAGCGGATCAAAGGCGGTGCCGGCGGCCGGCGCGACACCTTTGTCCCTCGGGCGGCTCTGCTGGGGGGGGCACCTGCGAGGACTCGCCCCTCCCCCTTCCCGCTTGCCTTCCGGTGACCCCGCTCAGCCCCCAGCCCCGTGCCCACGCCTGGGTCCCTGGCGTCGCCCTGCGCGCCGGGCAGAGCCGTTTGCCAACCGCGCGCCCTCGCCCAGCGCCTTCACCGGGTTCACACGCCGCCGGCTCCCGAGGGAGACCCCGCACGTGACGCGGGGCGCGTCCGCGTCGCCCGCACCCCGGGCCGGACGCGGCGGGGCAGCTGAGGGGAGCCGCGCGGGGCGCTGGGCGTGGGCGCGGGAAACGGGGGTGCGCGACCCCCTTCCGCACGCGCAGCCCCGCACACCCCCCGCACCTGCCCCGCGGCCCCCGCACCTGCCCCGCGCCACCCCTGCCCCGCACGGCGGGCCCCGCACCTGCCCCGCGCCCCCCGCCCCCCACCCCGCACGCAGGGCCCCGCGCTAACCGCCCCCCCCCGGGCGCCGGGCTCCCGTCGCGCGAACCCGCGGAGGCGCCGGGTCGGTCCCCGACTCTGCAGATGCGTTTTCCGGACCCAACGCGCACGGGCGGCCGCGGCCTGTACCCCACGGGAAGCTCCCCGGGAGGAGGCGGGCGCCGGCCCGCACCGCCTCGCTGTCCCCGTCCCGGGGTGCGGGACGGAGCCTGGGTGACGGGGCCGCGGGGACGACCTTTGATGTCCCCTGCGCCGGCCCCCGCCCCCCTCTTCAAAGCCGGGCGGGTCTCTGCGCACCCGGAGGCAGGGAGGGCCCGGCGCGCGGCTTTGCAGGTCGTAAACCCCGCAGGGACCCGCCCTCCCGGCCCCGGGCTCTGTCCCCACGGCCACGGTCCCCCCCACACACCCTCATTCACGACGCAGGGGGCACGCGCGGTCCCTCCCCAGCGCTGAGCGCCGCAGGGTCCATCGGGCCCAGGCCGCCTTCTCCAGGCCGACAGGATCCCCCAAAGCAGAAGGCGTGGACACCGGGGCCGCACCCCACCGACCGGGCGGGACCCACGGGGCCGTCAGTCCTCGCAGGGGCGTAGGGTCGCCTCCCTGGGCCCCGCGGGTGGTGCCGGCTGGCCATGCCGGCGCGTGACCCTGTGCGGGCGTCTTCCTGTCTGTGCTCCCGCCAGGCCCAGGGTGGAGAGAGGGGGCAGGCGGGTTTTAGGGGCTCAGAGCATGGTCGTGTGGAAGGAAAAAGGGCTGAAGGGAATTCCTCTGGGGGTTGTTGAAAACCAGAATGATGTTGCTGAGGAAGGTGGGGGTGACTTGATGCTGTCCACTACACACCTGTCACCAGGTAAAACAGCCCTCCCGGCAGTGGTCGTTCTAGGAAGGACAGGAGGAGGTCCAGGGTCAGTCTTGGGGAGTTCAGTTGCAGTCACTGCCACCCCCAGCCTCCAAGGCACCCTCAGGGCCAGCTGACTGTCCTGGCGGATGGGGGAGTGGCCAAGGAGGGGGTGGTGATGAGGCCTGCAGCCCTTAGAGCTGACCCCTGTCACAGGTGGCGGCCACAGCTGCTCTATCCTGGGGATGCAGAGTGACAGCCGAGGGCTTCCTGCTCTGAAAAGGTGACTAAGACACTCAGGTCCCTTTGCAAACCCTCCCTCCTCAAAGGGAACAGATAGTAGGACACTGGGGACACTGGGGGCATGGAGGGGCAGCAGGCGGCAACTGTGTGGCCGCTGCAGTCAGACCTGGTCCCAGTCCAAACCCTGAGGCTGCGTGGTTTGCTGGGTAGGACAGTCTCGACCTCTTTGAAACTGCACCCTGTCAGATACTTCCAGTGTCGTAGAGAAGATGCTGGATGACAGACAATTCTAGAAAGCTCGCAGGAGTAGTAGGTGATCAAGAAACGTGACGGCCAACTTCCTGTACTCCATTTGCACTCAATCCCCAATTTCCCATCATCCGCCGGGCCAGGCCACTGATCTGGGTTGTTTTTTTTTTTTTTTGGTCTTTCTAGATTTGTCATTTTTAATTAATGGAATCACCCCTCCCCCCAAAAAAAGAAATGTGAGTGCTCCCCTCTCTCTACTTACAGGCAGGACTGCATTTTTCTCTCCTTGAAGACATGTTCTGGGGAAGTCAAGGCCGTCATCACTATTTGCAGGTGACTGCCGCCTTCCACAAAACCGTGAGTCACCACGCTTGCTGTCGCGTGCCCACCGCTAGCCCCCAACTGCCCAGCTGGCTCTGCGTGTCTCAGAACTACACGACCCCATCTCGACGAAAAAGAGAGGCTGCCCGACGGCGTCGCTGCAACCCGACTTTCTGGCCTTCAAGAAAGGCGGCGCGGTCCCCACACGGCATTTACCTTTAAAAACAGTCCCTCTCGTGGCGACCCGCCCCGCTGCTTTTCAAGTTTGCGGGGCCTGGTTTTGCCTGGGCGCTCTGCCCCCCCACGCCCCTTCCTGTCTTTAATTCGGCTCCCACCTGCCGGGGAAGCCAGGCTCCCAGGCCCCGAACCGGCGCATTCCCACACCTGCCTGGGGGAGATAACCAGGTCTAATGGGGCCGTCGGCTTTGCCGGCTGCGGATTCTGCCAGCTCCCGAAAGCCCTGGGACGTGTTTTACTGTCAATATTTGAAGTGTGTGTGGGGGGTGGGGGGGTGGGGGGGTTCTGGATCCTCACACGCTGCCTCGCTCAGCCTGCTGCCTGAGTGTCGCTGGGGGGAGAGGGGACTGCCGCTTCCTGCCTGGGGCCCGAGGCCAGCCTAAGCACCTCGCAGGGGGGTACGGTCTCCTGCCAGCCCCTGGGGATCCCCTGGCAGAGAGGGAGGGCTCGCTCTGTCACGGAGGACCCGCAGGCGAACGGGGTCTGCAGGCCACGGGGACACAGACTCTGCCCTCTCGGCCTTGGCTGGCAGGGCTCAGGCGACATTTGGGAAAGGTGACCTGACGCCTGCACGCACATGTCCGCGCCCCCCCCCCCCAGAGGAGGTGAGGAGGCTGCACCTGCAGGGCTTGGCGACCGGGACCACGGCCCTCGCTGCGCGGCCGTCGCCGGCCACGTCTGGGAGCAGCGGGGAGCCCCCCACCCAGAGGGGGACAACGCCCCAGGTGACACGAGCCCAGCGCGGCCAGCTCCCTGCTCCGCACCCCAGGGAGGGCGAGCGGGAGCCCCGTTTCGCGCCGCCCAGCCTTCGCGCCCTGCCGCCCGCCCCGCCCGCCCCGCCCGGCCGGCGCGGCCGCACCCGGGGCGGTTTAGGACCCCGCGGCGCCGGGGCGGGGCGGGGCGGCCGCCACGGTGACAGGTGCGCCCCTGGGCCAATGGCGCGGCCGGCGCCCCGCCCCGGGCCCCCGCGGCGCGCGCCAATGGGCGGCCGCGCTGCGCTTCAAGTGCGCGGGGGGCGCGGGGGCCCCGCGCGGTCGCCCGCGGGCTGAGCGCGCAGAGCGGGGCTCCGGGCCCCGGCGTCGCGGGCGCGCGTGCGGGGTGAGCGGTGCCAGCGCGTGTGCCAGCGCGGGTGCCAGCGCGTGGGAGCGCGCGGGCGGGGCGGGGCCCGCGCGCCAGGCTCCGGGCCGCGGCCGCCCGCGCTGAGTCTCCGCGGCGCCTCGGATGCTCCGCGGATAATCGCGGCGCTGCGGGCCGGGGCTCGGCCGCCGCGTCCCCGCGCCCATGGAGAAGTCCCGCAGTTTCCGCATCGACGCGCTGCTGGCCGTGGACCCCCCGCGCGCGGCCGCGGCGTCCGGCCCCGGCGGCGGGGGCCCGGGCGGCAGCGGCTCCCCCGCGCCCGCCGAGCCGCCCGCCGCGCCCGCCGCCCGCCCGCGCGCCCGCAGCCCGTCGCCGCCGCGCCCGCCGCCCGCGCCCTGCGCGCTGCTGCCCAAGCCCGGCTTCCTGGGCGCGGGCGGCGCGGGCGGCGGCCCCGGGGCGCCCCCGCACCCCGCGCACCTCGCCGCCGCCGCCGCCGCGGCCGCCGCGGGGGGCCTGGCGCTCGGGCTGCACCCCGGCGGCGCGCAGGCCGGCGCGGGGCTCCCGGCGCACGCGGCGCTCTACGGCCACCCGGTCTACGGCTACTCGGCGGCGGCGGCCGCGGCGGCCGCGCTGGCCGGACAGCACCCGGCGCTCGCCTACCCGTACCCGCAGGTGCAGGGCGCGCACCCCGCGCACCCCGCCGACCCCGCCAAGCTGGGCGCCGGCACCTTCCAGCTGGACCAGTGGCTGCGCGCGTCCACCGCGGGCATGATCCTGCCCAAGATGCCCGACTTCAACTGTGAGTGCCCGCGCCCGCCCGCGCCGACCCGCTCCCCGGCGGGGCACGCGCCGCCAGGCCGCCGGCCCCCTCGGCGCGGATCGCTAAGATGGCCCCGCGCGGCCCGGCCTCCTCCTCCTCCTCCTCCTCCTCCTCCTCCTCCTCCTCCTCCTCCTCCTCCTCCTCCTCTTCCTCCTCCTCCTCCTCCTCCAACGGGGCTCCAGGCTGGAGGCGCGGGGCCGAGACCCGACGATTAACCGGCAGGCGAGCGGGGAGGGACGCGGGAAGGAGAGCCGAAGGGCGCCCGGGGACGGGGGCCACCGATTGGGCGCTCAGCCCGGGGACGCAGGCTCAGCCCGGTCCCGCATTCGCCGACCCGAGAGTCCCCGGGGCCCTCGCAGGAGCGGGAGCGGGAGCAGGCGGGGAGCAGCCAGAGAGGTAGGGGTTCCAAGAGGCCCAGGGCCGCGAGGCCACAGCGTGGGCCACCTCCTGGCCGCTGGCGGTGGCTGGAAGGGGGTTGAGTCCAGGGTGTGACGCCAGGAGGCGGGTGGCCTGACTTGAGCCTGTGGGTAGCCCTGCAGGCGGAAAGATGTGCCTCCCTCAGGAACCCCATTTCATGAACTCTCAGCAGCAGGGGCCCCTACCCAGACTGGGGGTGCCCCATACGGCACCAAACCCTCCCCCGGTAGAAGCCAGGGAGGGCCACAGCCGTGGATGCCACAGCCTGCTCCGCAGCCAGGTGGGACACTCCGCAGAGGCCTGGGCCGCTGGGGCTTCCCCACCGGTGCAGGGGGTCCCGCTCCGAGGAGTGTGAGGCGTTGTGCTTCCAGCGCCCAACACCCAAACAAAGAGACCCCATTGTTTCCGTCTGGGCGGGTTTGTTTAGACTGACAAGATGCAGGCAAAGGAGGGGGAAAGCCAAAGAGAAAACAGAAATAAACACTTGCCAGGATCCAGATTCCTCTGCTAGAAGCCACAGTTGTGACTAAACAGAGAAAAACTAGGACCCCGGAGGGCAGGGGAGGTCACGGACTGGTGAGAAAATCCCAGCCTGGGCGCTGTGTGCCGAGGCCACCACCTTGCTCCCTTCCCCGGCCCCTTCCCCAGCTCAGCTGCCGAGGCCCTAGTGGCTACTCATCCCTTCCCAATGGAGAGTCAGTCACCCCCTCCTGAGCCCCCACGAAGAAGACGCAAAGTCTGCTCCCATCTGTCAGCTGTGGGGGGGTGGGGGTTCTGCCACTTCAGACACAGCCGAACAGGCCGATTCGGGCCAGCCAGACCCGGGGCCCCCTCCAGGCCGGCCACCGAGCCCAGTGCAGTCTCCCTGACGGACAGCCAGCCCAGGACGTCTCACTATGACCTGGGTTTCCCAGAGCCTGGGACGCTCCCTCTTCCACTGAGTGCGAGCGGTTTCCGCACCAGCCTCCCCCCGAGCTGGGTGCCCGGCCAGCCGGGTCATTTCTAGGGCCTGCGTGGAGCCCACGGTTGGCTCAAGGAATCCATTAAAGCCATGTCCCTTTGCCGGCACACTTCGCCCATCTCTGGTTCCAGAGGGAGCAGAGCGGACACCCGGAGGGCTGGAAGGCCAGAGAGGAATGTGGTTCCCCGGGGCGCAGTGACGGGCTAGGGCGCGGGATGTGTTTCCAGCAGCCCCCGGTCTCGGAAAACCTGTTCGGGGCCTTTAATGGGGATGCCATTTCCCAAATGGTCCCTTCGGAGCCGGTGTTTTAATTAAATTCTAATGTATTGTCAAGTTGGGAATTCGGGGCCTTGTTTAACTAAAGCGGGGGGCGTGGGCCTTCCCATAAAGCAAATTGCCCATCTCTGGGGAGCCTGGGCACAGCTCGGCCACTTTTCTTCTCTTCCCTTCTTTTATTGTCTAACACTTGTCGGGCTCCTGGGAAATCAAGGGAAGTCTAGTTTTGAGGTCATAAAATTCTCTGTGATGTAACCGGGTGAGATTATGTAAATAAAGGGGGAGGCCTCCTCCGACGCACGGAAAGTGCAGGCCCTTCCGAGGCCTTTTCCTTTGCAGAACGAGAATTGTCCCCCCAAAAGGCCTGCAGGCTCCCCAGGCTTTAACCCTCTGTCCCCCGGACTGGGCTGGTCGTCATAGGCAAGGGGCTCTGATGAATACACATTTAGTCCCAGAACTCGGTCCCTTTCCTTCCTTCCTTCCTTCCTTCCTTCCTTCCTTCCTTCCTTCCTTCCTTCCTTCCTCCTTCCCTCCCTCCCTCCCTCCTTCCTTCCTTCCTTCCCTCTCTTTTTCCTTTTCTCCTCTTTTTGTGCTCGAGGCAGCGCTGCCCAGCCCACACAGCCCCTCACTGGGTGGGAAGAAGCGGTGATCCCAGGTGTGGACCTGGGCCTGAATCCGGGAAGGGTGCGGGGACGTGGGAGGCGGCTCGCCCCTCCGGCTCTGTCGGCTTCAGGCCTTTGCCAGCCTGTCTCCCAGAGCCCACCCCGCACCCAGCGGAGAGGGCGGGCCTGCTACACGCTCCCTCTAACGGGGACACCCAGGCCCTGTCGGAGATGAAAAGCCTCGGTCTTTGAAACCGAAACCGCCAGGCTCCGCGGGGCTTCCGGGGCCTCCTCTCGCCCACCCAGCCCTTGGGGAGGAGTCGGGGACTCGGGCAGAGCAGGCACCCTGCGCCTTGCCCACGAGGCGCCGGGAGGCGGGGCGGGCCGGGCCGCAGCTCACGCCCCGCACCCGCAGCCCAGGCGCAGTCCGGCCTCCTGGGGAAGTGCCGCCGGCCGCGCACGGCCTTCACGAGCCAGCAGCTGCTGGAGCTGGAGCACCAGTTCAAGCTCAACAAGTACCTGTCCCGGCCCAAGCGCTTCGAGGTGGCCACGTCGCTGATGCTCACCGAGACCCAGGTGAGCTGCCCCCACCCGCACCCACGCCGCGGCGCCGGGCCCCAGGGTCGCGCCCGCTCCGCCCTCCCGGGCCTCGGGCGGCCCGAGCCCCCGCGGCTGCGCCGCGTGCCCCGCTGGGGTGCGGATCAGAGTCGGGGAGTCCGCCCGCCCCGCGGGGTCCGCGGACCCGCCCGCAAGGCTGAGGCGCAGGCGCGGGGCCCAGGAGGCCGCAGGTAGCGGCCCCGCCCCGCCCCGTCCTGAGGCCGCTGGTCCCGGGCCCTTCCGAGAAGCGCTGGGCCGGGGAGGCCGGCGCCTGGGCGTGCGCAGCCGCGGCCCGGGCTGCCCAGATCTCGGTCCCGGATCCCGGTGCCCGAGGGTGCGCGCGGCGCAGAAAGGCCGAGGAGCGGGGCCCCGGTCCCAGCCCCCCCAGGAGCCTCCCCCGTCCCGGTTTGCGGGCAGGTGCGGAGCTGCGCCCCTGGGGCTCCCGCTCCCTCCGGCTGAGCCCCGCCCCCGCCCCGGGCAGGGGCAGGTGCGGGGCCGGGGCCTCGGGAGGCCGCGGCGTCTGACGCCCGCTCGGGCCGCAGGTGAAGATCTGGTTCCAGAACCGGCGGATGAAGTGGAAACGCAGCAAAAAGGCCAAGGAGCAGGCGGCGCAGGAGGCGGAGAGGCAGCGGGGCGGCGGGGGCGCGGGCCGCGCCGACGACAAGGGCGACGAGGAGCCGCTGGGGCCGCCGGCGCCCGCGGACCCGGGCAGCGGCCGCCGCCTGCGGGGCCTGAGGGACAGCGACCCCGAGGAGGAGGAGGAGGAGGAGGACGACGACGACGACGACCACTTCGCCTACAGCAACGGCGCCGGCGCGCACGCCGCCTGCTCCGACTGCTCGTCCGGGGCCGAGTCGCCTCCGCCGCCGCGGCCCGCGCACCTGCCCCCGCCCCAGTAGGGACCGGGGCCCGGCTCGTCCCAGAGGCTGCCCGTTCGGGCCCCAGCACCCACCTGCTCTGCTCTGCTCGTCGGGGACACAGGGAGGCCCGGCGAGCCCCGGTGCAAGTGCTGTTGTTTGACACTTAACTCGGTCAGTGTCAAGAGCGTGCCCCACGCGGACAGCCTCCCGGCCCCTCGGCCCTGAAGGGGAGGCGAGAACCTGCAGCGGTAGCGGACCCCGGGCTGGAAACGCCCTTCTGCTGAGTATTGAAAAAAAAAGTTTCGTGTCTCTCGCGTGGGGAACCTTGGCCACGGGCGCGCCAACGCTGGCAACCTCAAAGCTGTACTGTCTTTATTTTTGTACATTGTATTTATAACAGAAACGTCTACTTATGCATGCTAAATTATTGTTTAGCTTCCCCCATCGCCCTCGATGGAATGTAAAATAAATCGGTTTTTTACTGGATGAGAGTGCAGATCCCTTGGGGTGCGGGTGGGGGGCTACGAAAGCAGGCTTCGCTGTTTCAGTTGGTGAAACCTTGGAGGTGTGTGTTCACAATTGACAGCAGAAGGTGAAAATCAGAATCGCAGAGGGGTGTCGGGACCACCTCCCCTCTGCGCGCTGAGCTGCGCCGGAACTTGATCCGGCTGCTGGGGAGTCGCAGGTGCGAAGTGTTGGTAAAACGTACCTGAGGCCAGGTGTGCACGCGCGTCTGGGTGCACCTGGCTCACATCTGTCCCGGATCCCGAGCCCCAGGAGAGGGAGTCTGGACTCGGGGTGTTTATTTTCCTGTTTCCTTGAGGGTCTCCTTGCTTCGCTGTGGCTCCAGGAGTGGAAACGCATTACCGAATGTTTCAGAAAATAAGCTTCGACTGGCTACCCCCGACTGGCGTGGGGGGTCCGTGCGGCCCGGGCGTCCCTTACCCAGGTTTCCCCGATGACCTCAAAGAACGTGGCGCCTCGCACTGCCCGGCTCAGCCCCGACCCCCGCGCAGAACCTCCCCGCGCTGGCGGGAGCGGATTCCTGGGATCCGGGAAATGTCCGCGAGGACGGCGCTGGGCGACACGAACGCCCCCGGCCAGGCTGCCGTGGCTTGGGGTTAATGACGCGCGGCGGCGCACGCCATCAATCACTCCCCCTCCCCGGGCGGCCAGCCGCGCGGGCCGCGCCATGTGCGTCCCACATGCGGGCCTCGGGCCCCCCCACCCCTCCCCCTCCCCGGCCGAGCCGGGCCCCCGCGGGCAGGAGCGAGGCGGCGGCGGCGGCGCGGCCCCCGGCGTCCTCCTCCCGGCCCGCGCCTTCTCCTTCCTTCTGCTTCGCACTCGCCGGGGCACCTGGGCGCGGGGCGAGCGCCCCGCCCCCGCCCTCCCCGCCGCTCGGGCTGATAAACGAGTTCAGATGAGCCGGCCGCGGGCGAGCGCCCGCCCCGCCGGGGCGAGATTAATATCCTCCCGGCAGCTCATTATCGCCCCGCGGCCTCCATAAACCCGCCGCCAAGGCCGGGGGCGCGGCCGCCCGGGGTCCAAAGGTGCCTGGGGGGAGGGTTGGGTTTGCACCCGGCGGGGCGGCCAGAGACTGCGGCGCGGGGTGCGGGGAGAGGGCCGGGCGGCGGCCTCGGGGTCGGAGCGACCGGCGGGCGCGCGTCCGAGTGTAAATCCTAACACATTGGCGGGCGCGGCCGGCGCCCCCTCGTCCCCGCCGGCTCCACATCTGGCCCGTGTTCCCCGCCCCCCACCGCAACGCGGGGCCACCGGGGGGACGGGAGGGGGGACACCCGGCCTCAGCGTCGGGCCTCGGGCCGGCGCGCGCTGCGTCCCTCCGCCCGGCGGCAGGGCCGCGCTCCCCGCGGCGAGGGGGTAACTGCAGTGACCCCCAGCGCGGCCCGCGGGGGGGCCAGGCCGGGCTCGGCGCTGGGCCTCGGCGGCCGGGAAGGCCACGGCGCGGCGGCTCCGGCCAGCGGCTTAATCACGGCGGGATTTATCTCCTAATAAATTTAATGATCAATTCGTTCTTGTCACAGTAGCTCTTCCTCAAATCAATTATAGCAAATTTAAATATAATCACTGGCGCGTCCTCACCCAACTGGGCACGGCAGCAATTCATTCCGAGCGAGCGGGGAGGCCGCCAGGCCCCCTCCGCCCGCCTTGCGCGGCCCGGACAGCCCGCGAGCGACCCCGCACCGGAGACGCTCTGCAGCCGCGGGGACCCGTCCCCAGGGCCCGAGGCCGACAAGCCCCGCCTTCCCGGCGACCTCGCCGGCCACTAGCCGGCCTCTCCCGCCCGCAGTGCAACCCTGCAAGGGCCAGGACCCGCACCAGGGCCGGCCCCTGGGGCTCCTTCCCTTCGCTGTCAGTGGAGCTTGTCCTTGGTCCCCAGAAAGGGGCTCCCCGAGCCGGAGCAAAAGGGTGGGAAGAAAGCCCGTTTGGTGACAAAGAAACTAACCTCCCCCGTCCCTACTTCCCCCTCCCCGCTCCTCGTGGAGCGCAGGCCCAGGGCCCCGGCCAAGGAGTCTGAGAAGAGCAGAAAGGAATGGGCCTTCCGGAACGGTCGCCAGGCCGAAGTCACTTGACACAACCAGTTTAAAAGACTTTCTGACACCGAAAGCACAGACAACACGATCAAGAACAGCCGAGTGAGATTATATGAAACACCTCGGCACAGCAAAGGAAACCAGCGACAGAAGGAAAAGGCAACCGAGGAACGGGAGAAAATGTGTGCCAAGCACACATCTGAGAAGAGGTTAATGTCCTCCATCTAAAGAACACACACAACTCAATGAGGACAGAAACTCGATTTAAGAACAGGCAAAGAAAAAAAATAAAAATAGGCAAAGGACTCGAACAGACATTTCTCTGAGGATACCCCAGTGACCCGCAGGAGGTGGAAGGATGCTCAGCATCACTGATCGTCGGGAATGCAAACCATCGCACCTGTCAGGATGGCTGCCATAGAAATAAAACGGAAAATGAGCGTTGGTGAGCCTGCGCAGGAACTGGGCCCGCGTGCCCTGTTAGTGGGAATGGACAGAGGTGTAGCCGCTGTGGAAAACGGGATGCAGGTAGCTAAAACAGCAGTAGAATTACCACGTGACCCAGCCATCTGGGTTCTGCACTCCTGCTTCTGAGCATCTACCCAAAATAATTAAAAGCAGGATCTGGAAGAGATATTTGTGCCCCCGCGCTCATGGCAGCAATACAGGCATATGTGTGTGTGTGTGTACATATATCATTTTTATTTGTCGATATATAAGTATATATCTACATATAATCAACTTAAATGTCTGCCAACGGGTGCACAGACCAAGAAAAATGGGACGCGCACAGAAAAGGGACTATTACTCAGCCTTAAAAAGGAACCCTGATACACCCTACGGCGTGGGTGAACCTGGAGGACATTATGCGCCGGGAAAGAAACTGGTCACAAAGATACTGTAGAATTCGACATAGATGTTGAATCTAAAACTCAGACTCAGAAACAGGAGGTAGACGGGCGCTGGGAGGAGGGGGAAGGGGGCTGGCTGCTCAGGCGCACCGAGTTCTGCTTTTGGAAATGCCACGGTTCTAGAGACCCGCTGCCCAAGGACGGGTACGCAGGAGAGGCCGTTAGGTCGGACAGCTCTTCCTCCCTGCCCCCGCCCCCAGTGCCAGGGCAGACTCGCCGTGGCCAGTCCGGATCACAGACGAGGCACCGGGACGGAGCGCCTGGCCCCCGGGCCCCAGGCCCCGGGCAGCGAGGAGGCGATCCGTGGGTCGGGGCTGGGGCTCGGGGTGCCTGCGGCCCGTGCACCCTGCGGGGGGCGGTTTTCCGCCGGGAACTGAGCCCTCCGCGTCCCCGCGCCGCCCCTGCGGGGGAGGGCAGGCCGCAGTCCCTAGGCGGGGACCAGGTGGGGATGCGATCCGGGTGGGCGCGGCGCCGGGGCCGGGGAGCGGGGGGAGGGTGTCCTGGGGGCGCGCCCCCCGAATCAAAGCCCGCTCGCCCTGCGCCCCCAGGAACCCTGGTCCCGGCCACGGCCACGCGTTCCCCAGACCGGCCCCCCGGCGGACGACAGCGCGTCCTGCGCGCTCGGGCACCTCATCAGCCCGCGCGGCCCGGCCTCCAGCTGGCGGCCCCGGCTCGCACCTTCACTTCGTAAATCAGCCGCGGCGCCAGGTGCGCCCGCGCCCCGGGCCCCGGATGGGGCTTCCAGTCGGGGGCCCGGGGCGGGGGCGGCCCAGGGCGGGCCTCGACCCCTCGGGAGGCGGCCCCGCCCCCCGGCCCCGCGCCGACCCCGCATTCCGGGCCGCGCACCTGGCCCCCCCCCCCCGCCCCCGTGTACACAGACGAGGTGTGGGGCTCGCCCCGGCCATTGTGCGCCCGCGCCGGCGGGACAAAGGGCCCCCGCCCGGTTTACCCAGCTGGGGGGGGAACAAAGGCGCCGCCTTATCGGGCGGGGGCGCGGGGTCAGGCCCGGGGCGAGGCAGGGGGGGCAGGGCTGGGGTCCCCCCCACGCCCCGCGCGGGGAGGGGGCGCCCGGACCGGCCCGGGACCTCGGGGTGCGGGGGGCCGCGGGGGGCCGGGCCCGGCCTCAGACGCGGGACGATGCTGGGCTCGGGGGTCAGGCGCCCGTTCCTCTTGCACCGTCTGCGATTTTGCACGTTTTTCCTAAAATTCCGGTCGTTTCCTCATTAATAACCTTCTTGGGCAGAAAACGCCCTCCTCGCCCCCCCTAACGGCACCCTAAAGGGCAGGGAAAGGCGAAGGGGGGCAGGCCTCGCTGGGGGGGTGCGGCCGGGGGAGACTCGGGTGCCCCCTGCTCCCCGCGATCCTGGTGGGGTCCTCCCCGCCGCCCGGCCTTCCTCCTCCTCCTCCCCGCCGCCACCCCGCCCAGGCTCTTTCTAACAGGCCGGCACTGCCACAGGGAAGTCCCCGGGGATTTCTTTAATGAGTACAGTAAAAAGGAAATGCAAGTTGTTCTCCTCGGAGCTGCAACTTGCAGTTCTTGACTTTTGCCCCCCCAGGTGGATTTGTCCTGGTGACAGATTTGCTGCGGAGGGTGCCTTCTGAGTCCCACATGCCCTGGGATTGGGTACCTGTGTGGCCCTGCAGCCTTTTCCCCTACAAAACAGATACCAGCGGCCGGCCCTGCGTGCCTCTTCAGAACGAGTGCCGCGTGCCAGGGAGACACCCAGCGCTGGGACACGCTGTGAACGAGAGACACACGTCTCTGGAGTTACCTCGTAGCAGGAAGAGAAAGGCGGCGAACAGCGGTGGGAAGGGGCGGCAGCAGCAAGGCCACGGGTGGGACTGCGCGTCGCCCTCAGGCAAGCCCCTGGGCGGCCAGAGTTGTCTGAGGCGTTCAGCACCGTCCTCAGCAAGGGCCCCGTCACCAGACGGTCCCCCGAGACGCGGACGCCACGCTGCGCCGGAACTGGGGTGCGGGCAGTTGGGCCGGGGCACGGACCGGCTGCCTTTCAGGGGGTGGATGCGAGGATTCGAACGCCCCTAAGCCTTGCGGTGGGATGAGTCGTCTAGGAAGCGGGACAGACGGGCACCGCGGACGGCGGGGTGGGCACCCTGAGAAACGTGACACGCGTGCTCGCTGTCCCTTTACTGAGATAGAACTCCACGTGACGCTGTCGGTACCTGCGCCCTGTCTCAGTTTTAATAACTAACCCACAGGTGCAGCAAGACCGCTCCGGACGAGAGGACACCACCGCCGGACGCTAGCGGAGGCACTGCTGAGCTGAGAGACTCGGGGAGACTGGGAGAGGGGCTCGGGCGCAGTGCAGGACATGCTTCACTCGGACATGCGCGTCCTATTAGACCAACGGGGCATCTGCAACGGGGCCCAACAGTCGTCACGTGGAGAACACCGCCCGCTGGCTGGACGCGGGATGCTCAGTGCTGACCCGCGGCCGCAGAGAAAGCCCCGCTGAGCCCGCCGAAGCGCCGACCCACAGAAAGGGGGGCTGGTCAGCTCGGCGCTGTTTTGGGCCCCCGCACTAGGCGGGGCTTGTTGCAAAGAAAAAGCTACTGGCCCATCGCATGACGCTGGGCACAGCCCAGCTCCCCGAGCCACGCCACCCGAGGGCACGAGGGAGCTCGGGCCCGCCCCCGGCTGCCTGGACCCTGGGGTGCCACTTACGGAGGGACTCGGTGTGCCCAGCGCCAGACCCTGGACGGAGACAGCCGCGAAGCCCGCTTGCGGGGCCGCGGGCCTCGGGGTGCGGCGGGTGGCGGCCCTCACAGCGCGGGCCCTCGCACTGGCCCCCGCACTTCTCAGTGACACGGGACGAGCGGCTCCCAGGGAGCGCGTCCTCCGAGAGCCTGTGGGCTGGCGGGCGGACAGCGCGACGGGAGGGTGACCGAGGAGGGACTGGAGAGGCACCGGCCCCGGCTGGCGTCCGTTTAAACGGTGCGGGCCAGGCGTCAACACGCCGTTCTCCGCGAAGTTCCGCACCAGCAGTTCGGGCCGACCCAGCTCTGTCGCCCTGCCCTCCGTTTTCACGGCGACAGGACCCGCCGGCGTGACCACCAGTGCGCCCCGGCGCCTTTCAGAACCGCTGGGGAGACCTGAGTTTCCCAAGGCGCCGCCAGGAGGGCACGACCTGCCCACGCCCCTCGGACGCCGCCCCTTCGCAGGCGGCCGGGGGTCCCCGCGTGCCCCGAGCCCCCTTCGGGGCCCCTCCGCCTCGCATCTCCGTAAAACAAAGTAATTCGCCTTTAACGAGGGCCGCTGTCTTCGTTCCCAGGTCTGTCTGAGCAGATAAGGCGCCCGCGGCCTTCGCCACGGGGTCAGGGCGCCGTGGCCCTCACGGTCAAAACAGGAGTAAACGATGTTGACCCAGCGCCCGGCTGCCTCGGAGCGCGGCCGCCGCGACAGCCGCCGCCCGGGGACAAAGCGCCGCATTGTTCGCCTCACAGGTAGGGCGCCCGCGGGGCAGCAGATGCGCGGAGTGGGGTCGGCTGACAAGGGGCTCCCCGGGAGGCCCCAGGTCGGGGTGGCGGGCAGCGGGCAGCGGGCAGAGACCCCCCGCGAGGCCCTGGCTTGCCTGAGCGTGGATGACAGGCGCCGTGCAGGGACACGGGCCTGTCCGCCGTCAGCAGACGAGTCAGCGTCCCGGCTGCCGCCATGACCGGGGGTGGCTTTCGGTTCTGTTCCAGGGGAGCCCAGCAGGACGCCGGCAACGGGCGACCTCGGCCTCTCTGGAGGGCCCCGAGGTACCAGGACCCGCTGGTCTGGCCGAACGCAGTCTCGGCAGGCCCGGTCCTTCCAGGCCTGCAGGGAGCGAAGGCTGGGCACAGGCAGCTCGAGAGGGTGACCACGGCCACACAGGGCTCCTCCGCCCGCTCCCTGGCCGCACGACCCCGGCCCTCGCTCACAGCCCGGCTCGCCGAGGCTCTGCTGCTCTGGGGCTCTCGATTCTGGCTCCGGGCGGGTCTCCAGGACATGCACGGCGGTAGCGCCCTGCCACACAGGGTGGGGCCGTGGGCCAGTGGGGCTCGCCGGTGTCCCCAGCCCTCCCCCCCGTTGTCCCGGCGCCGGGCCGCTGCCTGGTCCCACAGCTGCTGAAGTACAAAAGCAGACGCCGTCTGCCCCGTCAGGTCTGATGTGGAAAGCAGAGGCCGTAAAAGTCCTCCCGTCCACTCGAGTGAGACAGCGCAGGGGGCTGACGGCCCCCGCGGACTCCCCGGCCGGCCGGGCACCCGTCACCAGTCAGGAGCTGGGGGCGAGCACCATACACCTCGAATAATCACGCCGTCGTTAGGTGTGTTTCACGCCCCGGCGCGCGGCGCGTGAGCGGCCTTCCTGCCGCGCTCGGCAGGTGCAGGACAAGTGACCCCCGGGGGGTCGGCGAGGGCCGAGGACAGACGAGCCGGAGCTGCGGCTGGAAGCCTCCGGCACAGGCGCCAGCCGCCCCCGCGTGGCCGCCGCGTGCGCGGGGACCTGTCACGCACGCCCGTGCCGCACCTCGGACCCCGCCCTGCTCGCCCCCGGGGTTTCCACAGAGGTGGCGTAGACGCTGTGCGCTGGCTCCTGTGCTCGTGTCCCCACCATCCGGTTTCCATGACGCTCCCAGTCTGAGCACTGGGAGACCTCGGCCCCAGAGCCCCGCTCGCCCCCCCACACCCCCTGATTCCTGGACGAACCAGGGCAGCGGGTCACCTTGCCCGTTCTCCTCGGCGAATGGGGTCAGATGGGTCTGAAGAAGTGAGAACAGCACGACCCGTCACGCGTGAACTCACCCCGAATCCGGGCGTGCTCAGGCTACCTGACCAGGCCCAGGGAACCACGTGCTGAGGGGGCTTTGCCGGAGGTGGTCAGTCATCCAGACGGGGGCGGACAGTCGGGGCCGGGGGCTGGCCTGGACCGGTGTCAGCACCAGCCGGCCCGAGGCCCTGGTCCCCCGCGCTTCTGCCTGGCCGGCTGCCATGCCCACGGGGGCCGCCAGGACCCGGCAGGAAGGAGCCTGCACAGGTGTGAGGCCTAAGGCTCGGCCACGGCCCGGGGACAGCGTGGCGAATCTGTGCTGTGGCGGAATGAGGGACGCCCCCAAACCCGGGGACTGGGTCAGGAGGGGCGCCGACTGGAGGTCACGTGACACAGCTGGGAGTTACAGGAGCACACGGGGGGAGGGGTCCTGCGTGCCTGACAGGTGGAAGCCCAGGCCACCACCCTGGCAGCAATGACAGCCCCGCTCAGCGGACAAGCCACCGGCCTGGTGGCACCGGCGAACACACCCTCTGTACGCGCCACGACCCACGGTACCGTCTGCAGATTTACGTTTCAGTCACTGGTCACCTCCCCAGGAACCTGGTCTTTTCTGGGAAAGGGGAGGGGGCAGAGGAAGACTCACCTCTGAAGAATGGCAGCCGACAGCGGAGGAGGAGGGACAGGACTAGAAAGCGACCCTCCGGCAACCCCCGGGCCCTAACGGATCCCGGCAAGGGTCCCCGGCGCCGCCCCCACCGCTGGGTGAAACACCGGCGGCGAACAGGGAGCCCACGTTTGCCACGTTTCCCTCGTGAAAGGTCCCCGACCTCTGGTGCTTAATTTCCCTTGAGGGTGACGGAGGGACAGGGCACCTTTCCAGGGGCAAGGTCTGGCGGCCTCGACCTGGTGGATGCCCGGAACATGCCTGCCCAGAGCTCGTCCCAACCGCGTGCCCTCGGAAGCCCGCCGGACGCACCCAGGAGCGACGCGACAGCTGGCCAGGGCCCTTCAAAACGCCGTCGTGAGTTCTAAGAAACAGGGCTGAGGCCGTGGCCAGGGGAGCCCGGCAGGGGCGAGGGCCGCGGGGCCTGAGGGAGCGGGCCCCGGCGGGCTGCCCCGTCCTCCGCAGAACCGCACTCCTCCGGGAGAGTGGGAAAGTGTCGCCCGACAGCGCGGGAGGCCAGGGGCCCACACACCCTCGCCTGGACGTGCTCAAGGTCAGAGCGGCGGCGCGGCGGCTCCCGGACACACGGGGCATTGTTCTCCGCGCGCACGCGGCCCCCGGCGCCGGCGACCCCCTCTGCGTCCCGAGGACGGCCTGAACCGGTCCGGTCCCTCCTTTCATCACCTTGTCACGGAGTCAGGCAAACATCGCTTCTCATCGTCCATCCGGCCCCACACGAGGTAAACAGGGCCCTGGGAACCTGAGCCTCCTGCCAGCGACCGGAGTGTAGCGAGCGACGCAAAGCGCCGGGGTGAGCGAAGGCCAGGCTGCCCTGCCCGGCGGGCACCGTGTCCCCGGGAAACCCCGTCTGCCCCGCCCCGCTCCGGTGCGTGTAAGTCTCGCTCGTGCACGGACGAGCACCCCAGACCCCGCGCAGGGCCACGACGAGGTGCTCCGGGGCCCCTGGGGTCTGGGTGAACGCGGGACCTGTGCGTGAAGCTGCCTCACGGCTCCAGAGCTACTGACCCCGGAGGGTCCTTGGATTGGCGCTGCATGACTCCAGGGCCAAGGTCACGGCCTGTTTTCAGCTCCTCTGGTGGCTCCGCTGTCGGCCCAGCCTTGCCAGCCCCTTCCTCACCCAACTCCCCCTCTTCCAGCGGCCCGGGGCTACCGCCTGGGGCTGGCGCATCGGCCGCCCGGTCCTGACCTCCGCAGGCTCCACGATATCCCGACGCTGACCAGGGTGCCACCGTCCACGGAGTTTCCCAAACTCCCCGTCCCCCGGGCCCTCTTCATTTCAAGGGGCCACTTCCCGTGCGTACCCCTCAGAGCTGCCTCTAGAAGTCTCCATCATCACCGCTGCTGTCGGCCCGCGTGTCGCTTCTGACCCGGCGAGCCACAAGAACCATCCAGTGGTCTCCGCTGCCAGCATCCCCCTCAGCGGCCACCCGCGAGCTGTCACTGTCACACGCCCGCAGCGCTGACGCACGCTCAGCTCGAGGTGCCCGCGCACAGGCCCTGCGAGGGGACGCGCTGGGCCCCAGCACCCCGCAGCGGGCACTTTTCGTTGAGAAGCTCCTTGCTAAGGTGAGGGCTTGCGCGTGCGCACTCCTGACGCCCGCAGCCTCGTCTCCGTTCCGGACCCGCTGAAGGCAGGGGCTGTCACGCGGGGTGGGCACGGCGAAGGGATGCGGGGCGCAGGGCCAACGGGCAGGGGCGGAGCAGACGGTCTGCGTCACGGCGCAGCTGACCACGGAGCCAAGTGTTCGCGCTCCTCGCGCATTTCAAAACGGTACCAGCAGTTCAGAGACGCACGAGGTGACAGGCGTGACTGGTTTCTAGACACAAGCTGCTGCAGGGTCACGTCACGATACCGTCCGAAAGCAGGTGACACAGCGGGAGGGGACCCGGAGCGACGCGCCTCAGCCGGCGCAGTGTTCCGAGGCGCCCGCGCTGAAGGGCGGCGGCTGCTGGGCCCGCGAGCGTGTCTAGTGCACGCCACCCCACGCTCACGTCTCGGGGACTCAGCTAACAATGAGTGACATTTCAACCCAGTTTGCGCCATTTGGGAGAGAGACAAATTCTAAGGGCTGGCGACAACCGATACCGAGTCCGTGGCCCGGCGTCGGTGCACGAGCGCACAGGACCGGCGCTGGCTGCTCCCGGCAGGTGGGTGTGACCTCTCCCGGGGCAGCCTTAACTCACTCACACGTCCTGGGTCCTAGCTCAGCAGCCAGCGCCCACGTGTCCGGGGCCTGCCCGGTGTCCTCACAGCTGCTTAGGGGACGCGGACGAGTGACGGCGAAGCCCCCCACGGAGCACGCCGCCCGGCACGTGCAGGTGCACGTCGTCGCAGACGTTCCCCAACGCTTCCAATAATCGACGCGACACGGGCACCGTCTAGCTGAAGTTTGTGAACTTTTAACCGATATAAAAGAGGGGACAGATGCAGATTTCCTCACGACTGCACCCTCTAGTGGCCCGTCCTCGTCTGTTCCGGGGGAACCGCACGTGAGTGCACGCGCGCACACCCACGCCCGTCGTGTACAGCGTCTGCCCCCCCGCCCCCCACACGTGCAAATGGTTGAAGACACACACACGGCACTGCCTTGAGTAAAAGATTCTCCCACGTCTTCGACGAGGCAGACGATGGGCAGCCGCGCCGGGCTCTGTCTCTCAGGGGGTCCGAGGGCGTCCGGCCCCCGCGCCAGCCCCGGGGCTACATCCTCACGGCGGCCCGGCCGCGCAGGGCCTTGGCCGCGAGGTCGGCCCTCGCCCTGAGCGCGCCGGCCTCCCCGGCGGCCCCGAGCGCGCCCTTCAGCAGGAAGTGGCTGATGAAGAGCGACAGGCCCTCGCGCAGCTCGCCCAGCTTCGGGTTGTCGGCCACCCTGCGAAGAAGCGTGTGGGCGTCAGTGAGGCGCGCGTCTGCCCCGCGCCCCGGCCCGAGTCGCCACTGGCAGGCGGAACCCGCTCCTTCTGGAAAGAGAACTCTCGGGGCCGCGCTCACGTGGCGCACGTGCAAACGTCATTATTAGTTTGCCATCGGGCAGGTTTCGTGGTCCCCCATCTCGCGTACAAGGCGCTGGGGGAAAACTAAAGGCGAAACGACTTCAGGGACGTGCACAGCACGACACCCTGCTTCTTACGGATCAACGCCGAGGGGAGAGTTTCGCTTTCTCCGTGTCGTCTGAACCTGCTGGGACGTACCTTCCAAAAATCAAGCCGAGGTCCTCAACTTCTGTCTCCGTCAACAGTACGTGTAACACTCTGCGCAGAAAGTGGACCCTGGGTTTGTCTAATTCGCTGAACTCAACCACCTGAGAGCCAGGACAGAAAGGAAAACCGTCGCGCTGGCTTGACGGCGTTTTCAGGGTCCTCTCGACGCGATCAGAGTAAGTGGGGGTATCCAATGGGGTATTTCCAGCTTTACAGAGGGAGCCGGCTGGCAAGGCCCCGGGAACCACCCCCACAGTGCCCGGGGCGCGCACCGTCCGAGTCAGAGATTTCATCCCTGAACTGGAACGCAGACCGCGCCACGCCTGAGGAAGCGCCCCGCTAGACATGCCACGCGCACGCGCACACGCGCACACACGACCTGAGACTGATTCACATCTGCACTCGTCCCCCAGAAAGTGTGCAAACGAGAGTGCACAGTGGGGTGCCGCCCGGCAGGAATAAAGCCAGGGGTCAGGACTGTGGACACCACCGCGGACTCTAGGGAACTGTAAAAGGACACTAACAGCACGGGGCCCGCTGACACTGCTGTCACAGAGGTCAGAAAACGCAAGACGAGGTCGCGCGTGCCCGCGACACACAGGTGCAGCGAGTGTGCCAAGCTCGCCGGAGGGGGGATAGGCTGAGGGGTGTGTGTGTGTGTGTGTGTGCAGGGGCAGTTTCCAGGCCACCGACGGCGGGGCAGGCACACCTCCAGGTCCTGCTGCACCGCTGTGGTGTGAGGGGAGACCACGTCCCGGCCCACGCTGACCGCAGAGCGGGAGTGGAGTGGAGGCGGGCGTAGTCCCACAAGGAGCGGGCTCGCACCCCGTTTTACACGGGGCCCCTCATCCGCGGCCTCCTTTTCCGCGGTTTCGGTCACTTGCCGTCAGCCTTCGTATGGTTGGCTCCCGACGCCCAGCCCTCAGCATTGTCCCGAGGACCCGGGCTCCCTAACTCATCACGAGAACCCCGACCCCGAAAGAGATGCACTGAGACGAGGAAAGAGCTGTCACTGTGTCGTCACCAGCTCCGGAACGTGCCCTGCAGGCGATCGGGCTGTTTTCTCTGATGGCGACGGCTACGCGCCCAATTCAGGGCCCAAGGAAACAGCAGGCAGAGCCAACCGCGCTAAGGTCCTCACCGCCCGAACAACTTCATCGACCGCACGAACCTTTAAAATGGAAAGGGGAAGCGACTTCGTCTTCAGTAGGTGGCCCACCAGATGAACCAAATTAGATACGCTGGCGGCTGGCAAGTTTTCTAAGTCTCGGAATTTGTCCCAAATGCTGAACTGGAACGTCATCTGATACGACGAGAAAAGAAAAGAAGGTTAAGTGCGACCGGTCATCACAATAAGTCACTGAGAACACAACCTCGGGCACTGCGCTTAGTCACTTCTTTGTGACGTGCCAGACGGGACAGAGATCCAGGCTTCCGGAGCGCCCCCGCTCCCTTCCCTGGGCCTGGCCGTCTGGGACAGCTCTGCATGGCTCTGCTGTCGCAGTCGTTTCCTGCGCCGCGGCAGACGCATCGGAACGTCAGCAGAGAGTGCGGCGTAAAGCCAAAGAGGCGGCCGCCGGTCCCGGCCGAGACGTCTCCGCTGTGTGGCGGACACGACTTCCGCTGCGATGGTCCCTGGTACCAGCTGCTCGCCCTGGGGCGGCGGTGCGGACCCGAGACGGGCCCCCTGCGCACGGCTCTCACGTGCACGGACCGCTGGTTCGGGGCAGCCAGCGTGGGCTGAGCCAGCGGGTGCTTGGCGCGGGGCGGGGGTGACAGGCGGCCTCGCACCCGGTACCTGAAGCCTCCTTTCGTAGCCGCAGAGCCTGCCGGCCAGGAAAGCGTAGAAGGGGTTGTACGTCTTCTCCTGCAGGCAGCAGTCCAGCAGGACGTGCACTACTTCCCTCTCCTGCTGGTCCTTAAGTCCAAGCCTGTAAGACACACAGCGATGACCAGGCTCCAACTTGCCAGCGTGCCAGGTTCGAGGCAGAGTCCCAGCGGAGGACCTCACCCTGCCCGGCAGGCAGTCTGGGTGACGGGGCCGAGCAGAGGTGGGTGCCAGGACAGGAGCGACAGGCCGGCCCCTATCCCGGCACCCGGGGCCTGGGTCGTCGACGACGTGAACGGGGAGGAGACACCCGACCTGAGCCCCGCGGCGGCTGCAGGGGCCGGGAACTGACCCTGACGGGTGAGGGTCGGGCCCGGCGCTGCACAGCGGGCCTTGGAGCCCGCTCTTGCCGACGCACCGACTTTCTCATGTTTTCTTTTCAGAAACGCACGGTCTAACAGGTTATTACAGGAAAGCCCGTCCCTCGCTGTGCAGGGGTGGGTCTGGACAAGCGTTTCTAGTCCTGCAACAGTTCCCTACATTTCGCTCTGAATTGGAAGCAAATGAAGAAACTTAACACTCGACTCGCTTAGCAGGACCTTGTAGAGTACGCAGGCACTTTTACAGCCACGACGACTACAGACACCGTTCCAGGGAGACTTTGGAAGCAACTAGAAAGAAAGACAACTTTAACCCGAAGATCTTCAGCCGTTCGTGACAAGCAACAGCCACTGGGAATCTCGTCGCTCGGCTGATACTGCCAAGGAAAGCATCTCGTGAGACGCTCCCGCTGCGAGCGGCAGGTGGCAGGAGCCCAGGGCGCCAGGCCCCGGGGCGCGAGGCGCAGACAGCGCAGCCCCTCCCCCGGAGCGCGGGCGAGGCTCTGCTCACGTCGACATCGGGCTGACACTCGGTCAAACGCTCACGCAAACGCTTACTTTAGAAGCTTCTCAAAGGCGTCCAAGAAGTCCTCGCTCGTCATGATGGTGCAGAAGATGGTCCTCCTGACATCGGTGTTCATCCTCTGCTTCCGGGCGAGGTCCAGCATCTTCGCGCCCACCTGGAGGGAGGCGTGGCCGAGGCCGTCACACCGACGGTCCGGAGCGAGTTAGCCCTAACAAGTAACTAGCGTGTGGCTTTGCGGCTCGACCCAAGCAGACACTGACACGTAAACATGCACATCGATGCTCGGGCAGCCCCAGAAACGAAGACCTTCCCGGGCGGCGCGGCCGGTCAGCCTCAGAACCCACGACACAAAACAGGCGAGGGGCCAGAGCCGGAAGAGCCGTGACACCGATCCCAGGGCAGAAAAAGGACGATGTTAGGGGAAGAGAAATCTGAACAACGTGGATTTCAGTTGATACTACGAAAAAGCGCAGAGAATCTGGACACGCTGAACCCCACGGTTAGTGGCCCAGCAGTCGCACCCGCTGGGCAGCAGCAAGGCGTCTGGGCCTCCGGAGGGCCTGTCTGCCGGTCGTCGTCCCCCCGCCCCATGAACAGCGAAGTCTTTTACGTAACCTCTTCTGGGTCTTCACACAAATCCTTTTACGTAACCTCTTCTGGGTCTTCAAACAAATCTTTTGAAAAGCAGCGACAGCAACTGAGTTAAACTGCACGTGAAAAGTAGCAAGCTCTAGGGCTTCAGGGGGCTAACATCGGCCGAATACCGGGGTGGCTGCTCTGGGGAGGCGACGGCGAGACGCCGCGGGGACAGGGCAGCACGCCTGGCGGCGGTGAGCCCGGGGCCGCGTACCGTGCCTGCGAGCTGCTTCTGCGGGCCCTTCTGCTGAGAGCTGTCGATCATCGGCGCCCCGGTCCAGGCGGACCCCACGACCCACCAGCGCCCGGTGCGCTCGGCCTGCAGGACGCCGTCCCAGGAGACCCGCAGCTGCGCCTCCGTGCCCGAGCCGGCGCCGCGCACCTGAGGGAAAGCAGCGGCTGTGGACACGGCGGCGGCCACCGGCCTCGTCTCATCACGGCTGTTCTGCCGTGACGAGTCAGTGACGACTGGGGGGGGGCAGCCTGTCTGGGGTGATGCCCAGTCAGAGGGCGCTCCCGGGGTTTGTCTGGGTCGGGTCTACCCTCCTACACCCGCTGTCTTTGGGGTCGGCACAGAAAGCAAGCGGCCCAGACTCGGGCATAAGCGGGCGCCACTGGGCGGGCGGTGGGGCAGCGCCAGGGAGGGGCTGGCGTCGCCACTGTGCACCCGACCAACGCCACAGCTGAAGGGCTCGCCCTGACTGGGCGGGTAGCAGGGGGTCTCCGCCGTGGCCCTGCGCCCCACGTTGGGTTAGGAACGCCTGGGAGGCTCCAGAAGACGGGTCCCCGGCTCCCCATGCTACCGTCACAGGTCTGGGGCCCCGGGCCGGGCCCGCTGTCAAAGCCATCGGAGGGTTCCCCTGCGCAGCCCAGTCCGGCGACACAGGCTACGCGTGGGGACGCAGGCCACTACAGGGTCTCCCACAAGTCTCCGCCCGGTCTCCGGGGGTCAGGCCGGCGGGCGGGCCGCGCCTTACCAGGGCCCTCTGCACCTTCCGCAGCCTCTCCACGGGCTCGGGGTCGTAGCCCGGGATCTTCCGCACGTCGTTGTTCTTCAGCGCCAGCATCGTCTCCAGCATGAAGCGGATCTTACAAGACAAAAGCGAAGACCACGCACCGAGCTGTCTAAACTGAGCCTTCACCCGGGGAAGAATGGACGGGCTCGGGCGCAGCCTCCCCCGACCCGAATGGCCTGCTCAGGGCTTCGCGGCGTTTTGGGATAAATTCGTCGCCCGACCTCCACCAGGACCTTGACCACGACCCAGAGGTCTGAAGTCCGTCCCCTGTCCGCCAGCCGGCAGCCCTCCGCGTCCTCCAGGCCCCGTGCTCGAGCCGCCCGCTCTGCTCCACACCGTCAAGTGCGCCCCCACTCCTGGCCCGTCCGCTTCGCTTTTCCACGACAGCATCGGACTCAGTGAAGTTGCAAGCGCAGTACAGAGGGCCCCAAATACCCTCCTCTGAGATTTCCCCAAATGCCAACTTCCTCTGAGATATAACTCATGGGCCATAAAACTCACCCTTTTCGAATGATCATATTCAGGGTCGTGCAACTGTCACAGTTTTCAAACGTCTTCATCCCGCCCCAATGAACTCCCGCCTCTGCGGACTCGTTTGAGACTCGACCTCTGAGCATTCCGCACGCACGGAGGGAAGCTCCTCCTCGGGACACTGGCCCTGCTCCGTGACCTTCCTCCTCCTACCTCTCCCTCCCCCCGAGAGTGTCGGCGGTCCTGGTCCCAGCGCCATAACCCTGGGGCTCCCCGCTGGCCACGTCTGCCGAGGGCTTGGTCCACACCGCCTGTGGACCCAGGGGCTCTCGTTTCGGGGTCTCGGAAATGCGCCAGCCTTCCCTGGAGTCTGGGTCTCCCCCTGCATGGAACCTGGGCTGACCCCTGACCCCTCCCCCCCCAGTCTGGTCACTCCCAACCCCTAAACCCACGTCCACTGCGACTACGTGAACCCTGCCGACCACTGTGTCCTGGCCCGAGGTTCACGAGGGCTGAGACGGCCACTCCCCTGCCTGTGGGTGTCCCACATGGACCCCCTTGTTGCTCCTCACACAAGCGGCACCCTCTCCTCCCTCGGGGGCTTCCCACGCCCTCCCATGCTTCCGATCACAGAGGTGGGAGCCACGATCCCGCACTTTCTAGATGGTGAAACCGAAGTGGGAAAGCCTCCGGCCACGTTGCTGTCACGGGGCGGAGCCGGACCGCCAGGTGGGCTGACACCTGCGCCTGGGGCCACACGGCCTTCCTCAGGAAACACTGTTTTGAGCAGATGAATGTTAGATAAATTGACTCTTCAACCCACAAAATACCTGCGTTTCTAATGAAGAAACGAGGCTCGTTCACGCACCGCAGAGACGGCCGTGAACCGGGCAAGGCAGAAAGCAACAGGGGTCACGAAGAAGCGAAGCTCGTTTACCCCAAATGTTATTTTACGTTCTGGTCAGTTTGTGAGCGTCTAGACACTTAGGAAGAGGTGGCGTGACGCGCTCGTACCCTGGTCTGGTCCTGGAACCGGCTGCCCGCCCCGCTGGCTTTAGCCTGGGCCTCGGAGATCAGTTCCTTAAGCGACAAAGCGTCATCCTTTCTCAGCGAAAAGCCCACGTTTTTCAGCATTAACAGGACCAGCTCGATGTCTTTTTCTGTGAAAGTTCCGACCAGTTTTTTCAAAGCGTCGAAGACGAGCAGACACTGCACCACGTGGAAGTTGTACAAGTGAGCGACGACGGTGAAGAGGTTGTCGCACTCCTTGCCCTCGCTTCCGCTCGTATAGACGTCGTCGAACTTCCTCACCACAGCCTCCAGGAAGTGGGCTCCAACCTGGACGAGGGAACAGACCACACATCGTCGCAAATTCGCGACACCCGGGTCGGCAGGCTATTCTCAGGGACCCTCCTCCTCTCTGAAAGAGTCAGGATTTCAAAATGGAAGCGGAAAACAAACAGGCGACAGGACGCGAACCGCACTCGGGCGACGTGAGTGCAGGGTCCCCGGCAGCGAGAACGACAGCTCGGGCTACAGCGCGGAGCGGCGTGTCCTCCGCCTTAGGCGGGCCCGCCCTCCGCCTGCGACGCCGACGGGGCGCAGCCCCGGGGTCCCTGGAGAAACGGGATCGTTAGGAAGAGAAGGAGCGCTCCGTCCACGTCTCTAAACGTCCTGCTGCCGACCCTCGCTCCGTTCTCAAGGTCGGGCTGAGACTGGAGGGAGGCGGGAGGACGGGGGGGCGCGTGGGGTAACGGTGACGGTCCAGCCGGGAACCAGTGACCCGAACGACGCAGCTGTGCTGGCCCGGGGAGGGAGACTGGGCACAGGAGGGAGCTGGTGCCAGACCTGGCAGGTGCGGCCAGCCCCCGGAGCTGCAGGCCTGAGCGTCTGGGCGACAGAGGGGCGGCTCTAACCGGAACGGGAAACCCGGGGAAAGAGCAGACTCGCGGGGCTGCAGGGCCAGCCTGACACTTGTCAAGCGGAGCCCAGGACGCCAGGCAGGGCGGGTTCCACAAGTGCGAGCGGCAGGCAAACTCGTGGGTGCCGACGAGGTCACCCAGACAGCTCAGAGCGTGACAAGCACAGGTCACTGTTCGACTCCAAGGCGAGTGCTCGGAGGCCCCAGAGAAAGGGACGGGCGGGAGGGAGCGGTGACTCTGCAGGGGCCGGCGGCGACAGCCCGCGTGTGCTCTCCCGTGTCTGAGGCCTCGGGAGGTAACACTGAACCTGGGGACCTGCGGTCGGCGCCTTCCCTAGAGATAAACCCGAGGACCTTGTGCTCCTGGCACATGCCCACGGCAGCTTCGAACATAACCACGCGACGGCAGGAGCCCGAACGCGCCGGGAAGCTTCAGGCCCGAGACACACTCGGGTGCGTCCCAACACGCGAAGGAAAGCGACTGACGGCATCAGCACCCGCCAGCGTTTCCGCCCCCTTTCCCGTCTCCGAAAGGAAGCGTGACTCAGCGTGGCCTTCCCAGGAGGAGCGACGGGCACGCAGCCGGGGACTGAGCGTGGCCGGCGTTCAGGCCGGGGTGCGCACACAAGCCCGCGGGGAGCTGACTTTGTTAGTGACTCGGCGATGCGGTGACTGCGCCAGGTCCCACGACCCTCCTCTGCCTCCCCGAGCCCTGCGCGGGCCTCCCGCCCCCACGGAACGGAGTGGGCGTTAACGGGAACGGCGTCGGGAGGGCTCGCCCTGCTCCGGCAGGCGCTGCAGGGGCGTGTGAGCTGGCGGGCCACCGTGACCCCGGCACGGGTCGGTCCGCCGTCCCGTACGCCATCAGTGAGAAGCCGGGCCGTGTCAGAGTGGCTGACGCCAAGGTGACGGCCCGTCCACGTGAGAAGTAACAAGGACGTGCAGGAGGGGGCCGGACACAAAAGCGAAATGGCTCAAGTCAAGTGCTGGATGTGACTGAGGACAGAAACAGACCGGGTCGCGCCTCAGGCCCGTCATGAACGAGCCCCGCGCAGACGGCGTCACGGCCCTACCTCGACGCCCACCGTGCGGTGAAGGATGCTGACCAGCAGGACGTGTTCCATCACCAGCCTGCCGGGCACGGGCACGGCCGGGGCACAGGCGCTCAGGAGGGCGCCCGTCAGGGTGTCGCTCACGTCCTTCCTGCTGTGGGCCATGTACAGCTCCTCCAGCTGTGCGCTGATGGAGGCCATGTTGGGCTCGCTCAACCTGTGACGATCGCAGAGACAGAGCAGCAAAGACGTTCAAACGAGGAATCACCTCGCAGGCCGATTTGAAGGAAAACGAGAAAGCTAGCGACACCACCGACGCGTCCGCCGCCTCACGAACGAGTCTGCTCTCGCCGCGGTGAGCCAGCGCGCACGGACTCGACGAGCTGCGCCCAGGAGGCGGGCGGCAACGCAGCGGTGTCCTTCCAGCCGAACTGTGGCCCTGGGACGCGGGGCTCCTAGGACCAGGGGCACGGGCTGGGGATGGCCCAGGGGTCCCGACCCGCAAGAACCATCCGGCACATCGGTACGTGCTGTCGGGAAAAATTCCTGACTCTGGGCAGGGGACCCGAGGCCTCCGGCCGGAGGCGCTGCACACGCACACGGGGAAAGAGCAAGGGGGGCCTTGCTCCTGCCCAGGGGGGCCACCACGGGCCAGCCCCGCTGCCCCGCTCCTGGGACCCCTCGGCATAGCCACCTGCACGCTGCCACTGCTTTCCAGCCCCGGAGGGTCCAAACGGCCAAAGAGAAAAGGTGGGCGGCCTGTCTGGGTCTCGCTCATCCGGACGGGGACAGACGGAGCCAACCAATGGCCACGGCCCTACCCTCTCACGTACAGCTCAATTCCGGGGACAGTCTCTCTGTTTTTAGAAGAGACCACGTCCTTAAGTGACCGGACGTCACCGTGGTGCAGTCACCTGTTAAGCAGGCCTTTGACGTGCTTCTTTAGCCTTTCTCGTTCTTCCCGTTTCTGGGCGTCCACGGTCTCCTCGGCTCGCCTCACGTGGGGTGGGATGTACTTTCCACCATCTTCACAGGGATGCTGCTTCAAATGACAGAAACAAATTACAAAAAAAGGTGTTCCCTTGCTACATTCACCTTTAGACGTGACGTTGGTTAAATTCCCTCAAACTGGCGGAAGCGGTAACTACTGGCCACGCTGCTTAACGACCCCGGCCGCTCGCTGCGTGCCTAGACGAGTCCCGGACCGGCAGTCCACTTGGTGCCAGCCCATGTCCCAGTCCTGTTCGCCCCTCAGACCCCTCCAGGCCCTGCCGACAGAGCCTGACGGTCTACACCTCTGACCAGGCTTCATCTGCGGCGGGCCCTGCGTTAAACACACCACCAGGTTTGGAGGAGAAGTGTTCTAAAATCACTTTAAGCTTGTTCAAAAGCAGATCTAAGTCTGCACGATAGAATCAAAACGGACCCACTGCCCACTCTCTCCTCGACTGTCCGCTGGGAGGGTTAGAAGCCGAGATCGCCGTCCGCCACTCCAGGTGAGTGACAAGCAAAGCTGACCCGTGCTGCTGGGAGTGTAAACTTAGGTGGAGAAAGCACGCTCATGTCCATGGAAACGCACTCTTGAGGCGCCCATCAGCTGCACGTCGGTTACCCCTCAGGAGGCAGTGAAACGTACAAACAGTAAAAGAACAACGTCCTGGGAGAGGCGCCGACAGCGCTCAGGGATTGCTCAGGGAGGGCCAGGCGCCAAGGCTCCAGGGGGAGAGACGAAGGCTGTGCCTGCACTGCCTGCTCGTCCCCAGGGCGGCGCCCCAAGACCCGCGGCGGCTGCCTGGGCCCGCGGACAGCGCCGACCTCCGCAGGCGCGGTTTGCCGCTCCACGCCTTTTCGCCCGAAGGAAGCATTCCGGCTTCCCTCTGGCATTCCCGAACTGCCAGCATCACTACTCCTGAGCTTTGGGGCCACCGTTAACTGAAACAAGGGTCACTTGATGGCAAGCACTGAGATCCCAAGACAGTCCATCTGAGAACTGAGAGGGCCAAGGGACTGACGGGCAGGCAGCACCCACGGCACGGATACGCCGGACCAAGGGGACAGACGGAGTGAGACGGCAAGAGACTTCATCACGCTACGCGATGAGCAAACTTACGAACTGTTGATTTCTAGAAACCTTCCTTTTAACGTTTCTGGACCGTGGTTGACGATGGGTGTGAAACCGCAGAGAGGGAAACTGCGGATAAGGCGGGGCGGCTGTGAGAGCTGCGAGAAGGAAACGTGCCTTTCGTGTGGCTA
The DNA here is from genome assembly GCA_030015415.1 of Cynopterus sphinx. Lineage (NCBI taxonomy): Eukaryota > Metazoa > Chordata > Mammalia > Chiroptera > Pteropodidae > Cynopterus > Cynopterus sphinx. The sequence goes on from CM057393.1 coordinate 575,794, forward strand.
ACTGCAGGCGCGCTGGGGTGAGGGGGGCCCTGAGCGCTATGCGTGGATGCCGACCTGCAGCTTCCACGTGGGACTGTGCCCGAGGGAGTGATGCTGGTACCAGCTCTGGGGTTCAGACCCGCCGGGAGCAGCGGGACAGGACAAGGCCTAGTGAAGGGCCGAGGCAAGAGCAAAGCGGGCGGGAGGGGACCGGGTCAGGTCTGGAGACGGCGGCAGCGAACTCGGAATGCAGATGTCCCCTGAGGACAACTGGTGGGACTGGCCCTTAAGTCCCCGGGGTGGAAAGGTCTCGAGGTTTTCTCCCTCAACTGTCCATGGTGGAAACGTAAAACAACAACAATAAGTGGACGGATCCGGAGTGACCCACACTCAACTCCGACCATTACCAGTAACGCGGCGGCCTGTCACCCTGTCCCGGCTCTGCACCCAGCTCTCCAGAGGGCTGAGGGCGCGACCCCGGACCTGAGCTGTCGCATCGGCGTCCCTGGAGGACTTCGCGCTCCTCTCCTCATCCTCGGCAAAGCGGACCCGCTTCCCCGCCGCTCTGCGCTCGGCGCTGCCCCCGGCCTCGTCGGATTCTGGCTGCTCCTCCTCCTCCTCGTCGTCCTCGCCGGTGTCCTTCTCGTCGTCCTCCTCCTCCTCCTCGTCGTCCTCGCCGGTGTTCTTCTCGTCCTTCTCCTCCTCCTCGTCGTCCTCGCCGGCGTCATCCTCACCCTCCTCCTCGTCGTCCTCCCCGGAGTCCCCGGGGTCACTATCCAGGTCACTGTCCAGGTCACTGTCCAGGCCGCCTCCGGGGCGCGCCCGCCTGGCGCCCAGCGCGCCCAGCACGTAGCCGAGGCCGTCGCGGGCGAAGCCGGGGGGCACGGGGCCGGCGTCCGCGCCCCGCCGGCGCCGGGCCAGGCCGAGGCGCCGCGCCAGCGCCCGGAGCTCGCGCTCCTCCTGCTCGTTGGCGGCCAGCAGGGCGCGTCTGCGCGCGGCGGCGGCGGCGGCGGGCCCGGGCCTCCCGCGGGGCGGCCCGTCCGGCTCGGCGCCCTCCTCCGCCCGCGGGGCGCTCGCCGCCCGGGCCCCGCCGCCGCCGCCCGGGCCCTGCGCGGGGCCGGGGGACCCCCGCGGCCGCCGCGCCTTCCTCCGCCGGCGCTTCTCCCTCCTCAGCGCCCGGCGGCCGCGGCTCCCGCCGGGGCAGGCGCCCGCGGAGCTGGCCTGCACGAACTCCTCCACCGCCACCCTCAGCCGCTTCAGGGCGCCCGCCTCGGCGCCCCCGGGCCCGCGGCGCCCCCCGCGCTTCGCGGGCGCCACGCGCCGCCGGCGGCCGCCGCGGCCGGACGCTCCGGGATCCGTGGGCGCCGCCATGTTCCGGGACGCAGGACGCCGACTTCCGGCCGGGGCGGGACTTCCGGGTGGGCGCGGCGGGGGCGGGGCGGGCGCCCCCTGCCGGCGGGAGGCCGGCCGCGCAGGGCCCGCGCGCGGCAGGTGCACGCGGCCCCGCCCCGGGGCGTCCCGAACCCCCCCCCTCCCGGGCAGGGGGCCGGCCTGCAGGCGACGTCGCGGAGCGAGGAGGGGGGCGAGGGCAGGGGTCCTCAGGAGGACGGCGTGGCCGGGGTCGCGAGGGGCGGGCAGGCGCGGCCCCGAGGCCGGGTCCCGACCCCGACGGGTCCTCTGGCTCCTGGGGTCGCGGGGAGCAGCGCGGGGCGGGAGGGACGGGGCCGCCGCCCGCACCCTGGGGATGGGGGGTTTGTGGCCTGCGGGGCCCCGGCCGCCCGCCCGCGCCCAGGGCCGAGGACGGGACGTCCCGGGGCCGGGGGAGGACTGTCCCGCCCCTGGCGCTGCTGCAGCCGCCCCGCCCCCCACACCTCTCCAGGGCTCCGTCCACTGCCGCTGTCCCCGCCCCAGCCATCCTCGGTCAGTCATCCCCGGGGCTCCCCCGGGAGGGACTCGGCCACCCCGCCCCGCCCCGTCCCACGGGAGCCGGACAGTGGGGCGCGCGTCCGTGGGGGGGGGTGAGAGGCCCCTGCTCCCGGCCCCTGCCGGACAGCGGGCAGCGGGCAGCGCCCTCCCGGCCTCCCGCCGGGCCCTGTGCCTGCCCCGGCCCCGGGCCGCGCCCCTCCGGCTTCCCGGGGGTGAGTTTCTTTGCTTTGAAGCCGCAGCTTCTAAGACTTCGCGGGCGACGGGTGGGGGCGGGCGGCGGGGAGGTTTCGACCCCAGACCCCAGCGCGGCGGAGGCCTGTGGCCGGGGTCCTGGCTGCACCCACCCGGAGGAGGCCTGGCCTCCGGCCTGCCCGGGCTCGGCGGCCCTAGGTGGACGCAAGCTCAGCTTCTCCGGCCCTGGTGGAGGGCGGGGGTGGGTGTCCATTCCGGGAGCAGCCGGAGGCCAGCGACCTGTTTTAGGCGGGGAGGTGGGGAAGGGCGGGGAGGTGGGCACGGGTGTGGGGTGGGGAATGGGTGGGGAGGTGGGTACGGGTGTGGGGTGGGGCAGTCGGCGGAATCCATCTGCATTCGGAAAAGTGCCTGGCTGCTTGCACAGGGGCTGGGGTCAGGTTCGTGGGCAGACAGAGGACTCTTGCATCAGACACTTGTCCCCCAGCCGGGAAAACTCTTGGTGGGGCCTGACAGATCTTTAAAAATAATAGCGGGATGATCTATCGAGAGGGCCGTGATATACGACTTAAAGGGCCATCTTAACTCAGTGTCCGCCGTGGGGGCCTCTGAAACACTCCCACAGACTGCGCGGCTCACGCAGCATCTGTCTCTCAGGGTCCTGGAGGCTGGAAGGTACCAGAAGGTTTTGTGTGTGGTGAGGGCACCTTCTCGCATGTCCTCACACGACGGGAGGTGCCAGTGAGCTCTCTGGGGACCCTTTCTGAGGCCACTAACCCCACGCAGGAAGGCTCCACCCAGCCCCCTCCCCGAGGCCCTCCCCGAACCCCCTCCCGCAGTCGTCTCCATCCCATTGGGCTGGGCTCCGGGCAGCCGGCAGAACCAAGGGCGCGCTTGCCTCGGATGCTCGTTCCCACCCAGTTGGGTTTGGCAGGACACGTGGGGATGCTCCCCGCTTTGCTCAGAGACTGTTTCCCGCTTGCCCAGGTGGTCAGTCCCCCACACTGGCCCCCTGGTCCGTGGGGTCCCGTGGTCCCCCCGCCCCCACGCTGGGCTGCGTGTCTGCTGAGGCAGGGCTCACAGTCATCTTCCTGGGCTGCTGGCTCGTCCCCCACCCCCCCACACACACACGCCCAGGGCCCGATTCCTGGCGCACAGTAGGCATTTGCTGGGGGCGGGCACCGGTGAGGAGTGAGCGACGGTGCCAGCTCCTCTGCCAGCCAGCCATGCTCTCCCAGAGCCCGCGCGTCCTCGGGCCACACTCATTTCACCCTGTGGGGCCACCGAGCCCAGCGGAGCTCGCACTTGGAGAAGGACCGTTTGGGGTGACAGGCCCCCCGCGAATCGCAGCCTCGGCGGGCCTGTGCGCGCCGCCTCCAGCTGGCTCTGGAAGAGACGCTCGCTGTGGGGCAGGCTCGCCGCGTGGCACCCTCCGCAGATGACGAAGGCGGTGTCCTGGGTCGCAGGCCTGTGCTGCCCTCCCCTGCGCAGTAAAGGACAGCGGAGGAAGTCGCAGCCACACGGCGCGGCTCCAGCGCTTGTAGTTTACGGGCCGGCCGTTTGTCACGCTGAGACACGCTCGATAAATAAGCCCGAAGGCGGCGACACGTCGGGCCCCGCGTGGGGGCGACGACCTGTAAACATGTCTGTCTGTGTCATCGGTCCCTTGTTTATTAATGTTCGACTTTTTCTTCTGGGTCCCTCCGTCTCCTCCCCGATCGCCAAAGGCCCCCGCAGCCTTCGCCCCCGGCGCGGGCCGCGGTCAGCTGTCACGCGCGTGGGCGACGTGAAGCTCCGTCCCCTCCTGGCCAGGTTTCGGACGCGTCGTTAAGTCCCATTGGGTCTTCCGGCCTTCCTGCGGGCTCTGCCCGCGCGTGACAGCCAGGCACGTTTCAGTCTTTACCCGGGAAGAGTTTTTCTTCCGTCGTGAGAAGTTCGGTGTGGAAATTTGGGGAAACACAGAAAAGTTTGGAAGAGGGCGCAGCGAGTCTCTCTCTGCCCAGTCCCTACAGGGAGGGGTAGGCGTGCGGAGACGCGGTGCCCCTGGGAACAGGCTGCACCCCATCTGGGTGGGTCCTGGGGCGTCCACCTGGGCCGATACCCAGGGCTGGGGTACGCCCCACCCAGGGGACAGCAGGCGTCCACACCCTCGGGGCGGCGTCCGCCTTCCCGTCTCCATCCCGCCTCCCTGCAGAGCTCTGGGCTTCCCGCATTCAAATCTTTGTCTCCAGGGTGGCTTCCGGAAGGATCCAGCTCAACTCAGCAGCTAAAAACAAAACGAAACGCAAAACCCGGTGATGACACACTCGTGCTCACTCCTTTATGGGAAAAGTGGGGGGGGGGGAATCACGAATCCTATTTCATTATTTCTGTTTCCCAGAGGCCTCGCTGGTTTCCTGCGAGGCCCCTGGAGCCAGAGGTTCCTGTATGAACGAGGACGGTGGCCGTCGCCCCACAGTAAACAGCGGCGGCGGGGGCCCCGGAGAAGGACACCCCCGCGTGCCCCTGCAGGGCGCGAGATTTGTGGGAATGGATGCCTCTGCCAGGGGAGCGCAGAAGCACGACGACCTCCTGCTCGTGCGCGGCGCGGCCACACGCGTGCCCATGTCGACGCTGTCACGGAAGGGGCTGGACGCGCGTTAAGTCACCCCGTTGCTTGTGAGAGACAGTCCCCGAGATCCTGCGGCCGCTCTGGCTTCGACCCGGCCCCCGCCCCGCTCGGCCGATGTTGTATTTCCGTCCGGGTCGCATCAGTCACCCGGGCCCGGCAGGGCGTTTGTGCCTCACGCTGCCACCCAGCGAGGGGCCTGGGCTCACACGGGGCCCCGCACGGCGTTGTCCGGGCCTGCGGGGGATAAAACCCCAGATGGCAGAGTTTCCGAGAAGAGAAAGGGACCCGGAGCCTGCCAGTTAAGGGCCTCTGGGAAAGGGGCCGGGACCGGGGACGCGTGATGCTCACGCTGTGCGGGACCGCGTTCTCAGAGGTCAGCCCCGGACGCGCTGTGAGCCGCAGGCCGACGGCAGAGCCGGCCCAATCCGGCCGCGTCCCCGCCTGCCCAGAACAGACCGGCCAGGAGCTGGAGGTTCTCCGCGTAGGGGCAGCCCTGGTGCCCTGGGTCCCACGAGGCAGGACCCGAAGGGCAGGCGTGTGGCCGTGCCCGCGAGGCTCCCCCGAAGCCTCCACTGAACCCCTGGGTGATGCTCGTCGACTTCTTAGACGCCTTGAGGCGTCCAGTCAGCTAAGGGTGCCCTACAGCAGACACCCCTTCGCCGGCCCGGCTGGCCGGGGCGACCCCACCAGAAGGATCTGCGAGCGGATGTGGCCACTGGCTCGGCACCGCGCACGCGGGCGGCTCCCCCGAACCCCGAGGAGAGCGGGACGAGGGGGCCGCGCCCGACCGCTCCAGCCGCTCGGGGCCGCCGCCTTTCCCAGCCGGGACGGCAGGCCCGGGAACGGCTGGTTTTGCGTTTCTTCCCCGCCGCTTTGAGCTGAAGCTCCGGTTCCACTGAGAGGGAAACCTCGTGTCCCCGCTCCCCGCAATCTTGGGAGAGGCCTCTCGCTCTCCAACAGCCGCCCTCTGTCCACGGCGAACAAAGCGGAGTCCTGTTTGTTTGTTTGTTTGTTTGTTTTGCCGAAGGCGAGGCCGCTGGGAACAGAACCCTCGGGCGTTTCGCACAGATCCCCGGCGCTGGGGTGACTCTCAGGAACTGCGGAGGAGACGTCCTGCAGGAGCCTAAATGTTGCTGGAAAACGGCCCGTGGAGCCTCGGTCCATTTCCCGTTTCCGTCGGGGAAACTGTGATGCCCAGGAGGCGGCGGCGTGGACGCGGCCCGCACGCGCCCGCCACTGGGCGGGGACGCTGGCACCCGCCCCGCTGCCCCCACCGCCCCACCCAGGCCCAGTCTCTGGCATCCTTACTCCGGTCCTGGGAGCGGCTCCGCGTGTCACAGACGACGTTCTTGCAACGTTACTTTATTGCGGTAAAAGACGTAACAAAAATGACCCTTTTCACCGTTTTTACAGCGGACGGCCCCGTCCCTGCGGCGTTCGGTACGTGCACATCCAGCGTCGCCGTCACCGCCGCCATCTTCAGAGCTTCCTCACCGTCCCAGCTGAGACTCTGTCCCCATCACCCCACACTCCCCGCCCCCTCCCCGGACTCTGTCCCCGTGCGTCTGGCGAGCCCGGGACTCACGTCGTGGAGTCGCGCGGGGTCGCCCGCGCGTGCCCGGCCTACCTCACCCACAGTGACGTCTTGGAGGTCTACTCGTAGATTTCTAAAGGCTGCAACTGGCTCGAGTCTTGCAGACTCCCTCGCAGAGCCTGTCTCTTGTTTTAGGAAAAGAAGCGACAGGCCGGGGAGGGTTGGGAGGGAGTGTCCTCTGCGGACACTTCTAAGGGGGTGGGGGGACCCCGCTCTCTGCAGAGGCTTCAGGGTGGGCTCAGGGGGGACAGGCTTACCCGGGACAGGAAGGGGACGCCGGGCGCGTGTGGCGGACAGGGGGCCGTCGGGGCATCTGCGGCACGTTTCGTTGTTATGGCTGCCTGGTCCCAAGCAGGGTGGAGGGCGAGGCCTCGTCCCCAGCTCCGGGGGTGACGGGGCAGGGACTGTCCTTCCCGTGGCGGCCAGAGCGTGGCCCCCCGACTGTGGCCAGTGCAGTGGGATGCGACTGCCCAGGACTGCGGACCCAGCTGTGCGCTCGCCCCGCGTCTGCCTCAGTTTCCTCTTCTGCAACACCCTCTGTTGACTCCAGTAAAAGACGCCAACCGCCCCAAGATCCGGGCGAAGTCCCCGGTTCAGGAAAAACTAAGTGTCCATGGAAGCAGAGTCGATGCCACGACCTTTGGCGCACAGCGGGCCAGCGCTCCGATAGGTGACGGGCTGCCGGGCGCAAACCCGGCCCAGCGGGAAGAGAGAGTGACCGACTGGCCCCGTGTTGGGGCGGGACGCCCCGGGAGGATGCCTGGAGCCAGGCGCGGGGACGGCTGCTGCCCCCTAGTCCGCGGGGGCCCGCCACGCGGCTGCCCCGTGGGCCTTGGGGGTGGCCTCGGGGGTGCGGGGCGCAGCGACGGGGTGGCCTTGGAAGGCCGGGCGACACGGGGATCAGGCCGTTTTGTTGGTGCGTCTGTCTTGACGATCGTCATAGAAACCTTCCCAGGAGGAGAAGGCGCTGGAGGCCAGCAGGCCCTGCGCAGGGCGCGCCGGTGCCAGGCCACCGTTCCACCGGGTCCCCAAGCCTAGGCGCCCGGCTCCACCCGGGAGCAGCTGTCTCTCAGCTCCCCGGGTCTCCGTGTCCCCATGACTCGCTGGTGAGTCCCCGGGTGCCTTTAGCGCTTATGTCGTGGCCAGGACGGGGCCGGCTCCCTGGACGGAGTGGCTTTATGACTCCCACTTGCGAATCGGGTTTAAAATGCTGCGAAAGGGGGACATCAGCAGCAGGATGTTCGGGATGCCACAGCTCAGGGGTGCACAGAGGTGACACGATGATTCTGTCGGGGCTGACAGGCCTCCCGGACGAGCCTTCAGCGCTTGGCAGAGGGACCTGCTTTGTGCCCCGAGAGGTCGCAGCCCGCGCTGGTTCTTTTCCACGGCGTCTGGCGGTGGGGTGGGGCCTGGACCTTGTCTAGAGACCCGGGCAGCCCCGATGGAGTCTCCTGCCCCGTGGTGGAGACGCCTGGAGAGGGAGAAGCCCTGTTCCCAGAAACACTCACCAGTGCTTTGCCGCCGGCCTGGCTCGCAACGCAGGAGCCACGAGCTGCCGGAAAGGCGTCCGTGCGCTTCCACGCTCGTGAGGGTGTGCCCGTTTTGGACGGGAGGACTCAGGTGGGGAAATGTCAGTTCTCCCCAAGTCCACCCCCACCCAGTGCCAGAAGGATTTGGGGGGTGAGGAGGTAACGACAAGCGATTCAAAGTTCGCCTGGAGAAAGTAACCAGGACGGACGTCCTAGCGTGGGACGAGGGGACACTGCTTCAACCGGGCAAAGCCGGTTTTGTTGCTCGCAGCTGAGGACTCTGATGGACAAAGCCCCTTGGAAGGGCGGTCCCCAGCTTCGTGGCACCAGGGACCGGTGCTCCCGTGGGAATCGACTGCCCGCTGGCCTGAGGCGGACCTTGGCTCCCGGGCCCGCCGCTCACCTCCTGCCGGGCGGCCCGGGCCCTCACAGGCCACTCGCCAGGACCGGTCTGTGGCCCGGGGGAGCGAGGACCCCGGCCTCAGGCACACAGCGGGGAAAAGCTTTGCCTCTCCCGGGGAGCAGAGAGGCTGTCTTCTCCAAGCTGGCGAGAATGACGTCACAGACTTTATTCTCTTTTTCGTTTTTGATGCCGGGGGGCTCAAAAAACTGTTATTCCAGACTTTATGAGTACTTTATGGTCCCCCGACTCAGGTTTAACTTCTTCCGTCACTTCCCATCCTAATGCATGCGTCCCCCGGGGCTTGTTTTTAACAACACTTCTTCATCTCTTGTAGCCCTGTCTATTTATTTATCTCTGCGTCGGCTCTTCTTCTTTATAAGCTGCCTTAAATCCTCAGCCAAATCAGGGGGTGGCTACGTAATCACATTTTTGTCTGTGCCCAGAAGATTAACGGCTGCGTTAGCTCATGATCTCCGCGTTACTTTAAAGATCTCTGCTCCGGGGACGTCGGCCTTTAAGAGGCAGTAGATCACGACTGGAAGTCCTGGCACAGCCTGCCTGAACCTCAGGCCGCCACCTACTTCCCGTGCGACCTTGAGCAAATCCTTAGCTTCTCGGCGCTTAGTTTTCTGCCCCGTGCAGGGGGCGTGCCGAGCCCCCACGCGAACGCTGGCCAACGCCAAATTCCAGGCGGTTAGGACAGTGCCTGGCCAAACAGCAGGCATTCGGAAATGGTTCCTGTTTCAACTACAAAAAATCAAAGTTAAAAAAGCAGGGCGGCCTTAAGGGCGGCGCGAAGTTGGGTGCCAGACGCTGGAGCAGCGACAGCAGCCCCTGCCCCAGCCCGCGGGGTGCAGCCCCCGGGGAGGAGGCTGTGGCCGTGCCTCCAGCGCAGGGCGGGGCCAGGACCTCGAGGGGACCCAGCGGGAGTGGACGGTGGTGAGCTTCCCTCCGTGGGCACGGGGTAGTGGGAGGAACGCCGGGCCCGCGTCACTAAGGTGGGTCCCTTTGGGAAAGTCCCTAAGCCTCTCCGGGTGTTGGTTGCAGAGAGACAGGAGGTTTCTAGTTCTGGCTCTGAGCATCTCCGAGCACCCCCCGCGGCCGGGGCCTGGGCGGGTCGCACCCACTGCCCCACGGTGAGGTTCCTTTGACCTCCAGTTCCCTTGCCCCACTCTGCTCGCGTGTTGGAGTTGGAGGGAAAAAGTGGAGATGGATAATTAAAGCCAGGAAAGGTGGCTCGTGACCGAATTCATTACGAGCCAATGAAATGATTGACATCCGCCTGCAGCGAGCTAATGTGTGTTTAGCATATCGCCTTTAGAAACTGTGCGACTCTGTCTCTCAGCGACGCCAAGCCCGATCACCAGGAGGGGGACGAGCCCCCGACCCGCGGCGGGCGCGCTCCACGGTCCCCGGAGTGAACACACGAGGCCGAGTTCTCCCCGAGCCCAGTGAGGAGCGGAGTCAGGCCCAGAGGCCCTGCCCGTCGGGTTGATTCCGTGTCTCCTCGGCCGCTACGGGGTCACGGGACCTGTCAGACGTCCCGTGGGGTGTGTCCGGGAGGGTAGTTCCACGATTGGATTGACATTTGAATCTGTAGACTGAGCGCGGCCCTCCCCAGGGGGTGCGGCTCCTCAAGTCGCCCAGGTCTGAGAGGGCAGAAGGCGGGAGGCGGCGCTACCTTTCTGCCTGTGTTCCAGTGGGGACATCAGTCTTCTCCCGCTCCGAGATGCAGCTATGCCCTCAGCAATCTTGGGTCTCCAGCCGGCAGGCCTGGCACCGTCCATAGTCCGTCTGTCCGTCTACCCACCTGCCTACCCACCTATCAGTCATCGATCTGCCCACATCTGTCTGTCTGTCTCCTCCTGTTCCTGCTTCTCGGACTAACACCCCTGGAATCTGAGGGCAGAGGTTGGCACCTGTCGTACGCCTGAGCAGAAGAACTCGGCGGGGAGTTGGGTGGTTCGGGCGGAGTCTCCCACGGAGGACCCCGGGAGTTTCACGCTGTGTCCCCCGTGCTGACGCGCAGTTTCGGCTTCGTCGCGTGGCGGCGAGCAGGGACGCTGTGGAAAGAGCAGGAGGTAATGAGTCGGTCACGTGCATCTGGGTTCGACGGTGGAAACTGGGTCAGGTCACTCCCCCTCTGCAGGCCTCGGTGTCTCCGATGGCAAAGACGGAGCCGGCGCCTGCTTCACCGCCTTGTGGCGGTGGTTAAATCTCGTCACGCGTGGGAACCGCTTACGGGGTAGTGATTCTTCTGCAACAGCTGGTTCCCCGCTGCCCGTCCTCTCTCCCATTCACATACGTGTGAGTCATTGACTTAAACACGAGGACGCGTGTGCCAAGTGTCCAGGGAAGGGCTGGGCGTGGAACTCCCGTCAATTTCGCTCTCACCCCTGGACTCTGTGACAGCGGGACTGAAGCTGTCTTCTTTCCAGTGTACCCAGATTTTTGACTGAAAAAGTGAACCAAGAGACTGGACTAGTCAGGAAAGGCTGCAGAAGGAAGGTCTTGGTGCGACCTCCAAAGGACAGCTGCCCTGAATCTGAATCTCATACGAACTTGGCCTTGGAGAGGGGAGGAAGCCAGGCTGCGGGAAAGGCCTCCTTGTGGAAAGAAGTGGGGAGAATGGCTGGAAGGGTGGGGCCCAAAAGTCCCAGTCTCGAATGCCAAGTTCAGGAGTTTGATTTTATTCCATCCTTAATGAGAATAACTGCATTGAAGTGTGCTGAGTATGGGAGAAAAAGGGTAATTTTGGGGAGATTCATGTTTTAGAGAGAGGCAGAAGAGAGGGTGTCTGTTGGCTGGGGTGGCAGCGATAACTGGGCCACCCATCTCCAGCTTGACTGGGGCTGATTTTCACAGTGGCAGCTGGGAGGGTGTCCAGGAGTCATAAGAAGGGACACGCCCTAATGCTCGAGCACTTCTCAGTAGCTTCCTGTTTCTATTGTTGTTTTGGCCAAAGCAAGTCACATAGCCAAGCTGGATCCAAGGGGCACAAAACAGACTCCGCTTCTTGATGGAGGAGGGGCAAAGGGGTGAGTGTGTAGGAGCTTGTGACTGCTTTAAGTCTACTACCCTGGGCTAAGTACTGTGAGTACCAAGGACAGGGAAATAACTGAGACGGAGTGGGGAGAATCTCCACAGGCAACCATGTAAAGGAAAAAAATACAAAGGTCTGGATGGTTGCGATGTCGGATTAGGAAGATCAGAGCGCCACAGGCGTCCGCCCTCTGGCATAAGAGTCTACAGGCCACACGTGGGACCTGCTTACACTCCAGTTGGAGAGTAACGCAGACATTATCCGGGGCACGGCAAGCAGTTACTTATTTACCCAGCTCGGGGCTTGGGTGTCCGGAAAAAGAGACTCGAATGGTTCTTCGTCTTTCCTTGGTTCTTTGGGGCTCGGAGGCATTTTAAAGTTGAGAAATGAGTTTAACCAGCTGGAGGTTAGTTCTGGTTTCTTATCAGCCCCTGGCAGCAGGAGCGCTGCCCAGCACTGCTCAGAAGGGGCCTCATGCCCTCCCACTACCGACACTTACCCACGCACGCCCGGTAGGCGTAGGATTTGGGGGCCGCAAGCTTTACAGGGGCCATGCAAAAGTTTGAGCCCCGAAGAAAAATTTTAACTCAAGATTGCAAACAGAACCTTCAAACTCTAAATTAATATACATCATACAGGCCATTCAAAGGCGATTTGTAGATTTTCTTGCCTCCTGAGAACTCTGGATTCGGGATGCCGAAAATCAGCGATGAGCAATGTTAATGACTTCCTTGTAGCCGAATAAACCTAAAGGGTGACAAATATTCCTTCGAGTTCAATTGTATAGCCAAAAATAAAATAAATAAAATAAAATAAAATAAAATAAGACAGGACATGGCATGCAGATCGCGGTGCTCGGCCTATTTGGCGGTCCCCCAGACTGAAGGGTCATCGCGCCCCGAGCACCAGGCGCCCCTAGACTCGACGTTCAGGTCACCCAGGTCTCCTGGGGGGCGAGCCCAGGGCCGGCAGCCCCAGGGACGCCGGGGGCTGGGCGCCGGCTGCCCGGTGGGGGGTGCGGGGTGCCGGGCGCGGGGTGCCGGGCGCGGGGTGCCGGGTGTGGGGTGCGGGGGCCCCGGTGCAGGGCGCCGGCTGCCCGGTGCAGGGTTCGGGGTGCCGGGTGCGGGGGCCCCGGTGCAGGGTGCGGGGTGCCGGGTGCGGGGGCCCCGGTGCAGGGTGCGGGGGCCCCGGGGCCGGTGCGGGGTGCGGGGTGCAGGGTGCGGGCGCCGCGTGGCGTGGCCGTCCGGGGTCACGCCTCCTGCGGGGGGAGGGGCGCCGCCCGCTCCCGACCCCACCGCGCGCTCACGCGGCCCGAGCCCTCTGCCCCGCCGGCCGGGGGCGTGGCCAAAGCCCCGCCCATTCCCGCCCAATCCCCGCCCCCTTCCCGCCCAGACCCCGCCCCGTCCCGCCGTCCCGGCGGCCTCCGCGGCGCGCTCCCGTGGCGCGCGGCGCGCGGCTCTGACGTCAGGCCCCGCCCGCCCCGCCCCGCCCCGCGCGCGGCGCCGCCCTCCGCGCCCCGCGTCCCCTCCCGGCAGCCGAGGCGGCGGCGGCGGCGCCCGTGGGGGTCCCGGTCCCGGTCCCGGTCCCGTCCCGGCGTCCGGTCCGCCCCGGCCGGCCGTGCGCCCGTCTCGTCCCCGCGGCGCGGCCGCCCCGCGCCCCGGCCGGCGGGCGATGCGGCGAGGGGCGGCGCGGCCGCGGCCACGACGAGGATGGACGGGCCGGACGAGGTGTCGGCGCGCGAGCAGCACTTCCACGGCCGCGTGCGCGAGGGCACGGTGAGCGGCCGACCCCCCCCGGGACCCGACCCCGCTCCCCAAACCCCCGCCCCCGGTCCGCCCGGTCCCCGCCGTCCCCGGTCCCCCGTGCCCCCGGTCCCCCTGCCCCCCGGCGTCGCGTCTCCTCCCGCGCGCGGGGCGGCCTCGGCGCTGCGGGGGCCGCGGGGGCCCAGACCCCCGTTCGGGGCGCGCAGACCGCGGTGCCCGAGGCCGGGGCCGGGCCCGGCGTGGTGCCCGGGGGGGGGCGGCCCTGTCCGGAAGCACCTGCCGTCGGACGCGTCCGTGAGTCGGTCGCGGCGTCATAGGTCCGCTCGTCCGCCCCCCCGCCCTGTCGCGGTGTGTCCGCGGGAGGATCCCGCCCCAGGGCCCTGCTGCGATCGGGGGGCTGTTGGTCTGGGACGGGAGCCGCCGGCTCCGCGGGTCGAGTGGGGCGGGCAGCGGGCGCCCGGATCCCGAGCTCGTGGAATGGGGGCCGCGGGCCGAGTTGGATGTGAGTTTTCACGTTAAGGCCAAGCCCCCCGCTTCACAGAGAGCGCCGTGTCCCCCCGACCCACAGTGACAGCTGACCGCGCCCCCTCTTTCTGCCCGGTTAGGGCAGCCGCCGTGGCAGACTGGTCGCGCTTAGTTTTGAACCGTCGGGCACACGGAAGCTTCTGGTCCGCACCCTTTTGTCTCTCGTTCCGCCCACGCTCGGTGTGTGCGGAGTCCCTTGTGCCGGCCGTGGCTGTAGCTCGTCCCGGTGCCGTGGTGCGGTGACCATGGCACCGTCTGTTTGCTTCACTGCTCCGGGCGCTTTCTGTCCTCCAGGTGTTGGCGACCAGTATCCCTGCACGTGTGTTTTGGTGAACACGTGTGTGCACGTCTGTTAGGGGTGCGCCCAGGCCCGGAGCCGCGCGTCTGTTCGCCTTCAGCACGGACCTTTAGCTCGGTTGGCCAAAGTGGCCGGCCGACTTTACACGCTGAGCAGCGCCGTGTGCGGGTGTGCTGCTGTCCCCCTTTCCGGCGCCGAAGGTTTTCTTCTTAAATTTTAACTCCTCCGGGGCGCCACGGCGTTTACGACGCAGAAGGTTTCATTTGCATTTTTCCGATGGTTGATGAGTTTGTGAGCTTGAACACCTTTTCCTATGTTTATGGGTCATTTGGAAATCGTTTGTGAACCATCTCAGGTCTTTTCCCCACTTTTAAATGGCTTTGTGTGTGTTTTATGTCGATTTGCAGGAGTTCTTTATGTATTCTGGATGTGAGGCTTCTGGTCTTCTCTCCCGCCACCCCCATTTTGCGGATGCCTCTTCACTCACGCGGTATCTCCTGATGAGCAGAAATTCTTAATTTTGACGTAGTTCACTTTATCAAGGATTTTTCTTTTGATGGCCTTTGGGTTTTTGGTGTTAGGTCCCGTGTAAGAAATCTTTGCTTAATCCAAAGTTCCGAAGCTGTTCTCTTGTGCTTTTCCCTGCGTGCTCCCTGGACTCGCTCCTCCCATCCAGGTCTGCAGGTGATCCGCCGTGTGTTTCTCGTACGCTGGAGTAGGAGGCAGCATAGTTCCTCACGCGGTGTCGCATCGATTCGGCACCATTTGTGACCTTTGTCGTGAATTGGGTAACTGTGTTTGTGGGTGTAGTTTTGGACCTTCGCTGCTCTGTTGGTCTGCTTGTGCTAGGCTTTGTCTTTGAGTAGGTGTTCTGCCTGCCATCCGGGTTGAGAAAGTGTCCACTCCCCTGGGAACAACTCAGCTTTGGCTCCGATCTTAGAGTTCCTTGGTTCTGCCCTCTTCACCCGGCTTCCGCTGGGCCAGCGCCCCTGGGTGGTCAGTGCACCCTGCCCCCTGCAGATCCAGACCAGACATTGACCAAGGTCAGTGAGTTTCAGGCTTTGGTGTTCCTTCCTTAACCTGTTCGTGCTTGGAGTGAATGTAAGTGCTTAATTCTCTCTAGGACTTGCTGCCAGTTCTTTCAATCACTCCACTCTTTGGTTTTGTCGTGTAGTGCTGTAACTTTTAACTTTTTACTGTGATGACACATGCGTGATATACAATTGACCGTTTTTAAGTGCGCAGTTTGATGGCATGTAGTGAATTCAGGTTATCGTGTCCCCATCACCCCTGTCCATCTCCACAGCTTCTTCGTCAGGTTGGTCTCTGTCCCTGTGAATCAATAACTCCCTGTCCTCCCTCCTCCCGGCTCCTGGTAACTCGCGTCCTACTTTCTGTCTCCATGAGTTTGGCCGTTCCAGGTATCTCACTGAAATGGAATCACACACCGTTTCCCCTTTTGTGACTGGTGAGCCGCCTGAAGTTGGACCTGCTGGGTGGACTGCATCGTGTCGGGGGGCAAAATGCAGCTCAGCGAGAGGGCAGTAGAAAGGAGCTTGTGGAGTCGGGGGTTGGGCTCGTGTCAGGTACCTTGGAAGGTTAAGGGAGCGAGGCTTCGATCTGTACTGGATGCTGTTGATTGGGAATCTTGATAAGCCTCACCTGGAAGGAGAGGGTGGCGTGGGGCCGGCACTGTCGTCGGTAGAGGGGCCAGTCGTTTGTGAGAGCCCGGAGGGGAGACGATTCTGTGGCTTCGACGTTGCACAGCCTCCGTCTTCCCCGCCCGGGCGCAGGCGCGGTGATGGTGTGGCCTCGTTGATTCTTACTCCATTTTGGTCGTGGCGTGGCCTTCTCCGACGTCGATGTTCTCCGAAGCCGTTTTCCTTCACCAGGAGAACCATCGGGGCCGAGCGTGGGTTGGCAGCGAGCTTCTGGCCACACCGAGGCCTAGCCCATCGCAGCCGGTCAGCTCGCAGTGTCGGGGGCTGCTTTTCTCTTTCCACGAGGTCGCACGGTGTCGCTTGCAGGGGAAGAGTGAGGTGGATGCAGAGGTGGGAGCGGCTTCAGGTGGCTTTCCCAGCCGTGGAGGAGAGCCCTGCCTCTGCCTGGGAGGCTCCTTCCCTCTGGCCTGGCAGAGCCGGGG
This sequence comes from Cynopterus sphinx, assembly GCA_030015415.1. Taxonomy (NCBI): domain Eukaryota; kingdom Metazoa; phylum Chordata; class Mammalia; order Chiroptera; family Pteropodidae; genus Cynopterus; species Cynopterus sphinx. Next base: position 591,797 of record CM057393.1, read on the forward strand.
TCCGCCTCCCGCAGGCAGACCCGGGGGAGGGGAGCGACAGGAGCACGGTGGTGGCGGTGCTCGCGCAGTGACACGAACCCCCGGGGTGGGGAGGCTGGCGGCTGAAGCCTCAGCTCCTGTGCATGGTTCCCGCCGGCGAGCCAAACACTGTCGCGTGTGGCGGGGACTAGGAACCCAGCGTGCCCGCGGCAGGGGTGGCCGGCGGCCTGCGGCTGCGTCTCCGACAGGCGCTTCTCAAGCCGTGCCGCAGAGGTTCGTCTGCCGTGCCTTCCCTCGAACATTTGTTACTTGAAAAGATTATTACCAAATAATAAAACTTTTATATTGTTGCCTTCGCCCCTATTTGGTTCCCAGCTGGGGTGATAGTGCCCCCCAGGACGCATGGAGCCGTGTCACAGCTAGGCGGATCGTGTATTGGCGTCTGGTGGGTAGGGGACAGAGGTGCTGCTAAGATCCTACAACGCACAGGACAGTCCCCCAACCACAGGGAATCATCTGCCTAAGACGTCGACAGCACCGAGGCTGAGAAGCTGGGTTTTGGACTAATTGCCGAAAAAGCACGTAAGATACGCCCGGGACTCCATGAGACAGCACGGTCTGAGCGGCCGCTGGTCGGGGATGCTCGTCTTCTGTCCCGAGGGGCCGCAGGAGGGGCGTCAGTGCTGACTTCGCTGGAATGTTGTGACGTCGGATCCCTTTCTCGCTCAAAACAATCGGGGGCGGTTAAAGGCCAGAGCATTCCAAACGACTTGACGTTTTCAAATCTCGCGCTTTCCAAGACGGTCTCGCAGCTGGCGTTCTTTTGAAAAGAGAGTGCTTTTGACCACGTTCATCAGAAACTTTAAGATTAAAAGTGAAACAGAGTCAGTCACAGAGGCGCCTGGGCTGACTCCCCCGCGTTAAGTCCGCGGAGACTGGACCGTCCCAGGCACCTGTGAAGCGATGGACCCGGAGGAGGGGAGAAGAGGAGGAGGAGCGTGCCGCGTGGCCGCTGAGAGGTCCCGTGAGACCGCCACAGCACGGGGTGGCTGCCGGGCACTCGGACCTGGTCGGCGGGCGGAGGTCACGTCGACGGCCGGAGCGGTGAGCGGCCGTGAGGGGAGGAGACAGAGCCGGGCCTCTGTGGGCGTCAGGGCCCTGGCTCCTGGGGAGGCTCCTGCTCACACCGTGAGCCTCATCGGGCCGCCCGGGCTGCTCGCACAGCCCATTAGTCTCCCCTGCCTCCCGCGGCCGCCGTCGTTCTCCACCACCGTCCCCGGGCGCGGAGGAAGAGCAGAAGGGAGCGTCCCCTCCCAGCACTCATCCCTCTGCCTCCTGCCGCCCTGCCTCCTGCCTGTGACCCGCCTGCCTCAACCCCGACCTCCCGGCGCCGTCTCCTGCCCTGGCCCCTCTCTTCCCGTGGGGGCATCAGACCCAGCGTCTTCTCGCCCGGGTTGTCCCGCCCCCACCTGTAGCTCCCCCCATCTTGACAAACGCCCTTGACCTCACGTCCTCCTTCACGTTTCCCTTGCTTCCCACGCGTCGGGAAAGCACCGGCGTCCCAGCGTCCGCTTCCGAGTCTTCCGTCTTGACGCACTGAGTCGCGGTTTTGCGGCCGCCCCTCCGGGAGAGCAGGTCGTGCCCAGGGCCCGACGGCCTCCTCGCGGCTCCTCCGCTTGTCGGTTCCCAGCCTCGTCGCGTGGGGCCCGCAGTGGGGCTTGGCACCCCGACGCCTCCCTTGGCCTAGACGAGCTTTCTGCGCGTGGCCCTCGGACGCCCAGCCCCGCGTCCGCCTCCCACGTGCTGCCTCAGCTCGTGCGAGCTCAGAGTCGCGTTGACGCCTCAGCCTCCTGCCTCTTGTTCGTAATCGTACGGATTTTTCCACGAAAGGATTGGTTTCAGCGACCTGTTCAGTTCGGGTGCCAGCGCACCGATTAGATGGCATCGACGGTTTGTAGCGTGCGTTAATCTTCGGTGGGGACAGTAGCTTCTCACGGGCTTGGCTTTTCGGGACCTTCAGTGCCGTTCTGGTTTTGTATGCTTCCACGTGAAGCGTGGCAGTTTCGACGGCAGTTTGGTCGAGTTGTGAACAGGAAAGCTCATTGGGCTTTCCCCTCCGGAATGGTTTTAAACTGGGGTCACTGGCCAGTTCACGTGAATTAATACTTCATCGAAAGGTCACATTAGCAAAGCCCTAAAACGTTCACTTTGCGGTAGGTCGTCTTTTTCCTGCACGCCCCGAAGACGTCTCCCGTTACGTGCCGAAGGTGCGCGAAAACCGGGAACGACCTGTTCCGTTTGTTCTCTTTCAGGTTTGCTTCCTCCTGTTCGCCGTCCTCTACGTCGCGTCCTACTTCATCATCACCAGATACAAGCGGAAGTCAGGCAAGTGGGAACGGGTGAGGGGAACGCGATTTCCCGCCGAGCCCCGGCGCGGCCGGTGCCTGCGGCCTGCCCGGCGGCGTGGCGGTCCCTTCGGGGTGCCCGTGCCGAAGCAGCAGCTGCCGGTGCGCAGCACTAGAGACGACGCCCACCGGGGCGTCTGGGACTCGGGGTCGCCCTCCCAGCCGAGCCCTCGTCGTGTGTTCCCGGCCCGGCCAGGTGCGGCTGGCCGGAGTCTGGGGACGCCGGTGCCGGAGAGGGTGCTTCCTCCAGCCCGGCACTGAGGGTGAACACGCCCCCCATCCCCTTCTCTGACCGCCGGACGCGCCTCTGAAGGCGACACGGACTTCACCGCAGTCCCTGCGCTGTCCACGTGTCCGTCCTTGCCTCGCCGGGCACCGTGTCTGTATTCCCTTGTGGAAGGGCTTCGTGCTGACGGACGCCCAGGTGTTCGTGCCGGGGTTCCGGGCCCTGGGCAGTGGCTTCGCTGCCTCCGGGAACTTTCTGTCACTCACGAGACTCCCTGCCTGCGACGCTGGGCCCGTGGGCGGCGCCACGTGAATCCTGCGGGCCCCGCACGTTGCAGATGCCTTACACCACGTCACCGTGTGGCACGGTCAGACCGCGGAAGGCAGCCAGGCAGCGCTGCGCGTTCCCGCGCGGCCTCAGCGCTGTCCTCGGCTCTGTGGCTGCGTTGACGTGCTCCCTGGATTCTGCGACCTCCCCAGATTGTGAAGGCCTGGGGTCCAGGACAGTCTCGTAGCTGTTTGTAAGGGGGTTTTGGCTTCAGGCTTCATGGGTCATGGACTCAGAAGCCGGGCGAGGGAGGACATAAAGCATCGTTGTAGGGAACTTCGGGGATGGGGAGCAGGACAGTTGGAGATTCATTGGGTGCATTTCAGGGTTGTCCCAGGGAGGGGGAGCCCAGGTGGCAGGGTGTCGGGAAGAGACCTGAGGTGGATACGGGGACACGGAAGCATTCGTCCAGGCTCCACAGTGGTTGGCCATGGGCACACTCCTGTAAGCATGAGGGGCGGCCGACGCTGTGTGTTTGTGGTCCCCTTGGCCACGGGGCCACTTTGGGCACCCGCAGTTGAGAGCGGAGACTGGACTAAGAGCGTGGCCCAGACTCGCCTTTGACACAAGCAGGCGGGCCCCCAGAGTTGCAGGGACCCGCAGAGAGCTTTTGAGGACAGCCGGCTAGGTGCCGAGGGCAGGGAGGGCCAAGGGGGTGGCTGACGGCCATGAGACAGGGAGAGGGGACGGTGACTGAGCCCTGCAGAAGGTGCCCCCGGGCACTCTTGTGCACTAACGGTGGCACGTGGGCTGGCGGGGCCCAAGGTGGTTTGGGGTGCCCCCGGGAGGTCCCACAGAGTACAGAAAGGCACACGGGTCTCAGGCTCTGATTTTAGTTCCGTACGAACATTTCTTGGCTGTCAGCACCCAGAACGTCTCAGTCACGAGCAGTTTCGTTTGCACCGTGTAGCGATAACCCTGGCAGTGGCCCCGGGGTCTGCCGGGGTTAGTTCTCCCGAGCACTGCACGCCCGGGGCGGCCGCGGCATTGGGGTCCCAGCCGAACCTGCCGTGTTCGATTGGGCGGGACTTACGTGTGGGCCCTGTGAAGGGAGCACGGTGCTGCTGGAAAACGGTTCCCCTCCCGGGGTCGCCGCTCCCGGTTTCTACCGCCCTGTGCGTCTTCACTAAGCCAGAGAAGCGCCCCGTGGGCACACGCGAGAATGTTAACGCCTTGAATGTTTTTGCAGATGAACAAGAAGATGAAGACGCCATAGTCAACAGGATTTCGTACGTATTCTGCCGTTCGGTTGTCCTTTTGATTCTGAAGTCGTAAGTGCTCAAAAGCTCACTGTCTGTGGGGCAGAGATATGGGAAAGTCACCTGCCGTGTTACGACGCCTCTGTCGACCTTCACTGCCCTCGGACAGCACTCGCAGGCCGGGAGGCACGGCCGCCGAGGCCTGATCGTGTCCTGCTAAAACCGGCAGTCTGCCTCCTGGGCATCTGCCCAGGACGGGGGCTTCGGGCTGGGCAGACTTCTGGGCCCGAAGAAAGCAGGCTCTTGGCCGTGTGGACGGGCCGGCGGGGAGGCGGTGATGGTCTGGGGAGGGAGCACATGGGACGCTTAGCCGCTGTGGGCAGGCGGTGCCTCCCCGAGCTGGAGTGAGTCCGAGGATAGAAAGGCCGAGAACTGTTTTGAGGAATCAAATGGGATGGGAAGCGGTGAGATTTTTACGGCAGATTCTGCTTGACTAACGTAGAAGTTACGCACACGTGCCCGTGGGAGCGGGTCGGAACCCAGGTGGTGTCTGCTGCTGAGACCGCCCCCGGTTTACGGGGAGTTAGGAGTACAGCACACAGAGCCCTTTCCCCTGACTGTGAGACGTGCCGCCGGGCGCTTCACTTCCCCAGGGCGCTGTTACGTCCAAGTCCTGGACGCTGCGTTCTCCTGTTGGCCGGAGACAGCCCCAGGACGACGGCGCTGGCCTCGCTGCGGTCCCAGGCGTGCTCCCTTCCGGTCGCCCCAGCACGGTGTAGCGCAAGGAGCCGGCTCAGGACGACAGGGCAGGGGGCCGTCGTGCCCTTCACGCGCCTGCAGGCCGAACGCCCCTTCAGTGTTTCCTTCTCGACGCCCTCCCAGGCTGCAGGCCGGTTATGGGATCGGTCTGCTGTTCCTCCGTCAGGCGTGCACCTTTGGTGAGGTGCAGGGGGGGCGTGCGGAGTCGGGGAGGGGGAGGAGACACGCACACACGCTTGCACACGCACGTGCTCTTGCTGCCGTCGAAGAATGTTCCGCCATGAAAAGGGAGGGAGGACTGCCGCCCGCTGTGACGAGGACGAGCCTCGGACACGTGATGCTCAGTGAGCGGAGTCAGTCACAGGAGGGCACGTGGTGTGGGCTTTCGTCTGTGGGAAGCTTCGGAACAGGCAGATCCAGCTGAAGCAGATTCGCGGGTGCCGGGGCCTGGGGAGCAACTGCTCAGCGGGGGTGAGGAGGATGTTCTGGAACTAGGGGGTGGTGGTCGCACGGCACCGTGGCTGCACGAATGTCAGGGATTGTGCCCCTCAGGTGGCGGGCCTCACGTGAGTGTTGTTACCTCAGCGAAGAGCCGAAAGCTCGTGCCCGGCGAACGGGCAGGGCTGGTGTCCGGGTCTGTACGTGGAAAACGACGGACGTGGCTCCCGCTTCACCAGGTCTGGTTACTTAAGTTGTTCTGAGTGCCCGAGGGAGGGCAGCTGTGGTGCGTTTCCCCGGGGCCCTCTCGCTCCCTGGGCGGAGACTCAGGCCCGTGGTGCTAAGGTACATCGCAGAGCAGGGCTCCCACTGCGTCCCCGGCATCGTGACGTCTGGGGAAGCCCCGCCGCGAGCCACCGTTGTCCTCTGCGTCGGTGACGGCTCCTGCGAAAACCGAGCGAGCCCCTTCCCCGGGAAAGGGCGTCGCAGACTGAGCCCCCGCTTCGGAGGCGCGGTCACCGAAGCGCACTGGCACCCGACGCTTTGCGGACAGACAGGGACCCCGCGCTTCGGCCTCTCCCTTGCGGCGTCGTTCGCGGAGAAGTGGCCGTTTCCTGTGACGCTTGGCGGCCGCACCTCGTCTTGCTGTCCGGGGCTCGGGCCCCGCAGCGGGGCTGGCACAGGACGCCTCCCGGCTGGACGGTGCGCACCTCCTGTGAGGCCGGGGGGGCGCCCGGGAGAACAGTCCGGCCGGGGCGGGAGCCCGGGCCTCTGTCTCGGGGCCTTTTTCCTCCTGTGGCGGACGCGTGAGGCTGAAGAGCGAGGCACGTCTGGGTTCGAGTGCTGAGCGGCAGGTGGGCCCGAGTCCAGGAGAGACGGACAGACGCAGGCGCGTGTTCTCCGCGCGCGCTGGGCCTGCCGCCGTGTGGACGCCATGCCAGCCAGAGGAACCTAGGGCTGGGCGCTCGGTGCTGTCCCCCCGCCAGCCCCGTCCCTGAGGAGGCGGCAGTGGCGGCCCTCAGCCTCCTGCGGGGTCCCGACGGCTCGTCGTGCAGGCCCGTCCCGGGACCCGCCCCCGCCCCCCGAGCGGCCCCCTCTGCCATCCCAGGCAGCAGCTGCCTCCCCGGAGAGCCGCTCAGTCCTTACGGCTCGGTTCGGTTCGGGTCGAAGCAGTTGACGTGAGAATGCAGTGCCCGGGGGGACGCTGCCTGAGGATGGCCTGTGAGCCCAGCAGGCGAGGGGGGTTCCGTGCGCAGGGGCCTGGCCCAGGGTCAGAGCCCCAGAGGCGGCCCTGCCAGGTGGAGTCGGGGCCCGTGCAGGGTGGGGAGGGTGTCTGCAGGGCGGCAGAGCCCCGGCAGGCCGAGGAGGGTGTCCCCAGTGGGGTGGCCTGTTGCGGGGTGTCGGCCCAGGAGGGCAGCGAGGGCGTCCGTGGGGCAGGATAGTCCTGAGCCAGGGGCCCCCTGCGTCGGGTGGGCTGTCAGCGTGATGGGAGGCTGGTCGCGTACGGGATCGGGCCGTTCCCGACGAGGGGGCCCCTCCTCAGGCAGCAGCTGTGGGGGCCGCGGAGGCGAGTGCCGAGGTGGCGCGCTGGAGTGGAAGCATCGGTGTGGACCCGTGGCTTTGAGCACACGGAGAGTTCTGGAACCGAGTGCAGACGTGCGTGGGGGCGCGTGGGGCCCGTGGGGGCCCGTGCCTGCCTAGCTCACACCTGCGTCCCCTGGTCTGCCACTGAGCGCGCCGGGAGCGCCCGCCCCGAGGAAGGGAGCGTGTTCAGCGCCCGGGTCTGCGCGTTGGGCCGCAGCCTTCCCCTGGGGCCGGGCCGGGCCGGGAGCGCTCCGGGCTCATTTTCTCCGTCTCGTCGGCCAGAACGCAGCGAGTGCTCAGATGACGAGGGCGTGCCGAAGAGACTCCGAGCCTCCGAGGCCGTCGCAGCCGCGCGATCTGAGCCGCGGAGTGACGCGTGTCGTGGCTCCTCCGCAGCCTGGTGTGGAGCGGTCCGCGTCCGGCCTGGCGGGAGTCAGCGAGTGGTGCCTCGTTCGACCGGGGTCGCGGTGTCCCCCCGGTTTCAGGCTTAGCTTCCTCGGGTACTGGCCGACGAGGGGGGCAGGGCCTGCAGGTGGGGCCCTGGCAGGCACCCTCTCGACCGGGGTCCGAGAGCGCGTGGCCAGCGATGGGGCTGACGGAAATTCGAGGCGGCCTGGTGGCCTGCGGCGAGAGGGAGAGGTGGCTCCTGTGGCCTTCCTGTCCCGGACCTGTCAGACGCCACAGGCCCCGGGCCGAGCTGCTGCTCCCACCCGCCGGCTGCAGCTGCGGCCCCCCCGCCCCAGGCGACAGTAACGGTGTCGCCGTCCTCGACCCCGCTCTCCCATCCCACCCGGGTCCCGTGCTTCTGTGCACAGTTTGCTCTGGTCAGAGGTGAGAACCCGACGCTCCTGCAGTGCCGGGGCACTTTTCCGAGTCGGGAACGCAGTGACCACTCCCCGGTGCTCACCGGACCCAGGGCCTACGGGCAGGACCGTGGCCGGCACTTCACGGCAAAGAGGGTGTCACCTTTTTGTGCCCCTGGGGCCAGCAGTCGATCCTGAAAGTCTCGATGAAGGAGGCAGCGCTGTAGCTGCGGCGAGCGCACAGTCAGGAGTTTCTGGGTCATCTGCGCTCCTCGTGCTTGTCTGTCTGCCCTCGCGAGCGGACAGCTCGGCCGGGTGACGGGTCCCAGGCTGTGGCTGGGGAACGAGGTTGGCCTTCGTTGCCGGGCGTGTGGTCGGAGGGTCGTGGACTTGACTGAGGGCGCGAGAAGGGCCGATGACGCGCAGGGGGCCCTCGGGGGTCCCAGCTGTGGCCCAGGGCACAGAGCCGCGGGGCCAGCGTCGGCAGGCAGGGGGCCGTGCAGGACCGCGGTGGTCAGGGGTCTGGAGGAGCGTGGTGGCCTTGCGGGCCCGGCGTGCCGGGGTCCGGCTCCGCTCTGAGCTTGAGCGTCAGAGGGACGGGTGGTGGCGAGCGGGACAGTTCCCTCACCCGACGTCTGAGGACAACACAGGCTCGCCCCGGCCGCTCGCTGCCCGAGCGGGCGGTGGATCTGGGACGGCGACTTGTCCCCGTGCTTGTCCCAGAGGCGTGTTCTGTGTGGCAGAACCGGTCCTAGGACTGGGCCCGAGTCTGGTGTGAACGGTGGTTCTGGCGTGTGTCACGGGGCCACTGACCGGGAGAACACTTCTGTGGGCCGCCACAAGGTGGCGGTGGCCGCACGGCCAGTGTCAGGTGTGGCCTCCCAGCGGCCGGTTAGCCTGGCTTTCTCCTACGCTGTCTTTCAGGTGGTTCCCGGCCTCGCTCAGGGGGTGGGTGCTAAACCACGCTTCCCTCTGATGTTCGCGAGGGTCCCAAACAGCTTTAAAAAATCAGATAGAAAAACGCAAACGTCCCAGACACGCGTAACCGAGGAGGCGAAAGCCCCCTTCCCCGTTTTCTGCCAGGTTTTCCTTGCACCTCTGTTTTCCGTGTGTTTTTTATTTGTTGTCTGTGCTTTCCTTCAGTCTTCCTTTACTTCCTTCAGATATCTTTCAGCATCAGTTCGTCTTAGGCCTCGTTTTGAAAAACAACAAGCGTTTTTCTTGCTGTTTAACGTGTAACACGGCTCGGTAGTTTCCTCCTGCTTTCCGGCACAGTTTACTTAGCTCTGCTTGTGTTGAGAGGCGCCAAGCCAACGGCCCTGTTTCCCCCGGAGTGACGGGTTTTCGTACTGCTCTCACAAGCGTGTCCCCGCCCGAGACGGGCGTCGCACTGCCCGTAGCAGCTGGTGCCGAAGCTGTTAGTTAGACGCGGTTGCGAAGTGAATGCTTAGGTGCGGAGGAGGAGCGACGCCACGGCTCATTCCTGGGGAGGCGAGCGCGGCTCTGCGGGCCCCGTCCCCAGAGCCACCTAGATCCCAGGGCTGGTCGGCCAGCCCCGTGTGTTTGCTGAGTGCCCACCTGACCCTCCCTAGACTGAAACGTGCAAGAGTTTTCATCCCCTCTGGGTGCCCCCCACGTTCCCTGCGTGTTCCGACCCCCAGTGACAGTGACTCTCTTCTCTCCCAGGCTGTCCCTGAGCACGTTCACGCTGGCGGTGTCCGCGGGGGCGGTGCTGCTCCTGCCCTTCTCCATCATCAGCAACGAAATCCTGCTTTCTTTCCCCCAGAACTACTACATCCAGTGGCTCAACGGCTCCCTCATTCATGGTCAGTGCACGGGCGTCGTGGGATCACAGCGGGCGTTTTCACTTTTCATCCCGCTGGTTTTAGGTTTTCCCTTTTGGCAGTTTCCTCCATAGCGTGCGTCTTCCGGCAGTCAACCCTGTGAGCCCTTGATAAAGCCCCCAGACCGGACTTTGCTTATCACCCCTGCTCCTGGCTCGTTGCGAGAGGCTTCCTCGTTTAATCAGGGAGAGTTTTTATGCCAGCAGGTTTCATGAGTAAATTTTCATTCAAGCGTTTAGCGAGAGGGCTTCGGTTTGCCCGCACGCATCGGAAGAGCTCCGCCTCCGTTTGAGACCTAAAATAGGTAGCTGCGGTTTTTCTTTGATTTATTGGCTGCGAGTTTTAGTCACGTCCGCAGGCGTGGTGGGAGAGCGGAAAAACTCTCTTCTCACGCACGGACTTTAAAGGCAACGTGGCTTTTAAAGGTTGACGGCTGACTCGTCACAGGCAGCCCGTATTGCTTCGGGCCAGGTGGACTGTGTTCGAGTCTCGGCTCTGCCGTGTGCCGGCAATTTTTGGTGAGGAAGGGTATTCTAACTTTAACTTACGAGACGTGTAAAAGGCGTAACGCATGGAAGCTTTTACGTTTCACAGTCCCGTACCCCTTTTTTCTTACTGAGTGATGTGATCTCTTGATGTGTCAAACACGTCAGCTTTCTATCCAGTTTTACGAACACCTTTCGAGTTTTACCTGCCTTTTTGATTTACATGAGTTTTATATTTTTTATGTCGTCGTCTTTTTCTTCTTTTGGTTTCTTTAAGCGTTTCTGTGTTTAGAAGATCTTTTCCCTTCCCGAGATGTCACAAATATTCCCTTTTTCCTCTTTTCAAAAAATGGTTTTGTTCACGTCTCACTGCTGTTCCACCTGGAGTTTGTACACGCAGCTCTGCTCCCATCCCTTTGTGTGTGTTTAAAGAAATGCCTGTTTGCTGTCGAAAATTTGGCAAACAACGTTCAGAGGGGCGAGTGTCATTACTATTCATAGTCGCATGACGTGGAGAGTCACCCTGGGCGCCGTGGCCGGTGGCCTTTCGGTGGCCTGTGCCTGCGAGCTCACCCCGGCGGCAGGGCCCCGTGGTGCGCCCGGGGTGCTCCCGGGCACTGTGCGTCCCGTGGCGGGGTCGGCGCCTTCCCTGCCGTTGCGGCTTTGCCCGAGCCGTTGTAATCAGGGCTTGTTCCCGAGTTTTCGGGAGACAAGCCGCACGGTGCACATCTATAAACAGATGTCTGTCCTCAGGATAAGTTTCTGCAGTTCACTTTCCAGGTGAGCATGGACCTGCTCGAGAAGAGTTTCCCTGTCATTCCTCAGAAGCAGCGTGCAGACGCCACTAGCATTTCCACTCTCCTGGAAGAGTGGGGGGGTCCCTGTTCCCAGAATGTACCCATGCCAGTTTGGGGTGCTAGTTAAAAACCCGTCTGTTCGGTAGATGAATCACGTCCCCCTTTCAGTGTCCTGTTCTTCACTTGCTAGTGCAGGCGGACTTTTACCAAGCGCATTTGTGGTCATTCGTCTGATTTTCTATCAGACGGCCGACCTGTGTCCTCCCTGCCCAGTTTTGCAGCGTCTTTAGTTTAATTGGCTGCCCATCAGGTTAATTGCAAACACTCTCCCCTCTACCGCCCTTAAATACGGCTTAGGCTGGTTTGTGACATGCAGAAATTTGACGTTTTAGTCTAATCGCGTAATTTAACCTGGCCTTGCGGTTTCTGTCATGCTCGAAGCTGGAAACGAGCGGAGTCATTGACGCTCCGAAGACCAGATGGACCCAGTGACGTGGGGACTAATGTTAAGTGAATAAAAAGAAATCAGTCTGTTATCGGTGCTTAGCAATCGACAAACTCAGATGAGCAAACGAAGGTCTTTACTGAAATGGACGCGTCTGAAAGTCTCCTGCTGTCAGGAGAGGCGGGAAGCAGCCGGGAAGCGTGGCTGGGATGTTTCCGGTGAGTTAATTTTGGACGGCAGTGCTGTTCGCCACCAGCAAGCACGTGGCCGGGGTGTGGTTTACGGACTGCGTGTGCGTGTCGTCCACGGTGTTTGAGGACTGCTGGCCGGCACGGTCCCCTCGGGCCCAGCCCTCTCTGAGGCCGTGGCTCCTGAGGTGCGTGCGTCTTTGAAGGCGGCCTTCCCCGTGCTCCCGCCGGCGGGGCGGTGGTCTCAGGCCGGCTGGCCAGTGTGGCAAGTGAGCGGGCCTTGGGTTCAGTTTGACAGAATAGACGTGGCGTGCTCTACGTAACGACCTGCACGTAGTCGAAATCAGGGCTGTTTCCGTTACCCCGGGTACGGACTGGAAGTAGGAACGGCCAGCTCGCGACCGGCCGTGTGCTTGGGCTCAAGGCCGGCCCCTCGGAAGTCGTGTCCTGGTCTCTCCGTTGCAGCGCTAGGCGTGGGAGCGCGGGCATTCTACTCTGTTCGTAGGTCAGGGCCGGGGCCAGAGCATGGAGGTGGCCCGGCAAACACGGCGAGTGAGTGACCTGCGCGAACTGGACGGAGACCCTTTCGAGCGCCCTCTCCAGAACGGGTCGCGAGGCCTGGGACGCCGGCCTCGCTCGAGCTGTCACGACCCCCGGCTTCGTTTCTGCTTCTGAGCCTCCGGGGAGCCGCATCCTTTGCCGCGTATGGGGGTGTCCCTGATAGCCTTAGAGTCAGGCAGTAACTCTCCAGCTGTTGAGGTAGCTTCCCCTGTGGGGGCCCAGGCGGTCCAACTCCCTGTGAGCAGACACACGTTGTAACCCGATTGCCCCGTCTGAGGGTCAGTCAGTCGTCCAGAGGTGGCCACGGTGGACGCGACTGGTCTTGGCAGGGCACACGTGCTTTGCTTTGTTTTTTTGCCAGGAACAGTCCGCTGTTTTAGACATCGTGAAGGATCCACATGAAATCTTTGTTTTATGCATTTTCGAGGCCCACAGAAGATTTGAAAAAACCCAAATTTTTAGATTTTTAAGAAATCTACCTTGAGGAAGTGTTGCCCTTAGTTCCGTGTGAACATTGAAAGCCCTTACTAAATTCCGACGAACCGGTGGTGGTCAGATGTGCCAGCAGCCTCAGAGGTTCAGCCGTTGACCGTGACGTGCGTCACGTGGTTGCTAGGCATTAGTGCGGTATCGCCTAAGATAACACAAATGCAAAGCAGCCTAAATGTTCAAGGCAGGAAGCTGGCTTTCTCTGCGGCAGACCCGAGCGCTGGAGCGCCTTCGGCGGTCGCGGACAGTGGCGCGGATGCGTGGAGAGATGTGACATCACCTTTGTCTTGGTCCTTGCCCTGCGCGGCATTTCTCGGGCGGGCGTGTTTGCCTCTTTGTTGTCAGAAGAACGCTATAGAGAGGTCAGCAGTGTCGCAAGTCCTCGCTGAGACTGTTCCTTATTTGCTGTTCTCTAGGTGAGCGAGCAGGAGCCGTTCCCGCTCTGAAGTTCTCAGAACTCGCCCTGCAGAGGGGACCCGGCCGTCTTTTGCTCCAGGCGGCACTTTGCGGGTGGAACTCTCTCACTGGTCGCTTTGACCGTCGGATCAGACCCGCGCTCCCCCTGAGACATTGGGCTTAGCTTAGTTTGGTCATTTTGGACGTTGCTGAACACAGCGGGAGGCGGGTCCGGTTTCCTCCGGAGGGGTGGGAAGCTTCTGCTGCTGTGACAGCAGCGCCCGCTCTGGCGTCTCCTCCTGGGATGTGAAATCTTCGGCGGCCCCAGCAGGTGGCGCCGGACGTCCACGCAGGCCCTGCTGCCGGCGGTCCCGCTGGGGTCCCGGTGCGGCTGGTGGGGAGGGGCGTCTCCCGGAAAGGCGGTGGTCGCTGCCACGACGTGCTCGCACCGCAGAGTCGGCGCCTTCCTGTGCCGAGGCCGTGGTCTTCGCTCTCTGCAGGGAGCTGTGACGGCTCCGCTCTTACCTCGCAAGTCGGCCTGCAGGGTGTGCGATCAGCTGAAGGCGGAGGCAGGGCGGCCTGTGTGCGAGCCCGAGTCAGGGCCGGTCGTCGGACCGAGCACTGCGGCCCACCCCGGGGTGCACCCGTGTGCTGCGTGTCTGGAACGCTGGGGACTCGGCCCCTGCTCAGGGACGCCCGTGAGACGCGTCGTCTCTCCCTACGTCATGTTCTCACGGAACCAGCTCTGCGTTGCCAGGCCGATCATCAGACTCGCACAGGGCACGGCTGAGGCTTGCACACGAGTGTGTCCCGGTTGACCAATGTCCGCGTTTGGTCAGCGACACTTTGAAGAGGTAGGTTTTCTGTGTGGCCGGCCGGCCCGCGGGGTCCGGGCCCTCTGCATGGCAGCGAGCGAGCCACATGCAGCGTGAGGCGGGGGTGTGGACGAGGCCGGCGGGGCACCGCGGGCGCCGGTGGGCACCGGGTTCGGCTGCAGGTCAAGGGCGCGGGGCCTGCGGGCATCCCACCCCGGAGAGCCGGCTGGACGCGTGGCGTCCGCTCGCGAAGACGGCCCCTCTGGCCGGGGAGACCGGCGGGCGCGCGTGCGTCCACGGGTCGGCGACAACCGCGAGCCTCTCTTGGGCCGCAAAGGGTAGCTGACCGCTTCCGGTTGCAAAACCCGGGTCAAGCGTCCCCCACCCCGACCCCGCGCCCTGGGGACTCCACCCGTCCAAGGCTCTGCGGTCCTGTCTGCAGCGCCCTGCCCCTCGGCGACGCGGCTCCACTGAGGCTGGAACCGGGGTGTGCGCCAGGGGGCCGAGGGGACCCAGGGGGCCGAGGGGACTGAGGGGGCCGAGGGGACTGAGGGGACTGAGGGGAAGGGGGCACTGAGGGGCGGCATGGCCGAGGGCCCAGCTGGCGTCCCCACCGCGGCCCTGGCGGCCTCTGCCCCGTGTCTCCTCTGGGGTGTCCTGTGACCCGGCGTGGGGAGGCCTTCCAGTTCCTCCCGGGGGGCTTACAGGGCTGCTTCTGGGGCCTCAGGGTCTTCACGGGCCCCGTAGTGAAAGCCGAGAGCACGCAGAAAAGAGGGAGGGAAGGTCATCTGTGATGCTGCTGCATTCACGTGGCGATGATCCGGTGCATTTCTTTTGCACTTTATTTTCCCTGCCTACGTCTTGTCCCAGTTTTTATGCACGTCTGCTGTCCCGTGCGCACAGGCTCTTGGCACAGGCTTTTGCGGTGTGATTAACGAGAAGGATTCTTTGCGAAGAAGGTGCTTGAGAGGTGATTTTAGCGGGGACTCCCGTCGCCGCCTCGGCCCCCCCGGGCTGACTGCTGGTGCGCGCGGACCTTTCAGCCTGTTGGACCAGCAGTGCTGGGCTGCGACAGCCCGGGAGAGGCCCCGGCATCCTTCACCCGGGCGTGTGGTTTCCCCCGTTCTTCACGCGAGCCCCATGAGCTGGGATGTGGCCTGTTTCACGCCCGGAGTCCCTTTCTAGGTCGCCTGCCGCGGACAGACGCAGGCCCAGGCTGCGCAGACGTAGCGAGCCGACCAGCCAGGCCTTTCCCCCGCCGCGGCGCGGGACCCGGTTTTCTTGGAGGACGCTTCGGCACAGAGTTGCCGTCGCGCGTTCAGCGCTTTGTTGAAGTTGGCTGTGCTCAGAGGATGTTTTCGTGTCTTAAGAGGGCTTGTGTGTACATGTGCACGCAAACATGCAAGTACAGGTGTTCGCTTCTGTCGGCGCGTCTCGCAAGCCGAGCAGGAGCTTAGCGAGCACTGTTCTACACGGAGGGGTGGAGTCGACGGCGATCATAGTCTCAGCTCCAGCACGGCCCGTAATCTGCTGCACCGGCGTCTCCTGTCTCGGGGGAGAAGTGCAAGGCCTCTGCTTAGGGCCGTGAAACGCAGGGTTCGCAGGGTTGCATGCCTTCCTGGAGCCTCCGGGAGGCTCTGCTTCCGAGTCCAGTCCGGTGATGGGCCGAGCTTGGTTCTTCGTTGGTGGTGCCCTGACGCCCCCACCTCCCTGCTGGCTGTCAGCCGGGGGCCCACCCTGGAGGCTGCTGCCGCTTTCCTCTCGCTCCCCACGCCACCCTCCAGCACAGGGGGGCCGCGCCTCCGCCTGACTTCTCGTGCTGCACCTGACTGCAGCTGGAGAACGCTCTCGGCTCCTAAAGGCCCACCGGGGCAATCCAGGACGATCTATCTCCCTGTCTCTCTACCAAGCTCGTGACCTTAATTGTGTTTGCAAAGTCCTTTTTGCTCTGTGTTGTGTCTCCCCTCAGCCCCCAAATCCTCGTCCACCGAGAACCTCAGAATGTGACGTTCTTTGGAAATGATTTCTTCGTAGAAGTAACTGTTAAGGTGAGGTCATACTGGGTTAGGGTGGGCCTAATCCCATTACTGGT
Organism: Cynopterus sphinx; assembly: GCA_030015415.1. Taxonomy (NCBI): domain Eukaryota; kingdom Metazoa; phylum Chordata; class Mammalia; order Chiroptera; family Pteropodidae; genus Cynopterus; species Cynopterus sphinx. The sequence continues at coordinate 607,629 of CM057393.1, forward strand.
GTCCTAATAAGACAAATGGAGACACACACACCGGGAGGGAGGCCGTGAAGACAAAGGCTGGGCTGGAGCGGTGCGTCTAGGCCTGCCTGGGACTGCCAAGGATCGCAGCAGCCACCAGAGGGCCAGGAAGGCCCTCCCCTGGGGCCTCCAGGAGGCGCGGGGCCCGTGACGCCTCGATTCTGGACTTCTGAGCCTCCAGAGCTGTGAGAGAGTGAATTGCTGTTGTTCGAAGCCATCCCGTTTGTGATGCCGTCCTAGAAACCTGACACGCCAGGTGACGGAGCGCGTTCACAGGTTCTGGGGTCAGGGCGTGGGTGTCTCCGCGCGTCCGAGCTGCCTCCCTCAGTCCGTAGCGGAGTACAGCGTGGGCTTGCACCACCCACACCGGGGGAAGCCCAGTTAAAACTGCCTCACAGCTGCCGCGGGCCCGGAGTCAGTAGACAGGACCATTAACACCGTTCCTGTCACTCGCGTTCAGGGGGCTACACGTCGAATGTGCCGAGACGTGGAGGGCACAGAAAAGAACCAAATCAGACTCTTGGACCCGAAACCTGTAGTGTCTGACCTGAAGAACGGTGGGTGGGATAAATGCAGACAAGGCATTGTGGCGGAGATTCGTGGACTCGAAGACAGTGGTGAGAACTGTCCCGAAGAGAAACACCACAGAGAAAAAGGGCGGAAGGTCTGGCCGGGGCAGCAGTGACGCGATGTCCCTGGGGAGGGGGCGAAGAAGGAAGAAATCTGAGGAATTAGTGGCAGAAAAGCTTCCAGACCAGGTGAAACCTGTAAACCTACTGATCTGAGCAGCTCAGCCAGCGCTAGGTGCCAGGATCTGTACCGCGACACGTCACGGAACTGGCCGGAACCAGTGGCAGAGAGAGTCTTCAAAGCGTTCAGAGGCGGCGACGTCACGTACGCAGGACGCGCGTCACGAACCAGCGTGTTCTTGTGGGGAAAGAGCCAGATGGCAGCAGGGCGGCATTTCTCAGGCACGAACCCGCCCCGCTGCTTCCGAACGCACGCAGAGGCCTCGACCGAGTCAGGTGCGCGGGCGGGGCCGGCCCTGGGGCGGGGCGGGGCCGGGTCGGTGGGCGGCAGCGCGCTGGCAGTGGCCATCTGCGGGCCGGGTGGTTTGGAGGAGTCCTTCAACGCGTGCAAGCGAGACGTCCACTCCGATAGCACAGAAGCAGGCGCGGGAGGTGGCCCACGCCGTCTGCGCGTCTCGTGCTGTGCGTGGAGCGCAGCGCTGTCGCTGGGAGGCAGCCCGTGTGGGGAGCTAGAGGTGATGCGACAACCCTGAAGACCCGAGGAGCTCGGCAGGGGGTGTAGGCAGTCAGCAAGCGGAGGAGATGAAATGGAGTCGTGAAGACTATCCCGGGGGGCGCAGCAGGAGAAGGGAAAGGGAAGACAGTGGGATGAGTGGAAAACGGGGAGCCAGTTCACAGACCCAAACCTGACCGCGGCAGTGAGCTTCGACGGTCTGAAGTCCCCAGCCAGAGGGCAGAGTTGTCAGACTGAGGACAGGCGGAGGACACGAGCACCTGCTCCTGGGAGAAACCCCCTGAAACAGAGACGCAGACAGGGCGCCCGCGCGCCATGGGAGGGACGGGGCGTGCCTGCGAGGCGTGTCGTTGTCGCAGGAGGTAAGGGGTAGAGGACGTTGCACAGTGAGGAGGATTCGCCGCGGAGGCGAGGAGGCAGGGCGCGCACTGGCAGGCCCCGCACCCGGCCGCGGACTCGCGTTCGGAGCACGTGAGGAACATCCACACTCAGGCCTACGTCAGCGGGCAGTGGCGACCGAGCCAAAGGGACGTCTCCGGAGAAGTTCAGGGCGAGGCGTCCGCGGCGTCCCCGGGGACGTGCACACGAACACAGCGGTGAGACTCCACTGGCGCCTGCTGGAGTCGGGGGGGCCCGTCCGGGCCACACGGGGCTGGGACCTGCACTCTGCTGCCGGCACGGCGCCGCACGTCGCCAGCCCGGCACGTGGACGTGGCTTTTAAATGCGACGAGCGCGCACCTGCCGAGTGTCCCTGCTGGGCCACGCCCAGGGGCTCGCCCGCGAGGGGCGAGCGCTCGCGTCCCTGCCGCCGAAGGAGAGGCCAAAGACTGCACCGCGTCGGTGAGCTTGACCGAGAGGCCTCGGGCCCCGGAAGGTACAGCTCTCAGGGCCGCGGGACGGCGCCTGTCCGTCCCCGTACCTCTCGGGGGAGGGGAGGGCGCCGTCGGGCTCATGCAGGCTCCTGGGCACAAAATCCGGGCTGACACCGGAAGGGGGAGCGGAGGAGAAGCCGCGTGCGCGGTCGTCGGGCCGTGACGGGTCTTAGTGCGGCGTGTGTGTGTGGGGGCAGACGTGCTGCTTGTCCCGCGCGTCCCGTTTTCGTGATTCTCAGCGCCACCGGTGCACCGGGGCCTCAGTCTCGCTCTGAGGAAGGGCAAGCGGACGGGCTCAAACCCGGGCCCCTCAGAGCCCCGTGCTCGGCGGCCGTGAGCCCAGTGACAGCGGACGGGGCTCGTGGCCCCGCAGTGGGGACGGGGCTTGGGTGCGCAGAGGCGGCAAGGTGGAAGGCACTCGAGGACCGTTTGTGTGTTAAAAAGTTCAAGTTAAGGTTTTTCCACGGGAGCGTGTAAGACGTTTTCTAAAATGTTGTAAAACATTTCATTTCCTGCTAAGTTAAGTCGGTTGTAGAACTCACTAAAGCTCTCTCCATTTTGGGGTAGGAAACTGTAAGTCGGTTCTGCCAGTTCCGTCGCCGAGTCTCCCGAAGCAGGGGCTCCCAGGCGGCTGGACCCGCGCACACTCGTCGCTCCTGCGCTCGCGCCGCGCGCCGGCCTGCGGAGGGCCTTGGGCGCTGGTGGAGCAGCCCCGTTCGCGTGTGCCCGTGTGTGCCCGGCGACCCCACGGCGGTGTCGCACACCGGAGTGTGAGCTCTGGGGACCCGCAGGTTCCAGTCCCCGTTCCTGCGGCGCCACGGTGATAAGGGCGTCGACAGGACTTCATCGCCCGTTTTCCAACGCGCGGGACGTGGCTGCAGGCAGCGCGTCGAGTGTGTGCTTGGCGTAGTTCTCCTGTTTAGCCCCCGAGTTTTATCTTTAAAAATGTGAGATCCTGGGCCGCAGAGAGCAAACGCGCGTGTGTCGCATCTGCGAGGCACCGGGAACGGCGCTTGGCACAGGAGGGCTCAATAAATGCTAATGATTAGTTGTGGGTTTTTACGAGGCTTAAATTAAACGAGATCGTGCGTGTAAAACGTTTAGTGGAGTGCCGGGCCTCTGCTAAGCGCCCGTAAATGCTGCTGGCTCCGCTTTAAATGCTCAGGTGCCAGCGTGCCTGAAGAGCCGTGTCTCTGGGTCTGCGCCTGCCACACCCAGGTGGCTTGATTCTAGGGCACGAGCAACGCGCTTTCGACGCGGGCTTTTGCTGACAGGTGCGCGCTGCGGAGCTACACAACCCCAGAGCACCTCGCGGCCACGTGCGACTTCTGCGTTCACTCGTCGGGCGCGCCTCCAGGTGCACGGCTGCCGCTGCCGCTACAGGCGTGTCTGACGGCACCTGGCCTGGGTGTGGTCGTTTCCCGGCGAGGCCCGTGGGCGCCTAACCCGCGTTCCCGTGTCCCCTCTGCAGGCTTGTGGAACCTCGCTTCCCTCTTCTCCAACCTTTGCCTGTTCGTGCTGATGCCCTTTGCCTTCTTCTTCCTGGAGTCGGAAGGCTTCGCCGGCCTGAAGAAGGTGAGCCACCGTGTCTCGGGACTGAGTTGGTTCAGTGAGGGCGGAACTGCCAGTCGTGGCGCAGAACAAAACGCCGCCTCCCCCGCCGTTTGGCGGGCACGTGGGACGTGAACCTCGCAGCGGCGAGGTTAGCGATGCTGCGTCCGGAGTCGCTGTGCCCGCCGTGGCAGCGGTCCCTCCTCCCGTTCGTGGGTGCTCCCCTCTGCTTTAAAGCAGGACACGGACTTCTGGACACCTTAAAACACGTCTTCGCGACAAAGCGACTTCATCGCGGTGTTTTCGGGGTGGCGGCGTGTCATGCCGTCGCAGCGCCCCGTCAGCTGGTCAGGCGAAGCGGGACACCGGGCTCCTGAGCCTGGGCGACGGGGTCGGCAGGGGGCAGCAGGGGCTTGGGCTGCCCTCGAAGGCAGCACTTTGAAATGGGGGAAGAGGGTCCGCGTTTGAACGCCAGGCAGAGGTGGAAGCCGCCGATGCTTTCTGGGGGACGTTGGCCTTGACGAGCCGAATTCTGGTGCGTGTCTGTCTGCGGGCGCATACTTTTCAGTTTCTGGCTCGTTCACGTCGTGACTGGGGAGGGAGTGTGTGCCTCGGTGCCGAGTGGCACTGCCCTCCGTCCAGACTGCAAGCACGCGTGGGCCTGTAATCCGTAGCCTCGGCGGGTTCTCGGGTGCGAAACCCGGAGGATGGCGCATCCCAGCCTCCTCCTCCGGGGCGCCGCGAAGGAGCCTCCGCGCGGCGGCGGGGAAGGAGGGGTGTCCCCGGGCTCCGCGTTGGTCTGCAGCTGGGACAGCTGACAGTCGGTTTCCTGTTCAGTGGGCAGAGCGAGGTCGGCGCGGAAGGCGGTGGGGACCCTGGTTGCTCGTACCGTGTGCCCAACTTACGTGAGTCACCCGTGTCACGTGAGAAGTTCCGTAGTTCCGGTTCCGGAAGCTCTGGCTGTTCCTCCTCCTTTGAAGAGGTTCTGGGGAGTTTTGTTGCCGAAAGGGACTCAGTTCAGACCCGCCTCTTATGAAGAGGAGACTGAGGCCGGGACAGTAAGTGCTCTGCAGGGGACCGAGCGCCGCGTGCCCAGTCACGGGCTCGTGCCCTGCCCCGACGCGCGAGTCCTTCACACGTCAGCGCCGTGGGGAGCCACCCGGACAGCGGGTGGAGGGCGCGGGGCCTGGGGCGCGTGCCGGCCGGGGACCCCGCGAGCAGAGTCCTGCACGGGTGCCACGTGCCAGCGCGCTCCCTGCGGATGTCCTCCCGTCTCTCACGCACGATCGAAAGCTCTTTCCTAATAAGCACGGCGTCGCCCTCCTCGCCTCCGAATGCCTCCGGGCCGCCCGCTGCGTTCTGTGACCTCAGGGGGGCCGATGTGAGTGGTCGTGGGGTGCTGTCGACAAGGCCAGGCTCGGAGCTCAGAAAGGCAGCGCTCCGGGCGTCACCCCGTGCCCGGCCTGGGTCGTCGTGGAGCGGAATGAACGGGGGTGGCGGACACCCGGTTGGTGACCTTGCCGTTTGTCCTGCTGCAGGGAGCAGGGAGAGGAGAGGGGATGAGGGTGCTGGGGCGGGGCCAGCTGAGACAGGGAGGGGACCCGGGGCCCGAGCGGCGGCCAGCCCGCCTGGGCCCTTACTTCCCCGGAGGCTTCCTTTCTGTAAAGCGGCACGTGACGGCGGCCGCCTTCGTTCCCGAGAGGACGGACGAGAGGCGGCCACTCGGGAATCAGGCTCGGCGCAGTGCGCGTCAGCCGTCGTCGCCCAGCGTGGTCCTGGAGCTCACTGCGTCTGGCGCTAGGTGTTCTAGAAGATGCCGCCGTGGTGTGGGGCGTCCGGACCGGCGCAGTGCGGTGCGCTTGGCGCTGAACCGTTCACGTGGTACCTCAGGCCACTCGATTCCGAATCGGGACTCCCATTCTGCGGGGCCCGGACCGGGGCGGGACCAAACCTGCTCGACGACGAGGGGCGGCCTAGACCCTGTTGGAGGGTCGTAAAGCTACGATCAAGGTGGCCACGACCCGTGCCCTTTGAGAATATCCCTACGTTCCAGCTTTAAATCAATCGCGTGGAAGTCCCGGGGCCGTTCGCATCCTGTCCTCGGGCGCAGGTGTGTGAAGTGCACCCTGGGGCGCTTCAGGCTCACGCCCCTCTGCGGGATGCGATCCGGGCGTGCACGAGGGCAGGTTCTGAACGACGTCAAGGCCGGCGGCTCTCCGCGGCGCGGTGGTGTCGCAGCCGCTGCGGCTTCGCTGAGTCACAGCGTGTGTCCCGCGGCCGGCCGGCAGGTCGTGTGTCCGTGGGTGTTCCTCGGAGGCGCCCCGCTCGCGGGCTGCGTGCGACGCGCGAGGCCCAGCCATGGCGAAGGGCTTGGAGAGCTCCTCTAACTGGTGGAGGCGGCGGGGCGGGCGAGCTAACGTCCATTTGTGTTCGCTGCCCTCCCCCCCGTGCTGTTTTCCTGTGTCTCAGTCTGGTGGAGTCCCCGCGCGGCACATGGCCCCACCACCCACCATCGATCCCCCTGGGCCATCCACGCTCAGACGGCCCCGCGCATGTTGTGCCGAGAGGCGGAAATTGGCCACTCGCCACGGGCGGATGCAGAGCTTGGATCGGAAATCAAATTAGGCGGAATCCTCTCCTTGGTTTTAATTAAACCGCCGTGTTAACGCCACTTTCGGCCTGGGGGCGCCCTGCCCTTCCGAGGGCCTCAGGCGGCCCTGCGGCTTTCCCCGGCCTGGCCTGTGCTCTGTTCGGACGGGAGGCTCCTCGCTGCTCCCGGCCTCGCGCTCTCAAGGCCGGGGGTGCGGTGGTTCTGCGAAAGCGTGTCTGCCCGCCCGCCCGCCTGCCTGCCCGCCCGCCTGCCCGCCCGCCTGCCTGCCCGCCCGCCCGCCTGAGCAGGGGGTAACTAGCGTAGGGAGCGCGAGCCTGCCGTCAGCAGCCGCACGGTCACCGAACCGAGGTTTCTGTCACCAGTACGCGTCGTGTCGAGCTTCGTGTGTGCTCGTCTGCGCCGTCGTGCTCCGGCTCTGATGAGGAGGCGGCATCGGCCGGCGAGCGCTTGTGTGTGGTAGAGGCGCCGTCTCTGCAGTTTCTACCTCGCTCGCTCGCTCAGCCGGGGGCCAGAGTCCGAGGGTCTCGGGCCCGTGGTGCTGCCGTCCCTGTCGCACTGCCACTGGCTGTGCCGCTTCCTCCCTCCACGACTCAGAGACCCCGGGACTGGCGGGTGGTGTCGGGAGGTGGCGTCTGGTCGCCTCGTGAACCCCGAGGTGGACCCCCCTCCGGCCGGGTTCGAATCGGGGTGAAGAGCGCGTTTGTTTCACGCTGAGTCTGCACATCGTGCTGTGAACGAAAACGGGGCGAGGGAAAAGCGCAGCAGCTCCACGAAAGTGCCCCGGCCTCGCCAGCGGCAGATGAGTCCGTAAACGCAAGCTGCTTCCGGGCGCACCTCGGTCGCGCCTCGCCCCGGTGCCTACGTCCGATTTGAAATCTGGCATGACACGTAACGTAAGTGACAGCGACATCCTGACCAATTACCCAGACCGTGCAGACATCCCCCAGCGTCCAGAGCATAGCACACGGCCTGTGGGATTAGCAGGCGAAGTCCTGTAACTTCAAACGCAGCGCTCGACAGTAAAACGAGAAGTACAGGATTCGCGGTGACTTCCTCCCTTAATTAATTAGACTGACCAGGTGGGAGCGCGGGCCTTGAGCTGGTGCTCGGCGGGTCCATAAAGCCGGGGACCGTGTCCGCGCGCGGAGGAGCAGCGAAGATTGCTTTCATATGTCCCTCTCCGGCGTCACAGTTTGAAATTGTCCTGGTTTATGTCCCTTTTGGCAAACTTACATAAAAGTGACCCTGTACTGTATTTTATGGCCAGATGACTGTTCCCCCCAGTGGCTAATTTGTGTCAGGCCTCCCTCTAAAGAGACGCAGAGCGAGAAGGAAGTCCAGCCCGGCCGCAGCCCGCTTTCATGGCGCGCTTTCATTATTTTTGCTCGTTTTTGCCACTGATCATCCATAAATTGTTGGAAATGAGTGATTAAGGAAGTGCTGCTTAGTGTTAGTGGCACATGCGCATATTCGCATGTTTTGTGGGCGAGAGGAAGTCGCAGACAAAGAGGAAGCCCCCCGCTGGGAGCCTTTCGGGGGCTTCACCCAGGGTCGCGTTTTGATCTCCGTTTATTACGGAAGATGGAGGCCTATCTCCCTGGCCGCTGGTGTGTGTTAATTTGATTTTCCAACACCTTCGAGAAAAACTCCGTCCAGCAACTTAGTAAGGGAATTCCGCGCCCGCCCCCGCGCGGGCGCGCCTTGCTTTTTCCACAGGACGGTCCCTTTCAGAACTGCGGTTCTGGGTGGTGGGGTCACGCGTGGGGTCCCTGTGGAGCCGGCCTCCCCGGACAGGCGGGGCGCCGCGGTGTGACGCGGCCGCTTGGCGCCTGGGGTCTCGGAGACGTCAGGGTGTCTGTCTCTGCGCAAAAAGTTCACTCGTCTCCTTTGAAAGTTCTTTGAGGTTTTGAAGATTCTGAACCGGAAGCCGTTTACGCAGCGAAGCGATGCCTTTGTCACCGCCCTGAGTGCGGTTGCCGTCGGGGGAGTTGGCTCTAACGTCAGGGCGTCTCTCTTCGTGCGAGAGCGGCCGAGTGTTCCAGCGACATCGCTTCGTGGCGGACGGTCTGGCGCTCTGGACGGGACTGCGGTGTAGCCCTTCCAGCTCGGACTCCATTCCTGGAGGAGAGGGCGATTCCCGCTGCGGGGCGCGCGACAGCGCCGCGGCAGAGCCCTCAGTGAGCCCCCGACGTAGAGCCCGCGCCTCCTCCCTGGGGACCTGGGCCCGTGTCTCGGTGTCCACATCCGCGCAGTGGGCTGGCCGTTCCCCCCGGCCGTTGGCTGCCCCCGATCTGTTTGCCGAGCGCCCGAGACCCGGTGGGAGCGGCAGGGACCCTTCGCGGCCCAAGCGTCAGCCTCGTGGGCTGGAACCCGGAGGGTTCGCGTGGGACCCCTTCCCACGCCGTGTGTGCTGGCAGAGCGGCACTGGGGACTACGGTGGCCTCGGCAGCGCCAGCTCTTGGCTTGCCTTTTGGCGTCGGAACTGTTTTCTCTCGTGCCGCGGAGGGTCGTAGAGGACGGGTCGCTAACTTCCGCTGCATTTTACGTGATGGTTAAATGGCCAAGAAACGTCTCACGGTTCGGGGCTCTTGGTTAAGGGAGGAGAAGTCTGGGTCGGGAGGAAATAAAGACTCGCCGGCTCTGGGTTTTAGAGTGGGCGCACTTGCGACCAGCCTGGCCCCGCGACCGCCGTGTTCGCGGAGCGGTTCCGTAGAAGCGGTTGCCGGCAGTTCGAGTCCCTTTCCGAAACGCTTTCGGGGAGAATGGAGACTCTGCGCCCGTGCTCGAAACGAGCTCTGTTTGAAAGTGAAATTGAACGTCGGATCTCGTGCCGCCGCAGGCCCGCGGGAAGGGCTGGCCGCTGGGACGCGCGTTTACCTGTCTGTAGAGTCACGTGTTCAGCGTGTCACGGCGCTGATCTTCCGGTCGCTTTGCAGCGTTCGCCCACGGCAGCTTCACGCGGCGCGGCGCCCACCGCGCGCTCCCGGCCCCTCTTCCTCGCTCGCTTCCTGCGGGTCCTGCTGGCCCTTAACCAGGGACGTGGTGCGGCGCAGTCGTTTGTGAATCCGGGGCGTCCTTTGACCTTTCTTTCCAGGTCCGAGAGGCTGTGTGGTCCCTGCCTGAATGAGCTCGGGTTTCGGCGACAAGCGTGGGGCCAGCCTCTCCTCCCGGCCCCCAGCTTTGTAGCCCTTTCGGCCTTTCACGGCCTTTGTGTGTCTCCAGAAGGACGTCCCCAGTCCGGGGCCCAGACATTCCTTCTCACGGTCCGAGAGGGTCTCCCCGAGCGCACGCGCCCCTCCTGGCTGCGCCCCTCCTGGCTGCGTGCGGATGCCGGGACGCAGGGGCCGCGGGTCCCCGTCTCGCTCGGCGCGTGTGACATGCTTGCGAGGCCGATGATTTGGGCCGATTTTCCTGTGGATCTCGCCTTCTGTCAGGTTTTCATTAACGTTTTCATTTTAATTGAGACGGTTCTAGAGAAAGCCAATTAACCCCGCGGTGTATTTTATACCGTTCCAGATTGCCTGTCGACATCTGTCCCCGGAGTCTAATGAGCGCGTACGTGTATTTATGTCCTCGCTCGAGTCAGGCATCGCACGTAGGTGGCTTTCCCGGTGCAGGGAGCGTCGTCCGAGCTTGGACGCGGGCGCAGGGGCTCGCGGGGGCCTGCAGCGGCTTCGCCCGATTTCCGTCTTCGCAGGGTCGGGGGAGCTGGCAGGAGGCCGAGAGCCGAGCGGGGTGGATTCGGGCGGTGGACGTGGAGTCGGCCTGCTCCCGCCGCGCGGGACGCCCGGGCTTTTCATTTCGCTGCCCCTCGGGCGTCCCCCAGTTTCCGTCTGTTCTCAAATCAGCCGCAGCGTCTGCAGCGGCCCAAGGCAGTCCGCACTCTTCAGATTCTCCTTTGCCGTGGTTTTAACAACAATGGAAGCCACGTGGCTGTGCCGCTGGAGGCGGTGAGGGGCGGAAGGGACGGGGTCGGGGGACACGGACAGCGCAGCAGCGGCCCCCGCTCTGGGCTCGGGGCGAGAAGGCCGTCCTGGTGCTGGAGACGCCACACCCAGAGCCAGACCCGCGTCGCCGGAGGCAGGAGGTGGTAGAGGACAGAGCGGGACAGAGCTCTTCAGCGTCAAGAGGAGCCGATGACACTTGGGCAAAGCCAGCCCCGAGAGCGGGAACGCGGCGTACTGGAAGAGCTCACAGACGCAGGGAAGGTGGCAGGGAGGCCGGGGCCACGCGGGCCAGCACGTCGGCGGTTTTGGCGGAAGGAGCTCAGGCTGTCGCGCCCTCGGGTTGCCAGACGTGGCGGTTCTACTGACTCGTTCGGATGAAAGGAAGATCGAGGGCAGTTTCCAGGGCGTTTCTACCAGATTCAAAGGGCGGGTAACGCCGTTCCGTACAGATTCGTCCGGAGCCCTGGAGACGGGGCACTCACGGCTTTGGGGAGGGACTAGCGTACTCCGGACGCTGCAGGAGACGAGGGGGGTCGCGTGAGGGGGACCTCGTCGGCCACCGGGTGCACGGATGCCTGTGACCCTGAGGGTCCCTGTGCACGGAAGGCCTCCACCCAGCACGCTCGCTGCGGCCATGCAGGTTGGGTTTGCCGTGAGGAAACCGCGATCGCGAATCCTGTGGGGGGTTGGTGAGATGCGGCTAAGCGAGCTCCTCCGAAGGGCCGCAGAGCAGCGACGTCGCCGACGGTTCCCGATGAAAAGCAGACTGAACGCGAAAGGGAGCTTCTCCCCTCGACCACGGACGCCCGGCCCACGCCTGCTCGGGGCGTGCGTGGGGAGAGCCGTGGGATGCCGGCCGCGCGCCCTGACTGCCAGCAGTGAGCAGAGCGCGGACAGACCGTCGTCATCCGCCACCGAGGCCGTCCGCTGGGGCGTCTGCAGGGTCGACGCGGAGGGAGTGGCTCGGAAGAGAGAATTCAGCGGGGACGGTGGAAGTGGGCTTGGCCGAGGAAATCAGTGTTAGCAGCGAGCGAGGTCCAGTCCAGGGCCTCTTACAGCAGCCGGACAGCCTGAGGGACGCGAGACGGAGCCCGCGCAGGACACGTGCGGCCTGTCCGGGGACGACGCGCGGGAGCCCACGCGGCGTGCTGCGGGGTGCGGAGGAAGGCCTGGCTAAGAGGTCGGGCGTTCCTGCGTCTGTGCGTGTCTTCGTGTGCAGGTCAGTCCTCGAGTCGTCTTAGAGTCGACGCGGTGCTGGCGAGGATTCCGAGGATTCCGAGGGGCTGTGGGACGGGGCAGGGAGGGGGCGATTCTGACGGCCGTGCGGGGAGCCCAGGCGATGGACCGTACCCTCCCGGACGTCACACACGGGGCAGAGGCCGCGAGTAGGCAGACACTTCTCCCGAGGAGGCGCACGCAGGGCCAGCGGGCACGCGAGAGGCCTCAGCACCGCCGGCCGCTAGGGACTGCAAGTCGGAACCACCGAGACGCTGCGTCACGCGCGTCTAGGGGGGGAGAGAGACATGAAGGCGGCCACTAAGCAGGTGCAGACCTCGGGGAGGAGGCGGCCTGCTCAGAGCCCTCCGCGCCGCTGCGAGGGCGTGCAGTTGTGGGCGGGGGGAAGACCCGCCGGTGGCTGCTCGGAGGTCACAGACGCGTCGCCACGTGGCCCAGCGATTCGACTTCGGGGCGGAGACCCCGAGGCGTGGAAAGCGAGGACTCCGCAGGCCTTCCGTGGCAGCATCGCTCGCACTGGCCAAAAGCCGGGCACCCCCCGAGTGCCCGTCCGTGCGCTGCGAACGGATGGGTGCGCGGCACGCGGTGTGCGCACACGGCGGAGTACTACTCAGCCTTCAAAAAGGAAAGCGACACGTGCTACGTGGCATGGGCGCGCCCTGAGAGCAGTGCCCAGAGAAACACGCCAGACACCGCGTGACTGACTGTGCGACCCCGGTCACGTGAGGTCACGTTCACAGATCAGAGTGGGCTGGGTGCCGGGCCCGCTCCTCCGCCCCGTGGGCGCCCTGCCCCGAGGCGCGGTGGCTCGGGGCTGGGCCGACTCCGGCTGCCCACCGGGCGCGGTGCGCGGAGAAAGGCCCCCGGAGGGAGAGCCGTGTTAGAAGGTTCGCTCGGGGCCCCAGCGGGGCTGCGTGGGTCGGTCCTCGCCTCGCGTGTGGGGAACCCGCTGTTTGCTCGCGACGTGAGGGGTTTCCGGACACCGCGGCGCTCGCGCAGAGCGACGGACGGGCGCCTCAGGGTGCGTCTTTTAACTCGTCCCGAGAGTCTCTCCGTCAGGTGTTGGCACGTTTGGTTCTTCTGACTTGGGGAGCCTACGCCAGTGTGTGTGTCACAGGCTGCGGAAAGTGTCACCGAGAGGCAGCAGCTCCCGGCCCGACCCGGGAGAGCGTTCCGGAAAGCCGTGCTCCTTGACGTGGGACCGAGCCATTTCGCTCCTGCTCTTCGCGATTGCTTTGGGAGCCAAAAGGGGGACGTTGGACCCTCTAGAGATGCTCGTTTGTGGCGTCTTCACGGTTTGAATAATTGACACCTGCCCCCGTTTTCCGTCCTTTATCCGCGCGTCTGTCCGTCTTCCCCAGACGACGGCGTGTGTGCCCGGCGCAGTCTCGGCGTCCTGCTGAGCGAACCTCGTCTCAGGGCTGCGGAGAGGCCTTTTTGTTCGGGGCCAACAATGGGCCCGTGTTTGTTTTGAGTGTCCTCCGGACGTGGGAGACTTTCCCAGGCCGGCCCGGTGGGCGGAGGCCGGTGTGTGGAGTGGTGTTTACATGCCGCCCGGGGTCAAGATGCGCGGCCCGGCCCCGTCTGAATGTCCGTCGCCATGGAGACGCGCGGGCTCATTGTCAGGGCCCCGAGTGCCGCGATGCGCGCCGACATTCCGCGCAGCAATTAGACGTGGGAGTGGCCGGGCCGGCGTTTCCAGACGCGACCGTGGCTCCGTAGTGCTTGACCTTTCCCCCGTCAGCGCGCGGCGAAGTCCGGAAAGCAGCGTCTGCGTGGACGCGCGTTTCCGCTCTCCCGGCTCACGTAGGCGGTCAGGGCTGCCGCGGCCTCGCGACGGGTTAACTTCCGCAGGCGAGTGCTGGGGCCTCAGCGTGCGGGCGCAGGGCCCTGGGTTCGGGAGGGGCCGGGGCGCATGTTCGCACTCGGGGTGCGCGTGTCCCAGAGCCGGGCGCGAGCGGGGGCCCCAGCGGCGCGGTGGCCTTTCACCCGGGAGACCGTCCCCGGTGACAGCGCGGCCGCGCCGCCGTCTGCAGGGTGCTCCGGGGAGTCGTCCTGACATCGGGCACGTCTCTTAGCGCGGCGCGTGCGAGAGGCGTCGAGAGGACCTCCCCGGGGCCGCCCCGCTCCCCGCCCTGACTCTTGATGGAAACACGAGCAGCGGCGGCGGCGTCGCTCGCGTGCTGTCCCGCCGGTGGTCAGTGGTGGCGGTAACAGCTCTCCCAACGCCCCTCGTCACGCGGCGGACGGAGTCACACGCCAAAGTTTAAAGACCTCGCGCATCCCACGCCACGGAGCCGCATTCCTCCGGCCTCGCCGTCTTTTCTGACCCCGAGAAGGGCCCCGGCGGCGGCGGCGGGTGCGTCGTCGGTGCCTGTGCGAGCCGTGCGGTCCGGTCGTCTGTCGTCCGTGTCTGCTTCCCTCCCGTCCCCGCGTCGCCAGGGGTGAGAATGTGCCGCGCTGCGCGGAGCAGACACTTCTGTCGTGTTCCGCCGGCTGCGCTGGAGCCTGCCGCGCGGCGCGTCGTCCATCTCCAGTTGGGCTGACTTCGTCTCTCTCGTCGCGAGAAGAGAATGACTTCTCGCAGGGAGCGCGGCGGTCCTTGCCGGAATGGCAGCTTCGCCGTGTCCGCCCGGCGGGACCGTGTCCGAGATCCTGGGCCTCGCGCGGCGGCGGCCTTCGCTGCGGATGTGGCATCGCTTGCTCGCTCGCTCGCTCGCTCTGGCCTCGGTTGGGAGCTGAAAACAGATTTCCTCGCCATGGGTCGTCCGCCGTCTCTCAGGGGAAGCACTCGCGTTCGAAGCGGACGTCTGGTCCGTTTCTGCTTCGGGCCTGCGGAGGGCGGCCCCGCACGGGAGCGTACGGCTCACGTTCCTCCGGGACGTTGCGCGTCGACCCGAAGAGGCCGCGCGTGCGCCGGGCTGAGACACCTGCTCCTCCAGGGGGTGGTCCGCGGAGATTTAAAGCAGACGCAGGGCTTCGGGGCGCCCGGGCTTGTGCGTGCGCGTGGGCGGGCGAGCGGCCACCCTCGGACCGGTCGTACTCGGGTCGCGTTTTGAATGCGATCCGTTTTTCTCGTGCGAGGACACGCTTCCCCTTCACCTGCAGGGGCTTCCTCTCCCCGACCTACGTGCTCCCGAAACACGGAGCGCAGCTGCCGCGCCCAGGCCGTTCCCGAAGCGCTCTGCCCCAGGGCCACCTCGGGGGGCGGCCAGGGAGCGCAGGGCACGGGAGGGCCGTCCTCGTGTGGCTCCCCGTGCGAAGCGGCGGTGGCCACCCGCTCCGCCCAGCCTGGGGGCCGTCGAGCCCGCGTGGCGCCGTGAGGTTGAAACGATCGAGACCAAGCGGACTGCGAATCCGCGCGCCAGCCACGGCGGCTGCGTTCCGCGTGCTGGCGAGCACACGCCGGTGGCCGTCACGCGGCGGCCGTTGTGCCGGAGGCGCAGTGTGGAGCCCTCCCGTCCTCGCGCGGGGGCTGGCGGCCGGCGTGTCCTGTGTGCAGCCGCGAGTGACTGGTTTGTGCGTCTGAAGGGATTTGGCTGCCGAGCAGCGGGGCAGGAGCAAGGCCCGGCCCCGAGGGCTCGCCCCGGGCGCCTCGGCCGCTCAGGGAGTGGCACTCGGGAGAGTGGGTCCTTTCCCTGCGCTGTCGCCTGAACGCCCTGTTCCCCCGTCGCGGGCCCGCGCCTCTCAGCAGGTCGTGACCAAGACTGACACGAGCAGATTTGCGTTCGGAAAGGCCACGCTCCCGCCACGCCGCGGGCAGCAGGGTGCAGCGGGACCAGGGTGTGGGCGTGGCCCCGGCTGGCCGGGGGGACGCGGTGGCGGTAGGGAGGGACGCGGCTGGCTCTGGGCTGTGCCGACGCAGCAGACTCGGAAGCACCAGGGTCCAGGGTGTGTGCCCGCGGGGCGGGCGCGGCCGGAGGGCGGTGACCAGGGGTCCTCAGTGTCCTGCGGAGACAACGAAGGAGGTCACGGAGCTGTTTACCAAGACGGGGCGCTGAGGGACGCGCAGGCGAAGGGATGAGACGACGAGCTCCCTGCCCGGTCCCCGGGCTATCGCGGGGAGCTGGCTGCCGGGACGCGTGGATCTTGGCCTCGGTGGTGAGATTGGGACCAAAGACGTGGTCCGCAGCGTCCCTGGCCACACACGCCGCAAGGCCGCCTGCAGCAAGGACGGGGCAGTCCGGCTGGTCAGCCCCTGCCTCAGGACGGGTGGCGCGCGCCGGGCTGGCACTCGGCCCCGGCGGGCCCGGTCGTCCCCACGCTCGCCCGGCTGGGGCGGCGCCGACACCGCACGCACGGGCGCGGGGCAGGCCGGCTGAGGCCGAGCCGCACGGGCCCTCACAGACCTCCCGTGGTTTCTGTGCCGCGATGGGTGGAAGCTTCCTCCCGCGCCAGCCCCCTGGCCGGCCGCCGCGGGAGGCGCCCATGCCCACTGCCGCTCTGCTCTCTCCCCAGGGACTCCGCGCCCGCGTGCTGGAAACCCTGGTCATGCTCATCCTCGTGGCTCTGCTGGTCCTGGGCATCGTGTGGGTGGCCTCGGCGCTCGTGGACAGTGACCCGGCCAGCGCCGAGTCCTTGTACGGTAGGCTGGGCTCGGCCGCCCGGGAACCCGGGCGTGACTCTCGGCATCGCTACCCCTCGCGGTCGTGCGCCCCGCGTTTCAGACGTCTCTCTCCCTCTCTCGGGTTTCGGTTTTTCCATCCCACGGAGGCCTTCCCCCCCACCAGACGGGGTCTCCTGTTTCGGATCCTTTTTACTGTGCGGTTTGGAGGTGGAGCGGTTCGGTAAACCCGACAGGCGGTTCGGCGGGTGGCGCACGGCGCCTCGGGGCGCGGCGTGAGGGAGGCACTGACATCTCCTTCCGTGCGTTCCAGACCTCTGGGAGTTCTACCTGCCCTACCTGTACTCCTGCGTGTCGCTGATGGGCTGTCTGCTGCTGCTCGGTAAGTGCCCGCCGACCTCGTGCTGGCAGGGACGACGAGTCGGAGCGCGACCTGGGAACGAGGGGGCGTTTTCCCGGCGGGGCCCTCGACGGCTGGCAGGTGTGTAACAAGTCGGCCCCGGCTCTTTTACGTTCAGGGTGAACCCTGACAGGCCGCAGCCTGGAAAGCGCGAGGCGCGCGGGCTGTCCCGTGGGGGGCGCGCCCGCACGCGGCCGCCGAGCGTGTGCCGCGGCTGCGGGCTTCTTTCAGTTTGTCTGGCTTCCCCCGAGACGCGCCAGCACGTCTCGGGGGTGTGAGGGCAGACAGGCCTGGTTCCGGGGGCTGAAGACTTCGCTGTCGCCCGGCTCTCTGCTCCGCCGGCGTTTGAGGCGCAGTCTGTCCCTAGCCGCCCCTCTTTAGCGTCGTGGGAGCGCGCGTACCCGTGTTGTGCCCCCGCCGGGGCCTCCCGTGCCCCGAGCCTGCCTCCGGTCCCCGCAGGCTCCTGCAGCACAGCGGGGGTCTCCGTCCGGAGCAGGACTTGCCCACACGGGGGTCTCCGGGTTGGTGGCCCCCGCTCGGCCCGGAGGCGAGCTGACCTGTCGCTGGTCTCCCCGCAGTGTGCACCCCGGTCGGCCTTTCCCGCATGTTCACCGTCACGGGCCAGCTGCTGGTGAAGCCCGCGGTGAGTACCCGCCGCGTTGGCCGTCGGGCAAGGGCGCTTTCGTGGCTTTACGACCCAAATTGCTGTCCTTGTTGTTACTCGTCATCTTTGGAACCCTCGCGAGCTGCAGGGCAGCGTTAGCACGTCTGCGGCGATTCCGGGCGTCTGCCGTGGCGCACGGCACCGTGCGCCAGAGCGGTCTACGCCGCGGCCGCGTTTCTGCAAACCTGTCAGCTCACCGCGTCGCGAGTGAGTCCCACTTTCCCCTGAATCTGGAAGCACCGCGTGTCCACCTTCCCGCGGTTCCCGTTGCTGGTGATGGCTTTGCCCGCGGTCTCCTTGGCCTCCAGCTGTTGTGCCCGCGTTTAGTCGCGTGGAGACACCTCTTAGCTCGACCCAGGGAGCTTGTCGCTTCGGTCACTTCCACGCGTCCCCACGGCCTGCGGGCTCTGCCCGACTCACCCGTTCAAGGCCGTCTGCAGCCTGGCCGCACGGCTCCCATCCTGCGCTCGGAGCGGCCTGCCCGCTTCCCCTTCCCCCGCCCAGGGCCCCTCCCTGCCCCCGCCGGCCGTCGCCTTGTCGCCTCGTCGAGGCCCGGTGCTGGGTCGGCCCCCGGCACCGCCCGCGCAGGAGCCTCGCGCGCTCGGGGCTGGAACTCCTGGGCTCCTGCGCAGCCCCTGCCCCCGTCCGCGTCCCTGGGGAGCGCCTGTTCCGTCGCTGCGACTGCGCTGGGCTTACCTGCCGAGCGGTGCGTCAGGTAAAAAAGCGAGGAGGTGGCATGATGGGTCCTTCGGGCGGGTCCTTGCCGAGTCATGAAGGTTTCCCCTGTAGAGGACGAACGTCTTCCTCTGTTTAAAAACGAGACGGGACCGCGCCTCCTAGCTGGGCGCGCGCTCACACGCGGCGTGCGTGCCGCCGGGCCTGAAAGCCCGCGTCCTCTTCAGCGGGTTTTCCGACGCCGCACGCACTTGGCTTCTTCCCAGCTCTGTTGTCCTCTTTCCCGCTGTCGTCTCTGTTTCCTCCGCTCCTGCCCCTACACACAGGCGGCGGGTTACAGTTCTGCCCTTGGTCCGAAGCGGTGCTTTCCGCTCTCGCCGCCTTTGTCACGTCTGGCGTCTGATTCGGGGACACAGACACAGTGGCAGCTCCGGCCCCCACGGAGCTGGAGGCTCAGCCCACGTCGGGCCGCCCGCTGCCTCGCCTCCTCCCTGCGCCGGGTCCTCCCCCGCGCTCGTCGGCTGTGCGCGGCTGCCCCGGGAGTGGGCTTTGCCCCTCTTCCTGCTGCTTTCGGTCCCAGGGCCATTACGGAGCCGAGCCTGTGCTGCGCGCCGGCCGTCGTGCCGTGTCCCCCGCACGTACCTTCCTTTGAGCCCGGTGACAGGGCCGCAGGTTCGCTGGGGGCGTCCCGTGTTCTGGCCGGTGGTCCCAGCGTCCGCGCCCGCCAGAAGGGCCCGCGGAGTCGCCCGCCTCGCTGCCCCGTGCAGTGTTCCTCCCACCTGGTTTGGGCCTGGGTCCCGCCCCTGGTGCGACGCCTGCCCTTTTGGTAAACGGAGCCGTCGGCCGAGATGCCAGCCCCGGCCCTGGGCGCCAGAGCCTTCCCCGGCTAGAAGCCGGGAGTCTGTGTTTCTCCGTTTCTGTCACATTTTAGCTTCTGCTGTGACACTTACTTGAATTGTCTCAGTGTGTTCGAAGCCGCCGTGTGTCTTGGGGACAGTCCACTGTCCGCCGTCTGAGGTCGGGGCTGTGTGTGACGGGTGTTTAGGTCCCCACCGTCCCAGGGCGGGGAGGGGCAGGGGCGTGGAAGGCAGGTGGCTCCTCCGCGTCAGGCCTTCATTTCTCGGCTCGTGACAAGGTGGGGTGACGACAGCCTGCTTTGTGTAGGGCTGTCGCACCGTCGGGGGGACGCGTGCGAACACCGACACCCACGCTGCTCGTTGGCACACACCGGGGTGGCGAGCGTTGCTGGCGGCTCGCACGGTGAGCGGGAACCCGTGCCTGCGGGGTGGGCCTGGAGAAAAGGGGAAACTGCCACGGGGTCCTCGGGAGCGCGAGGACGCGGGGGAGAATAAGTTGGCATCGTGGCCCCCGGAGACAGAGCCCAGCCCCCTCCCCGCCCCGCCCGTGCTTTCGGGGTCAGTGCCCCCGCCCCCCCCGTTCCTAACTGCCCAGGACTCGCCCCCTCTCCCCGCCCCGGCCTGACGTGTAGGTTCGTTGTCATTCGGTTTGTCGTCTGGTCGTGTCGTCAGCCAGGCCGCGGGGAGCGGCAGTGCTTTCCGAAAGGCCGGGGTCACGGGGCTTTTAAAATCCGGGGACCTGCGCACCCGGCAGGGACGGTGTGGTTCGAGGCTCCTTCCTGCTCAGGCACGTCCCGAAGCGCTCTGACCTGATTTGTGAATCGGGCGTGGGAGCCTTTTACTTTAGAGTCGTGTGGTCTGCGTGGTCGCCTGGCCCCAGCGGCCCCGCGTGCTCCTGAGCTCAGTTCTGCATCCGACGCTTCCGTCTTTACGTCTAGATTCTGGAAGACCTGGACGAGCAGATCTACATCGTCACCCTGGAGGAGGAAGCGCTCCAGAGACGGCTGATGGGTGCGTACGTGGTAGCGAGTCAGAGCTGCCGCACGGCCCGGGCCGCCCGCAGGCGTGCCGTCCCCTGCGACGGGGCCCGACGCACCGCGCCTCGGCTGAGCAGGCGACACAGGCGCAGCGGGCCGGTGCGGGCTGTCGTCGCCGCCGTGGGAGCGAGGAGGGAAGGAGAAGCGGCACGGGTGGTGGGTGGCCCGGGAGACGCAGCCGCACGGACAGTGTCCAGGCCTGTCCCCGGGACCGGCGGGCGGCGGGCTGCGGGGCCGGGCGCACGGGGTCACGAGGAGGCGCGGACACGGTGACTCCCCCGTCGACGAGCCGCGCCGCACGCGCTCCCTGAGGCGCAGCCGCACAGAGCCCCGGGACGGTGACCGGGAGGCCACCCTTCGTCCTTCCTGCCCAGGTGACGCGGCACGGGTGTCGTGAGCACGCGCGGGTGTCGGGGGAGCGCGGCGGCTCCGATCGGAACAATCAGCCTCCGTGCGCGCGCGTGTGGGTGCGTGTGCGTGCGTGCGGCCTGGGGCTGCACGTGCCGTCACGGGTGGGGACTCTTGTTTGTCGTTCAAGGTCAAAGCCTTCGCAGCTCCTAAGTCAGAAACGCCGCAGCCTTTGGACTCACGGCGTGACTGGGTTTCGGCGGCGCCGTTCTCGTCCTCGCGCGAAGCGGTCGCGTGTCGCCTAGGGTAGCGCCTTCTCTCCCGCTTGGGTCTCAGCTCGCCTTAGAGCTGCGTGCGCCGAAGCCTCCGTGAGCTCCTCGCTGCCAGGGGTGCGGAGGAGGGTGCCCTTGCTTCGCCTTGCCGCGTCGGGCAGCGCCGCAGCGCTCGGAAAAGCGAAGGATTTTAAGCAGCCACGTCAGCCTGTCCTGAACGGACCCCGGGTGACCTGCTAGAAGCGCTTCGTCCTCTCCAGCCCTCGCGTCCCGTTCCTCCCGACCGAGTTGAGTGCGCCAGGCCGCGTCACGAGGGTTTCCGGGTTCAGGGTGGCCGGGGTGGGGGGCGGCGCCCTGCGGAGGCACTCCCCAGCGTCGCCGATCTGGTCGTCGCCCATCGGGCGTCGTACGATGGGGGGAGCTCGCGTCAGGCTGTCCCTCGCGACCTTCGCCGCACGGCCGTGGCGGCCCCGGGGTCTTCGGCGTTCCTGTCACTGCTGGCGGCCTCCCTGACGTGCGGATACCTCAGGTTTGTGGGGCCTAGACGGGCCGCAGGTGGCCGGGTGTCGGCTCCCATCAGGAGCGCCCGTGGCAGCCGTCGGCGACGCTGGACGCCGCCGCCTTCGGTGAATCTGTGGCAGGGGGAAGGGGTCAGCAGGTCCTGACTCTGAGCGGCCAGAAGAGGACGTCGGCTCTCCCAGCGCTAACTGAAGGGCTTCTTCCCAGCACGTGGCCAGCATCGGGCCCAGCGTTTGAGGCGTGGGAGGGACCCTGAGGCAGTTCACTCAGCTTTTCAGCCGCACACTCACTCCCGAGACAGCGAAGTGTGACCCAGGCAGGGCCCTTGTCGCGGGGGGAACGACCGACCGAAGGGGTGTGAGCTGGTCCCGTCGCTGCGCGCGGGCTGCCCTGGGATGAAGCCTGTGGACCACTGTGGAGTCTGCGCGTGGGCGCGCTCGCCCCGCGTGCGGTCGGAGCCCGTTAGCAGCCGACGGATTCCCTGCGCACGAGCTGCTCGTCAGCCCGCACCCGTGTAGGGGCCGCGCTCCCGAGGGCGGCGCGTGCGCACGCCGGGTTTCAGACGTGACTTCACTGTTTGCTCCGTTTCTCTGGCGCGGCAACCCGTGGTTCACCTCGCAGGCCGCGGCCTCGAATTTTAAGCATCTTTCAGCCGACGGCACCGGCCTTCCCAGGCGGTCTCCCTGCTGAGCCTCCGGGGTCGGATGGGGTCGGGCGCGTTCGGGGCGGCGTGGCCTAGCCCGAAGCGTAGAACTGACCCCAGTCCGAGACCTACCAGTCGGGCGCGTTAGCGCAGGGAAACCGCACTGCTCTCGCGCAGCTCACGCGGGTTCCTGAAGCTGCTCGTTTCGTAGCCTCGCCTGCCCGCCCGCTCGCTCGCAGCCGCGTCTGGGGAACCAGCGAGCGTGCTTAGTCGGGTCGGTCCTCAGGTCTCACGCCAGGGGGTTCCGGACTCGGCCGCGTGCCTGTGGCCACGGCAGAGGCCGGTGCGCCCTGTTACCGTAACGGGCGTCGGCAGCGCAGGTGGAATGGGCAGAGCCCGGGTCTGCCTCCTCTACGCGGGGCGGCGGCGTTCGCCCGCACTGGGCGGGCCGTCGAGGCGCGGCCGGCCCGCTCTGGCGTCCCGGCTCCCGGGAGTCCGCCTGACCGGCAGGGCTCTGCGCGGCGCAGGCCTCGGTGCTGGCCTTCGGGGTGGGGACTGCCCACCCTGCAGGTTGTTGGCGTCTTGGGCTGTCACAGCGAAAGGATGGCCTAAGCGGTTGGGAATACTTAGGGGCGCGTGAGCGGCCTCGCGTCCCTGGCGCCGGAGACCGCGCTGGTCGCTTTCGAGGACGGTCAGAATTTCACGGGGTTGCTGCTCAGGTGACCGAGGTCCCGATCCACTTTCTTTTCTTGGGGGAGGGGGTCATGCCCTAAATCGGAAAGTGAACGGGAACGTGACCCGTCGCGGGGGTGTCGGTTCCCCCGTGGGTTCATCACGGGGATGGGCTCGTGCGCTGGATCGTCTCGGGGCTGTCGCGTGGCTTCACGGTTCGGACGCTCGTGTACGTGCCGAGTCGGAGACCGCGTTGTCTAAGGGCGCACAGCGCCAAGTGCTCCGGGCTTAGTCACCGGCCGCTGCCCTTGGCCGCCCGGACGTCCGTCTGCCGGGGCCGCTGGTGCGTTGGGAGGAGGGTGAGGACGGCGTGGCCGTGGGGGGGGCTGGGCTCGGGGCAGGTCTCATCTCGGAAGCAAGCCCTGCAGGGTCGCTCCGGCGCTGCAGCTTCAGAGTCGGCCGGGAAGACTTGCCGCCGGCTGTTGGTCTTCCTGGATCCGAGAGACGGGTGGGGCAGGATCAAAACTGCGAGCGTGATCAAAGTGATTGGCTCCGAAGCTGCTCCCGCTGAAGCGAGGAGATGAAAGGTGCCGTTTTTATTGCTCGCTCGTCACGGCGCAATTCCGCGCTAATTGCTGCTGAACTGCCAGTCACCTGGGGGAAGGCGAACAGACGGGCTCACCTTCCCTTTGAGGCCGCGAGGCTTCTGCCGAGGCGGGGAGCAAAACAGAGCGAGACCGTTAAATTGACCTTAAATGAGCTGCCTGTGGTTTTCGCGGAGAATCCCCTTTTCTTTCTCGTGGCTAGTCCGAACAGGTCCGGCCTGCCGACTCGCCTCGCCGGCGAGACGTGCCGCCAGTGACCACGCCGGCTTCGGCTTCGGCTTCGGCAGAGTTTGGGGATTTTGTTGGTGCGGCTGAGAGTCGCGTGACGTTCCAGGGCTTGTTCGTGTGCAGGTGCGGGGCGGCCTCCGGCCCTGCGCAGGGGAGGACCTGCTCGACAGGGAGGCCCTCCGCCCGCGCCGGGGACGGTGCACGACGCCTCCGAGGACGGCGAGAGCGCGCCCTCGATCCGTGTGCCTTCTGTGTGCCCGGCATCGTGTGGCCCGGGGCGCACCCGCGGCCGCGCTGGTTACTCACTCGTTTCTAAACGGCGCCTGGGTTGGTCCCCACGTTGGCGTTGAGCTGTGCAGGCGCCACACGCACGGAGCGGGCATCGTGTCTTTCAGATTGGCCCCGAGGACGCCTGTGTCCTGACACCCGTCCGTCCCCTTTCACACTCCGGACGCCCGTCAGGTGGTGCTCTGTGGCCCTGAACCGTTTGCCGAGCGTAACGGACGAGCGTGGGACGGGGCGCCGTCCGGAACCGCGTCTGCAGTCAGTCAGCCCCAGAGGGCGACAGCACGCGGCTGGTGGGGACGGGATCAGGCCGAGCGGGCCGTGTCCACGGCCGTCACTCTAGGGCCACGTGGCGACCGGGCGGCGCTGTGCCGTCCTGCTTAGACCTTGCCCCGTGGAGGTGGCCCCCGGTGCTGTAACTCAGCCGCGCCCCGTTACTTCGGCTGCCAGGAGCTCTCATCGAAGTTCGTGGGCAAAATCCCGTAGTTTTGGGAACCTTCTGTCTGAGTGTCCCGTGTCGGCGAGAAAAACGGTGAGCCTCGTGCGTCCTGGCAGTCACGCGTGACACCCCAGGGCGTCGGGGCCTGGGTCCTGCAGAGGAGAGGGTGCTGGCGCTCTGTCTCCGGGCAGGGCCGAGTGGGCAGGAGGGGCGGAGGGCGGCGGCCACTTCCCCAGCGGCCTGGCTGGGCCCGGGGGCCTCGGAACCCTCGTTGGCGTGCGCCCAGCTCCTCGCGTGCGGGTCCGGCCCCTCCGTCCTGTGCCCCGCCTGGAGGAGGGGGTCCTGCCTGTGCCCGAGGGGCCTCCCAGCCCTGCGTCTGCTTCCTCCCTGTCAGTCCATCCTGGTCCTCGGGGACAGACACCGCTGGGCCCTGCAGGTGCTTTGTCCCCGACTGCGGGGCTGCCGGAGCTGACCAGGTGTGCAGGGCGCAGCAGCGGCGCCTACAGAGGAGCCACCCCTCACTCAGGGCTGAGGGGCAGAGGCTGGGATGAGGACGGACAAGCGAGGAGGCGTACTTCGCCCCCGAAGTGCTACAGGCTCGTGAGGACATAGAGCGGGAAGAGGGCCGACTGCGTCGCGGCGGAGGGACTTCGGCGTCAGCACACAGTCCGTGAGACGGCACAGAGGTCGCCAGGGGTCCCGAGTCCTGACCCCAGGGCTGTCCGCGCGCCCCTTGTGTGGCACGAGGGGCTTCGCAGGGCGACTCGCGAAGGGTCCGGCTTATCCTGGATGGCCTGGTGGGCCCGGGGTCATCGCGGCATTGCCGTTCGTGGGGGGACGCGGCGGTGGCAGCAGAAGGCGGAGCGACCCGAGGAAGGGACGGTGGACCAAGGAGTGCCACCCGCTCTGGGGGCTGGGGGCAGGGGCACGGCCCGCTGACTCCGCGATCCAGACTCGGCTCGTCCCTCCAAGACACACGGTGAAAGCCGCACGTGAGATAACCGTGCGCGTGCGCGTGCGCGTGGGCGCGAGGGTGTGGGGGCGCCGGGCAGGCCGTCGGCCGCCGCTGCCCCAGGAAGGGGCGAGGGGGCACTTGGGTTCCTTTTACTTTCTGCAAAAAGCACCTGGCACTTTTGTCGTCAATAAAACACAGCCCAGTGAGGATTTCGCCGGAGCAGTGACCTTCCCCGGAAGCACGTGGCGCTCAGGGAGCGGGGACTCGGCGTTGTAGCGGTCGGAGGGTGGCCGTCGCGGCAGCGCGTGTCCCTTCCCGGCGACCAGGGCGAGCCGTCCGTGCTTTCGTTACGGTCGGGGCTGCCGGGCCGGTTCCCTTCGGGCTCCTGGTGTCGCACCCCTAAGGCGGCCTTGCCTCCCGCAGGACTGTCGTCCTCGTCGTCCTCGTCGTCCTCGTCGTCCTCGTCCTCGTCGTCGGCGGAGCACGGCGCCCTGGAGCTGCAGCGGGAACTCGAAAGCGTGAAGACTCTGAAGACAAAACTGGGTACCGTCGTCTGAACGTGTTTGCAGTTCCGCGCCCCTCGGGTCACGTGACGGGCTTCCCACCCGTCCCGAGCCATTGACGCGGACCTCGAAGGGGAGGTGGCGCCCGCCAGGCCGCCTCGCCCCCTTCCCTCTCCTCTGTGGCCGTGGCCTGGCAGGTGCTCCCCGGGAGCCCCAGACCCCGGGGCTTCAGCGTCGTTTTCTGCCGCCGCCCGGCCTGCGCCTGCTTCCCCAGCCGCGGGGACAGCGGCCCCGTGTCCGTGGCCACGGCCGCGTGTCCTGCCAGCTCCATCCGTCTCTCCCGGGCGGCGGCGTGGCGGGAGGAGGGAGCCCCAGCCCGCGGCAGGCCGGGGCCTCGTCTGTGGGGTGTCGGGCCGGGGGGGTGCTCGCCGTGCGCCCTCCAGTCCCCACCTCTGCATCCCGGTGACTCCGCACCGCAGGCGGACGTGTCCGTGGTGCCGGGGTTCAGGTCCCCGGCGGGCGGAATGCCTGCGTGGCGCTGACCTGCAGGCGGCACAGGACCGGCCTGCTTCACGCTGCACGTGGACTCGGGGGCTTAGAGCTGGGGCGGTGCTGAGGGGTGACAGTGCGGACCCGGGGGGCTTCCGGCCGCGGCCGCAGTCCTGTCGTGTCGCTCCCCTCACCGCAGAGCGGCGGAAGACGGCCTCGGCGTGGGAGCGGAACCTGGCGTACCCCGCGGTCATGGTGCTCCTCCTCTTCGAGACGGTAAGGCCCTGCTTGCCTCGCGATGCCGAGCGGACCAGGCCGTCTCCCCGCGAGTGTGCGCGGACGGTCGGGTGGGGTTGGAGCCTGGAGCCCCGGCGGGCGGCGCGGCGGCTGCGTGCCCGTCGTCCGCTCGGGCCTGACGCCGTTTCCTGGTGGCAGTCCATCTCCGTCCTGCTGGTGGCTTGCAACATCCTCTGCCTGCTGGTGGACGAGACGGCGATGCCGAAGGGGCCGAGGGTAAGGCACCGCGTGTGCGGGCGGCCCGCTTCGGCGCAAGGGCCCCCGCGCGCGCCGCTTGCCCCACGCCGCTTTGGCTCGGCGGGGCCCGGGGTCGGGAACCCGCTTCCTTTCGTCCCGTGGGTCCGTGCGCCTTCGCTTCCCCGGAGCCTGTCGTCTCTCCCGGGCGAGGGGACCCCGTCCCCTCCGCCGGGCCCTTGGTTCAGACCCCTCCCCCTCCGAGCTCCCTCTCTTGGAGACGGGCGCCTCCCGGGCACGCTTCGTGTCGCGGTGTGTTCGCGGCCGGCGGCGTCTCAGGCGTTGGCTCCCAACGGCCAGCGTGCCGGGCGTGTGGGCGGGGCGCCCGGCCCCGCCGCCATCGCTGAGCGTTCTCTCAGCCCCGCTGTCCCTTCCTCGCAAGGCGGACAGAGCTGACGGGTCCCCTGTCCTCACCCCACCCGTCCGTGGGCCTCCTCCCAGACGAGAACGGCTGTGAAGTGCACGTGCCTCTCACCGCGCTTCCTTCGCGCGCTGCGCCCTCAGTCACCCCGCGCTTCTGCTCGCGGTCACTGCGCCGGCAGGAAGGCGGCCGTCCCCGTTCGGACGTCCCCTCGCTCAGGCAGCTTTGAAGATGCGCTGCCCCTTCGGTGGGGAACAGCCGCTTGCCCGTCGGCCTTCGTGAACGCCACCTTCCCGTCTGTCCGTCCGTCCGTGCACGTCCGGGGAAGGCGGTTTCGAGAGCGGACGCAGCGTTCGGGGAGGGGTCTGCGGCAGCACAGCGCACAGATCCGGTTCCACGGGTTAAATCTCTTAACGAGAGCACTCGGGGCAGGAGACTTCGGGGGGTGGGGGGCGCGTCTTCTCTCCTCCGCGCCTCGCCTGCTTCGACACCCTGACCGTGAAGGTTTAGTGTGCCGCCCCGGGGTCGGGCGACCGCATGCCGTTCCTGTCGTCCTGCCGGCGTTTCAGACCCTCTTCCGAGGGTGCTCGGGGCTCACGGCGCAGCCGCGTCGCCGGGTGAGGGACTCCGATCTGAGACCCATCGGAAGCGCTTTGTGCCTTTGGGAGCCGTTCACGTGGCTGGGTTCGCGGGTGACCTGGGCAGCATCCCCTTCCGCCGTCCTTCGGAAGTCCGGACGTCACCCCTGGTTCCAGCCCCCGGGTCTGAAGCGCCGGGCCCGGGGGAGCCCCGCCTGACGGGGCCGCTGAACTCTGAGCAGTGTTTGTCCCCCGCAGGGCCCGGGCATCGGAAGCGCCTCGCTCTCCGCCTTCGGGTTTGTGGGAGCCGCACTCGAGATCGTTCTGATTTTGTATCCTTTCTCCGGCCGCCCGCTCTGCCTGCTAACGAGCTGTCTGCCTCCCTTCCTGCGGCCCGGCAGTTCGCATTCTTCCCCAGGCTCTCCAAGTGGCCCTCGCTTTGTTCCGCTTCCTTTGGGCCTGAGGGCGTGGGGGCCCCGGGGGCTTGGGGACACGGGCACTCCGGGGAGGGTTTCCTTGACCCTCACAGCTACCTCATGGCGTCCTCCGTCGTCGGCTTCTACAGCCTCCGGTGTTTCGGGGACTTTGTTCCCAGGAAGGATGACACGACCATGACAAAGGTAAGGGCCGGGACAGACCCCGGCTGCGCCGTCCGGCCGCGGCCCCGACGGCCATCCGCGTCTGCAGTCGCGTAAACAGGGCGCCCAGCCAGCGGGGCAGGGCCGTGCGGGCTCGCCTTGGACGGCGGCCATTCTCTCGTCAATGCCCGGCCGGGAGCTCGTTAGCCGCCCAGAGGCCGCTGAAAGGGCCCTTTCTCCTCCGAAGAGGACGTGCGGCTAATGAGGAGCCGGGATTGTGCTCGCTGTCCCTCGGGGAGCGCGTCTGAACCCCGAGGGACCGGGCTGCTCCGAGGAGGAGAGCAGCGTTCCTCACGTTCGCAGAACTAGGGCCGGACGGAAGACGGCTTTTCGGACCTGCTGTCGTCGAGGCGACGTGACTGCGCAGCGTGGCCTCGGCCCTGCAGCGGCAGAGGCCGTCATCCCGCGTGGGGGCGGCAGCTCCGCCGAGCCGGCCCGCGGGCCGGCCCCCTTCCTCTCCGTGAGACCCTCGCCCTCGCCGTCCTGTCTTCCCAGACGGCGCCGCGTCCGTGTCTGTCCCTCCGCCGGTCCGAGACGCCGCGCGCTGGGTGGGGTGGCCGTGCAGCGAGCCTGCTGTCCGCTCCTCAGGGCTCACGGGGGAGCCCGCGCGGGACGCGTCGCAGGCGGGCGACGGGGCCGGCTGTGGCGCTTCTGGCCGTTTGGGAGCAAATCTCAGAATAAAGACTTAAACGCGCTCGACGGGGACCTGGTGCGCCTCTCGAGCAGTCGCTCTAGAAACGGGCCGAAGCGCTGAACGGCGTGTCGGTTCCCTTTGACTCACACAGGACGGCTGTCCGTCCGGTGGGCCAGGCGCCTCCGCCCTGTGCCGGGGCCGGGCGCCGCGGCCGGAGCTGTCTGTGGGTGGCCGGAGGGCGGAGCGCGCGCGTCGCCCGGCCCGCCGCGCGGCCGCCCAGCGCCCTGTGCTCTCTCCTCGCAGATCATCGGCAACTGCGTGTCCCTCCTGGTCCTGAGCTCCGCGCTGCCCGTGATGTCCCGGACTCTGGGTAGGCGAGGCGGCGTCGCGCTCGGGTCCCGGGCCCCGCACACCTGTGTCCTGGCCCTTTCCCCTCCGCTTCCGAGAGCTCGCCCCATGCAGCGTCGCCCCCCGCCCCCGCGCCCTTTTCCCCTTCCGCTCCTGTTCCCGTGCGTCCGTGGCCCCGCACCCCGCAGGTGCTTGTGCGTTTAAAGTCGTCTTGAGACACGGGTCTCCTTTGACCGGGAGCTCTTCCTCCCACCGACCCGCCAGGCTTGTGAGGCCTCCAACGAGGAAGCCGCGATTGGAAGCGTGTGTCACCGGGGGAGACCACGAGATCGGGTTTCCCAGCGTTTCGGTTGCGAGGCGCTCGCGCTTTGTTAGAGCGAAGCCCTTTGCCTCTGGCGCGGGCCGGGCGAGCGCGCCCTCGTGGGGCCTCCTCATCCTCCACGAGGCGCCCGGGTCCCGGGCCCGCGTCCGCGCAGGCGGTTCTGTTCCCTTTTCTGGGCGTCGGTTTTGACGTCAGAGTCCACAGGTGACCGGACAGCCCCGTCTCCCAACCCCGGCCCCTGGGAACAGACAGACCTCACCCGTGGCCTGAGCTGCCCTGTCCGGGTTTCCTGTGGCCGCCGCCGTTCACTCAGGACGCGGGGCCGCCCGGGAAGCCGGCCGGGCCGAGGGGCCGAGCGCTCCGCTCAGCTTCGCGGTGGTGGAGGAGCCCGCGTTCTCACCGAAGGCGGAGTCCCAGGTGGACGCGCAGGGGCCGCTCTCCCACCGACGAGCGCGGAGCCTGGCGCTTGCTTCTTCCTTCTGCGCCTGCTGCGTGGGGCCCGTCAGGGTTCCGACAGCTGCTCACGCTGGGCTGGTCCCGGGGATGCCGGAAACGGGCACGCCGGTGGCCGGGCTTCAGGGGATGTCGCCGCGCGCGCTACGGCAGCCGCTCGGCCCTCGCCGGCGTCCTGCAGCCACCCCGGTCCCGTCCTTCACGGAGCGCACCCGCTGTCCTGCGTTGCTCCCCTACCCCGGGCCGGTTTGACGGCGGAAACCGCGTGCTGTGTGTAGTTTTCAGCACAAAGAAAACAAATTAATGGCGAGATTTGCTTTTTGAAGATCAACACGTTGAATTCCTGCGTGGTTTGCCATAGAGATGGAGAGAAAGGAGAGAAAGGAAGACGGAACAATTAGCGCGCAGCTGACAAATGCCTGGCCCAGCTGTCCAAACAGGATTAACGGGCTGCATTAGGGACAGTGAGTCACGGGCCGCTCCGCAGAGCAGCCACACGCCCCGCATTACACGTTCTGCCCGGCGGCCCTGAATAGATGAAAAGGGATAAGCACGTAAACAGATTCACGGCGGCCTCTCCCGCAGTCAGGCGAGCTCACTGCGAGGCTGAAAGGGCGCCCGCGCCCTGTGCTGGGAAATGCAAACGAGCGGGCTGCTTCGCCATCCCCCGTTAACCCTTTAGGGCCGCGGCTGCGGTTTCAGGTCGCGAAAGCTCAGAGACGCGTCCCGGGCGTCGTCCCGCTGTGTAGCGGGACTGATTTCCTCGCCGCACAGCCCGGGACGAGGACGGGGCCGTGTTTGCCGGCCGAACGCCGGCCTGTGGGAGTTTGCACTCTCGAGGGCACCCCGACCCTCGGGCGCGCGCCTGCCCGGGAGTGCGGCCGGCAGCGTCCCCGCCACGTACAGCCGGGTGGGGAGCGGAGCAGCGGGGAGAGCACGTGGGGTCCCGCGTCCGAACCAGCGTGGGGTGCGTGAGGGTCTGCTTGTTTGAAATCCGCCCACGGCTCTCGCTTC
This sequence comes from Cynopterus sphinx, assembly GCA_030015415.1. Lineage (NCBI taxonomy): Eukaryota > Metazoa > Chordata > Mammalia > Chiroptera > Pteropodidae > Cynopterus > Cynopterus sphinx. The sequence continues at coordinate 638,162 of CM057393.1, forward strand.
GGCCGCGCGGTCGCTGCGGGGCCCTCGGGCGTCGCTCCCCGTGTCTGAGTGCGGGAGGTCTCGTGCGAGGTGGAAAGGCACCGTCAGGCGGTGCTGTGAGCGCGGCCCCGGCCCCGGAGGTGCCCAGCGGTCAGCTCAGGTGAGCGTTTGGGCGTTCGAAGGAGACGCACGGCCTGAGCTTGAGGCTTCCGCTCAGACTCTTTAAAGCCCTGGCGAGGCGGTGCCGCCGCCCGCCTGGCCTCCGTTTTGGAGCGTGCGTGCGGCGCTTGGGGGGATTCTGTGTTTTTAGCGAACAAGTTGCTGTTCGGTCTGACAGACCCCGGCGGCGGTCAGAGGAGCTGGGAGGCGGGCGCGGAGGAAATAGGGCGGGACCAAGCTCACGAGGGCCGGACAGGCCCGGACCTCTCCGTGGGGCCGTGGCCGGCGTGAGCCGTGCACCCTGCGGGGCAGGTTCCGTCCGGCCGCCGGGCCTGGCGTCCCGCGGCTGCACTGGGAGCCTCTCCCGGAGGGACGCTTCCCCAGGTGCGGCCCGGGCGCACTGCTACGGGCGATCGCGCAGTCGCTTTCCGTCTGGAGTCTTCTGGGACCCCGCGGCGTGCGCGGCCCCGGCGCGGCTTTCTGAGACGACGAGGTCTGTGACAGGAAGACAAAACCCCTTTCACACAGGTCGGTCCCCGCTCAGGGTCCTCGCGCATTCCTCGCCTCGCGTCTTCGCAGGAGACAAAGTGGATTACCCTCTTTTGTTCCCGACGGGGCCCCGTGTGGAGTGCTCTTCCCCCGAGAGCGCTTTCTCGGCTCTCGCCGCCGCGCCCCGTGCTCGCGGGCCTCTCCCCCGGGGCTCACGGCAAACAAAAGGAGACGGCGGGTGGGGACGGCGAGTGTGGGGCGTCTCTCCGGCTGTGACTTTGGTGCCGACACAGTCCCCCCCGTCCCGCGTGTGACTCCATCCGGTCGCCGCGGGGTGCTGATCCGCGTGGTTCCACGTCTGAGCGGTCCGTGTCGCTCGCTCGGACTTTAACGGGGAGAAGGTGTTCTGGGGCAAACGCCCAGGCGTGCGCAGAGGGCGGGTGCTCAGCCCCGCGTCCGCTCCAGTTTGTCAGGAAACCCTTCCCGCGTGAAAGCGATTCCCGCTAGGGGCGTTGGCCGGGGAGCCGCAGACGCAGTCAGGACGCGACGACGAACACGTCACGGACACCAGGTCGCAAGCCCCGGGAGGGGCCCGACCGGCGCCGAGGCGCAGACCCCCGACCTGGCCGAGCACGCGCTCGGCCCGAGGCCCCGAGCGGGCCACCTGGCCCCTGCCGGCCGGCGGCCAGGGCGGTGGCGAGAGAGACGCCCGGGGCGGCTGGCGCCCTGTGGGAAGGGCTGACGTTCACCGTCCCCTGGCGGTGGCCGCGGGTTTCGCGCGTGCGTCCCGGGAGACGCCGCCTGTGCCAGGTTGAGGAGATTCCCCTCTTCCCTGCTTTGCTGGGTCGTTCTGTAAATCCGGGACGGACGCCGGATCTCGGCGGACGCCCGCCCTGCGTTTCCCGACGTGGCCAGGCGGCGTTCGTTCTGTTCTGTCCACGCGCGGGACCGCGCTGCGCCGTTCTCGAAGGTTCAGCCCGTCCGCGCTCCGGGTGGACCCCGCTGCCAGGCGTAGCGCCCCCTTGTCCACAGCGCTAGGTCCACTTCGACGAGGTCTCTCCTCGTTAAGCCTCGCTCCGGCTCTGATTCGTGGGCCACGCGACCTCGGGGCGGTGCCCCGGAGCGCCGCCTCCTCCTCCGTTTTCCGGGTTCGTGTCCCCCCCGGCCTCACAGGCTGGAACCTGATCCCCAGGGGACGGAGTCAGGGCTCGGGCCTTCGGGAGGGCCTGGGCCCCGCGGGGCGTGGGGACTCAGATGGGACGCGCGCTCTTGAGGAGGCCCCGGGGAGCCCGTCGCCCGCCGCGCCCGTGCGGTTGCGGTGACGGCAGCGTCGGTGACCCGGGAGCGCGCGCGCGACGAGTCGTCACATTCCTGACGTCCCGGCCCCCGGGGAAGCGGGTCCCGGTGTCGTCTTCCCGTCCTCTGTGGCCAGAACTCACGCGGCCCGCGCCGCTCAGTCCCCCGCGAGAAACGCCCGCAGGGCGCGGCCTCCCAGTGCCGCCCCCGGCCCACGGAGTCGCAGTGGGCGCTGGCCCCGGCTGGCCCCGGGCGGGCGCCGGCTCGCGGAGCGCAGCGGTGCAGCGGCTTTTGTAAATGAGAAAACTTTCTAGAAACGCGTGCGGTGGAGTCACGCGACGTAAGTGCGGGGAGTGGCCGCCCCGCGGGTCCCAGAGATCCGGTTCGGGGTCACGAAAGGAGTCACCACCCCCCTTGGTGGTGGTTCCGTCCCACGTGCCGCGCACACGCAGGCAGGGCCCTGGGCGCTGGGGTCGCAGCGGCGGGTGAGACGCCTGCGACCTCCGGGAGCCGGAGTCCCCGCGGGCGGAAGGTCCCCGAGACGCGAGGGGCCGCGCCCCACGAGGCAGCTCCGGCCCGCGCCCTGCCGGCCGAGGCGGGGAGGCCACGCGTCCGGCCGGGTCGCACTCCGTGTCGCGACGCGTCGGACGGGCGCGCCGCCCGCTTCCTCAGGCCGCTCTGCTCGTCCCCAGGCATCACGCGCTTCGACCTCCTGGGGGACTTCGGCAGCGGCGACTGGCTGGGCAACTTCCACATCGTCCTGGCCTACAACCTGCTGTTCGCCGTCGCCACCACCCTGTGCCTGGTGCGCACGCTCACCTCCGCCGTCCGGCAGGAGCTGCTCAAGGCCCTAGGTAACCGCGCGTCCCGGCCCCCTCAGCGCCCCGGGCCGGCAGCCCCGGCGCCCTGCGGCGGGCGTGGGGGGGCGACGCCTTGTCCTGCTTCCCGGTCAAGGGCCGTTCGAGGCCCGGGCTCTGCCGGCTCGGGCTGGCCCAGCACATGCAGGCCGCGCCACGGCGGTTCGGGGTGGACGCGAGGGGTGTGCCCGGCCCCGCCGTGGCTCCGCAGCGACGCTTCGCGAGCCGCCCCCCCGCCCCGCCCCCGCTCCTCACCGCGCCCCCCCCCCCCCGCAGGGCTGCACAAGCTGCACTCGTCAAACGCGCCGAGGGACGCGGACGCGAGCAGGCCTGCCGCCAACGGGCACCAGAAGGCCCTGTGAGGCCGCGCTCGGCCCGCTGGGGTCCCTGTCCTCGCGACCCCGAGACCGCGGCTCTCGCCGGCCCTTTTCCTGTGGGACGGCCCCTGCAGCCCCGCCACACACAGGCCCCCCCGCGCCCGACGCAGACGCCCACGGGCTCGGCGCCCTTGGTGCGGGGGCGAGGCCCGCCCACGTCCCTGCGGGGTCCAGCTGCCACGTCCAGGTGGCGGTGTCCACCGCCTCACAGAGGGCACGGCCGCGCAGGCTGGCGGCCGGTCCAGGGCGATGCTGCTGGTGGCGCCTCGAGGGACGGGACCAGCCGCCCACCCCGAGCCACGCTGGGGCGCCCCCGGGACCGCTGCGCCGGGCTGCGGTGGGAGCGCCCTGTCACTGGGCCCCGCGGGCTCGTGGTGCGACGCCTGCCACCGCCGGGAGCCCAGGAGCCCGCGCTGAGATGCCGCAGCGCCACCTCCGCCGCACGGGCCGCGTGCGCACCCGGTTTCCAGCCTTTTCTCACGACCTCGTAGCTGCCCGTGCTCCCGTGTCCACCACGAGGCTCCGCGCGCCCGACGTGCAAGCCCCCGTCCCTCCCGTCCCCCTTCCCTCCTGTCCCCCGTCCCCCCGTCGCTTCGTGTATGACGCTCAGCAGGTCCCCCGTGTCGCGGCCAGGCGCACGGCGGCAGCGTTCACGACGGAAGAGGGCGCCGCAGTCGTTCGGCCGTTACCTCGTGAGCAGTTCCCGGACGGTCTCTTCTCCAGGCAGACGTCACCGCTGCCGCCCACCAAGACACGCTCCGAGGAGGCTGCACGCGGCGCACGAGCCGGCCGTTGGCGCACACGGCCCGGCCGTCGCCCCTGCAGACGCGCCACAGACGCCGCGTGGCGGCAGAACGTCCGGACAGAGGCGAAACGACGTGTTTCTCAAGGGGTTGCATTTAAAGCTTTTTTGGGGGGAAAACTGTGAAAAACAGGATGTACGTGTTTGACATAAAAAATTCCCACTTTGCGCCAGAATAGGCAGCGCGAGTCTGTGCGTCTCCAGCGGCACCGACTGTCCCCGTCCTTCGTGCGTGCGTCCCTCCTGCGCGTAGAAACCGTAAGCTCCGTCGCGCCTGGAACCCGCGGGGCGCGCAGATGCCGGCCCCGTTCACCGGGCGGCGGCCCCGCTGCGTCCCGGGAGCAGCAGGTCTCCTGTCGCCCTCAGGGCTGGTCGTCGGCGGGTCCGTCCCTCCACCCGAGCGGGGCCGCGGCGCTTGGCGTGCCACGCGAGTCGTCTCCTTCACGGGATCCAGCTCCGCCCTCCGAGGACCGAGCCGCCCGTTCCTCCGCGGCTCGCCCCGCAGTCCGGGGGCGTCGGCCACTCCTGTGTCCGGTCGACTCACCCGCGGACAGAGCCTGTGTTCACACCAGGGCCCGCCAAGGGCGTGAGTCTGTGCGCGCGCACACGCGCACGCTCGCACACACACACGCTCGCACACGCGCACACACTCCCACACGCGCACGCTCGCACACGCACACGCGCTCGCACACGCACACACACTCGCACACGCACACGCTCGCACGCACACACGCTCGCACATGTGCACACTCGCACACGCTCGCACACGCGCACACACTCGCACACGCGCACACTCGCACGCACACACGCTCGCACACGCGCACGCTCGCACACGCGCACACACTCGCACACGCACACGCTCGCACACGCGCACGCTCGCACACGCGCACACCCCCAGCCGCGTCCGCGGGCGGAGGTCGCCGCTCGTGGCCGGGATCGGGCCACGGGGCCGCGCTCGCCTGTCAGATGCGACGAGGCCGCAGTTTGCTCATCGCGACAGTGACGGTCCCGAGGCCGGGGAGCGACAGACGCCACCTCCTGTGGCCGCAGAGGTTCGCGGGGTCGGGCGGCAGGTCCAGGGCGTCACGGCACGTCCCTCTCGGGCCCCGGCCCCCGGCCCAGCTTTCGCGGGGGAGGGTGCGGGGGGCTCTGTGACCTGGGGGAGAGCGCGCGGGCCCCTCCCAGCCGCCCAGAGCCCCCGGCGGGCGTGCCACGCGGCGGGCTCGGTGCAGGGGCTGTTCGCGCCACGGCCGCGGCTCCCGCTCGTCGCCCGACACCCCTGGGTTTCATCCGGGCGACCAGTCCCAGGTCTCCCTACCCCCCCCGCGTCCCCCCTCGTCTGTCGCCTGCAGCCCCGTCCTCTGTCGGCAGAGATGCCCTCCGCCCGCGGAGCGGGGAGGAGTTGACCGGACGCACGCGTGACGCCTCACAGGCTCTGGGAAACCTCATGGACGGGGTCCGGGAAGCGGCGGGGACACCCGGGAGCCGAGCCCGTAGGGCACTCGCTGTCCCGAGTGACCCCGGCCTGTCCTCTGGCTCCGGTTGGGGCGGGCCTCAGACTGCCCGGGCCTCGGAGACCCGGCCCCGCGCCGCCTGGCGGGGCGGGGGAGGCCGAGTCTGCCCGGGGCCTGCGGGGTGGGGGCGCGGCCCGTGCCCCGGCCCCCGTCTGCTCTGCACGCCGGGCGCTGAGCCCCCGAGCGGGGTGGGAGCGTGACGGGCGCCTCGCGGGGCCGAGGTGGGCGCAGGAATCCGCCCGCGTGCTCCTGCCCGTACCGCGGGGCGCTGGCCCGCCCCGGGACACGTGGCACCTGCGCGTCCGTCCCGCCCGCCATCCGCTGTGGCTGGGGGGGCTGGGCCCACGCTGGGCCGCGGCCCCGCTGCCTGCTCTTCCCCGAGAGCAGGGCCCCTGTCCCCCGCCCCCCCGGGCTGTGCGGCCGCCTGCAGCCTCGTCTGCCACGCGTGGGTGCCCGGCCCCACGCTGTCCTCGTTTCCGCCCCGGGGAGCGCGCAGTCAGGACGGTCCGCCCCGGGCCGTCACCCCCCCCACCCCGCGAGCACCGGTGCGGGCGACCTGCCCTCTTCGAAGCCGACGCCGCCGGGCGTGCCAGCGTCGCGCCTGCCCTTGGCGTCGGGGCTGCTGAGGCCCAGGGGCGGTCGTGCCAGAGCAGGTGTCGGGGACGCAGAGGCCGCGGGACGCTGCGCGGGGAGCGTTTTCGGGCGTCGGGCGTGTGGTCAGACTCTGCCCCGTGTGCGGGCCGCCGGGGCCCGCCGACCGAGGGCCGCGCAGGGAGGGGGTGACGGCCGCGCTGAGCCACCCGCGGGGCCGCGGGCAGCCTCGGGGCGGACGGGGCGGGGCCCCCAGAGCACGCCGCCTGCCCCTCGCTTGTTTCACGCGCTTCAACCCGTGGATTCGGAATCTTCACGATTTATGATCTTTTTATAATTTATGACCTTTTTATAGTTTGAAATCCTCTCACGGACGCAGCCGGGCCGCGCGCGTTGACGGCCCGGTCACAGCGGCGTCTGCTGACGCGGGCTCCGCCGCGCCGCGGCGCATCCGGGTGAGGGTGGCCTTGCCCCCGGGGTGACGGACAGGGCTTCCCGACCAGGAATCAGCCTTCCAGAACCTTCTTCTGGTAGCAGGAGCGGCAGAGGGGACAGGCGTGGAAGGGGGCGCTGTCGCCCCAGGAGAAGGCCTCCAGGGCGAGCAGGCAGGCGTGGTGGAAGGTGTGCGAGCAGGACAGCAGCACCGTCGCCCGGCCCGGCGGGCCGCCGCCGTCCAGGGCGAGCGGGGTCAGGCAGATGGGACACTCGCGGGCCTCCCGCTGCTGCGCCTGCGACACGGGAGCAGGCGTGAGCGGGTCCCCGCCTCGGGCCGTGGGGCCGGGCGCCCAGCGACGCCCGTCCCTCAGGGAGGAGGGGGGGTGCGTGGGGTCCAGCGTCCCCCTTCCCGTCGCTCCCGAAGGACGGAAGGGGACCGCGCCCCGCTGCGCCAGGTCTGAAACCCCGAGGCCTTTAAAAGACGCTCGACGTGGCTTGTGCCCACGTCCCCTTGGTGCAGCCGCGCCCAGGGGGCCGTCAGGGTCCTGGACGGACGCCCTGTGGCTGTGGGGCTCCCCCACGCGTCTTCCCGCCTTCCTGCTGTGCTGAGCAGGTCCCCCCGGGCCCCCCCTTTCTTCCGAGGCCACGGCGGACGCGGGGGAAGGCGGGAAGCCCTCAGGAAGGAGCTTTTCCCTTGGCGCGTCCGCCGTCCACGCGATGGCGTCGCCACGGAGGACGCTCACCCCGAGGGGCCCGGCGGCCACGTCGCGCGGGGGAGGAAGGCCCCGGGCGGAAAGCGGGAGCGCGGCTCCCCGCGTCCCCTGACGGGTCCCCCGGCCCCCCCCAGCCTCACCCGCGTGGCCGGCCCGGGGGGCCCGCGGCCCACCTGCGCCTGGATCCTCCGCCAGTCGTCGTCCGAGAGCCGGTGGCCGCACGTGTCCTCCAGCTGCTGCAGGACGCTGCGGTTCTCGGCCAGGCAGCGGTCGATCTCGGCGAAGAGCGCGTCCACGTCCGTGTCGTAGGAGCGCAGGATGCGGCGGCTGATCTCCGAGAACTGGGGGCGCGGGGCGGGCTCGGTGGGGCCGGGCGAGGCGCCCGCTTGGGTCCCGACCGCCCTCTGGCCTACCGCCCCCGTCCCCGCTTCGAGCAGTGCTTTCGGGGGAGACGGGCGGGCGGGCCGATGGCTGCCCCCCCACGCCCCGGTGGCTCACGCCGGGAGGGCGCCCGCGCGGTGCGCCTGGCTGGGGCCTGGCGGGAGTCGGCGGGAGACGCTGACGTGGGAGGAGGGAGGAGGGAGGAGCTGGAATCTTCCAGAATGGGGTGCGCTGCCCGCCCTGGCGCCACGTTCTGGCTTAAGGCGACGGGTGAGCACGGCCGCTCCGCGCCTCTGCCGGCGGCGTCTCCGCTGCGGCCGCGGGCGTGCGCTGTCGTCTGAGCGTGACCGGAAAGGCCACGCGGGCCCCGGGCCCGCACGCGTGCGGCGCCCACCCCACCCCCCGGGAAAGCCCCCACCCCACCCTGTCCCCCCGCGTCCATGCGTCCACCCCGCAGACGAGGAGGACGGCTCCCTCTCCGCCCCGGTGGCCGGGACCCACTGACCGTCCGGCGTGCTGTTCCCCCCCACCTCGGCCGCCGGCCTGGCAGGGCCACTTAGCCCTTGTCCCGCGAGTGACCATCGGGCCCGAGGGAGGTGCTACGGGGGCAACCGGGGACTGGGGACCAGCGCCCCCCCACCCTGCGCTCGGGGTGCTCCAGGCCCCTCCCGGGACACCTGTCGCCGCGGGCGCAGCGCCCCTCGCCTCCCCTGACGGGTCCCTCCACGCGGCCGGGCCCCGCCCCCCACCCAGGCCCTCAGTGGCCAGATGTCCCCGACCCGGGTCGCAGGGCATCAGGGACGGGGCCTCAGGCCCAGCGCGCACTCTGCAGGGGCCGGGCGGGTGCCTTTTTGCGGCAGAAGCGACCGCGGGGTCCCTGAGGGACGCTCCTGGGGTCGCCGCGGGGTCAGGGTCCAGCCCGCCGGCTGGGGAGGACGCCGGGCGTCCCTCGGCGCGGACCGTGCCCGTCTCTGAACGTCCCTTCCTCCTGCAGCTTCACGTGTCCCAAGGTTGATGGGCGGGATCCGTGTTCGGGAAGTGAAAACGCCGCCGCCCGCAGCCGTGGCTCCCGGGGGCAGCCGCGGCCCCGCGTTCCCCAGCGGGAGGCGTTCGCTGTCCCGCATCCGCCGCCCTTCTCCGCCCCCTCGCTCGCCGCGCCCCGGCCCGGTTCCTGCTGTTCCGCGGAAACAGGCAACGCTCCCGAGCGGCCCCGTGTGCGCGGGGGCGGCCGTCGCCGTGGCGGCTGCTTTCCTGTGGGTCTCGTGCTCAGACCCGCGACGCGAGGGCGCGGGAGCGCGGGCTGCGATCTGCCGGGCGGCCCCGGCCGGTCACTCACAAGCCGCAGGCCCCGGCGGGGCGGGCGGGCGGGCGACCTCTGCCCGCCGGGCCGCGCCGAGCCATCCATCTGCGTGTCAGCGAGTCGCTCCCTAATGTGTTGACTCGGCCGCCCCCCGGGCCGCATGAAAGGCCCGGAGTTCACGGCGCCGCCGCGAGGCCGCTGATAAGCCTTTACGGGCCTCGCTGCCCCCGGGCTCGCCGCTCGGAGCCGCTCGCGGCGGCAGCAGAATGTTTGCCGTCTCCGCGCGGTGAAGGGCGTCCGCGGGCTGAGCAAACTCTGGGGCCATTACGCTGTTTGGCGAGACGCGAGGGACAGGGCGGGGGAGCCGCGCGGGAGGGGGTGGGGACGCGCGGCCCCGCAACCGGCCCACCCCGTGCGTCCGGAAGGCCGCGCCCCGGTCTGCCACGGCTGGCGGGGCCTCCCGATAAGGATCAAAGGCGGTCAAGGCCCCGGCCCCGCTGGTGCCGGGCGCGAGCGCGGCCGCTCCGGGGCCGGCCGCCTCCGCGCCGCTTGGATCTGGGCTCCCCGTGCTCGGGGCCACCGTGTCGCCCCCCGACGGCTCCGCCGCCCCCTCTGACAAAGCGCCGCCCGCGGGCCCTCCGCCCGCCTCGCCCGTGGGTCACACCTTCCCAGGCGCAGCGGACGAGGAGCTCCGTGAGGCGGCTCGGCTCGGGGAGAGAAATGTCCTCCGCGTGGGGCCGGGCCCGCAGGCGACCCGGCGTCCCTGGGCTGGCGGCGACGGCGTCACAGCTCGGCCCCCAGCCAGAGGAGCCCCGACACGGTCCCTGATCCTGTCGCCTCCGCAACGCGCTCGCTTTTGCACGGGTCGGGCCGCCAGGAAGGCGGCGGGCGCGGGCGGGAACCCCAGCCCCGGGCCGCGCGTGTGTCTGGTGGACGGCCGGGCGGCCGGGCCTCCGCGGGCGCTTCGTCCTCACGAAGGCGTGCGGCTCGGCCCTGCCTCCCGGACGCCCGGCCCTCGCCAGCGGGTGTGAGGCCTCCAGCCCTCCCCGCCCCGCGGGGCGCCGTGCCGCCTCGCCGCCGCGCTGGCCGCGCAGCAGCGGCTGGTGCCACGCGGTCCCGTTCCCTGTGCTCCTGGCGTGACCCCGGAAAAGCGCCGCTAAGACCCGTGTCCCCGAGACCCCCCGAGTCCGCCGCGGAGCTTGGCGTGCCCAGGTCCCAGGTTTAAGTCCGGGTCGTTTCGAGTTCGTTTCCGCCGCGTCCTCCTGGCCGACACCACGTGACGCTCCCCGCTGCCTCGGTCCGCTTCGTCCCGTGGGAGGACGCCGTCTCCGCCTCCCTCAGAGCGACGCGGGCCTCCGTCTTTTCGCGTTTGCCCCGCTTACTGCCGAGCGCGCCCCCACGGGGGACGTCTCCGTCTCATGCGACTCGGGTGTGGCCCTCGCGGGCAGCCGCGAGCTGACTTCTCCGGTGCGACCCCGGAGTCCTCCACAGGGGACTCGCCCCGTCGCGCTGGGCGTCGGCGCCGTCCTGTCCGGGCCCACGCGGTCCCGTTCCCTGCCCCCGCCCCCACTGCCGCCCGTCCTCGGCCTTTGCCGGAACCTCTGTCACCGCCGCGCACCCCCCCCGGGGCCCAGCCACCGCTGACTTCCTCTCGCCCGCACCGGTCGCCACGGTGCCGGGCGCAGTGCCGGGGGTGGCCGGCGACGAGGCTGGAAGAGCCGGGCCCACGTCCACGTCCCTGCGGGACCGCTGGGCGCTCCGGGGCGCTTTCAGGAGTCACCCTCACCCGGGGACGTGACAGGATGGCGCGAGGAGGGCGCAGAGGCCGGCGCCTCAGGACGCCACGGGGCCCGTGGTGCGCACGGCCGGCCGGGTGGGCCCGTGCAGGTGCCGCCCTCGGGCGGCGATTTCCCACCTCCCGGGTGAGCTCTGAACGGGCGGGGGCGGGGGACGGGGACATCGCAGACGCCGGTGCCGGGAAGCTGACTGTGCGCATGTCCCCCGGGGGCCCACGGCCACCATCCCCTCACGCCGGGCGCTCGCGTGGCGCCGAGATAGAGGCGGGGACCCCGCCCGACCTAAGCCGGCCGGCGTAAGGGGAGCCGGGGACGGCGTCGTGACACCTCCGAGCGCCGGCCGTGCGCTGGGCCCTCCTCAACGCGACGGATGCCCTCACGCCCGGAGCCACGGCGCCGGCTCCTCCCGCGGCCCCGTGCCCGCCCCCCGTGTGTGGGGGACGCCACGGAAGCAGCGAGGCCCCCGAAGAGCAGAGACCAAAGCCAGGACAGGGCCGAAGCGAGGGCGGAGGCCGAGTCGCTCGGGGCCACAGCGCACGCCCCGGGCGATGGCGCGGGGCCTTTTCCCTGTCGCGTCCCGTTCCCACCTGCAGCGCGGGGACGCGCCAGCCGAAGCCTGTCTCTGCGACGCCGGCCGCGCCGGCTGTGCCCACCGCGGGCCCCTCGCGGGCGGGCGCGGGGACAGCCCCGGAGAACCGAGGGTCCGCACCTACCTTCTCTTCAAAGAATTTCCTCCTGAGCTGGGCGTCCGTGGGGGGCAGCGTCCTCCGGAGGTCTCGGTACCACTTCCTCACCACGTGGCCCCTCCAGCAGGCTTGGATCCTGGGACGCGGGCGCCGGGGAGCCACCCAGTCAGGGCGGCGGGGCCGTGGCCGAGCAGAGGGCGGTCCCCGGCTGTCCACACGGGGCCCCAGGCGCGACCCCAGGCGTCCTGGGGTGGGGAGGGGGGTCCCGGGCGGGGAGGGGTCCTCGGCTGGGGGGTTCCTCGGGGCGGGGGCGGTCCCGGGCGGGTAGGGGGTCCCCCAGGCGGGGGGGGGTCCCGGGGGGGGAGGGGTCCCGGGCTGGGGGGTTCCTCGGGGCGGGGGCGGTCCCGGGCGGGTAGGGGGTCCCCCAGGCGGGGGGGGGTCCCGGGGGGGGAGGGGTCCCGGGCGGGGAGGGTGGGTCCAGGGGTGGGGAGTGGGGTCCTGGGGTGGGGATGGGGGTCCCGGGCGGGGAGGGGGTCCCCCGGGCGGGCCGCGCGCACCTGGTGGCGCACTTGGCGCGGAACAGCCGGGCCGCGTCGTGGATCACCCTGGTTTGGTACTGGCTCCTCCTGCACAGGGGGCAGGTCTTCTTTCCCGCGAACGCCTCGAAAGCCTGGAGGCACGCCTGGAGGGAACCGCCGTCTACAGTCTCGCGAGCGAGCGATGACGCGTCATCACGGCGCCCCTCTCCCCCCAGTGACTGTTCAGACCCTGAGGACTTCCCCAGGTTGGACGCCCCCCCCCGTGGAACTCGTTCCAGGGGTGGCGTTTCCCGGGACGTGACGCAGCCCGTCCCGAAGGGCCCGGCACCCCGCGTGTCGCGGCAGGTGGCCCCTGTGCACAGGCCGCGCGGTCAGCGCGGGATCCGCCGTCACATCCCTACGAGCGTCCCGCATCCGTGGGCCTTCCTCGCGGAAAAGTCCCCGCTTCCCAAACAGGCTCGGTGCACGGTGGCCCGAGCCGTGTTCCCCCCGTGGGTGGTGACTGGGTGAGACGGGCGCCCTCGGGGCCGCGCTCCGGCGGGCGGGGGGGGGGCGCAGGCGCTACTCACTCTGTGGAACACGTGGGAGCACGAAAGCAGCACCTGCTCGCGGGGAGACAGACCAGCGTTTGACGTCGAGGTCAGTTCGGACGAGAAGCGGCGTCAGCGCGTCCGTTAACAGAAAAGCCCGAACGCCTAGAGGTGCGCTGGGGCGTGTGTTTGGAAAATCGAAAAGCGCACCAACAGCCTTGCATTTGCGGCGTTCGGTGCGCAGGCCTGGCTCGGCGCGGGCGGTGGTCCCGGCAGGAAAGCTGAGCCCCCGCCCCGAGACGGCCACGGGCCCGCGTGTCTGAGCCCAAACCATCCCGCGGCCGACGTGTCTCCCGGGCGGGGCGGGGGGGGCCTCGTTCGCGACTCGGACACGTGTAAGAGCCGCCGCCGTCTGAGGCAGAGTCCGGCCCCGACCGAGAAACAGCCGTGAGCCCCGAGACGTGCGTGTGAACACGTCCCCTCTGCAAGCGCGGGGCCCGCTCTGTGCTCAGCCTCCCCGCCGCGGCGAGGCTCTGGGCCGCGAGGGAGGGCCTCGCCGCCTAGACCCAGGACGGGAAGAGGCGGTTGGGTCCTCTGTCCCCCCACAGACTTCTCCGGGGCAGAGACTCTCCCCTGACACCCCTGGGCGGGCGGGCGGGTCCCGGACAGCTCCCAGGCCGCCTGATCGGGGGACGGCGTCCGCGTGGTCGCCTGGAGGGTTTCGTGGCCGAGGGACGTCCCACGACACGCGGGATTAGGTGGTTCCACTAGGAACACCGGGCGCGTGTGAGTCGCGCTCGCTCGGGGGCTTCGACCGATGGAGGAGCCTGAGTACCTGGGGTCGCAGCGCAAGGAGCACCCGGAGGCAGCTGGGACCGGACCGCTCGGTGCTCACCGCCGCGCACCGAAGCGCACGCGGGAGGATGCTGGACCCCGAAGCCCCAGCTGAGAGTCTGCGGGGTAGAGGGTCCCCGCCCCCCGCCCGCTTAGCCACTCTCCCCGCTGAGCACCTGGGGGCGGAGTTCGAACTCCTCCTTGCATATGGGGCAGGGCTGCGCCGAGTCCCCCTGCGCGACGGACCTCTGCTTCACTCGTCCCCACTCGTCCGGGGACAGAGGCGACGGGGGAGGCTCGAACAGGCCCAGCTTCTGCGCTGCAGTCGGACGACACGACACGCGGGTTAGAGCCCGTTTCAGGACGCGGTGCCCGCGTGGGACTCGAGCGCGCCGCGTGCTTACGCCGCCGTGGACGCAGCCCTGCTTCCCCGGGGCCCAGAGGGGGGGCGCGGGGGCCTGACGCCCGTGTCCCGTGCCCGTCCACGCCGCACCCGAATCAGGCCCTTCCGCAGGCGGCGCCGCCGTCCCGTGCCGCAGAAGGAAAGGGAACGCGGAGTCCCCGGTGCGCCGGCCGCAGGGCCGCCTCGCCGCCCCCCGCCCCAGCCTCGCCTCCCCGGGCAGCGGATTTCTGCCGCCTCGGGCTTTGTGCAGTGCGTGTCCGCCGAGCTCGGCTAACGGACGCTTGTGTCGTGAAATTGCTGTCCCGGTGACGTGACAGTCGAGGGCGGGCCGGGGATGGGGTCAAGGTCGCCTCCCAGGGGCAGAGCAGCAAGCCAAAGCGAAGGGGCCGGTGGAACGGGGCCGAAGTCCGCGACGCCAGCCTCCCCCGGGGGAGACGGGAATCCGAGAGGAAACGTCGTGGAGGCAACAGAGCCAACGTGTCCCGGGACAGGGCGGGTTCGGGTGCGCGGGCCCCGGGCAGGGGCCGTCGCTGGGGCCACCGCCGGGGACATCACCGGGGACATCACCGGGGACACCCAGAGCAGCGGACAGCGATGCGGACAGCGATGCGAGAAGCTTCGGGAGGGGGACACCCCGGGGGCGGGGCTGGGGCAGGTGGTCCCGGCGCCACATGCAGAACAAGGAGGCCCACGCGGAGGCAAAGGGGGGGCGGTGGTGGGGGTGGTGGGGGCGGTGGGGGCGACTCCGGTCCCGGGAGGGGAGGGGCCCTTCGCCCCACAGCGCGGACCCTGTTCCGTGGAAAACAACGCAGACGCGGCGAGGGCCACAGGCGCGGAGGGGACATGGGTCTTCCGTGCTGAGACAGCTCAGAGCGCGTGGGCCCGCCCCGCAGTAGCCCGCACGCGTGACAGTGAGAAAGGCTCCCGGAGCCGGGCGGGCGCACCCTCCTCCGCCGTCGCTTGTTTTCCAGACCGGGACAGGGACGTCCTCCCTGACGCCGACTGAACTCTCTCCCGCTCGGCCCCGTGCGGAGGCCCCTCATCTCCCCAAATCCACGCGCAGCGTCACGTGACGTGGCCCCAAACCCCCGCCTGGCCTTGGGCTGGGACCGCCACCGGCCCCTGAGCAGCCGCCTCCCTGGCCACGCGGCGCCCCCGGCCCTCTGGCCAGCGCCCGGACGCGGTGCCCCCGGACACGCCTGTGGCCCTCGCCCGGCGTCGTTTTAAAATCTTCTCCGATTTTCCGTTTAAGACAACCTCAGGACGTGCACAGGGCCGGACGGACTGGAGCGTCCCCCTGGCCTCCGCGACCCTGGAACCTCGGTCACGGTCTCACTCGGGCCCGTTTTCCGACCCAGACTCCTCCCTGCGTCCGGCCGCCACGTCCCCTTGGTGCCCTGCAGGCCGCGACTGTCCTTCGCTCTCTGTTCGCTTTTCCTAACGACGCTTTCCAAGGGCGCGGGCCGGATCCGCGCGCACGTCCCCGAGCCCGGGTTTGTCTGCTCGTCCCTCACCATCAGGTTCGCGGCGAGGGGCGCCTGTGCCTTCCCCAGAGCGGCTCGGAGGCAGGTGACGATGGCGTGTGTCACGCTCAGGGAGGGGCACTTGGTCGGGTGGTCACGGCGCTCGGTGCCCAGCGCCCCCCGGGGAAAGCGACCTGGCTCCCCGGCCGTGACTTGGTAGCTGTGGGGGCAGACGCGGTGCTGCTGCGTCCCCGTGGGCGTCGCTGTGCTCCCGCCAGAGCTCCTCGCGCCCGGCGAGCCGCCAGCCTCCCGCAGGGACGAGCTTCCTCCTCCCCCCTCTTCGCCCAGCGCAGCCGGGCGCGCGCTTGCTCTGTCCCGCCCTTTCTACGCATCTGACTCGTCATTTCGGTTTTCGTCTTCCTGTTCAGATCGTCCCCGCCGCCACGCATCAGCTTCCGTGCACGCCCGCCTCGTCGTGAGGTTATAAATGAAAGCGGGTTATTTCTGCGCCAGAAGAACCGTCCTGCTCGTCTCAGTGGCGCTCGAGCCCCCGCAGGCCGAGCGCGGCGAGGCGGCTCACCCAACGTCGGCGGCGGCGGCTGGGGGTCCAGGACGTACTCCTCCTCCGGACCCTCCACCGCTGGGCCTGGGGTCTTTCCGTGGGGTCCGCCTCCCGCCACTGCTTTCGTGTTTCTTTTCCGGGGCGTGGCTCTGTCCTGTCTCTTGGGTCCGTTGGTCTGGGAACGACCTGCCGCCGAAAGGTTTCGAAGCTGCAGGTCGTGTAAGATGTGATCTTGCAGGGCGACCGCCGTGACCGCTAACGTAGCGCGTTTCCCGTGTCTGGACGAATGGCCCTGAAAGGTAGGAGAGAGCCGTCGTGTAACGCGTCATTCAGAAGGAAACGAGGGTCCGGAACGCAGCCCCGAACGCACACGACCCCGGGCCGCATGGTGAACGGTGCTGGGCGCACGGGGGCCGCAGTCAGAGCCAGCCCGGCGTGGCGTCCGCGCTGGCGACTCGGTGGCTTCCCGTTTACTTACCACGTCCTCAATCACAATACACACGAGTGCACTCCGGCCTATAAACGCGCGCGGGCCCCAGCGCACTCCGCTCCCCTGTCATTAAATTAGACTCCGGGCGAGTCTGGCTTCTTACGTTAAACAGCGTCTTGCATTTGAGCAGATTTTTTTTTTTTGGTGAAAACATAGAATAACAGGGCCATGCGGCGGAGGGCTGCTTGCGGTGAGAATGTGAAAAACGGGCTCCCCGTTCGAGCAAGGTTCGCGGACCCTTTCACATCCCTAAACACACGTTCACGAGCAAAACCACGGATGCGTCCTCAGGCAGCGTCGTGTACCTTGGTTTTGAACATGCCGAATCAGGACAAGCCGCTCGGTCGTCTCGATCGTGTGCTCATCACGTCACGTCCCTTTAGCTCTTCTGCTGTGGAAACACCGTCAGGGACGTCAGAAAGGGAGGGCGCCTAAACCCGAGAACGGCCCACCGCTGGGCAGAATGGGGCGACGTGGGCGCTCACACCCCCCGGGCCACAGACCGGGTCGGCCTCGAGAGGGGACACGCACGCCGGGGCCCGAGGACAGAGGACAGCGGACCCGCGACGCTGCGGGTGCACAGCGCAGGGGGCCTCGGGAGCTCAGCACGTGCCCCTGCGGAGGGAGAGCGGGAACAGTGGGGACTTCAGCCCCCACGACACGGGCGTGTGGACTTGGGGGACGACCCCGGGTTCCGGGCTTGCTCTGCCCGTTTGCTGGGCTGGGGACGCGACATATCTGAGCCTCAGTTTCCCCGCGTTAAAGCAGGACCCGGTGCGCAGGACCAGGCTGGGTGAGACCGTCGTGGAGGGTGTTACGTGGGCCCTTGCGCACGGAAGATGCTCCGCCCGTGGTTATTCGGGCTCCACGTCCCTCCGAAGCTCGTGGAAGGATCTGGATCGGTCGGTGCACAGGGTATATTTATGGGCGGAAGGTCCGTGATGTGCGGGAAAGGGGGGAAACGGGTTAGGGAAGGAACCCAGGGAGCCGTGCCGGGCCCACGGGTCCAACTGGGAAGGAGTTAATGGAAACAAGTGTCTGGGGACCGACGCCTCCGGTCGGTGAGTCGGCGGGCGACCCCTCTGCGGAGCGAGGGGAGCGGAGACCACTCTGGGTGGCCCCAGGCTCCCGGTGACGGTGGCGGAGGTGGCCGCAGCCTCGCTCCCTGCCCGTGCTGGCATCCGCAGGTGCGTGAGCAGCTCCCGTCCAGCGACTCGGGCGACAGGCGGGGTGGCAGGGCCGGTGGAGGGTCACCCCAGGACGTCCCCTGTCCTGAACCGCCTGGGCCCCGCGGAACTCAGGGCTGCGTGACGCCCGTGGGTGGCCGTGCGGGACAGTGTGCGCTGCGTCCACCCGGCCAGCGCCGGGGGTCAGCGACGCGGCCGGAGCTGCGGACCCCCAGGCCCTCGGGCTGGAACCTTCGGGCGTTTGGCCCGTTTCAGACGTGGGACGCGCCCGGGGGGGCCGGGGGGGGGAGCCACGGGGGGAGGGGACCCCGACACCGGACCCCGACCCCGCGCCGACCCCGGGTGAGGGCGGGCCCGGCCCCCCCACCCCCCCCCCCCGCCCCGGCCCCGGCCCCGGCCCCGGCCCCGGCCCGGACCCGCACCCACCGCCGGCCCGACGCGCCGCCGTTGCCTGGCAACCGCCGGCCCCGCCCCCGGCGCCCGCGCATGCGCCGGCCCCGCCCCGAGGCCCCGCCCCCACCGCGCACGCGCCCTCCCGCCCGCCCGTGTCCGCGCCCCGGGCGCGCCCCGCGCGTCGTGAACTCTGAACCCGCCCCCCCGTGCCCCGTCGTGCTGGACGCCGTGGGGGCCCCGCGGCCCCCCCACCCGAGGGCCCCCCCCGCGGCCCCCTCCCCCCGTGCCCCCGGGTCCAGGGTCCCGGCCTCCGGCCACGTGGGCCCGGCGCCGAGGCGAGCGGGGCCTCCGGGGCTCGGGGCGCCCCCGTCCCGCCCAGGCCCGCGCCCCGGGGTCCGGAGTGGGGGGCGCGGGGCCCGGCGGACGCGCTCAGCCGGCAGCGCCCGGGGCGTGGTCCGTCGCCCGCCCGGATTCATCGTTCTCGGCCCCGCAGTGCGGATCCCCGGGGAGGGGCCCGGCCCTGCCGCGGGGGCCCCTCAGGCTCCCACCCGGCGCCGGGGCGCCGGGGCCGCAGCCATCGTCCCGCCACGGCCGCTCCGGCGCGCGGTGCTTTGTCTCTGAGCGACGGACGCGTTAAGGCTGGCGCTCCCGGGGCGCCGGGGCGCGGAAAGGCCGGGCCAGCAAGCGCGCTTCGTGCCTAAAGCAAAACACGGTCCGTTTTCCAGTCAGCGCGGCCCGGTCTCCTCGGCCGCGTCAGAGAAGCACGTTTCTCCGGGAACGGGTCGTCTCTAACCGGGGACTCGGGTGCTTTGACGCTGACGCTGTTTCCCCCGTGGGGCGCAAAGTCCTTTAAGATCCGAAACGTCTTCCTTTCCGGCCCCGGGGACACGCGGCGTCCGTGTCAGCGCACCGCGGGGTGCCTGGACGCCGACGGGGCACCCGGAGTGGCCGCCTCGCCGTGTCTGTGCCCACCGGGCACCCGCCCTGGCACCCGCGCCGCCGGGCCGGAGCCGCAGGGCCCCGCGGAGGGGCCGTGAAGGGACGTCTGAGCCCGTGGCCCCGAGTGCAGCGCGGAGGCCGCCGACAGGGTGCGGGGCGAGGGGACCAGGACAGCAGGGCCGGCTCGGCGGGCGGAGGGCGATGAGGCGGGGGGCCAGGGGGACACCCACGGGGGGAGGCAGGGCCCGTGTCTGAAGCTCCGACGCGCGGTTTTGACCCCCCAAAGCTCGCCGTCGCTCTGCGCCTCGCGTTCTTCCCGCGGAACGAGGTTTCCGGGGCGTCCCCGCGCCTGATGCCTGTGCTTCCAGCGTCTCTGAGCTTTAGCTTCTCCCCGAGCCGACGGCCCCTTCTGCGCCCCCACTCGCCCGTCACGGAGCCGCCCCTGACGCGTCCCGCTCGCCTTCTGGGATCGGATTGACCGCGACGTCCCCTTTCGTTCTTGGCGCTGGAAGTCCGGGTTCCTTCTCCCTGTTTCTGCCTACGTTTCGTCGGTTCTGAGTCGTTCGGAACGTCCTCGTTTCCCCCTCGGTCATCCAGGTTTTGCTGTTTCTGCTCTCGTCTCTGTTACTTCTTCTTCCTTCTCGCGTCGGGTCCCGTTTAATCCGAGCCCCAAATCTCCCCGCATGATGTACTGTTGCATCACGGCGACATGGCACGCGGCCCTCGCTGTGAGACCGGCACCGGACGCGCGCGCGAGGGCCCCGACGCGGACAGCTGGCCGCACCCTCACAGGTTCACGCGATGGGATCCCTTCAGGGGACGTCGGGGGTCACCTCCCTCCGCTTCTCCGTGCTTCCGAAGTCACGTGTGCACCCCCGTGACGTGGCTGCCCGCCCGCACCCCCCTTCCGCCCGCCGTCTCCCCGCACACACTGCCGCTGGGAACCGGGATGAGCACCTGCGGGCCCGCCAGGCCCTGGGGGGAGCACTCGGGGCGCGGGCACCGCGGGGGCGCAGGAGACCGCGATTCCCAGGGACGGCCGCGCACACCCTGGACCCCGTCCCCCGTTTCCGGTGTCCGCCGCCCCGGGCGCCGTTCCCCGTGTGGCCGCGCCAGGACGCGCGCCGCTCTGGGCTCTGCCCCGGGACCCTGCTGGGCGTTCCTGAGGAGCGGGGTCGGGCTTCGGACCCGCCCCCGGGCGTGTGCCGGGGCCGTGCTGCTGGCCGCGCACCCGCGCGAAGCCTGCGTCGTCAAGGGTCGGCTCCCGTTTTAGGGAAAACTCCTTGGAAACCGGAGAGCACGTAGCTGCCACGCAGTGTCCCTGGGAGGAGCTGGGGCGCCGGCTGCCGCGGGCTTCGTCGTTTCCGAGACCGACATGGGGGGGGGGTTGCTGGAGGGGGCCGGGGCCGGGGCCGTGGACGGGGCTGGGGCGGGGGGACAGGGCCCACGACGTGCCGCAGAGCACAGCCCGTCCCGCGGGGCGGCCGCTGGACACCGCCCAGCGACGCGACTCCCTGGACAGGTGGCGGCGACTGCCAGCCCCGCGGCTGCGCGAGACGCCTTAGTCAGGACCGCGGGCTCCTCCGAGTGCGGGGCCTAATGCTCCCTTCCCCAGGACCCTGGTAACCGGTCGTGCTCGGGGACGGGGTGGCGGAGACGGAGCCGTGAGCTGGGGTCGGCCCCACGGCCGTCCGCAGGGCGACCGCCGACCGCCACCTCGCGCGGCGACCCGCCTTCCCTCGCGTGCCCCCCGCCCCCGCCGTCTTCGCCCTCCGCGGCAGGCGGCCTGGGAGGCCGCGCGCTCTCCGGGGCCGGCGTCCACCTGCTGGGGCGGCCTGTTTGGGGCGCGTCCGCTCCGGGCCCCGGGCTCCGTGGCAGGTGCGGGTGAGTCAGGGGAGCCCCAGCGGCTGCGCCTTTCATCCGCCGCAGACGGGCAGGCCGGGGCCTGGGCCTGCATCCGGGCGCGCTCGCCCCCGGGCTGCGGGGGCTTTGGGGTGGCATTGATGAGCGGGATCGTCCCCGGGGCTTTGTGCTGGGGCCGAGCTCGCGGTGTCCGCGACGCTTTCATCCCCGGGGACCGCGCCCCGCCCCGCCCCGCGGGTTCGCCCCGATTGTGATCGGCGGAGAGGCCCTTTGACACTCCAGACGCCTCCGTGTGTCTGATGCCAGGGGAATCGCCGCGGAGCCGGGCGTCTGGTGTCGGCGCCACGGCTGCTCGTGCCAGGCCGGGTGGCCGTGTCCCCTGCGTCTCCGCGGAGCCGTGGGGCCGGCCGTGGGGGTCCCCGCGCCTGTGCTCGTGTCCCCCCCCATGTGACCAGGGCCTGGCGAGGTTGCTGCTCTGGGGGGGGCGCGCAGCAGCGCGGCCGGGGGCTCCTTCGGCTTCGCTTCTCCGTGCGTCTGTGCGAAGCGGAGGCGACGAACACAGCGGCGCCGCCGTGCCGGCCGCGGCCTTCGGGTCAGTCTGCGGGAGCCGTGCGGCCGTGGCCGTGCCATGTGCCTGCGGCGAGCCTCGGGCCAGCTGGCTCCCGCGTTCTGTGGGGCCAGAGGGTCCCAGAGAGGATGCCGCCACGTCCACCCCGACGCCTCCACGACGCGTGTGCGCGGACACCGACGCACTTGTTGTGGGCCAGCGGGAGGGAACGCTCCCCGCCTCCTCTGCCCCTTCGTCCCGGGGCGCACGCCCAGGGGGCGCGGTGGAGCGGGGCACACACGGCGGCCTGCGCCGACCCTGCTCTCGGCCTGCCCGAGGGGCCGCCGCCCGCCGCCCGTTCACAGGTTACCGCAGCGCGCCCGCTGCCCTGGGTCTTGTGCCCCGAGCCGCGGTGGAACGGGGTCCACCCTGCAGGGCTGTCTCGCGCCCACCTGGTCCCGGCCCCGTCCGCGAGGGGACCGTGGTGTGGGCGGCCCCCTGCGCAGTGTCGTCTGCGAGGGGCGTGTGTCGCGTGTGCAGCTCTGGCCACCGCGGGGGGTGCTGCCGGGAGCATCTGTGCGCGAGCGCCCGCCTGGGTCCCCACCCGAGTACTCGCCCGGGTCCCCGCTCTCCCGCTCGCTCTCGGGCCGGGACCCAGGGGCATGATGCGGGCTCGTTCAGCGAGGACGCCCCAGACTCCTCCGCGGTGGCCGCGTCGTTTACGTCCCCCCAGGCCGTCCGCGTTCTCCAGAAGGCGCCTGCGCCCGCGGCCGGGCAGCGGCCAGGGACCAAGCAGCACCGGCCTGGGCTGGCCGAGGGCGTGCAGGCGACGTGCACGGCGTCCGGGGTCCCGGGCGTCGCTCCCCAGCGTGGCATCCGACACTGTGGCGCGTCACCCGACCAGGCCTCCCGTCCCGTCCCCTCATCCTCATCCCGTGCTCAGAGCATTCTCGCGGTCGCCCGGGACCTTTTGGAGGACGTCAGGGTGGCCGAGACGGGGCAGGAGGGTGGCTTCCAGACCCTTCGGAGTCGGGGGAAAGCAGCACGGAGCCCCGCTCTGCGGCGGGCCCGCTCAGCTTCTGGAGCGTGAGGGAGGGTGGAGCGGCGCTCGCGGGGAGGCCGGGCCCTCACTGGGCCACGGGGCACATTTCCAGGCGCAGCCGCCGGGGTCGATGCCCCCCCCCAAACCCTCGGGGTGGCCCAGCCCGGGTGCGGCTTTAAACTGTGGAGGATCCCAGGGGACGCCACCGAGGTCAGGACGGGGCGACCGTCCAGCCTTAGCGTCACGTCCTGGAGCCCACGGAGCCCCAGGGCCCCTCGCTCCGCCTCCCGCTTTCCCGAGTGTGGCAGACGGGGAGGTGGCGTCTGTGGGGACCCCGCAGCCCGCTGGGCTGAAGGGGGGCGTCTGCCGAGGGCGCAGACTTGGCGAGGACTTTGGGGTCAGAATCTCACCCCCCCACACCCCCCAGCCAGACGGCAGCCTGAGGGGCGCGGTGCAGAACGGTGTCCTCGGGGCGGTCCTGGGGTCTTCTGGCGGGGATGGAGCCGGGGACACTGTCCCTGGGTGCGGCCTGGAGGCCTGGGCCTTGGGCGGGAGACCGCGCCTGCTGCGGGGGGCGAGGAGCCGCCTGGGGCCGGTCTGGCCACCACGCTCGGCCGGGGGGGCGGTGAGGGGCGAGCTGCCGAGAGACCGGGAACAGGTGGGGGCGGGACTCAGCCCTCCGCGCGGCCGTCCGCAGCGGCGACCGGCAGCCGTCTGGGGTGGCCTGGAGCGAGGATCAGGCCAGCAAACTGCGCCCCCGCTCAGCCCTGACCTCGTCGGCGCAGCGGGGACGTTCGCGGGGTCGGCTCGGGAGGCACGTGACCTGGCCCCGTCTCCGGGGACACGCGGCCTGGCTGACCTTGAGGCGGGGCCCGCGGGGACGGCCCTCTGCTCACGCCGTGGGGGCCACGCGCCCCGGCCCAGATCTTCGCACGTTTCTTTCCGGATCATGGTGACCTTCCGGGCCCAGGTCGGGCCCCGGCCTCAAACGTGCCCGCCGGGGGCGGCGCCCTGTCCCCTCGGGGCAGCGTGCGCCCTGCCTTCCGACCGCAGGAATCTCCGGGGCGTCTCCGCCTGGAAAACGCCTCTTTCACTTAAAAACGCGCAAGTGGGGAAGAGGGAGCGGGCGGACCCCCCCCCCAACACGAGACCGGGCCGGCGTGGCCGCGGACGCTTTCCGAGGTCCCTTTCCCGGTTCACGGCGGCGAGCGTCGCGTGGCCTGGCCGCGGGCACGGGGCAGCGGGCCCGCAGGGCGGCCGCGCCCGCCTTCTCCGCGCCGCCACCAGGTGGCGCCCGGCGCAGGGCGTCCCCGCGCGGCTCGTCACTTTGGAAATGGGCTCCGGGCTGAGGCTCGCTGGGCCGCGCCCGTGGGTCTCAGTGCGGAGGGGGGAGGCGGGAGACGGTGCCGGCGAGCGGTCCCCGTCCCCGCGCCGTGGGCCCTCCTCCCTCCCGCACCCCGGGTTTCAGGGCGCCCTGTGGGGCCCTTGCCCCCCCCGACTGTCCATTTCCGTCTGTCCTGCGCCTCTGTCCCACGGGTAGAAGAGCGACTCCGTGAGCGTAACTTAAACTAAAGTGTGAGTGGCCGCCTCCCCGGAGGACGGACGCGATGGCTGGCGGCGCGCGGGTCGCTGGCTCGCGGGGACCACCGGCCCGGGAGGCGCGTTTAGGGCTCCGGCTGGTTTTCCCTCCGGCCTGGCCGCTGCCCCGCGGGTCTGCGGGGAGAAGCCGCGCGCCGCTCGGCGTCAGAGGCTCATCCCGCTCTCGGCAAACTCGCTCTTTTGTGTTTCCCTCGTGTTCACGAGAACGGGAGAGCTGAGAGTGGCCGCCGCGGGGTGCGAGGAGCAAAACACGGCTGGGAGCGGCTGACGTCTGGGAGGGGCCGGGTTAAGGGAAAAAGGGCAGGAAGCGGCGTCCGCACTCCCCGGGACGCCGTGACGGCTGCATCTGGGCCCGAAAACACCGCTTACCGCCCGGCTAATGCGGATAATGCGCGCCGCGGGCCTCAGACGCGCGGGCCAGCGCCGCCGCCGAAATTACAGCTCCCGGCGCGCATTCCTGCGCTGATCCTTTATTTTCACAAAAATACTCCTCCCGAAGAACGTATATTTTGAGATTAGGGCGAGCCCTTGCTTTCCCAGAGCAGAGGCGGCTCCGTGCCCGGAACCTTTGCGCTTCAGAAGGCGGGTCCTGGCGCAGGGCGCGGGGCGGGCCAGGTTCACGGCCGATTCGGAGGTGGGACCCACGGGCGTGAGCGTGAGGGTGGGGGTGGGGGTGAGGGTGGGAGTGGGGGTGGGGTTGAGGGTGGGGGTGGGGGTGGGGGTGAGGGTGAGGGTGGGGGTGGGGGTGAGGGTGGGGGTGAGGGTGAGCGTCAGGGTGGGGGTGGGGGTTGGGGTGGGGGTGAGGGTGGGGGTGGGGGTGAGGGTGGGGGTGGGGGTGGGGGTGGGGTGAGCATCAGGGTGGGGGTGGGGGTGGGGGTGGGGGTGAGTGTGGGGGTGGGGGTGGGGTGCGCGTCAGGGGGGGGGTGGGGGGGAGGGTGGGGGGGGGGGTGGGGGTGAGGGTGGGAGTGGGGGTGAGGGTGAGGGTGAGGGTTGGGGTGGGGGTGAGGGTGAGGGTGGGGGTGGGGGTGGGGGTGAGGGTGAGGGTTGCGGTGGGGGTGAGGGTGAGGGTAAGCGTCAGGGTGAGCGTGGGGGTGGGGGTGGGGTGGGGGTGCCGGAGGTGGCGGGCAGAGGCGGGTCTCTCCCCGGCTTCGGCAGGCCGACGCAGGGCGGCCGGGGCGGGGTGCAGATGTCTGTCTCTCCCCATCTCAGCGCTGCCCCCCCCCGACATGGAGACGCGCTTCTAGAACGTCCTGCGCCCGTCGCCTCGCCCCGCAGTCAGTTGGGGGGTGGGTGGGTGCTAACCGATTCGGACCGCAGGCAGCCACGGGCTTTCGCGGCCCAGGACAGCCCGACGCGGCGGGGCTGGCGTCCGCCGTGGGAGCGTCGTGTGCACACGCTCGTGCGCCGCTCACGGCCACTGGAGCCCGCCGCCCGGCCGCCCGGGGAGGCGTCCCGCGTCGCGGTGGGGGTGGCGCCTGCGGGCCTCGCGGCGTGGGGCGGGGAGTAAGGCCTTCGTTACTGCGTCGGACGGTCCCCGCCTCACTCGCTCCCCCACGGGCCCGGCGAGCGCACCCCGTGCCTGCCCGGGCCCGGCCAGGCCGGCCCGGCCGCGAGGACCGCTGGCCCTGGCGTCCCCCCGCGCAGGGGAGACACGCGCAGGCCTGGGCGCGGCCCGCGCGGGAGCATCGGCAGCGTCCGCCGTCGTGAGCGGCTCTCGGGCCGCCTCCTGGGACGAGAGACGCGCCCGCCTGCGAGGCCGGCACTCGGTCGCCCCCGTGACCGCAGCCCCTGGAGGGGGCCCCGAGGCGGGTTGCGGCGGCGTGTCCGCGTCGGGCCTGTCCTCGGGCCTTTGAGGACACGGGCGGGTGTCGGCTTGCGAAGCCGCTGACGGCCAGGCCGGCGGCTGTCTCGGCTGCGTGGACCGGGGCCGGCCCTTTCTCAGGTGTCGGGTCCCGTTCACCCCCCAGCCCCGGCGGGACGCTGGCGGGAACGGCGCGAACGGGGACGCGGCGCCTCCCCGCCCGAGGTCCCCTTCCTCTTAAGGGGGGAGGGGACAGAGCCGTGGGGGCAGTGCGCGCGGGACGGCTCGTGACGCCCCGGCGGCGAGCGCTGTGGGGTTGCCAGGCGGCCGTCCAGGGGCGCTCGGGGCCGCCGCAGGGCCTCGAGCGCGGCGTGGGCGTTGAGCGGGACGCGTGGAGGGCCCCGGGGACCGGCCGGCACGCCTGGGCGGGCCCAGTTCTGCAGCGGCTTCTGCGATGGGCCACACCGGGGTGGCAGGGCCGCCCCTCGCGAGCGCACGTCCCTGGGGCGCCCCTCGGAGCACCTGCCGCGCGTGGGGTGCGAGGGCTCGGTGGCCTGGCCCCGGCGAGGGGGGCCCCTGGGCACGGACGCCGCCACGCCGCCAGCGGTCACTTGCCGAGCACGGCGTGTTTCTGGTCACCCCGTGGCCCCCCGGGCTCTGCCGTGTGGGACAGAGCGCGGCACCCACGCCCCGTGGGGAGCGGCGTGGGGTGCGGGGTCACCCCCGCCCGTCCCTGCTGGACGGTCCCGGCCCCGCGCCCCGGCCTCGCCGGGAGACGCCCCTCTGGGAGCAGCTCTCCGGCTGTTTGTCCCGCGGCCCTTTATTCGTCCCCTTTGTGAGCCGGTCGGGGCAGCGGGGCTGACCCCGGGCGCGGGGTTTTGCAATCCCCCGGGTCGCCGTCCCCGGCCTCCCCCCGGCCTCCCGGCACTTGAGCATTCCAGGCGTTCCAGGCGGGGAAGCCCACTTCACGAGCGGCGGGCGACAAAGGCGCACACAAAGGCGCGGCGCGGAGGGGAGGCGTCGTGCGGGGCCCTCCCGCTCCTCCTTGTCCTCCTCGTCCTCGTCCTCGTCGTCCCCCTCCCCCCTCCCCCCTCCTCGCCCTCCTCTGGGTGCGAAACGTCCCCCTTTAATGACTCGTTCGGCGCAGGGACGTGGGGGCGGCCTGCTCCGCCTCGTCGTGCCGGGTGGACGGGCGGCCCCGGTGTGTGTCCGGGCGGGACCCCGTGACGGGCACCCGCGGGCCGTGGTGGTGGCTGCTCCTCTGTGGGGTTCGGTCCCTGTGACGAGCCCCCCTGTGCGGGGCCCGGACAGCTCGGCGGCCGAGCGGCCGGTGTCTCGGTGGCCGCGGGGCCCACGGGGACAGCACGGCGCGGCCGCCCCCGCTGAGCGATGCCGTGGCCGAGTGGGCGGGCGCCGTTCCCCGGATCCAGGCCCTCTGACCCTTGGCGGGAAGCAAGCCGGAGGCGCCGGCGTTCTCCAGGGACGCGCTTCCCAGGCGTCGGTGCTCTCCCTGGAGCCCGGGGGCTCCTCGGCCTCACTGCTCCTGAGGCCGCCTCAGCCTCTCGCTCCTCCCACGCCGCTGCCCCCGGGCGCGGGCGCGTCAGGCGGGCGGCCCCGGAGGCGGCTCCGCACACCCAGGAGCGAAGGCCCCGCGGGGTCAGGTTCACGGTTCCACCATGACGCGGTGTCCCCGCTGCGGCCAGACGCCTGAGGCGGGCCGGGAAGCCGGAAGCGAGTGTCGCGGCGTCCAGGACGACAGCCTGGAGCGCGCGGCGCGGCGTGGGGGACTCGCTCACGGCGGTGGGTCCGCGTGGGTTCCCTCCCGTCCCTCTGCGTCCTGTCCGTTTTGCCTGGTGTCCGCCCCACACGCCCGCGGGGCGGGTTCCAGGCTTCTTTCTAGTGATTTCCTGAGTGGTTTGCGGGTCGGCTGGCGTCCCGGGGTGGGGGCGGCAGCGCGGTCCTGGGGAGAGCGAGGGCGCGGGCCAGCGCGGAGACCCCCGGGGCCGGTCCCAGTCCCCGCGGCCGCCTCCGCGTGGGCCGGACGCCCCCTCTTCCTTCCGTGTCCCCCGCAGGCCCCGAGCCCCAGCCTCCGGCCCCGTCTGGGCCACCGGCGCCTGACGACGGGGTGAGCGGCCCGAACCTGCTCTCGGAACCCCGTGCCCGTGCGGCAGCCGGCACGCGTGGCCGGGACGGCTCATCCCGGGCCCGGGTCCTCCCCGTCTGCCCTTCCCTCCCGACACTTCGAGCATCTTGGGACGCGCGCGGCCGGCACCCTTGGGTCCGCGGGGCGGCTCAGCGGTTCGGCTTCGACCGCCGCCCGCCCCTCGCCCTCGCCCCGCTGTCCGTCCCCCGGGGGTCCGTCTCTCGGCCTCCGCTGCTGGCCGCG
This sequence comes from Cynopterus sphinx, assembly GCA_030015415.1. Classification (NCBI taxonomy): domain Eukaryota; kingdom Metazoa; phylum Chordata; class Mammalia; order Chiroptera; family Pteropodidae; genus Cynopterus; species Cynopterus sphinx. The sequence continues at coordinate 666,115 of CM057393.1, forward strand.
GTGCGGTGCTGGGACGCGGGGACGCGGGGACACACGCCCGCTAACCCCGAACGGAGGGCGCGAGGCCGTGTCCGCCAACGACGCGCTGCGTCAGGGCCTGGCACCCCGGCCACGGACTGGTGGCGGCTTCGCAGCCACGGCCTGGACGTCTGGAGGTGGCGTGGGTCCCCGTGGAGCCGCAGACCCCGCCGGGACGCGCTGCGGGTCCGGGGCCCCGTCTCAGCTCGGTTTAGATCACGGGGCAGTTGCTGCCGCGGCACGACCCCGCTGACGGGCCTGCCGCGCGGGTGGACCCCGGGCTGCGGCCACACCGGGACGGCCGGCAGCCCCTTCCCGTCCTGCCCGCGCAGTCTCGCAGCCGTGCGGAGGCTCGCGTGGGCACCCCCGTCCCCTCCGCGGGGGGCCGCGGTCCCGCCACTGGCTGCCTCCTCTCCGGGCCCACGGGCCCCCTGGGGGCTCCCCAAGGCTCCTGACCTGGACTCTGGGCCGCGTCGCTGGACTCCGCGGCGTCTAGAACGCTCGTGTGCGTGTCACCCCCCCCCCCCCCAGCGCACTCAGAAACCCACGGAAATCGCAGCCGCGTCGGGCCCTGCTCTGCCGCGCCGACCCGACGCGTCAGCCGGGGCCGCTCGGAGACTCAACCGTCCTCGGCCCAGATCCGCACGGTCAACGGGGTCCTCCGAGCGTCCGTCCCCCAGACGGGTTTGGAGCCTCGGGCTGCGTCTGTCGCCGCTTGACCGAGGGACCCCCGGCCCGGCGCGCGGTCCCCGCAGTCACACCGCCTTTCCCGCGGCCCCGGCGTGCGGCCGGCAGCACGCGGCGGCCTCCCCTTCGCTCGTCCGGAGGCCGGGGCCGGGATGCAAGGGGGACGGCGGGGGCCCCGCCCCTGCCACTCCACGGAGCGCGGCGGGAAGGAGGCGGCCGTCACGCCCGCCCGGTGACGCGCGTTCCCGCTTCCGGCCGGTTCCGTGTCCGACAGGGAACAGGAGGGACACGGGCGGCCCCGGCGGAGAAGGCCGGGGTCCGGGCCGAAGCTCGGGCCCCAGCTTGCTCTTCGCCGTTTGCAAGTCGCTTCGCCGCCCCGAGCCCCAGGCCGCTCACCTCGCAGTGGGGGCGACGGCGAGGGCCCGCCCGCCCGCCGGGCTCGTGACCCCCGGGACGTGCGTGAGCGACCGCGTCGGGCCGGGCCTGCCTCGTACGGCCCACAAGCGCCCCCGACCCGACCCCGCCCGCCGCCCGCCGGGGGCCCCTCGAGGGCGCCGGCCGCCGCTGATCCCCCGACGCCGGAACGCGGAGCCTCCGGAGGCGTGTCCCCGGACCCGCAGGTCCCGGATTACGGCGGGGTCATTTTGGGATTTCCGAAGCGATTTCCACGGCTCTGGAGGGTTCTGACTCACCGTCTCCGGGCCAGGACGGCTCCTGCAGGCGCGGCCTGACTCACCTGCCGCGGAGCCGAGGCCGGGAACGCCCCGGGCGCGCGCTTCCCTCGCCGTGAGGGAGCGAGGCCTGCCCCGCGGCGCCCGCGGCGCCCACACCATCGGTCGGGCCGAGCCGGAGCCCGAGACGCGGGGGAAACAGGAAGAGTCGCGAGGACAAGGGCGTCCAGGCCGCTGTCACCGGGCACGTCCGCGCTCCGGGAACGGTGCGCCCGCCCCTCGGAAGGTCGGCGTCGGGGTCGAGTCACGTACGGGGGCGGGGGGCGCCGACTTCGGGGGCCTGAGGCCTCCTTCTGGCCTTGACTTAACCCCGACGTGGAGAGAAGCGTGGCCGGTGCCAACCCCAAACGGGAGGGCGGTCACGGCCCGGGTTCTTCTCGCTGCGGCAGCGGCGCCAGGACGCGGGGGGCTGTCTGGGACAGCGCCCGGGCGGGAAGCTGGGCCGGAGACCGTGGCGCGGAGGAGGACGCCGGCCTCCGCGGAGGAGCCACGTGGCCTGCGTGACGTTTGCCCGACGGCCACCTTCGCGTCATCGTCAGCCCCGAGGGCGGAGCTGTCTGCGCCCTCCTTGCGGGCGAGACGCAGGAACGGCGTCGGGGGACGCGGCTCTGGGGTTCGCCCCGCGCCGAAGGCCTGACCTTCCCGGATCCCGAGGAGCCTCGGCACTACACGCCGCGAGGAGCTCGCGTCGTCCGCTGTCGGCGGGCGGGCGGCCACGGGCGACCGGGCTCTCCTGGCTCCGCGCCTCGTTTTGGCTGCCGCGGACCGACAGCCGCATCCCCGCGGGGTGGGGCGCGCCGGGCTTCCTGTCGCCTTCCCGCAAACCCGCGAAGCCGGCCGCTGCGTCGTCTCGGGGGCGGGCTGGCGCGGAGCCGCCGCGGCGTCGCACCTGGGGGGGCCCCTCTGTGGCTGGGGGAGGGGTCCCCGCCCTGACCCCTGCGCCGGCCGGGGAGACGCCCCGGCGGAGCCGTGTAAGCCACCAGCACGCGGGGCGCGCCTCCGGGGCGCTCGCCGCCTCCTCCCCCGCCGCGGGTCGCTCTGTGGTGGCCGCCCCGTCCAGCCTCCCGTGTGACCCGCCGCTCCGGGACCGGGCTGCGTCCACCCTCGCTTCGGGCCTTTCGCCCGTTCGCACGTCGCCCTTGGCCTCTCCGTGGCCTGCAGCCTCCGTCCCCGACCTCGTGAGCTGGTGGCAGGTTTCAGCCGCCCGCGCTGCCCGTGTTGGCCGTAGCCCCCCCCCCAAGTCTCAGCCCCGAGGACCGGGCACTCGGCGTATCCGAGCCCACGGGGCCCGGGCGCAGCAGGGAGGCTCGGCCACCCGTCCTGACGGCCGCTTTCCGGAAGGATCCTCCACGGTTTGTCTGACGACGGAGGCCAGGGACGGGGTCTCAGGGGCCTGCGCACAGGCTGCGGCTCCCCAAGTTTAAACAGGGTCTCTCTGCCCCCCCCCACACGCTCGTGCGCGCACCCCCCCCCCACTGTCACCGTCCGGCGCCGGCGTGCGGGGCAAGACCCCGGGGAGCAGGGGCAGGCGGGGGTGCTCATGGGACGCGGGGAGCGCGCGGGCCGTCTGCCGCCGGGCCTGCCCGGACGCCGGTGCGTGTGTGTGGGGTCCCAGGTGACGATGGGCCCCACCGTCCCGGGACGCCCAGCGGGCGCTGCGCTTCGCCGACCTGGTGCCCGGGCCCCCCACCCCCTGCAGGCCCCGGACGTCACCGGCCATCATGGCCGCTCTGGTCTCTGGACCCCATGTGGTCTCTGTGCCTGGCGTCGGGCGGCCGCCCGGGCGAGCCGAGAGCGGTCGCTGCGGGCAGGCTCTCGGCGACCTCGAGCCCGCAGGGACGCCCCCGCTCCCCCAGAATCAGCCGGCTCCCACCTCCACGCGCGGCTGCGGGCGCAGGTCTCCGCTCCCCGACACCCCACTCCCTCAGCAGGTTCTCGGCCCCGGGAGGACGGCTCAGGACACGGGGGTGGGGGCCGGCGGGGCACCCGCCCGGGCCTCGGTGTCCCCGCCCCGCCACGGCCCCTCACGCCCTCCCGGGGCCCCAGGACCTCACAGCAGCACGGGCGGGCCCCGAGGCCCAAGGAGGGGGTCAGCAGTTCGGGGCCGCCGCCCGGCACGCCCGCCGCACGGTGCGGACGCGGCTTGCGTGTTGCGTGTGCGTTTCCTGCGCAGCGAGTGCGAGCGGCTCTGGAGACGGCGCAGCCAGAGCCGGGGCGGACAGACACACGCCCGGGACCACGGCGAGCAGGGGTTCGCACGCGCACACCCGCGGGTCCCGGGACGCGGGCGCGCGTCGCGTTTCACTGGCCGGCGTCCAGTTCACGGGGTTGCTGGGGTCACCGCCCTTTCCCCGGTCCAGGGCTCCGCTTGTGCTGACCCCGCACGGCCCTCCGAGGTCTCGGCCGGCTGGCTGGTGAGGGGGGGCCGGGCAGACACCCTGACCCTTTCAGGACGAGGAGCAGCTTTGGGAACACGCGCTCGGTCGGGGAGACGCGCCCACGCTGAGCAGCGGGGAAGCCAGGGCGCCCACGGGGAGAGGCGGAGGCGCGGCCCTGCCCCTGCCCGGGCTGCCAGGTGGCTGGGGTGGGGGGCGGGTCCGGAGGGGAACCTGGAGATAGGATCTGGCCTTAAAGGGGCTTGCCCGTAATGAGGGAGCGGGACGTAATTACGCTCGCAGAGCAAGTCAAAACGGGCGGTTTCTGGAAGAGACCGGCGGGTGCTTCCCCGGGTGGGGGTGGCGGCTGCGAGGCGTTTGGCTCGGCCTCTCACTTCCAGGAGCCGCTCAGGTCCCGATCCCGGCCCCGCAGCTGGGTCGCTCCCTCGGAGTTTACCCCGAAAAGCCGCGGGGGCGCGCCTCCCCTTCCTCACAGACGAGTGGGGGGAACACGAACCGGAGGGAGGGAGGGAGAGGTGGGTGGACACGGATGAGGCCGGCCTCGCGTCGCTGGGGGGAGCTCCCTTTCTGACCGCCCGTGGGGCAGGGCGCCCGAGCACGCGGGGGTGGGGTGCCCTGACGGGAGAGGGGGCGGGGGGGGGAGCAGGCAGGGAGGAGAAAGCGGGAAACACCCGGCGAGCGCAGCCAGCGGGTCGGGATGAGATCATCGCTCCATCTGCGCGCGGCAACGCTTCCCTCGTTTGAAGCGACGCGAACGCGAGTCATTACTGTGGTTCCCGACGTCCCGATGCCAGGGCGCCCACCGCGGGCCCGGGGGCCGCGCGTGACGGGCCGCGCCGCGGGCTCGGGGGTGGGCAGCGTGCGGTGGGCGGCCTCGCGCGCGCCGGCGGCTTGCGGGGGGTCGAGCTCCTCGTCCGCAGGAAGGCGGGGGCCCCCGGGCGTTCTGGAAGGCTCCCCGGCAGGCGCGGGTGTCGAGGCTCCCCCTGCCGCCGGGGGCTGCGCCCCTGCCCCGCAGCCCTGGAAGTGCTAAGCGGGTAATTACCCGCTCGGCAGGCGCAGGTGTGCCAGGTGAGGCCGGGCAAACGGCTTTTGATCTAAATTGAGACGCTTTGGAGGTTTAACTTCTTAGACAAAAAGGGCCTAAATGAGCAGCCGGGATTCCAAGGCTGGGACTCGCACCCGGCCCGAGGAGGGCCGTGGGGCGAGGGCGGAGGCCGGGCCCGGGCCGCGGCTCGGCCCGACGTCCCCGAGCCTGGGGGCAGGACGTTCCGCAAGGAGCACGAGCTGCTCTCAGACGTCGCCCCTTTTGTTGCTTTTCCCATAAGACGGGATGGAGGGAGGGGCAGCGAGCCCCTCGGCGGTCGGCTGCGTTGGCCGGGGTCCGGCCGGCCCAGGGAGGGGGGCGCCGGCGGGGAGCGGCGGGCGCCATGGCCCCTGTGCCGAGGCCCGCCCCGCACGCCCACGCCCCGCACACCCGTGCCCCGCACCTGCCGCCCGCGCCCCGCACCTGCCGCCCGCGCCCATCCAGGCCTGCAGGTGGCCCTGGTGCCACGGTTCTGTCCTCCACGGCGGGGATGACCCAGGTGCCCCCCACGCTCCCAGGCCTTGCGGGCCTGCCGGACCCTCCGCGGTCGTCCTCAGCCCTGTCCTGGACCGTGTCCTGGACCCCGGGGTTCAATCCCGGGCCCTCTGACCCCTGCTGGGTCGGGTCGGCTAAGAGCCCGGGAGCAGAGCTCCGTCCGGCCGGGCCGTGGCCAGTGGCTCAGCCCTCTCCCCGGGCAGCGTCACCTCGCCCCACGCTGGGCCTGTGACGGCGCGTGGTGACGCTGCTCACCCCGCCCTTGGCCGCGTGGGGGCCTTCGCTGGCTCCGCGGCCGACACCGCAGGCTCGAGGCCGCCGGGGCCGCCCTGGGAGAGCCCCGGCCGCTTTCGTGAGGGTCTCGCTCGGCGCAGAAGACACAGCCCGCGGGAGGAGCCGGCCGGCCCCGCCTGCAGACCCCCCGGGTCCCTGGACGGGACTGGTGGCGGGTCGGCGCTCTCCGTCCTTCCCTCCTCCACCTTTTCACAGAAAACGAGGCTTTTCCAGCTACAGATCATGAAGCTGTTTCTCACGCGTTAAACACAAAACACGCGAAAGCGACAGCGCGAGGCGCGCGAGGCCCGTCTTCACGTGCAGGAAGGACCGCGGTCTCAGACCGAAACCGATCCTGCGAGCGACGGGTTACGGGGGAAACGACGCCGCCGGGAAAGTGACGCGGGGATGAGGACGGGACGCCCGGAGCCCCTTGGTCAGCCTGGAAGGAGGCGAGGAAAGAAGCCGAGGAGCGACGCAGAGGAGAGGAAAACAGGCGCTGAGGCGGTGGCCCTGACCCCGACCGCGGTGACAGCGGGCCCCGCGAGCAGGCTGCACCCCCGCCGGGAGACAGGGCCTGTCGGACCCGAGAGCACGCGAGGGCGCCCGTAGGCCGTCTCAACAGACGTGCTTTTCAATTCGGTGACGCCGCAGACAAAACCGAAAACTAGGTGTGGTTCGTCAGTCCTCCGTGCTATGTGTGTATGTAACATAAACCCTACAGCACGAGCCCTACAGCACGAACCCTACGGCACCAGCCCTACGGCACCAACCCTACAGCACCAACCCTACAGCACCAACCCTACAGCACCAACCCTACAGCACGAGCCCTACGGCACCAACCCTACAGCACCAACCCTACAGCACGAACCCTACGGCACAAACCCTACGGCACAAACCCTACGGCACCAGCCCTACGGCACGAGCCCTACGGCACGAACCCTACAGCACAAACCCTACGGCACGAGCCCTACGGCACGAGCCCTACGGCACCAACCCTACGGCACCAACCCTATAATATGACGTGTATATGACATGTAAACCCTCTCCGTGCGTCGCAGCGCCCCGTCCCCATTGACAGCAGCCGGAACGCGCGTGTCCCGCGGGCTCCGCCACCGACAAAGGGGCCGACTGGGGCCCTGGAAGACGGGGTTTCGTGGGGGTTTCGGGGCCGGGGAGGGTTCAGCCTCTCGCTGGGACTCGGGGTGTTTGCGGGGCCGCAGGCCCTCCCTCCCCCCCCCCCGCGGGGCGGTCTCCCCGGTCCCGTCCCCACGAGGAGGCAATCACGGCGGCTCGGAGTAATCCCGGCGCTGAGTGTCCCATTATCCCCTCGTCCGTGGGGGCGGGTCCCCGCGATCTAGGCCCTTTCAGGGCCCGGGTGCTTGACTAATCAGGCGCCCCCTCTGCGGCGCGGGGAGGCGGCCGCGGGCGAGAGGCCCGGGGCTGCTGATTGTGGCGCCGGGCGCCGCACAATGCCCCATCAGCGTGATGGGGCGCAGACGGCTAATTGGCCCACTTGAAGGGGGCAGCTCCCCAACGGGGCCTGCCTCGCGGGCTCCAGCTCCACTAATCAGCACGCCCTCGTCGAGCCCCCGCTGGGCGCCCCGCGTGGTGCCGGCGGCGGCGGGGTGCAGGGCGCGCATCAGGGCCGCGTCCCGGCGCGCGAGGCGAGCGCACGTGACCCTCCTAGTCAGACGCTTTGTGTTTATGAAAATGACCCCATCAAAGCTCGCGACGGCGCGCCCGCCCGCCCGCCCGCTCGGGGCGGCGCGGGGCATGAAGGACTGCGGAATGAGGCGGCGGCGGCCCGGCCCCGCCAGCGGTGTGCGCGCCCAGGACGGGGTCACCGCGCGTCCTGGGTCCCAGGCCGGACAGACGCCGGGGCCGACGGCCACGTCCATGTCCTGCCGCGGCGGGGCCGGCTGTTCGCTCTGCCTTCGCCTGCGGACGCATCAGGACGCGGGTCCCCTGGCAAGGCCGGGCGCCGGCGAGTGCCACCGCGCCCGTCCCGGCCCGTCCTGCGTCACAGTGAAGCAGCTCACGGCAAAACAATGAACAAGAGAATCGGGGAGGGGGAAAGTTCCCTCTGCGGGACGAGGAAATGGGAGAATGTCCACTTGTGATGACGGGAAGCTTCCGGAAAACCGGGAGCAGAGCGCCGCTCCCGACCCGATGCGGGAGAGCCGAGAGATCTGCGCCGCCGCGTTCGTGGCCGCCCCGGCCCCTCTGCTCAGCGCCGCTCGGGCCTCCGCCGCCCGCCCCGTCCCCCGGGTCGCACACGGGTCTCGGGCCGGGCCTTCCCCGGTGTCGGCGACCGCCCTCCGGCCCTTGGTACACGGGGCAGAGGCTCACGTGGCCCCTGGGGACGGGACGCCTTCCCGCGGAGAAGACGGGACAGACGCGGGTTGTCTCGTGGGGGAGGAGGCTGGGGCGACGCCGTTTCCGTGCCCTGCCCGAGGGGCCGGGTTGCGCGGCTTCGCGGGGCCGAACGTGCCCGCGGGGTCCCCTCTCCGAGGGCCCCGCCCCGCCGCGGGGAGAGCGGGCGGCGGCCCCAGCGGCCAGCGCCGCATTCCGCGGCGGGCGGAGGACTCGGGCTTGGAATGAGGCGCGGCCGCCCTGGCCCTTCTGAATTCCGCGCATTCCGGCCGAAGCCCGCCGCGGGGCCGAGGGGCAGGCCCTTACCTCGGGGCCCCTGACCCACCGCTCCGGCCGCCTCCGCGTCCTCCTTTCGCCAAAACCAAATCAGCGTCCCGGGCGGCCGCGTGCCCCGTCGGCGCGAGTGGGCGCCCGGTCGGGAGCGACGGGGCCGTCCCGGTGTCGCGGAGCCCCTTACGCGCCGGCGCCTGGGGAGCGAGCGCTTGCCCCGGCGATCACCACGCGCGTCTGCAGGGCCCCGCGGCGGGCACGGCGCTGCCCGCATCAATCGGAGGGGGCGGGAGGGGCACGGGCTGCCCCTGGCGTTGGCGGGCGCCGTCCCCTCCCCCGTCCGCCCCGGGCCCGACCTCGTGAGGGGCCAGAGCCTCTGAGGCCGCCTGCGGGACAGGCCGAGGGCGCTGGGCGGGGAGCGGGGCCGTCCCCGCGGCCCCCGCAGACATGTAACGGTTCCACGGCGGCGAGGGTCGCCGGGTCGTGACCCGGGGCTCCCCGACCCCAGGCGCTGGCTTCGCCTGCAGCGCTTCCCTTCACGTCCCCCAGGCGTGGCCAGAGCGTCTGACGGGAAAGCAGGCCCGACCCCGCAGCCAGGTGGGGTCCGGCCGCTTCCAGGGCCAGGGTGCCCGGGGTCCCCGGGCGGCGCCGCGGGGCGGGGGCTGCGACGGCGCCTTTCAGGACCCTTGGGCCCTGCGGACCACGGCGAGAACTGAATCCGCACCCCACCCTCCGGGGGAGCACACGGACCGGCGGGCAGAGAGCCGCCGCCGCCTTCATGACAAAACGAACCAAACCCGGGGAGCCCCGGGCGGGCGGAGGGGCGGCGCTCCGGGGAGGCCGGCTCCCGGGGGGGGGGCTCCGCGCGGCCCGCAGCGCCAGGCCGCAGGGCCGGGTGGGCCCCGCCCGCCCCGAGACGCGACCTCCCGCCGCGCCGCGTGTCCTGGGCTGCGAGGGCCGCAGGGGCCGGCCGTGCGGTTCGGGGCCGAGCGCGGACAGCGTGTGGCGCGACACCTGGCGGGACAAGGAGGTGCCCGCGGTTAGGCCCCCCCCCCAGGGACGCGCGAGGCTCCACGCCCGCCGCTCAGCCACCTCTTGCTGTCCCTGGCCCGCGGGTTTCCCGCCCCCGGGGTGGGGGCCAGGCGTCTTCCCGCCGCCGCCCGGAGCTGCATCCAGACGAAACCGAGACACGGGCCGGAGGGGGTGTCCTCCCCACCGAGGCGACGTTCCCCACCTCCAGCCCCCCAGCCCGTCACCCCCGCCGCCTCCTGAGCCCCGTCCCCGTCCCGCGTGCTCGCACCCGCCTCCGCGTCCCCGCAGGTGTCCCGGCCACACCTGCCGGGCCGGGCGGAGCGGGGGCCGGGAGGTGAACGAGCCGGGCGCAGAGGGGACGCGTGGACGGGGCCGTGGCTCCTTCCATCTGCCTCGCAGCGCTGCGCTCAGCGCTGCAGCGCAGGTGTGCGCCGCACGCGCCTTGACGGACACGCCTGCGGACACGCCGCAGGCGCCGCGGACACGCAGGCGCGTGCACCCCGCCACCCCCTCCCCCCCGTTGCTCCGTGCTCGTTCCCGAGCCCCGCCGGCCCCGCCCTGCGTCGTCCCTGTCCGGCCCGCGCAGCGCACGGAGGAGCAGAAGCGCGTTCACTTCTCTCCGGGCAGCACAGGGGCCGCCGCTGGAGTCCGAGAGGGACGTCACCGGGGGGAGGAAAGGCCGGGCACAGGGCAGCGCCGACCGCGGACAGCGGCTGCGCCGCGCGGGCCCGGGGTGGGGGGCGCCCCCGAGGGCCGCGGGTGGGAAGGAGCCCGCACGGCCGGGCCTCGGCCCCTCGGCCTTGACGCCCGGTTCGGGTTCCTCGGTGACATCACCGCAGCACGCTCAACCCCCGCGTGGCCGCGCTTCTCTCCCCGGCGCCGCGTCCCCGGGGACGGGAGCCTCTCCTGCCCCGGCGTCCGGCCCGCCCGGCCCGGTCTCCACGCGGGTTCCGGCCGCCGCGGTGGCCTCAGGCCTCGGCCGGGCCGGCTCTCACCGTCCCCCTCTTTGCATTTCAGTTTCGCTCGGGACTCGTGGGGACTGCGGTTCGGGGTTGGGCGTGTGAACGCGCGGCCTCCTGAGTCGCCCCGTGACAGTCACCCCAGAGCAGCAGGAGGAAGGCGACTCGAAGGCAAATGGCATCCCGACACCCAAACCGGGACATCTGTGCGGCTGAAATACGATGCGGGGCGGGGGGGCTGCCAAGGACAGCGAAGGTCGGGGAGGCCCGGAGGACGAGGTCCGGGCGACGGACGTCCCAGGGCAGGCCTCGGGACCCCGTCCGTCCCCGCGCCGCCGCCCGACGCGTTCCTGGGCGCGCGTCCCTGGACGGACGGACGGGAGAAGGCGGGGTAGGCCGGAGGGCGCGCGGCCGTGTTTGTAAACCAACGGCCGGAGGACGGGGCGGACCGGCCGGCAGGCGGGGGCGGCGGGCGGCCCACCGTGGGGTGCGGACAGGCTTCATGGTTCCCTGTCCCCGGAGGCGCGTGTGGGGGGGTGCGGGGGGCGTGTCCCGGCGAGAAGCCTGAGGCTCCTCCCGCCGGCTGCCCCCCGCCCCCGCGCATGCTCGTCCCCGTCCGTCCGGGGAGGCCCCCGGGTGTCCTTGAGCGTCTGTTTGCTAACGGGGGCTCCGGGCCCGTGCGAAGACTGGCACCTACGTCCGAAATAGTTTCGGGGGCCCAGGGCACGGCCCCTGGAGGCGGGGGGCGGCCGGGCTCCGCCGTGGCGCCGCTCCTGCGACCCCGGGGCCCCGGGTCTCTGCTGCAGACGGGGGCGGGTGCCACGGGCACCTCGGGGTGCGGGCTGCCGGGGCCCTTGCCGCCCCGGGTCTCTGCGGAGCGTCGTGAAGCCTCCTGTGTGGGGGTGCGAGGCCCCGGTGGGGACGGACCCCACGGCAGAGGGGGGTCAGGACGGCGGTCCCCAAGCACGGCGTCCCTGCCGAGCGGCCGTGGTGACACGTGGTGGGGGGTGGCCGGCTCCGCAGGCCCTTCCGGGGCTCGGGGTCGCCGTGTCCCCTGGGGGTGGCCGTGTCTGTCTACACTGGCCTCGTCCTGGGGCTCGGGCCCATTCCCCCGCTGCAGAGGCCGATGGCTGGACGGGGCTGACCGCACCCCTGCGGGGGCTGGGTAGCTCGTGGCGGGGAACTGTAGGATCTCATCAGACGCGACCCGACGGGAGGAAGGGGGATGAGGTACACGCGGGGCGCGATCGTCCCTTTCGTTTTAAGAATTCCACCTAATTTCGACTTCCCGGGAGCATAGAAGAAGCCGTTTTTCCTCCTTATTTAAAAAAAGAATTAATGTGACTTTTCTAATTGGAACAGTTTCCACGTGCCGACTGCTAGCCGGGGCCGGACCCAGGGACAGACGCTGGGAGTCGCCACGTGAGGATCCTGCGTTGGAGAATTAAGTTCTCTGCGAAGGGGGCGGCGGGTCCGTGGGAGCGAGGGGCCTGCAGGGCTGCGGAGTGACGGGGCCGGCGCTCTCGGACGGCGCGGCCCCGAGCGTCGTCTCCAGCGGGAGGGCCCGGGTGGGAGGACCGGGCCGGAGATGGCCAGGAGCCGTGGGCGGACGCACACCCACAGGTGTCTGTCGGCGTCCTCTGCCCACCGTCCTCGTCAGGGACACGGCGGAGCGGTCCGCGCGTCGCCAGGCGGGCTGGACCCCAGCGTCCGTCGACCTGCGGCGGCCCGCCCCGAGGGGCCCGCCCGGACCCCGGCCGCTCGCACCTGCACCTGGCGGCAGAACGGCACGCGGTCTGGGTGCAGCGCCCGGCGGAGGCGGCCCCCGAAGGGCCATCTCACAGGGCGAGAAGCAGACGTGGCCTCCGCGCGTTTGGGGTGGCGGCAGCGACACGCGCGCACACAGCGTCGACGACGTTCAGACCCGTAAACGGAACGCCTGCAGCCGAGGCAAGACGGAGAAGGAGGGTGGGAGTTGGAAAGGAAATTCTTAAACACGGAAGCGCGCAGCGGGACAGGGCGCCGAGGTGGCAGTATCTCCGGGAAGGTGAAGGGTTGAAACTCAACTCGTGGACCCAGGGAAGGAGTCTCAGGCCCTCAAGCCACTCTGCGAGGCCCAGGAATGTGTCCTTAGCGAGGCTGACGCGGCGGGGGCGCAGCCAGGCCGGGAGCCGGCGGGGAGAGAGGACGGATCCCCCGGGAGGCGCAGCCCCGGGCCGGCGCGGCCGCTTCCAACCCGCGCGGCCTGGGGCCTAATGGAGGTGGCGGGAAGAGCGCGGATGGGTGTTCCCACACGTCACTCCGCCTCCCCGGGGCGGAGTCAGCGAGCGGGCGGAGGGGGGCGAGCGCGCGCTCGGGGACCCACTCGCCCAGGCCCGGGGAGCCAGGCGAGCCGGTCCCTCACGGACGCCCGCGGAGGGAGCGGGGGCGCTGGGTCAGCTGGCGGACGTCGTCCTCGCGAGCTCGGCCCGCAGAGCCGTGGGCAGGCGGGCGGGAAGGACGCGCGCCGCCCCCTCCGGAAACGCAGGCCCGGGCAGGGCAGGAGAGGAGCGCTTCACACGCACGCGCACGCTCACGGACACCACACAGGGACGCACACGCACGCACACGGACACCACACAGGGACGCACACGCACGCACACGGACACACACACGCACACGGACACACGCGCACGCACACGGACACGCACACAGACGCACATGGATACACACGGATGCGCATGCACATGGACACACGCACACGGAACACGCACCCACGTGCCCGCACACGCACACAGTACAGTGCGCACACGCGTGTGCACACACACCTCGCAGCCAGTGGAGGGGTGACGGGGGCGACACGTGTGCTGAGTCTGGGTCTGGAACGCGTGAGCCGGGCCGGCTGGCCCCGTCGCTCCCCGCGCCTGCCCCGAGGCCCGAAGCGCAGGGCGCCGGGTGCCTCAGCCTCGTAGACGGGCGCGTCCGGCGCCCCCGCTCGCTGCGAACGCGGCGTCTCCCGAGCCCGTGCGGGTCCCTGTGAGTTTCAGAGCCGACGTGCCAAACGCCACACGAGCGAGCGCTCGCGGGGCCTTGACCGGGACCCGCCACATCCCGAGGCCGCGGGGCGGAGAGCCGGCCTCCGGGTCCGGGGCGCGCACGGGGGCTGCTCCGCTCGCCCGGGCTTTCGACAGGTTCCCCCAGCAACGCCGAACGCGCAGCCCGTGTCCGCGTCTTCCGCGCGCGCGTGCACGGGGCCCGGATGTTTCCCGCTGACGCGCGACTGCCGCGGCTCGAAGCTTTGGTGTCCGGCTGTTCGCTGGCGAGCGCCCGTGTCGTCGTGTCCTGCGCACCTGCTCGGCTCGACCGTCCACGTTAGACCCTTTTCCGGACGGTTCTAAGGGGTCCCCACAGTCGCGTCGTGCTCACAGGAGAGCGGTTCTCCCCGTCCTTTCCAAAGGCCGCGCCTCCTCCTGTCCCGCCTTGCGGGGGCTTCTGGCGAGGTCCCCGTCACATCGAATGAACGTGGCGCGCCCGGTGCCGGTCGGGGGGGGAGCGAGCGACGGGCGCCCTCGGGGCCCTGCCGGCCCCTGGCAGGTCTAGAAAGGACGCGGTCTCGGCGCGGACGGAAAGCGCTAGCGTCGCGTCCAGCGGCGACACGAGCCGTGACGCAGCGAAGAGAGTGCCTCTGTACACCGTTCCGCCCGCAGAGCCTTGAACGGGCCCGAATGTGGGGGCCCCGGGTCCGAAAGGCCCCGTCCACCCCCAGCCTCGCCCGGGACCCGAGACGCGCGCGGGGGCGGCTCCCGTCCCGCTGTCCCGCCTTCCGGCCAGAAACGCGTTTTCCGTTCCGTTCCTCCGGCCTGAGCCCGTGGGAGTCCGCGGCGGCGGCGTCCTCCTTCGGGGCGAAAGGCCGGTGTCCGGACGAACGCAGATTCCGTCTCCCCACGAACCGCACATCCCGGGTGCGGACAGCCGGCCGCGACGACGCGGGTCAGCGCCTTCCCCGCGCGCGGCCCGAGGCGTGGGACGGACGCGGGCTCGCCCTCCGGTCGGCGTGGCCGCCCTCCGCGCCGGGCTCCGCGTTTCTAGAGGTCGCGCGTCGTTCCTGCTCCTCCTCCGTCCCCCGACGGCCTCGCGCCGCCGCCCGCGCCTCCCCGGGGCGCGAAGGTGAGTGAGCGAAGGGGAAGAGCTTTCCCGCCGACGACATTTCCTGCTTCCACGACCGAGGATAACGCGTCCGGACGCCCCGCTGGTTCGCCCCACGACCCCGGCGACCAGCTCGGCCGTGGGTGTGAGACGGGATGCGTGGGGGCGGCGCCGGCCCCCGCTCGGTGTCCACCGCGTCCGCGCAGACTCGGATCCCACCGAATGCCCCACCCGAGCCCGTCCCCTTGGCGCCTCTGGAGCACGGAGGCCCCCGTGTCCGGCCCGAGTTCTGGGGGGGCCGTGCGGCCGCGTGCGGCGACGGCGGAGGGAGCGCCCCGTGCTGCCTGCCACCCAGCCCCGTGACGCGCACCCAGGACGAGCGGGCGGGCGCGCCCCGGTGCGTGCGTGTCCGTCTGCGTCGTCCTCGGCCGAGCCCAAGTGTGACCGACCTGCAGGACCACAAAGGGTCCGGGGAACCTTTCATCCGCGTCCTAACGAGCCCGCCCCCTCGCCCGCTCCGAGCCGCCGCGTCCAGGCAGAGGACCCTCGTCCAGGCGGAGGACCCTCGTGCTAATCCCCCATTCAGAGCCGCCGGGTGCGCGCGAAAGGGTCGTGTGGACAAAACAAAGCCCCGCAGACGCTGCCTGCCACTGTCCCCTAAGCCGCTCCGAGGGGGCCCTTCTCAGGTGCCGCGGAGCCACTCCAGCCCCTCGACGCGGTTCCGAAGGCCCTTCCCCGCCCCGCCCGGCGCTCGGCTCAGGAGGGAAGCCCCGAGCGGGCGTCGGGGGGCGAAGGTCCGAGGGGGCCCGGCCAGAAAGCGCAGGAACCGCGAGCCCGCTCCTCGGGGCGCTGGGCTCGGACGTCACCACGTCCCCTTCGTGGCAAAAGTCGCCGTCTCGCGGGGGCGCTGCCCCCGGGCCCCTCGCCGTCCGTGGGCGCCGTGCTCCTGCGAGGAGCCCTCCCGCCTTCCTCCTCCGTCCCCACGGCCAGCACCACGGCAGGCTCCGCGCCGCGGCACCGGCCCCTTCTCACCCCGACGGCTGGGGTCCGCCTCGCCCGCCGCTGCCGGGCACCGGGCCGGGCCGAGAGCCAGTGCCGGACGCCTCCGGTGAAACCCGGACCCCGCGGTGGTGTCAGAGCCCCTGCCCCGTGGGGGAGCTGCCCGCCCCTCAGAAGGCACAGGGTCCGGGGTCCCTCTGGGGGGCGAGGGGTCGAGGCCGCGTTCCCCGGCCGGCCCAGCCCCGTCACCACGCCGGGGACCAGGAGCCTTCGGACTCAGGGCGGGGTGGGCGCGGCGGGGCCCGAGGCGGACACGGCCCCGCGGGCTGCCGGGCCTCGTGCCCCACGACTGCGTCGGCCGCAGGGACGCGGCGTGTGCCCTGAGCCTGGACGCGCGCCGGGCGGTTCCCCGGCCGCGGGGACGCGGCTGGATGGAGCTCCGCAGGCCCCGGGCGGTGGCGGCTCGTGTTTTCACGCGTCGGACGCAGAGAGGGTCCCTCCCGGACGAGCCCGCGCCGGCTCCCCCTGCGCGGGGGCCGCGTGTCGCCGAGAGGCCCGGACGCGCCTGTACCTGGGAAGCGGACGCGTCCCTGAGCAGAGGCAGAGGCTCCGGTTGCCATGGCGACAGCCAATCTGCGGAGCTGTGACCTACATGGCGCCCGCCCGAGCAGCGGGCCCTCGGCAGCAGCAGCGCGCGGGCTCCGCGGATCCGGCCCCGCCGCTGTCACCCGGCGTGAACCCGGCTCCTCGCTCCGCGCGGGAGGTGGCGGCGCAGGCTCGTCCGCACGCCGCGGGGCCAGGCCACCTGGGCTGTGGCCCCCGCCCACGCGCTGCACGCGGGCACCAGCAGGTGCACGCGCCCCACATGCACACACCCCCCGTGTCACATGCACACACCCCCCGTGTCACACGCGTCCCCACACCGACACCCACGCGTCCCGCAGACACAGGGCGCGCGTGGCGTGTGCCGGCCCCGGCGAGTGCCGGCCTCGTCAGTGTCGGGCGGCGTCGCCGTCGGCATCAGTGCTCGCGCCAGCACAGCGTGAGCCCGGCGTCGCCGTCAGCGCAGCATCGCCGTCACCGTCATCGTCACCGTCACCGCCACCACCACTGTCACTGTCACCGCCAGCGCCAGTGCCAGTGCCAGCGTCTGTCCGCACGGGCGTGGCGCGGGCATTGCCCGCGAGCGCCAGGGCCTGCGTCCGCGTCCGTGTGAACCCGGCGGCGGCTCCGTTTCCGACGTGGGCACGGGCGCCGGCCCAGCTGTGGGCGTCGGGGTCCGCAGTGTGGGGGGCGCGTCGGGGGGCGCAGGCGCGTCTGCTCCCTGGTCTGTGGGACGCGGGCAGGTGGGTGCAGACCCCGGCCCCTTCCTGCGGCCCTGCTTGCCCACGGGCACCGGCTGGCGCCCACCCTGTCCTCCCGGCCCCACCCAGAGCGCGCTCTTCGTCCCCGCGGCCCTGGGGACTGCGCTCCCCGCTCCTGAGGCCCCGTGTGGTGGCCCCGCACGGTGGCCCCGTTTCCCCACCCCCACGCCCCGCGGTCAGCAGGCCCCCCCCACGCGTGGCCGGCGACCGCCCGGCGTGGGCCTCGTCCCAGCCCCCCGGGTGCAGCCCGCTGGCTCCCGCCGCCCCCTCATCTGCATTCCGCAGGCGTCGCCGCCGCAATCAGCGGGGCAGCGCCTCACGGGCCCTCGCAGGCGTCCGCAGACTCCGCAGCAGCTGCTGCCGCCAGCCCAGCGTCTGCCCCGCCGCGGGGGCTCGCGTCCCCTCCGAGAGCTGCCGCCTCACCTGAACCCAAGGTCACCTGCCTCGGGGACGCGGCCACAGCCAGGGGGCGCACGAGGCCGGGGACAGAGTGCGCCCGCGGCCTCACGGGACCCAGACCCCCGCGTCCCCTCAGGGACACGTGCGGCTCAGTGAACACGCACGAGGACTGCATGTGCGTGTGTGTGGGTGTGCGTGTGGGTGCGTGTGCGTGTGGGTGCGTGTGTGTGGGTGCGTGTGCGTGTGTGGGTGTGTGCGTGTGCGTGTGGGTGTGTGTGCGTGTGGGTGCGTGTGTGTGTGTGCGTGTGCGTGTGGGTGCGTGTGCGTGTGTGTGGGTGTGCGTGCGCGTGTGCGTGCGTGTGGGTGCGTGTGCGTGTGGGTGCGTGTGCGTGTGGGTGCGTGTGTGTGGGTGTGTGTGTGTGGGTGCGTGTGGGTGCGTGTGCGTGTGGGTGCGTGCGCGTGTGGGTGCGTGCACGTGCGTGTGCGTGTGCGTGCGCGTGCGTGCGCGTGCGTGTGGGTGTGTGCGTGTGCGTGTGCGTGTGCGTGCGTGTGCGTGTGTGTGCGTGTGCGTGTGTGCGTGTGCGTGTGGGTGCGTGTGCGTGTGCGTGCGTGTGTGTGTGTGTCAGACGAGGGAGAAAGAAGAGGAGAGGCGCGGAGCGCGGGCCCGCAGAAGGGCACGGCCGCTGCTGCCCTGCACCCTGAGTGCCGTGTCCCGGGGCCGGTCCCCTGGGTGTCCCCGGGGGCCCCGGCGGATGGCGCCGGCTGCCGGAGCGCACGCCCTTGGTGACCGGCCGGCTCCGCGGCGGTCACCAGCAGCCGGGCGTCTGCGCACCCGCCGCCAGGGGCCGGTGGCTGCGGTGGCTTCGTCCTCGTGCCAGACGTTGTCCTCGGCGGCCGCGGAGGGCGAGAAGGGGGGCCGCATCGGGCGTGCCGACCTGCTCGGTCCACCCTGACGCCCGGGCGCGCTCCTGAGACGCGGAGGACGCCAGCCGCGGGGCAGCCCCGTCACTTTCTAGAAAGCCCCTCCTGATCCCGAGTGGTGAAGGAGGCCCCGGGGCCCCGCGTTTCCCGCGTTCGCTGGGTTTGAGCTCGCCGCGGGTCCGGTGCTTGGACGCTTCCGTCTCCGCGTTCTCCACCGCGTCAGGTGGCTGGGAGGACGCTCGCTGCCCGGTCCCCGCGCCCCCCGCCCTGACGAGAGCCGGTGCTCCGCCACTCGGGCAGAGGGCGGCGGGGACCGCGGCCCTGCGCCTTCCCTTTCCGCGCGCACGTCGCAGGTCGCAGGTCACAGGTCGCAGGTCGCCGGTCGGGGTGGGTGCTGAGCCAAAGGAGAGATTCCGGGGCCAGTGGGGTCGCCGGTGGCGGGCGGGCGTCCCTCGTGTGCGTCCGGGCCAGGGGACGCGGCCTGGGAAGTGACCGTATCCACCGCAGCTCGCCCGGGGTCCTTTAGGCTGAGACCCCCGCCCCGCACAGGGCCGTGTGGGGTCGGGCTCCCCACGAGGCACCCGGTCCTGACAGCGCCGAGGCCGAGACGCCGGCGCTCACAGGGGAGACCGCGCAGGTGCCCGCACCCCGCAGGCGGGTATGGGGGGGACGCCTAGATGGGGGACGAGGAAGACGGCGCCTGAGATAGAGCAGGCGCCGGGGAGCGTCGGGGAGGTCGGCCCAGAGCCGCCGGCGCCGTCCTTGGTGGCGCTTTACGCCCGCGCAGTGGCCGGCCTCGGGGAGCCCAGGTTCCCGTGGACCCCACTCCCATGGCCCCTGGCCGGAGCCGTCGCGCCGAGGCCGCGGCGACAGAGCTTCCAGAACGCTCCGCGCTCCGTCCCGGGGTGGGTGACGGGGTGGAGGGACCGAGGGGAGGCTGGGGGGGCTTCAAGGCGAAGGTTCTGGAACCGTGGCTGACGGGGCGCCAAGCAGGGGCGAGAGGGACAGGCGCCACCGCGGACGCCGGCGTTGGGCCGCGGAGGCCAGCGAGGGTGGCTGTCGGCGGCAGGGCCCCCGGGGGGGGAGCCAGCAAAGCTCGGGGTCGGGGGCGGCGCTCTGAGACCCCGACGGGAGCGTGTCCCTCTCGCGGCTGCGGCGCCCGCCCCGTGGCAGGAGGGTCCCTCGGGGCGGGTGGCTGGGCGGGGGGCGGCGGGGGAGTCACACGGCCTCCGGCGACCCCGAGGGCCCCAGAGAGGCCTCTGCGCGTCCGCCCTGACCTCTCCCGAAGCGGCTTTTTCTAAGGAAAGACTCGGGCGGGGCGCGGGGCGCGTTCGTTGCCGCTGAATCGGCGCCGACACCCAGAGCCGGCTCACGCGTCCTTGGACGACCTGGGGTGCGTGCCGGGGCCAACCTGCCGCGCCCGCGGCGGTCCGAGCGAGGATGTCCGGTGTCGCCGCGTGGGTGGCGCGCCGTGTGCGTCTCCGCTGTTCCGTGGGGAGGGGGTGGGGGGTCTGGAAAGGTCAGCTCCCCCCGGGGCGCTGCGCGTCACGCGGCCGAGAAACACAGGAGCCACGTGGGGTCGGGGCCGGACCGGTGGCCGGGGACGGAGTGACGGAGGCTGGGCCGGGGCGGGGGGAGCCCGCGTTTTGCACGCCGCGCTCGGGACCCGCCCGTGAGGCTCAGACCCCGGGAGCGCGGGGTGGCCCGGACGTCTCCGTCTCTCGTTCTCCCCTGCCCCCCCGCCCCGCCTCCCCCCGCCCTGGGACGCTGACCGTGTCCTTGGTAGGTCCCGGCAGGGCGCTCGCCGCCGTGGACAGAGCCGCCCGCCACGCCCGCTCAGGCCCCGGCCCCCAGAGTCCGCGCTCACGCCATCGCCGTGGGGGGAGGGGACGCGGGGCCCGGGGCGTGTACAGGACGGGCCTCCGGGTCCCGCTCGAGGCCCCGAGTGTGAAAACAGCTCCCACCCCGCCCCCCACGTGCCTGGGCCCGGGTCCCGGCCCCGGGGAGCGCCGTCTGGGATCGCGAGGGTGTCCTGGCGTCCGAGGCTCTCCACCCGCGTCCGGCCGGTGGCCTCGCGTCTCCGTGGGCGCCGGGCCCTGCACGGAGGCGCTGGCGCTGCTGAGACCTTGAGCGAAGGCCGCTGAGTCGTCCCGTGGAGCCCGTGCGGCCCGCGGCGGTCGCCGGAGCCGGGTCGTCTGTCCGGGGGCCCCTTTCACCCCTCCGCGCGGCACAGAGGGCGCGCGGCCCGCGGGGGACGGGGGCGGGCCCCGGCCGACGCCCGGACCCGTCTGCTGACCCGTGCGCTGACTGACAGGCCCATGAATAAATCATGGGTGCACTCAGAGCACTCTGCGGGGCCGGGCACGGCGGAAAACATCGCACGGCTGTCGCGTCGCATTAGGGCGCCAGCGCCCGCCGCCGCGCTCTGGGGACCGCGGGCGCTCCCTGCCCCTCGGGGCCGGGCGGAGAGGAGCCGTTCCCGCCGCCGCTCTCCGTGCTGGGGCCCGCGCCCTCCGACGCCCAAACCCCGTGCGCTCGGTCGTCGGGACACACTCCCGGGCCCCGGTCGCGTCCATTAGGGCCCGGGAGAGCGGAGATAGCATCGTCGTTAATGGGGACTCCATTACGCGCAGCCGCCCCGGCCGCGGCTCCGTCTCCGCGCCATCTGCTCGTGTGGGCTGGGCCGGCCCCGCGCCCCCGGGAGGACGTACCCCCGCCCCCTCACCTTCAGGCCCGCCCCGCGGGGGCCTCGGGGTGCGCCGCGCCGGCCGCGCAGAGGACGCGGTTTAGGACACTGCGGGCCCGGAAGGGGCGCGGAAAACGATACCCGTCGCCTTGTCGCCAGGCGGTGGCCGGAAGCGGGTCCCCTCGCCCCCGCGTCGCCTTCGCGGGCCCCACGGGACTCCTGCCCCTCCCCGCGAGCCTGGCTCAGCCGCGCCGCAGCGCGCGGGCCTACTGTGTGCCGGGCCCGGTCCAGCCACCCCCCACCACTAGGTGAGCGAGACGCCGCGTGCCGAGCCGCTCATCTCCCCTGTCTCTTCCCGGACGCAGAGGCCGGCGCGCGACGGGACCGCGACGTCCGGACAGGACAGTGCGGGGCAGCGTCTCGGCGCTCCCGCCGCCGCTCGGTGCCTCGTCCCGTCTCCCGTTCGTCCGACAGGGTTTGCCGCGTCTCAGCCCCGAAAAGCCTTCCTGCGGGAAACCCTCACTCCCGTCACGTTGTCACACGAGTCAGGACGTCCCCACACGTCCGAGTGGCGCAGCCCGAAGCGCCCCGGGCACCAGGCTCGTGCGGGCGGCGTGCCCCATGGGACCCGGCGTCCGGCAGGCGGGACGCGGTCGCGGGTCCTCCCACGGGACAGGCGCGGCCCCAAGGGAAGGGCTGGTGACCGCGCAGTCCTGCCGGGCCGGCCACGCCGCGGTGGTCGCGTCCCATTGGGGAACTGGATGCGAGGGAAACGCCCGCCACCGAGACACGGACACGGGGTCCCGAACGGCCCAGGACCTCGCGCGCGGCGCCTGCTGCCGTGGCCCGACGCCCCGGGGCCTGGGCCCCACGCTCCCCTCAGTCTCTGCTCGCGGACTCGAGCTGGTTCAGCGAGCGGCTCGGGCGCCGGGCGGGGTCCCCGTCCGCGAGGCCGCGGCCCTCGGGAGCCCGGAGTGTGGCTCCTGCGTCCCCCGCGCCTGGGCTGAGGCCGGCGGGCCCTGCTCTGCCTCGGCGCCCCCACGCCCTCGCACCCCTGTCCGGGCCTCGGAGAGTCCCTGCCCGACCGCCCCTGCTCCCGCTGGGACCGGCGCGTGCAGCACGGAAATCCGGAGCCGCCGACGCGCGTTCCAGGGCCGTGAGACGCGGAGGCGGCCGCGGGGCCGCAGGCGGGGGCCGTCGGGGGCCTCCGAGGCTGCGGGGTGTTCGCGACGTGACCGTTTGGGCCGGACAGGGCGGGGACATCTCGGCGGCCTCCGCGGGGCGGCCGGCGTGGGCCCAGCGGGGCCAGCCCCACGGCCGGGTCCCGACCGGAGCTGAGAGAAGCCCCGCTCCTTCCGGCACCCCGAACCCGTCACACGGAGGCCGCGGCGAGGCGGAGCGAGGGCGCACGCCGCCACCTCCACGCCCTCTGCCCCGTTCAGGCGTGAGGGACGCGCGTCCCCCGGGAGGCGCTGCCAGACCCCGTCCTGCCGGGCCGTGGCCGAGAGGCCACACACGCCGCTGGGCCCGACCCGGACGCCGGCCCCGGGCGCCGAGCAGGGCTGCGGGGCGCCCGGCGCGGCCTTTCATCTCCGGGGCGGCTGACGCCGCGCTTTCCGTCCTGGGAACCGAGCGCGGGGCCGGCGCTCCGGCTGCTTCTCAAGGGAAGGGAGAGACGCAATTACCGCCGGGTAATCCCGGTAAACACTCATTTGCTGACTGATGAGCCGGCGCCGCTTCCAAGTCGCCCACCGTGCGATTACTGGAGCCCGGCGCTCGGGCGGCGACGCCGGCGACGGCAGGTTCGCGGGAGCTCGGGAAGCACAAACAGTCATTTTCCGCGGCGGCGGCGGCGGCGGCGGCGGCTGAGGGAGTCCACGGAGCGGCGGGCGCGCGCACGGAAAACAGCAATTACGGGAACCCCGCAGCCGAGTCGGGAGCCTGTGCCCCCCCCCGGAGAGACAGGTGCCCGTCGCCAGGTCAGGCGGACGTGCGGCCGGGGGGCGCGGGCCCCAGCAGGGGGGAGTCGGGGCGCAGAGTGCGGGGCGGGGGCCCTCGCAGCGGGCGCTGGTCCCGGGGGGCGCGCGGACTCGGCCGGGCACCCCGACCTCCCGGGACCCGCGGGCCGTGTTCCCGTCACCTCGTCGCACTCAGGAGGCACCTCGCCCGGGCGGGGGTGGCGGGGCCTCTCCTTCCCCCCCCCGTGGCGTCCACCGCTCCCGTCAGGGCGTCCGGCGGCCCCTCCTCTCCCAGGCCTGCCCCTCGCTGCGGTCCGAGCGAAGGCGACAGCCAGGGCCCGACACTCCTTGCCCTTCAGGAGACTCGGGGTCTGCTTGGGGGCGGCCGGAGGGCGTGGGGCTCTGGGCGCGTGTCCCGCCCCCGGGGCCGGGCCTGGCGGGTGTCCCCAGACTGTGCCGTGGCCACACGTGCTCCTCCTGGGCCCTTCGGCTGACGTTGGGGCCACCGAGACGCGAACCACTGAGAAGGCGGCTCCGCCACCTCGCAGGCCGAGGCCCTGGTCCCCGCCG
This sequence comes from Cynopterus sphinx, assembly GCA_030015415.1. Classification (NCBI taxonomy): domain Eukaryota; kingdom Metazoa; phylum Chordata; class Mammalia; order Chiroptera; family Pteropodidae; genus Cynopterus; species Cynopterus sphinx. The sequence goes on from CM057393.1 coordinate 689,458, forward strand.
TGACGCCGGCGTTGGGGGGGACGCGGCGCTGAAACGCCGGGGCCTCCCCTCTCCCTGCCCCCCGAGCCGCGGACACGGCGTGGCCCGCCGGCCTGTCTCTGCTCCGGCCCCACGCGCGGACGCGGCCCCGCCCGGGCCCTACGACCTCCCCCTGGAATGGGCTGAGCGGGGCCTCGGCACCCCAGGCGCAGGCTGCGTGGCTCCGCCGGGCGCGTGTGGGGTGCGGGGGGCGTGGGCCGGGCATCGCCTCCCAGGGGGGCCCCGGGAACCGCCCTGGCCCGTCCCCCGCCTCCGGAGACCGCCCCCGCCCACGACCCCAGCTCGTCCCAGCAGGAACCGGGCCCTTTGGGGCGGGAAACGCTGCGCCTGGTCCCAGGTGCTCGCGGCTGGGATGGGGGTGACCGCTGGTCGCGGGCGAGCGGCCGCGTCGGATCGTCCGCTTCCTCACAGTCGGCCGCGGGGCTGAGGACTGGGGCGACTGAGCCGTTCGGGGCCGGACGGTCGCGTGGGGAGCCGGTCAGCGCGCGCCGGGTCCAACCGGAGCTGTCGCTGTCCCTCGGAAGGTCTCACGGGCGACCGTCCCAATGGGCCACGGTCCGCGGGAGCCACGTGGGTGTTTCCACCACGTGCCGCCTGCGAGGGCCGGAAGGAAAGAAAACGCGGAGTGTGCACGCGTGTGCCGTGTGCCCAGTGCATGCGTGTGCGTGTGTGCGTGTGCACAGGTGCTGTGCCGTGTGCCCGGTGCACGCGTGTGCGTCCGGTGCACGTGTGTGCGTGCCGCGTGTGCCGCGTGTGCCGCGTGTGCGTGGGCAGGAGCGTGCCGGCCGCTGCCGTGGTTTCCCGAACGCCCGTGCAAGTCCGACCCGCGCCGCCAGCGTGGACGATGGTCCGGCCCGGCCTGCAGACACCCGCCCCCCTCCCGGCCCGCGCGGGCGGGGCTGGGCCCCGGAGAGCCGAGGCCCCGGCCGAAAGGAATTAGATAAAACGGTTCATGACGTTCAATTTTGTCCAGAAAACGCGTCTCCGTGGGAGGCCTCCTTCCCTCGACCCCCGAACGTGTCCACTCGGAAACAATTGGCCGCACAGAGGCCGCGTTACGCGGGCCGGGCCGGGCCGCGCAGGCCTTCGCGGGGGCAGGGGCTAGTCTGAGCTCATTTGGACCCTGGACGGCCTGGGACAGGCGCAGGCGGGCCCGGCGGCCTCGGCGGCAAACGTCCCGCGTCTGGGTGTGTCTCGTTCCGCGGACCACGCGGAGGCGGCCTTGTTCCCCCGGGGGCGCGGGGTCCGGCCCGGCTGCAGGTCCCTGGCGGGGGTGCGGGCGGGTCCGCCGTGGGGTTCCGGACACCGGGGTCCCGGCAGGGACCGTGCGAGTGGCCCCGTGACTCTTCGCCGCCCGCGAGAGGGTCCAGCGGAGGCTCCTCGCGAACACCGTGGCGGCCAGACCGGAGGGGACCACGGGCCCCGCATCGCCCTGTCCCACGAGGCCGCAGCCGCCGGGCAGGAGCGGGAGGGCAGCGGCTCCAGGCCGAACCCCGCGTCAGCGCCCGGAGGGACCCCTGCAGGGCAGCCCTGTAGGCCGTCCTCAGACCCGCCACGCTGCGGGGAGGGAACGGGTCATCCCTGCGGCGAGCGCCCTGGCGCCCTCACGCCTGTGCCAGCGTCCCCCCCCCCCGTCCCCGGCACGTGGACCCAACGCCCGACGGACCCCAAGTGCAGGGCCCTCCGCGCGGGGGCTCCTCCCGGACGGCCGCCACCGAGACCTCGAGCTGGGGCGGCAGCTGTGCCAGGCGGGCACGCTCCGCCCCGCCCCGCGGCTTCCGGGCAAACGTACGGGAGGGAGCGGGAGCGCGGGCGCCGCGCCCATCGCCTCAACCCCTCAGCCCGGGGCCGGGGGTGGCCCGGTCGCCCGGGACCCCGCAGCAACGCGCTGCGGGAGACGATGCCGGTGCCGGATCATTATTGTTATTAATTATTGTTATTGTTGTTGGGGCAATCGTCATCGGCATGAAAGCGGCGGCCGTGAGACAGGTGCGCGGACGCGGTGCTGCTCGGCTCGCTCCGCGCACGCCCTTTCATCTCGGGATATCAAAGCGGCTGCAAACACTAATTAAGCGGGAAGAAAGACCTCGCGCGGAGTCGGGAAGGGGAAACTGAGGTGGCCCGAGGTCAGGCGCCTGGCGAGGGACCACCCAGGGCAGGAACCAGACGGGGGGCGAGGCTTCCCCGGGCGTCTCCGGCTCGAGCGTTTCTCCTGCATTCCCGTCGGCACCTGGTGCGCGCGTCGGGCGCGGTGCCCACGGGGGACGCCTGGCCCCCGCCCTCTGCCTGGGGAGGCCCTGCATGGACGCGGAGCGACGGTCCTGCTGCGCGTGGGCCTGGTCCCTCAGCAAAGCCGCGGCCCCGGAGGCGGTCCCCCGGGCACGGCCAGGCCGGACGCGGGGTGGGGGAGCGCGGCGCCCGGAGGGCTTTCCGGGTCGAGACGTAGGATAGGAACGGAACAAGCCTGGTGCGCGGAGGCTCTGGAGAGCCCTCTGGCCCCCGGCGGCCGACCCGCTGTCTGGAGGAGGGAGGGTGCTGGGCTCCGAGCCGCTCGGGGTCACCATGCAGGACGGGCGCCCCCCGGGCCGGGGAGACGGACAGCGCGGACGGGGGACGGGACGTGGGGGCGTCGGGGCCGAGAGCAAGGTCAAGGCAGTGAGGAGCGAACCGAGCCGCGCCCTTTGCCCCGTGGACGCGGGACCCTCAGGGACGGCCGGGCAGGGGACGCTCTTCTTCGCCGTCGCCACGCGGCGCGGCGACGGGTTCCGAAGCGTCCCGGGCCCCGTCGTTCTCGCCTCCCGTCCCCCTTTAGGTGTCGGGGACGGGGAACCTGCGTGAGCTTCGGCGGACGGGGCGGTGCTCGGAGACGCCCTAACGGGTCCGTGTTCTTCGTCCCCGGTGCCCCGCGGCCCCCGGGGTCCCTGTCGCGTGGGCAGTGCTGCCCGAGCGCGGACGCTTGCCGGACCTGCCGGTCGTCGCTCAGCATCCCCCCCGCCGTGGGGGCGCGGGGAGCGATGGCGGCTTTTTGTTCAGTTGTTTTTCAGTCCTTCAGCTTCAGGGTCCCAGAGCCGTCGCCGCTTTCCCTCTCCCGGCTCCGTTTCCTTTGTTTCTCCGCGTCCCGCCGCGTCCCCTCGACACCTCGGGTGCGTGACGGGCCCGGCGGTCTCCGGACCGCGCGTTCCGGATGCGCCGGCGCCTGCGACGGACCCTCACGCCACGCGGCCGCGCGCACCAAGGTGCGTGAGAGCGGAAACGCGCGCTGACTCGCGACGCGAGACTTTCGCCCGAGGACCGGGCGGCCGGAGCGTGAGGCGGGGGCCGCGTCGCGCGTGTTCTGAGCGGCTCGCGTCGCGGGCCGCGCGTGGGAGGCGAGCTTCGGAGCCCGCCGCCCGATGCCAGGAGAGCGGCTCCGTGTCGGACCCCACGTGCCGACCAGGGCTGCGCGGTGCCTGGGACGGGGAGCGGGACCCGGGGGTTTAGGTGTCCGATGGCGTCATCCGACGCAGGCCGCTCGTCTCTCACCGAGACGCTCGTCTCACGAGACCCCGGGTTTCGATTTCCCGTCCGGGGGGTCCCACCCTGGGTGCAAGACATCGGTCCCTCTCGTCAGGGACGAGGACAGGCCCGTCAGCCTGTGCGGAACGGGCCGTGTGGACGGTGGCCCCCGGTTCGGCACCCGCGCCCTGGGCCGCCTGCCCCCCGGGCCGGCCTCCGCTCGCCTCTCCCGGACGCTGCCCTGCGGCAGGCAGGGCCCCCCGGCCCGCGGGAGCCTGGGCGGGGAGGACAAAGCCACCCGCGGCTGCTGTGGGCGCGGTCCCCGGGGTCCCCGTCGTCGGGCGGAGGCAGGTGTGGAATGACAGGGTCCTGGGAACAGCCCCGGAGAGGGCAGCCCGGAGCTCTCCGTGTGGCGGACCCGCCGCGCCGCGCGCCTGAGCCAGGCTGAGGGGACGCCTTTGCGGAGGGGACCCCGCTCCGGCCGAGGGGCTGCAGGGGCGTCTGGCCGGCGGCTCGTGGAGCCCGGGGACGGGGAGGGACCCGGGGCCCAGCTCACCGTCCCCCACCCGCCCTGGCCGCCTTCCCGGCTCCTTCCGACAGCCAGGCCCAGCCCGGGCAGGAGCTCGACTGGGCGACCCCTGTGGCCCCTACGGCCCCTGCGGCCACCGCCATCTGGCCTGGGGGACGGCCCTGAGCAAGAGGAGGAGGGGAAGGCGCGTGTCCCAAGCCGGGGGCACCAGGGGTGTGGTCTGGGGAGGGCCCGAGTCAGCGGGACAGAAGCTTCTAGAGGAGCCGGGCGCAGAGGCCTGTGCAGGGAGCACGCGCCTCGGGTCTAGGCCGTCTGCCCGTTTCCCGGATGCGACGGCGATGACACCCCAGAAACGGCCGGACGGGGACTGGGTGATGCGCAGAGACCGCGGGGACCCTCGGGGCCGTCCCCAGAGGAGCCGCCTCGGGGCCACGGGCGTCGCCCGCAGGAGGCAAATGCGGCTTGGTGTCCCGGGGAGGCAGGGGGGCGGGACGGGGTGACGGGATGAGGACCGTCCTGCCAGCCCCGTTCCCTTCCCCGGTCTGTCCGCTGTGCAGGGGAGTTTCTCGCGTTTCCCGTAGGAAAACCACCTGGGAGCAGGTACGTGGGCGGGACGCGTCGGGGCTGCACCCGTCAGTCTCACGAGCCCGTCCCAGCGGGGTCACGCGTGGCGTCCGGGCCGCCCGGGGCCTGCCGGGTCTGCACCGTCTGCCCCAGAGCGGCCTCCGGCCCCCGCGTCCCCGTGTACCCCGCCCCCCGCGGGCGTCTCAGGCTGCGTGAGGGGCCGCCGTGCCGGTGGGGTCAAGGCCAGGCGGGCAGCGCGCCGCTCAGACCGGGAGCCCCCCCACCCCGTTTCGGGTCCCGCTGCCACCGAGGCCCTGGCCCCGCCGCCCGGCCGGGCGGTCACCCTCCTCCGTTTCCGAGTCCGCGAGCCACGTCTCCACTGGTCGCGGGGTCAGAGGCTGCGGAACTGGACAGACGAGAACGTCCCCGCGTCCCAGAAAGTCCCGTGGGCCCGGGGGTGGCGCTGGCTCTGGAGAAGGGCGGCCGCGTCCGTCCACTACGTGCTCGTGACGGAGCGGCCGGTCCCCGCGGGTCCCGCTCCACCCCCCGACGCGCCGGCACGGCCACCCTCACCGGCCCCCGCTCGCCGAGGCCCCAGACCGGACGCCGCGGACGGAGGAGGCTTGTCAGAGGCGGCTACGCCCCCGCGGCCGTCAGAGGGAGGCGGACGCCGTGGCCGCTCGCGGCCTATCAGTCCGCGCTTGTCTGCGGCCGGTGTGGGCGGGCCGCCGGGCCCTGAGAGGCGGCCGCCAAGGGCCCGCGCCGCCCGGACCCGGGTTCCGGTTCCTCAGCCGTGAAACGGCCCGTGAGCAGAAGGCGGGCGGCGCGGGAGACGAGCCGGGGGCTCAGGCCCCGCGCGCTGGCGGGGGCGGCGGGTCGAGGGGCGGGACACGGGGCCCCACGACCGGCAGCAGGAAGGTGCTCGGGGAGGCCTGACCCCCCTTCCGTAGGCGTCGTCCGTGCCGTCCTCGCCCGCCGCGGCCGCCAGAGCTAACGTAGCCACAACTCAGACGAGCGACCGCGCGTGCGCAGCCTCCGCAGCGTCGCCGTCTGAGGGCGACCGGGCCTGCACCCCGTCTCCCCCGAGGCTTCCCCGTCACGGCAGCTTGGAGGCCTGTGCGCAGCGCCCACTCCCCCACCGGGCACCGCGGCCAGCGGCCCGGTCGCCGGCCCCCGGACCCTCGTCTGCCTGCGGTCACCGTCCACGAGGACCGGTCTGGGTCACCGTCCCTCCGAGCCCCGCGCTTCCGTGTCCCGTCGCTGCCCCGACCCGACGGGCTTCAATGCGACGCGTGGGACTCGACGCGGACGCCCACCCCGGCGGCCCTGCTCTGCGTCGGGCAGTGCGACCCCTCCTGTGCCCCCCGTCCCCTCCGTGGCGCCTACCGCCTGCCGCGTGCTCGTTTCTCACGGGCGCGGGCGCCTGTCTGTCCCGTGGCCCCTCCCCGGGAGGATGTCAGCGCCCGGTGGGCCGGATCCCGGCCTGGGGACCCCGTGTCCCCGGGACACTGTCCAGAGCGCGGCAGGCCCCCCTGCTCACTTCCGGAGAGAAAAGGGACCCTCACCGTCCCCGCCGAGCGGCCTCTGTGGCCAGGGTCAGGGGAGGTGGACGCTGCGGACACGCGGGGCAGGGACGGATGCCACCGCTCCGGGCCGGCGGGAGGGGAAGCCGGGGGAGCCGACGTCGGGCGGGGCCGCACGGGTGAGGGGCACGGGCGTGCGGCCTGGCACCGCGGCGGCCCCCGCTGCGTGGCCGTCGGGAAGGGCCCACACGGCGCCGGCGGCAGAGGCGCCCCCTCGCTCGTGGGAACCGGGGGGCGGCCTCACGCCCCCAGCGCTGCCCGTTCTCCCAGCGATCCCGCGCGTGCCCGGCAGCGTGCCCGGGGAGCAGGCCCGAGGGCCGCGGCTCCTCGTCAGAGGTCGGGCGGGAAGGACGTGGGTGCAGGTCTGGGGCCCCCGCCTCCCGGGCTGGGTTGAGACGAGAACCGGGACGCCCCGGAGCCTGCCTCAGCCCGAACGGACGGCCGCGTCGGAGCCTCCTGCGGGGATCCGCGCCTCGGGCGGACGCAGGCAGAGCCGGGGCACGCGGCGACCGTCACGCCGTCTGGCCGCAGCAGGACGGGCTCGGCCCAGTCCCCGGCGTTCTCAGGCCGCGCGGGGCCCCGCAGCCCGTCTCGGGCGGGAGAGAAGCCGCGTCTGCTCGTCTCCTCCGCGGACGGCCTCTCGGACGTGCACCGGGGCCACCCCGGGGAGAAGGGCGCCATTTGCATATCTCGCACTTGGAGGGCTCCTCCCGTAATTACCGCGCCCCGGGACGGGCCGTCGGGGCCTTTCATCGCGAGCCAAGCGCTGGCTTTGGCAGGAATGCTTTAAACTTCAAGGCCGCGCGGGCGCGTGGCGCGGCGACGGCACCTTCCAGCTTAGGCGCGTCAGACATGAAAGTGTCCGCGGGAGACGGGGCGAGTCCACTGGGGCCCCTCGCTTTGAAAGGGGGCGGCGGCCGCGCTCGGAGCCGCGGGACCTTCTCCCCGAGCGGGGCTGCGGGCCGCGCGCTTTGACGGGGTCCAGTCCGCCCGACTTTTGTTGTCTTAAGCTCCCGGCACGACGAGCCCCACCGGCCGCCGCCAGCACCTGAAGCAGGTAAAAGCTCTGCCCATTGTCGCCCCCGCAGACGTCCGCCCCCCGACCCGTTCGGGGGGGCCGGGCCCGGGGAGGCCCCGCACATGAAAGGGAGGAAGGAATCGAATGTTGTTTTTTCCCCGAGAAGAGAAAAGCAGGTCGGGCCGGGCCTTTCAGACCGAGGCCAGGTGATCCGCGTTCACTGTCAAAGGCGTCTCCCGTGACAGCCCACGGGGCTGCAGGGATCAGCGGGGCTGACGGGGGGTGGGGGCGCGCGCGGGGGCCGCAGCCGGCGTGTGGAGGAGCCGGGCCGGGGGCTCGGGCCCAGGCTGAGGCGCAGACACGCGCGTGCACACGCACACGCGCAGACACGCACACGCACACGCGCAGACACGGACACGCGCACGCACGCGCACGCGCACGCATGGCCCCCCGAGCACGCCCCGGCGGGGCTCAGGCCCGGGCCGCGCGGAGCAGCCGGGTTGAAAGAGCCTGGCCCCGGCTTTGATGTCGACGCCGCCCCTTGGAGCGCGGCCACGGCTTTGATCCCACACGCGCTGTGAGGACTCAGGTGTCTTGGATCCCGACCCGGGACGTCTCGCGCATCCCGCAGCCGTTTCGGTCCCGGCTCGCTCGCGGGTGGTGGAGAGCGGGGCGAGATGACGCGGAGCCGTGGCGCGGGCCGACGAGTCGGATCGGCCCCGGGGTCGGGCTCCGCGAGGCCCGCTCGGCGTCTGGAAGCCGCCGTCACACCTTCGGCGTCTCCCCTCGCTCCCAGGTGTGCCGGGAGCCTCGGCGCCCGGCTGCGCCGCCGCGGTACCAGCCTCCTCCGTCTCCACGCGTGTGGGGGCAGCTGGTTCTGTTTTGCTTTTAATAAAAAGGACGTGGAGCTGGAAACCGGCGCCTCGTGTTCTAGACTCACCGCTCGCGACGACGCGGCTTCGCGCGGTTCCGGCACCCGCAGGAGGGAAGGGCGGAGCCGGGCGGCTTCCCAGACGCCCCGCGGCCCAGGCGCGCTCCCCTCCGCGTCCCCCGCACGCCTCGCCTCGGCCCCACTGCGAGGTGGCGGCCTCGCCTCGGCCCGGCCTCCACGGCAGGGTGCCAGGCGGGCCCGGGCCCCGAGCCGTCGCACAGCGGCTCGCGCGGGTCCCCTGGGCCGCCCGTGCCGGGGGTGAGCGAGCCGTCAGGTTAAAATTACGGAACCGAGAGCCCACGACCAGGAAACGGCCACTTCCCGGTCCCCGCGGGGGCCACGCGGGCCGCCCGAGGGACGTTGCACCTCAACTCCCCGACCTGCCGTAGCACCGGCCGGCGGGCACGAGGCCCGGGGCAGCCGACTGGTGCCGCTCGCCCCCTGGGCACGGCGGCGAGTCGGCCGAGGGGAGACCCCGGAAGGTCCGTCCTGTCAGACGGGGCGTTCCCCCTCCCTCCCTCCCTCCCCCGCTCCAGCTCGGACCCCGGTGCGGACCGGGTGGGCCCGGCCAGCGCTCCCCCCAGAGAGCGAGAAGACCGGCTGGAGAGCAAGGCCGAGGTGGGGGCCCCCCGGCCGGGGGCGCTCTGCACGGTCGTCTGGACCCCTGGGCCCCACGCCTGCAGCTGCCTGCCAGGACCGCTCGGCCGCACCACGTGCCGGACGCCGAGCGAGACCCAGCGCCCACCTGGCCGCAGGCCGCCCGGCGGCTGCGTCTCCTCCCGGGACGGCGGGGAGAGCGCTGGGCCCCGCGCTGGGGCTGAGCCTGCGGGGGGTGCGGGAGGTCGGGGGTCAGGGGGAAGGGGCCGTCCGCAGGGGGGGCTCGCGGGCCCGGGGTGGGGGGACGTGGTCAGGGGCTGCTCCGGGCGCCTTCCAGGGACCTGGAGACTCGGGTTCCGCGAGGAGGGCTGGGGCGGGGACGCTGCGCCGCGTGCGTGACCGGAGGCTCCGGTGGGCGCGGCCACCTGTCCCTCCGCCGTCCCTCATCCACCGTCCACCGTCCATTCACTCTGCGTCCATCCCTCATCCACCGTCCATTCCCTGTCCTGCCCCTCCACATCCGTCCTTCTGTCCCTCGGTCCTTGCAACAAACCCCATTGTGGGGAGACGGTGACCGAGGGGCACAAAGTGGCGGTCACCGAGGTGAGCGAGCTCTGGGGTCTCACGTAGGACCGCGGGGCCAGAGGGGACATGCGCCGACCCGGTTAGGTCCGACCTCCCTGGCACACGGAAGCCACGGGCCTGCGCAAGGGCGGGGCGGCACCGCGCCGAGCCGCGGGCGACAGGCGACGGGGAGAGGCCGCCCGCCCGTCCAGCCCGAAGGCCCGAAGAGAAAACGGCAACGGGGGGCGGGGGGCGCGTGCGTTTTAAAGCGTCAGCGACCCGGGGTTTGCCGTTTCAGGTTTCCGGGTGCGTTTCCTTCGCCCTAAAGCAGCCCCAGCTGCGGTCGGCCGCCTCGCCTGGGACGCGGGAGGCGTCTCCCCCCGCTGCCTGGTTCCAACGGCAGCACCGGCTTCGAGGAGCCACGTGCCGTGGGCCACGCCGGGGACAGGGCGCGGGACAGGCACGTAGGCCGGCCGGGGCCAGCTAGGGGCCGCCTGCCCGTGGCGCGGAGGGACCGGCCTCCGTGGGTGCGACAGGAGGCGCAGCGGGAGCTCGGGGGGCTGAGCGGCGGGACGTGTGGAGCCGGGTGAGAGCCCGCAGCCGGCGTCACGCCCGCGCCCACCCACCGGCCCTCAACCCAAAGCCCCCGCGCACGCCCTGCATCGTGCCGGGCGGAGGCCAGAGCCTGCGGGAACCTGAGCGATGTCCGGACCACGCGCGTGCCCGACGCGGGTGCCCGCGTGCGCGGCTGCATCCGGGCGCGGGAGGCAACACCCCGACGTGGAGGAGGGCGGTGGCGCTGGTTCCCGTCCCCTGTCCCCCGGGGCCGCGCCGCTAAGTGGTGGGGGACGAGCATTTGGCCCGTGACCGGGAAAGCCCGCGTCTCGTCCTCGAGACTCCCCGGGGACAAGTGCGCGGACTCACGCGGCGCTGCCGGGGGCCGCTCTCGAAGGTCGGCAGGGGCGGCCGGGACTCGGGACGACTCGAGCGGGACGCGCAGCGCCGCACACCCCTCTCCGCGTCTGACCTCACGGCCCTCCTGTCCGGGCGGCGCGGCCGCCTCAAACCGCCGGGAGCCCAAGGTGGCCCGGACCCCCCACCCCGTCACCCTCCTCTCGCTGCCGAGGTCCACGCCGCCGCGGGCCCGGCCGCTGGCGACACAGCGATGCACCCCCCACCCCCGGGACCGTGGCGTCCGCCTCCGGTCCTGCCGCCGTCCACCCCGGGGCCTCTCCCGAGAGCAGTGTCCTCGGCGCCCACGTCTCCCAGCCCCCGCTCGGCCGAAACGTCCTCCTGGCTGGCGGACACGTCGCGAGGATCCACCCCGCTCGCGCGGGCGCCGGCGACAGTGACGGCTCAATCAGCTCTGTTCCTGCGGACGCGTGAGTCGGGCCTAATCCCCTTAAGCGAAACCGCGAGGAGGAACTTTCCAGACACTTGGCAGGCCACCGCCGGGCGGGCGGCGGAGACGGGGCCCTCTCCACCAGCCGCGCCGCCCACCCGCGCCCCCGCGTCCTGCCATGGCCGCGCCCACGGGCCCCTCGGCGCCGCCGGCGCCTGGGCCGGGAGGCACGCGCAGCTGCGTCCTGACGGCGGCGTCTGGGCCCCACGCGCAGGGCCCTGACGGGGGCAGGTGGGCGCCGAGCATTGGACCCGCGTCCTCTCGTCCCCAGAGCGGGTGAGCCCAACGCTGTCGCCCCCCCCCCCCGTCCCCGCGCTTCACACGTGAGGACGTCGGGCCCCAGGGAAAGGTCCCTCCCGACCTCGGGGAGGCGCGAGGCCCCCGGCGTCCGTGTCCCCACCCCACCCGGCCGGCGAAGGCCCCGACAGCGACTCGCGGGGTGGCGGGCGCGCCGCCCGGCTCTGAGCACGTCCGGGGCGCCTGGGGTCGGTGCCCCGTGAAGGAGACGACGCGCTGGACTTCTGCGTCCGGGAGGCCGGCCCCAGGCCCTGCTGCGCCTCGCTCTTGCAGTCCCGGAGCGTCCGGCAGAAAGGACTCGGAGCTGGCCCGGGTCCAGCCCTCCCTTTCCAGAAGAGACCTCGGGGGCCAGACACGCGCCCGCGTCCCCGTGACCGGCCCGTGAGGACCCGCCCGGCCCGACCCCGTTCCCCGGGTACGCGTGGCGGGCGGCCCGGGCGGAGCCGCTTCTGTGCAGGGCCGGAGCCGAGCGGCTCGCTGTGCCGTGTGGGGCCGTCCGCCCAGATGGTGCCACCGTTGGGAGGGGCGTGAGACCGCCCAGGGCGACCCCTCGGCCAGGACGCCAGCCCCGGGGGCGCGCCGGCGCGGGGCGCGCGGCGCCTGCGGCTCCGTCCTCACACGTGCATCTTCCCCGGGACGTCTCCGGCCGCCTCGGGCACCCCGAGCCACCGGTGGCCTTCACCTCGTCCCCGTCGTGTTCGTGGGCCGGGCGCGGGCCACGGCGCCAACAAAAGCGCCCAAATGAGCTCCGAGTAAACAGGAGGGACGGGGACCGCGGAGGCGAGTCGGCGCGCAGACCTGAAGCGGACGCGCTGCGATGGCGCCGCCGCGGGCCCCGGAGCTGACGCCCCGCGGGTGAGGTCGCGCCTGACGGGTCGGGCGCCTCCTGGGTGAACCCGCGAGGGGCGCGGGTCAGCGGAGCCCCCCGCGCGGCTCGTGCAGCGCCCCGAGGCCAGCGCGGGCGGGGCTCGACCCTCGGGCCGGGGCCGTGAGGCAGCCCGACCGCGTCCCTGGAGAGCCGTCGCCATAGCCGCGGCCCCACACCGCGGGCGACACCCCGGCCCCGCCTGCTTCTAAAGCGGACGCGTCCCTGCGAGGAGCCGCCGCGGTCCCTGCCCTGGTTTCCGAGCGGCCGAGCCGGGGCCGGACCCGGGGCCGGAGGAGCGGAGAGCCCTTCGGCCTTCCCGAGGCGCCCGCCTTCCCCCGAGAGGGAGCCCGAGGCGCTTCGACCCGGGGGGGGGGCTGTGAGAACGGCGGAGCTTTCCGGCGGGAGCCCGGGAGGAGGCTGCACCAGCTGCGCCTCACCGGGGCGGCCTTCCCGGGCTCGGAGGACGACAGGCCCCGGAGACGCCGCCTGCGAGGGGGCGTGAGCCTAATCGAATGTGACTGCGCAGCGCCCCGGGCCGCGGGCCTGTCAGAAGCGATAGAGCCACGCGCCGCGCCCGCGTGAGCGGCGGCGAGGCCGGGGGCGGTCCCGGCAGAGCACGCCCGGAAGGACCGGCGGAGAGGGCCCCGCGCAGACCGCCGCCCGCGAGCGGACACGTGGGGTGGCGTCGGGGGCCGCGCGCCGCGGGGTAGCAGACTCGGATGGACGCGCCCGCCGCGCCCCCGAGCCCGCAGGCCCGCCGACGGCCGCGCGCCCGGCGCTGTGCGGCGCCCCCTAGTCCGTCCGGGTCGGGGCGCGCGGGGAAAGAGGGCAGCGGGGGCTGCTTCCGGGCGGAGGCGACCCCCTCTCAGCCGACGTCCCAGACAGACGAGAATCGCATTAAAAGACCCAAAGGGGACTCTGGGCGGAGCAGCACGCCGGCCGGGAGGGGAAACTCGCCGCCGGGGCCGGGCCGCGCCTCTGAGCCGGCCGAGGCGGGCGCGTGCGGCGTCGGAGGAGGAGGGCACGAAGGGCACGAAGGGCACGACGGCGCCGCGGGCGGCGGGCGCAGCAGCGAGCGCGCGAGGGGGCGAGGGGACGGGGCGACTGGACACGCGGGGAGCTGCCGGCCGGGAACTTCCGCGTCGGCGACGAGCGTCTGAGGAGCCAGCGGCCTCCACCGCGACCCGGCGAGGAGCTCCGCGGCGGACGCGACGCAGGGGGAAGGTCGGGAGGAAGGAAACCCGGACGCCGGGCGGAGGAAGACGGCGCGTCGCAGCCGCGGGGCCCGGGGGAGCGGCCCAGCCCCGGCGCCGCAGGCCGAGGCGACCGCCGGGCCGGGGGGCGACCAGCCGGGGCCCTCGCGTCCGGCGAGACCGATTTCGCACGGGAAGGCGAGCCGGGCCCCTCGGGGTGGACGGCAGCCGAGCGACCCCTCGACCTCGTGGCCGGCAGCCCCGCCGCGCGGGGACCGCCGGGGGGGTCTCCGGGGCCGAGCGAGTCGCACAAGATGGCGATTCGCATTCCCGCGGAAAGGAGCGGAGCGGAGCGGGGCGGAGGGAGCGCCGGCAGGGGCGATTACGCAATTATGAAAGCCGCGTAATTACCCGCGTCCTCCCCTTTCTTCTCGCCACCAACTTCAGAGGCAATTACGTCCACCAACGCGGACGCCGTGGCCCTGTTGGGCCCGAGGCGCCCGGACCCGCCACCGGCGCGGCCCCTGGCGAAGCGGGCGGGCCCAGAGCCCGTGCCCTGCGGCGGGAAGCGGGGCGGCCCGCGGGAGGGCGTGGGGGGAGCGGGAAGCGGCGCTCGCGACTGACGGGCGCAGCAGGCCTCACGGGGGCACGCGCCTTCCCCCTCTTTTCCCTAAAACGGGACTCACGACCGCGGCTCGTGGGTGTGTGCCGCGCGGGGCGGCCTACGACAGCCTCGCGACCCCGGCGAAACGCTTCTGGGAAATCTGAAGTAGACCCCAGGGTGACGGGCGGGCGGGAAGCCCTAGAGCGCGCACTGAGGACGCGGGTCAAGGACAGAAACGGGACGTGACGCGGGGAACACCCACCGACTGCGGGGGGAAGCGGGAAAGGAGAGACGAGGCACCGAGAGGGCGCAGGCCCGTGGGGGGCATCGAGGTCCACGGCGTCCAGGCCGACCCCGACGGCAGAGGGTTCACCGTCCGATCTAAAGGCCGACGACGTCCAACCGGGTCCTTGCTAAAAGCTCACTGTCTGGGGAGGGCAGCGGACGCGGGTTGGGCTCCAGGAGACCAACGGGTGGAAAGCGCAAGGATGGGGACACGCGCGGTGCGGACGGCCTGCAATCCGGGGCGGGGGCTTCCTAACCTCGGGTCCCGCAAACCCAAGGCGAAAGCGTGTTCCCAGGCGGAGAGGGCGGTTGTGACGACGAGAGGGACGACCCGTCGGGAGTGCGGGCTTCGCCCACGTGGCTGCGCCCAACGGCGAGCCCCAGAGCACGCGGAGCAACACCCCCGAGCGCACGCGGGGCTCGCGGACACCCCTCCCGGCCAGCAAGCACCGCGGAGGCCCGCGCCGCGCCGGCGCCCCACACCCGCCGGGACGACCCTCGACGCAAAGGCCGGCGGGGAGGACGTGGAGAACCCGACGCGGCGCGCCCGCACGTCCCCCCGACGTCGCCCGGAGTCCCCGCAGCACGCAGGAACCCCTCCTGGCAGACGCGGGCCACGCGGGACGCGCCCCTGGGTGTCCGCGGCCGCGTTTTTCGTCGGAGCCACGGAGTGGAAACCACCCGTGTCCAGCAACGGACGAATGGACGCGCAACACATGGCACTTCCAGACACGGGGAGATTTTTGGCGAAAAAACAAGAAAATAGGAGAATGGACAGCCACGTGGGTGGGCCTGGCAGACGGCGGGCGGGGGGAGGCAGCAGCTCGCGCGGTTCTGTTGCCACGAAAGGTCCCGAATCGGGACGGGAACGCGTCGGCGGTGGCCTCTGGCTCGGCGAGGTGGAGGGAGGCAAGCGGACGGCGACGGGGCGGGGGGGGCCCTTCTCGGGGGTGATGAAGATGCCCCAACCGACCGCGGTGCGGGTCGCGCAGCCCCGCGGCGGGCCGAGACGCCACGGGCCACGCGCAGGTTGCCGAGGGGCCGAGATGGAACCAGCCCTGCCACCCGCAGGGCCCTGGGCGAGCTGGGGGTGCAGAGGGGCAACTCCGGGCTCCCACCCATTCCCGCCAGCCGGACGCGGGGCTCCCGACCCCTGCACAGCCTGGGCAGCCTGCGTGTCCCCGTCCCTGTCCCCGTCCCCGTCGCCGCGGCCGCGGCCCACGCACCGAGCCCGGCCAGGCTCAGACTCGCCCGCACTTCCTCGTTTGCCTCCCGCCGCCCACTCCGGCGGGCCTCGCCCTGACCCCGCGCAGGTTGCACAGGCCTCGTCAGTGGATTCCGGACTCGGCCCCGCACATGCACGTGCACACGCACACAGACGTGCACGCGCGCACACGTGCACACGCACACAGACGTGCACGCGCGCACACCGAGGCATAGGCACGTGCACACAGACGTGAGCACGCACAGGTGCACACACGCACGGACACATGTACACACGTACACACGTACACGTGCACACGCGTGCACACGCATGCACATGCGCAACGAAGACGCTGCTCAACGGGGTCAGGAGGCGGCCGCAGGGACACTCACGCTCGGACCCGCGGGAAGCCAGACCAGAGGTGACGGACCGTCCCCAGCCGGTCAGAGGGAACAGCAGAGGAGCCGCCATCCCCGGGCCCGAGGGGCGAGGCCGGGCTCGTGCCCCCACGAACCGCTCCCGCTGGGGAGTGCCCTCCCGGGGCCTCGAGGGGGCGAGGTCCCGGCGCTCGTGGGCTGGGCTCCGGGCAGAAGCGGCCCCGCCACTCGCGTCGCGTCGCACGGGCTGGGGGTAACAGGACTCGGGGCTGGCCCCGGGTGCCGTGAGCAGCCTGGCAGGACCCGGCCGGGCTCAGGGAGGCCCAGGCGAGGCGCTGGGGCAGGCCCGACGTTGCGGCGAGCGGCGGGAAGGGTGGGGGAGGACGTGTCGAGGCCGCCTGCCCCTTCGTGGGCTCGACTGGGCAGACTCCGTGTCACCCCATGACGGCTTCGTGACGGCCGGAGCTGAGCGCACCCCGACGGGGGCTGCACGGGCATGAGGAAGGGGAGTCTCGCTCGGTCGGGCGCTGAGGCCGCCGTGGGACATCCGGGCGCGGTGTCCGGTGGGTGTTCGTGGACAGCGGTCTGGGGCGGGGCAGGGAGGCACGGGGGTCGCAGAGCCCTCCCGGGAGACCCCGGAGTCCCGACACGAACGCGCGGCTCCGGACGCAGAGACGGGGAGTCAGAGCTCACCGATGGCACCGACGCCGCAGAGCAGTGTCCCCCGACGGGGCCTGGCGGCCCCGAGGACCCCACAGCACACGGCAGGAGCACACGCGGTGGCTGCACCCCGACAGAGTCGTGCGACTGCAGAGCCACGCGGTCCCGCGCGGGGCCCTCGGGGGACACAGGACGCGCGGGTCGGGAGGGACCGCGGCCGCACGGGTGTGGAGACGGTGGCACGGGCTGCGGGGCGCTCCCGGGGCCTTGCGGGCGAGCACGAGCCCGTGTGCAGCCCCGTGCCGGCCGCGGGCCCGCCTGCCACCCCGGGGTGAAGCGCGCGGCAGACAGGCGTCCCCCGGCCTGTCGCGCTGCCGCGGCCCTTCCTTTCCCCGCAGGAAACCCCTGGGAGCCGAAGCCCAGCTGAGGACGGCGGGTTCGGAGCCTGACGGACTCTGACGTGGCCCATCTCACCGCGACCCGCGCTCTCCCCGGAGGGACCGTCCTCGGCCGCTCTGCGGGGTCCCCGCTCGGCCGGGCCGGGGCTCAGCCGACGTGGGGGCCGGACGTCTCGCTGCCCGGCCCGGGTGCACGGCCCCGGGCACGCGGTGTGGCCGGTCGGTCCGGCTCCCCCAGCCCGCGGGCCCCCCGCAGCGTGTGCCGTGGGCACGGCGGCCGCTCGCACACTCGGTTCGCGTGTCCCTTGAGGAAGGTGTTTGCGCAGGAACGGGGTGTCCCTGTGCTCACCGTCCGCCCCTTAGGTCCAGGGCGTCGGTGGCGGAATCCGGGCCGCCCGGCGGCAGGACCCGGAGGGACAGACTCGCCTCTGTGGCCTCGGCCGCAGCACAGACAGCCTGGGGCCGGCCGCGCTGGCCCGGCGCCGAGCCTGGCACGGAGCCTCGCAGCCCCTCGCGGCGACGCCCACGCCGTGCACGTGCTCACGGGCCGCGGCGCCCCAGGGGCCCGGCCAGGTGGGGGACGCGGCCGCCCGCTCTGCCCTCGGGGCCTCCCACCCCTTCCACTCGCCCTGGATCCTCGGGGCCCGGCCCCGCCCGCCGCCCAGTCAGGTTCCCCCCGCCCCGCGCCCGGGACTTTGATGTGGCTCCTGCCTAACCCGGACCGCCGCCTCCCCCACGGCCCGGCCCGCGCTGTGGACGGCGAAGCGCGGACTCCACCGTGTGCGCCCGCGTGTCGGCGCGGGACGCCCAGCCACGGCCACGAGCCGCCCGTGTCTACGCCGCGGGGGCCCGGAGACCCGTCGCCCCGACGTGCGAGGAGGGTCCAGCGCGACGGTGTCGGCTGGAGCGTCACTCGGCCCCGGTGCGGCCCGGGCTGCAGGGGACAGAGCCCTTCATCGCCCACCGCCCGGCGACCCCGAGCTCACGGCACCTCCTTCTCCCCTTCCAGGGGGCGGGGTGCGAAGGGCGCACAACACGGGGACGTGCCGGAACCTGCGCCTCCCCGTCCCCTCCGTCCCCCCCCAGATGCTCTCGTCCATCGGCCCCAGCCCAGGGCAGGCTTCAGGCCTGTCCCTGCGGCAGAGTCGAGCGGCCTGTGAGGGCTGCCGAGTCCCCTGTGGTTTTCTAAAGAAAGTGCGTGAGTGTGCGCGTGTGTGCGCGTGTGCGTGTGCGCGTGCGTGTGTGTGAGCGTGTGCGCGTGTGTGAGCGTGTGCGTGTGTGAGCGTGTGCGCGTGCGTGTGTGCGTGTGTGTGAGCGTGAGCCTGTGCGCGTGCGCGCGGAGCCCCCTCTCCTGGCATCCGACGACGGGAAAGTACCACGGATATCTCAATAAAACACATCAAAAGCGGCGCCGCGCCTGTCCGGGCACGCCGGCCTGCGGTTTCTGTCAGCCTGGGCCAAACCCCGGCCTTTCTCAGACGGAGCAGGCCATTAAAATATTCGACAGAAAAAGCAAATAGATGTAATTCCTCCTCTGTTTGCCGATTTTCAAAGACAAGGCGGCCCTGAAAGGAGCGGCCGGCCGCTCAAAGCGCATTTTTCTGATTCATGCGTCCGCCGAGCCTATTTGCCTAGGGTTTAGGCGTCTCCGCCCGGGGTCCCGCCGAGGGTTTTAAGCGCCGCATTGTGGGGCCGAAACGCACGGAGCCGGTTTCGTGTTGACAGAGGATTGTCCGGTTCTGCCGAGTCTGATACAAGTCGGGAGGAGCCGTGCACGTTCGAGATTAGATCGCGGGGGCGGGCGGGGGCGCAAAACAAACACCTTCCCGGGGGGACCGGAGCGCCACCGGCTTAGCTCGAGCCTCCTGCCCTAACCGTCCCCCGGAGGACGGGACAAAGCCGGCCCCAGATGGCGGCCGGGACCAAGCGGGGGGCGCCGGGGTGCGGGACGCCGGGCGGGAGGGCGCCAGGCCTCCCGGCAGCCCGAGCACAACGGACCCTCGCCCCGGGCCGCCGCCCTCCCCTTTCAACCAAAGGAAACGTATCCCCAGACCCAAATCAAGGGAAGTTTATGCTGGAGGCAAATTTGAGGGGGGGCCTGTGCCGGGGCCTCCCGGGCAGTGGCCGCCTGGCCGGGGCCTCCAGGACGTGGCCGCCTGGTCGGGGCCTCCAGGACGTGGCCGCCTGGTCGGGGCCTCCAGGATGTGGCCGCCTGGTCGGGGCCTCCCGGGCAGTGGCCGCCTGGCTGGGGCCTCCAGGACGTGGCCGCCTGGTCGGGGCCTCCAGGACGTGGCCGCCTGGTCGGGGCCTCCCGGGCAGTGGCCGCCTGGCCGGGGCCTCCAGGACGTGGCCGCCTGGTCGGGGCCTCCAGGACGTGGCCGCCTGGTCGGGGCCTCCAGGACGTGGCCGCCTGGTCGGGGCCTCCCGGGCAGTGGCCGCCTGTGCCGGGGCCTCCCGGGCAGTGGCCGCCTGTGCCGGGGCCTCCAGGACGTGGCCGCCTGTGCCGGGGCCTCCCGGGCAGTGGCCGCCTGGCCGGGGCCTCCAGGACGTGGCCGCCTGGTCGCGTCGAGCAGTGTCGTCCCCTAGGAGACGTCTAAACGGGCGGTGAGCCTGGTCCTGTCCCGTTCCGAAGCCCCAGAGAGGGACGAGGACGCTGGCCCCGGGCGGAGGCAGGCGCGTCTGTTAGGAGCCGGGTCCCGCCCCGGGCCAGCCCCCGCTCTGCACGCGTGGGGGACACACACGCGTGTGCGGGCCGGGAGGTGCGAGCGAGTGCGTGGACGGTCCCCGAGACGCGGGGACAGTGCGGCTGACGCGTTACGTGCCGGGTTCGGGGTCTGGGTGGGAAAACCGGGGGCAGGGCCGGCACGTCCCCAGCCCCTTAGGAAAGGGGGCGCTCCGAGGCGGCCAAGGCTGCAGCTTCCACCCCGGCCCCCACCACGGACCCGGAGCTGTCGGGCTCGGCCCCGCCTTCCGCCCCGTTCGGGGTCGAATCGTGTCCCCAGATTCCCACACCGAGTCCCGACCCTCGTACCTCGTCTGGAACCGGGGCCGCTGCGGGCGTATTATCCGGTCAGGACGCGGTCCCTGGGGCGGGTCCGAGCCCGGCGTGACTGTCACGCACCCGGGACGTGCGGCCGCGACACAGACACGCGGGAGAACGTCGCGTGGGGGCGCAGATGGCCGCGGACCGGCCGAGGGCAGAGGCCTGGAACGGACCGGCCCTCACGGCTGCCCAGGACCCGACCCGGCCACGCCTGGGGCTGGGACCCCGTCGAGGCCGTGGGGGCTGGTGGGCAGCGCCTGGGCCGCCGGCTGTGCCCTGCGAACCTCAGCCAGGGCCGGGCACGTCGCTGCCCTGTCCCCCCGTGTCCCCCCTGGTGGGCAAGGCCCCGGGAGCTGCCGCTCCCTCCACGCTGAGGGATGAGGGGCCTGATGGCGGAGGCGAGAACCCGCGCGGGCGCTCGGAGACGGTCGCCATGGGAACCAGACTCCGGCTTTCCCGAGGATGCGCCGGGCCCAGGGCCGGAGCGCGGGGCTTCCGGGAAGAGGCCGCTGCCCCCACCCCCGCCCCCACACCAGCTCCCGACTGAAATCCACCAACGCTTCAGGGCAGACCCCGCCGCCCCAGGAGGCGCGCAGAGGCGAGGCCGCCAGGCTGGGTCCCCTGAGCAGCCGAAGGGGCCGACGCGCTGGGCACCCTGGTCTGAGCTCGGTCGCTTAAGGGGTGGCCGCCCCCCACGCCCCGGCCACACGAACCCTTCCGGAGTGAGGCGGCCTGCGGGCCGCACCACCCTCCAGGGCGGACGTTCCCGGCGGCTCCCGGGGGCCCTGCCCTCAGAGGGAGCGACGCTCACCCCAAGGTCACCAGGCGGCCAGGACGGCGGAGGGTGCAGACGCCTGCACCGCAGCAGCACGGCGGAGGCTGCCCCGACGGGGACTGCGGTCCCGCTCGCCCGGGCGGCCTCACGCCGCAGCCTGCGGTGCCAGCAGACGCGGCGATGCCCCGGGACGAGTGGCCGGGGGGCTGGCCGGGGGGCTGTGCAGCCAGGCGACCGGTTCCGTTAGCGACGCCGGCCGTGGCTCCCTGCCCTGCAGCCATGCCGGCCTCCATGACGCCTGGGGACCCGGCGAGGGGCTGTGGGGCTGGTGCGGCTGCCGGCAGACGGGGTCCGGGCTCCTGGGAGGTCCGCGAGCTCTGCCAACAGCCCGGGCGGTTCTCGGCGGTTCCGATGAGGCGGGGCCGGCGCCACAGTCAGGAGGGCTGGACGGCCCGGCGTGCGGTGTGCCGGCTCCTCGGCCAGCCACAGGCACCGTGCCCACCCCGGCCCGCGGGCACGCACGGGACTCGGGGTCGGGCCTCCTGAGCAGGCAGCGACAGGCCGGCCTCGTGCGCACGGGGCGAGCGCTCCCCCACCCCCGCTGTGGGGACAGACGGGGCGCCCCCC
Organism: Cynopterus sphinx; assembly: GCA_030015415.1. Taxonomy (NCBI): domain Eukaryota; kingdom Metazoa; phylum Chordata; class Mammalia; order Chiroptera; family Pteropodidae; genus Cynopterus; species Cynopterus sphinx. Next base: position 710,511 of record CM057393.1, read on the forward strand.
CACCTGCGGACAGGTCAGCCCCGCACGCAGCAGGTGCTCGGGGCTGGGAGGCGACCCCTGGCGAGTGCAGCTCCCCGGACGCGTGGCCGGGGTCAGCAGTCGGCAGGAAGGGGAGGACCGGGGCAGGGGTGTTGGCGCGGCCGCTGGAGCAGGGGGCGAACCCACCTGGGGGGGCGGCGCTTCTGACTCAAATTCCCCGTAAATACGTGGCTTCGGCCGGGTCCACGCCGCGCGGCGCGGATGTGTTAGCTTCGAAACTGTCACCACGACACACACGGCGCAGAAACGAGGCAGGGGCACCGCGCAGCCCGGGCTAAGAATAGCTCCTCATTTATGCGAGTTGATTAGACGGTGGCGAGAGTGATAATTAGGGACGTTTTGCAGGGAAAAAAGAGCTTGGAAGGGAAGATAATTGGAAGATTCCTCTCTCCGAGGCCAGCAGGGAGAGGAGAATGGGACCGTTAATTACACGAACAGGAAAATAATTATTGATGCTCGCAAATGCCGGCTCCACGGGCGCGGGGGCGCCGCGGCCTACCTGGGAGCGCGATCGCAGCAACCGCGGCCGGAGGGCGTCGGGCGAGGACGCCGGGCGGCTCGCCCGGCACGTGGGGCCGGCGACAGGCCCGGGTCCGCTCGTGGCGGCTGATCGGAGCGGAAGGACCACCCCAGAACGGGGCGGGGTGCGGGCCGGGCCCTCGGCGGATGTGTGAGACGGACGTGGGCGGGGACGCCGCGTTCGGGCGACCGCGACCCCGCTCGTGCGTCCACACGGAAACGTCTGCTCCCGTTCGGCCGGCAGCTGACCGCTCGCTCACCTGCTTCTTCTCTTTGTCCCCGTCTGATTCCTTTGTGCTCCCTTTACTCAGCCTCGGGCGCGGCCCTGGCTCCCCAGAGCACGGAAGTCGCAGAAATTCGTTCCTAATGAGAAGCCACGTGGCCCCGGATCCCACGCAGGAAGCTCATCTCCTTGGCCTGATTCCTCGGGACGTCCCCGGGAGCTCGGTCCTGCCGCCCGGTCTCCCCGTCAGAGGCGAGCGCGTTTCTGGCAAAATCGGAAAACACCGTGGCGTGTGCGTGCGTGGACAGAAGGGGGTGGGGCTTTGCTCAGAACGGCCAGTCTGTCCCAGGTCTGCGGGGGGACTTTTCCAGACGCCGGACGCTACAGAGTTTGGCGCGGCGGCTGACCGTCCAGCATCGACCTCCCCGGCGCAGCCCGGCTGGCGGTCGCCTCCCGTTCCCCGGGGACCGCGGCCTGCGATGCTGGACCCAAGCCTCGGCCTGGCCGCGCTGTGCGGGGCGGACCCTCGTGAGATGCTTCTGCCGTCACCCAGTGTTCGTCAAAGGTTTTAGAGAAAATTCTCATCCAAGAGCTCAGTTAGGACCGAGGCTATGACGTGACCGAAAAGCTGCCCCAAAGAAATAGCGTTGTTTCCCACGAGATGAAACCTAGGGTCACCAGAAGCCCGGCGACCCCACACCGGTAGCCGCAGCGTCCACGACAGCCGCGCGGCGGAAACAGCCCGAGTGTCCGTCGACGGCCGAGCGGACACGTAAAACCCGGTAGGTCTCTAGGATGGAGTACTACGCAGCCTTCAAAAAGAAGAAACTCCGACACAGGCCACGACACGGCGCACCTCGGGGTCGTTGTGCCACGTGGAATAAGCCAGATGCAAAGGGCAAACGCGGTGCGACTCCGTCCACATAAGGCCCCTCGCGTCGTCAAAGTCACAGACGGAAAGTAGGGGCTGGGGGGACCCTGGGGTGCCCCGCTCGCTCTGCCGCCCCCTCTCTAGGCTCCACAGCCCTGGGTCCACGAGCCTCAAGCCCGGCTCCCCTCTCGGCCTCCAGGTCACCGGACGCTCGGCCGTGCCCAGGCCATCCTGCTCGCTGACCACGGTGGCCCTCACCTCCGTGGGTCACACGGGGGCCCATCGCCCCCCCAGCCTCTGTCCCCCTTCCAGGACTGTCCGCGTGTGTGCCCGGCACGCGGGGGACGTGGCCACCCCGGGACGGCCGCCTGCCCCCCAGGAGGGAGGCGCCCTGCAGTGCGGGAGGCCTGGCCCTCGGATCGGAGGCGTGGGCGGGGCCGGTCCCCTGGACGCAGGCACGGCCGTCCGCTCCCCGCGTCCCCGCCGGGTCGTCCCTCCGCTTGTGTCCTCAGTCACCTCCGTAAGGGCCCACGTCCAAGCGCGGCCACGGGCTGAAGTGCTGGGGGCCGGGACTGCAGCCCCCGGCTTGACGGGGCAGAACCCAGCCCCCGACCCCGGTCGCGCCCGGCGGCCATCCTGGAGACGCCGCCCAGCCCACTCGCCTCGCTCGCCTGCCTCCCCTGGAAGGTGCCCGTCTGTCCGCGCTCGCGCTCCAGGACACGGGCTGCGTGGGCGCCGCGACCCCGCCCGCAGAGCCGCGATAGAAACCTGGCGCGGCCGAGCGCGTGGGGCTGCCGCGCCGCGGAGGGGAGGCGATTGAGACCCAGAAGCGCCGGCTTCATTTCCCGCGAAACACAGGCTCCGGGAGAGGCCGCTGGAGCTGTGCCCTTGCCGGGGACGAGGGGCCCGGGACGGCCCTACGCCACGTAACGCGGCCGCCCGCCTCTGGGCCCCGAAGGCGGGTTCTGGAGTCGGACCGGCCCGTCAGCGGGCACGGTTTGAGCGCTTCGTACAGAAAATTTCAGAAAGGACGAGCAGGGCCGCCGGAGGCCGCGACCCCGAGCGGAGGCCCCGGGTGTGAGGACCCGCTAGGGCGGTGGGTCCCGACCTTCCCGGTCACCCCGCTCAGCCATCGCCCACCCACCTCCCCACGGGGACGCCTCGGGGGCGGGACGAGCCCCTCCCGGATTCCCTGGCGCAGAGCGACGCTTCCCTCCGGTCACGACGCCCCGTGACCGTGCTGGAGGGCTGTGCGCCCGCCCCCGCCCCGGGAAGCCGAGGGCGGCCGAGGACGAGGCGGGAGTGGAGACGAGTGTCCCCGCGTCGGGCCGGGAGAAGGGGCACGTGGGCGCGCACGCCTGAGAAGGGGCCCCGGAGGGAGGGAGCGCGCCGACCCCACGGCCTGGCAGGCCCCGGCGACCCCCAGCCGTGCTGGGAGTGGCCTCGGCTCCGTGAGTGTCCGCGGCGACGATGTTCGGCGCCAGCAGACACGTCAGGCCCCCCCTCCGCTTGCTCCCCGGTTCCAGCCTCGCCCCGGGTGGTCAGAGGGAGCCGCCTGCCACGGGCGCGACACGACGGAGGCGCCCGAAGGACGTAGGGGACCCCGAAAGCACACTCGGCCTCACCGAACCCCTTACGGCCTCATCGGAAAACGGAGAGGGACGTGAACTGCACGTCAGAGTTCCTTCTCGAAAAACGAGTCAAAGAGGGGAAAAAAGGGCTCACGTGGGAAAAAAGAAACTCAAATTAGGTCAGGCAGGGATTTCACAGAAAAATGAGGCGCTTGTCACACGCAGCGGCCCGGATCGAACGCGCCGAACGCCTCACCGAGGCTCCTCCCCACGGACCGCCCCGTCTGTCCCCCGAGGGAGGCCCGCCGTCGCTGTCCGAGGTCGCCAGGCCAGCCGGGCCGTGTGCACCGCAGCGGGTGGCGGGCGCCCCCCGACGCGCCCGAGCCAGCGGACCGCGCCTTCCTGGCGTCCGAGTGAGGGTGACGCCGCCGAGCCCAACGCCAGGATGGCCGGCTGCGAGGGGCCGGCAGAGGGCGAGGGCCCCACCCCCGGGACCGCGCCCCGGGAGTGAGGAGGGCGACTGCGTCCCAGGCGATCGGCCCCAGGACACCACGAACTGCTCCCGCAGCCTTCGGGGCGCCGAAACGCCCCCCGGTGCGAGCGAGGGGCAGGCCGGGGGTGGGGGGGCTGCGACACCGGCCCCCGGCCGGCCCCCAGGCTGGGCTCGGGATGGCGAAGGCGGTCGGGGCCCGAGCTGGCTCCAACGGAGCCGGCGGCCTGGCCCCTGAGGCCTGCGCGTTTCAGAGCCCCCGCCCGACCCCGACGTCCCCGGCCAGGACGGAGGCTCGTGAAGGCGGCACCTGCGGGAGGCCGGCCTTCAACACCCGCTCCTGACGCCCGGCCCGCACCTGCACGGCCGCCCCCGCCCCGCCGCCCGCCTGCAGACCACACTGGGGGGAGGCGGGTGGGCCCCGGGGGTCCGGCGGGGGGGGGGAGGTTCTGGAACTAGGGCAGCGCGCGCCGCGCACCGCTGGGTCCGGCGAGGGAGGCGCTGTCGTCGCGCTCCTGCCGGAATCACCCCGAGGCAGGCGGTGGCCTGGTTCGGTGCCGCGGAGAGCGGGTCTCAAACGCGCTCACCGCGGGGACCCGGGCCTGGCACCAGGAGCCGACGTGCCGGTGCCTCCTCACCCCCGACGGCGGCCCGTGCGCTGACGCGGGGGCCACGGGGCCCACGAGGAGCCGTGGGAGCCCCCCGAACGCCCCGAGCTCCCGAGGCCACGGCCCGCCCGACCCCTCGCTCACGCCTCTTTCCTGAGAAGTGCTCGGCCGCATCGAGAGGCCGCACCCCGTTTGTGAAACGGCTCGGAGGACGCGAAGGCGCCCGCCGGCCGGGCCTGTACCTGGGTCTGTGCCCGACCAGTCACCCCGGCCCACGGGGCCACGGGGCCCTCTCCCCCCGGCAGGCCCCTGGCGCAGGCAGATGGAGCTCCGGCCCACGGCGGTGCGCGCAGGCGCCGGGCAGGTGCACGCGGGGGCGAGGCACACGGGGGCGAGGCAGGTGCGCACGGGGCAGGGCGCCGGGGCGAGGCGGCTGGGCGAGGCGCTGGGGCGAGCGCTGGGGCGAAGGCGCTGGGGGCGAGGCGCGGGGCGAGGCAGGTGCTGCTGGCGAGGCAGGTGCCACGGGGGCGAGGCGCACGGGGCGAGGCAGGTGCGCGCGGGGGCGAGGCAGGTGCGCGCGGGGGCGAGGCAGGTGCCACGGAGGCGAGGCGCACGGGGCGAGGCAGGTGCGTGCGGGCGCGAGGCAGGTGCGCGCGGGCGCGAGGCAGGTGCGCGCGGGAGACCGTAAAGCCGCCCGGGACACAGCTGCTTCAGCTGCGCTGGCCGTTCGCCTGCCGTGCGGGCACGGTTAGCGCGACGAGATGAACGGACGTGGAAGGTCACCTGCCACCCCTGGCCCACCGACCCGGCCCCGCGGCCGCGGCCTCCGTGCTCCAGCTCCCACGCGGCTGCCCGCCGAGAAAGGGGGGGGCGGGGCAGGCAAGGGGGGCGCTCGCTCGGGGCAGTGAGGGCGGGGGCTGGCGGGGAGCCGGGCGGCCTGCAGCCCTCCCCACCCGCCTGGGGGGCTCCCAGGGACGTTCCCAGGCCCCGCCCGGGGGCAGCAGGCTCTTCGGGCCTCTGTCCAGGCCCAGCTCTGGGACAGCCACCCCCAGGCTCCCTCCAAGCCCCGTCGTCCCTCCCCCATCCAGCCTGCAGCTGCACGCCCCGACTCAGTTTCTCCTCCGTGCGCCCTGGCACAGCCCCGGCCCTGCCCCACGTGGGTGCCGGGAGCGAGCGGGGTCTGGGTGGGGACAGACGGAACCTGCCACGTGACCAGACGACACAGACCCCGCTGCTCAGCGCGGTCGCACGGGCGGCCCCGTGAAGGCCCCGCACGCTCGGAACTCGCTCCGGCCTCAGAGCGGACTCCCGGGGCCTTCGCGAGTGTCTTGAGCGGACGGGGCCGGGGAGGGACGCCCGGCGTCCGCTGCTGTGTCTGGAGCGGTCGGCGGGTGCGGAAGTCCGTGCGGGAAACGGGCGAATCCGGAGTCGGCAGCAGGTCGGGGGGTGCCGTGGGGGATGGGGACGGGGCCGTGTGTGCCGGGGACGGGGCCGAGGGTGGCGATGGCGGAGCCGGTTGGACGTCCGCGGAGGAGACGGGACGTGGCATCCTGACCGCGTTGCCGCCGCAGCGCCGCACGCTCACAAACGGTTAAGGCGACGAGCGACGCGGCGCCCCGTGCGCCCGCCGCACACAAAGGAGAGGCAGCTGACGAGCACTCACTGGCCACGCGCCAGGGACGCGTGCGGGGCGCAGTCCCGCTCCTCGGATGCGGGGAGCGGCCTGAAAGCCCGCGGCGGCTCCCCGAGGCCGCCGCCCGCAGCCGGCGTGGACGCAGGGCTGGGACGCTGCACGCGCAGGACCGGGGCGGTGGTCACCCCGGGCGCCGCCACAGGCAGTCCCAGGGGACGCACACTGCCCAGCGCCGGCCCCGGGAAAGACGCCGCAGAGGGGAGCCCCCCGTGGGGTCCTGGGGGGGACACGGTGGCGGCCGGCGCCGTCCACGCCACCGGTCGTGGAAGGACAAGTCCCTGGAGCAGCCAGGCCAGTGCTGGTGACGGGGGACGAGGAGGCCGCAGGCGTGCTTCCTGGGGGAGAGGGGCCCCAGCCCTGGGCACAAGCGCTCGTGGCGCGGCTCCCGCTGGCCTCGCCCGCCCCACACGGCCAGGCCCGTGGCAAGTCAGCGCCGAGCCCGGCCCTTCACGGGTGTCACCCGCTAAACCCCGGGAGAAGTCAGCGAGGCGGTGCGAGGTCGTCCCCGACGCAGGCGGGGAAGGCCGGTCGCCCCTCGTGGGTGCGGCGTTGGGGTCGGGACGCCGACAGCCCCAGGCTGGCTCTCGGGAGCTTCTCCCGGAGGCCGCGAGGGGCCACGCTGCGTGGGCCGAGGCCCCTCTGCCAGGGGACACCCGTTGTCCCCTCCCCTGTCACGGCCTCTCGCGCGTGAGTGCTTGGCGGGTCCCCAGCACGCGCCCCGGCGAGGCCCCGACGGAGCCCCCCGTCCGGGAGGCGAACGGGAGGCCGGGCGTGGAGGCTGGAGGCCGGCGACGCCCCGGGACAGTGCGAGCATCGGAGAAGTGGGGTGCTCCTGGGGCGTCCGCGGGAGGGCACCCCGACCCTGCAGGGCCCGCACCCCGCCCGTGCGGAGAAGGAGCTGGCGCTCGGGGACGCCCTCGAGGGAACAAAACCACCCCGCCCGCCCGCGGCGGTCCAGCCCCCGCACCCCCTCCCCGTCCAGAGCGGGAGGGTCCGACGGTCCTGCCGCCTGCCTCGGGGTCCCCGCTCCTGGTGGCCTGCCTGTCGCGGGCCCAGAGGGCGGGCGAGGAAGTGACCGGGGCAAGGGGCAGAGCGCGGGGCCGGGGGCGGGGAGGCACGCCCCGCTCCGCCGTTCTCAGAGGAAACGATGTCGAAACGGCGACTTTACGAGGCCGCGGGCCCGGTCCCCCCTCCCCAGAAGACAAACAGGATTCCTGGTGCTGTCGGCGCGGCGCCCGGTTCCGGGTCAAGCCCGGTCCTGCCGGGGACAGGAATGGGGCGCGCGGGGGCCTCGCTCTGAGTCACCACGGGGTCGCCCGGGCTCTGATTCACGCTGCTGTCATTTAGGGCAGGAGTCGCCGCCGCAGAGCCACCGGGACGCCGTCCCCTCCTGTCCCGCCTCAGCCCCGGCCCGGCTGTCCCCGAGGCTCCGCTTGGGGTCGCGGGGCCGACAAACCGCGCCCCCGGGGCTTCGCGCGCGAGAGAACAGGCGCTGGGACGTGGCCACGCGTGGCGCGTCCCTGGGGCTCGGGTTCGGCGGGCCCCGGGGCCCCGCAGGCTCGGTGCGGCTCTGACCCCTGGGAGGACGACGCCACGGCTTCCGCGACGCGCCCACGAGGTCCCCCCGCCCCCCGCCCCGGCGCTCCTGGGGGTGTGGGGAAGCAGGGCCCTCACCCCGCGGCGAGCGAGGCGCCCACATCAGGGGTGTCGGAGGGAGCGAGAGAAAGGACCCGCAGGACTGCCCCCACCTGCTCCTGGGGCCGGAGGACGACGAGCCGCCTGGCCGTCGAACGGGAAGACGCCGAGGGCCCCGGACAGCCTCCCGCTGACCCCAGAGGCGGCCTCCTTTCCGAGCCTCGGGTTCACCCACGTGGGAGCCCCTGCGCGGGGTCGTCTGCGCCGTCTCAGAGCCAACCGCGGCGTCTCCTCAGAAGCGAAGAGCTCGGTTCCCCAAAATGAAACCGTCAGAGTTAAGTGCGTTGGTTCGCGGCGCCTTAGAAGTTCCCAAAGAAACAAGCAGCGAGGAAAGGCCGCGAGGCCGCGGCCCCCGACCCGGCCTCCTCACGCCCCGGGCGTGGGCAGCGGCGGGACGGCCCGCAGGGCGGGAGGGCCAGGGCCCCGCGGCAGCGCCCACGGGAGGGGTGCCCACCCCTCGCCCGGGCTCGGAGCCCCGGGGCGCGGCCACGGAGGACGTTCCGGAGCCTTCGTAACTGCTTACGACAGAGCTCGTAGGAAGCGCCACGTAACGCCGAAGCCGGGAACGGACGCTGTGTCCCTGCGTCTGTCCCCTCGCCACGCCCTCAGCAAGATCCCCAAAGCGGAGGCGAACGGAAAGCCCGCGGGCCGCGCCCACTCGAGCGGGGCCAACGCGCTCCCCGCCAGGCCGCCGGCTCCCGGGGTCTGCCCGACACTGGACACTGACCCCCCCACCGCCCTGCTCCACCCCGGAGACCGACTGCGAGGTCCCCGCGGCCGGACCCGCGCCCCGACCCTCCCCTGCTCCCCGCTCGGCGGCGGCCCCGCCGGCCCACGTCTGCGTTCGTTCGCTCTGCGTGTCTCGGGCCGAGGCGCCGCGGCCTGGGCGTCGCTGCTCTAATCTGAGCCACTTACCACGCAGGCGAGGAAGCCGCAGCCCAGGGAGGAGGCTAAGAGCCGCCCCACGGCCACACCCGCCGTCGCTGAGACCCCGGCGCAGGCCCCCGTCTGGGGGGACCCCCGGCCCCACAGGCGGGCGTTGGCGCTGCGCGGCCTAAATGGCAGGCGCCGCCTCGCCCTCGCCGGGGCTACCAAAGCAGCTCGGACATTTAAATTCAAATTCCCACAGATTAACTAGGTAATTTGTTTCTCCAAGAGCCTCCCCCACCCCGTGGATGCCCCATTAACTAGGGACCTGATGCGCTCACCACCGCGCTGCGCCGTCGGGCCGGCCGGTCCACCAGGGGTAGCGACAGGTGAGCACCTGACTCTGCGCGCAGGCTCTGGCGCTCGGGCCCACTGCGCGGGGCCCGCTCGCTGGGTCACGCGAGGTCGCGAGGAGCAAACGAGGACTGTTGGGGCGAGACCCGCCTTCCGGACCATGGATGCCCCGCTCTATGCGGCGTTTGCATAAAGGTCCTCGGGTTACCACGCCCCGGGGTGCTGGTGGCGAGGGGGGCCGTGGCCTTTGCTCCCTCAGGGCCCGCCGAGGCTCAGGGCCCGGGCGCCCCGTTTCCGCCGTGACCTGCGGCCCGGGGTGTGGGTGCAGCGGCCGCTCCCCGCAGAGGGGTGGTGCAGGGCCCGGGTCTCCGACTGGAAGCCCACGAACCCCCAGGAAAGGACGCCCGAAGCTTCGCGGTCGCGCTCCCCCCCCACAGAGCCCGGGGTCGCCTCCGACACCCTTGGGCACCCGGCGACTTCCCCTTCTCCGCCACGATCCACACGCGAGCGTGGGACAGGGCTCGGCGTGGACTTAAAACGGCCGGTCCCAGCGCCCTCCTCCTCCTGCTGCTGGATTCGGGCGCGCGCGCGCGTGCAAGGTGCACACCGAGTCTCACCCGCGCACGCGGGCGTCCCCGGGGCCGAGCGCGCCAGGGGGTCGGCGGCCACGACCCTTCCGCGACGCGCGGTTGTGCTCGTGCCCGTCTTCGTGGGGACTCGGATGCGACCCTTTCCCCTTCGGCCCCCACCATGTGGGGAGACGCCCTTCCCGGGTCGGACGGCGGGGCGCGTCGCCTCAGCGCCGCCGGATGCGGTTTTCTGAGCCACTAAACGGGGACCTTCGCGCAACTGTTGCAAAGGCTTAATGAGATGCGGCTCGTAAGCGATGGGAGACGATCTGATGACAAGCCCGAGTAAACAGGGTTTACGACTAAGTCTCCCGGGACGGGACGCGCAGGGACACGCCGCGGTAATCTAGCCCTAATTATGCGATTTCCTGATACCCACCAGGTACGCACGGGCAGAGGGGAAAACTGCACCGGGTGGCATCCGTCCCATGAGGTCACTGGTCATTAAGGCCTAATCACGTCCCATTAAAAGGGAAAGATTTCTGCCGTCGCTCGTCCCCGATAATTGCTGACACGCACACGTGGCGAGGGGTGAAGTCACGTCGGAGTTTCTGAAGACAGAGGCCTCCCCAGCTCTCCCACCCCCGGCGGGGCAGGGGCCCTGACGTGGGAAAGGCAGCGAGCGACGGGGAGCGGAGCACGGACCCCGCACGCGCAGAGCCTCGCCTCCAGGGCTCGGCCCGGGGGGGCAGAAGCCGCTGGACGAGGCCAGAGACTTCACCTCCGTCCCTGTCACCCAGAACCCCGGCCGGGCTGGTGCCTGGCGTCCTGGGCACGTTTCCGATCGGACAGAGCGATGGACGGACGAATGGACGAATGAGCGAGCGAGCGAGGCCCAGACAAACCCAAGGGGCCTCTGGAAGGGAGGGGACTAGCACGGGGCCCTGCGAGGAGGGGTAGGACTCGAGGGACGCGCCCGCCCACGGGGCCCGAGGGACGTCGGCGGGCGCGTCGAGGCGAGGAAACTGGTCCGGCCGCTTGGAAGGCGCAGATGTGCAGATAGAGGCCGGTCCCTGAGGCCCGGCCCTGGCGGTCCCCGCTCCGTCCAGACCTCGGGCCCGCGAGACTCAGCCTGCACGGCGGCCCCGGGACGCAAGGCCAGGTGTCACCGCGCCGTGAAGCCGACGGCCGGGGCAGAGCAGCTGAAGGTGGCCTCCCCGGGCCGGCGACCGTGTCGCAGCGTCTTCCGTGGGGCCCGTGGGAGCTGCGGACCCAGCGGGCGATGGCCTCCGGCCGCCTGGACGCCCACCTTCACCCACAGAGGCCCCAGGCGGCCGTGACCTGGGCCAGGCCTCCCGGCCTCGGGTCTGAGACAGAAGCAAAAGCGCCCGCCGCCTGGACCCGCCGTGCTCCGCCGCCTCCCGTCCTGGTCCTGTCGCCCACGCGTGGGCCGTCACCGACGCGCGGACGCCTGCGTCTGCTCCCACAGGTGCCCGCCACCCAGCGCCCCCCAGACTGGCCGCCGAGCGACACGCGTCCACGCCCCGCTGCCTGCCTGAGGGGCGGCCGCTGGGCGACCCCTCCGCGCGGAGCCACGGTCGTGTCCCCGAGGTCCCCGTCACCTGGGGCCTCGGCTCTTGTCGCCGCTCACTCTGCGAGAACAGGAGGCTTCGGCCGGCCCCGGGGGCCGCACGGGGACAGCGACAGCGACAGCAGCCGCCCCCTCCGCCTCCTTCCCCACGGGGCCCCTGTGTCCGGCCAGCCCCGGCCGGCCGTGAGGGCCAGGCCCAGGCACGGGCGCTCAGCGGGCCCCCAGCCGGTCCCCTCCGCAGCGCCGGGGCCACAGGTCCTCGTCTGGCCAGTTCGGGCTCCTGGGCCTGCACGGTGCCCGCCTCCCTGGGCGCTGACCCCCCCCCACCTCTCGAAGGGGCCCAGGCCCCTGAGCCTTCACGAGACCCTGCCCAGGGCTCCTGCCGCGGACAGCGGGCTGTCACCTCCGCCTGCCACACACCGTCCCGTGGGAAGTCACAGGCTCTCGGTCTCCTTCTCGGGGACACGGGGAGAAGACGCCGCCTGGCGTCGGGGTGACGCTGAGGAGGAAACGGGTGGCCCCCGTCCCCGCAGCCCGCTGCCTGTCTCTGCCACCGACCCAGCGTCACCTCCTGCAGCACGTCGGACGAGTCTTAGTGCCTGACGGGGGGTCTGCGGGTGCCGCCCTCTCCCGGGAATCCCATTTCAACCAGGCCGAACCCCGAAGACGAAGGGGCGCCCGCTTCAGCAGGGAAAACGCGGCGCGCCCCCTGCACCCCAGGCCGCGCGGCGACCCCACGGCTGGGGCGGCCGGCGCTGGGCCCCGGCTCCGTGGCCGTGAAGATGGGCCCCGAGATGGAAACGCTGTCCACGCGCTGTCCTGACAACCGTTTCCTAGGTGACCGGGGAACGAGGCCGTCCTGCCGCGCTGCCTTGGCGGCGGTTACTGGGGAGACACGCGGGAGGTGCCCCCCGAGGCGACCCCACGGGAGGGAGAGGACGGGTTGCTCTCTGGGGGGGCGAGCCCGCATCGCCGCCACCCCTGCCGCCCTCGGGCCCCCGCGGAGCCACCCCTGCGGGGCCTGACACATTTCTCTCCTCCTCGCGACATTCCAGCCGCCCCACAGCTGTGTCCTGTCGCACGGGGGTGAGACTTTCCTCATCCTCCTGCCGTTTACCGGGCCGGAAGGGTCAGACGGGCGAGGTCCAGGTCCTCTGGGGCTCACCTCCCTCCCGCCCTCCACGTCCCGGGCCCCCCCACATCGAGCGAGAAGGCCGGGTGTGGCCCCGCCGCGTCAGCAGCCCCGGAGCTCGGCCGCCCGCCCACCGTGGCGAGGGTGGACGGGGCCCCTCGCCACCCCGTGTGGCCCCTCGCCTCGGGCCGAAGGCCCGCGTGGTCGGATCCGGACTCCTCCGGGTTTGGGAAGAGCCGACGGCAGAGCCGGGCGTGAGGAAGCCTGGCGCTGGGGGCTCCACTGTGCCGGGCGACGGTGGCTTCCGTGCCCGGACCTTCCTAGCAAGCGGCCGCCTGAAGGTCACCCGGCAGCGTGAGCGGGCCGGGGCGCAGGCCTGGGCCGGCGAGGTCCCCGGGAAATGAAAATCGCTCTGTTGTCCAGCCGGGAAGGTCACTCGCTGCCATTTGCGATTGCCCAGACAGCGGGGAGTCAGCCCCCGCAAGGTGACGGCCACCGGGGCGGGAGTCGGCATCCCGCGTGGCCCGGCAGCGCCGCGCCCAGCAAAGGCCCATTATCCCGCCACAAACAAACGCCATTGTGGCCGAGGGACGGTCGGCAATAAAGAGGAGCTTGTTCGAAAGGCCACCCGCTCGGCCGGGCCTGGAAGGAGAGGTGGCACCGGCGCGGCACCAGGCGTCGGCGTCCGGGGAGCCGTCAGCCCGCCCCGCACCTCGGGAGCGGAAGCCCAGTGACTCCCCGTCACGCCGCGTCCTCGTGTTCCGCGCAGTCACCAGGACCCGCAGTGGGCAGGGCCTGACCGCCCCTCCCGGCGGGCCTGTCCGCTGGGTCCCGCGGGCCTCCGGTCACCGCGCTTTCCTGGATGGATGGGTAAGGAGACGCGGGACATGTACGCTCCGTGGAGTATTACTCGGCCATGACAAAGAACGGCATCTCGCCGTCGGCGACAGCACGGCGGACCTAGCGGGGGCTGTGCCGAGCGCGGCGACTCATCCGAGGATGGCGGATCCACGGAGCAGCCAACGAACAGGACAGAGACGGCCCGTAGACACTCAGGGCATCCGATGGTTGCCGGGTGGCGGGGGAGGAGTTTGATGTCGCCCCCCGCAGAGGACCGGGAACAAGGCGCCTGGTCCCAGGCAAGGGGAGGGAGCTTGGAGGTCGCTCTGTCCGGTCCCCTGCCCAGAACCAGAGCCCCTCGGGGCCACCCAGCCGCTCCCCTGCCCGCGAGCGCCCTGCCCCACGCCGCCTGCGCGGGCCTCCGGGGGGCGGACCGGGCCCCGTCTCCCCAGGACGCCCGCCTCTGCCGCCAGCACACTGGCGCGGCCCCGCGCTCTCTCCCTGGGTCAGGGTGCTTTCCCGGGACACACGTGGAACGGTCTCCTGACTGAGTGACCTCCTCAGCCACCTCCCCTTAGAGCGAGGAGGAGGGGAAGGGGCGAGGAGGGGGAAGGGAAGGAGGGAACAAATCTCGGGGCCCAGGGACGTGCCCAAGGAGGCCGGGGGCCGAGGACAGGCCCGGGGAAGGGCCGTCCGGTCAGCAGTGACTCAGGCCGCGGCCCTTTGTCCCTTGTCCAGTGCGGTGGGACGGTGAAAGGGCTCCGCTCAGAACAAAGAGGGCCTGTGGGGCAGCGCCAGGCCGAGGGCAGAGCCGGGCGGCGGGTGCCGGGAAGGACAGGGCCCGGCCGCGGCGTCATCGGAGGCGAACGCATGCCCCCGGCGGCCCGGGCACAGGCAGGAAGGCGGAGGCCCCGGGCGGGGGCCGTGTGGCGCGCGGCTGCCCGGAGAGGACCAGAGCCAAGCGCTGCCCCTGCCCAGGCCCCGTGCGACGTCTTCCCCAGGCCTGGGGCGTCCCCTGGGGCGGCCTGTCCTCCCCCCTGGGACCAGCAGGACGTTGTCAAAGGGGGAGACCGGGGCACGCCACGGGTTCCGCGGCCCGTCCCACCCCCACCCCTGGGGACTGCATCCCACTGGTCAGTGCACTCCCCGACGTCCCCGATCGTGGCCGAGCCGTCCACCTGCCCCCGGGCGTGAGCTGCCTGGGACCGTCCGCCGGGGCAAGGGGCTCTGAGAAGCTGCGGACAAGGGGGACCCAGGAAGAGCCGCGTGGCATCCTAAGGCGACCTGGCTCCGGGCGGGGGTGTCTCAGTGCTCCCGCCGGCTCCGCCGTCCGGCGACTTCCCGAGCCACTGGGGTCAGGGAGCCGGACAGCGGCGTTTCCCCGCGCTTCGAACGCCTCCGTGGCGTTTGGGTCGCGCTTTAGAAGGTGCCCGATGTGTCGTTTCCGTCGGCGGACAGAGCTGAATGTGCGCAGGCGTCACCCTCACCCAAACCTCATCGCGTCGCCGCCACCGAGCTGACAGCGGCGTCCTGGCGCCCCGAGCTCGGCGTTCCCGCTCGGGCACCTGCGATCCGAGCCGGGGCAGGGCCGGAGGGCCCGGCGGCCGCTGGGCGGGCGGAGGGGAGAGGTGTCCCGAGAAGCGGGGACACGCCGCCAGGGCAGCGACACCCCCACCGCCCGTCTGAGCCTGCCGCAGGCCTGGGCTTAAACGCCGCTCGAGGTGCGCAGCGACGGTCAGCGGCGTCACGGACCAACGCCTGCGGGGTGACCGCCCATGACGGGGACCCCGCCCCTCGTGGCTAAGGCTCGGGACCCTTTCCCTGAGGCTCCCCGCAGCTTCGGAGTTGGACGGCGTCCGCAGGGAGTCCTGCTTTCCCGACCCCAAGATGGTAAAATAGCCGTGAGCGAGCCCCGAGGGTCCCACCCGCCGACCCCCGGGCAGGTCGACGGCCAGGGCCAGGAGCGGGCCGGGGGCCGGGGCCCTCCCTGTGTGGACACCGGCGCGACACCTGTGCAGGGAGCGGGACGTGCAGGCCGGTCCCGTCTCCAGCGAGCAGCCCGGCCCGAGACCCCCACAGAGATGCTGGGGATCGTCTCGGACACTTCTCGGTCACACGCGCGTCACGCGGCCCCGCGGGAACGTCCCACAGGGTTTCCTCTCCCCGCTTCAGTCTGCAAAGCGGCCCGTCAGCCTCACAGCGCTCCTTCGCCGACCGATGAAGAAGCGCAGGCGCCGCGCGGAACTGGGGAGGCGCGGAAAATCGCGCTGCCCCGCCAGCGCGGCGCGGCGCCTACGCCATCTCGGCCTAAAAGCCGTTTATTTTACAACGTCGGGCCCAAAGGCTTCCTGACGAACGGCGCCCTTTCTGCCCCCCACGTGACACGACCCCGAGCCGTCCAGCTCCTCAGAGTCCACGCGAAGGTGACGCAGGCCCCACGACGGGAATAGGCTGACCCGCGCGGGGCGACCCCGCTTTACCCGCTCGTGTCGCCTGCGACCCGTGGGGCCTGCAGACGCCGAGATAAAGATGGCCGCGTGCGCCCCCCTCTCGTTTCTTTGGGATAAATGCCCGAGGGGGTTCACGGTTGGGTCAGGCGGTCGAAGCATCGAGAATCGCGATCAGAAGCCCCGGAATCCCCTCTGGAAAGCGGCCCGCCCGCGGCCGCGCCTGCGCCGCGCCGCCTCTGCCCACCGGGCCGGCCGTGCTCGCACCATTTGTTCCCCGTCAAGGTGAACGCTGAGGAGAAAAGAGTTTTTTCCCGTTTTGCCGTGAATTATTTGATTACTAATGGAGCCGAACACTTCACTTATTTTTATTGGCCATTTGTCTCCCTTCCGCGGCTCCTCCGCGGATGCCATCTGTTCCATTATCTCCTTGGATGTCCAACTTTTCCGTATTGATCCCGAGGAGAATTTTTACATTTAAGAACTTTAACTCTTTCTCTGTCGAACGCGGACGTCTCCCCCGGCGGATTCTCTTCGCCTTTCACCTCGAAATGCGACTTCCAGCTGCAGACAGCGTGACCTGCACGCGATGGGCCCTGTCGATCTCTGCCTTTACGGGGTCTCTCCGGTCGGAGGTCAGAGAGCGGTCCGGGCGTCTGACGGGAGACGTCGCGAGCGGCGGTGCCCGGCCCTCCGGCTCCCCTCGCTGGGAACCCGTTGTCTTCCCACGAGCGTGAAGTGAGCCCCTCCTCGGCCACCGACCCGCTTTAAAGGATCGCTTCCCGGGGGTCTGGGTTTTCTTGTTGCCGTCGGTCGGGCCCCGTCACGCTATTGGGTTGGACGTTCCCCATGATGCCTTTAACGTGGTAGAGCAAGCACCCTCCGTCCCCCCTTTCCTGCGACGGCGTCCATCTCCGTCCGCTCGTCATTTCTCAAAGAAGCAGCTGGTCGGCTCCCGGAAACGCCCTGCGCGGCCGGATGGAAACACCAACCTTCTTTGTTAGTTACGGGGAAAGTATCTTTTACGACTTTTACGTCTGGGGACACGGCACAGCCTGCCTTTTTTCAGACGACAGAGGAAGCTGGCGTGCGAGGTGGGTTCTGGGCCTTCCTGGAATTTACCCCACGAGCCTTCGTCTGCTCCGACCGGTAGGACCTTCTCTCTCCGACTCCCGCCCCGTGGCCGCCCACACGCGGACTGCCGTCGGCTCACGTTCCGGGCCGCCCCCGCCACTCTCGTGCCAACTTTCCACGGTTCCCCAGCGTTTTCAGCTCACGCTTGGGGTCTTGGCGTGGACGACGAACACGCCCTCAGCGCGCGACCCTTGCCCCTTCCGGCGACGGCCCCGTTGCCTGTGATTCTCTCGCTTGTCGAGCGCGTCGTCTGCGCGCTCAGGTCGGCTAGGGAGGGGAGAGGCACCTCGCCTGCGCCTCCAGGGAAAGGGGTCTCTCCAGCGTCACCCGACGCCGGGCTCGCTGAGGCCGGTGATTCAGGGAGCTTGGGGCTGCTCGTCGTCGCCGAGGCGTCCTCCGTGCCAGCAGAGTCCGGCGGAGATTCACCGAGGCGAGCCCTGCGCCTCCGTGCTCAGGCTGCGGGCGCCGCGAACTAGGTTAATAGCGCTCTATATTAAGCCGTCGTTTCCTCGCTGACATAAATCCTTTCGAAACCACGGTGGCGTGGACGGCTCGTCCGGCGTCCTGCTGCATTCCAGCAGCGTCATCTACAGCGGAGCGCACCCGCGAGCGTGAGCGAGCCGCGCCGGCTGGAAGCGCACGGGGGGCTCTTCATGTGGGGCGCGAACGCGCGAACACGGGCCCGTCCCCAGCCAACAGCGGGACTCACCGCGCCGTCGGGACGGCCACATCCCGGACCCCGACACCACCAAGCGCGGCTTCTGGCAGAACTAGGCACGCCCTCACCCCGCCACCCCGCAGTCGTGCGCCCCGGGGCTCAGACCCTGTCACACAACGCCTGCACGTGGACGGCCACGGCGGCCCCACGCGCAGCCGCTCAGACGGGGAAGCGACCCAGGCGCCCTTCAGCAGCGGATGGATGGGCCCGCGGCCCGTCCCGATAACGGCACGTGGTCCCGCGCTAAGGATGAACGAACTCCCACGCCATGAAAGGACGTGGAGGGGCATCGAATGCACGTGGCCGAGGGACGG
Organism: Cynopterus sphinx; assembly: GCA_030015415.1. Lineage (NCBI taxonomy): Eukaryota > Metazoa > Chordata > Mammalia > Chiroptera > Pteropodidae > Cynopterus > Cynopterus sphinx. The sequence continues at coordinate 728,186 of CM057393.1, forward strand.
GGGCCCATCTGGAAAGGCCGCGTTCCGTGATCCCAGCCCCATGTCATCCGGGCAAAGGCTCCGCTAAGGAGACGGTGAAAGGGACGATGACTGCCACGGGCTGGGGGGAGGGGAGGGGAGGCCGGGTGGAGCTCGGGGCTCGTAGGGGACGCTCTCTGAACGTGACGATGGCGAACACCCGCCGCTGCGCACGCCCACGCCCGAGCCCGCAGAATGCACGGCCCCGCGACCCCGGACGCAGACCGCGGGGCAGCGTGACAGCGTGGGCTCCCCCGCGGGTCACTGCGCGGCCGGGCAGGGCGCTGTGCGGAGGCGGCGGGGGCTGTGGGAGGCCCCGGGCGCCTTGGCGTGTCCGGCGTGTTTATCTGCGTTCCTGCTGCGCGGGGATAGCGGCCCGAACGGGACCAGTGGTCACGGACCCCGCTGGGAGCCCCCGTCAGCTGAGCGGACGCTGGGCGCAGTGTCATCCCCTCGGCATTTCGTCGCCTGAGTCTGAGTCCCCCAGGCTCCGGGGGGGCGAAGCTTTTTGGTCAACGTGGAGGTGGCCGTGGGCGCTGATCTCAGCGGGTGGGGGTGCAGGGGAAGGCAGAGGGGACGGCGGGGACGGAGGCGTGCGGCACAGATGTGTGACGGGCACAGACGGCACAGCACGAGGTGGCCCAGCAGGCGCCCGGGGCCTCGCGCGGCCAGGGCGGGGTCCCCCAGCATCTCACGGGGACCCCTGACTGGCGACGGGGCGCGTCCCCTCCCCACCCCTCCCCATCTCCCTCCCTCTCGTTTAGCTCTGTCCATCTCCCTTGTAAAATAAAATAAAATAAGATAAAATAAATAGAAGCAAAACTTTCTTTGAAAAGAAGGAAAGCGCTGTTTGAGCAACGTAAAGCCGAGTTCGCGAATCGTGGCGATTCCTAGAGAAAACGCCATCGGCTCATTCGGGCGGCGTGGACCCGAGCGTCTCCGAATCCTCTTCTCTGCCCGCGCGGGGTCGGGGACAAGAACCCGCTGATGTCTGTCGCCCCCAGAAACCGGGGCGCCCCGCGCCGCCAGCCACCGTCCTCCCGCCGTCTGCCAGCGTCGGCTGGCTGCCTGCCGCCCGCGGGGCTGAGGCCGCGGCGGCTCCGGGCACAAGGCCTCCCCGGGGACGGGAGCCACTTCAAGACCAAGGGCAGCATCGCAAGGCCTTCCCGCCGCGGCCCGCCACGGACCACTCCACCCCCGCGTGTGCTCGGGGCGGCCCTGGTGCCCGCCCCCCGCGGGGCCACGGCCGCCGGGCACGCCCGGGCCCCAGGCGTCGCCCCGGGGGCCAGCGTCTCCCGCGTGGCCCGCGCCTGGGCCCTGACCCACACCGCGCGTGGCCGGACCCCAAGGCCCAGGCGGCAGGCGGTTTCCCTGTGACATTGAACGCCCACGTGAGGCTGCCCAGCGGCGTCCGGCCCCGGGCGGTTTAATCATTTCTTGAAAACAATGCAAATGGAAAACAAAGTTATTTGGACCGGCTCCGAGGCTGAAAGGCCTTGGCCGCGCGCGGCAGACAAAAGAGGAAAGCCTGCGAACAGAGAGAGAGAAAACACGATTAAATCAGCGGCTGACGGCAAATCGATAGCAGCCGCGGGATCGATGCGCCCTCGCCCGCCGGCCGGGCCCGGACGGCTGCAGGGCCGCCTCCCGGCGCTCTGCACAAAGGGCGGCTGTGGGGGGCCGGGGCCAGCCCTCCGAGCGTGGTCATGTCCCCCGCGTCCGGCGGCGCGGCCGACCCGGTCCAGCCCCGCGCCCCGACGAGACGCCACCGGCGGTCACGGCGCAGGCCGCGGGCGGTGGCCGGAGCAAAGGCACGCCGGGCTGACCGGCAGGAACAGGACAGGGCCGCAGGGCCCCGGGATGGCCGGGCTGGAGGAGACGCAGGTCACGCACGCCGGCCCCTCAGGCCCACGTCTGCGTCATCACAGACGGGGTCCTCAGGGCGAACCCCGGCGAACCCTCGGCCCTGTGTCCCGGCCCAGGGGGAAAGGGTCTCCCCCTCGCACCCCTGCCGCTGACGCGCCAGCGACCCCAGGCTGCGAGGGCCCCCGCAGCCTCAGTTCTCTTCAGCCCCGATGCCCTTGGCGTCTTGTTTAACCTCCCAAATCCGCATCCTATGGAATCGGGGCCGGAGCCCCCGTGAAGTGTGGCTGCCCGGGGGTGACCAGACGGGGGGCCGGGGGGAGGACAGTGGCCAGGGACACTGACCCAGGTCTTGGGACAAAGCGCCCCCGGACGGTGCCACCCAAGCCCCGCGGACCGCCGGCCAGGGAAGACGCGCACGCGGTCGGCGTCCGCCGTCGGGAGTCCCGACGCGGGGGCCCCGTCTCCAAGCTGCGAGTAAGTCTTCGGGGCTTCACTCCATCACAGAAGATAAACTCGAGTGTCCGCCACCTCGAGGGCACTCACGTGGCTCAGCCGGACGCGGCCATTCCCTCCACAGGTGGTCTGGGACCCACGACGAGGGGCCTCCGTGGCCCAAGGGGCGGCAGTCGCGGCGTGGAGGTGACACGGCGGAAGGAAAGGGGCACGGTCCTGAGAGTCCGCCCCACGGCGAAGACTGTCCCCGCCGGCCAGCCTGCCGCCCGCCCGGGGCTGGAGGAGGGTGCTGGGGCGCGGGGCGGGGCCCGAGGGGGCGGGGCCCACGAGGGGACAGGGGAGGAGGAGGGGGACGTGCTGAGGGCGTTCGGAGCTACCCGGGGGAGACCCTCGCTCCCTCGGGGCGGGCCCCACATGCGACGCCCCCGGGGAGGGCGGGCAGACGCGCCTCTGGACACGGCGGCTCACAGGTGCGCCCGCCGCCCCGGAGGGTCCCCCACTCCGCATCCCTGCGACGTGTCCCCGTGTGTGGTGTCCCGCGGCGCCTGGCGAACGGGCTGCACCGTGTCCTGGGGATAACAGCCCAGGGTGGGAACGGCCACTCGCCAAACGGGCGGCACACGAGGCCTCCGACGGCCGCAGCCTGTGGCCGAGTCCGGGCCGCTGCCCAGGGCCTGGGCGCCCTGCGGCCGCCGGGTCCCGCGGGGGTCGTCGTGCTGGTCATGCCTCCCGGAGGAGCACAGGGACCAGGCAGCTCCAGACCAGGAAAGAACCGAGGACCAGCCGTGGAAGGCCTTCCAAACGCGCTTCCCCTCCCCGCAAGCCCCAGGCACGAGAGCGAAGCTGCCCCAACCCCAGCACGAAGGCGCAGGGCGGTCAGCGGGGGCTGGGCAGCACCTACGGGCGGGGGGGCTGGCCCCGGAGGCCGTCTGCGGGGACACAGCGGGTCTCCCCGGCCTTCCGACCCGTCCTCCGGCCGGCCTGGTGTTGGCATTTAACTTCCCTCACATCTCAGACGCACGGAAGGCCCGCCGATAGGCGACCCCGCAAGACCCCAAGGCGGCCTCCGCACGAGGAGGGCGGAGCCCCGGCCGGGGGCGCGTACCCAGGGCGCGCGGGCACCGCGACGCTTGGCTTCCCGTCAAGGCCGCGGCCAGGGCGGCCGGATAAGAACGCTCCACAGTCCTGTCCTGGCCAAGGCCGAGTGGATGCCGCCCGGAGAGGGGCGCGCGCGCGCAGACGTGCGGGAGCGGGGAGCTGGGCCCCGTGCCCCACGGTCCGACGTCCAGGGCTGTGTGCGGCCCGGTCGGTCACTGGCCGTCCTGAACCTGGGCATGGGCCCGCAAGCCCGGGGCCAGCGCCGGTTTGGGGGTGAAGTGAGAAGCGTGGGAAGGGCCCGTCCCGCTGGCTGCGAAGCGGGGTGCCGCCGCCCAGCCTGGGAAGATGGATGCGGAGGTCACGGGCGTGGCCCCAGCACAGAGCGCGGGGGAGGCGGCGGCGTGGGGCGCGCCGGTGGCTGGAGGAGGAGACGGGGCCCCGGAAGCCCGGGAGCAGGGGCAGGTGACCCTCTCGGGGCCGGCGCGGGCAGAGCCGCCTGCAGCCTTCGGGGTCCCCCGGGGAGGCCCGCGGCGGGGACCGTCCCCGCCGCCCCCGAGGCGGGCGCTGGGAAGCCTGCGCGGTGACGGTCCCGGGCCTTGGCAAGCCCGGGTCGGGGCCGGCTGCCAAGCGCTCTCTCAGCAGAAGGGGCCGTTCTGCAGGAAAGAGGAAAAGTGATTGCAAATAGGAGCTGACGTCAGCTTCGTCTTTGCAGAGACAGAGCCGGTGGCGGGCGAGGTCACTCAGAACACGCTCTGTCCTCCGCATTCCTTCCATTCCCGGGCACAGGAGGGGCCCTCGCCCGGCCTCTGCGCGCCAGGGCCCCCACGCGGGCCTTCGACCCTTCGCTGCCTCCCACGCCGGACACTGTCCAGCCCTCGGTGCCGGGGCCGGCGACGTCCTGCCGTGCGGCCTCGGCCCTCCGCGTCCTCTGTCCCCTACCTGCTGGCGTTGCTCACCCAGCCCCGTGTCGTTCCCGTTGACCCCTGAGGGAGCTGGACACACTCCGAACCAGCCCAGCGGAGAGCAAAGGGGCCGGTGCCGGGCGGGTGGGGCGGGGCAGCGGGCGCTCCTGGTGCCCGTGCTCAGGGGAAGCTGGCTCTGAGGTGGGTGAGTGTCCCCGAGGAGCCGGCAGAGCTCAGACTGGCTATAGGACCCGCCCGAGGTCGCACGGCCGGGAGGGGCAACGCGGGTGTGAACCGGGATTGTGGTTCTCACGCCGGGGGCACCGGCACCGCCCCCCGTGCCACCCCGTGGCAGGCCGGGACAGCCTTCCGCGTCCCCACGCCACGGTCACCCCCGGGCACACTCTGACTCAGCACCGGCCACAGACAGGGCCTTGGGAGGAGGCCTGAGGGACGGCGCGGCCTCGGCCCCGCTCCCGTCCTTGAGGACAGGACACGGCGCAGACTCAGCCCCGCAAGCGGGTGAGACTGAGCGTCCGGCGGAAGGAGAGGCCAGCTCGCACGCGGTCCCGGGACTCGGGACGCCGGGCGGCCGTCGGCCGCAGCAACCCCTCCGCCCCGCACGCGCAGCCCTGGCCACCGGGGTGTGCCCCGGCAGCGACCCGGAGCGAAACCAGCGCCACGCTGGCCGCGGGCACAGCAGCAGGGCCCGGCCGGCAGGTGCCTGCTCCTCCCTGGCCTTCGAGCGGGGAGGCCAAGGCCCGAGGCACGGTTCCCAGCCCCGCGGGACTAGGCTGCTCCCTGGTCCCCTCCCTCCCTCCGTCCCGCAGCGGGGCTCCCTGGGCCGGGGTCCCCTCACACCCCACGCCCTGCACCTCGGGAGCCCGGGGCTCAGGCTGCAGCCCCACCCGAGATCGGCTCGGCGGCCCCTGCCCCTCGAGGCCCCCCAGCTCCACGCCGACTCAGCCCCACGTTGGGGACCCCTCGTGGGATTCCCGGCTGTATCTGGAGGACCCGCCTCGCGGCAACAACGACGTCCCCGCCCCGTCCACCACGCGGGAGCGAGCGGCCTGGCTGCAGGACCATGGACAGCTGCCGCAGGACCCGCCTGCAGGACAGCGCCCACCCGGTGCCCACCCAGACGCCGCCCCGGGACGGAGGCTCGGCCTCGCGCACGGCTCTGCTCATCACACTGCGCATCGGGCCTCCCAGGGCGAGCACCCAGGAGGGGCGCCAGGTGCCACCGCTGACCGCCCCGGGGCCCCCATCTGCTCCAGGCCCGGGTCACTGTGGGGGACAGGGCCGGGGCCCGCTGACTCCTGCGTCTTGGGCAGCCCTGCCGGGCCGGAGCCGCCCCCGGTGCCCTCGACGGTCTGAGTCAGGTGGAGGCATCGGAAGACGCCGGAAGGGGCGATCGAGGGTCCCCGGTCCCCAGAGGAGTGTGTGGCACTGGCGGCCGCGAGTGAGCGCCTGCCGGGTGCCCAAGGCGGGTGCGGCCAACACGGTCAAGGGGCTCAGGCCGCTGGGCACAGCCACAGCGCTGGACAGGCGGGCGAAGGGCTGTCGCCGTCCCTTTCTCCCAGCTGTAAGGTCCCCACCTGGGGACTTGGCGTCGTACCCACCTGGCGGTGCTGTCAATCAGCGGGCACCCCCGGACGAGCACCCCGCCTGGGAGTCAGACAAGCCGCAGCCCGCGCAGGTCCGCGGCCAGGTGGACAGCGGGCCAGGGAGGCCGACGCCAGGCCTCTGCGGGGGCCGGCGGGGGGTGCGGAGGCCCATCGCTGCCACCAAGCAGCGCCGCCGGCCAGCGGGTCAGCGACGTCCAGTTCCGACGACATGACGGGGCCACCCCCGAGGGGATGGGTCGTGCGGCTTCTGCGGGTCCACAGCGCCTGGGAGGACAGGCAGAGGCACCGCGGGGACGGCGCAGGGGAAACGCGAGTCGGACCCGGCAGCTCCGTCAGGCCGCGCCGGGCCTGGGGGCCGGGTTTTGACGACCACGACGTGGGCGGGGGGCTGGCCTCGGCCCCCCCCGGGAAGGGCTTCCCCAGCAGGCGGCGAGGAAGCTGGGAAGGGGCTGGGGAGACGCCGCCCACCGACTCCGGGAGGCGTGGAGCAGCGTGGCTGCGCCCGGCCCTCGGTCTGGGAACCGCCCGCTGTGGTCCCCAGTGTCGCCCCCCAGTGTGCCTCGTCTCCTGGGGCCCGGCCCGGCCCCCGCCCTCTCGCAGGCCGCCCGGCCCTTCCCCGTGGCCGGCCACCGCTCTCCCCGGCCGAGCCACCTGAGCCCAGGGCTGGCGTCACATCCGCCCCGAAGGACACGCCGTCTCCGCGCGGGGGTCAGCCCCCTGTCTGTGACACAGCGAACCGGGCGCCCTACAGACACGCGGAGGACGTGGACGGGGCGCACTGCCCCGGGCGCCAGCAAGGCCCGGGGGGAGATGGGCCTCGGCGTCCCCACCGCACCATCGGGCCGGGGGCACCGTGCGTCTCGGCTTCCCGCTGAGGGTCTGGGCTCCGACGCCGCGGCAGCGTCGGGCTCGCGTTCCTTTCTCGCGAGTCGGAGACGCCGAGGGCTCCGGGACGTCGGTGGGCGGAGCGGGGCCCGCGGATGCAACCGGCCCGGCCGAGCCGCTCGCAGGCAGGACGGGGCCCGGGCCGGCCCCGCGCCTCCTTTCCCAGCAGCCGCCGAGCACTTGGAGCTGTTTTCGTCTCCACCTTCCTCCCGCACGATGATTTATCTGGCTTTCAGAGCGGCCGGCTGAGAGGCCTAAGTGTGTGTGTGGCTTCTGGGGTTGCTTCGATGTATAAATATTTTAATAGGATTTTTGTTCCTTCGTAAGGAATATCTTAGCAGCCTTTGCACCCGGAGCAAACGCCTGGGCGTGCGCGCGCGTTTTAAACAAAGCCCGTCGGAAGGGAGAGGAGGAGGAGAGACTCGAGCACGCGGTCGCCTTTTCAGAAGTCCCCGGGGGGAACGCGACGGTCACACCTGGGTCGCACCCACCCCTGAGGCCCTGAGGCCACCATCGTCCCCTGCTGCCCGCGGGGCTGCACCCTGCCCAGAACCAGGCGGGAACCAGGGGCAGAGAGCGCCGCGTTCTCGTTAGACGCCTTCGGGATGGCTCTGTCGAGTCACCGAGACGCACGAGACACGTCGACCCGTGATTGCAGGGATCCTAAGGCCGCATTAGACAGCAGGAGAGGCCGTGGCCGAGGGCTGGGACGGCCCAGCCGGTTAGCGGGGCGCACGGGCGCCAGGGAGGGCGAAGGGCCAGTTCCAGAAAGGCCCGGAGAGCGAGAGTATCAGTGGGGAGGGCACGGCGAGGGCCGCGGTGCTTACGCCTCCGCCTCGCCCGCGCCGGGCCCGGGGATGTCTTGGCGTAAGGTTCTCCCTTCGCCTCTGACCTCAGGCCCGCCCTCGTCCCTCCATCCTCCCTCCCGGGCCGAATCTGAGACTGCGGAGGGCGACCCGTCCCCGAGACTCGGGGGCCGGAGGCAGAGACCCCGGAAACGCCTCTCGTCGGCCGGGCCCGGCGGGGGCATGGAAGGTGGGACGCAGGCCGCCCAGCCGCGCCCACCGCCGGCCTCGGGCCCGCCGCGCTGGATGTCTCCTTGCCCTCCGAGCTGCGCGATGACGCTGTGGTGTGGAAGCCAAAAGATGACAGCAGAATTGAACTCTTGCCCAAAAGCAATTACGGATTAGAATTGATCATTTCTGCGGAGAAAGGTGACCGATGGATTCGTTGTCACACCACGGCGGATCCGGTTAAAGGGGCCGGGCCCCCTGGCGTTGGACGGGAACGGGAAGCAGCCGCTTCCAGACTCTTCTGGACGCTGGTCCACACCCTGATGTCAACGGGATGCTCGTGCGGCCGCTGGGTCTTCCGGGGCCGACCTTGAGGAGGTCCTCCTCCTCCTCCTCCTCCGCCTCCTCCGGGTGGCACGGCACCGCGCCCGTCGCGCGGGGAGGCGAGCCGGGGACGTTGGAGGCCACCGCGCCTCCGCCAGGGCTGCAGTTCGGCGGGGCCACACGCACAGGCCTCGTTAGACACGCGGCGAATTCACGGGAAATGACACGTGACTGGAGTCGAAATCCTCGCCCAGCCTCACTCGATTTGCCTGATGACACTTTTGCTGCCTCCTCCACGGGGCTGTTCCCCAAGGGGCCACGGCCTTCCCACCCACGTCTCCATCAACACCCAAACCCGAAGGCCACCCCATCATGCTCGCCCGCGACATGAGCCGTCTGTCCAGCGCCCCGCGACCCGGGGACAGACGGCTCTCCGGCCTCTCAGTGACTGTGTGTCCCGAAGCCGGGAGGGGCATCCCTGACCAATTGGACACAGAGGATGTGCCGGCCACCCCGCCGCCTGCCACCCACACCCGCCTCCTCTGCCAAACGAACCCAGAAAACGAAGCCGTAAGTACATCAGGGCACGGAGGGACGCACACGCGACACACGGCGCCGTCCACGCTGGGGACACGTGGCGGGCCGGGCAGCCCAGCTCACACTCGGCTGGCGCCGCAGCGGGGACTTGGCCGGGGACTCAGCTGGGACCCGACGGGAGGGGCTGGCTGAGGACTCCGGGGTCGGGCTTTGTCGGGGTCCAGGCCGCCGTGCGTGTGCCGCGGGGTGCGCCGTCCTCGCCCTGCAGAGGCCGAGAGGAGCGGCGTGGATTTGACTCGCGCTCATCCGCGCGGGTTTCCCCTGGCCTCTCGTCCCCCACCCCCCCACCCCCACACACACACCCCAGCCCTTATTGTTTCAAAGAAAACGTCTGCCCAGAACTGCCCGGATGATGTGCGCACCGTGCTGCCCGCCAAGGGGGTCGCGGCTGTCCCCGTCGGCGAGACAGAATAAGCCTGGGGCCAGCAGCGGGGGCTGGCCTAGCAGGGGCGGGAGCAGGTGCAAAGGGCCTGGGGTCTTCGCTCCCCAGAACAGGGGCCACTGGGAGCCCTTGCTCCCGAGTCCTCATGGAGGCCAGGCCTGCGACCCGGCGGCCAGCCCTGCTTCCAGCCCCGGCTCTGCGGTCACACACGCTCACACTCACTCACACGCACTCGCCCCTCACCGTGCCCCACACCTGGGCTCCAGCAAGAAGCGGGAACTCACGCCCTCCGCCCTCGAGCCGCCAGGGGTGAGCTGTGTGGGCCCCTCCCCCCCGCTGGGCAGAGGGAGGCGGGCACAGGAGGCTCCAGAGGCCCCCGCCCACCCCCTGGGCCGCCGGGGCCTCATGGGGACGTCCGCAGAGCAGAAGCGCCACAGACCGCTGGCGAGAGCCCGGCTGTCCGGTTTCTCTCCGGTGGCCGAGGCCCCCCAGGGGGCCCTAACGGGCAGAGACTGGTCACCGTGCAAACCCTCCAGGGGCACTGCCTGGGTCCAGGCAGCCGTGGGACAGGGAAGAGCACGTGGAGTCGGGATCGGAATCCCAGGCCTGCAGCCAGCTCTGCCCCCGCTTCCCGGGCATGAGGCCGCCTCGCGCGCTGCACCCCCTGTCCGCTCACTGCGTGGCCCGCGGTCCCCGACGCCGGCCACTTGGAGAATGCGAGGGCCACCCAGGCCCGAGGCCTGAGGAGGAGCGGCCCTGCTGCAGGAGACGGCCGAGCCGGGCGGGGACAGGAGGCCCGCACGCGCTCCGAGGCCGGGCGCTGCAGGCAGGGGAGGCTGCCCAGACACGTCCACCCGGCCAGAGGTGGCCTCTGCTCCCCTGGCCGGCCACGGGGTCTTCCTGCACGTCGCTGCGTCCTGCTTCAGACCGTGACCGAGGCCCGCGGATGCCAGGTCCTCCCTCCCCCCCACCCGAGGGTGCAGCGCGTGGCGGGCGCCCACCTGCCCTCCCCTGGCGGGGCCCTGTGCCCGCTGTGCTCTGAAGGGACGCTGGCCCAGCAGAAATCGTGCCCCCCAGCCACAGGCCTTGTGCGCCTGCCTCCTTGCCGCTGGCCCACCGTCGGCCGAACCGCCATGGGGACACAGACAGGGAGGCCATCGGCTCCGGCAGTGTCCCGCGCCGGGCCGGGAGGACAGCCCAGTCCTGGCCGCCAGGGCCAGCCGCACCCGCACGGCATCCCCAGGAAGCCGGAGGCTCGGGCCTCCCAGCACCATCGGGTTAGGAGAGCGGGGCTGGAGGGACGCCCCCTCCAAAATTCACAGGGCGGCCTGGCCGGCCAGCACGAGGAGAGATGGAGCCATCGGCGTCCAGTTTGCCGAAAGCAGAACAAAGTCAGAAAGAAACAGAGACTGGATGATTGGCCAGAAGGACTGAGTAGGAGTGAAAAGAGGAGTCAAAGGGGACATGGGGGAGAGGGGACACGGGGCGGAGCCCTGGAGAGACCGGGGCCAGAGGCAGAGGTGGCGAGGCGGGCGCCCGGTTGCTGGCACGGCGGTCCCCACCCGGGGAAGGGACAGGAGGGAGGGGTCGCAGAGAGGGGGCTGACCAGCCAGCCTTCAGGGGCCTCCCCGACGGGTCCGCAGGGATCCAGGCCGCGGGAGCCAGAGCGGCAAGGCAGAGTGAGGGCGCCATCTAGCGCCGGGGGCGGCGGGGAGGCAGGGCTGGGGGGCGGGTAGGGGCCTCCTGGCGGGTGGGGGGAGACGACAGGCAGCCACCTGTCCTCAGTAGGGACACTGGGGTGGGATGGAGGGAGGGAGGGAAGGATGGAGGCATGGACAGAGGGATGTGGGGCGCAGCCCAGGCGGATCAGAGGTGGACCTTGGGGTTCTCAGGGGTGTCTGGCAGGGTCATGCGGAGGTGGGGTGGGACCTCTGACCTGTGAGGGGAGGCCAGAGCTGTCCAGAGGGGGAAAGGCAAAGAGAGGGAGCCATCTGGTGTCTGGAGGTGGAAGACAGGGTGTCTGGTGTCTGGGGAGTGGGGAGGGGGCAGGATGAAAGGAAAGGGAAGTGGGGGGGCGGTCTCGGCTTCTCCCGGTGACTCGCCAGGGCCCTGGTTTCCAAGCAATAAACCCAGACTGTGAGCGAGCTTTGTCCAGATCCGCGCCTCCCCGGGACGGGGAGGGTGGCCGGAACGAGGGCCAGCGGCCGGCTCGCCCGTCCGCCGTCATTTCATTCTCGGGGATCCCCCATCCCGTGGTCCCTGATGGGCCCCGAGGTGTCCAGGGCTGGCTTCGAGGTGAGGGGGGAGGTGGCCTTGGCCTCACCGTGGCACGAGGCCTGCTGAGCTTGGGGACCCCCAACCCCTGCGAGCACGGGCCTTCCCTGCTCCAGGCCAGGAGGCCGCTGACACGCACCTGGCACCCCACGTCCAGCTCTGGCTCACGCGTGGCAGGCCTGAGGTCTCCGCGTGGGAGGGGACCATGCGCCCTGGGCGTGTGCCTCCCACCTGCCACTGTGAGCCTGGTAGGGAGATGTGGGTCCCTGGCCGGGGGCCGCGGGGTCACGACTGGGTGCCGCGTGCAGGTCCTTGCTGTGCCTGGGTCTGTAAGGGAGAGCTGGGGCGAGGGGGTGCAGGGCCAGGGAGGGTGAGAAAGGGCTGGAGCAGCCCCAGGGCCCAGCGGTGTCACGTGTGGGGACACTATGCTGCACGGTGACCACCTCGAGCCCACCGAGCCCCGGGTCCAGGACGGTGCCCCCTATTCCTGTTTCCCCTGGGAGCACACGGATACATCGAGGCCACGGCTGGGACAGGGAGACAGACCCCTTCACCTGGCAGGCCCTGAAAGAGTGGGGCGCTGCTTCCCCACCTGGCCTAGGCATGGGCATCCTTGCCAGCACGCAGATTCTTGGCCAACCCCAGGTCAGAAAGAGCAAGAAGGGTGGGGGGCGGGGGGTGGCTCTGGTCCACCTGGAGGGCCCGAGGCTGGCCGGGCCTTCATAGTGGTCAGGCCCTGCAAGGCCCAGCTAGATGGCTCCTAAGATGCCCCCTCCACCAGCCCCCACCCAAGAGGTCGTCTGCAAGGGGCCTGCGAGGACGGTGGCTGGAAAGGTCCCATCGTTTTGGAGGCCGAGGCTTCAGACCTGGCCTCTCGCGCCCCACCCGGCCAGGGTGCGGGAGAAGGCTGGGCTTCCCAGAGTGACAGTCCAGGGCTTGGCTCCCCTGCCTTGCTCTTGAGCAAGTCTTGCACGTGAGTGAGACGGGGGAGGGTGGGGGAGAGGAGGGCCTGGTCTGCAGAAAAGGGCGATTTCTGGTGTGATTTGTCAGGTTTAAGTAGACTTTATTTTTTCTGAAAGAAGCACAGGGACTGGGGACTCCAGCACGGCCCGCCCTGGGTGCGGGGCCCTCTTCTGAGCTGCCCCACCCCCGCCCCGCTCTGAGCAGACTGCGGTCCCCGCAGAGTCCTGCCCGTGTCAGGCCGCAGCCCCCACGGCCCTGCGGGCTGGCCCGCGGGGCTCACGGAGAGCCCGCAGCGCGCGGCGGTGCGCGAGGAGCCCGCTCCACATCCACACATCCAGCGCGGCCCCGGCCTGCACTTTGCTCGATCGATAGGCTGTGGGGGGTGGTGTGTGCGCAGCCCGGGCCGGGCACCGCGGGCCTCGGGGCTGGGGTGCGGCGCCCGGCCCCGCTCGCCCCGCGTCTCCGCCATCCCCCTCGGAGGGTTAAAAATAATGCATTGATTGAGACGCAATCAAGGCGCAGCATCTTCAAGTTGTTCCGAGGCACTTAGCGCACTCCGGACGGCAGTGCTCTGCGTGCGGTCAGCCGAAAGTGCCCTGGCGGCCGGGGCCGCGGGCCGCGCGGGGGGCCGCGCAGACCCCCGGCCCCCCCGTGGGGGGACCCGCCCGCCTGCTCAAGGGGGGGGGCGGGGGCGGGAAAAAATAAAGGAAAAGCGTCTCGGTGCGACCCGGGCAGCGTCGCCCCTCCGAGGCCGCGACGACCCCGGGCGACGCCCGGGCGGGGAGGGCCCCGGCCCGTCCCCCGAAACTTCGCCGGGTTTCGGCGGGAGCGCCCACCGTTCGGGGGGAGGCGGGGGGGGCGGCGGGGCGCGCGGCGCGGGGGCGACTGATGTCATCCCGGGCGGCCGGCCGCCTCCCTCACGCCCACCTTTGTCTCGGCCTCGGCCTCCCGCCGGCACGCGCGGCCGCAGGTGAGGCCGGGGGCGCGGCGCGGGGACCTGCGCGGCGCTTAGGGTTAACCGCGGAGGAGGCGGCGGCTCCGGCCAATCAGAGGCGCGCCTGGCGGCCCTGATATAGGGCCCGCGGCGGGCGCCGCGCTCGCCGGCGCTCGCTCCCATTTAAAATCAGACGCTTTTTGTCTCCTGATTGCCGCCTCCCGCCCCGACTCCGATGTGCGCCGCCACCAGCGCCCGGCAGCAGCCCGCCGCGCCAGCCCCCGCCCGGGCGGCCACCCGCCGGGAGCGCCCCGCCGCCGCGGCGGCGGCCAGGGTGCTCTAGAGGAGAACGCGAGCGAGAGGCGGCGGGCAGGCGGCGGCCGGCCGAGCGGGCGGGCGGGCGGGCGAGCGGGGAGAGCGCTCGGGGCGCGCGCACTCCCGCTCCCTCTGGCGCGCGCCCACCCGCGCGGGGCCGGCGGCGGCGGGGTCCCCGGGGCCCCCCACCCACCCACCCACCGCGGCGCGATGCGGCCGCCGGCGGCGCGGCGTCTGCTGCCGCTGCTGCTCGCCTGCTCGCTGCTGCTGGGCTCGGGGCTGGCGTGCGGCCCCGGCCGGGGCTTCGGCAAGCGGCGGCACCCCAAAAAGCTGACCCCGCTGGCCTACAAGCAGTTCATCCCCAACGTGGCCGAGAAGACGCTCGGGGCCAGCGGCCGGTACGAGGGGAAGATCTCGAGAAACTCCGAGCGCTTCAAGGAGCTCACCCCCAACTACAACCCCGACATCATATTCAAGGATGAGGAGAACACGGGCGCGGACCGGCTGATGACTCAGGTAGGGGCGCGGGCGCGGGGTCTGGGGGCGCCCGCCCGCCCGCCCTGCGGCGGCGCAGGAAGGCGCTCGCGCCGCGGCCTCCCCACCCAGCTGCCCACCTGCCGGCCCCCCTTCTTCCCGGAGGGGAACGGAGGGGAAGGGTCCAGCCGGAGAAGTTCAGGGCGGGGGCGGGGAGGCCGGCGGCGGCCCTGGGTCGGTGCGTCTGTGTCGCCGCCGCCGCCGCCGCCGCGGTGGCCTTGCCATCCTGCCTCGGCTCGGCTCGTAGACGGGGGAGACCTTCACCTCGGTGGGGGGGGGCGCCTACCCTCTCCGAGTCCGGAGTGGAGATGGGGGAGGGGGCTGACCCCCCCCCCGCACACATCCCCCGTGAACACAGAGCGGCTTCCAGACGCAGCCTCCAGCGTAGACCGCGGCCGCCGCCTCTCCCTCCTCCCCTCCGTGCTCTCCTCTCCCACGGGCACCCGCACCCGCCTGACCCCGCACAGGCCCGCGATCTCGGGGAAGCCCGGGGCGTTCCGACGACAGGAAAGGCGGGGGCTCCCGAGGCTGCCCGCGGCGCCCCCGCGGCTCGGCCGCGGCGGGTGCGCCCGGCGGAGAGCGGGCGCATCGAGGTCGCTTTAAGGATGCGCTCGCCCTCGCCCGGGCCGCGGTCCTCGAGGGGAGGGACTTAGAACTTACTGCCATTGCATCACTCGAGTTTTCAACCTGCTGGCAGGGGCGTCCGGAGAGACCGCAGCCCGGCGGAGGGGGCTGGGGGGGCGAAGGGGAGGGCGCGCTCCTGCCCCCCACCCCCCACCGCCGCCGGGGACTCGGGCCGCGCCTCGGCGCCCGCCGCGCACGGTCTGAAACTCCGCGCACGTATCGCCGAGGCCAGATGCGGATTTCCTGGCGAATATAGGTCAACATCCTCTTTATTGCCCTATTAAAGCATCCGAGTCCTACCTTTAGGGCTAGGAGCGCGGCGGCGCGGCCCGCGCGGCGCGGAAGGGGCGCGGGTGCGGCCGGGCTGGGGTGGCGGGCGCAGGCGCCACCGCCGGGCCTTGGGCTCCCAGGCCGGCGCGGCCTTGCTGCGCAGCCGAGAGGGGACGCGGCGGCCGGGGAGCCGGCTGGGCCGACGGGAGGGGGAGCAGGGGGAGCGGGGAGGGGAGTCCTTCTCGAGACCTCGCTCTCCGCAATCTGCTCGCGACCCCCTGAAACTGGGCCGCGAGGGCGGCCGCGGGCGCCTGTGCCCGGGGTGGCGCGGGCCGCGGGGAACTCTGCGCAGGCCCCGGGGGACCGCGCGCGCGGCGGGGACTTCTCCAGCGCGTCTGGGGCCCCGACCCCGGTCCCACGGCCGCCTCGGGAGGGAGGGGGCCTTCTGGGGGGCCCTCGGAACCGGGGAGGCCGGAGGCGAGGCAGGACAGGGGGAGCGAGGACACCGGCCATCCGAACACCCGGGCGCGCGCGCGCGGCCCACGCCACAGCAGGGCCCGGGCCTGCACACCCCGCTGCCCGGCGGCGAGCGGGGCCGCGCACCCCGCGCACGTGCAGCGCGGCTGCCTGCGCGGGGTTCGGCGGGCCGGGCCGCCCCTCCACGCGCCCCGCGCGCGCGCCCCGGCTGGGCACAGGGCCCCGACGGCCGTGGTCCCCCGTGCGCGGGCCGGGGTCCCGTGGCCGCGCCAGCGCAGGCCCCGCCGCCTGCCTGAGCCCAGCCGGGTCCCCCTCGCGGCCGCCCCGCGGGGACCCGCGCCCCGACACTGTCGCCGCCGCGCACGCGGGCAGCATTTGAACTTCTGACCTTCTGTCAACTTCCCTCAGACGAAGAAACGAAAACAAATACTTTTTTTCCTTGGGTAGTGGCTATTCCCGGTCCCGGCACAAGGGGACGGGGGAGGGGCGGCCACCGTGGGGGTGGGGTGCGGCGGGGTGGGGGGAGCCAAGCCAGATTGTATCACGGACCCCACAAACGTCCCCCTAGAGCGTGGGCGGCTCGGGGTGGCGGGGGCGGCCTGGAAGGTGCCCTTGCTTATTCCTTCCGTGTCCTTCTCGCCTGGTTCTACGAGCTGGGGGGGTGGCGTGGGGGGAAGGCGCAGGACGTGGGTGGCGAGGGGCAGGGCCGGGTGAAGGGGTGAGGCCGGGCCTGGCTCCCAGGCCCGAGGAGGTCGGGCCCGCTGGGAGCCTGCGCGCCGCCGGCCGCGCTGAGAGAGCCACCTGGATTCCGGCCTCAGGTGCGTGTCCCTCCTCCCGTCTGGCCGTCCCTCCGTCCCTCCGCGACTCGCTGTGTCTGTCCCTCTAATGTGCCCGCCGCCCGAGTCCCTCAAGCATGGCGAGATCGTCCCCAGTGGAACTCGGAGAGCAGTTCTGGAACGCAGGAGCTCTCGGTTAATATTAACTCCGAGAGGGGGAAGCGCAGACGGACACCCGCTCTCCCCGCAGGCCGCGGGTGCCAGGCGGGGTGCTGGGGGCTCCGAGGGCGCGGGGGCGCCGGCCGGAGGCGCCGCCCCGCGTGGGTCTCTGGGTGCGCGCGCGGGGGTGCCGGGCTCCCCGGCCGCGGCGGGAGGGTGTCCGCAGTGGAGGGGCGCGGCGGGGAGGGTGCGCGCAGGGACGGGGCGCGCTTTTGAAGTTGGGACGCGCCTGCCCCCGCGCTGGGGAGCCCCTCGCAGGCCTGCGGCTCGCGGCGGCTGCGCAGACGGGGGCGGGGGCGCGGGCGTGGGGACCGCTCGGCCGCGGCGACACAAAGCGGCCGGCGGCCCCGCCGGGCTTCACGGTGGCTGCACAGAGCCGCGCTGATTCGCGGCACACGACTCAGTGCCTTGATGACCCGCCCGGCTTCCTGCCGCCGAGCCGCGCGCGCTCGCGGCGGCGGCGGCGCCGCGCGGGGGGGGCGGGCCGGGGAGGGCGCGGGGCGCCGATCGGGCCTGCCTCGGCCTGCGTCCCCGCCCGCAGCGGCGCGGCCGGCGTGCGGGGGGGCTGCCGCGGGCGCCGCGCGGTGCGTGTGCGTGTGCGTGGCGCCGGGTGCGCCTGCGCGGCCGGCCCCCAGCCCGCCGCTCGCCGGCGCCGGCCGGCGGATCGATTCCCCTGTGCAGCGCGGTCCAGCCTCGCGATGACCTCACTCCGACCGCCTCGCGACGGCCGCAGCTTCGCCTCGTTTTTAAGAAAATGGCCGGGAGGCCCCAAACCTCAGGCGCCCCGGCCCCGCCCCGCCACTTGTTGTGTGTTTAACTCCGAACCGTGTCACCCGTTTCATTGCTGCCGAGGACGCAGGGCTTTTCCTGTTGCGCAACGTCACGTCCCCGGGACGCCGGCGGCGGCCCTCGGCGGGGCCGCCCGCGCCTCCCCGCTCTTCGGGAGGAGAGTCCTCCGCGAGCCCGAGGGTCCTTGACGGGGCGGGGGCCTCGCCAGCCCGGGAACCGGCCCTGTCCTCCGCGCACATCCCCCTGCAATGGCCCCCCAGCGCCCCTTGGGGTGGCCTCTCTCGGGACGGCCCCTGGGGCTGAGCCATTCCCCCTCCGCCGCAGCGACCGCGTCCGGGGGGCGCGCAGCCGCTCTTTCCATTGCTTCCTTCTCCGTACGGGCCGGAGAGCAGGGCGCAGGGCAGGCCCCAGCCCAGCGCGCGCGCCCCGGTGCGTGTCCCGCCTGCTCCCGCTCCCTCACTCCTGCCCGCAGCGTCCTTCTGTTTGGGGACAGTGAGGGGCAGACTCTCCAAAGGCAAAGGGCTCCCAAGCCCCAGGCCTGCCTGGCTCCCCTCCCCCACCCTCCCCCACCCCCTCCCTCCCTCCCCTCTGAAGTTTGCACTTCAAACTTGCAGGACACCATTCTGCGCCGGGGCCAAGAAAACAAGCTGGGGGAAGGGAACAGGTTAAGGAAAACAAGAGACACAATCAGACCACAGAAAAGCCGGCAGAAAGTTCCACGGGGCAAAGGAATGTGGCTGTCCAGATAAAGACTGTTTGTCGTCCGGCCTGGCCCTCATTGAAAATTATAACTCACCTGGTCGCCTTTCAGGCCGCTCTCTCCCGCTCCTTAAGCTTTGCTATCAGCTCCCCACCTCCCTCTACCTCTGGCTTAATTCTCACCTCAGATAGGCAGAGGGCAGGAGGGAGGGTCCAGAGATAAGGCAAAGCTCTCAGTTCCTTAAGAGGCATACAGGGTGTTTTTCCTCATTTTCTGCAAAGCTGCACCCTGGGCCTCTCTCTGGCCTCCAGGTGAGGGAGGGTGTGTGCCCAGGGAGAAGGGTGGAGACGGGCACACCGAGCAGAAATGGAGCCCCAGCAAGGGGGCGGGTGTGGGGGTGGTGAGGGGCACCTCAGGAAAGGCAGGGGGCACGGCCAGGGTGGCCGGTGGCTCCTTGTCCGAAAACATGAGTGCACTTGTTTCAAAAAAAAAAAAAAAAAAACCCATCTGCTCCCCAGGCCCCGGTGGGGACTCTGCCACCTGGGCATCTGGGGCCCTCAGCTCAGGACCCAGGCAACCTGCTCCTCCAGCAGACGCCCCGCCCCCACCCTGAGATGGCTGGGCCCCATTCCAGGCCTTGTCCTCTGCTTCTCCTCACCGCCCTGGTCTTCGGGGACTAGACGGCAGGGACAGGGATTGGTGGGGGGGCCGGATGGTCACGTTGGCGGGTCCCCTCTTCTCTCGGCAGAGGTGTAAGGACAAGTTAAATGCTTTGGCCATCTCGGTGATGAACCAGTGGCCAGGAGTGAAGCTTCGCGTGACCGAGGGCTGGGACGAGGACGGCCACCACTCGGAGGAGTCGCTGCACTACGAGGGCCGCGCCGTGGACATCACCACGTCGGACCGCGACCGCAGCAAGTACGGCATGCTGGCGCGCCTGGCGGTGGAGGCCGGCTTCGACTGGGTGTACTACGAGTCCAAGGCCCACATCCACTGCTCCGTGAAAGCGGGTGAGTCCCGGCCCCACCTTCCCGCCAGCCCGCCCCCGCCCCATGCCAGCCCCGCATCCGCCCAGGGACAGCACCTGTGCACCCGACGCGGACCCAAGGGAAAGCGGAAAGCGGGGAGCGGACTCGAGGGACAGGGCCCGCGGGCAGTGCATGACGCCGGGCGTTTCTGCTCTGGCCACCCACCAGCGAGGACTTGCCCCTCCCCTGACCGCTGCAGGAGACCCCAGGTCCTCTGAGCCCTGAGGCAGAGGGCATATGGCTTCCCCAGCCACCCCCCAGCCACCCATTTGCGGAGCCCCCACTGCAGGGGGCGGACATAAAGAAGAAAGATGGGGTGAGGGGGGGTTCGTGGCGGGAAACTGCAGCCCCGCGTGGCTGGCCAGTCTGGCTTCAATCCTTCCTCTGGTCCGGGCTTAAGATTCCCGGGCCTCCCCGCCCCGCCCCCACATACACACCTAGGACAGGAGGTTCTGTCCGGGGATAAGCCCCCGAGCTCGCCCCTCCCCACTAGCGCCTGAGGATTCGAGGCCTGGCGGGAGGTAAGAACCCAGTCGTCGCCGAGGCCAGCATCTGGAGGCCGCAGCCAGAAGCGCGTCCTGCCGGCCGCCGGGCGCCCCAGCTCGGTCCCTGGGCCTGCAACGCCACACGCTGCTGCCGGGGGCCGGGCTGGCCAGGCCGGGCCGGGACGCTCTGCGCGCACCCCACCCCGAGGCCGCCCCGCGGGTCCCTGTCCCTCTGTCCCCGGGCTGAGCTGGCGCGTTTAGCACAGCGGCTCACCCTGGATGTCGGAGGAGCAGTGTCTCCCCCCCCCGCCCCCCGGTTTTGCCCGATTGTCTCCTCAACGGCGTCTTGTAGCAGATGTTGGCAGGAAAACACTCCAAGGGGCGAGAACACACCTCGTAGGTCAGGAAAAGAGCGGCTTCTGGTCACGACAGGAAGAAGAGGCGAGCACGGGACGGTGGGCAGGGGTCTCGGGCGCCAGGGAAGGCGGCGCCCCCGCTTTGCGGGGCTCCCCGAGGCCGCTTCTGCGGCCCCTCCCTCCCGCGGTGCCCGGCGCGCCCCTCTCGGCAGCTCGGGGCCGCGGTCGCGCGCGCACGGACCCCCTCGGGGGCCACCTCTGTCCGCGAGTCCCCTCCCCACTGGCTGGGGACCCCCTGCCCAGGGTCCCCAGAGGTCTCCGCGCGGATGCGCCGCGGGGACCCGGCCCGGGACCGCGCCGGGCTCCGCGCAGAGCCCTGGCCGGCCGTCCGCGCGCGCGGGCCGGGATGCGGGGGCGCTGCGTGTCGAGCAGGGTCGTGCGACTGGACGCCGGCGGCTCGCCCGCGCCCCGGGTCGCATTCCGGGGGGCTGCCGCCGGGCCCCGACCGCCGGGCCCGCACTTCATGCCGCAGAAACCGATGAGAAGATTAAAAACCCTCAGTAATTCCAGCAGGAAGATTCCTCCTCGCGATCTCTATTTGCGAAAAGCATGATCCGGGAGATTGGAATGCAGAGGAGAGGGGCCCCGGCGCCCCCCCGCCGGCCCCCCGCGCGCCCCCGGCTCCGCGCATTGTCCTGGGGACTGTGAGCCTCACAGGCCGGAGAAAGCGCGTCGTCAAGGGGCCTTGAGAACCCGGCCGCGGCCGCAGCCCGGGCAGGCCCCGCCATTTAAAATTCAAATACCCCTCTCGAGAGCGGGGAGCGGGGCTTGGCTGAGCAAACAGCGCCTGTGAGGCCCGCGCCCTGGAGAGGCCGCGTGTGAACCGCGGGGCCGGGGGGTGCACCTGAGCAAACAGGGCGGGGGCGCCGGAGCCGCGGGCGGGCGGGCCGGGGAGGGGAGGAGGAGGAGGAGAAGAGTCCCTCCGTCCCTCCGTCCCTCCGTCCCTCCCTCCGAGCGCCTCCCCTGTGTGCGGCGGCGAGCGCGGCCACAGCGCCGCCTTCGCGTGGACTTGGATGGGAACCCCACGCGGGCCCGGGTGTTCGCACCCCGGCCTTCCTCCGAGTGTCTGTCCAGTGGCTTCGACCTCCGCAGCTCGTTCTCACCCTCCCGCCCTCGTCCCCCGAGGAGCCGAGGCCCCGGCCGGGCGCTGGGCACTGGGGGGCGGGCCGGCCGGGGGTCCCCGCGGTGCAGCCGGTGCGGTGTGCACGAGGGGGGAGCCGGGGCGGGGCGGGGGGAAGGAGGGTGCGCCCGGCGCCCCGGTGAGCTCAAGGAGGCTTCCCGAGGAATCCAAGTGCAGAGCAAACACCCTCTGGACTCGCGGCGCGGCGGGGTGTGTGCTGGGGGCTGGGGGGGTGGGGGGGCAGCGGGGCGGAAGGGAAGGGGGGTCCCGCCAGCCAGCCCAGCTTCGTCACCGCCGATCCAGGCCGGAAAGGGTCCTGGAGACGCGTCCGAGGCTGGCCGTGGGGGACCGGGGCGCACGGAACACGGGGAGCGGCGCGCGCCGCGTCCCGCGCGGGACTCACGCCCCCCCACCCCACCCCCACCCCGGCGCCCCCTCTTCTCGCCCGCAGAGAACTCGGTGGCGGCCAAGTCGGGCGGCTGCTTCCCGGGCTCGGCCACGGTGCACCTGGAGCAGGGCGGCACGAAGCGCGTGCGGGACCTGCGGCCCGGCGACCGCGTGCTGGCGGCCGACGAGCAGGGCCGGCTGCTCTACAGCGACTTCCTCACCTTCCTGGACCGCGACGACGGCGCCACCAAGCTCTTCTACGCCATCGAGACGCGCGCGCCGCGCGAGCGCCTGCTGCTCACGGCCGCGCACCTGCTCTTCGTGGCGCCGCGCAACGCGTCGGGCCGCCGCGCGCTCTTCGCCAGCCGCGTGCGCCCGGGCCAGCGCGTGTTCGTGGCCGCCCCCGCGGGGCGCGGCGGCGCGCGCCGCCTGCTGCCGGCCGCCGTGGCGCGCGTGTCGCTGCGCGAGGAGGCGGCGGGCGCCTACGCGCCGCTCACGGCGCAGGGCACCATCCTGGTGGACCGCGTGCTGGCCTCGTGCTACGCCGTGACCGAGGAGCACGGCTGGGCGCACCGCGCCTTCGCGCCCCTGCGCCTGGCGCACGCGCTGCTGCGCGCCCTGCGCGGCCCGGGCGCCGGGGACCCGGGCGGCGGGGGCGGCCCCGGCCTGCACTGGTACTCGCGCCTGCTCTACCGCCTGGGCACCTGGCTGCTGGGCAGCGAGGCCCTGCACCCGCTGGGCATGGCCGCCAAGCCCAGCTGAGGCCGGGGGCGGCGGGGGGGGGGCGCACAGCGAGGCACAGCGGACGCCGCCGCGCAGCGCGGGACCAGACGTCAATGATCGTCAGGATGGATCATCATCATCGTCATTAATAATAATAATAATAATAATTAATAATAATAATAATAATAAAGTAGGACAGCCCAAAGTAGACTACGAGGAGACGCAGACCCTGGGAAGTCTGTCGTGTTTAGTTCACATATATATATTATTTTTTGGAACTTTCCGGTTATTGTTTTATTTTGGTTGTTTCTTTTTGTGGTTTTTTGTTTGTTTGTTTGTTTTTTGTTGTTTCCACCTCTACCCGGCTATTTATTTGTTTGGTATGAATAGATGTTTTAAAGAATATGAACCGGACCTTCAAGAGCCTTAAATCGTTTGTTTCTGGGATAATTTATTATGGTCACGTGAACCGGACTCACGGGGGAAGATTATTTTGTGAGGCCGAGTGACCTGCTCAGAGTCTATTTTTCTACACGCCCCTCGGCCGCCTTCCAGAAAGCTCTGTGCTCCAGCCCTCCTCTGCCGGCCCCGCTTCTCCGCGCTCTCTGTCCGCCCGCGAGTGTAAACTAAAACGTGCTTCACGGGGGTCCACAAAGTATATTTTTATACACAGAATTGTAAATTAGATTTTTGAGAGATCAATACTTAACTGAATTACATTTCATTTTTGAAATAGTGTAAAATATGAAGATATATTATTTTTAATTTAACTAGTTTCCAAGGTAACCGCCATCTCCTCTGTGGTCTTCGCGGTTTAAGAGTTGCTTTCGCATCACCATTTGGGCCACGTTCTTGGAAGTCAAGACTGTTACACACTCACACACTCACACCTTTTCCTTTCTTTCTTATTTCTTTGGACAAACTGGAAGAACTCTGTTATTTTTAACTTCAAAGAGTTTATTAGAAAATAATATTTTTTAAAAGCGCACATAGTGACGAGCCCACACGGATGGAGCCTGTAGTTTGTACAGAGATAAACAAAGGATGTTTTTGCATTAATAAATTGAGAAATAACTGCTGTAAATTTACTAAACTGTATTTTTGAATATTTTGTAATAGTTTTATAGAAATAAAACGTGCCACGCACAGACTGGTTAGTATACGATGACTAAGAACTCCTGTCGCAGCCCGTTTCTTTGCTTTTCTGGCCTCTTTGTTTGGGGATCCCGGTGCCGACAGGAGTCCCTGCTATTATGTCGAGGTCTGGGGCTCATACTGCGGATTCAGACCCGCTTCTTTGGTAACCAAAGCAACTCGACTGTCTCCGTCACTGGAGAGACCTCAGCTCTGCTTGTATTTATGGTGTGAACGTCTCTCTGCGCTCCAAAGGTGGGGGGTGCCGTGCGGGGTGCGGTTCTGCTCCCACCAGGCCCCTGAACTAGCACAGCCTAACCCGTAGGCCCAGGAGGTCGCTGGGGACAGTCACTCAGGACTCCCGCGGGCCCTGCGCAGTTGCTGGCAGACTGCTCCCAGGCTCAGCTGCGTCTCCTCTGCTTCGCGAAGTCCTGGGGGCCTTGTAAGATCCCCCCAAGTTCTTTTCTGAAGGCTCCTCCATCCCCAGTCTGGGGGGGGCACCCACAGCGGGGTGTACAGCCTGACCCGCCCTCAGTGGCCCCGACCTTCCCTCCTCTCCGGTCTCGGCCACTAGCGTCTCAGGATGCCAGTGTCCTCGGGCCATGCTGCCGTCTCCAAGTCCTGGCCTCGCATCTGGAGTGGTCGTCAGGTGTGGGCTCTGTTTCCTGGGGCCTGGGCCAGCGCCCTGAGTCTGTGGTAGGCTCAGCTGAGGGGACACTGCCCTGGCCATCGCTCCGGGAGCTCTGGTTGTCCGGAGGCGACTGTCACACTTCGTGCTTGGCGCCCAGGTGTGCGGGCAGGCTGGGCTGTGCGGGGTGGGTCGCGGGTTGGGGCCTCTGCGCAGGGCAGGCCCGTCTGGAGGCTGGTCCGGATGTGGCCAGAGGAACCGAACCCGATGGCTTCGGTCTCGGTCCCACTGGGGCAGGTCTGGAGAAGCTGGTTCCGGGGGGCGAGGCCCGTGGTCTCGGGGCGTCTGTGATGAGGGCGAGGCTTTTCCAGGAGGCCAGGGACCCGGACGGTGGCAGCGGGCAGGGGCCTGGCATGCCCCCTGGAGCCCGCCCTCCGCTTGCTTCCACTTCCAGGCCCTCTGGGCAGGGTGGTGTGGGTTTCTCTCTGGGAAAGAGTTTGTTGGGGCCATGTAGGGGCTTAGCAGCCTCAAGGCTGGCAACCCGTGGTGGCGCTCGGTGGCTTCTGTTTTTGGCCGCTCGGGGCTGTGTGTTGGGCAGCCCAACCGCTCTGGCCATCAGCTCAGGCGACCCGCCCCGCTCGTGAGCGGTGCAGCCCGATCTGTGGGCGCTGGCAGGACCCAGAGGTGCCTGAGCGACACGCACAGTCCCGGCCACCAGCCCTGGCAGCGCCCCCTCCTGGCCGGGCGCCTTACCTGGCCCGGCCCCCGCCCCCTCGTCAAGGCCCTTCTGGCTTTCCATCCAGAATCCCCCTTTCACCGGGGCCCCAGGGAGACTGAGCACAGGGCCCCCCGAGGGCGCGGCCCGCTCCCCCGACGAGGCACCCCCTTCTCCGTCCGGCCCCCTCGAGACGAAACACACCCCCCTCCTGTCCGAAGCCGGGGTCAGAACGTACTGGAAGCTGCTCTTTGTGTTCTCTCGTGGAATGAGTAAGGAAGCCACAGAGACTTTCCGCCACGTCTGTGCCGGGGCCGAATGCCTATCCCGCCCTGTCCCCTGCCGCTCTCCTTCTCTCCCGGGAGGCCGCGCTGAGTGCGAGAGGAAAGGGGCCTCGTCTGAGGGCCGCGAGCTCGCAGCCCCGGCTCCCCGGTCCAGCCCCTTTGCTGCCGGCCTCGTGGCCACGCGGGAAATGCCGGGCAGACGCACGACCCACGCGGGTGGGAGAGAAAGCCAGGGGGTGCCCACTGGGGTGCGTGCGGGTGTCGGGGGACCGGCTCTTGGTCAGTGCTCCGGGTTCTCCCATGACACAGATCAGGGGTCGGGCAGTCCACTCCGGGGCGCGAGAGGCCCAGGGAAGTGACTGGCGTGTGACTGCCCACAAGCAAGTCCAAAAATGCCCCCCCCGTCCCCAGGCTCCCTGTGGAGGGACATTTCAGGGTGGCAAACCGCGGCCCACGCACGGCCTGGTTCCGTCCAGCCCGCCCGCCGAGACTGGACTTTACATTCTAACGCCTGGGCGGGGCGGGGGTCTGCAGAAGAGCAGTGGTTCACGGCGTGTGGGACTCGGGTGAACTTCGGGGTCCATCAGTGGAGGCCCGTGGCCACCCGCGCGCTGTCCCCTGGGCGCTCCCTCGGTGGGGCTGAGCAGGCGCGTCCCAGACCCCGACCCGGACCCCGTCCTGAAAACCACACGCCCTCGGGCCAGAGGGGACTCGGGAGGGTGACAGACCCGGCGGCCCGGCTGGTCACAGGTAACCTCGATGCTGACCGCGCGTCAGGTAACCCGAAACAGCCGCCTCTGGACCGGGGACCAGTGGGGACCCGAGACGGTCCCAGGAAGCCGCACGGCCTTCACTCTCCCAGCCCCGGGAAATTCGTCCGTGCTCGGAGACAACCTTCTTTCCGTTTTTGGCTGAGCCTGATTTTCTCAGATGAAGAAGGAAATCTCAAAATTCACATTTGCCACAGAAACGGGCTCCGGGTCCCGCCCCGAGGAGGCACGGAGGCTGGGAGATGACGTTCTCAACGGGCCACGCCGGCTTTCAGGAGGAGGGCAGCTACGGGCCCTGATGGCGGAGACCCGTTTAGATAAGAAGGTTCCGGAATCCGAACTATGAGGACAGAGCAGAAGCGACATTGTGCCAAAAATGCAAGGAAAAGCGAGTCCTGGGTGGAACTCGGTGCGTCCCGGAAGCCGAGGCCACATCCCGGCCGGCCCCAGGGCAGCTGTGGGACCCCCTCAGGCCCTGCAGCTGACGCAGCCAAACGAGCCACGTCCCGGAGGGGAGCCCCACACCCGCGGTCCCTGATTTTGTCACCTGCCGGCCGTCGTCCTCCGAATCCCCGCCGGAGCCTCGCAGCCGGACTGTGCCTGCTCCCCCGGCTCAGACCGGGTCCGCCGACAGGCCCCCAGGCCCACGAGCCTGGGAAGGAAGCGCGGAGGGGGCTGAGGGGACCCTAGATGCGCTCTTTCAGGGAGAGCCCGGCAGCGCGGGCACACGGGGGCCCGAGGCCGGCCCGGCCTGCCCAGGGCCCCGCCGTCCATCGTCGTGGCTGAGGCGGTGGCCGTTCTGATAAGTGAGGGACAGGTGTGCGCGGCGCGGCCGTCTCTCCCGAGCCCGGGGCTCTGAGGGGCTGCGTGGGTCCCGGCTGACTCCACGCTCCTGCGTCCCAGAGGCGGGCGTCCCCAAGGTGCCCTGTCCCAGGGCCAGGGCGCTCCCCAGGCCGTGCGGGGGCCCGTCGCCTACAGCTCCTGCTGAGCAGCTCCGGGGCCACCGAGAACCCGGGCCCGTCTCCGCCTCCCCGGAGCGCGTGGCGCGGGGCCGGCGGGTCCACGGGGCCGGCGCTCTGGGCGCCCCCGAGGGCGGCCTCCCGTCCCCGGGCGCTGGCCTGGCAGCGAATGGGCCAGGAGCGGAGGGCGGGCGCGCGGGAGCGGGCTCGGGGTGGCGGCGCCCGCTCAGGCCCTGCCCCGCGTCCTCTGCCCCGAGCTCCCGGAGCTGGAGGCCGCTGGGCCCTGAGTGGTGTCCGCGCGCCCTCTGGTGTCCGCGGGGGAGAGCGCAGGCGCTGCGGGGCGGGCCTCGGACACCCCAACAAGGACACAAGGATGGGAGGACGGGGCGCAGGGGCCGAGGACAGCAGGTCACCCCAGACGGCGGCGCGAGACCGGCCCGGTGCAGCGGGAGCGGGCGCCGCCGCCCCGTGCCCTGTCCCCTCCCAGCCTAGTGGCCCCGTGGAAGCTCAGCCATCGCAGCCGCCCCCAGGACCCCGGGCCTGGCCCGTCAGACAGACAACGTCATCCTTAGATGTCAGTGGCCCCGGGGGGTTGGGGGGGACATGGCTGGGCTGGGACGAGGGGCTCTGAGCTCTGGCTCTGCTGGAACGCGGGGCGGCCTCACACCCCATCCCCATCCCTGGTCCCTCTACGGAGCTGGGGACCCGCAGGTCCTCCTTGGCTGCCGGCCTGGAGCCGGCCACTCGTTTCCGCGGCCCTCAGCTCCCCTCTGTCCACGGCTTGGGGGGAGCGGACGACCTGTGGGGGGGCGCAGCAAGGACACGGCCACGCGCACGGACAGCGGCCTCGCCGAGGAGCCCTGGGAAGTTCTAGCCACACACTCTGCTTTAAGGGCGCAGTGTCCCCGCCCCCCGTCCCCGGTGGCCAGGGCATCCCCACTGACCAGCCCTGGGATTGGGGGCAGGGCCTCCACTCGCTCACAGGGGGGCGAGGCCGGGAACCCAGGGGTCCCTCGAAGCTCGCGGATGCTCCTGCTCGCGGGCAGGGTGGCTCCTACGTCCGTCCTCGGGCCTCACCTGGGTCCAGGTGAGACGCGGAAGAAGTCTGTCCACACACGGAAGACGAGCTGACCGCCCTGGAGGTGAGGGTTCCCCGACCCATCGCTAGTGCCACATCGGCTATCCCCGGAGTGGCCGTGGCTGGGCAGTGTCGGAGGACACAGAGGGACAATGACGTCATAAACAGCAACTGGCTGGTCAGTCCTTCTGGTGCGGCCTCTGGGGGACCCCATTGTCAGAGGGAGAGAGAAGTGGCCCAGGTGTCCCCTCCCAGGCCGGCCCTGGGGTCCAGGACACTAAGGAAATCACCTTCACACTCCAGGGGCCGGAGGAAGGCGCCCCAGTGAGAGCCCCCGACCCGGCCACGTCCAGCCGGAAACTGTCCTCTGGGTAGAGCCCAGTGCGGGGGTGAGGAGGGGACACTGAGTCGTGCCTGGGCGAGTGTTGCTGCCCAGAGACCCTGCCCCGCAGAGCGGCGCCCGCCCCGTCAGGCGGGGGGTCCAGTAGGTGCCCGGCCGTGGGCGACGCCGGCGGCAGAGGCAGGCTCGGCCCTCGTCGGGACCGTGGGGGGGTGCCGACGGGGCTGGGGCTTGGGGGGCTTCGCGGAGATACCCAGGTCTGCTCCGTCTCCTGTTTCCCGGCTCCTCGTCGTTCACGAGAACGAGCTCGTTTTACATCTGCAGAGCTACGTGCTGCCGTGGCCCGGGCCACCCCCTCTCCGCAGCCCCCACGCCCCCGGCCGCGGCTGTCGGGACTCCCCCCGCGCCCCCCCGCACCGAGGGCGCGGGACAGGCAGCCGCGGGGACCCTGCGCGGCCCCGTTTCCTCGCTTCCCGGGGCTGTAATTTAATGTAAAACAACCCGGGGCGCCCCGCCGCCGCGTGCGGGCCCGGACTTCTGCAGAGGCCCGCGCCGGGCCCACGCCGGCGGCCCGCACCTGCGCCCAGCGGCGCGCAGCTATTTATAGTGGGCGCCGGCGGGCCCCGAAGGCCGGGTGTTCGGGCATTGCGCGCTTTTCAGGTCACGGGGACGAGGCTAAAAATACTTCCCTCGGCCGCCTGCCAGTGCGCCAGGCGCGGGGGCTCAGGCTTCGCTCTCCTGGGCGGCGGGCCGCTGCTCCGGAGGGGCAGGGCAGGGCAGGTGGCCGGGCTGGCACCCCCCCCAGCACACCTGGTCACCCGCGCTCCCCGGCCGGCTCTCTCAGAGGCCCTGCTTCTAGGGACCGGGGCGGCTTCCCCACGTCCCCTCTGCCGCCTGTGACCTCGACGCCACGTCCACCGCAGCCCCCAGGGGCAGGCCGGGGCCCGGGGTGGGTCTGGGGAAGGGCTGGCCCCCGCGGCCCCCGTCCTGGGTGTGGCTCGCCACCCAACCTGGGCCAGGGGTCTCAGGGCGTGCGTGTGTGCGTGTGCGCGTGCGGGTGAGCTGCGGTGAGCGCGGCGTCCGCAGCTGCATGTCAGAGGGGTGGGCGCCGGGAGCGTCCGGCCGGGGGCGGCCGGCCGCACCCCGAGCTCGAGCAGGGTCCCCGGCCTCACCAAGGCCAGGACCAGGCCCGGCGGCCCAGCGCTGGAGCCGGCTGTCCCCCCAGGAGAAAGCCGAGCCTCCTGTGAGGACAGGTCTGGAAAGGACGGGACAGGCGAGGCGGGTCGCGGGGCACCGGCGGGCCGGAGGGCGACGGCACGGGTGCCGACTGTCCCGTCGCCAACGCACAAGGGTGTCCCCTCACGCCCTGGCGTGCACGTCGGAGGACGCGGGCGTGGGGCTGACCGGCGTCTGCGGGGGCCGGGTCCTGGGTGTCGGGGACCCTGCCCTAAAGAATCCACACCCTTCCGTGGAGTTTCTGAGCCCGAAATGGCAAAACCTGCATCGTTACCCGTGAAAGGGGCAGAGAGGTGTCCCCCTTCCCGTGGGTCACTGCTGCTTCCGCCACGTGCGACAGCCACGCTGAGCCGGGCCCTGGGGGGGCCTCACTCCGCAGGGAGGGGACTAGGCCGGGAGCAGAGGGTCCCCCCGAGGCCGCCTGCACAGCTAAGGGGAGGGGCCCGGCTCTGGACACCCCACCTTGGGGCTCACCATTGATGACACTCTGTCCGTCCATCCCGACGGATGGCGGGAAGGACACGCTGCCACGCTCCCAGGGACCCCTCCCCGGGCGCACGGCAGCGTGGGCGCCTGGTCGGTGCCCTGGACGAGGGTCTGCCCGCTGCCTCGCCCTCGTCAAATCCCGCCCGCCCCTGGCATGCAGGGGCGGCCTGAGTGTGTGTGCACGTGGGTCTGCGTGTGCACATGCGTGTGCGTGTGCAGGATTTGGGTCTGCGTGTGCACATACGTGTGCATGTGCACGTGGGTCTGCGTGTGCACATGTGTGTGCGTGTGCAGGATGTGGGTCTGCGTGTGCACATACGTGTGCGTGTGCAGGATGTGGGTCTGCATGTGCACATACGTGTGCGTGTGCAGGATGTGTCTGCGTGTGCACGTGGGTCTGCGTGTGCACATGCGTGTGCGTGTGCAGGATGTGGGTCTGCATGTGCACATACGTGTGCGTGTGCAGGATGTGTCTGCGTGTGCACGTGGGTCTGCGTGTGCACCTGTGTAGACGTGCGTGCACGTGCGGGTGAGTGCGTGCACGCATGCACACGTTCCTGGGGAAAAGTCGGGCAGGGCACGCCGACGTCCTCGGCGGCCGCCTGCGTACCCTCGTCCGCCTCGGTGACAACGTGGCCCGAAAGCAAAAATAAAACATTTCGAAACCGGCAGGAGGTCCCGGGCTCGGTTCTGTTTCCCGGCCGAGCCCCCCCAGGGGCCCTGACAGGCCAGCGAGTCCCGGAGCCGGGGCCTCTGCCTCCGCGGGCTTCTAGAAGCCGCAGCGCGTGCCCCTGGAGGGTGGCCTGAAGCGGGGACATTCGCGTCCCTCAGGGTCGGGAGTCGCCCGGGGTGGGGGACCCCCGGGGGCCGGGCGAGGGCGGGCGGCAGGATGCCCGTGAAGTGACGACACGCGTCTCTGCAGGCTCAAAGCCAGGGCCCAAAGGCGGCCCCCACCCCCCTCAGCGGTGGGAGGGTGCGACCCCCCCCTGGGGTGGCCCCCTGGGGCTCGGGCCCCCCGTGTGGCAGGAGGGGTCGGCCTCGTGCTCCCCGGACCAAGCCCGGCCTGCCCTGATGCCCTGACGTGTCGGGGGTGCCATGGGGCGGCAGGTTGCCGTGTGGGGCGGGGCAGGGGTGCTGCGCGCTGTCCCCCAGCCTGTCGCCGTGGGGACGCCGCCGGGCAGGCGCCCGACCAGCGCTGGGGGGTGAGGGAGCGGACGAGGCCGTGAACGGGGAGCGAGCGGCTCGGGGGCGCCCAGCGCCGGCCTCCGCCTCCCTGTCCCCGGAGCCGCCGCGGTCCTGTCGCAGGGCGCCACCTGCTGGGGAGCCCCGCCACCGCCACCCGTCGTCCCCACGGAGACGCGAGCCGCGGAGGGGCCCCTCCCGGCTCGGCTCACTGTTTTGGGGACAAGACAGAGACCCAGGGACCCCCGACCCAAACAGGCCTGGCAAAGGAGGGGCGCGCGGGGGCCCGAGCGGGTGAAGACGGGGCGGCCCGGGGAAGGGTGGGGGGTGCGGGCGGTGGCTCCCTGGGGGCCTCGGCCAACCCGAGTTTACGTTTTCATCACGGGGGGGGGGGGGTCTCAACGCTGGATCCGCCTCGAGGTGCCTCTGCGTCTTCCTAGACTCTTCGTGGCCGTGACGTCACAGGGCACCCACGGGTGCCGCTCCAGCCTCGGGGGCCCAGGGGACAGCAAGGGCCCTCGTGACGCCGCCGGCACACGGGGCCACCGCACGGGCCGCAGGCTGGGCGCCGCCCGCTTCGGCCGAGTGTGGAAACGACCTTTCCCAGGAACGATGACAGGAACGGTGGGGAGGTGACCCCCGGGACGGCGGTGACCGTGACGGGGGGTGGGGCGCTGCCACCTCCGGCGCCTCCGAGGACCAGGGGTCTCCGGCGAGCAGCTGAGAACGGGCCCCCCAGAGCCCCCGGGGGCCGTGGGCAGGGGCTGGGCGAGGTCGGGGATGCAGAGGCCCGAGGCACAGGGACTGGGGCGGGGCCCTGGTCACCGTCCTGTCCCCTCATCACCAGGCACAAGACGGGACGCAAGCCTCGGTGCTGGCTCAGCGCCCGCCGCCCGGCCTGGCCCCTCAGGCTCCCGCGGGTCACACGGCCACCCGCTCGAGGCTGCTCTGGCTGGCGGTGGGCCTGAGCCCGGTTCCGTCGTCTGTGAACCAGCAGCCCCGGGTCCGGGCGGGGCTGACCCAGGCCACCCGCCCCGTCCACAGGCAGCACCAGGGCAGCCACACGGTGTCCCGTGGGAGCTCGGGCTGGGTCACTGCGCCCATCGCTCCTCCGCAGGCGGCGTGCGCCCAGGGCCAGGCCTCCCTCCCGTGGGCGCCCTCCTGCCGCCCGGCTCCTTCTCCCTGCGGGCCTGCCGGAAGCCCCCGACGGGCGCCATCGGCTGCCACGGGACGCCTGCCACGCGGGTGCCCTCGGGCCCTCAGCGGCTGGGCCCACGCCACACGCCTCACACCTTCCGGGCCACGGGGAGGTGCCCCGCCTGCCACGTGCACACCCGCCCGGAGCCACCGCCCGGCCCGGCCCGACACCCGTCCACCCGGCACCTGGGGTGACGCGGGCCGCCTCCCAGGGCCACGAGTCACTGCCGAGGCCAGGCCTCAGACGGGGGGGCCTGGCCCGGGGAACACGGACTGAGACGGAGGCGGGCGGCTGGGCTTTCAGCACAGGGCACGCCCGGTCCTAACTCGGGGTTAAAACCCCCACCAAACCGGATGGAAACCAGCCCCGTCCTCTCACCACCGCTGGCGAGGACGGGGGCGGGGGGGGGCCCCCGAGGTAACGTTCTGGAGGGCGAGGGGGCCGGGCTGTGGAGTGGAGCCGAGGGTCCCGCGAGGTCACCAGCCCTCCCCCGGCAGGCCGCCCGCTCACGGAGGGTGCGGGGCCCACCCCGCGAGGACGAGGGTCTGTGCCGCGTGGAGGGGGGACGCCCCGAGACTGGCCCCAGGCCACACGCCCTGTAACGTGCTGCCCAGACGGGAGGGTGACGAAGCGGCCCCCGTGCGCCACTCGCTCCTGAGGGTGTGTTCGCCCCACGAAGGACACGAAGCCCTCGGGGAGCGTCACGCTGCCCATCCGACCCCGGGGACAAAGGGACGCGCTCTCCCCGGGCTGGCTGGCCGGCGGGTGGTCCTACTTCGCCGACCCCATCGTGCCAACACTTCTCAGACGGGAGAGCGGGGCTTCCTCAAGGGGGGGGGCCGGTGAGAGCCACCCCCGGATCCCCATGCAGACACCGAGGCAGGCCAGGCCCATCCGCGGGGCCCCGGGGGGCGGTGGGACCCGGTGGGCCCGGGCGGCGAGACAAACGCTGCGGCACACGGCGGCGGGAGCTGCGAGGTCTTTATTGACACGTCTCTCAGGTTACAGTACAGGCGGAAGCACATTGCCCGGCACGGGTCACACACGGTACACACGACAGTACAGAGTTTTCCAGTCACGTCACTACCGGTCTTCACATCTACTCCCGGGACGGGTGCGACAGTGGCGGGCGCGGCGTGGAGGCGGGCCCGGCGTCGCCCGCGAGCGTCAGCGCGTGCGGTGTGCTTGGCGGAAGGCCCGGGGCAGGCGGGCCCCGGGGACGCGCCGGTCGGCTCCCGGGCTGACCTCCCCGAGCACGCCCGCACCGACCGGCGTCGCCGCCCACACCCGCCGTGCGGCACGCGCGTTCGGGGAGGGAGGTCACCGGCGGCCAGAGCAGTGAGGGACACGGGTCTACGGGCCGGCAGCTCCGGGGGGAGCGGGCTGGCTAGCACTAACATGAGCTCATGCACAGAGGTCCTGCAAAGCAGAGGGCAAAACAGAGGCTGGTTAATGGCACTGCCCCCCGCGCGGCGGCCGCCCCGCACGCCGCCCGGCGGGCGCTGCAAAGTAACAGTCCGAGCGTTATTGTCGCCGACCGAGACCTGCGGAATAAGTCACGAGCGAAGACCTGTCGAGGCAAAGGATCAGAGGGGACGCAGCCGTCGGCGCCGTGTGCCAGCGGGCCCGCCGCTCCCGGTCCCCGGAGCCGAGTCCTACGGGAGATACGGGACCGAAGGGCCAGTGTCCCGCTGTCGCCAAGCGAGGAAGTCCGTCGCCGAGAGGAGGCAGGAGGGAGGAGAGCACGGACACTCAGGGAAGCCGAGGGCCGGGGGGGGCTCAGGAGGGGGACACTGCGGGGGGGGGGGAAGCGCGGGCAGCGAGAGGCACCGCCCCACGGCGGGGACCGGCTCGGGAACGGAAGCAAAGTCAGGTCCGGGCCCTGCTGCTGCGGAACCTGCAAGTGAAACAGCGGAGTCAGCGGCTGCGTGGGTCCTCCCGGCGGAGGGGCGTCCCGGGCCCGCGCCTGCGGAAAGCAAAGCGGGAGTGTCAGGCCGCGTGGTCGTCTGCTCCCCGGGCGCCAGCTGTGTGTGTGCAAAAACCGACGGGCCGGGCGCCGGCCTCCACGGGCCCTCCACCTGGAAGCGGTGCCAGGCAGCCGCGCCCTGGGGCACCTTAGACACCTCGACACAGCGTCCGACCCAGGACGTCCGCCCCGCGGGGCCCAGCCAAGCCTGAGCTGCACGAGGCCGCCTCCTCCAGGGCCCGGACTCGTTTACATACCTTTCCGAGTTTCTAAGAAAATAAGACAGCGGCACGAGGACCTCGACGCTTCCCTCGTCAGAAGGAAGAGGAAGAAGCCACTGCTCCCTGCCAGCGCCTGCCCTAGCTGCCCGCCTCGACGGAGACTGCCCGCGCGGCGCAGCGAGGCGCCGGGCCGGGCGCGGGGTGCCAGCGGCATACCTGGGATCCAATATGGATCAGCGGTCCGTGTGGTTCCCGCAGCGGAACCACAGGCACTTGAGTGAGGAAAGTAAACAGGTTGCAAACAAACCTTACACAAAATCCTTAGGATTTACTAGGAGCCAAGGCTGCGCGCCTTGGGAGAGGTCACGAGTTTGAAAAGCAGCTGGCAGGGTCCCTGAGATGCTCACTGAACACAACGAGGCACCTAACCTCGCCCTACGGGGTCTGAGCTCCTGAGGCCTCCCTCACGGGGTCTCTCCGTCCCGCTTCATGTCCTCACCCCCCCACCCCAGGAGGGAATCCCCCGATAGACTAGGCCACTTAAAAGTCCCTAAAGAACCCCAAATGCCTTCCTAGTGTTTTCTCTCCCCCAAGTCCAAGCGAACAAACGCACGACTGGGAGCAGCGTCTACCTGAGGGGGGAGGGAACCCAGGAGGCCGGGGCCCCGGAGGCAGGAGGGAAGCCAAACTCCCAGGACGCCGGCCAGGGCGCCAGGACAGCGAGGGAGCCCGGAGCCACCTGCGGAGGGCGGCGCGCCGTCCCTCCAGGGAACCACCCGAGGGGCTCCGGGCTCCGGCGCAGGCCGCCCCCTCTCCAAACCGCACTCCTCGCTGGGCCCGTCGGCCACGGGCCTACGAGCACATCTTACCTTCAGTTAGACAACAGGAAGGAGGACAAAACGAGAACAAACGAAAAACCAAACGCCAAAACAAAAGGGGAGGGAGGCAGGGAGGGAGGGACAGCGTCTCCGAACCGGAACCGGAACCTGCTCTCCCCGAGCCAGCACCCCGCCCGCCGCCCGCCCGCCGCCCCGGGGAGCCAGCGTGTCAGCAGGCAGCTGGGGACCAGCACGCGTCACGACCCCCATTCGGCAGGCCCCGCCACGGCTCCCCCCGCGTGCCCCTGCGCCTCTCCCGTCCTCCCCCAGCAGCAAAGACGTCCGTCTGCGGATTCAGGCGAAACGCTGTTTGGAGAAAGGCGCCAGGGCGCAGGACCGCGCTTTGTCACAGTCAGAAACGCCGCAGAACAGTCGTTTTCCAGGATCTTTACAACTCGTGACCGGGCGCCCCGACTCAGAGCGG
This sequence comes from Cynopterus sphinx, assembly GCA_030015415.1. NCBI lineage: Eukaryota > Metazoa > Chordata > Mammalia > Chiroptera > Pteropodidae > Cynopterus > Cynopterus sphinx. The sequence continues at coordinate 763,885 of CM057393.1, forward strand.
TGGTGGAAGCCCCGCCCCCGCCCTGCCCCCTCCCCTCCCCGGTTCGGCCACAGACACCCACTCAGGATGCTGCCGCCCGGAGGGGGACGCTCACCATCTCTTTCAGAGAAAAGAGACGCGGCTCCTCCTCGAGAAGAACATCAGCATCGGGCTCAGACAACGGGGCCGACCAACGGCAACGCGCGGGCACGCTGGGACAGGCAGCCAGGCGGACTGACTTTACAGCACAGAAGGGAAACACGGGGACGCGGGCCGCACGCTCGCCCGCGGGGCTACGCTACGGGACACACTGGCATTTACGGGCTCCCGGCTTCTGGAACCGGGAACAAAGAATACACGGGTCAGGATGAACGTGTTGACTCACTCCCATCTTTATAAAAATCGAAGGTACACACGAACACGCCAACAGCGACGGAACTGCGTCCACCGGACGCGGTGAGACAACACGGGAGAACTAACGGGAGGCTGTGCTGCCGCGTCGAAAGCACTTCCAGGGACACTTTAATGGGGAAAGCTCTGTATTTACAGGGGTCGACGCCTCCGCGTCTCGTCTCGGATGCGTGACAGAGAAAGAACAGAGATAATGGTTGCGACAGATCTTCCCAGCGGCCTCAGCTCCCGGCGTCTGCTCTCGCCGCGAGGCGGGCACCGGAGGTGGAAACAACGTGGCCTCCTGCTCCTGCCCCGTTCCTTCCCTGCAGCCTCCTCCGCCAGAACCGACGCCGTCACCGGGCCAGGGCCCAGGAGGCTCCGTGCCTGGGGCCGCGGCCGCGGCGGCCGGCAGCCCCGGGAGCTCTCAGGGTGCTGTGGGAGACACCCGCTCAGGGACGCGGCTCCCGGGGAGGCTGGCCGGGGTGAGTGTGCAAACAGGTGCACACACACGTCCCGGGCTCCCGCGTGACGCTCAGACCGCGCAGACGCGGGCCCAGGAGCCGCCGCGCGGTCCGCGTGGAGCGAGCGCCCACGCGGGCCCAGGGCGCCCTCGCTAACTGGACAGGAGGAGCCGGAGCCGTGGCGCGGGCGGCATGCTCAGAGGGTTCTGGAAAGCGGCAAAAGTGGGTCCAGCGCATCTGATGACACCGTCAGCCTGTCCGCCGGGCCCCCTGCGTTCACGCAGCGGCCTGGGTCTGTCTGTCTGTCTGTCCGTCTACCTGTCAAGAGCGGGCAGTGACGGCCCGCACCGAGCAGCGGGGGCACCTAGTGCCGCCACCCACGCTGGTCACGGGCGCGCGGGAGGGGGTTCTGGGTTCCCCGAGCAGGGCCCGCGCGTCCCGGACTGAGGTCTGGGAGCGGCCGCTGGCGGCCACCTGCGCTCTCCAGGCTCACTCTCGGCGCACGCGGCGCCCGCTCTGGCCCTGGTCACCTGGTTTGGAAAAGGAACACCGAGTGCCAACCGTGCACACGAGGCGGCCCGAGCCCGCACGGCCTGGGCCTCAGCTCCCGCCGGGAGGCCGAGAGCCGGCAGGGCGCCTGGCTGCACAGGGGACACCCCGGGGTCCCCTGGCTAGCCAGAGGCAGCGAGGGGCAGCGCGCCCCCAGCTCCCTCGATTCTACAGGTGGGCCTGGCGGGCCGGCCTAGGCATCAGACACAGCAGGGAGTCCGGTCCCACAGAGTGACCTCGGACGGGGGGCTCCAGGGCCAGGAACACAGTAAGGCACTTGTTTAGTGTTCCCCGGGGCGACTGTCGCTGAGGCTGCTTTGTGGGGGGACGGCGCGCGCTCCACGGAAGGAACCGGGCCGGAATCACTCAAGCAGATGGGCGGTGACACACCCAGCGGGCTCCGGGCTTCGCTGTCCCTGAGACAGCTGCCCCTCACACCTCAGGCCACCGAGAGGGACGGGCCAGGGTCGACGCCAGCCTGAGACAGCGCGACCCTGCTCGAGACGCCTTCAAAAAGGAAAAAAGGTAAAGCAACGACAACCGGCTTCCCGAAGGTCGTACGCCACAGAGCCGGCGACAGAAACCCGCCACTGTGGACCGCACTCAACGAGGGAAACACCAAACAGGCCCGTCCAGGCGCCCGGCTCCGTCCGCCGGGCGGGGGTGCGGTGCACCCTCGCCTGGCCGGGGAAGTCACGGGGTGGGCGGCCCCCTCGGGAACTCGGAGCACCCGGCGGGTGCTTCGGGGCTCTCTGAGAGAAGCAGGACCTGCACACGACTGTCACCACCCCCCACACTGCCTTCCGGGACAGGCACCTGCCAATCACCCGCCCCCCAATTTCCACCTGCTGGAGCGAGCGCCTCTGGGGGGCTTGCTGAGGAGGAAACGCACGGTGCGCTGGGCCAGCCTGCACGGAAGATGAGCGCAACCATTATCCAGTGTTCTTTGCTGCGGAAAGTACTCGGGATCCGCGACGTGGACGCCCTGTCCTGAACCTAAGTCACTGCGGTCGGTCACACAGCGAGACCACGAAGAACGGTGTCGACATGCACAGCGAGCACTTCGCAAACCAAAGGAAACAGAAACGGCAGTTCCGAGGCGACGACGGACGCCGAAGCTCTCCGACACCGGGCTCCTCCGGCGCCAACGCTGGTGGCCGGCGCCCCGGGCCACAGTTAGCAAGACGGCGCGGGCGGCGTCGGCTCGCGGGTCCCACGCCGGCGGCGTCCTCGAGGACGTTCCACAGCGTGTGCGGTGCAGGGTCCGCCTCCCTGCCAGGGCTCACTCGACGATCAGGGCCACGTTTATGTGGGACAGGTCGACCATGTGCCTGCGGGCGAAAGGGACGGCGCCCTGCGTGAGCGCGCACGCCGGCGGCCCGCTCGCCGGGGCGCGGGACAGCAGGTCCTCATCGCGGAAGCCTCGAAAGAGACAGGCCGCCGGGGGACAGAGACGCCAAGCCGAGCTGGGACGTCGCCCCCCGGGCAGACGCGAAGCGACAGCGGCTTGGACAGAGGACGGCCAGCAGGCAGGCAGGCAGACGCACAGACACACGACACAGGTCTCCCCGCCCGCGCCCCGCCCCCGGGACCGCGCGGGCCCCGCTACCTGTGGAACTTCTGCTGGAACGCCAGCGCGTGGGCTGGCTCCTTGAACTTGGCGATGGCCTTGCGCTGCTGGGGCAGCATCTGTAAACTCTGGGGAGAGAAGACAACACGTCACGGTCCCGCCGCGGGCGCGGACACGACAACAGGGAACCCGGGGCCAGGCCGTCTGTCCCCCTGGCATTCTGCTCCGCTTCCCAGACGACAGAGCGAGGCACTGCCTGGGCAGGGCACGCCCCCGGGCCGGACACGGACACCCTCGGCTGCAACCGGGCCCCTCCCTCTAGACCTGCCCCGAGGCCCGAGGCCCGGAGGTGGCGGGTGGCTCTGGAGGGAACCGAGGCTCTGACGGGCTGTGCTCCTGAGACGACGCTTTCCCGTTTCACGAGACGGGAAAACGCCTGGTGGGAGGAGATGTGCTGACTCGTGCCGAGGGGGTGGAGACCCCGGCTTGAGGAGCCAGCAGTCGGTCCGGACAGCACGGGCGGCCACTGAATTCTTCCGCCACAGGCAGGGCTGGGGTCTCGTCACGGACAGGGAGGGGAGGACGAGCCCTCCTTTCTAGACGCAGGCTTCCCTGGCCGAAGCGGCCACCACTCAACCTGCCGAAATGACGAACACGAGGGATTTCTCCGGGCGCACGGGGAAGGCCACGCTGCAGGGGAAGCCGACAGCTTCCTTGCGACCGGCGGACGCTGCTTCGAGAACACGCCCTCGGCACACTCCGGGAGCACACGTGCACGCAGACGCCTGCTTCCCCCAAACAGACCCCAGCTAAATTCTAAGCCTGCACTCTGACCCCGACGCCCCCACGAAGAGCTTCCTGACACGCGGGCGGGAGGGCCGAGCGCGTCGCCCTCCACCCTCACGTACTGTCCCCTTCCCAAGGCGGTCTGCGGCGTCTGGGAACCGCTCGTCGTGGGGCGACGAGTCTGAAATGCGACCTCACGCCGCCCTTGAGCTGGCACTTGCCGCGTTCAGGCTCAGCGGGTCGGGGCCACACGACCGCACTGCCATCAGACACCCCCGTCGCAGGGGACAGTGTCCGTGCCGCTGAGCGCGCGGCCCCTTGGCCACTCGGACACGTTCTTCCTCCTTCGGGAAGGGCGGCCCCGTGCGCGTGACTGTGAGTGCACAGACAAGTGGCCGGGGGGAGGACACGAACACGACGCCGAGGACTCCGCAGTCCTGAGGGCCAAGTAGACGCTGTCCCCTCCAGCCGACCCCTCCAGCACCTCCGGGAACGGCCCGAAGCCACAAACAGCGGATTTAGACACACCTGGCGAAGCTGTTCTCAAAGCAGCCCGAGGGGGGACGGCGAGACCCCGTCTCCCACGCACAGCGCCCGCAGTCCGGGCTGGCCGGCCGCCTCGTTCCCACGACACCTCTCCTCCGTACCCACGCCTCACCGGGCACCTGCGGGACCCTCCATTCCATAGCTCCCTTCTGCACACAGGCACTGTCGCCGCTCGCTGCCAACGGGTCACCTGAGGCAGCAAACCGTGTCCCGAAGGGGAAGTCTGCAGCGGCGTCCCCGGGAGCCCCACGCAGCACCGTCACGAAGTCAGCTGAGGCCCACGCCCGCCGGGGCCTCTGCGTCCCCGACGTCCCCGGCGTCCAGGTCACCACACGTGCCCTAGGGCACCGCTTCTCTGCTCTCACACACCTGAGGACCGTGCACGGCCCTCCTCAGGTGCGCCGGCCACCGCGGGTCCCGCGCGCGGCGTCCTGCACGAGCGGCGCGCACGTGGGCTCCCGTGTCCTCGCGCCGTCTCCGACGCCTCTCCTCCCGAGCCTCGGCAGCGGTCCCAGCGCCTGGTGACAGCGCCGCCCCTCACAGCTGCTCCAGCTGACCTGCAGGTCCTGTGGCCGTGCCCCGAGCTCCTTTAAACCTGGTGACGTCGGTTTTCTGGCCGTCCACGTCCGACGACCCTCCTGTTTTCTTTCCCCACGTCCGGAACTGCAAGCCCCCGGCTGCTGTCACGCGGGATGCCAGCTCCCTCGACGCCACCGAAGGGCCTTCCCGGATGGCTGGAGCCAGATGCGGAGGCGGCGGGGTCCTCGCCGAGCCGGTCGCCCTCCACGTGACCCTGCCTCACGTGGCTGCTCAGAGGGCCTCCACCTCCCCGCGGGGGAGGCAGACTTGGTGGGCCCTGAGGACCCTCCCCACCAGCCTGAGGCCCAGCAGGAGGACAGCCCCCTGGGGCGGAGGAACGCGCCGACGGTGGGCGCACCAGCAGGCTGCACCTGCGGTCTCGTCCTCACCACTTAACACCTTCCCTCGGCGACACGGGGCCCCCGGGTCTCGCTTCCCTCCCCTCCCGGTGATGCCGGCGCACGATGCCGGCGCACGTGCTGTACGAGTCTGGCGGAGAAACCCAACTCAAAGGGTGAAGCTCCCCGCCCGCGGGTCGCACAGCAGGAATCAGCAGAGCAGGACCTGACCGCAGCCCCGTCGCAGGGCTCGACTCCTGCCATGCGCGGCGCCCGGGAGGGGCCCGGGAACGTCCCTGGGACGGTCAGATGGCGACAGAGTGGGGGGTGCAGAGCTGGGCACCAGCAGGCACCGGCGTCGCTGCTGCCGGTGGCCGTGGTGGCTTCCAGTTTAGTGACGGTCACAGCAGGGGACGGTGATTACAAACGTCACTCTCCGGCGAGGAAACCGCTTTTCGGTTTACACTGTGGCGTCTCGTTCGCTACAGAACCCGATTTTCTTAACACGATTCTGGGCAAAAGCCAGCGGTCAGGCAAACAGACGATAAAGCGCGGGGCCTCGGAAGTCACTGGTCTAAGGCTGAGCTGGCTTCAGTCTTCCAGGACGGAGCAGGAGGCGAGGGCCACTCCCCAGAGGCCGCGTGTCACTGGGGAGCACTGGGCGCGCTCACCTGTCCGCACGCCCCCCCGGAAGCCGGCCTCCTGCAGCCCCCCCCCCGCTGCTGGTGAGGACCGCGTGGGTCGCATTCCCACTGCGCCTCCCGCCCGAAGTGCTCACCACGCCGCTGGGCTTCTTGAGTCGTTTCTCCCACCCGGTTGTGACACAGTCTTGTCACTTTCCCTCGTTCTGTAAACAACGAATCTGCGGACAAGTGCCTTTAAAGGGGACTCTCTAGAAAGGCGAATGAGCACAGTTTAAGGGAATCGCAACGGGGGAGCGACGGGTCACCGGGCGGCAGGCCACTGCCACAGGGAGAAGGCCCCGGAGCCCGAAGCCGGGCCACCGCAGCTCCCCGTGATGGAAGGGCCTGAGGACACGAGGCCCGCCGACGCCAGCGCCGCCACCTGCTCTTCCACTGCACGAACGCAAGGGGGCCCCACAGGCCCAAGGACCTTCTCCCTCAAGTGAGAGCAGAGCGGGAGCGGGGTGCTTGGGCACCGTCCCTCTGGAACACGTTTACGTTGTCCCGTTGGGAGACGCTTTTGAGAATTTACTGCCGACGTCACTCTGCCGCGGCGGGAGCGCGTCAGGCCGGCAGGCTCTGTGCAAACGAGGACGAACCTGCGCAGCCTGGGGTCGCAGTGCGGAAATGTCCGCACCCCCGCAGAGGCTTCCCGTGGGACCAAGGCTGGCGAGAGACGGGAGCACGCTGCTCTGCTCCCAGGGCGGGCGGACAGGCCCTTGCGGGCGCACCAAAGCCATCGCTCCACAGGGGCTTTTGCGGTGGCACGCGGGGCCGACCCTTCCACGCCACTTTAAGGGTGACCGATGGAACCCCGGAAACGTCTCCCTAATGGAAACCAGCCACTACACAGTCCACGCTGCTTCTGCGCAGATTCCCCCGGCTCCAGTCAAGCTCCGCCGCAGCGGTCTCCGGCGCTCCTTCAGAGCAGAAAGGAGCGACGCGAACGGGAAGAACAACGGCCATCCGAGACCTGGAACTCCAAAATGCAAAATTCCACTTTAAGATGGACGAGACCGGGGGGCGGGGGGGGTCCAGCAATGGCTCCCAGCCCATTTTTGCGACGCGGCCACTGTCCCTCCCTCAGCCAGGGCCACGAAGAGTGCGTGGCCCTGCCAATTCGGACGCGAACGCTGAACACCGCCACACGCCAGGGTGTCCACGAGGAGGGTCAGGAGTACACACGGGGCAGCCACGCCCAGACCACTAGCGGGCCCCAGCGCTGCCACGTCCCACCCGACAGAGAGGCGCCAGGACGGGGGACCGTGACCCCCCTGGTCCTCGGACTCACGCCAGCTCTGGTTTCCAACTCCAGCCTTCCCGCTGAACTGTGATCCGGCCCTTGAACGTGGGCCTCACGCCTCCGATGACAGAGGAACCAGCCCTGGCCCCACCACGAGAAATCGACCCGCGGAGAAACAGAGGCCAGCGTTCTCGCTTAACTCTGCGCTTCCACACACACCGGGAACTCAACCCGACCACCTCCCTAGGGACCCGGAAGGGAGGGCGCTCGCCCGCCACTCCTCACTTCCACGACTCTCAGGAGCGGATGGAGACTTCGCACGTTTCCAGGAAGCATCCCGCATCGACCCCAGCCTGAAAATGCTTCCCGCTCACTCGTGAAGAGGCCACCGCGCGTGAAAAGCAGGCGCTGTGCGGCGCCCGGGAACCCAGCCTCCGGGAGTCACGCGTACAAACTGCTCTGCACTCAGTGCAGACCAGACGGGCCACCGTGCCTGGGGGCGACGCGCGGCAGCAAGGCCAGAAACGGGGCCGGCAACTCGCTGCGCACGGAAAACCAGGCCAGCCGCCCCCTGGCGCGTCACCCGCAGGCTCTAGTGCTGGACGGACCGGGGACCGCCCCGAGGCCTGCTTCCCGACGGCCGGGAGGCCAGATCTTTACGCGCTCACAATTAGCCTCTCGAGAAACCGAGGCCGAAATACAGCCCGCGGTGTTTCTTTCACGTTGTAAAGTGCAAGTCCCACCCCGGTCAGCGTGCGGGGCCGTTTCCAGAAGTTAAGGTCACGGGGCTTCCGAAGTCCAAAACGATTCCACAGGAAACAAGCCTGACGCGGGAGGAAAGCCGGACGTTCGGTCCGTAAGCGCGCCCTAGGACAGCGTGAGCATTTCAAAGGAGCGTCTGTTCAGCTGGGATAAGCGCTTCACGACGTTTCTAACCGAGGCTCTGAACGGTCCCAAATAATCCGACCCCGGGGCAAGAGCTCGGACAGCGAGTGCGCGCAGCGGGAAGAGGGCCCGCCTTTCTTCTCTCTGTGTCATCTTAACACGCAGTGACCCAGGAGGGGGCCCGACGCGGGGAGCCGGTGCCTACCTGGATGGGCCCCACCGACGTGAGCAGGCTCTTGAGCTGGACGTCGGTGGTGGACGACGACAGGCCTTCGACAGACACGACGCAGGGCTGCGGCTTGCACTCCACCACCCGCAGGTTCTGCTTGTTTGGCATCGGGCGCCCGCGGCCCATCGGCCCTGCCGCGCCCCGGCCTCTCCCGTGCATGAGGACCTGCCGACGACAAGAGTGACCGCTGGATGAGCACGCTTGGGATTGTCCCCGGGTAAGGCAGAAAAGCGAGCAAGGAACTTGGAACCCGGGAGCTACGGGATTCGCCGTGGCTCTGCCCAGGATCAGAGAAGCGTGACCGTGGAAATGAGACCGCGCCCGGCACGGAGCGAGCTGGGCACCGCGTCCCCGCCGCTCCGAGCAGCAGCAGCAGGACCGCGAGGTCCACAACCCTGCTGCAGGCGACACGGGGCGGGTCCTCGCGGCCCAGAGCCCGGATGTGCCCGTCCGCATTGCGGGCCAACCCAGTGGGGATGGGCGAACCGTGTGCGGTGCTGCCCACAGCCACCGCAGTCCCCGAGGGCCGCCGCGCACAGACCCCAGTCACTCTGTGAGAACGTGCACTGGCCACCGAGGACCGAAAAGGCTGACTCTGCCACACTCCACCCTCGTCTGCACAGCTTTCAACGTAAAAACCAAAACCCAACCCGACGACGACCGCGTGCCCTCGCCCCCTCCAAAATCAGGACACACTGATCTCAGCTGGGGCCCAGAACGCAGAACTTCTTAAAGCTGCCCAGGGTCCAAAATCACGGTTTTGAGATTTTTTTAAAAAGAGCACGGTCGATCTTCCTGGTACTTTCTAAGTAGAAAATCAGATAAAGCGTCAATGCCAAGCACTTTCCCTCAAACAAAACTCGTCCGGCGTAGGGAGACGTGGCCGGCAGGGTGGGCCGAAGCAGCGCCAGGCTGCCAGGTGCCAGGCTGCCCACACGTCCTTCCCAGGTTTGGCCCCAGAGTTTGGGTAGAAAGGGACCAAAAAAAGGAGCGCCCATTACGTCACAGAACCGGACAGAGAGGAAGGTGGACGGGAGTCAGACTGGGACGCAGGCCACGCAGGGGCAGCACCAGAGAGACAGACGGAAGCGTAACATTTCTTAACACGGCGGAAGGTGACCAAATTCTCCCGGTGAAGTGGTTTCCGGAAGGCGTGGAGTCGTGTTTCAAGTCACACCAGCAAATGCACACCAGAGCTGCGAGCGGCGCTGGCGGAGCCAGTGGGAACTGAGTGCCTGTGGTCTGGCCACTGGGTGCCTCGGCACCGAAGGTCTCCTTGCCGACGCGTCTGCTGAGAGCCCCAGCTGGGAGGGCGAACTGCGGCGACGACGAGGAAGCCGCGAGCTGCGCTGACGCACACGCTGGAGGGGGCGGGTGGGGCTGTACTTTCCCTAAGGTCTTCCTCCTCACGCCCAGGGCCGGCACCTAGACGGGAGCGCTCCAGAGACGACACCTGAAGGCGCGACGTGCTGGGTCTGCCCTCTGGCTCCGCTGTAGAAAGGGGACGGCCCTATTCGCCTCACACGATGGCGCATTTACGAGCCGATGACACACGCGGAGCAACGGAAGCTGCACGGACACGGCTGCTCAGCGTTAGCAGCAAGGCCAGCAGGGAGGACGAGTCAGCGGGCTCCAGGGCGCTCTGGAGAAGATCGAGGCAGGCGTTCTGCCCCTCCTTCTCCCTTGCGTAGCTTCATCAGACAAGGGGTGTCCGGCTTCTACTCAAAGAGGGGCCCTCCTGGTCAGGCAGAGGGGGGATGGCTTTGGGGAGCTACGGAGATGCCGTCGCTGGGGGTGGGGAGGGGCGCTCCGCCACCAGGACGCGCGGGCGAGGCGGCCACTCCTGTGCCAGGGAAGAACGTGCACTCGGCCCCTGACAGGACGGCCCCAGCAGGGGGGGTGCCCACGCCCCGCCTGGCAGGCTGAGCTGGGGAAGGAAGTGCCCCGCCCTCCATGGGGCGAGGGAAGGGTGGCCGCCAGCGTCAGAGCCACTTTCTCGGGCAGGGCGCTTCGCCCCCAAAGGCCTGGCGACCCTGCCTGCCTGCTGGGGGGTACCGGGAGGGAACGAACGAGCCAATGCCTGGTCCCCCCGCTGCGGAGTCTGGAGAAGCAGCGGGCGGGGCCGTCTCAGCTCAGAGCTGCAGGAGACCAGGGTGACGCACCACGAGGTCACGAGAGGAAGCCGAGGCAACGAGGGCCCCTTCGTTCACGTGTCTGAGCACCCCAAGTGTGCGCCATCCAAGCCCAACCTGGCTGCACGGCCTGGCTCGGGGACAGGCGTACCTTCTTGGCCGGGTGGAGTCCCTGGATGCTCTTGATGCCGGGCGGGCCTGCGGGGTGCATGTGGGCCCCCACCGGCAGGTGCTGCGGCTGCTGAAGGGCCCCCTTGGTCAGCGTCACCTTGCGGACGGGCTGCTGCCTCACTTCTGGGGGCTGGGGGAGCCGCTGGGGCTGGCCCTCGGGGTGAAAGAAGCCATCGCTCTCTCCTCCCTGCTGGAAGAACAGGCAGCGCTGGTCAGCCTCCCCCCGCACGGCCAGGCGACCCTCCCGGCGGCCGGCGGTGGCAGGTCGCCAGCAAACGCAGGGACACCGACCCTGTCGCTTCGCGAGGGCCGCCGGGCAGGCTCTCACGGGACACACTTGGGTTTCGACGGCATTTCTGAAGCTGCGGACACTGAGATCTCTCTGACCACCGGGTCGGCTCGAGGTCTGTCATCAGAGGAACCGCCGCTTAGGTCAGTGAGACACTGGACTGTGAAACGCTCCTCTCCCACCTGCACTTCCACCCGCACGGGCGCGTCCGTCAACACCCGCGAGTGCGCACAGCAGCGTGTCACACCTGCAGCTCCTACGCGAAGCTACGTGAGCCACTGTCCCGACGCACGCGGACCCCGGCCGGGGCGCGCGTCCCAGCCCCCCTTCCCCTGTGGACACTGCCCTGAACGCGCCACTCTGGCCCAGCGCTACGGGCGGGGAGCACCCAGGCGCCCTGCCTCCCGCGACCCGAGTCACGAGTGCCATCCGCAACCACGGTCACTGATTTCAGGGGAGGGACTCGGGGGTTCTAGCAAGAGCTTTACGGGGACCAGAAAGGCAGCCTTCGGGGTTGACTAACGCCCCCCTGGTTCCCGGGCCTTAAAAACTGCTCACCGATCCGGAAGCAAGTGCACAGCCACGCTGCACGCCCACGCTCACGACGCCGCCGGGTGGCACGCACCTACGGTGTGCCCGCCAGCTGCTCGGTTTAAGTGTGGCGTCTTTCCCACAGGCAGCTGGGGCCGGGAAAGGAAGCGTGGCAGGCAAGGAGTCAGACCTCGTCCTGCTGAGCTCTGTCACCCCGACAGAAAGGGATGCCTGAACGTGGACGGCAGATTCAGACGACCAGCACCTTGTCCGCCCTGGCACAAACAGGCCGCTCCCACCAGAGGCCGGCAGCCTTCCTCAGCACACTGCTCGGCTGGCTCTCTCCAGGGGGGCCTGGCAAATGGGCTCGGCAGCGGCCCGCGTACGTCCAGGTCTCTCGCTCTTCCCCTCTGAACCCCGCTCTGGAGACAGTTTAACGGGACCAGGGGAAAGGAAAGAGGCGGGCGCCACAGGGGTGTCGATGCGATTTTCGCCAGGACGGCGATGAGGTTACGAATGTCACGTGGGACCTTCTGCCTATGGAAGCACGGAGGGGCAGTCAGATCCTCTCCCCTCAAAACAAGCACTAACTGGACGAACCCGCCCAGAACCAGCATTTTGAACTCCGGACACGGCAAAGGTGGAACTAGAAACGGGGCGCATCTATCCCTGAGCGGACGGAGCAGCTTCCTCGGGGCGGGGCGGGGCGGGGCGGGAAACCAGAGGACCAGCCTGAAGCGCCCGGCAGCACCGTGAGCAGGAGCAGCAAACTCGGGAGGGGACGGGGAACGCGGCGCCCACGAACCTAAAGTCTGGCCTGAGACCGAACCGGAAACGTTCTGTTTTTTTCCCAGAAACGACTATCTGTTAAAGCACGCTGCAGGACGCGCGCTGGTTTTTCTTAAGTGCAGGCGGCGCCACCTGAAGTAAGCAAGCCCAGGGAATGCTTTCTATCAGCTCAATCGTAACCGAAAACGCGGCTTGCGGCCTCCAGCATCAGCGGGACAAGCACGTCGATCACGAACGGGTTAAATGGACAGATCAAAAGGCCCATTGACACTGCCAGGGCATCCTGCCGTTTGACAGATCAAATCTTACTCTCGTTCTCAAACCCCACGAAGTGGTATCACCGACTCGCATTCCCTTGCGAGCAAATGGATTAATCCCCTCCATAGAAATCTCAACTCTTGATTACCCCTATCAGGCGCTAAGCAGCATTATGCCGGAGTGACAACACTTGACAAATTCCCCGGCCGTTTTTCTCAGCCTTTGTGGCCCTGCGAGCTTGCATTAACCCTGATGAAAAATTAATTTCCCTTATCTTCCTCTAAACCCCAAAATCCAAATCCGCCGCACTGGCAACTCTTTCTGCAAAGGTATTATGAAAACCTCTGAGAGATTAATTGCATGTCTTCAGGTGACACTAAATTAATTTCCGGACTCGTGACAGACGTCTGAGACCCCGCACTGAGAGGACAGATAACATTGTCAGGACACGCAGGAGGACAGTGGTTAGGGTCCCGGGGAGGCCTCTCAGGAATTCTCCCTCCGATAAGGCCGCCTCCCCTGTCAGGGCGCCGCGCGGGCCTCCCGGAGCGGGTCCCCATCACGGCAACAATGCCGGGCCGGCCCGTCACCTTCCCAGGGCTCGCTCGGAACCCGGGCGATGAGTGACGGGCGTGCGAGGCCGAGTCCCCGAGCACAAACACGTCCCGGCTGTGCTGTCCTCGCAGGAGGGGAGGGGAGGGAGCGGGCGAGCGCTGTCGGCCAGGCGCGGGTCGACCCCCTCACCGAACGAACGCTGCAGGGCCCCGCCGCGGGGCCTCCGTGTGGCCAGCAGGCCAAACGCGTGAGCCAGGCCGGTCTGAAGCGCCCCGCACACGTGGGGGACAGGCCGCGCTGCGACGGAGCCCCGGCTGGATGGAGAGCCCCGGCTGGCGCGCACAGTGGGCCCGACAGCCCGGCGACAGCGAGGCAGACACCCGCGCGCTCGCCCCTACTGCCCTGCGTCTCCGAGAGCCGTCGGGTTTGGAGAGCCCGCAAAAAGCCCAGCCTGCGGGCCTGGGGAGGGACAGGGCGAAGCCCCGGGCCGCCAAGGGGGCTGGCTCTCCCGCCCAGGCGGCCTGTGCTGCTCCCGCTTGCCTGGGTCCAGCAGAACGAAGCACCGTTTACTTCGGTGGCTGCCAAAGTCTTCAAATTTCCTTACGCTCCAAGGACAGGGTGGCAACGTGCTCTGAGCGGCTACCGCGTGCTCGGGCCCTGTGCCACGCCGCCCGCACGGCTGGCGACATTTACCCTCACGGTCACTCCGGGGGAAAGCCAGCTTCGGCTTCCCGAGGAGGGGACCGGGTTCATTCGGGCCCGGCAACGGGTCGCACAGGTGCGGCCGACACCGCGACGCAGCCACTTCAAACGTCCCCCGTGCCCCCAACCCGGGAGGCAGAGCTGCGGGCCTAACTACATCCCTTGGCGAAGGCCCGTCCTGCGGCACGTGCTCCCTTCTCTGGTGTCGAATCACCAAGAGGGGCCGAGGGCGACTACGGAAGCTCACACGACGCCAACGTTTTATGGTTTTGCACTGTTGTTAGGTTCTCTGGATCACGAACTGGTTACGGACGAAACTGATTCAACAGGCTGCTTTTTGGTTTCTGAAAATTAAACGCTCATAAGTAGCTGTCTGCGAACGCGCAAACGGAGAACGTGTGCGAGTTTTAATGAAGAGGACCGTGCCGGCGAATCACCCTGTAAGTGAATAACAGAAACGTTATCCAGGAAGGCACGTGCCATTTCGAAGCAACATCTGCCCATGAGTACCGCTTCGTAAGCGGCATTAACTTGTTCCCTTTGTGACCTCGCCCAGTAAATCGAGACAATTATGTGGGGAAAACACTAAAATTCACATTATACGTTGATCAGCCTCATAACAAAAGGCCTCTTTAGATTTTGAAATGTTTTCACCCCAACGTTTCAGATACAAACTTTAACCTACCACAATCCACGCAGAAATGTGCTAAGTCACACCGCAGCACACGGCAAGTGACAGCCACGCTCAGCCAGGACGTGCCGCCGCCGTCCCATTACCCGGCTGGTGGCCGTGCGGTGGCCGGAAGGTTACCTGGCCTTACCTGGTCCCACAGAGGTTCTAGAACAGGAACGGTGGAACCCAGGCACTGTCCAGCCCCGCACCCACAGCCGGCACCTGTTCACATCCCCAGAGCCTCAACATGCCCCCCGGCCAGCCACGCCCCACTGCAGCTGGCCAGCGGAACGAAGCTTGGCCGTCACCCTTCTTCCAGAAGCTCCCCCGAAAGGCTCTGCATCGTCTCTGACACTCTCACTGGACACAGAACATCATCTCTGATCGAGGAACAAGCCACAGTACGGGAAAAAGCAGCGACAAAAGTAACCCTTGTAAACGGTGGCAGACGCCTAGCTCTCGCCACCGCAGCTGTGTGGCCCTGGACAGCCAACACGGCCTCTCCGAGCCCCAATTCACTCAGCTGCCAAGGGGCACGACAGCTCTGCCTCGCAAGGGTGCCGTGAGCACCGGCTACACACCCGCTAACGGCGGCCGCCACCGCCACTAGGTGGTGCGCGGTCACAGAATGTGCTCCTAGAAGGCGCCTGGGAGCATTCTGGAAGGCAAAGGGCATTGGCCAAGTTTCTCCCTGGGTCAGGGTTCATCTACGCATTCCTCACAGCAGTCTTAGCAAGCCCACCGAGACTGGAGCTCGAGGTGTAGGGGCAGAAATGACGGCTCAGGGCCCTGAGGACAGCCATCCAGACGTCGTCTCCCTTGCCCCCCGCCCCCCCAGCCATCGTTTCTACCAGAGCCGTCCTGCACCGCGGCACGCTGGCCCCTGGAGGGAGGGCGTCGGCCTCTTCGCCCGTGGAAAGGAGTTTCTGAACGGCCCGCAACAGACAGGCCGCCAACGGAGGCCGGGGGAAGCGGAGCACCGCCCTGCCACACACGAGACCTCCGTCCTTTGACACGCTGACGGTGGCCAGCACGCGACGAGGAATTGTTGGACTAAATCCCAACGGTGATTTAGGACACACTGGTTAGTTAGCTTATTACTCAGGAATTAGGCCTAAAAGCTACCCCACTGTCTGGCAGATGGCTAGTTTCACGTAAAACTCCTTCGGCCGCGTTAGCAACAACAGCACCACCACCACGGTGGACGCGGGAAAAGTCCCTTCCCGACCTTGGCCCCACGGCCCCTCCTGCTTGTGACTCAAGGAAAAAAGTGAGACGCTGACCAAGCGTGCTTAAAACAAGGTCAAAACTGAAAGGCCACAGACACTGCGGGAACTGCCGACCCTCGGGTTCTCACCTACAGACGACAGATTCACACCGTTACTAAAGCGGCGGATGGACCTCAGGCCATCTGCTTAGCCACCTTCACATCACAACAGGTGAAGAAGGTGAGAAAAGACGGGTCGGGTGGAATGAAACTAGGGGTCCTGTTGACGAGGAATTTCCGATTCCTGCTATCCCATCAAAAATTTTCTTATAGCGCATTTTCAGCCGCAAACCTGGAAATAAAAGCAATTAAAATTCAAGTCATCAGGCAACTTGCAAGAAGCTGTTGTCAACCCCACAGGGCGCAGGGGATGCCACACGAGGCCTGACATTCTCCCGTGGACGGACGGCCTTGCCTGGCTGGCAGGAGCGTCACGGGTAATGCTCTCTCCTCACTGGCGGTCCCCAGCCGCTGCAAAGTCAACGCGGCTGGCCCGTGTGCTCTAAAAGCCCGCGTCAACGGTCCTCCCCGCTCCTCTACCATTTACACAAGCTGCGCACGGCCGGGAATCCCACGGACCGTCCAGCATGTGCTGCGGGATGCCCTGTAATCAAAGCGAGACGAGTGCCCCGTCCCCGAGCCAGTGAGAATGACAGAGCGGGACAGGGAAGCGAGCACCCCACGGACGCGTCTGGACGGGAGGACCGCCCACGTGCCGAGATGCACCCCCGTGCCCTAGCGAACGTGACCTGCAGCGGGCACTGCTCAAGAGCGGGGACAGAAGTGAGGCATGCTCTGCTCCTGAAAGCGCGTGGGGCGGTCACAGGCGATGTCACTGTAGAACGCTATTTTGTTTTTGTTTTTCCCAAACTGGGGAAATCAGTTTGAAAAAAGACAGGAAGCAGACTCTGGAACGATGCTGCTCAAAGCAGACACAACGCATACGTACTGCCCCTGACCCCACCCCACCCCACCCCAGTGTTCACTGACCCTAAAACTACATACGACAAATCACCTGCTTTGTAGGTAAAGGAAATTTCATTTCTAACACAAACTTGAAGATTCTACCTCAAATGACCTATAAAAAGCAGCTGAAACTGAGAGCGGTCTAACAGACCATGGCCGCGCGGCCTTTCATGGGGCCTCGGGGTCGCGTGCGGGCCCCGGCTGGAGGGGACCGAAACGCGGGCTGCTCTCATCCGGCCCACACGCCCGCGCGGGAGCGTTCCCCGTCCTCTCCTGAAAAGCCTTCTCCGGAGCCGGGACACTCGGTGCAAGAGGCGCTGGGGACCCCGTCAACTTACCCCGCCCGACAGCCGGATCACCCTGACTTTGGAGGCGACGTGCGGCCCGTCTCCGCCGCCGCTGTTGGCCCGCTGCACGACGGTCCTTTTGGCGCCCAGCCTGGCGTCGGGGGGTCGGCCCTGCAGGGCGGCCGGGGGCGGCGGCGGGCCGGCCCCGTCGGCGGGCGGGGCCTGCAGAGCCCCGTGCTGCGCGGGGCCGGCGGGGCCTGTCCTGGCCGGCCTCGGCGGCCGCGGCTTCATCTGCTGTCCGGGGTACGGCGCGTCGGCGCCGGAGGGCACGAAGTTGGACGTTCTGGGCTGAATGGCGGGCGCGGGGCCGTCCTGGTTCTTGGTGAGCAGTCTGTTCTTGACGTGCGGCCGCGCCGGGGCGCCCGGGAAGGGCAGCAGCGGGGCGCCGTTGGCGGGCGGCGGCGGCGGCGGCTCGGGCCGCTCGGCGGGGGCCGGGGGCGCGCACAGCTGCTGCTGCGCCAGGCGCTCCAGCAGCTCCCGCTTGCGTGCGCCCGCCTGCTGCTGCCGCCGCAGCTCCTTCTGCTTCAGGATCTCCTCCCGCAGGCGCTTCTGCTCCTCTATCTTCAGGCGGTACAGCCTGGTCTCCTCGTCCTCGTCGGGGAACTGCGCAGAGAGCAGGCGGGGTTACTCGGAGCACCGGCCAGGCGCGCCTCGGCTTTACCTCCGGAACGCGAAGTTCCCAAACCCCCTCACTCAAGATCCGAAAGCCTCGATTCGAGGTCTGCTTAGAGACCGCGAGGACAGCTCCTTCCTCTGGGGACGGGGAGAAGATGACACGGCTAACGCTCGCTTGGAAAACCTTATCAGAATATTGGAAATGAAATCATGTAAATTTCCACTCATTTACAAACTTGAAACCAATTAAACGATTCATGTCGCTATCGAAACGGATTTCCCATGGAAGTGGCAGCAGCGGGAGGCCGTGCTGTCACAGGTTTTATCAGGCTCTTCTCCGAAGAACCAACAAAAGGTGGGTATCAACGACCTGAAAGGCCTGATTAGAACTATTGATTTTTTGTGCAGAATTTTCAGGCTGATCTCAAGCTCGTTTGTCACAGGATAATTGGTTATAATGAACGGCACGAGTCAGTCTCTCTGACCTTGAACTTGTGCACCCCCCTCAGAATCAAGATGCTGCCGACTGCGGCGCTGGAATATTAATGGTACACAAGGAAAGCCTTTCTACGTGGCCCCGAGCCACTCTCAAAGGCTGTCAAAAACATAACCCCCTGAAAGAGTCCAGCAACTTCCAGAAAAACCACCCAGTGAGGAAAGCTAACTGAAAGGCAAGCATCTGTTAAAACTAACAGTTTCCTTTAAAAGCAGTAGATATCCCTGTCTCCAGATCCTCCACAGAAGAACGCAATGGGGTTTAATCTATCTGGAGATCAGCTATTTACGAATAAACCTTAAGAATGGAGGAAATAAGACCAAAGGGCAGTGGAAGACTCCGCTGGTAGCCCCAAGCCCCGTGTCCTTGACCTACGGGACACAGAGCTCATCATTTCAGAAGCGACTCTGGCCAACCCGGCTACCTAACTGCCAAGCCCAGGAGGGACCGGCAGGGGCAATCCTGCAGGCGGATGAGGCCTGCACGGGAGGGGGTGGGAAGTCTGTTCCTCACGCACGGGGCAGGGCATTCGAGGGGCGGACGGCTGGGGGGACAGGGGCAAGCCAGAGGGCCTGCCGTCTCCAACACAGGAGCAGCCGCTCAGATGTGTCCCCAAGTGATCCAGGAGGAGTTAAAACGTGCTCTTAACAGAACTGTCCTTTACTACACCACTGGTTGGGTGAACGCAGGAAAACAAACCACTCGTACCCGAGCAAAACAAACGGAGGACGCTTTTTAAGAAAAGGTGAACATTTTACTCCTGGTCCCATTCTACGTGCACAGAAAACCGCTGGCAATCGCACGAAGCCATTCAACTTACACAGAGGCTACCTGGAAGGCCCAGGTCACGCAGGAAGCCCGCCTGGTCCCGCAGAGGACGCTGCAGGGCCCGGCGTAAACCCGCGCTCTGCGAGACACAGCCAGACGAGGCTGGTGACGTGCCTCGAAGGCCACTTTGCTGTCTTACTTGGCCACTGTCACCATGCTATGGAAGCAAAGTGCGTGGGACCTAACTTTTCTGAACCAGATCCGTTTGTGTGTACAAGTCAGGAGCCAGCTACGTAACCCAAACCGGACACCATTTTTAGCAAAGATTTCTTTTCCCTAAACTATCCCAATCCAGTCTGTAAACCTGCACTGGTTTCCCAAACACAGATTTTCAAACCAAGTCACCCGTCTTCGGACGAGATCTTGTCATTAAACAGCAACAGACTAGTCTGACTTTCTGTTCACGTTTCTCATTCAGCAACAACGGAACTCGCTAATTAGCAGAAACTCTGACGACCTCTCCCTCTCCACTGCGAATTTACCTGTGACGACACCGTGCAAACTGGTTTTTTGCAGAATTAGGAAAACCCGGCTTACCTACGCTTTTATCTAAGGAGACCCTCCATGCCCTTGGGTTTTTTTAACACGTTAAGCTAACGATGCGAGATGCTAACCTGTGACAGTCCGTGTAACTTATCGCTGCCCCGTCCCAGGCACGTAAACACAACAGCTACGGAAACTGAGGCTCGTCATCGTGCAGTGACCCAACGGGTTTGTCCCTGGGACAGGTTTTACTAATATTTAACAAGAGGCCAAAACTAAACCCAGGTGCAAATAAGATCTCAACTGGAAACCGTGCGACATACTGACTCGCACGTATTCTTCACACTCACGCCTATTTAAAAATCAGCAACAATGTGCATGTGTAACAAAACCACCCCAAAATCTTATTTAAAGGCCAAAAGCAAAAGCTGTCCTGTTATCCTGTTGTGTACAGCGCAAAACAAACAAAGTCACAGACACCAACGGTATACAGCAGGGATCAGCTAACGGCACCCCGTGGGCCAAATCTGGCCCGACACGCGACTCCGCCGTGAAGCCCGACCGGAATGCAGCCCTGCTGGCTGACGCACACCTGCCTACACTTGCTTCCGCGCTGAAACGACAGAGCTGAGCAAAGCCTGAAATACGTGCCACCTGGGCCACCGCCAGAACGCAGTGTGCAAGCCCCAGAATGCGCAGAGCCCACAGCGCACGACCACAACTGCGCAAACGCAGCTTCACGCCTCACACCGTAAACCACCGAGAGTAGGAGAGCGTCTCACGTAAACACGGCCGAAGGGCCCAGCTGGAAAAAGTGAGAAGGTTCGGTGAACACCTCGCTGGACGGGAGTGAACTAAGAGGTGCACCCCGACCACAAGGCTTCCTGTTTGAGGCCAAATATTATTTTTTGATAAAAAAAAAAAAGCAGCCCTACCTCTGGTTCTGCCTTCGCGTCTTCTTTAGGCTGCACCCCGGGGCTCGCCGGCTTGCCCTTCACCTCCGCCTTCGCCTGGGTGCTCCTGGGCCCCGTGCCGGGCCTCGGGGGTGGCGACGTGCTGGTCGTGGGCTTTACCTGAGCCGCAGGTGTGGAGGCGCAGCGACTGCTACTCATCTCCATGACGTGCGACGGCGCGATGGGCAATTCGCGCAAATTACTGTTCCTTGGCGCCGTGGGCTGCATCTGCTGCATCGGCCGTTTGCTCACATTCTGAGAAGTCGAGTTCTAGCACGAGAAGAAAGAAATCCGAATCGTGACAGGAAACCTGGAAGAAGGAAGGCAGACAGGCACACGGAACACAAAGATGCGAGAATCCTTCTGATCGGCACGCGACTTCTCTTCCCGCCGACCAAGGATCCTTCGGGCACGACTGTCCCCGCTCGGCGCAGAGCACACCGCCACAGAGGAAGGGGCTGGCAGAGGGACCGCGGCCGCCTGCACAGGCTCCGCTTTCTGGGGCTCACGCCAGGGACCGCAGCTGTGCTGGGGCCTGAGTTTGGGGACTGACCTTTCTCAGGGAAAGGACGGAGCCGGCACACGACTCCGTGTGCACGAGCAGTGGGCACCGCCACCTTTGCTGGGCCCTACATTTAAGCACGAAAAGAATGAAACACTAAGTCCGTGTCTGAAGAAAACCCACACCCGGGAAGGCAGAGGTGCCCATGGGCTACCCCAGAGAGTAAACTCCTGGTAGCGTTCATCCTCCGGGATCTGGAGAGACCCAAGCCCCGGGGTCTGTGGACACGTGAGACGGCAGGGGCCTCGGCTGAGACTGCTCATCTGAGTCGACCAAAGGCACGGGCCCCAGGCCGGGCAAGCAGTCTGCCACTGTCCCGGCACAACGAGCACAGGTGACAGGCCTCCCCCTGCCCGGGTCTGGAAGTCCTTCCCTAGTTCTTACGCCGTTGCGGTCTCAATGTGACTTTAAGAAAGAAAGATGCTGGGACAAGGAGATTTGAGACCGAAAGTAGCTAAGTGACATGCTCGAAGCTCAAGGTCACAGGGAACAGTGCGGAAAGGAAAGACACCAACTCTCTCACCTTACGGCCTAGACGCCTAGCCATGGGGCTGAATGGAGGGCTCGCTGTCCAGTGGAGGACAGGCTGCGACCACGACCACTGCCGTTCACCCTTTAAGGCAATGGCGCGTCCCACCTCTTCCCACGGCCACCACACCCAGGCCCCGTGAGCGAGCTGCCCTCCCGCATCAACCACAAGCTCACGAGCAGCGCCCGGCAGCAGAGGACGGCCACCCACCCCTCCTGAACTCATCTGCCCGTTCACTCCGAGCCCGAGGGGACAGGTAACCTGCGCATCAAACACAAGCCACCGGCAAAAGGCAGTGAGTGCCACCGGCGAGTGTTTTCTGAAGTCGGGTGTCTACTAATTCGTGACGTCGTCTCCGCAGGACGCTGTCGTGACGTAAGCGCAGCCTTCCCGGCACAGAAGAGCAGCTGCTGACGTCGGGAGGCAAGAAAACCAGCACCCGAAGCGGCAGCGACGCCAGCTCCCCAGCTCTGCGCGCTCCGCTGACACCTGCAAGGCGTCGCCGGGGGACGGCCGGGCCCGGTGGACACTTACGTGCCTCAGCCCCTGGCGCTGGGGGCACTGCATCCGACTGCTGCTCGGCGGGGGCTGTGCCGTCTGCAGGTGCGGCCGGAACTGGGGCTGCGACAGGGGCATCAGGGGCGGCGGCGGGACGGCCAGGTGGTGGTGCTGGTGCGGCTGCGGCTGCGGCTGCGGCGGCGGCTGGTGCTGCGGGGGCGGCTGCAGCGGGGGCTGGAGCGGGGGCTGCTGCTGCGGCTGCGGCTGGGGCTGGTGCGGAGGGGGCAGCGGGGGGTGCAGGGGCCCCTTCCGTGCCGGAGGAGACAGAGATGACAGTTACCGACGGCTAGCTACGTCCCGACTCGGCCCCTCCCTCAGACCCAACACCAAAAGGAAACGTGGCACAATTTCACTTCAGCTGTGCTGACCAAGGTGACACATCAGCCCCTAGTCCTCCTCCTCCCGAAATGCCAGGCGCTTGTCCTCGGAGAGTCCCCGAGGGTGCCAGCATGGCCTCCAGGGCGGTCCCTGCAGCACCGTTTCCAACACCGAGGCGTGGACGGCAAAGCGTGGGCAGCAGTGTCAGCCGAAACGCAGCCGGCACGGCTCGTTCACACGACCTTGGGGACGGCAACTTGGGGACAGAGAGGATCTCGCCGCTGGCGAGCGGGGGGAGCGTGCGGACCAGGAGGCTGCACTGAAGAGGCCTGAGAGCCGCGTGCCCGTGGCCAGGGACCGCCTCGGGGGCGGCTCACTCCGCATCCTCTTTAAACACCCGTCGGTTCTTGGACACAGACGTGTGGTTTTCAGCGAAAGAAAAACAGAAAACCCCAAGCAATCACCACCTTCCTCTTTCCGCGGTAGGTACGAACCGCGCGCGCGCCCCTAACCCGCGGACTCGTGTGCGCCACCGGCATCTAGCAGCGGATTTCCCGCGCAGGAGGGACGACCTCCCAGACACCGCGGCGGCCCGTGAGACGCGGCCCACCAGCAGAGGGCACGCCTGCCTTCTAACAAGGAGGGGATGGCCGGCCGGCCGCGTCCTCTCTGCGAGGACCCCTCCCCCGCGGGCTGCGGAAGCAGAAGCCCAGGAAGGACTCTATCTCCGCTGGGACCTTTCACGATCCGTCCAGCGACGAGCAAACTTATTGTCAAACCTGTCCCAGCTGTATTAGCGGCGAATCCTTCTAGCGACCTGAACACTGAATTTTTCATTTCCCCCACAGAACCACTTTTTCCATTTCTCCTACGGTTCAGGAGATGATCGACACAGTCAGTAGTTTTCTTTAACAAACGACGTTTAACCGCCGCTTTGTTTAGACAATCCCCGCATCTTCGCAGACCAGCCCGAGGGCGCCGCTTCGCTGTGCGAACGGCCGGGTCGGCCACGCGTACCTGCAGGTTAGGCTGCGCGTGCGTGGGCAGGAACGGCTGCCCCGGGCCGGGCAGGAAAGGCTGGCGAGGAGGGATGAAGGGCCGCGTGGCCGCCGCGCCCGGCTGGCTGAAGTGCAGGATGCCCACTGGACCCGGCGGCTGCAGGGTGGGCCTCCCGGGCCGCTCTCTGGGGAACACCGGCTGCTGTCCTTGCTGGCTGAACGCGGGCCCGGGCTGGGTGAAGGGTAAGGGGCTGGGCGTGGGCACGGGGTGACTGCTGCTGAGAAGGGTGGGGGGAGGGGGCGGGGGAGGAGGACTCCGCTGCTCCAGGAAGAGATGGCTCGGGAACCTCGGCTCACCTGGAACGGAAAGGAGGCGCGTCACCTCTGGCTACACAGAAAAGCGGTGTCGGCCCCGTCTCCCCGCGGACCGAAACCACGGGGCGCCAGGGTGCGATGTTTGAGGAAAATTCTAGATTCTGCCTCTCGTTTGCTCGCCAGCTTCGCTAGTCCTTGTCTAGCAACGATTCCCTCCTTTACATGAGATCTGCACGTTTCAGATACCGATCGTGTCCCATTGTGGCATATGACGTGACAGGCCTGTGTGCCGTCGTACAAAAACGTGACCCTGCTGGGCGCTGAGTTCAGCCACAGCACCCACGGGTTCGAGGGCCCCACGGGGTGCAGCTCTGGCCCACTCCCCTGCGCCCCTCACCTCCCAGGAAGAACGGGTCCCGCTCCTGGGGAGGCGGTGGGGCTCTCCACTGGTCCTGGAGAGGAAGTCGGGGCGGCTGGCTGAAGTTGTTGGGGACGGGCCCAGGGGTGTGCTGCGGGAATTCTGGAGGGCCCTGAAGAGCAAGAGGGAAACGGCATGAAAGGGAGGGAGACAATCCGGAACCCAGAGGCGTTCTCCAAGCTCGTGCAGCTCCCGCTCCCCACGTGCGCGACTGCGTGGGACAAAAGAGGCGACTCCTCCATGACGAGCACCAGACATGGAGACGCAGCGTCTAAAACGGTCAGCCGTCCGGCGTTCCTGACGCTCTTCTTCTCGAACACGCGGTCCTCTCCTGCAGCCGTAAGCTACGGCTGTGGACCTGCTTCACTTCCACGGGGCAGAAACAGAATTTACGCCAAAACTCAGCACTCTCCGGCCAAACAGGAAAACGCAAAACGGTTAAGGAACCAGATCACAAAGAAATGCTGCACGATGGATTTCTGTGGCTGAAACACTCGGAGCCCTTTATTAAAATTAACGTTTTCCGTAACTACACGCTGTGAGACGTCTACAAAGTAAAACTGCTTCCAGCTGGCCTTTTCGAGAATTCGCAGATTGTAAAAGACGTCGCATTTGCTTAAGACAGCCGCGCGCTTTGTGCGGCACAGAAACGAAGTCCTCACGATCTTTCCTTTCCAGAAAGAATTCATTAACTATACTCAGCATCAAAACAGTTCTCACTCGGTAACACCTTGTTCTCTCAAACTCGACCAGCATTTCCCACCTTCTAAGCATCACCCTCCTTCCTCATCAACTTAAGATGCTCACGCCTTTCCTGCCCGTTTATTGCCACAGAACCCCCTCCACGTGACGTCGCTGCAGAACCCCGAAACGCTCCGCCAGCTACACTGGCCTTCCTCCTCCCTTCCCGTCGCCTCTGCCCACGGCGTTTTAAGAGCGACGCAGACTGGACGCGGGCGTGGACACCACAAACCCCAGACCCATGGCTACGTGACGACAGGAAATGACGTTTAATCATAACTACTGGGTCTTTCTAAACACACAGACGCTTGGTACGCATTGAAACAAGCAACGCGGAGGCCCGAGCGTAAACTCGCACCGTCTTCTGTCTATCACGTTCGGTGAAATCAAGGAAACTCCCCCCTTTCCCACGGCTGGCACCAGGGGATGCCACTTCTCACCTCCGGTTCGGCGTCAGCCGGGAGGCTACGGAAGCTGTGGGCGTCGTGGCTGAGGGGCTCACGCCGAATCGGAAAGCCCTTCTCCCCATCAGCGCACGTGACGTGGCGGGCCGTCCACCTGAGGCTTACGTGGCGCGGACAGGCTCAGGACTGAACGCTCCTACTGCGACGAGCACCGCTGGAGGGCACCTCGCGGCAGGAGGCGGTCCTGCCTGCCACTGGACACGGGTGCGCTGGGGCCCCCGGGATCTGCCTCCCTCCCTCCACCGCCACGCCCTCTGCTCGTGTCATGACACCATCTTCTTGCTCAGACCCAGCGCAAGGCGCCGTGCGCCTCTCCCGCGTGCGCGTCTCGCCCGGGAACTCAGGCGAGCGCTGACGAAGCTCTGACTTCTGGAGGACAGCGCTGGCGTCCGACCTTCAGTCTCGCGCACCTCCCTCCCAGGGCACACGCGTTTCACACCGCGTGTTTACACCGGCCTCGAGACTCTCCTCCCTCAGAGAGCAGGCGGCCTGCGTCGCCCAGCGCAGCCCCGGAGAGCTCGCCGCGCGTTCCGAAATCTGCAGGGCCGTCCTCACCCCCCCTTCTCTCGCGGGGCAGCTCACGTCCAGCCCCTCCCCGCTGCCTCACCCCCGCGACGGGCTTTCTCGTGACAGACGAGGCCGAGTGTATCGGGAGAGCGGGCGGCTCCCCTCTGTAAGGCCTGCGCGCGTGATCGGCCTCTGCCCGGGCTGGGAGCGGGGAGGCACTCTCTCCTCGGCCCCTTCCTCCTCCTCTTCCACAGGCAGGAGCCGCCAGTTCCGAGAATGGACTCACAGGGAGACCGGCGCGGTCCGTTTGCCACAGAAACGCCCGCTCTCTGAGAACGAGGCCCTTTACTTGAGTTTCTGGGCACTTCTGGATTTCCTGGGAATCATTTTAAATGTCCGTAACTTCTAAAGACAGACACTTCTTTGAATTAAACTGAAACACATCGGGATGGCACATCTTACCCCCTTCGGAATTTCACGCCCTGATTTTCACCTCTTCCCCAAACCGCCTCGTCTTTGACCCTTATCCATGCGCGGTCCAACCACAAACACACGGGCACTCGAGCGCCGGCATCGTACAAGCGATTCCTCCTCCAGCGGAGACATTTCCCCAGAACTTCACTCAACGTCCGGAAGACGCCCCATCACCAAGGCCTTCGCCAATGGCACGTGAGGACGCAGGCTCGGCGCCGGGCCGATGGGCTCTCTCGGCCTGTGGCTGCCCGTCTCCCACGCGCTGCTGCAACCCGGAGCACGTGCCTGGACCCCGATCCCTGGGCCTCAGCGTCCCGTCTGACGGGCAGTGCCATCTCATGGAGGACAGTGAAACAGCACAACGCGCGACGTACCGAGGACGGCCCCCGGCAGACGAAGGCGTTGGCATTCCCCCCGTGCTTCTGCAGACGGCGCTCCACCAGGCGGGACACACAGCTTCCGACAACCGCACGTTCTTCATAAGGTGCAAGACAGGCCAGCAGGCCCCTTGCCGCGTTCTCGCTCCGAGTTCCAACCAGAAAGCCTTCGCAGGTGAGGGGCCACCAGGTCCCGGAACTCCACCTCCTGAGTCGCACTCGGCTCCATTTCCGCGTCTCTGCCCTTCGCTAGCAGGTCCACGAGGGCCCAGACCTGGGCTGCTTAGTTCACCAAGCCATCTCCACGCTCGGCACAGAGCCTGGTCAGGTGCTCACCCGTGCTGAATGGACGAACGACCTGCCCACTAACGGCACGGGGACCCCACCCCACAGCAAATCTAGAGGGGAACCCCGGCACGTGAAACAGCGCGCCGCCCTCGAAGCGCCGACGGTCAGTGAACGGCTGGACGCTTCAGGAAGGGACTGCCAGGGGCCGGGGCTGGGACAGGGAGCCAGTCTGCAGCGGCAGGGGCTCAGGGCAGACGCTCTGCAACCGGCACCGCTGCAGGCGCCACCCTGCCCGGCCTGACAGCCCCGCGCACGCAGGGCCACGGCCGACGCGTGCCTTGCGCTCAGCACCTCCGGGCCCCGCGGTCGAGCTGGCTGCACCGGTGGGTTCCGGCCCCGCCCTCCTCGGACCCCGCGTGCCCTCGCCCATCCTGCACGCCTGTCCCCGCCCCGGCCTCTGCAGAACTGCCCTGCTGTCGCTGACCCACGAGCAGGGCTGTGTCCCAGAGAGCTCGGCGCGGGCGCACGTCCGCACATCGCCAGGATCGCTGCGCTGCCTTCCCAGTCCCTCGGCCGTCCCAACGCTTTGCTGTCGCACACGTGCTCCACGTGCGGACATCCCAAGGCTGGCCGGAACGGGCTGAAGAGACTAGCGGCTCCAGGTGACCCACCTGGGAGCGCCCGACGGGGCCTCGAGAGAAGCAGGTGACTCAGCTGAGCCAACAAGGAAACGTCTGGCTCCGCAGGGTGGCTAGAGAGAGTAAGAATGGAAAAAGCGGGCCACTGCGGGCGTAACCTCGAACCTGTGACCGCCACCGGCAAGGTGTGGCCACCTGGGCCAGCCGGTGGAGGGCAGCGGGTGGCAGGGCAGATCCTGGCAGGTCCCACACAGGCCCCAAGAGGCTGACCACAGGCCGAGCCGCACAGATGAGGGGGGTGGCCCTGGGAAGACAGAGCTTCAAGGGTCGACCCAGCTAATGCCACCGGAAGCCCAGTTCGAGACGACGAACGGCAGCAGCACAGGGTCAGGAGGTTCTCCGGACGGGTCCTTCGCCCAACAGCCCGCCACGGGGTGTGGAGAGCAGCGCCTACCCATCCCGCCACCCAGTGTGGAAACAGACGCTGCTCCGAAGGCCGCGCCAGCAGCAATGCCGGCGCCGCCTAACCCGACCTTCTGAAAAAGCCACCCTAATCCTTTCAAACACCTGCCGCTTAAAAAGCCAAGGAATTCGATCATTCCCCGCCTGCCGGTTAATTCTCCCACGAATGGCACTTTCACTTTTCCGCATCCCTGGCTAATTGCAGGATGCTATCTACGTTAATCCCATTCAGGAAGAACTGATAACTTCGCTCAGGAAAGAGAAGATGAAAACTTTGCATAAATTGCTTAGCACAAAGTTAATCGCATAACGCAAAGAATAAAGAGGCTCTGCCAGCTATTATGTGACTTATCAGCTTCCCTAAAAGGGTCAGTTGCTATATTTTAATAAGACTAATTAAATACCTTAGCAATGTCATTGAAACTCCACGAATCTTTCAGTAAATTACAACCTTCCTCTACACGTTTTCATTTCTTAATCTCACTTAAAATGCAAAGAACTCTATAAGAGACCGACAGACACTTACGAGGGCCTCTCCGCTAATTCTGATTAAATGGGTTAAGTGAAAAGAATAAGGACTCCGGTGACCCCTGACAATTAAAATTATGGCCCTTTATCACCGCGCTAATCCTCTTATTCAGTGCTTTCCACGGATTCCTTTTTCTCTCAGGTTGTACTCCACACATTTCCTCAGAAGGCCCTTTTGCACGTGCAGACGCGTCCTGACGCTCTGAAGAAGCGGATACCCAGTGCCAGGGTTCATACGGGGAAGGGGTGCGGGGGGGGGGCTGACAACACTGACGTCGAGACGTCAGTGGTCCGAGCACTGGCACTAGCGGACGCACTGCAAGTTAAAACATCTCTTCAGTACAGACACCGCTTCTGACGAACCGAACAGAGGCTACTTACCTACTTCATCTCACAAATGAAAACCCTTCATTCCTGCACCTCGCCCCCTCCCAGTGGCAGGCCCTCCGTGGCCAACTCTTCCATCTCAGCACTTGGAGATGGTCAAAGCCTCACGTCACTGGGACGTAGCTGACTAGAGACCATCACGTTCTCCCAGTTTGCCGAGGAGCAGGCTGACTTTGGAGAGGAAGAGGGGTCCAGCGGCCCTGGTTCCGATCCTGCCCAGTCATGTGAATGGACTTCAGCGACTGAACCTTTCCCAGACTCGGCTGCAGCACCGTACAAAGCAGAAAGCGATACCTGCATGTGCGGAGCACAAGCCCTGGATGGAGCTGGATGTAGTGGCCGCTCAGTTCTGCTCACTGCGATTCATCCCCCACGGTACGTGGCCTGGGCAGGCTGGACCGATCGCAAAAGCACGCCCCAGCATCCGTCCCAGCACCTGAAGCACAGTCTGCTTGTTTTAAAACGCGCATCTGCGAAGACGCCGACCACACAAGCCGGAGAGGCGCTCCTAGCTACCTGCCAAGCCTGTGCACACCAACACCACGTACCCATGTCTGCAGCAGCGCGACCTGCATCAGCCACAGACGGGACATACTCCCTCAATCCACCCGGGAGTGGACTAACCGGTACGTCCACACAACAGAACAAGGACTGTCAACAAGAAAGACTCAGCGCTGGCAGGTGCCACAGGGCAGACGAGCGCATCCCCAACGTGCTGTGCTGCGGGGAAGCAGCGAGCTGAGGGCGAAGCACGCCACGTCGCTGCCCGACTCTGACACGATTCTAGGAACAGGGACAAATCGGTGCCTGCGGGGGCGGGGGAGGGGAAGGGCCTGCCGCTGCCGGGGCCGCACGAGAAGTCGGGGTGGCAGCACTGCTCCTATCCTGACTGTGCTGATTCCGTACCTGTGCGCATGTTAAAATTCACAGACGCGTACGTCAGAAGTACTACGTTTTTAAAATTTTTTAAATTCTTTTCTTCTGGAAGAAGTGCTTTCGGGTCCTTTATAATAACATAAGGCCTCTTTCAAAGTTTATCTTAAAAATGCATCTAAACAGAACTGTGGGGCTCCCAAGACTCCCGGGAAAATAAATATTTTTTAAAAACTGGTGTGTTTTGCAGGGCGCGTCACTAGAAACAGGCCAGAGATCTTCTTGGCACAGACAGGGGTGCGAAGACCTTGCGACTTTCTGTTCTTGTGCACATGTCACAGGCTGAGTTATGAAATAACAGACGGGCAGCCTGCACTCAGAGGTGAGTCCACTACACAGGGCACTGCAGGTCCCTGGGGTGGCGGGGGTAGGCGGGGGGATCTGGGGAAAGGTCTCATTTCAACGTGACAGTTACTCAGCCAAACGTTAAGCAAATCGGCTCATCACACGCTTCCACAGTGGCACTGGGTGGGGGGGTTACTGTCTAGGAAAACCGACTCGCGCACGGCCTCCCAGAGTGACTCGCGTGCATCGCCACCCACCCTCGCTGGAGCCAGCACGCGCAGTGCACGCGGGCAGGGCCGCAGTCCAGCTGACGGGGCGTGCACCTTACAACCACCAAGCTTGATAGCTGGTACCACGGTGTTTAGCTGCTCCTGCTGCAGATGGGAACCCGCTGATCTGATTACATTTGATGGTATGATAATGTATGGTAATCACAATTAATCAGAAACCCACCAGCAAATGGAGGGGGTTGGGCATTATGTCACCCGCATTTTAAACTGCATTCTCTCCCGGCGAGCCTGACAATTTCTGACAGCTAAAGGGTCTCACCCCACATTCGCCCGCTGCTGCGCACAGGTAGGTCTGGTAGGAGAAGATGCCCACCGTCCCCTGCCTGCCTTAGTGCTAACAATGACGAGGCAGTGCGGGCAAGCAGCAAACACAGGAAGGGTTCGCACGGAAGACTTTCTTCCGAGGTGGAATGAAGTCCGGATCCACATCTGCAAAGGCTATAATCAGAAAGCACTGTAATTCGATGCAGCAGTCTCATCAAACATGATTTGCATGAAACGCCACATAAACACGGTCAGCAACTGTCAATCACCACCACCTGATACCAAGCACCCCGTCACGTGGACACAGAATGCAGTGGGACCCACCCGCGAGGCGCGGGGACGGCACCGCGAACGCAAATGCACATCTCATTTATGCGGCCCACTTGGTAACGGAAGTGCTAAGAAGACTAGTTTATACTTGCAAGTATAGTCTTTTAATTTTTTTAATTTTAATTTAAACATAGATCACTAGGAATTACTTGGCAAACTACATGGTACTTCACCGGCCACCCTGGAGACAGCAGCACTGGCCCAGCACGCCAACGCAAAATGAAGGGCTGCGCAGGTTCTGAGCTGCCCCGGGGAAGGCCCTCCACAGCACGAGTGACCCGGCCGTGATTACCATCCTTAGAAACAAACGGGGTCAGCAGACTCGCAAAGCCGCACTTTACGATAAAATGTCAACTGACAACTTAGTGTTATTCTTTAAAGTAAATTTAAAAAGAACCAACGTCTGTGTGCAACTGCTAACTGAAACATACGCTCACAGGTAAGAAAAGGATTTTATGTTCATGGCAGACACTCAAGGGCGCCTCTGTGGAAAGAGAAAGCCATCGGACTACTGAACATGCGAAACGAGGCACGCGGAGTTAGAACCGGAATCCACACAGACAAAAACGAGAGCTCACTTGCCTAAAGCAGGAACTAGCCTTCCCGTCCCCACTGGCCTACGAAGACAAACAGAAAACTGTCCCGTGGAATTCCACTCGAAGGTCCTGACTGGAAGGAAAAGCGGACGGGGGATTGGTGGGTGGCGCGATGGCAGGGCTGGACGGGACGAAGCGGAGCTGACGTGGCAGGAAGAACAGTCCCTCAGACAGCTCCTCGAGCTCCGGAGGAACAGGCTCACTTCCCGGGCCAATCGGCTCGTGCAAGTACCCCCCGCCTCAGGCCCCGAAGGGAAGCTCCACCGGCGGGTTTCCATTCTGCCGTGAAAGTGAACATGGAAGAGTCACTCTAACATGCTATCAACTGAAGGATATTTCCACAAAAAAAATTCGTAACTCTGCCTTGAAGAATCCAAACCGAAGCCGTCCTGGGAGCAAACGTCTGGGCGAGGAGGAACTCGGGGGGCAGCACGACCGCTGCACCCGAGCCTCCGGCCTGTGGACGGCACCGAGACTACAGAGCGCCTCGCAGAGCTCCGGAGGCCGGGGCCCAGGGGGCGAACCTCACCTGGCCGGGCCCATACGCCAACGCAGCCAGAGCAGCGACGGCTCAATGCCAAGAGCTAAAGCAGTGGTTTCTAAAATGATCAAAAAGAAGGACCCTTGTCTTACGTTTGACATTTAAATGTTTGTTTTAAAACCGGTTGATTCAGTCCTTTAAATGAAGCTCATTAACAGGCTATTAGAACATTTGTTTTGCTACATCACAGTAGCCCAGAATACCGTATTTTGGCCTAAGATTTCCATTTTTAAGGTAATTTTAAACAATTCTATGAAAACTAGTGTCTCAGATTAAGTAGCCTAGAATTCTGTGATTTTTAATTGAAGAACTGAAGGCATGATCACTTATCACGATTCTGGGCATACTAGGTCTAAATTAAGACTCAAGTTTTCCTAAAACTGTCAAACACAGTGGACTTTCACGAAAGTGAAGCTTGTCAGTGTTGGGAAGAGAAGCGGTCCCTTCACATGACACCAACTGCACTCCAATCCCTTTAAAAGTGGGAAGTCTAGGGGCCCCTGTGCCTGTCCCGCTTTCTGCTCTTGAGCTGGCGGGGGCAGAGACGAATTCCCGTAGCGTTAAATGCCAACTCACACACGCACCCTTGAAAATGACAAAAAGTGGAAAAATGACACGAACCCTTCCCCAACGTCACCCACGTTACGTAGCTCCGAGTGAGCAGCACGGTCAGCCATAGAGATTCTGTGTACACCCACGCGACCACCGTCGAGCTGCACCCCCTGTGCCCAGGCCCAGGGCGGCTCCCCTGGGCACGGCGCGACAGGGACGCCACGGGAGCTCGCCGCAGCCCGAGCCCGGCACTCACACGGTATGCAGCGTGACGCCGGCGGCGAGAGCAATGGGGGTCACCGACGGGCTGAGGCCGGGGCGAGGCGCGATCACAGGCGACACGGGCCGCCCCGCCCCGCAGATTTCTGGATTCGCACCTTTCGTGCGCCGAGAAGCCACGCCGACTCGGACGCCCCAGACGACCGCCCAGGGAGGCTGCCGACCCGAACGCCTGCTGCATTTGCACGAGCGTGTTCCTTTCTCAGAGCAGAGTCCGGTGTGTTGAACGCCGACCGCGCA
The DNA here is from genome assembly GCA_030015415.1 of Cynopterus sphinx. Classification (NCBI taxonomy): domain Eukaryota; kingdom Metazoa; phylum Chordata; class Mammalia; order Chiroptera; family Pteropodidae; genus Cynopterus; species Cynopterus sphinx. The sequence goes on from CM057393.1 coordinate 797,055, forward strand.
CCCGCCCCGCTGGAGAGTGCCAGGCCCCGGGGCACCCCCCGGCGGTCAGGACGCTCCGGCTGTGTCGGGCCGCCACAGTCCTGTCTTCTCTGGTTCTGCAACTGTACCCGGGGAAACTGGCTCAGGGACCCCGGCGGGGCTTCACGGAACCGCGTCTGGGTCACCTGACGGCTCGGCTACCGGCTCCACGCAGAGCACTCGGCCTGAAGGCAGACTCACGGACGCTCACGCAGCTGCGTGCCCGCTAACAGCAGCCGAGTTTCATCCAGTCGTGGAAAAGGAAGAAAGAATTCTGCCCCAAACGGCGTGGCCTGAGCAAAGCACCGGACGGCCCGGAATGGATCCCCCTTCTGAAAATGTTCTGATACTTTTAAAAAACGTAGTACTGCTCCCATACTTTAAAAGACTGACTCCACGTCTGTCCCTCCAAAGGAGACCGATTACAGAATTGGAGCCCCGCATTTTCAAGGAGCCGCGTTCACTGTAGCTGCAGCTTAACGTCTAGCACTTGAGACCTTAAAAAAGATACGTGTTGAAGAGCAAGAAATGACAGCGAAAAAGCGTTTCTCAAATGACAGAGGGACCAACTTCCAGCCCAACTATTTCCTATCAGCCGTGCACACTTCCGGGCTCAAAACCAGCAAGACGAAACATACACCTTGCAGAAGCCCCGCCAGATGCTGTCCTCAGACTGCTATGCGACTTAAAACAAGTTCCCTTTCTCACAGCGAATTTTCTTGTACTATCTTCTTGTAACCTACTCAAGTGTGAGGTTTGCTTCTTCCAGATCAGATATAGTTATATTTGCCCAACTAGAAAATACGAGCTGATGAAAACTGAAATTGATTATTCTAATTTCATATCAGTAAACACATTTTTACAAAACTACTAATGAATACAAGGTGGTTTTTCTTAACCTACACTGCTTTCCTACATCAAAATGTATCCCTATAAAACAAAACGCGACAGAAGTCCAAAAATAAATTTAACAAAGATGCTCAACACGTGCTCTTTGCTGAGTACTCAAAACGGCACTAGTGCTTTGTAATAACCAGCAGCTAAACTACTCCGCTGGAAGAAATATACCTAACGATGAAACTCATACAAGCTTATCCTGGGGTAATAAATTTGAAAATCTTAGCTATTCAGGCAAGTGCTTCAAATAGAAAATGGTTCTCAACAAATATCACCTAATTTTTAAAAAATAGTTTTTAGAACTTGTTGAGTAAAAAAAAAATAGCTAATGTAGGAAATGACACCAGTAAGAATCAGTTTCAGAAATCATGTTACAATTCAAAAATAACTATGAATCGAAGAAATTTCTAAAAAACCTTAACCTTAAGTCCAATACAGACTTTATTTTGGAATACTCGTCTGACTGATACATCTAGATCCTTCGTTAATACCTTTTTGCGAAATGCCGTCTATAAACGTATTTACTGACGCAGCAAAGCTAGTCAAATAAGTCACTTAGATATTAATGCTTGGTCTAAACAAAAACTAGATTTGTTTTTCATGCAAATAATATTAAAATTTTATTGTCTAGTCCACCGTCTGTCAACACTATTTTTAAAAAGAACCTGCCCTCACTGATTTAATAAAACCACGAATCAACTAAAATTCAAACCAAAACCTCAGACAAACAGAGTTTGATTATTTGGTTAGACAGGTACAACTATTTAACGGACGTTTTTCTTCTAGGTAAGACGTCGCAGAAGAACAAAAAAGTCATAAAAAGTGTGTGTTAAAATATAAAACCAGTTGCTCGTTAAGACTTTTAAGGGTTATTTTTTTAAAACAAGGAGAGATCTCACCATCATTCCCTGGAATTTCATGCGCACACCCACGTGTACACAGACGCACATGTGCTCATCCACACGCACACACACCATAATAAAGCAAGGCCCTTCCTCACTTAATACAAGGCAATAATAAAAGCAAAATTCATGTTCTTTCAGATGAAAGCATTCCACTGATGATCCTGATTCAACAATTTTACAGTTAAACAAAATTAATTCCATTCTCAAAAACCCAGTGACCTTAAGCGTTTAACAAACATTTGCTACTGCAAAAATTATGGTCAATATTTACAAACCCTTAAACTTATATTTAGCGGGACCCGTTCGTATTTGCTGTATTAATATTTCTTAGTAAATGTGTGCTCATCCCTCTCAGAGCAGAAGGTGCAGCTGCTACTCACTGGGTATCTCTGGGGTCCCACGGCAGGTCTCGGCGGGCTCGGGGCGGGCAGCAAGGGCACTGCAGAAAGACACCTCTGGTTACAAACAGTTCACTCCCCACCCAAACCCACCAGGAAAGGGATACCACACACTAAGCTTAACATAAACCTCATACGATGTGCTCAATGTATGAACTGTCTTACGTTTACACTCAAGCCAAGTGCTGAACAGTTTTCCAATTCCATAAAGCAAAAGAAGAGAGCAGAACTTTCCGTCTCTGTCATGTGAGCAGAGGCTGAAATTTTAACGGTGAATTCGTACTGAGAATTAAAATATTTCACAACAGAAGACAGTCTTCCTCTAAAACAGAAAACCTGCTTTGTTGTTTGCACCCACATCCAGGTCACCCAGGCTACCAAATCCTAGCTATGCTTTCCTACTCCAATCAAATACAAATGGAAATCTAAATCCTTTCGCATCATGAAAGAGCGAGGGCTGGGGGAGCAGGGTGGGGGAGTGGGGGGGGGAGTGGAGCAGGCAGAGAGGGGACAGCCTGAGCCGAGGCTTTGTCTGTTTTTTGTTTGTTTTGGCCCACGTCTCTACAGAAGAACAAAGAATCAAATCGTTTTAAAGCAGACATTTATACCAAGGAAGAAGCCAGATCTCAGGTTCACATCCTCTGGCTAAATCGGATATGCTTAAACTATTTAAAACTTGTGTGATATACGGATCTTGATTTTAGAGGAAAAACGAAAAATCCCCAGAGCGGTGACCGCTGCATCCTCCACGACATGATGTGGCTGGGTGCACCTCGGGAGCTCTCGAGTGTCCGGCATCACAGGCTGAACTGTGCCCCCCCAAATTCATAACCACACTAACTCAGACTGCGACTGTATCTGGAGGGGCCTTCTTAAAAAAGGTAATTAAGGTAAAATGAGGCCACGTGGGTGGGCCTTAATCCAATATGACTGGCTAGTTTCTCTACGAGAGATTATGAATGACATAGACACGCACAGAGGAATGAGCAAGCGAGGACAGAGCAGGAAAATCAACTTACAAATTAGAAAGGCAACCATATAAGATCAAAAATACAGCGTGTTTTTAACAAGAAATTCCCACTACACGAAGACTACAGGAGTGATATAGCGTAAAAGTCAATCTACATTACTTTAAAAACAGAGTGCTGAGGTAAACTAATTTCCATTTGCTCCGGTCACTCGAGGAATTCCGTACACGAAGCCTGGTACTCAGCATCACACTTCCACCCGGCCGACTTAGAGTGACACCACAGTGTGTATGGGCCTGTGCAACTGCTTACTCAAAGGGAACGTGCGACTGGAAGAAACTTACTTTGATGAAACTGTCTGAAAGGCAGGAGTCGATCCCTCTCTTGAGCATCTAATCCAATGAGTCAGAATTTCAAAATGAGAGTGGGTCAATTTGCAAGACTTTATATATAAAACAGGATCCAGCCCCTAAATCTATGCAGCTAGAATTAATTCTGAGAGGCACTGGGGTACGTCAATTACAAACTTAATGCGAAATATTAGATTGGGAAGCGTAGAAAGAAAAAACTAGAATACCTGACTTCAAAAGACCATCATAAGAAAAAAATTACGTGTTAAACGACGTGAAGACAGCGTTTTTAAAACAAAGTACCAAATATAAAATGCCCAGATCGTCATGGAAACACACCACTTACTCTCATTTAAACTGGGGGTTTAAATATCAATTCCTATCAAATAATTCCAAGGTGAAAATGTTAAGTCTCTCGAGCTGGGGGCGGCAAGAGCTAGAGACCCAGGAGGGATCTTTGGGAAGGAATCTGACTACGATTAAGAGATTTCTCACTCAGAAACCTTCGGATTGCGGGCACTTAAAAAAAAAAAACCTGTAAAAAACATCAAGAGAAAGAAAAAAGAATAAAGTTGGCGGGTGAGCACGCGGAAACAGGCGTGGCTGGGGTAGACGAGAAGGCCAGCCCGGCCAGAGCAAATGGCCAGGCGGCTGCGAACGGCCCTGGCCCGGGTGCTGCGCCCGCCCCAGGCCTGCAGGCGGGGAACGGCGTCCCCGGCTGCCCCGCTGCCCCCGTGCGCTCGGGCAGAGCGGGCTGCGCACCTGCGCTGCTAACAGACCGCTCCAGCGGAACCTTGAACTCTGCCTGTCTGATGCTTCAAATCTGTATCTTGTCGTCCCACGGCCTTAACGGACCAGACTGCGTTTCCTCCCACTGCCACAGCCGTAACGGTGAAAACCGGGTTACACTGCCGTCGCCACTCGTCCATCACAGCGCGATGGAACAGCCCCAGCCTCGGAAGACAATGCGCCGACAGGACAGGACGGGACAGGACGGCATCCGGTGTTAGTTCTGACAAAGCCGAGTTCCAGTGCCTCCGCCTCCAAGAATCACGGGGTCATCCGTCTCCACGTGCAGGGCACAGCTGGACACTCGGCCCCGCTCGAGAAGCACCGCGCTCGCTCTCTACTCCAGCCCGTCATGGCTCGTGAACGACAGCCACTTCAGAGCTCGGGACGTACACCCAGCCAGGACAACTGTGGCGCTCCCCTGCGTCCGCGTACCTCAGACCAAAGGCGTGTCAGAGAGCAGGACCGTGTGTGTGCCGGGCACCACGGCATCGGCTTAGTGAGGAAAAGCAGCTCAGCCGCTCCTAATGGCTCGAGAGCCGTCGCCAGGAGGCCGACTCGCACGGAGGGCACCCGCCCTCCCCACCCGGAGGCCGGCCTGGGCCAGGCCCGCTGCCCCGGAGCCTGGGGGGCACTGCGGGGTCTCCGCAGCGCTCTCCCCTTCTCTGTGCCCTCACGCCGCTGTTTATGAGGCTGCAGGGAGCTGTGAGCCTTAGCAACGGCCAGTTTTCCTTCGATTTTACGAGGAAACACACAACAGCGCTCTCATCCCACCCGGCACCAAATCCGTCTTGAATTACAGCCAGCATCTGGCCACTCCGCACTGTCACTGCTGCCACCTCACCTGAGCCGCTGTCGCCCGTTACAGATTGTCAGTAAGTACGTCCTAGCCGGGCGCCTGGCTTCCACCCGTCACCCTATGGCCACTCTCACCGCGGCAGCAAGAGCGACCTCTTTAAAACAAGCCGATGGCGTCGTGCCCTGGGCCACCCTCTGGCCAGTGCGCGGTTCACTCGGAGGGAAGCCGGGGCCCCGCACGGCCCGGGTGCTCACATCCTCTCTGCTCATCACTGCACCGAGTCGCATCGTCTTGTTGGCGTGGTCTCACCTGGATTACGACCCTCTGTGCCTTCGGACCCCTCTGCCTGAAAAGGTCACGCCACCAGCTCCCTGGCCTCCTACAACTCATATCCACTGGCAACAAAGCCAACTCCAGCCCCAGCGCACCCTGACTGACTGCATTTGCACCTGTCCCCTGCCAGGCAACAACGAACGTGCTCACTGCCCACGGACCGCAGGAGCTTCTCCGTTTCGGTCGCCCCCGTATCTCGGTGCCTCAGACAACGTGTGCTCAACAGCGGCCTGAGGGGACCCCCTCTGCAAACACCCCGCCAGGGCGTCTGGAGAGGCCGTGCCGCCATCGCCTCGATGCCCCGCGTCCCTCGAAATTCGGCCACGTCCCTGCCAGAGCGAACGGGGGCCGACGGCTTTGCGAGCGCGAAGGAGACACGTACCTTGAACGGGCGCCACCACGGCCCCCTTGAAGTGGGGGTTTATGTGTATGTTCTTGGGCTGCTGCGGGGTCACGGGCGGAGGGGTCATCATCACCCTCGGGGCCTCGATCTGGGGCGGCATGTGCAGCCCCTGCGGCGGGGACGGGTGGTGCGGGTGCTGCAGGGGCAGCAGCGGCTGCAGCTGCTGCTGCTGGAACAGGCTTCGGATCGGCTGCTGCGGCGGGGGCGGCGGCGGGGGGGGCGGCTGGGGCTGCGGAGGGGGGATCAGCCTCGGCGAGTGCGTCTGAAAGCACAAGAAGACAAGTTTGTGGGCATCAACACCGAGAAGCCACGTCGGAGACGGCCGGCCCCACGCCTCACGTGGACGCCGACAGACAGCATCCGCCCCGGACCGCTCAGGAAGCAGGGACGAGAGGGCTGCGCACGGAGGGTGCTGGCGGTGGTGGAGAGGCGGGCGGCGGGAGGACCGACTCGCGGACGAGCACACCAGGGACGCCAGCCTGGTTCCCGCTGGAGAAAGGACGGGGGAAGGCGCGGCATGAAGCCGAGACCTAGGGGCGCTGTCAGACGGTCCCAGGGAGCCTGCGACGGGGTCCTGGCTGTCCTCCTCCTCCTACACGACCATCGTGGCGAGCTAAAGAGCCGGAGATGGCCTGGAGGGGACCTGACGGCACAGGCCTGCTTGTGGCCACGAGGGAGACCGGCCACTCTCAGCAGAGGCGGCAGAAAACTCCCGACCAGCCCCGAGCACAGCTCTCCCGGGCAGGATGCCAAACGGTGGCGGCTCCCGAACCCCCTGCAGGGTGAGGAAGAGCCTGACCCAGGCACGAGGACAACCACTGACCAGCTGAGATGGACGAGGCCGCCCCACAGGCCGGCGTGGGAGCTGAAGGCCGGGGGCAGCCTCGGGCCGAGGCAGAGCCAGGTGACCGGTTCACAGCGCGCTGAGCGTTCTGAAGCGCGCGGGCCTCCTGTCCCTCCTGGGGGGAGCACGCCCCAAAAGTTCCGGGACTGGTGTCGACCCGCACTGCACGTGCCCCCGAACCCAGGTGTGCCCTCCTCTAACTCGGCCCTGTGTTTTCTGCGCAGGTGCGCGTGACGGGGCACCCTGGCTACCTCACTCGCTGCAGAACGCCAGACAGCACAGTAACTGACACAGGGACATCGGAGCGCACGCACGACGCAGGGTGGCACACCCGGGCGCGTCAGGGGTTTTAAGTACACCGTGTGTCGTGGACAGCACAGCTGGGGACCCGCGAGCTGTCCGCGTGGAGAGCGACAGGGCAGCGAGGAAACAAGAGATCAGAGCTCGCAAGAGGGCAGGGCTAGAGGCTCAGCCGCGTGGGGATGGCACGTGGCGGCAAGGACAACGTGGCTGAGCTATGACAGGAGGAGGAGAGAGGACAGAACCTGAGAGCAGTCAGCTGACGGAAGAGGAGGAGGAGGCAGCCCGGGAGGAGCGAGTACACCCCAAACCTCAGGCCCCACACCAGCGGCTCAAGGAGGAGGCCCTCACTGGGGACGCCCAAGGCCCCAGAGCACAGTGGGACCAGAAAGGACAAGGGGAAGGGGTGATCCCGACAGCACACGTGGGACAGGGCGAAGGGCGAAGTCCAGACCGAACGAGGAGACAGACAGAAGCCAAGACGTGGGCAGAGGGCGTTCTTTCCAGAATGCCCGGCCTGGGGCGGGGGAGGGACCAGGGTCACGGGCGTTTGCGATCTCAGGCGGACAGATCGTGGCAGACAGTTTTGGCCTCGTCAGGAAACTGCCACCGTAAGGGAGCTCTGACTCACGAGATGAGAGCAGCGCCCGCAGCCCTGAGAGGCCGGGCTGGGTCGGGCTGGGTCCGCCCTGGTCTCAGCCCCAGGCTCGGCCCGCTCACAGGGAGCTCTGGGGCCGCGTCAGTCGGACGACCCAGAGAGCCACCTCGCTGTGGGGGGCTCGGGTGCCTCACTGGGAAATCCCACAGCACCCCCGGCCACTCGGCTCACCCCTGAAGGAGGCCGGCGGGGGGAGCTTGGCTCTGGTCGCGGACCATGGAAACACGATCCTACCAAAACAGGTCTCCTGTGGGCCTGCTCCCCAGGATGCCAAAATGGTCACACGGGCTGCTGGACACATGCCGTGTGCAGGCTGGGGCCGGGACGCGGGGCTGAGACGCGGGACGGGGCAGACAAGGAAGGCAGGCCGGCCTTCGCGGGGTCAGAGGCACCTCGCTCGGCCCAGAACGGCGGTGGGAACACGCGTGGACGAGCACAGCCGCCAAGACCGCCGGTCCGGTCCCTCCAGGCTGTCACAGGCTGTGATCGGTCCCTGCCTCTGGGCCCTCCCTTTCCGTCACAATGGGATTCTCCCGTTAAAACACTAAGTCGTCTTTCCCACTCCTGCCATCTCACGAACGAAGGCCTCCTAAACGCGACATTTCTACACAGAAGCAAAGTGGTTTCTCCTTGAATTTGGATAAAGATGTAGGAGGGACAGAGACTCGGGGGACACACAATCACTACAGTTCCCGCCTTGCTCCTGAGACGTCTCATCTTTCAAACGCAGGGAAAGTAGGCACAATCGCAAGAACACGCCTTATCCCTAAAGGATGCAAAGTTTTCAGGCCAGGGTGAGACAATCACGTTTCCATGGACAGACCACGACGCTAGGAGGGAAAACCCACGGTACACAGCACAAAGAAAAAGGCACTTTTACAAAGCACACGACGCCTGCCGAGATGCTGGGGCGGTAAGCTCAGCCCTGAGGGCGGTGCTCTGGGGAGCAGCGCCCCTCACGAGCGGGAGCGAAAGGCAGGGCTCCTCTGCGGCCCTGTGGCTGAAGGAAGCAGGGCTCGCGGCCACCTCCTGCACACGCAGCTGCGCCCAGGATGGGTTCTCGCTCCCCGCATGACAGGGCAGACGTTCAGACCGCAGACGACAGCGTGTCACAGACCGTAAGGAAACTGGCCACTAGCCCCATCAGCAAACTCTGACTTAGACGAGGCAGCACACGCGTCTCCGTCTGACGGGAGCGGGAGGCGACCACAGGGGCAAGGGACACGTTACCACGACGGGAGGCTGCGTGGGAAGCAGGGCAGGCCGGTGGTCCTTCATCCGTCCCCGGTCGCTGTTCTCTCTCCTCTGGTCCCCCAGGCCGCGACACATCAGGGAGCCTCCTCGCCTTCCGCCGCGCCTGGCGCCGTAGCGGCCCTGCTTGTGCTGCCGCTCCCGTTCTTCGAACTCCAGCAGCGCCGCCTTGGCCTCCGCGGAAAGCTCTGGGTGAAGAGACGCACGCGTGTTAGGGGGTGAAGGAGGGGGAACAGACCTACGGGGGGAACAGGCAAGCACGCGACACGAAACTGCGACGGCGAGTGTGTCCCCCGCGGCACGTGACTGGGCTGGGGGGGCCAGCGGGCGCGATCGCGACACCCAGGCCCGCGGGTGAGACCTGCTCGAGGACGGCACGCTTCCCCCGGAACAGCATCCGAGTGCCTCCTGTCCAGAGAAACGGAAGCGTTCCCGCCGGAGGCCACGGGGTGCCCTGAGGGAGGGAACACGAAGAGGCGGGTGCTGCGTTGAACAGCCACCCGCGGGCACTCGCTGCCCGTCCTGCCACCTGCCCTGCACCGGTACACCTTTCTGACCGAGACCGGTAGATCACGTTCGCGCAGAGGCACAGGGACGAAAAGAATCCACCACAACTTCCTGCCTCTTCTGACTGCAAAGCAAAACCGCCGATGAACTCATCCTGCAGTCACAGCTAATTCCACAAAGAACGGAAAACTCACTCAACACCATCGGCACGTCAAATGCTCACATTCGGTCGAAAATCCACTGACGGTGCGAAGACACGCACGCGTGCTCGGGGAGGCTGCATGTCAAACGAGCAAAGTGGCACGAGAGAGAGCCCTCGGCGCAGGGTCTGTGGGCCCAGGCGCGACGGCTCGTGCACACGGCCTCCGGGCCTGAGGCACGGCGGCTGGGACTCTGTTCCAGACTCGTAAAGGAAAAGGCGGACTCGCTCAAGCTCGGTGCCTTCGCCTGAGAACACAGATAAACAAACGTCTCCTGGAGACCCCACCGCAGCCTGAGCAGCTCGCCTGCGCCTGCCCACGGTGAGGGTGCGCTTCAGATGCCGCCAGTCCCTGTCCTACCGTGGAGGCCATCGTCACGGCCAAACTCTTCCTAGGTCCCTAGGCCACACTGCATTTCCCCGACACTGATTCTGTGGCACTGCCCCCTCCCCTCACACGAATCCAGACCCCGTCGGAAAGAAATTTAGTCTCTTCGTAACGAGCGCAGACTTTTCCTCTAATCTCGACCACGTGATGGGGTCACACACGCATTTTATGTGGTGAATCAGCAATTATTTTTCTGGTGTCAAGATTAATTTCACCAACCCCAGTAATAAAATGGTTTCAAACGACATCTTTAATCAGCAAGGAAAAATGCCTCCTTCCAATTGAGACAAGCTGTCACAAAAGGTCACCAAAATATGACGGGACGGAAATTACATGTGTAACTGCAACTGAAATGTTAATTTCCCTTTAAGTGTTTTCTGAACCACGTCCAGGTCTTTAAAGCAGGGAGATAACGCTCAGCAGAACGAGGTTTCGCACTGCACCGAACCGGCCTAAACTGTGCTGAAGAAACACGCACACACGAATAGTTCTAGGACAGCTGGACTAAGGTGTAATGGATGTTTATAGAAAACAGTTTATTTGGCAAATAGAAACAACATGCCTCTCAGGACCTCAGACCCTCTCCCCCATATTTAAAGGGGCCACCTGGCCTGCCAGCAGCCCCTTCCAGTCTCCTGTCTCAGGAGGACGTGCATATGAAGCTGCCGGATGTCTTGCAAAGACACAAGTCCTTTAGTAAAGGCAGTACAAGGGACCCTGAGGAGAAGGAAAAGAAGCAAAGGGTCTGTCTCCAAAGAAAGATGCAGGAAGGAAACACAAACCACGGACACAGGTGAGCCGGATGCTCCACCGCTCAGGCCGAGGTGAAGCGGACAGAGATGACCCTGGCTGGCGGCCGGGGGCAAGCAGAGGCACGAGGGTCAGGGGAGGATGGCCCACGAAACCCAGCATGGCTGACGGGGAGCTGGCTGCAGACGGGAAAGGCTCCCCCATTCCTGATGGTCACTATCACGTGACTTCACACCCTCGGAAGGCACAGCTACCGCGGTTATGATCTGACGTCAGGCTCCCCGACTAAGGTGGCAAAGCCACGCCCTGCGAAGGAAGCCAGACACCGATGAAGCCCGCTGCCACTTTCCCGCTGAGCCGCTGCCCGCTGCTCCCCGGCGTACGGCCAGGGGTGCCATCGTCCCCTTGTCCGCCACCCCGGCCCACGACTGCGAAGCTCGTTCTGTAATGTTGCCGATTCCTCCTGCTGCAGGACATCGTGTTTTTCCCCATCCTCCTGTTTTCAGACCTCTGCTTCACCCCCTCTTCCCCAAGGCCGACTGCAAATCCTCCCTTAGAAACACACACGGTCCCGGTTCAGACCAGCTGGCAACTTCACACCAGTACAAGTGACCCCAAGAGGAGGAACTGTCTTCGGAAAAATGTCTTCAGAAACCCTGGGCCAAGAGGAAGAGAGGGAAGAAGTGGCGAACGAAGGTTCTAGAACTGTCTCTCCATAAAGCTCACTTGGTAAAGGAACAAACAACTAGCTCGCTGCTGTCAGCCTGTGCATCTTTGGGGCTCAACGTCCTCACGCAGAATTCCTGTCTGCCACCTAAGGACACGGGCTCATGTTTGCAACCGAAAATGGCTGACGAGTAATAGTTTTGAGAATAAAGCCAGTAACTAACGGTCAGTTTCTTCATTGCTCTTTTGACCAAGACCAGAGAGCAGGTACAGCCCTCTACCCTCCCCAGCGACAGGAGCAGCATCACCTGGGAAGCTATCAGAAAGGCACCTTTCTCGGGCTCCGCCCTAAGCTTCTGAAATCAGAAAAGCTGGACATGGTCCAGGAGTCTATGTGTGCCCTCCGGGTGACTCCTGCTCACTCACTGAGAACTGCCACGGACACTGGGGAACACCGTGGGGGTGAGGGGCCGGCGGGGCCGGCACTGGCCCCAGCAGCCGCTGCATATCTTCAGCAGCAGGATTTGCCCAGAATGCCGTTCAGCTGGTCGTGTCTATAACCAAGACACGTGTCTCATGCACACTGAGAGGGACGGCACACAGGAAAAGAAAACCCGAAGGTGGTTATGACGACACTAAAAGGTACAGGAGGAAATCGTCTGGTCCCGAGTCCTGGCAACCTTGTGGGTCTCAGGAAGGGTCACGTGGACCTGTACCATCCCCACACCGCCTCCCCAGAGCCAGCCAGGAACCACACGGTTCACACGGGAGTAGGTCTAGGCCACAGACTCCAAAAAAAAAAAAAAAAAAAAAACTATTTAAAAAATTAACAATCAAACATTTTATTCAAACATTTTAAATCCAGAAGACAGTCACGTTTATAGATGGCTTTTACAGAACCTTAATTCAGCTCTCACCTCACACAGACCACCTACCCTCTGATGGCTTGCATCACAGTCTAGACAGTCGACGACTTTTTACCCATTTAATCGTAACCACAGTATGGAGGAGGTTGAAATGAAAGTGAAGGAGGATGGGAGACAGGCAAAAAAAGTTACCCAAAGTTTCTGGAATGTTCCTTCTCTCTCTAGTTACATCTGAGAGCCTAATAATTGTGCCTTCTTTCCTTTCCGTTTTGAAACGTAATCGTCCAGATTCTTCATCATCATCATCTTCTTCATCTGATTCTTCTTTTATTTCCTTTTGCAGTTCCAAAGTTTCCATACTTCCCTACATGGCAGACATACAAAACGGAAAGGGAAGAAACGTGAGCTCACATTCTCGTGAATACGGAAGAATAAAGCACAGAGGTGAGTTCTGTATACTTAAGAGGTAAAAATGCTGTGCGATGATAAGGCCACCTGAAGCGCTAACCTGATTCCAGGAGAAGACAATCTCCGCAGGAGAAATTTACCTAACGTGAGAAAAGTGCAAACCTCCGCACGCGGCGGACATGCAAAGTCCCACGCGCCGCTGCCACTCACACTCCCAGAGGCAGACGAGAGCTCCTCGAACTCCTGCCGGCTCGCGGTCTGCTGCGGAGCTGGCGAGCTCGCTACGCCACCGAGAGGAACCCTGGAGTTCGTTCCCCGTTCCCCGCCTCGTCGCTTACGCTGGAGGGCAGCGTGCTCCATGGCGGCCGGAGGCCTGCTGCTCTGCGTGTCACATCTGCTCGAAAATCCGCCCTCCATCACTCGTCCCTAACCTCTGGCTCAGACTAGCGCCTCAGCAACTCTGTTTATCAGTCACTTCTTCACACTAGGACCAGCTTCGACCTCATGTTGTCACAGCAGCCGTCTTTCAAAATCCTTCCCCAACGTAGTCCCAAAGAAAAAGCAACTTCCTCGTCAGCAATTCTCACGGCCCGCATCATCCACATCCCCTTTGTCACTCATCACTTTTCACCTCACAGGAGGCCTTAGTGGCCTGCTTACTGTCTGATTCCTACCGAGTGCCAGGTTCGTTTAAATGCCTTTTACACTTAAAACAGAATCTGCCCCTTTATTCTCATGATTTATCACCTTAATGCCTTTTATTCAGAGTAGAAACAAAATGAGCTCGATAAGAAAACGTGCAAGAACGTATTAAAATAACCCAACGTACAGTCATTTTGTATTCTTTAGTCAAAATGTCCCGTGTAAGACCAACTGCAAGCGCGCATCCCTGTTGCTATGATCTTATCTCACGAGGAGGAGGCGCATCTGCAGCTCTCCCAGCTTGCAGACCCCGAACTGGCCCGGAGGCACCATGTGGCCCCATGTGCCAGGCCGCAGGCCACCTGACAGCGCTCCCGAAGCAGACCCGCTCCTTTGGCCACTGCCTGCTCCTCCCTAGCCGCCACACTGAGCTCAAAAAAAAGGCACCTCCTTTGGGCCATAGGGTTTATAGAATTAGCTAACGTATCTGACAAAACACCTTTCTCTGCGGTTTTTAAATATTACCCACTATTCCATTCACAAGTAAAATTCCTCTCCAAGGCAGCCCTGAGTAACAATATGAAAATCAAATTATCCTAAGGTTATGTTGTGTAAGTTTAAATATGTGAATCTTTAGTTTCATTACAGATGTTGCCAAAAATATTCAAAGGTTTGATTTTTAGTTAATTATCTTGAAAACCTGAAAGATGTGACTAATTCCTAACAGAGAGTGCATGTGAAACCCATAAGGAAGTTCTCTAAAACAGAGAAGTCCATCGAAGCCTTATCACACACACATATAGAATTAGAGAGTCTAAGGGGAGCAACACCGAGACTCATGTTTTCTATATTCTCCAGCTAATTCTAAAATGAAGCTGTGATCTCAGGGTTTTGAAAAATTCAATATTTCATCCCAAATTCAAGGGGAAAAAATGGGTAGTTCTCTGAAGTAGGGAGGAAAAAAAGAAAAAGAAACTATAAAGAACACAACTTTTAAAAAAACTTCCCCCAAATTTTTAATGCTTATAGAATAATTGATAAATTACTCTATCACAACATACAAATCAAAGTATCTAATTCTACCAACAATGAGAATTTACAAATTAGAAAGACTGAGAAACCAAATCGTGCAGAAATTGTAAGAGAAGAAAATTACAGACCAGTATCTTCCATAAATACATAATAAAAGAATCTGGCAAAATATAAAAAGGAAAATACATCACAACCAAGAGAGGTTTAGCCAGAAGCACGAGGTTGATTTAACAGTAAAAAAAATCAGTCGCTTTACCAAATTTTAGTTGGAGAAGAATTCCAAACACATGCAGGTGCCCCACTCCAGGTGAGATGGAAGGGCCCCTGCTTTGCAGGCCGAGGAGACTTGGTGACTCGCTGCCAAAGAGGAGCGCAGGGCAGAGGGACTGATGAGGGCTGCAAGGGGACAGCAGGGACCTTGCTCCGCGGGACGCTTTCCAGAAACCCATAACCCCCGTCCGACCGTCAGAAAAAGTTCAGACGAGCCCAGGGTGTAAGGCATTCAACAGGGTACCCGGCAAGCACCAGTCGAGATTGTCAAGGTCATGGAACACAAGGGAAGACTGACACTGTGACAGGCCAGAGCCATGCCAAGCACGTGGCACCTTGGACCGGGTCCCAGGGCACAAAGAGGATACTAATTAACAAAGCCTGGGGCACAGCGAATAAATTTTTAAAAGCCTACTTGATTCACATTAATAAAACACAGGAAAAAGCCACAAGACTTGACACAGAAAAGGGGCTGACAAAATTTGACACCCATTCCTGATTTTTCATAAAATCTCAGCAAACCATATACAGGAAAGAATTTCTTCAATCTGATATGAAACCCTCCACCTAATTTACATTACTTGCTTCACGAAACAGCAAACATTCCCCCCTAGCATCAAGAACAAGGACGAACGCCCTCCAGTATTCCTGTTCCACCCAGTCCTGGAGGTCGATAAGGCAGAAGAAAGAGAAAGGACAGGCTGCAGATGAAGCATGGGACACCGCTCAACAGGCAACGTGACCACTAGGAAGTCAGTGTTCCCCAATTTGATCTAAAGCTACAATGAACTCTTCGTCAAAAGCCAACGAGATCTTTAGCAGATATTGACAAGTCAATTACAGAATTCACACGGAAATTCGAAGGACCCTCAACGGCCCAAATAGTTGTGAAAAGGAGAACCGCGCCGGCGGATTTACACCACCTGACGTCCGCCACAGAGGTCAGGACAGTGCGGCACTAGCAATGAACAAAAAGGATTCCAGAAAAAAATCCAAATTTCAGTGGTCAACTGATTTTCGAAAAGCACTATGACAATTCTATGGGAAGGGAAGTCATTACAGCAAATCGCAGTGCGACAACTACATAAACACACGGAGAAGGCGAATCCCACCATGCACGCGCGCACACGCACACACACACACGCACACACACGCACGCGCGCGTCTATTAGCCGGGATAGATCTGAACTAAACACAGCTAACACCATGAAGGCTCTGGAAGAAACATGGGCTATCATCTTTGCAACCTGGGGGAGGCAAAGGTTTCTGGGGCCACAAAATTACTTGGGCTTCGTCAGAAAGAAATTTTTCTGCTCACGAAAAAAACACATTTAAAAAAATTTAAACACAGGCTCAGAGGAAATATCCATCACATGTGTGCGTGCCAATGAGCTCACACCCAAACTACACGGGCACCTGCCTGGACCATGCGGACAGAACGCAGAGATGAACGCGTACTTAACGCGGAAAACGCATCGACAGCGAATACGCACGCACAGACGGAATGTCTTTTCTGCGCTGACCGCACAGACTACGTACAGCACAGACAAAACATGCAGCCCCACTTTTCTAAAAGACACCAAAAACGGACACGACGTGCATAAACACATGTAAAAAGCAGCACAAGGAATGGCACCCATCCTTAGTTATCAGAGAAGTGCACACCACGGCCACGACAACGCACCCACCTGAAGGACTCGGTGGAAAAGACCCGGTATCACGTGGTGGACGGCGACGCAAGGCCCAGTGAAGCACGGAGCGGGCTGCGGCGAGGACCGAACAAGCTTTGACCCCCGTAAGGCCAGCCCCGCTAACATCGAGGGAAGAGAACGGATACGGCCACAGAAGGAAGGGTGCGTAAAGCAGCTGTCGCAGCTACTACATTCACGAGAACAACAGGGAAGTGGCAGCCGCCCACGTGTCCGCTGTCAGGAGGATGGCCGAATAAGGTGTAGCCGTAGGAAGGAATGGCCCGCTGACGGGCAAGTTCCCGGGTGAGCCTCAAAACCAGTGCCGAGCGCAGGAAGCGACACGCAGGCGCCACGCTGCTGCGCTGCACGCCACGTGGCCACACGCACGTGACGCCCTCCACTGGGACAGACGGAGGTGGCAGCAGTGAGGGCAGCGTTTGCCTCGCAGGAGTCGGGACTGGAGAGAAACAGCAGGAAACTTGCTGGGGAACCGGAACTGCCCCCACCGCCGCACCCCTGCGAGCAAACAATCTCTGAGAATACCTGGTGCACAGCATTAAACAGCCCCACCGTCTGGAAGGAAGCACCGTTTCCACCTCTGCCTTCCTGAGTCACACACACACACCCAGACAGGCAGTCACAGGGGACCTAGGGGAGGGATCCCATTACTTGCTCTTTTCACTCAACACACCACGAACCTCTTTCCGTGTCCGACGGAGAGGGACCCCAGAGTCCCCTGCACGGTTAGGACACGGCACATGCACTCTCTAGAAGAACCTATGGCGGCCCCGTTCATCTCCGAGGCCGCCGTCACCTGGTGCACAGCTCCGAACGCAGCCTGGATGAACTCTTTCGGGCGACTTCGTCACGGTGGGTTAAACCAAGGACTCTAAGGCTCTGGCACTGTTGAAGACAGTGAAGGGCCTGCGACGTCACCCTCCTTGCAGGCCAGTAAGGTGGCCGGCCACTGTTCCCTGGGCGGTGAGAAGACACGGGACCCCAGGTCAGAGACCGGGACCAGGCACTATTTTGAACAACAGCACTGTCATTCGGGGGCCCGGGAAGCTGGCCCTCTGGGCCACGCGAAGAGGCGAGCGGGTGACCCTGCACACAGGGGGCCGTGCGACACGGGGACCCGGACCTCAGCGAACACGAGTCTGTTGTAAGGAGCGGAAAGCGCGCCTGCCCCGCTCCGGGGGAAGGCACGTCGTCTCTCAGGGCTGTCTGTGCAGCGACGTCCTTGAAAAGACGGCCGGGAACAAAGGGCAGTCGGCTCTTTGCTCACAAAACACGCGGACGGGACGGACCCCGGGGAATTGGCCTCCTGGCAGTCAGCTGCTTCTCACGACAGACCGAGACCGCGCGAGACCCGTAATTCCGACTCTGCCAACGTCAACACAGGCTACGGTTCCCGGCTGTTTTGTTAAACGTACTTTACGCACTGACCGGTCCTTCGCTCGCCTGACTTTGGATACTTTCTCACACTCTTTACCCCTCCTCCAGGAGGGCTCGTCCACACGCGCTCGTCGCTCCACGTACCGCAGACCTTAGCGCCGCACGCCGCACACATCCGTTCTCGGGCTCACGAGCGAATGTCTCCCTCGCCCGTCATCTGGGGACCTCGTTCAGCGAGTCTGAGGGTTTTCAGACGGCCGGATGGCTCCCTCCTGCGTGGCTGGAAGGCCTGCAGGGGAGAGCAGTGCGGCCGCCGGGCGTTCCCCTGCACTCACCGTCCGGGCCGTGAAGGCAACGCCCAGTTCTGGGGACGTTTTATTAGTTACTAAGACACGGCCGCCGCCGCCGGCTTCCCGCCGTGATGCACAGCCATGTGGCTGAGGTGCAGCGTGTGAGAAGGTCACGAAGCACGGAGAACGCGGGGAGTGTCTCCCAAGGCCGGGTCCCCCTGCAAGCCGCGACGGGGACCGGGACCTCGGGGAGGGCAGCAGCCCGGGGACTGTGCCATGCCAGGCCTGGCGACCTGCACATTTTTCAGAGAGAAACTCACTCGGTGAGTCTGGGCTGGCAGGGGCGCCTGAAGCTAACACGGCACGGCACGACGATTCCTCCCAGCGCGTTTATATCTGGCGTGTGTGCCCGTGCACACGGGCACGTCGGGTTTGGTTTTTCCACCGCAATCTTTACGCAATCTGAGATCCTCACAGGCACGGGCACAAGCGACCGAGGCGACTTCTCCCTTCCTCAGTGTCTGCGACATTCGCCTCTAACTCGCGCGTCCTGAGTTCACCGACTCTGCGCTGGGTCTGCTCATGAACGTCCCCCCAGCGAGCTCGCGCCCCTCAATCCCTCTCAGAAGCCACCGAAACTGGAAGGCGGGAGAAACGTTTTTTGTAAGAAGCCACTTCTACTTCTACAGTTTAGAGACTACAGTTCGGGGACTGAGGTCTCAGCTACCTGGATCGACAAGACGTGTGTCCACACCTCGCCACTCCAGCAAGGACAGTGCTACCTAAGATACTGAAAGAATTCTCAGAAAAAAGGCAATGCACTTCTCCAACTTCAAAACACCACAAACTACTGAACAGGACGTGAAACTACACAGGAGGAGCCTCCCCTGGGAGCACCCGAAGCGTGCACCTGCGTCTCCCCCGGGGGGCCTGTTCCTTCTGTGGCCACGTCACGGGAACGTGGCCACGCGTCCTCTCCCGCCTCCAGCAGCTGCAAGTCCCCACTCAGCTCAGGAGCCAAGCTCCTCTGACCCCCTGGTTTCCCCAGCGCCTAGGACAGCACCCAAATCCCAATGCGCCTCGCAACCATTTCTGAAAACGGCCGGAATTCATGAAGTTTAAATGACGGCAGTCCTCGCGGAGCACTGACACGTACCCCACAATCCAAAAGGTTTCTCCTCGCGTCCCCAGAAACCATGTGAAACAGCCCGACACTCAACCGGGCACGGCCCCGTGGAAAGCGCGGCTCGCCAGAGCTCGCTGCCAGAGCCTCGAAGGGCTCGGGACTTTTACTGCACGCGTGAGTCCAAGCAGAGACGCTGTCAACTTGTCACGACTGCTAAAAGGACGCTTCTTTAGACCAGGCCGGGCGCCGCCACTGAGACGGCTGCAGAGCAAGCAGGCATCGCACGCAGAGAAACGGGGAGGAGGAGAGAACCACCTCGGCCCACGGGCGTGAGCGGGTTCTGCTCAGACGCCCACCTTGACGTTTAACCTCCTCCAAAACCAGGAGAACGCTTTGAGGATTTCTAAGCACTTTTTTTCAATTCTGGAAAAATTGCATTTTCACGTGGAAAAGTGAGTGTGCTAAATGGCAACATGCTCCTTTTCGATACCTGAACCTTAGACCCCAAGAGGCCGGACAGTTCAGTTGGATTTCCTACGACCGGGGGCCTAAAGGGAAGGTCAGGTCTGACAACGGGACCCGAGAGGGCAAGTCCTCACTTCCTAGAAATCCTCTACCACACTCCACAGGGACGCCGCTGCGGGAGAGGCCTCCGGGCGGCCGTGCACACGCACGCACAAAGGACTGCCCAACTGTGGTGTGTCCCACTGAGTCTAAGGCCACGGGGGCAGGCCCCCGCGTCACGTCTCACGTGTCAGCAGTATCCGCGTCGCCGGTGCTTAGCCCTCAGTAAAGACGCGCTCAACTGTGGAACCTACGAGGGGGCGGGCTCGGACACGGGCAGCCAACCCTCTGATCGTGCGGAGGAGCAGCAGAATGACATGCCCCAACTGGGGGAAAGGGCATGGTTTTAAAGAATCCTTCTACAGCACAGCGCCCCACGTTAAGGTGGCATTCAAACCAGCACACCAGAGAGCACCCGTGCACACGAGCGAGCACGCACGGCGTCTTCTACGTGATTCTGCTTTCCAAACTACATTCTCCATCAGTCTGAGATAACTAAACGCAATCCTGACTAAAAAGAAGTGGTCTAAGGTTCCACATACAATCCCCTTTCAAATTTATACGTATGTACCTGTCATCAGCCCAAACCCTGCAATTTTTGAACTCTTTTTCCAAATGCAAGCTTACTCTGAATGAGAACAGACAGCAACAGGCAGGGCGACTCCCTCGCCCACCTCCACCCCTTCCAGGCAGCCTGTCTACACCGCGCCTCAGTGCCGGTCTACACCACGCCTCGGCCGGTGACCTGAGAACCGTAGGTTCTAAGCCACTAAGGAGATCACGTCCTTCCCACATCGGGTTCATTAAGTGCCTGTTTTAAAAACAAATCTTTTTTCACGATGAATCATTACAGACAGACGAGCAACCTTTCACTTGCACCTTTTCCTTTCTCCGTGGTTCAACTAAAAAAAATAAATAAAAGGCTCCTGCCGAAATCATCTTTCTGAAATAAAAATCAGCCCAATCTTCGCTTCCCGATCTCAGATAACACACTCCGCGTGACATTTCCCAAACTAACCTCCCATCTCTTTATTCCCGTTTCCACAGTTCTCCTTACAAAGGGTGAATGAGCAGGACATCAATCACTCCGGAATATTAGCACCTTAAAGATGTCTTTAGCAGGTCAATAATCTTTTCACCTTGGAAGGACTTTATCAGATCTGGTCTAAAGCCAGATGAAAGCTGTGCATTAAGCACTCCTAACCACTGACAGTGCATCTCCGCCACACAAAGCCGGCCGCGTCCTGAGGGCGCAAGCCTCAAGGTCACATTCCCGCAGCCTTGCAGAATGACAAAGGAGCATTACCTCCGGCCAAACAAGCTGTCAACACAAACTTTGTCATAGCTCAGATAAAGAAACTGGCAGACAGTGATAATCAGGTCTAATTTCCCTCCCTCCCGAGGGAGGAGAATAGATTTCAGATCAGTCTAGGGCCCGGCCCCTGGCAGCCATGTTATCTTCGGCCACACAAAGGAGAAGGACTCACTGTGAACTCGTCTAAAGGCTCATTGATCTCGATGTCTAACACTTCGTCACTGTACAGCGGCTCCTCCTCGGGCTCTTCCACATACTCGATGTGGCCTTCCGCCAGCGCGGCGTCGTGGCCTTCGTACTGTCCTTCCTCCGGGTACTCGTGAGCGTACAGTTCAGACCCGTCGGACTTGTGATAGACGAGTTCATCCTCTCCTTGCTCGTACTCGGACTCCTGCTCTCCAGACTGGTCGTTAGCGTTGTCCGACAGCTCGAACGATGTGACCATGCCGGAGGCGGCATTCAGACTAACGGTGACACTCTGAGAACTAGACAGGACAAAAAGACAAGCACGGGCACCCACTTAGAGGAGAGCTCCAGACCGAGTCCGTACATGAACTGACTGTTACGAGGGCTTACGCCCCGCCCGGTGAGCGCTCACTCCGGTCCTCATGACCACCCTGACCCCGGTGTGACGGCACCCAGCTCAGTGCGGTGCCCTGGGCCCGCACAGGCTCCCCCTGCACACGGCACCCCACCGCCAGCTGCAGGTTGTGTGACCAAGAGAATCAGACAGTCCACATCCGGCAACAGGTCTGACGAGGAGATGTTCAGGACTGAACACAAACAGCTGCATTTCCTTCTAACAACCAGAAGGAAAAGGAAGGCCTCTGTTCTCGAAGATTTGAAAGTAAAACTAGGAGTATTACTCCATAAACAGAAAATCGTACACAAAATTTTAAGAATAATATGTGTTCTTCTTAAGAATCTATGACCAAATTATAACCTGCTGCTTAAAAATCAAAACAGCATACATTTCAATGCTCAAATTAATTTTAAACTCATCACAAATGTCAAAACCTTAGTTCCAAATTTCTGAGTAAAATAAAACCATGATTTTTTTACAACTGAAAAAAATCACATTCCACCCATTGTCACAAAAGCTAAATACTAACAATAAGGTGCAAGATAACACTCAACATGCAAGGTTTTGCAGATAAATCTCAGTCCCAAATATTAAATATCCAATCCTAACAACAAAAAGTTAGTATGCCACATAGCCATGAAGATATTCTGTGGCTAAAAAACTCCAAAGGTATATTTCGAGGACAATTTAACTGAAAAGATCAAAATATGTTATTGTCAATGAATGGAATTAGGAAACTTACATACCTGACAGAATAAATTTAAAACTGTCTTTTTACCCATAAAAATGACTTTTATGTTAGAAAACCTGTTACAAATCTACAGCTCAATAATGGCATAAACTTGTTAATTGCATTTATAACCAAGAGTTATGTGATGTTTCTTTCCTCTTCTTACAACACAGCTTGCAACGGCAACGATAACAAGATAAGCCTCGCTGCTATAGGCTGAACGTGTTGAACCCAAATTCACGTGTTGAACCCTAACCCAATGGGATGGTGTCTGGTGGTGAAGGCTCTGGGAGGTGGTTAGTTAGGCCATGAGGGTAAAGAGCCTTAGGGACTCTGGAGAGCCCCCTCACCCCTCCCACCTTGAGGACACGGCCAGAAGCCACCACCAGAAAGCAGGTCCTCACTAGAAGCTGACCTTGGACTTCCAGCCTCCAGACTGTGAAAACTAAATTCGTTGTTTAAGCCGCCCGGCTTACGATAGTTTGTCACAGCCACCCGAACTAAACCACCATATTCGAATAGTCAGCTAGTCTAAAGTATGACACCAAGGAATCCCCAACATGGCAATTCAGTAAACTGATAAAAACTACCTAGAATGAAAACAAAAGCAGCAACAGCAAACTGCACTGAACAACATTAGGAGTCCAAGGTCACTGTGCCCACCCGGAGATCGCAGTCCTCTCTCTCAAGGGGCAGGAGGTATCTGCACCGAGCTTCCTGACAACCTGCACTCGACAGAGCTCATGGGGGTCATTAAACGCAAGACCTACACTAATTTTAAACATCGGATCTATTTATAAGAACATACACGTGGCTTCCACACCAGAGTAATACTGATGTCGCATTTAGAACATAGTTATGTGTTACAAATGACACTATCAATTATACCCATTATAATTCTAAACCACAAACAGTTCCTATCCGTCTAAAGAACATTTTTAATGGCTAATAATAATAATAGAGAAAAATACCTGAAATTTTCTTCGTCTTCATTATCACTCTGCAAAAGGTCATCGTTCAGCTCCTCGTCTGACAAATCCGACTGATTCTAATCAAGATAAGAAGCCAAGTTAACGAACACAACTTCCATAAAAACACTTGTTACAAAAGTGCGAAATCGCGTTGACTGGCTTGTTTGGGACATTTGTTGTTAGAAAAACAAGTGACACACAAAGTTTTCAGTTCAGTAAAGCCAGGGACAATCGAGAAATCCCCACGTGGCATGCGAACTACCCCAGAGTGATTCTTAGATGCACCGTCAAGTAAGTACGGAAGCAGCAAGCATGTTGCTCTAAGTCTGACAAAAAGGAGAAAGGGAAGAGTCTTTGGGTGGTGTCCAAACCAAAAATTTTTCTTTCCATACACACACGAAAAAAAGTGGTATCCTTAAGATTTTACTAATTTTAACACTGCTGGTATCCAAAATCTAAAGACTTTCTGAGAAAAGGGGAGAGGAAATGGAATTTTAGAAATAAGCGGATTTTAGATAACGGGATCGTCAACTGAAATAAGGAACTAAAATAAGCCTGGTCTGTCCGATACACCGATGACACAGGGAGATGACACAGGGAAAGACGACTAGCTCAGGTCCTGGGTCCTGTTGCTGACAGGCCGGTGCGATCGATCGTCACACCAGTAAATAGAGAAAGACTGGTGATTGTGTCAACGTGTCACATTTCTATAGCTCCAGGCTTTAAGTTAAGTCTACACCAGCATGGGGGGTGGACTCTGCACTTTCGCTCTTTGGTATCTGTGCGTACATTACTGCTCTCCCTTCAAAAGACAGAAGTCCCACCCCCTCCACACACACAGTAGAGAGAAAAAAGTAAAGACAAGAAGACTGGCTTTTCCACTCAAAGATGAAGCGAGTAAGCAGCCTCCTCCCGGTACTGTATAGCTTACGAGGTTTCTCAAGCTTGTTTGTATGTTCTTCATTACAGTTTTTTTGGTACAGGCCAAAAATATACCAATCCTATGTCCTCATTAGTCCAAGGGGACTCCACCTAATCAGTGACATTAGAGAAGATTAAAACAAAAAACAGACCACGCAGTTAGTTTACGTGAAGAAGGGAGGCTGGATCTGCATGGAAATGAAACACTGCTTAATAGACCCAAAACGCAGTCTCACCCGGGCCCACGTAACCTGTCCTCCAAACCAGGCCCGCCCCGCCCGGGCCAAGTGAACGCAGAAGCCACTAACAAGCGAGAGCCAGGTCCGCCGCGGTCTAGCTACCCGATTCGTCAAACAGAAGCACGGGAAATCTTTAGAAATCAACAATTCCATGAAAGCCACGCAGCCTTCAGTAAGAGCCTGCTTCCCCGAGATTTTTAAACTTCTGTGTCAAAATTCAGCGAGCCGCCAAGTAACTCACAAACAAACGCAGGACTCTGCGTGGCAATGGCCCTCGCTGGGAAGCAACCTCGCTTGAGGGTCCCGCAGATCCACCTTTCTGCGCTGACTCTGAACGTGATGCGCATCACGCGGGAGACATCAGAAGACCCGCCGCACGGACAAAGCCGCGTGGAGAGCCGGGCCACAGCCGCGGGGCCAGACCTGACTATCGACTCAGGCCAACGGACGGGGGAGCCGTTTCCAGGAGCGGGGCGGCTGGGAGGGCCCCCTCAGGACGGTCTGCGGGAGGGGGAGACAGTGGCCACGAAGGCCAGGGGAACCCTTCGCCCAACCCCGAGCAGCTAGGGCACGCCTCCCCCGGGAGAAGCGAGCCTGAGCCCCAAAGCGGCCACTGCCCTGAGGCCTCCCGACCGCAGGACACAGGAACTGCATGGGGAGCAGGGGCTGAGAGGCTGGGGGTGGGGTGGGGGGTCCCAGCCACGCCCCGACACTGAAGGGACACTGGGTACGCCAGAGCGCTGGGCCGGCGCCCAGTGCTGCAGCGGGAAGACAGAGAAGCCCGAGGGGTGACAAAGGGACGGCCCTCTGAGAGCTTCCTTTCTCCCGGCCGCGCCCCTTCATCTTCGCCCGCATTTAAAACGTGACCCTAACAACCTTCCCTCTTGACTCAGACGACCTTGTCCTCACGCTGCCCTGACGGTCGGACACGTGCGCCACACTCGGTCCGCGGTTTTCTGTGACTTCGGCCGTCAACGTCTGTGCCCACCAGCAGCCCGGGGGTCTCTCCAGGCCGAGTGCATCCCCACACGCCCCTCAGGGACCGAGCAGGAAGGAGGCTGTGGACGCGCGGCCCGTGGCCCCGTCCCGAGCTCCGGTCACCCTCGCTAACGAACAGCTGACGAAATGCCCGCGCCCGTCAGAAACCAGAGTGAACCAGCAGACACCACCCCCGTCAACCTCGCGGCGCCGAGGGGGAGGGTGAAAGACGCGGTCGCGAGCGCCGCGGGGACAGCTGCGCAGCTCCGAAAGCACCTGGCAAGGCGGCACGAGAGCGCTGAAGCACCCAGGCCCTCAGGCCAGGAGTGCCCGCGACCGAAACCCCCCACGGGGAGAATCGCACGAGCCCGGGACGACGCGCGCTCCCGCGTCGCGGGCGTCTGCAGGGCGCTTCCCGGGGGGCAGGCAGCCCAGGCGCGCGGGGCGCTGGCCGGTGCTCTCCTCTGCGGGACGTGCCTGAAATTTTCCACGAAGCAGGTTTCTTCTTTAAAACCGTGAGCTGGACCAACCCCACTGCACGTCAAAATGGCGAGGTACGCCAAGGTACACACAAACGGAGCGCCACGGAGCTGGCATAAAATACCTTCCCGTGACACTTGACGACAAAGGGAAATGCCAGCGACACGACGCTAAAATAAAAAGATGCTTTATATACACTGCACTGAAAGCCTGTTTAAAACACGTGGAAAATGAAAGGAAATGTGGCAACATTTCAGTCATAGGGTTTATATCCACCTTTTCGTCATTTCTTCTTTAACACACTTGAACCTTCGGCCTCCTGTGGTACAACGTAACTATTTTCCCTCAGGACAGAAGAAAGAGAGGACTAGCCCCTGTTCCAAACCAAACCTCCGAAGTGTCCACCGAGGGTCACAAAGCGTGAGGTGGACATCACACGCCCACCTGTTCCATCCGAAACGTGACCGAGTTACAAAAGGCAGCCAGTTCAGTAAAACAAGGGAAGCCGACTCGCCCAGAAGAGTCAGCACCACCGTCCACACAGCGCTTCACTGGCTGTGAGCGTCCTGGCCAAGGAGACGGGGACAAACGCCCGCCCCGAGGGTGACTAGGGCAAGTGGGACGGACACTGCGGGAGAGACACGGCAGGAAGCCAGCTCCGTGGAGGAGCACCTACCACATCCGCACGCTGCGACGTCTAACCGGTCCTCTCCACGAAAGCATCTTAAATGATCACACAGCAGAACCGTGGCTACGTCAGGGTGGTGGGGTCCCAAGGACAGGGAGGGCACTTCAGGGACGCGCACACTACCTCGCCTGTGACCAGGACACGGGAAGGACCAGCCCCGGCACCCTGCATCACACCACACGGACGGCATCCTGAGGCCACCGCACGAGCCCCTGGCACGCAGGGGCTGAGGGGCTCGCTCACTGACTTCGCTTTCAGTCCTTCCGACGCATCCCCCGTTCACGTAACGTGAGATCGAGACTCACGGGCAACCCAAGAAATTCTCATCTGGAGCTCCAGGTGATGACGGAGCCACTTAAGGGAGGCAAGGATGGGGTAGGCCAAGACCAGGCCCCTGTAGGCTGACGTGCAGTGAGAAACAGGACACAGGAAGGAAAGTGGTTTCCAAAGAATCCTATGACCAGTCCTGCCTCAGAGACGGCGCGAACAATGCAACACAGCAATCCCAGGCAAATGGCAGAACTGGCACGTCTCCCAGCGTGAAGTCAGCAGCTACATCACAAACGAGACCAAGAACAAGCTCATCAAATCTGGTAAATCAGACAAATTGCGTGACCTGATCACCTGGGAGTGTGAAGAGCGTGAGTGTAACGACTGCAGGCCTAGCTTAACACCTGCTGAGAAGAGCAAGCGTCTTTAAACTTGGTAAACAGAAACGCCAGTATTTCACTTTAATCGTTGGCTTTTTGCTTCTATTTTTAATGTAAGTGCTGTGACGTTCCAACTACACTGGGAGAGTGACACATCCACGTATCCACACAACATACAAATAAACATACAGGTATGAGAGAGAGTTTCTTCGAAGTTTTTACTTGATCAACAAGGTTTAGAGAGACCTACATTAGGTTCTAGACTTTTATTCTTATTTATCGGAACATCTGTGTATTGGAGTAGGTTTAGCTTTAAGCTTATCTCTGAATACTCCCAAAAAGTGCATTCCAGATGCAGCATGCCAACTACTAAGCTCCTTACCAGGGCAAGTGGCAGTCTGATGTTACCTCTAGCACAACCAGTTCCTGCTAAGACCCTTAGACATAGCAAGAACTAAAATATCTGCTTCAAAGAATTTACTGTTTGAATTCTAAGTTATCAGAGAACTTCTTTGTGAACAGTCAGCTCTCTAAACATTTAAAAAACGATTCAACTCACAAAATTTCAATCTATACCAAACCTTCCAGTAATGCACCCCACACATAAAAAGCATTCCTATGTGTCAAGCGTGATTAAATGACTAGCGCTTAGTTTCAGGAAGGCTTAGGTTTCTTACCTTTTTGCCAGAGAGCAAATCTTCTCCAAGTAAGTCATCTTCAAGTTCACTGGGGAGAAAAGAAGACCTGCCATGTATCATCCCCGTTACACCGGAAGGTCTGTCCATCACTGGGACAGCTTCCCAGGACCTTAGGGCTGGGGTGTTTTCATGTGGTCTTTGCTCTACCTTCCCTTTTCTTTATGAAAAATGAAAACTTATTTTCAAACGTACAGGTAACGCTGGTCCTGTGACACAGGAGGTGGCTCTCGCTGGACTTCTGATCTCCGTTTTTCACCTCAATATGAGATCTTATTGCTTTGGACCTGTCCAGTACTCAGTAAGACAATAAACTATAAAGAGTATCTACGCCTTCTCCTGCCTTTGAAAGCCACGATGAAACAGGAGAGGTGCCCCACATCAGTAACTGGGAACATTAAAAAGGAACAGCACTGCAAGACCACCGACCTCATCAAACCGCAAGAACCAAACACCCGAGAACGTGGTGCTGATGCGGACACCCGAGTAAACCGCGGCAACGACGGGGCGTGTCTCACTGGGACACGGAAGTCACAGCCTTTCCGTCAGCGTGTTCATGCTTTGAAGAGATGGGGAACAGGCTTTCTCGTATTCGAATAGAAACCCTCAGCAGATGGTCCCTTTTCTTACACTTGCAGAGTGTGTGCGTGTGTGCGCTCCTAAACAGATGTATTTTCGGATTCACTGGCCATCAGAGACGCAGATCCAAGTGACAGCGAGACAGCACGTCCCACACGCCGACAGGGCACAGGTCTGAGCGCCCTCCAAACGCCGGGCGGGCGGAGCCAAGCGGGGGAGCGCCGGCTCTGGGTGTTGTGTGTCCCCCGCACCCCCACCTGCCCGGCCAGCAGCGCAGACCGGGGCCTGAGCAGGAGCCCCCCCCACTGCTGGCCTCCAGAGGAGAGCCCGCTGGGCCGCGGCGGGCCTGGCGGCAGCAGGCGCAAGCATACCTGTCCCAGTCCTCGTCGGCAGCCCTCCTCCGCCAGGACCTCTCCGCGCCGGGCTTGTCGAACTGGTCGAAGTCGTCGTCTGCGGGGGAGAGGCGGGAGGGTCAGGCTGGGCAGTTAGAACGGACACATCACGACAGCCACACTGAAACTTCTTTTTTGGAGGATTCCCGACAGGACATTTCAAAATACAGCTTTCCTATGTGACGATTATAAATACTTTACCCGTTCTTACTAAGTAAACAATTTTAGCACACAGCTACTCAAAGGAAATCACCTCATTAGACACGACCAGCCATGAAGACATCCCTAGCAGACGTCTTCTGAAATCAGAAACTGTAAAATGCTTCCCCGAAACGGCCTGCGTCTGACTACGACTACGGAAAAGGAAGGCACCGCTAACCTGCTCAAAGGTAAACGTCCACAGTGCTTTCTGACCTCGATACGCCCCGCTCAGCATGGGAACAAAGACCTAACCTCAGGGAGAACTGCTGAGTGACAGGAGGACCCAGACCCCGCACACGCAGCTGACCCCTGAACTCCGCAGTCAGAAACCCACGCGCCACTTGTGACTATCACACGGCCGCCCCTGGGTCTCCGTGGGGGATGGGTCCCAGGACCCCCGACACCAAACCCCTCGCCGCTCAAGTCCCTGAGACGCACGGCCGAGCACGCCGCACCCGCGGGCTCCCCACAGCAGGTGGGAAACAGTTTCCCACCCACAGTTGGCTGGACCGTGGATACGAAACCCGGGTACAGAGCGCCCACAGTGACACCAAAAACGATCTGCGTGAGTGGACCCGCACAGCTCAAACCCGTGCAGTTCAAGGGCCAAGCTAAACTGCTACGTTCTCCAGTTGCCTCACATTTAAAATCTAAAAACAAACATGAGTGTAACGAGCGAAATTGTAAAACACGCTATCTAAACCAGTATGTCCAAAAAGAGCACGTAGTCAGCAGAAAAAATGTTGACAGTTCACACTTTCCCCACATTGTGTGTATTTCCCACACGCACACACGGCACGTTCTGCATCTCATCTGCGAGTCTGTTTATTACGAGGAAAATCAAAGAACTGCAATTGAAGTCTTTCGTCTTAGGGGCACACGGAGCAAGGAGGCCTGAGAAGCAGCAGCACAGACACCCCCAGGAGAGTCCACCAGGGGAGCCAGATGACATAAACAGCAGAGACGCCTGGCAATCTTTCCAGCCTAGAGCTGTGATTAGCCGGGAAGCTCTGAGGGGTCCACACACCAGTGGTGGCGGGCAGGACAGGGCTTCCCACGAGCCCAG
This sequence comes from Cynopterus sphinx, assembly GCA_030015415.1. Lineage (NCBI taxonomy): Eukaryota > Metazoa > Chordata > Mammalia > Chiroptera > Pteropodidae > Cynopterus > Cynopterus sphinx. Next base: position 827,250 of record CM057393.1, read on the forward strand.
GCGGGAGACACGGGGACCCAGCGTCCCTGAGGAGCTCAACTTCCAGCTCAAGAGCAGGAGGGCCCGCCTGCCACTCCCTGCAAAACTGGACAAGTTATTCTTAATTAAACAACTGTTTAAAGTCCCCAGAATTGGTTCTAAAAACATACAGCAAGGACAAAACACTTATTCAAGAAATCCACTCAGATCTGGTCAGGACACCTGCAAAGACCTGAGTTCTGAAGGGAACCCCACCCGTGCAGCGGCACAAGGCCCCCGGACACAGGCCTCTCTGCACGCCTCACCCTGCCCATGGCCTTGTGCTGAGGCCAAGTTCTGGGTGAGGGCGAGTGACAGGCAGGGGCTCCCTTCCTTCATACGGGCCCCACTGTGGCACAGGCACTGGTGGACTCTCCTGGGCTGGGGGTTTCAAACCTTGAGCGGTTGGCCCAGACCTAGGGCGACAGCCCAACCTCCCCTAGCCCCCGCCACCCAGGTATTCAGCTCCTCAAGTGAGAGTGTCAGAGACAAGTACCCCGCTGTCCCCACCCACAGCACAAGGGCATGCCCCAGGGGAAAGCTGGCCTTAGAAGGACAGAGAGCTCCAAACCCCGGAACTGAAGCCCAAGGCACTGTCACAAAAAGGTGAGGGTCGTGGAGAGAGGTGAACGGAAGAGTCACTGGAGACAAGGACCGAACTCCGGCTACCTGGTGCGCTAGGGAGAAATGGAGAGACGGGTAGGAGGGGAAGGACCCTCGCTTGGGTTAGAACAGACCTCCATCACTGGCCTGCGACCCCAACCCAGCAAAGGAGCCTGAAACTGACTGGATCATCCTGTGAAGCAACGCAGCCCCCGGAGCATTGTTAAAGGCGTGGGGGGGAGACAGAAAGAGCCCGCCAAACCCCCACCATCCCAGGGCGACTGGGCAGGCCGAGGCCCCAGCCCCTGAGGACTGGCATCAGATGCTTCCCAGTGCTGGGGGCGGGAGAGGCTCGGGACAGACTTCTCAAACAACCTACAGTCACCAAACAAGCAGGCAAACAACAATAATAAACCAAGGGGGCAGGGGAGACCAGCAACCAGAGATGATCCATCATCCAAAATGTCCAATTTCCAACAAAAAAATTACAAGACATGCAAAGAAACAGGGCAGGCTAACCCGTAACCCAGGAGAGACCAGGCAGAGGAAACTGCCTGTGAGGGGGCCAGGTGTCAGACTTAACAGAAAAAAGGCAAGTGTTAAAGGCAAGTTTTAGATTAAAGAACTAAAAGAAGTCATGATGACAATCTCAAAAAAACACAGGAACAGAAAGAAATTCTGGACTTGAAAAACGATGAAATTAAAAATTCGCAGAAGAGCGCCACAGCAGGTTTTAACTGACTGACTAAAGAATCTGTAAGCGTGGAAATGGACCAAAGCGATTACCCAATGTTCACAAGAAGAAGAAAAGTGGACACAGCTTCGGAGAAATCTGGGACACCGCCGAGCTGAGAACACCGACACAGGTGTAATCGGAGGCCAGGAAGCAAGGAGAAGCCGCCGCGGGGGAAGTACTTGAGTCGCCGCTGCGAACTTTCTGAAGTGACTGGCACACGGAATCCATACACGCAAAACGCTCAACAAACTCGAGGCAGGATGCACAGCTCCACAAACACGCGTGCCAGTCACGGTGTTTCAGGGCCGAGGAGAAAACCGGCACAGGAGACTGCGCAGGACTGACAGCCGGCTCTCCAGGAAGGGCGGCGGCGGGAGGCAAACGCGAAGTGCTCAGAAGAGCCGCTCTGCACCCAGCACACCTGTCAGAAAGCGACCCAGGCACCGCAGACAAACAAAACCAGAAGAGAGACGCTGTGACTGTGGGAAGAGGAGACTCTCCGTAGCTGACTAAACTGTGTGCCCCCGAACGACAAGCTGGATGGAACGCGAAACCTGTCCAAGGAAACCGGCTACGAAACGATTCCAAAACGAGAAAGAACGGGGTGGGCAAACGCTCCAGTGAGGACCGAGGTCACGTAACCTGCATCCTTCAACGCTGGACGACGACTTCTTGGGCGTGAACGAATGCCAGGCACTGTTCTCGACACAGCATTCCGGGGTGCACAAGGTAACAGAATCCTCCCCCCTGGAGTAGGTCAGAGCGAGACAAGTACCCCAACACGCACGTGTGTGCTCTCACTTACGGTCTTTGTGGGAAAAGAGCGCAGGAGGGTAAAGAAGGAGGAGAACGAGGAGGGGTGTGAGCGGGACCACAGTGTCATGCTGTGCGACGCACAGGGGCAGACTGCGCGCTCCAGAAGCTCCGGCCAGAGAGGGAGTAGCTGCTGGAAGGGACCGTCTATGGAAGAGAAGGGCTGTGTGTCTGGGTCTTTAATGCGGAGCAAGTGGACCGTGTGTCGGTGCGTGCACTGAAAGGAAAAGTGACCCGACAGGAGGGGGAAGCACGTCGGACTCGTTACGGAGCGAGGTCGTTAAAAGGCGGGGTGCCGGGAAGCCACGCTCACGTGCAAATTCGTGGGCGTGAGGAGGAAAAGTCTGTGGCTGAAAGGCAAGCGGAGGCCTCGATTTAACCCAGAAGAAAGAAACGTCATCCCCTGACACCAAGGAAACGGGGAAACTTACAGAGTAATGGCGCGACCCAATGCTACAGCAGCAGACGGAAAGGGGAAAACGCAGAGTCCCCAAAGGAGTCAGGAATGCTTGCGACCGTGGGCAACTCTGTCCTTGGACGAGGTGTGCTGAGCGAGGACCAGGCCTGATGAGCCGAAGGCAAGAACACACCTGCTTCCCTGGACCATGGGGTGCAAACTGCACGCGGAGAAAACCACGACTCCAAACCCTCAAATGAAGAACCCTGTACCCGTCTCTACGCCTGCACTCTCCGCACCCCTCTCTCCTGTTCTCCTTTAGCTCGTACTGAGCAGATCCAAGAGAGCAAAACGTGTCCCCACAGTCCCGAGTGGTAAAGGAAGAGCAGCACATCCCCGAAGACCGGGGCACGATGAGCTCCCAGGGAGGGACGAACGCGGCCAGGGCCCTCGCCCGGAGACTCTCCTTCCAGGCTAAGCCTGGTGGAGACCTCCTAGGCTAAGGAGCGAGCCCATCGGGGCTGCAACGCTTTAGTTTCGCGTTCCCACAGGAACCGGAACTTGGACTGGCACCTTTACGGCGCCTGAGCTTGGAACAGGCTTCTGGCAAGTGTCTGGCCCAACGGTCACACACTGCAGACCCCGGGCCCCCGTTTTCGCCGAACCTGACTGCTGCCTGTCCACGGGAACCCTGTCTGCGGCAGCGCTCGAGCTACGGGGCAAAGCAGAGCGATTGCAACAGAGGCCTCGTGACCTGCACAGCCTGGAGTATTGACTCTTGGCCCTCTGCAGAGTTTGCCAATCTCTGCTCCAGTCTAAAGGTCCAAACCGCCTTTCTTTCGCCTCAACACCGTTCTCACAGATGCTGAATCAGTCCGAGGCCAGGAAATCCAGACCCTTCACTGAAACAGCCACTAGAGAAAGGATTCGGGATCACGTTCAAGAACTTCGAAGGTGAGCATCCGAGCCCTACAGGAAAACTGTCAAATTCTGAGTCACCAAGCAAACTGCCCAGAAAGAGCCCCTCTCTCATGCTGCTTGAAAGTAACTTGCAGTCGCCGTTTAAAATCCCGTATCCGGGCCCCAACGCGGCCTTCGTGTTTTGTTCTGCTGCAGCGCAGCGCGCAAGGCCACTTGTCTGCCTCGACCTGCAACCGACTTCCCCTTCCTGTGCGGGAAAGAAATCGCCCTGTCGTCGTGAGGGCGGGCGGGGCCCTCCTCCCACCGCCGACGTCACCACAGCCAGACGCAGCATCACAGCCAGACCCTCGATTGCCCCATCAGATTGCCCCACCATCCCGGCGGCCGGGCAGCTGGAGCTCAGCCAACTGGGTGTGACCATCCTGACTTAGGAGAGAGAAGAAATGACACCATTTCTTTTCCCAAGAATCCAGACTCTCTTTTCAACAAGTAAACCTTCTAGAATGCCAAAGACCAGCTGCTGAGTGGGAGAAGTTCACGGGAAGAAACGTCAAGGCCGGGAGAAAGTCCTCCCACCGGTCTGTTCCTCCCTCCCACAGACTGGCCGGCGCTCCGCAGCACTGCGCTCCCCCGAGGCTCCCTGCCCACGTGCCACGCTCCCAGGAGGCGAGAGTCACCGCTGTCACCACCGTCATCCTCAGGCGGCAGAGGCAGGGCACACACAAGGCAGAGGCGAGGTCCTCAGGGGGGTCGGGGGAGCTCCCGAAAAGCACGCGTCGCATCTGGGCTCCTAGGAGCTGCGACGGTGCGTGGTGGCTCCTGGGTCTCGAGACCATGGAAAGTCCACACGTCCCGCGCTGCAGGCTGAGCCTCCCCAGGCTTCGGAGTCGCAAGGGCTCCGGGCCGGGCCCCAGCACCAGGCGGAGGGGACAGGGAAGGGTTTGCTGAGCGTCCAGCCTTGACAGGGGCTGCGGAGAAGCGGCGAAGGCCCTTCCCCGGGGGGGACGCGCCCCAGTGCAACGGGGCTGCCCTGCCGACGCCCCCGCCAGCCCCGCCCCGCCGCAGAGCTGAACACCGCCTCGCTTCACTTCCACGGGCTAGCATTTCGCCCCCAAATCCTCCCTTCACACACGTGAGAACGAAGGCTAACCGAGGCTGGTAAACGGCAAAACCGATTTCAAACTCAGGTCCGCCGAGCGCAGCGCTCTCGAATTTATTCAGGTCACAACGGCAGTGACACACCCTCCGGTTTCACATCTAAAAATATTCGAGAGCGACCATAGGTCCTGGGTGCTCGGCGCGGACCACTCATCCACGGAAAATCCCGCAGGCAGGATCCCTCTGCGGGACGTGTTCCGACCCAGCGCCCACAAGACGCACGCTCACTCTTCGAGTGATCTTTTTCTTTCTTTTTTTTTAATTGACCTAGTTACCAACATTTTAAAGACAGAATGAGATTCTCACAGTTCCATCTGCTCTCAAAACAGAGGGGAAACTATCCAAGGAACCAAAACAGAGCACCTACTGCCAGCCAAACCTAACTGAGCTGAAGATAGCGGTGGCTGACCCTCGGGAACAAAAGCGCTGCATTTCTAAGGGAGAATTAAGAGGCCGTGGCAGCCACAGAGCCCGCCTAGGAGGAAGCCTCCCAAGCAGGGGAGGCCTGGCCCCGCCCCGTCACAGAACCACTGACTCTGCCCTTCCCCAGGCTTCCACGTCCTAACCCTTTATTCACTCTGTGGACCGCCATGTATGTAAAGGAAGGGTTAACATCCATTAAGCGTTTCCAAGGGTAAAACAGAAAAAACAGAAGGTAGAAACACGATGTCACGAAGGTTTCCCAGAACTGAAGGACACGTATTCCAGACTAAAGTGTCCACCAAACGCACAGCACGATGAGTACAGGAAGACCTATGCTAGGACATTTTAGAAGACTGGCGAAGGAAAAGGCCACGTGTGAATGATAAGGGATCGGAAGGTCATCAGCCTTCTCAAGAGCAGAACTGGAAGCCAGAACGCAACATGGCAATACCACCAAAAGTCTAAAAAAAAAAAAAAAAAGCATGCAAATCTAGAATTCCGGACCCGACAACTCATCACTCATCTAAAAGCAAGAATTTGCTCAGACATGCATGGGTCTCAAACAATTTACCTTCAACACACCCATTCTTAGAAGCTGAAGCACCTAACTTTACGCTAATAAATTTGAAAACACAGAACATAAAGAATAACTTCCAGAAAAAGTCATCAAAATTGACCAGTGAATTTAAAAAAATAGGGCAGTAACGACAGAAGGAAAAGTAACTTACAGAGGCACCAGACCCTAAGGCTTTGCAGACAAGAATTCCTCCAACATTTAATAAAGGAATTTTTACTCTTCCAGAAAACTTCACAATTCACACTAGGAAGCCACCCTTAACATAAAAACAGGGTAGCACATGCGCACACACAAATATAAAGGAAGAAAAGTACAAGCCAATCTCTCTCTGATCATAAATAAATCCTAAAATGAAATCAACAACAACAACAAAAACACGCAGAACAAGATCTTGGATCCAAGAGCGCAAGGCTGGCTCGACGTTGGAAATCCATCGACACACGACCTTACACTGAGAGATCAAAGACGGGGCGTCGCAGATCACCTCAACATGCAGAAAAAGCATCTGATAAAAATTAAAGACCCAACTCAAAAAAACGAACTTCCTTCAGTAAACAAGAATAGCTATCGGACATCCACAGCAAATACCGTACTCAATGGCACATCAGGAAACAAATCACCCAGTAAACTCACAACAAGGTACGACAAAGATGCCTGCCACCACCCACAGCATTCAACGTTATACGGGGGGGCTTGGCCACGAATACTTCCAGGACAAGAAGTCCTAGAAAAAGAAACGAGGGATAGACACTGGAATAGAAGAGTGCACATCTACTAGAAACTCTAAAGCACCCAACTATTAGAACAAAGTTCCCATGAGCCAAGTGTATGTCATCCAACTACGAAAAAAATCAACCTTTTCTTATTCATCACTAACAAATTCAAGAATGTAACAGAATTTAAAAAACTGTCCGATTCATAATTACAACAAACGTAAAATGTTAAGGAATAAAACTAACGAGGAAGAACTACGTGAAGAAAATTTTACTAAAGCAAGTCCCCCGGGGCAGGAGTCTGCCTGGTCTACTCACCACGCACCCAATCTCAGAGGTGAGTGCGGAGCACAAAGGTGTTCACGGAACACCTGACAGACGACAGACGGCCAGAAAGGGCTTGACGGAGACACTTACTCCTGGATGACAGAGCCCATACTGCAAACTCAATCATCCCAAAGTTACGTTAAAAAGCCAAATGCAGTCCTAATAAAATTTCGGTTGAATTCTTTATAGAACATGAACAGGTTCTGAAGCTCATTAAATAAAAAACAACGGACTAATCCAGTAGTGTCTAAAGCAGAACACGCTGCTTAATACACACACGGACGACGAAGCAGTAATTGTTCTAACTAGGAATGGGGATTTAAAACATGAGGAAGATGGAGAACGCAGTAAATCACATGAGAACTGCTAAAAGCCCCAAATTCACACTATACCCAACATAAAGCCCCACGAGGGATAAAAGCTAGACTAGAGCACAGGGGTACGAAATGTTGAACCAAACTTATGGGGGGGGGCATAATCCTAACACAACATACAAAGAAGTCTTTAACTGATCACCCCCCTGGAAGACGACCTGATGTCAGGGGCAGAAACCCACGCGCAGCACACGCAGAGACGTGCACTAGAGGAGGGGGCTGCAGGACCTAGACACTGGGGCTCCCTTCCCGCCGCAGGAGTCTAATAAACTGCGGATCCTCAGGACGCTGTGGGGCACGGGCTGCTTTCGCCCACTGTGACGGAAGGCCAGGGGGGCACCTAGTGCGTGCACCCGGCCGGGAAGCTCGCCGCTTGGGCGGTGCCGCCCCCCAGCAGCACCTGCTGAGGCCCCGCGGCCGCCTCGCTTCAGCACGGGGGCCTGCCGTGCGCTTCCGCGGGAGTGAAGCACCACACTCAACCAAGGCCCCGCGGCTGCCCGGCGGGCCGGCGCCCACCCCGGCCGTGGCGCGGGCCGCAGGTGCCACACGGGCCGGGCGGGGCGCGGGGGCCCCCACCCCGGGGCTCCGGCCGTCGGACAAGCCGGCCCCGGCGGGGGGCGCGGAGGGCGCGGGCGCCGCGGCGTCGGACCGGCCCTTCGCGCCCCGTTTCCGCCGCGGACGACGCGGAGAGCGAGACGCAAGGCGCCGGGCGCGGCCACGCTCGCGGGCCCCGCCCGCCCGGCGACGACCCCCGCCCCGCCGCCTGCCGCCCGCTCCGGGGCCGCGGCTCGTGCGGGCTGGACGGCGGGGCGGCCGGGCTCGCGGCGGCCGTGATCGGGGCGCGGGGCCGCGGCGACGGGGGCGGGGGACCGGGGTGAGGGGCGGGGGACGGGGCGCGGGCCCCCGGGCCCCCGGGCGGGCGGCGGGCGCCTCACGTACCTCCGGCGCCGGCTCCGCCGCCCGCTCCCAGGGCGGCCGCCATGGCGCGCGCGGGGCCCGCTTCGGCCTCGCCGCACCGAGCGCGCTGGGGCGCCGCCGGCCGGCCGGGGCCGGGGCAGGCGCGGCGGGGAGGGCGGCAGGCGGTGGGCCTGGCCGGGCCGGGCAGCGCCGAGCGAGGCCGCGGGTCCGGGCCGCCTGCTCCGCCGCAGGAGGAAAACAACCAACTACGGCAACATGGCCGCCGCGGCCGCCGCCGCGGTGCACGCCGGGATGATGGCGGCCGCCAGGCGCCGCGCCGCCCCGGCCCTCCCCTCCGGCCGCGGCCGCCGCACGCCGCCGCCGCGGGCCGAGCACGGGCGACCGGGGGACGACGGCCGCCGGCGGGTGCAGAAACGCGGGTGCGGGGCGCGCGCGGGGCGGGCGCGGCGGCGGGGGCCGGCCGTCGTGCGGCCCGGGCGCTGTCGTAAACGCTTTGCGGCCGCTGCGGCCGCGCTTTACGGCCGCCGCGCTCCCGTCGGAAGTGACAGCGAGAGGCCGGCCGGGCGGCGGGCTCGGGGTCTGCCTCCGCGCTCGGGGCCCGGAGCCGCGCCCCGGCGGGGCGGGGGCGGGGCAGGGGCGGGGCGGGGACCGGGGGCGCGTGTCCGGGCCGCGCGGAGGGCCGGAGACGACCCTGGGGGGCCGGGCCCCCTGGGACCGGGCTGGCGGGGCGTCGCCGCGTCCTCGGCCGCGCTCGGGGCCTCGGGGATGCCGGAAGCCAGGGCGCCGGGGTCGCGCCGACGGGAAGGGACCCGCTAGGTATTCCCCAGCCCCCCCCAGACACACGGAGCCCAGATCTCGGTGAGTTACGGCGCCACGCCCTCTGCTCGGCCGCTGGGTCTGCCGGGCACGCAGGCCCCACGGGACGCAGCCCCGAAATGCAGAGGGACGGGGTTTTAGCCCCAGCCCCATTCTTCCTTCTGTCCGAACGCGAAGCCTCCGTTTCTTCCGTTCTCTCCGGCCCGCCCACAGGTGGGGGGCGCGGGCGGGGGGGGGGGGCAGAGAGCATGCTCCGGTGAGAATGGCGTGGCCCTGTGGGCCCCAGCCTGGGTCCCCATGGCCACAGTCAGCAGTGGTCTCCAGCAAGTCCTGAGGTCCAAGCAGTCGTCGTCCAGCAGCCACGGCAGAAAGGGACCCCAGGGAAGCCGGTGACTCGCGTGCTGAGGGCCGCCGGCCCAGCGGTGGCCCCTGCCCTAGGAGACGGGAACGTGCCCGGGAGGCCAGAGGCTGCAGAGGGCCGCCCTGGCCGAAGGCACTAGGGACTGCGGGGCGTTTCTGAAGCAGAGGGGGTAGGGAAGGGGATTACGAACAGAAGTGACGCGGTGGCACTCGTGGTTTAGAGCGAAGGCTCCCACCACCCTCCAGGGGACGGCTGCTGGAGAGGTGTGAACTGGAGGTGCTGACACCGGGTAGTCGCAGTCACCACAGTCCCCGCAGGAAATGGGTTCGCGGCTGGACCGAGGTAGCGGTGTGAGGAAACAGCTGTAACTAACGTAATGGTAGAATCTCGGAGGCCGAATGTTTACTGTACATTTTGTCCCTACATTTATGTGCGTGTGAAATTCTTCAAAATAAAGTGTTCAAAAAAATAAACATTCCTGTGTTAATGAGTAATGGCGTACTCTAAAAAATAAAGACAAAAAATCTTCAAAACACTTTCAATTCCGCTGCGTGTGATCCCTGCAAAAAAAATAATAAACCATAAGCTTGGCAGGCAACCAAGGTTTAAAGTGGCGTGCACCCCTAATCACCTTCCATCGGCTTTTGAACTGTGGAAGATGGAATTCCTAACTCAGAAGATGTTTCTCGGGGTGGTTTCCCTGGTGATCTTGAGAAGGATGCTGCGAAAACATGTAAAAAGGTGAAAGAATCTCACAGAAAGTTTATAGCCATATTATGCTTGAGGAAAGACATCGGTCCCAGTTCTAAACCACCTAAAACTGAATTTCTCTAGGACAAGAGTCTAAACTCTTTTGATCCCTAGGAGGATCCTGTAAGGGTGCTGACCACGCCAAGGTCGCCAGACAAACGACCTGGAAGCCCAGCGGGTCTGGAAACTCCTCCCGGCCTCCAGCCCCGCACCCGAAGCTCCCCTCCCATCCTGAGTCATGAGGCACAGGTGACACCTTGGACAAAGGACTCAGGCGCCCCTTGCACGGACACTGCAGAGGGACAGAAACTAGTAAATCTAGCCAGACCCAGCTCGTGCGCGACGTGGTTGACCCCACTCGCTCCGCCACCCGCCGCCCGATAAATCCTCCTCCTCCCTCTAGCGAAGTGGCCTGAGCGCCCAGTTCCCTCCGGCGGGGGTCGCTTCCTGCAACAGCAGAAGCGGAGTTCAGGGAGAAGGAGGGAAAGAGAGTAAGTTCGTGTTCTTCCTTTTTCCTGATGTATCGAGCTCCTCCCGCCGAAGAGGCCCACGGGCCTGAGCATCGGGAAGGCGGACGGGGGCACTGGGCTCCGGCTCCGCGACATCAGAGGCACCAAAGGCACCAAGTGGCAGCCCTGCCCCGGGGAGCCCCAGACTGGCCTCGGCCCACAGACCCCCGTGGCGGCCCCAAGAGCAGCCCAGTCCCAGGTGACTCTGCAAGTCCTCATTTGTTTATGGGATCATTTGCGTGTGTCAGTGCGGACTCAGGGATCCCTATTTCTTCCTGTGGATGGCGAGCGGCCATTGCAATTATTGACTGTGTCCACACGGTCACACACCCGGCCAGCGGAAAACCCTGCAAGTCGGATCCGCCGTCCTTTTGCCTTTAGCTGTAGAGTGTGTCGTGGAGCAAATGTGCGTGCTCCCTGCCCCCCAAGCTCATGGTGACACCCTAACTGCCACTGCTCAGGGGAGATGGCCTTCAGGAGGCCATGAGGGCGAGCGGAGGCCAGGAGGGGGAGCTGCCGTGATGGCCCTCGCGCCTCCCCAGACGAGGCAGCAGAGCTCTCTCCGCGTGTGAACACGCAGCCGGAAGGCGCCGTCCGCAGACCGGGAGGGGATAGGACTTACTCAAATGATAAACTCCCGGCCCCGCCGGGTGGGCCTGCTGCAGTGGGGGTGGGGGGGGCGGGAATCAGCCACTGCAGTGAGCACGAAGCGCGGTTCCGCTGCGGTGCTCCTGAGGCCCGCACTCAGAATCGTCGCACCAGCCTAGGCGTGGGGAAGGAGGCTGGGGGTGAGACCCAGAACCAAGCGCCTGGCGCCTCTCCCCTGGGCCAGCTACACCGTAAAGCTTCTTATTCATTCATTCATTCATTCATTCATTCATCCAAATTTCTCCAAAATATATAAGAAACGAGCCCATCTACCCATTCCCTTACCCAGCATCCCGTAAGCACCTACGAGTGCCTGCCAGCTACTGCAGGTGAAGATGCTTGTCCTCGTGGGCTTACAGTTCAACTGGGAGAAACAGGATTAGCTAAACGAACTAGCCAAATGGCACGTTCGGAGCTGACAGTCCCACAAGTAGGAGGAAAAGGGAAGGGGAAGGCGATAGAGTTCGGCCACGGTCACACCTTGGCGGTCAAGGTAGGCCTCAGGGCGAATGAGCTGCTGCAAGCACTTGCAGGAGGTGGGGGTCTGCGCGTGTGGCGGGGGGCACGTCTCAGGCAGCGGGAAGAGCAGGTGCAAAGGCCCCGAGGCAGGAGGCGCCCGGAGGTATGGGGACAGTGGGTCATCACGTGGCTGGAGCAGCCGTCGTGCAGGTCACAAAGTAGGAAACGGAGCCTGGGAGAGAAGGACGCTTTTATAAATTCAGTTTTTAATTTTTTAAGCATATTTAGTTCCCAAATAGTTGGACAGGCTCTTTATGCTCCTTCGAGTCTTTCTCCTGAAAAAAAAGTGGCTAATGAGACCCAGAAGCATCTCTCAGCCGGGCTCCCTAGAGTTGTCTTTTCTAATCGTGGGTCATTCACTCCTCACGCGGGGGTGGTAAGGAGCTCAGTGGGCCAGGACCAGCATTAAAGAGAAGCAATAGAACGTTCTGGAACAGACTAAACACCACCGTGGCGCACGGCACACAGCGGAGTGCTGTTTCACGACAACTGCGCGTGACAGAAAACGAGCGGACCCGAGGCACTGCTCCCGAGGGAGCTGGGACGCTGAGGCCTCGAACCCTCGCTCGGGCTCCTGAAGGAAATCAATCAGCGACCAGACTGGCCTGCTTCCCAACACCCCACACGCGGCCTCATCGGGCTGCACCTCGGCTGGCACCCGGCAGAGGAGGAGGAGGGAGCGCCCCATCCTCCAGGGGCCGAGTGGCCGCTGGAGCCGGGAAGGGAGCCACCTGCAGGCCGCGGGGCTCGGTGGCCGGGCCCTGTGGGCCGGATCCTGGCATGGAGAAGGCCCTCTGAAGCCCAGTGGGCGTCGCTGGGATGATGGTGCAAGAATCCCCGAGCGGCGGAGATGAATGCGCTTTGAAAGACAAGCACTACCCAAGGCTAAAATGGGTTGAAAACGAGTCAGTGGCCAGCGATGGCGACACTTTGCTTCTGGAGAGGGAAACACACCAAACGGAAATGTCCCTTTTAACCGTGTTTCGTGCCTGGTTCGGTCGCATGAAATCCCTCCGCGTTGTTGCCCGACCACCCAGCCGTCAGGGGCCTGCGTTCCTGAAACGGGACAGCGAAACTCACCGTCTGTAGGGTGCGGGCCTCTGAGCCCCGACAAAAGACGCAGAGGGTTCCAGTTCTCCCCAGACTCCTCCCCCGAGCCCAGCCCGGGGCCACCACCCATCTGTCTCTGCCTCTGTGTTCCAGGATGCCACAGGGGTGGAACCACGCGACGAGCCACCTCTCGCGCCAGCTGTTCCCACACCGCGGTTTATCCGGGGGCCACGCGCGCTGCTGGGTGGCTGGGTGCCGGGCGGCACCCCACGCCGAGCCGGGCCGGTTGCGGCCAGTCGGGCACACGGGAGAGAAATCGCTCGCTGGGTCGTGCGGGGAGCACGTGTGAAGCACAAAACCCGCCCGGCGGGCTTCCCCCGCGGCTACCCGCCACCACAGAGCGTCCGGCACCCTCTTTTGCCTGTTTTGAAAGCGGGTTGTTTGCGTCTCAGCATCACCCTTCGGAAAGCTGCTCACTGCTGGGCGCAGGTCGCCACCCACCATGTGTGTGAGAACCACGTCCCCCAGTCGGTGGCCTGCGCTTCCCTGTCCGTCCGCGGCTTTCGGAGGGCAGACGCTGTTGGTTCTGACGAAATCTGATGTGTCCATTTTTTCCTTAATGGGTTGTGAGTTTGGTGTCCTGAGTAGCCTTAGCCTGACCCAGCGTTGTAAAGGTTTTCCTCTATGTCTTATTCGAGGTGTTTTCTGAGTTTAGTCTATGACCCGTTTTGTCCCGTTTATTCTTATGGTGGGACAAGTTATGGGTCAAAATTTATTTTTTTCATTCATTCTCTCCTGCCGCTAGATGCCTGCTCACTGCAGAACATTTAAACGGGAAAAAGAACGACATCTGCGCGTGGGTGTGGGGGGCACGTCTCAGGCAGCGGGAAGAGCAGGTGCAAAGGCCCCGAGGCATCAGTGACGATCACTGGCGACGTTCCGGCACGCGGCCTTCCTTCGTGTGTGTTTTATGTAGTTGAACCTGGTCCACACGTCCCTGGATGTGAGAGCTTTTTCTTGGATTAGAGCCCCAGGAGGGTCACGCACACATCGAAGGCTGGGAGCGATGTGGGTGATCCTGAGTGGCGGGCCACAGCCCCCTAGAAAGGTGGGGTCAACTCACGCCCTCTCGCACTGGAATCGAGATGAAGACGTTTTCGGGTGCGCATTGCGCATGACAATTTGATGGGGGCGTCGGACATCTCAGCCTCAGCTCCCGGCCGTGTCCGATCGCTGTTGGGGTCAAGCAGGCCTGGCGATGCTCGCTCTCCCCCGTCACGGCCTCTCTCGTGACTTGACTGTTGGTCCGTTTACCTACAACGTGATAGCGTCGCTATTAGTCGACGCACGAAGGCAGACCCACCCCCAGATGGGAGACGCCACCGGGCGCTGTCAGCCTGACCTCACTTCCTGCCCGGCCGCATGCGCAGAAGAGACAGGAGAATGTGTTTCCATCAGTCTCTGTATTGTTGGCCTCTTGATGTCTTGAAGAATATGAAAAAGAGCAAAGTGAAATTTTTGACCTTTGAATGTTCAATCACCATGCCAAGCGTTGGAGACAATTGAGACATAAGTTTGCTTCATGTGGGGTCTCGTCCTTCTCCCCCCGTGATTGATGCCTCGGGCCGGACTGGCTTGGTGGCGGCGTCCAAAAGGATCATCTCAGAGAAAGCGAACGTCGATGAGATGGGCTGTCAGACACGCTGAGGAAGAAAACAGCAGGGAGAGAACGTAATTTGCCTCCCTTGGGTGTCCTGACGACGTCTCAGTCGGCACCTGCCACCACGCGAGCTCCCTCTCGCCGACGGCCACGTGTGAGCCTCGCGGACGGCACCCGCGGGCGGCCATCGGCGCTGCGCGTGGACGGCTCCCTGAGGCGGGACCCACTCTCGAACGCGGGCTGAGGCTGTAATTGGGGACCTAAGCCTGCCTCAGATTCCGGGTGATTCGTGACGCGTCTTATAAACAGAAGTGGGTAGAGGCCTGCTGATGGGGTGAGCGATTGCAGAAATGCCCCGAAGCAGCCCGTCCCGTTTCTAGATCTTGCCAACCGCGCCGGGGACGAGGAGGAGGAGGAGGAAGGACCCCCAGAGAGCTTGTTAGGGTCCCATGAAGGGCCCTTGAGTAGCGACATTATCATAACCCTTTAGGGCAGCGGACCCCGGCCTTCGTGGCCCCGGGGACCAGGGCTCCTCTGAGCGTCCAGCACCTGAGGAGCTGAGGCGGGGCTGGGGCGGTGATGCCGGCGCCGGGGGCGGCTGCAGGTGCAGATGCAGCTTCGCTCACTGGCCACTCCCTCCCGCTGCGGAGGGGGGCAGCCGGGGCGATGCGAGCCGTGTCCCCCCACCTGAGGAGGCCACCTGGCTCCCAGCTGCCTCGCTGGGGACCTGCCTGAGGGTGACATGGGATGCGGCCACCGTGGGCCACACAGGACGGGCAGGCTGGGCCTCTCCCCGCGGAGGGCAACTGCCCGGGGTGCGCGGAGGGGGAGGCTGGAGGACAGGGCAGGTGGGTGAAGGGGGCCACACGAGCCTCACCTGATGCGACGGCAACGCCGATGCCCATCTGGGTTCAGACGACACAGGTCCAAGGGCTCAGTCCCCCCAAAAACTGCCCCCTTCACACGGCAGGCACCGAGTGGGGTCCCCAGGCCACCCACACGTCTGACAAACTGGCCGCGAGTCTGGGGGTCCCCAGGGCCCTCTCAGGTTCGACCATCACCCGGAAGCGCTGCGCTCACTGCGGTCACAGCTTTGCAGGAAAGGACGCGGCCGAGGCCGGCCACAGGGAGACACAGAGGGCGAGGTCCAGGCCGTCCTGGCAGGGCAGGGCCGGGCTGCAGCCCCTCCCGGCACCTCAGGGTGCTCCTCGGCGGGAAGCGCCAGGAGCCGCGGAGTCCGAGTTCTCACGGGTGTTTCACAGCGAGCCCGGCCCCCTGAGCGCAGGCTGGTTGTTCTAGCCGCCGCCCCCACCCCGGAGCTGTCGAGGACCCGCTGCACGTCACCCGATCGGCGTGAACTCTCGCGACGCCCCGTGAATCACAAAGACATCCCGTCGCTCGAGAAACACCGACGACGGCGCAGAGGCCGCGCTTTTAACGTGAGGGTCCCCGGCCACCGGTTCTCGGGGCCCGGAGGAGTCCCAGGAGCCTCCAGAAACATCGTGTTTTACCCGAAAGGTGGCACGCCTGGGGTGGGGGGGCAGCCAGGAGGGGCTCCTCGAGAGGACGAGGGTGAAGACGAGGCCCATGGGGCGATGCCCACCACAGGTGTGAACCCACCTCCTCCTGCAGGCGACGATTTGCACCCAGGGCCCTGGGCCCAGGGCCCGCAGCAGCTCCCACCGGCTGTTTGGGAACCGGTGGGGGTGGGGGCTGTGGGGTGGCAGCTGGGGAGTGGAGACTGGAGCGGGGAGCGGAGACTGCAGCGGTGACCAGCGGCCGAGGCAGCTGTGCTCACCTGGCCGCGCTCAGGTGCAGGCCCTGTGGGGCGGGCTCCGGTCTCGGGGGCAACGCAGGGGCACCCGGCCCTTGGCTGCCACCCCCTCCAGGGCGAGCAGAGGCCAGGGGCTCAGGGCACGGGGCCCAGGCTGCTGCCCGGGGTGCTGATGGCGCAGCTGGTGTGGCCGGCGCCCGCCCGGGACCCTGCGTGTACTGTGGAGGGGAGCGCACGGGGACAGGGCGGGCCAGGCCCCTCCTGTGCCCCTCGCAAACACGTCTCTCAGCGAAGCACCCCATGTCCCCCCACGCAGTCCCCTCGCCCCCTCCTCCTGGGCCTCGGGTCAGGGCAAAGCAGACTCTCATGGGTCCGCGCCCCTCCCCCGCCACCCCCTCGCCCTGGCCGCGGCCGCGTCGCAGAGGGCACCCCGTGCTCCCCGCGATCGTCCGCGGACCTTCAGCCGCCAGCATGATGGACGACGCCGGCGATCGATTTCGTGACAACTCCGGCCGCCGGGCATCGACCTGACGTGTTCATCCCACTAAAGACGCTTTGACAAGTTCATCGGGACGAGGCGATGGCGAGGATCAGCTCCGACCTGATTGCCATCCCTGAAGGAGGGCGACGCGCGGGGGACCTTCGGGGACCCAAGCTGCCCCACGGCCGGCCACGCACAGCCTCCCGCCGCGCCGCCGCCTTCCCCGCCAGGCCTTTCTGCTTCGCCCCGTGCGGTGCGGCTGCTGCGACAGTAGAGGCCCCGCAGCGTCCTGCTGTCCCTGTCCTTGGGGCCGGCCTCTCTCACCGTCCCCTCCTCCAGCAAACGACGCTCAGTGGCCGCCCTGGAGAGCCACAGCCTCCCCCGTCTTGCTGTCCCGCGCGTGGGCGCTCAGCGTTTGGACCCAGAGCCCGCCCTTCCTGTCGCGGGTCCCCCTGTGGGGCGTCAGGTGAGCCTGGCTGCCTCCTGGCCTGGGCGCCCTGGCCCCGGGGTCCCCTGGGTGACACCAGGGTTCATCGGGAGGGAAGAGCACTCAGGGAGGTGACAGGAGCCTGGCTCACGAGCGCTCGGGGAGACAGTCCCTCTCTCTGGGCCCGTACTCGGGGTCCTGGGCAGGCCCACCAGCTCTCCCACTGCCATCGGCCCCGGCAGGGCCGCAACACCCGCCTCGCCGGCCTCGGTGCCCCCTTCTCCCGAGCCCAGGTCCCCAGCCCAGCCCGGTGCATGGGCCAGCCTTCGGCTCTGACCCCCGTCCGAGCTGGCGGTCGGCTGGGCACTCGGGTCCCCCGCGACGGGACCGGCCGCACCATCTGTGAGGCCCGGTGAGAAACGAAAACGCAGGGTCCCTGGTCGCGCGTCGGCGAGAATCCCGGGACGGGGACCGCAGAGCGCTGGTGAGGCCGGCAGAAGGCCGGGGGCGCTGGGGGTCCCGGCCCGGCCTCAGCGGGGACGCGGGCGCGGTGGCAGCGCCTCCACCACGGCTCCAGGTCGGGACGAGCCGGACGAGCTGCTGAGCCGCACCCGTGAGGACGCGCCACCACGACACGGCGTCTGTGTGGCCGGCCACGTCGCCGCGGACAGCCACGCAGCCCTGTGCCCTGGGGAAGTAGGTGCGTGACCAGCAGCCCACCCTGTGCTCTCTCCAGACGTTTCCTGACCTCGTCGGTCCCACAGAGGAGGGGTTTGGTGCTCAGAAAACACGGACCGCGACTTTCAGGGCGACGAGCTGAGAGCCGCTCAGGGGGCCCGGGGCGCGCCGGGCGGCGGCGTTGAGACGGCTGGATGGCCGGGTCCCAAGGCCGGACACGCTGTTTCCACGGTCAGTGCCGCCCCCTCGGCGACTGGCAGGCCCCCCACCGCTGTCGCCCACACCGAGGGCCACAGAGTGAGACTGGAGAGAAGCAGGATCCTGGTGAGTCTGGAAGGTTCCTTGGGAGGCGAGCACGGCGTTGCTTCTCCCCCCTAAGACACGCCGGTGGCGCGGGCGCCGGGTGCCCGGGCTCCGAGGCCAGGACGCGCTTCTCCGCAGCCGTCCCTCGGCCGGGCCTCCCGTCAGGGCGTCTTCGAGCTGCCGAGAGGGGCTCTCCTGCCCGCGACTCCGAGTTGAGGCCTGGAAAATGTAATCTGGGTTAAAACGCGATGGGGAGTCGCTCACGGACGGGTTGCCGTGGTGACGGGCCGGGGAGGGGGCCGCGCGGCCGCGTGTTCGGGCGTCTGCGCGAGCCTCGGGCCAGGCTTTGTCCCGGCACCAGCTGGTGGCCTCCTCTTCCCAGCATCGCCCCCACCTGCTGCCTGGCCGCGTCGCTGCCCAGAGCCGAGATTAGCGCGGGGGCGGACGTTTCCCGGGGCGGCGGGCCGCGCGGCCTTGCAAACCCTGAGTTTGTGCGGTGACAGCGCGGCCAGGCGCCTCCCGGGACAGGTCGCGCCCTTCCTGGCCCCGGAGGGCGAGTGTCGGCTGGTCTGAGGTGGGCAGCCATCCCCGGCTCCTCCGTCCTCCTGCCTGCTCCGCTTGCGGGCCCCTCGCGGCGCCAGGGCGGCTGCCACCTCTCCAGCTGCCGCCGGCAGGTCCCTGTTTGGGAAAGGAGGACCCGTTGGCCTGAGCGACAGCTCGTGCTCATCCCACACCGGCACTCGGCACCGGCAGGGGAGGACGTGGGAGGGGCCGGTTACAGACACGCACGGCTGCCGAGAACGGGATGGGAGGGCAGCTGGGTCAGCACCGAAGCAGAGGTGGGGACGCGGGGTCTGCCCCGACCTGCTCGTCCCGACACCACGAACCCACCCGGTTTTACCCCCCGAAGCTCTTGAGCGCGTCGGCTGCTCCGCATCTCCCTCCCGCCCCTGTCGTCCGGGCCACAGCCACCTCTTGCTGGGACCGGTGCAGTAGCCAACAGCAGGCCTCCCTGCCTGCACCCTCGTCCCTTCTGGACTCTTCTGTGAACCGCAGCCGAGACGGTCTTTGAAAAGCGCAATGTCATCCCGTCTCAGAACCCTTCCGTGGCTCCACACGGCTCGGAATCAGACACTCGCTTTCCTCTCCCTGCGAAGCTCCGCCTGCTCTGGCCCCCGCCCCTCCCCGCCCCAGGTTCTCCTTCTCAGGTGCATGGGCCACTGCTTTCGCCGTCCCTCAAACTCCCGCTGCCAGTCCCGTGCCCGAGGACCCTGCCCTCCGCTCGTCCTCCAGGTCTTACCCGTCACCTTCTAAGGGCGCCGCCCATCCTCCCGGGACACGGCCCGCCACCGGGCTGGGCGACCCTCCTGCATTCAGAGGCCTGAATCTAGACGGCCCGCTCTCACTGCTCCGGGCGGGTCAGCTGGTGGCACCTGCGCCTGCACCTGTGCCCGTGCAGGGGCACCCACCCCGGGCCGCGGGGTCCACGATGACCCCCTCGCACACCTGCGGCCTGGGCGCTGACCCCCAGACACCATTCGAGTCCGTCCTCCCGTTTCCAGATCTGGCTCTGAGAAAGGGAGGGAGAGAAAGGGAAGGAGAAGGGAGGAGGTGGCAGACGAGGGGGGGGAGGCGGGGGGCGGACGGCCCAGCTGGGAGCGGGGCTCGCCCTCTGGCAGGCAACGTGACCCGCCAGCCCCCCCCAGGAGGCCCGGCCCCCGCCGCCTGCGCTAATAACCCGGACTCCGGTGGCTGCAGTGCAGGTTCCAGATTAACATTTAAATTAACGCGGACTAGGATCCGGGGTCGCCGAGGCGGCTGCCGGCTTATTCTGTGACCCGGGGCGGCAACCGTAAATGATCTTTCCTCGTCGCGCTGCCCCCTCCTTGGGGAGGGCAGGGCCGCAGACCTGGAGGGCCCGGCCCCCTGGCTCCCAGCCTGTCCTGGCATCCCCCATCCAGGTGGGCGGGTCAGCGTGAGTGGCCCCGTCCTGCCCCCGGGGCCGAGACTCCAGGAAGCTGGTGCCAGAGGGAAGGACGGCAGGCCCCCACCACGGCCACCTGACCCCCGAGGGCCCGGGGACACTGATGACGCCCCCGTCGCCGTCCACCGAGTCGCGCCAGGGGGCGCCGCTCCACGCTGCCGTCCTTTGGTCCTTTGCTGGGCCGTCTGGGCGCTGGGGACTGAGCTGACGGGAGCGGGTGTGAGCACAGGACCGGGGAGCCCCTGGCCGAGAGCGCCCCAGCCCCACGGGGCCTGAAACGCGGCCGGGTCTGCAGACACAGCAGAGACGCTCAGGCCCCGGCCCCCGGCGGGTCACCAGGCCGGAGGCTCCCACAACCTGGGCCCTTCGGCAGCGGCGGGAGGGGCGGCCCGACTGGGAGGCTGCAGGTGTGTGGCAGGCGCTCTGCGGACTGAGGTCCCCACCACAGGGAGGACACACCTCCACGCGCAGCGGGCCGCACGAAGCGACAGAGCCGGGCAGGGGCTGCGGCCGGGTGCACTTCACGCAGGGCCACGTGTGTCCCCCGGGCCCCTGCCCTCCAGAGCCGAAGGGTCAGCTCGCAGTCGTACCAGGAAGGCCCGGAGGAACCGCCGGGGCCCGGAGCCACCCGGACCCGCAGCGGTGGCTCTGCCAGACAGACCCGGCTCTCTGGGACCCTCCACACTGGCCTGCCCCCCCCACCTGTGCGGCCAGGCTGGGGCCGCCTCGCCCCTCACACTGGCCACTTCCTCCCCCGCTTCCGAAAGACCGGTTCCCGCCGTCTCCCCGTCCTTCCTCCCGCACTCCGGCCCCCGGCACCCAGCGGTCAGCCTCGCCGGGCCTGCTGGCCGTCGGCCTCCTGCGAGGTCCAGCCGGCCTGCCCCGGTGACGGTCCCCACATCGGGACGGCGGGTGCGGGACGGCCTTTCCTGGTTCCAGCCCGGGGGCCGAGGGCTCCCTTCATCCAGGAGTTCAGGAAACGGACGCCAGCGCTGAGCCATCTCGCGTGGCCGCCGGGACCGGGGCTCCCGTGAGCACCTGACACCTGAGGATCTAGGCGGGGCTGAGGCGGTGATGCCGGCGCTGGGAGCGGATGCAGATGCCGATGCCGCTTCGCTCACTTGCCCGTGCTCACCTCCTGCTGCGTGGCCTGGGTCTTCACAGGCCACGGGCCGGTACCAGTCCGTGGCTCAGGGGCTGGGGACCCCTGCTGACGAGCACGGGGAGCCCCTCGCTGTCCCGGCGGCCGGGGGATCCGCCCCGCCGCCCCCGGCCCCCGCCATCCTTCACCTGCCGTCTCGTGCCCTGGCTCTGATGGTTCTGAGCTCCGTCCTGGCCCCGACGTGGGGCGGGTGTGGGTGACACCAGGGCCGAGGCCCTAGGGCCCCCTCTGCGGGACGGTCCTGGACGTGGCTCTGCAGCAGAGTTTGGCGGCCGAGCCGGCTGTGGGGACCTGGGGCAGAGAGCGTTCTCCAAGTGTGTGGGTGCAGCGTCCCCCACGGGGTGTGGGGGCCCTGGCCGGGCGGCGGCGCGTGGCCCTGCACACGGCGGACCGTTCGGTGCCCACGGCCGTCGTCGACCCCTCTGGCAGTGGCCTGCAAACCTTCCTGCCGGAGGGGCGCAGAAGGACTGGGTGCCACTCGGACTTACCGTTCCAATGGGTGGCGGGTAAGCACAGCGGCCAACTGCAGCTCACGCGGACCGAGGGTCGCCTGGCTGGTGAGGGACAGAGTCAGGATGGCCGCCGCGGCTTGTCTGGCCCCAGGCCTGAGGCCTCACTCCGGGAAGCCGCCGGAGGCCCAAGGACAAGAGTGGCTGCGTTCCCGGGGACGCAGGCTTGCCCGCGCCGCAGCCGGAGACGCTCGGGCGGGGCCTCGCTCTGCGCTTCTGGCGGTGACAGGTGCGTCGTGCCTCGTCCAGCAGGCAGGGCCCTGAAGGACGAGGCGGAGCACGACGTCGCCCAGGCCCGGCAGCAGGTCACGGTGGGCTCCTTCCACACCAGCCCTGGCGGGGACACGGGACACGGGTGAGGGACAGGTGTCGGGAAGGAGTCACGTGCCAGTGGATAATTGCGGATGTGGGCAATTACCAGCCATTTATCCAAGCAGCGGTTGGTCTTAATCTTCTAACCTTTCCCTTGTTCAGGGTATCAGCTCTAAATTGCTTCTGCGTCCTGGGGGACCCGGAGTAATCTTTAAGCTTGAAATTGAAGTAGCTCTCCCAGCACCTAAATTTTGTGTCGCGTCGCGTCGGACGCCATCTCGGCGCCGTTGTTCATCAGGATAAAAATAGCGCGTCCATGGCTCTTGGCCGAGGCCAGCGGGGCGCCCACCACAGCGGCGCGGGCCGCCGGGCGAGGCTCAGGGCCTGGGCACCCCCAGGCTCCCCCCCGAGAACGGCAGAGATTCCCAGTGGGGTCGGGGTGCTCGGCCCGTCTCCGGGGTGGACTGGGGACGGGCGCCTCCGTCCTCCAAGGAGGCAATGCGGGGTCTCTGAGCATCTGATGCGGGGTGGGGGCTCTCAGGGGGCCTCCGAGAAGCCAGGAGCACGGGGTGGGGCCCCTGTGAATTCAGGCTCCGCCTGCCGCCCCCACCCAGCTCTGCGCTGCTGAGTGCTCAGAGCCAGGAGCCGGCTTTAATGGCATCCTCAGCGAAACGTCGTCGGGAAAGTTGTCCCAGGATGTCCCCTACCGCGCTGGGAGCTAAACGGAGATTGACTTGTGTCCCAGTGCGGGCACCCTTGTCTTCGGTCGGGGTTGGCTGTCGGCTTTTTCACCTCTTTCTGGAATTGTGGGCCCCTCGAAGAGGATGGGGTGAGGGTCGGACGTCCCCTGCAGAACGCTGAGCGCGACGTTTAATTTGCCTGAGTTGGCAGGGCCCCCCTGACGGAGCTTGGGGTGCTCTCCCCCAGGGTGGACGAGGGTGGGAGCTCAGGGGGTCTTCCTTGGGTTCGTTGACCCCGAAGTCAAACACAAGGAAGCTGATACAGTCACCAAAAGATGGCGAGGACCCCTGAACCCTGAGCACGCCCCCGGCAGCTCCGTCACGCGTCTCGCTGCCTGCGTCCAGGTGGCCCCAGGACCCCGTGGTCACAGGCCCACAGGGAAGAGGCTGCCTGGTTCCTGAGCCTGCGTCCACCGTCGGGCGGCCAGGGAGGATGTGAGCGAGGCCAAGGGCAGCTACGGAAAGAAACAGCGATGTTATCGCAGGTCAGGCGGGGTCGTCTGGCCGCCCTCAGTGCCCCCCGGGGCAGGAGGAAGGAAGGAGGCTTTTCTAGGGGGTCAACAGGAAGAGGGGGGCTGGAGGTCACGGACAGAGGGGCAGGCCGGGCAGGGCCGAGGCAGGGGCAGGACGTGGCCCCCGTGGAGGGGGTGGCTGCGGTCCTTTGTGCAGAGCCTGGTACGTGCCGGAGCCTCTGAATGGTTTCGGGTCCGACGGCCGCCTGCGAGGTCGATGTGGCCCCCCCTTCCTGAGGGGAACGGTGGCGGCTGCTGAGTGGGGGTGGAGGGCCCTGCCCGCTCCCCCTTCCATCCCCTCCCCCTCCATGTGCTGTGGGGGTGCAGGTCGGCGCTGCTGCCTCCAGCCAGCGCGCAGCAGAGCGGCCCAGCGGCTCCGGTGCTTCAAAGGGCCCGGGGTCCACCCCAGGAAAGCAGGGGAGCCCCGGCTTCTGCCCACGCAGAGCCCTGGATCCAGACCCTCCGTGGGCCCGCGAGCGGCTCGGCCAAAGCCGCAGCGCGGGGGCCGGCAGGCGACGCAGGGCCGTCAGCTGCCCGCCTTGGCCGCGGGCCAGGCCGCGCCCCGCGGGGGCGGTCCGCAGGCATTTCTGCCCTTGTGCTGCGGGCGCCAGGATGCGACGCTCGGCCTGGTTTTCGGAGGACAAAGGAAGCACGTGGCCCGGGCCGCTGTCTCGGCCTCGGACGCCAGCGGCGATTCCTGGGCCCCAGGAGCATGGCTGCCCGGAGCCGTGACAGGACACGTCTTCCTGCCGTTTTCTGCTTTTTCTTTTCCTTTTTCGTTCTGTTTCCCCGAGGATGGAAGGGACCCGTAGCCTGCCCTGTGCCCTGGAGCTGAGGGCACGACCGTCCCGTGCAGGGCCGTCCACTCTGAGCCACCGGGGCCGTGGCTAGTCTGGGGAGGGCGGCGGACAGAGGGGACGTGCGATCCGCCACTCTGGGCCAGGCCTTGCTCCATGAGAAGGTTCGAGGGGGTCGTCGTCGCGTGTCTGCCCCGGAGGACCACCGGGGAGAAAGCGGCCCTGTGTGCGTGTGGGCTGGGAGGACGCAGGCGAAGGCGGGCGCGGGTGCCCGAGGGGCCCCGGCGTCGGAGGGGCCCAGGCGTCCTCCACACAGCCCGCATCCGTCCCCCGTTGGCCAGGTCACCCCCAAGCCGCCTCAGCCCCCCTCCCAGAGAAGGTTCCCAGCCCAGGGGGAACCGGCCTCGGCCAGCACCGGCCTCTCCCGACTCTGCTCCCCGTGAAAGGCGACAGCTCCAGCGCCCCTCGCCTGTAGACGCTCGGACCAGGCCTGAAGGTTCCAGACCCTGAGCCCTTCCTCGTCACCCGAAGTGCGGCCTCGTGCTCGCTCACTCACAGCTGCTTGTCCCCCCTCCCGCTCCCCCATTTAGTTGGACGGGGCTTCTGCGGCCGGCAGGGCCCATTTCTCCACCCCAGACGGGAGTCCCGCTTCCCAGTCTCACCCGGGATGGAGCCGCCCGCTGCAGCCAAATCCTCTCCCTCCTTAGCCCCAGAGGTTTCCGGAAAGGCCAGGCGGGGCTGGGGACCCTCCACAGGCCGTGCGTGAGCGTGTGTGTGCGCTGCACGCCGCAGGCGCATCCCCTGGAAGTCCCCTGTCCCAGGACAGGCGGGAGCGGTGAGGCCGTCGGCAGAGGGTGGGGGCTGCCCGAGCCGGCAGCCTGCTGGACCCAGTGGGGCCACAGCCCACCCGGGACTGTGGCGGTGACCCCGGGCCGGGAGGGGCACCTTTCTCCTCCGTCTGAGCGGGGTCGCTGGGCGGTGGTGGCCCCGCCGCTCCGCGCTGTCCCCGGCGGGGCCAGCAGGGGGCCCTCGCCCCGGGGCTCCCATCCCGGACAAGGCCTGGGCCTGGGGTTAATCCTACCCTCCCGGCCCCCCCAAGCCACAGGGATTAAAATTCAGGCCGTCCCCAGAGCCCGAGGGTGGAGACCCGCTGGCCTGGCCCCTCGTGGGTCCTGCTCCCCAGTGAGGGGTCTGTCTCCAAGGTGGCGCTGTGGACCGAGCTCCACCCAGGGATGCTACGATGGACGTGGCCAGGGTCCCCCCCCCGCCCGGCACGGACGCCGAGTTAAAAAATAATGAGGCTCTTTGGGCCCGTCGCACGTCCTTCTTCCTGAACCTTCTGGAAACTTCAGAGGGAAGGCGGGAGGGAGGTCTCAGCAGCCACAGCGAGTTGCCCGGGTCGGGGCCTTCCCGGGGCACTGCTCCCTCCTCCACAAAAACGTGAATGAAGGGTCGGGGGAATACTTGAGGGGCCTGCGGGCTCCACCGAGAAGACGTGGTTTCAGCCACGGCCTCCCCAGCTGTCCCGGCGTTTCAGGGACGGAGCTGGCTTGTGGATGGAGGGGGCCAGGCGCCACCCCGTCCCCCCAGAGGCGGGTCCCTGCGGGCTCCCGGCAGGGGCTGGGGGAATTTGGGGCTGACGTGAATCAGACCAGGGGCCACGCCTGTAGCTCATGGCTCGACTTTGGGTTTTCAAGTTCTTCCTTCATGAAAGGTTTTCAATCACAGATGATTTTCACTAGAAATACACGGAGAGGAAGCCCATGGCCTGCTGTCCCCCACCTCCACCGACCCCAGTCCCCCAGCCCCCAGGCAAGCGATGGCAGGAACACACCCTCCCCAGCTTCCTCCATGCTCCCCCGACCTGGTGTGGGCACTTCTAACATCTTCTCTCTGTTTCCGGGCTTCTGTCGTTTAAAAGCGACAGCGAAGCCGCGTCTCTGTGCTCCTCTGCAGGCTGCGGCAGCGTTAAACACACTGGAACGCTCCGCTGACACCCTCTCTTCACGCCGTGGACCGACTTCTGGGTCCCCCACCCCTCCCATTCAGGTGTCGAAGCCCTGAGCCCCACTCACTGTGCTGGGGACGGGCCTTTAGGGAGGTGATTCGGGTTAAATGAGGTCATGGGGGGCTTTAACCCCGTAGGACAGGTGTCCTTATCAGAAGAGGAAGGCACCAGAGTCCACTCTCCCCATGGGAGGTCCCAGCAAGAGGGAGCGGGCCGTGGGCCAGGGAGGGGGTCCTGGAGGAGCGTCCGGCCCCAGCCGGTGGGGGACAAAGTTCCACTGTTTAAGCCGCCCCGTCTGGGCCGCTCTGCTGGGCGGCCCGGGCTGACTGAGACACCTCGCGTGCCGGAAACACGTCGTGGAGCCCCAGGTCGCCGGCAGAGAGCCAGGCGTCTTCTTAAATGGCCGAGCCCCGGCTGACCCGGCTTTTCTCTCGCAGACGCGCGCGGTGACACGGCAGCGGGCCTCCTCGGTCACGCGTCCTCGGCCGCTGTGAATTGGTTTCCACAGGACAGATTCCCAGAGGGCAGGGGTCAAGGGCATGTGCGTCTTCACCCCGGGGGCCGGGTTACTGTCCCCAAAGGCTGCCGCGTCGCACGTTCCCGCGCTCTCTGGCTTCTCTCCCAGCTTTGCGCAGGGTCCTGGCTCTTTGACCCTTGGTAACCCGGTAAATGAAAACTGGAATTCCGTCCTGGCCCGGGCTTCCCTTTGCCGGGCGCCCGGTGAGGTTCAGCGCGCCTTCCAAGCGCGTCCTTCGTTTAGGTTTCCTGGGCTTCCAGTGGCTTCTGTAGGTCGTGTGTCTTGTCGTCGTTGCTTTGCAAGTCCGTGTGCGGAGACAAGAGCTCTTGCCCGACCTCCGTGCCGCACACGTGGTTCCCGGTGCCGGGGCGCTGGTGGGGCCCAGATGCCGGTCCGCGGGCTGCCCTTTGGGTGCCGAGGGTGCAGACGCCGCCCCGGCAGCACCGGATTCTGGGACGGCGGGGGCGGGAGACAGACGGCCCAGCGCCTCTCGGTGGACTTCTGGGGTACCCGGCGTGGGGGCGCAGTCTGCCTCCCCCTCCCTGCAGCCCGCAGAAAGGAGACGCCGGAAACCGCCCGTGCCCCCCGAATCCGCTCCCTTCAGAGGGTTTGCAAACTGAGAACGTCCGCGGCCCTCAGGCTTGACCTTCAGGCGCCCGCAGGACTCTCTGCTCCGCTCCTGGCCTGATCGGGTGCCGGGGGAGAAGTGCTATGGTCCCGGCTTTAAAGGCAGGGACTCTGGAAGGACACAGAGGCCCGGGCTGGCCACTCGAGTGGGCACCAGAATGGCAGGGTGGTGCTGGGGGGCCCTGCGCCCCTGGAGGCGGAGGAGGGGGCTCGCCACACGGGTGCCCTGCACAGGCCCGTCTGCCCCCGGCCCTGCTCGCTGGTCGTGGGTCACCCTGCCAGGGCCCCTCCACAGCTCGTCCCAGAGGAGGGGCCCTTCTCGGTCACCTGGTCGGTGAGGGCCACCAGGCTCGCCTCACCCTCGCTGCCGGGCCCCCGCTGGCCTCCACCCAGCTGCTCAGGCCCGGCTCCTCCGGCCGCCCAGTCCCTCCAGGACGGCTGAGGGGTCTACGCGGGGTCACTGAGGCTCTTCTCAGCCCCGTCGTCTGTGCCGGGGCTGTGCCCTCGTGTTTCGGAGCCGGGGAACGCGGACGGGGATGACCAGTCGTATGACGGCCACAGAAGGCAGATTCTGGGTCAGCCCCTGGACACGGGGTTAAGGACGCTCATGCCTGCCGTTCGGGCGCAGAGGGAGGCAGCGTCGTCCCAAAGCTGGTGGGTGACAGGTGCTCCAGAGGGGGTCTGCCGTGGCTCACGACGGTCAGCGCGTGTGGCCTCTGTGTCCTTCCCCGTGGGGATGGGGCCGGTTCTGCCACCTCTGCTGGGGGAGCACCTTCCTGCAGTGACGGTCAGTGGACGGTCCTCCGCCTCCTGGACGTGGCCGAACACTTTCGTCCCCAGGTAGGTGCTCTGTGCTCTCATCTGCGTGACAAGAGGGGGCACTCATACCCCCGCACTCACGGACACAGGGGACATGACACATGTGTGCACACGGGACATGTGTGCACACGCACATCACACATGTGGACACACAGGAACACAGAGGACGCACGTGCACACATGTGCACACATGGACATGCACATCACACAGGGGGACACAAAGAAACACGCAGAACGCACGTGTACACGGAGACATGCGTGTGCATGTGCATCACACAAATGAACACACGTGGACATGGTGGAGCACACGTGTGCACCGCACATGCGTGGAATTACATGCCACGCGTCACACATGGGAACTCAGGGACACAGGACACACGGAACACACAGGCATGCATGCACGCACACAACACTACCCATGTGGGTACGCTGGGACACGCATGGACACATGTGCACACGGGAACACGCGTGGACGCGTGTACACACAGGAACGCGTGGGCACACACATGCGCGTGGACAGGCCTGCACATACACGTGGCTCGTGCGCACAGGAGCACACAGGGACACAGACACGGCACACCTGGGACGCAGGTGCGCATGCGCACACGCGGACACACGCGGAGTGCACGCACGCACGCACCTGCACGCACGCACGCACCTGCACGCACGCACAGACGTGCGCGTGGGGTATTTCTGGAGGGAGCAGAGTGGGGCCCGCGCGTCCAGGCGGCATCGGCCTCCCCTTTCCTCTACAATTTGCTTCTTTCGGGTTTTTGCTTTTAAATCAGGTGAACGGGTTACTTTCCTGTGAAAACGTGTTTTGCGAGACAGCGACAGCGTCCCTCCTGGCCCGCGTTCCCGCACCTGGGCGGTGGGGCGCCCAGGGCTCCCTGGCGACGCGGCCAGTTTCCCTGCCCCTTCCCCTCTGGCTCCCAGTGGTTTCCAGGGAGCGCCTAGCGCCTGCCCACGGGTGCAGACGGCAGAGCCGGGACGCGCCACCGCGGCCTGGGCACGCGACTTTCCCTCTCTCCGTCTGGGGAGGTGCTGGGCAGAGGTGGCTGAAGCGATCACCGCCACCCGCCGTGAAGTTTCCAGCAACGAGAAGGTGAAAGCCGCGCAGATTTGGGGGCAGAAAGCGGTGAGACCAGGACGCGAGATCGTATCTGCGTGACCTTGAGCTTGCCTGGCGGACGAGGAGCCCTCGGGCCGTCAGTCGGTGGCCGTTGGCCCTCCGCCAGCCACGGGGCCTTTTCCCAGGATTTCCTTTTAATTCGGATTCAGGACCACAGAAGAGCCCTCCTTGGCTTTTTAATAATTTTTTTTTTAAATTAGAGCTGGCAGACAACGTTCTGTTGGTTTCAGGCGCACGACACGGGGATCAGACATTTGTGTCGCACACAGCGACCCCCCCGATGACTCTGGTGTCCCTCCGATGCCCTGAGCGGTTACCACAGTCCGTAGGACGCGTCCCCTTCTGAAAACCGAATTAGGGCTGTGTGTTCGACGTGTGGACGGGCCTCGAGAAGTATCTGTTGAGTGAAGGAGCAAATCACAGCCCGTTCACGGTGCCGCGTGGTCGCCTCTGACCTCTCCCGCAGTCTGACTCCTCTCTATTATGTCTTCTTTCCTGATCTGCAAAGCCCTTCCGGGCTGCGCCAGCCCGGGCCAAGCGCAGAAGCAGCGTGAAAGGGGCGCCGGAAGGCCTTGCCGATTGTGGCTTTGGAACAAAGGTTGACAAATTGCGACATTTTTTCGTGTGGACACTTGCATCTCTTTCTTTTCCTGAAATGTCTGAAAATTAAAGGGTTTTTTGGAGGAGAGTCTAAGAGAATATTTTTTGTTAAGTGAGAAAACAAATGGCAGTGCTAATTTTGTATTCAATAATGAAAGCAAAGCCTGTTGTTTTTTTTTTTTTTGTTACCTTTAGGAAAACTTCAAATTTGGGTTAAATCACCCCCATTTTGGGTTCACTGATGGTGATCCATTATTCCGGTTTGTCGCTGTTACGTTGAAAATATGCTCCAGCATAAAAAATTGAGATGGAAACTTAAGTGGTTTTGAATTCTGGAAAATTTTCCTCCAAAATCATTGTTTTTATTTTATTATTTTTATTTTTCTCACAACTTGAGAATGCACTTGATGTTATTGTCCCGATGCGTCCCTGAATAAGGCCAGAAAACACTGCAAAATATTTTATTTTCAATAAGAGTGGCCTTTCCCATTATTCAAATTAAAGAACAAAACATTTTCTGCTGTTTTCATGCATTTGCTCTGCCATTTGTGGTAAATCGTGCTGGCATCTCGACGTTTTTGTCCCCAAGATTTAATCGATGGCACAAAGTCACCTGTTTTAACATCGAATTTGGTCACTGGAAAAACTAATCTTAATCCTGTTATATGTTGGCTCGTTTGGGCTCTGTACACAGAGGCTACTTAAAATCTCTCTTTCTGGCTGGGTCCAGAAGCTGCTGTTTTTTCTGACACACAGAACACAGGAAATGCATCACCCTCCATTACTCCTCCTGAAGTAAACTCCTTCAGGTTTCCAATTACTCTGCCTAACACAACTAAACAGCCAGTGCTATTTGCATATTATATGAAAAAGTGGCGTGCAACCGACGCCCGGCAGCCAATTAACATAAAACCTAATTATATATCTCATCACCTTACAAGAGTTTCCGAAGGCAGGCTTCCCCAGCCGCAGCCCAGAGCAAAGGGGCTTCGAATTGTCACTTCTCAATACCGACTTGTAGCTCACATCAGAAACGATTTCAGTATTTTTATGAATGAAAAGTTGGTGATTAAATGTGAGGCGACACTCGCTCTGGTGCGATGACAGTGTCCACGTTAACCAAACCTGCAGGAAGAGCATCTTCGCAGCAACGTGAAATTAATGACTGGTCATGAGTAGCTCAGGGAGCGGTGTCCCATCTGAAGGACACTCCGAAACAGCGATCTCGCTAAGCGAGACGCACTCGAGATGGCCAGACTGTCATGAAAAAGGCAGCCACGCCACGAGGGCGGCTTCCACGTCCCACTGTACAGCGACACAATGCGTCCCGCCTGCCTGTGACAGCTAGAGAGCAGAGATGTGCTGCAAGACGAACAGAAATCCGGCAATGAGGGAGGAGGCACCCTGTTAGTGGCTGTTGTTGAAGTTTGTCGTAGGGGTCTGGGATAAACCCCCAACTCCATTTTTTGAGATAAGCCCAAACTTCCAGCTGCTTGTGTCCGTTTCCTAGGTGGGGTTTGGGGACTCCCCACCCCCATTTCATTGCACACGTAACAAGCACATGGTCAGAAGAAGCCTAAAGGGGGGGAAAAAAGACACTCCGGCTGCTAAGTCTGATCCAGAGCCCTCGGCGGGTTTCAACATGGGAAACGGTGGGCCTTTCTTTGATCAGGGGGCTCCGAGACAGCGGCGCGATCATAATGGATCCTTTTTGTCTGTATACCTCACCCCAAACGCGTCCGTGTGTAAAAGTCATGGCTGATAAGCAAATTGTGCCAGTGACTCTGCTTTCTCCGGGTACAGTGATGGCGGCCTCTCCATTCATATTTTAATGAGGGTAGCATCCCGGAGACAGTCCACCCGGGAGGAGGCACAGCCCCTCTAAGGTTACAATAGGAGTTGCTTTGCTGACAAGCACCATTCGAGATCTTCACAGAACAGAAAGCAAGAAGAGTTTCATTCCACTTGTCCTAACGGTGATTGCGCTCGTGGAGAAACCACTTTGGGGGAGGAAAAGGCTCAGTTATTCCACGCGCAGTCTTTAAATTTGCTGAGGAAGGCTCAGCCAAGTGGCGTCACTCAAACTCCAGTCTCATGCGCTTTTACGATATCTGCACGGCTGAAGGCATGAGCATCTTTTCCTTTAGCATCGCGCAGAACTGATGCTCGGGGATTTTAAGATCAAATTTTTTTTTCCTGAACCGCTCTAGGACGAACTCTGCTAGTCTCCTGCTGGGTGCTTTTTTTTTCTCTCTCGTCCTTAGTGAAGATTCGGCATTTTCTGAGCTGTTTTCTGCTATTAAAGAAGGGTTTTACTTAAAAGAGACAGCTAACTGCATCACAACGCCAGTTAGCCTCCAAACACAAAACTCACCCGATCCCGACATAACAGATGCGGTTACACGGACACGGACCCACTCGTGAGCGCGCAAACCTTATACGTTCGAAAAGGAAACCCATGCGGGCGCCGGCAAGTGTTCCTGCGGGGCTTTTAGACGTGCCGGGCACCCCGGAGCGGAACAAGGCACCTCCGAAGTGAGCGCGAAGGCCTTTCACTCGCAAACGCCCTGCGAGCTGCAGCACTTTCGCTCAGAGCTGGGAACTCGGGGCGACTTGTAAGCAGTGGGGCCGGAGGCCTCCGCCCCCGGAGCGACCCTGATGTTGTCGGTGCTCGGAGGCCTCTTCCCGCCCCCGCAGGCCCGGCCCTCCCCTCCCCTGACATCTCTGCGCCCCCCACACCCCAGTGTTTACTGGGGGGCCGGAGGGGAGCGAGAACGGCCCTTGATTACGGTTCGATTTTATTTTTGACGGGAAGAGCCCTGTCTCCGAAGCAGGGTGCTGCCTTGGCCACGTCCAGAAAGTCGTGCCAGGACGCTCCGTGTGCGCCCGCCGCCCGCCCGCCTGGTTCGTGGCGGTTTGGGGATTCGCCTCTGCGCCTTGCGCAGCTGCCCGGGTCCCAGTTTCTGGAAGCGAGTGAAGGGGGTGTCGGGTGCTCGCGCACCCTCACGGCACCCGCTTCCACGACCCGCAGCGCCCGAGCGGCCTCGTCCACGGGAAAGAAACCGCGACTTGCGCTCGCGCCGCGCCCTGTGACCGCCGCCTTTCGGGCCTTGGACTCAGACACTTACAAATGCTCAGACGCCCGAGAGCGGCCGAGGCTTGGCGTCTGGGTGACCGAGCGGCCGGGGCGCTTTGTCCCGCCCCAAGCGCAGGGCGCGCGGGCCCGGCCGGGCGGGCGGGAGCCCCGAGCGCGGCCCCGCTCTGCGCTGTCCCCCCCCCCCCCAGTGTCCTTAAACTTTTTCCTCTTGCTGCGGAGCTGGCTCCTCGCCGCGCCGGGGCGGGCGGGGGCGGGGGGCGCGCGGCGGCCGGAGGCGGGAGGCGCGGGCCCCTTTGTGCGCCCCGAGCGCGGGCGCCGGCACCGGAAGGGTCCCCGCTGCGCCCGCCGGGGTGGGGGGGACAGTGCGGCCCGGAGAGGGCGGCAGCGCCGGGGTGGAGACGGCCGGCCCCGGCCCGGCCCCGCGGCCGTCACGCGGACGCCCCCTTTGATCAGCGGAGGGTGCAGGGGGCCCCCGGCGTCCTGGGCGGGGCCCGCCCCCTTCCGGAAGGGGCCGCGGGGGCGCACCCCGGGCACCTTGACCTGTCTAGACGGCCCCCGAGGTTTTGTCTCCGTTACCAAGGGCGAGGGGTGCTCTTTGACCCCCGCGCGGGGCGGACGGGGGCCGAGGGGGGCCGAGGGGACCTCTGAGTCCGCGCCGGCGGCGGCGCAGCCCGTGAGCGTCCCTCCGCCCGTCCCTCTCCACCCAGGGGCGTCCGGAGGAGCAGCGACGGACCGGGGCAAACTTGTGGCTGTGCCTGAGTTGTCCTGGGCCGAGGAGAGTTCTGGAACCGACGAGTGCGGGGTCTCTCTCCCCGCCTTCGCTCCCTGTCCTGTCTCCGCGCGCCTTCTCCTGCGCCCCTGTCTCCATCTCCGTCCCGCATCCTGTCTCCATCCCCGAGTCCTGCGTCCCTGTTTCCATCTCTGTCCTTCTCTGTCTCCACCTCCGTGTCCCACATCCCTGTCTCCATCCCTCTCCGTCTCCATCTCCCTCTGCGTCCGCCTCCATCTCCCTCTCCACCTCCGTCTCCGGCGCGCGGAGGGCCAACAGCCATGTCCGCGCTTCACGCTCGTCCTGCATGTGCGGCGCCTTTTCTGTCGCCTGCACACGTCCAGCTTCTGTGCCTCCTCTCTCCACGGTCCGACATCCGCGCCGTTTGAAACCCGAGTGGAGGCGCGTGCGGGCTCGTGCGGCGGTCACCGCAGCCCGGGGCAGTCCCGGGCCCTCGCTGGCCAGCAGCCTCCTAGGGAACATGAACATCGGGACCAGCCCCCCGGCCGCGCGTCCTCGGCGGATGCCCGTAGGCCAGGCCGAGGCTTTCCTGAGCCACCTCCCGGATGGAGCGCGTGCGCAGAGGAGGGACCCCAAGCCCGAGAGGACGCGCCACTGGGCCACATCGCTCCAGAGATTCGCGCCGAGGACAGGGGACGCCGCGCGGAGAATCTAAACATTATTATTATTATTATTATTATTATTATTATTATTTTCTGTTCTGAAGTGTCCAGACCCTTGAACTTCGCGGTAAGCTCCCCGGGCCGCCGCGCGCTGCGCTCGGGGGTTCCCTTCGGGCGCCCCGTCCCCTTGTTTCCCCCCCTTTTGCCATCTGTGTGGGTCGTGGTCGAATGTCAGGATGCTGGACCTTAAAATGTCGTCCCTTTGCTTTGTCGCCTTGCGGCTTTCCCAGCAGCGACCGCGCATTTCGCCTCCGGGGCCGTGAGATTGTGTCTGGGGTGGAGAGAGTTGAGAGACCTTTTCTAGAAAGTGCTGTTGCCATCCTGGGGACTTTAGGACCGAGTTTGCACAGTGCTCTGCTCCCGTAGGGACTCAGGAGGGGTCCCAGGGCCAGGCAGGTCGCTCAGACCTTCTGTCCCACGTAGGGAGTCAAGGGCTGTGGTTTCTGGGTTAAAATCGCAATTAAAATGAACGTCGCTTTCGAATATTTACAGCCAAATGGTGGCGGGAGAGTGACACGCATCAGCCCCCAAGGTTTCACAGAAGAGAGATTTTTTTCCCCCAAGTCAATGCACGTATTTGAGCACAAACTAAGTCAGACAAAGGCTTAGGTGTGGCGCTTGGCTTGACGACATTTCCTCCCGGGCGGTGCTGACTTCACTGAATGCGGGCCTTGGCCCGCGGGGATGTGCCTGGCGAAATCTGCTGCCGCTCGTTCCCCTTCCCTCCACGCTGCTGGGTCAGAGTGACGAGTGACGGGAAAGCTTGCCTTAAAAGTGTGTTCATTGCGTCCACGCCCCGGCCCGCATTTCAGGCGTGCGACACCCTGAAGTGAGGGCGTTAGCTGACTTCCGAGGACTCTCGTTTTCATGAAAAAGTAAAGGCAGTGATTCCGAGTTCAGAGGACGTGGAATAAGAATTGCGATGAGTCAAGTGTGCGTGGAGCTCACAGGTTTCAAATACTAACGTCAGAGTGGACTTAAAAATTTTTTAATGCTATTTACAAGTTTTCGAGTCCTGCTTAATGAACTCCGAGGCGATTTCAAGCCTCTGCTGAGTGACCCGGGGCGGCTTCGCGATCCCCCAAACTGTAACCCCGGGCTTCTCTGATGCAGACACCGACTGCAGCCGGGTTTCAAGGTTTTCAAGTGCAGGGGCGCATCCGAGCTCCCTGGGCGCCGGAAAGTCAGGGTGGGTGGGGGAGGGGAGAGGGGGGGAAGGGAAACGAAGGCCGGGTCTCTAAACCACGCGAAAGCCGGTTCCCTACGGAGCTGCCGGCGCGTTCCTCACAGCGGAATCGAGGCTGCCTGCGTCTGGGCGGCCGAGGGGGCTTGGTTGTTTTCCCACTTTAGACCCAGTTTAAAACCACAAAACGGATTCTTATGTTAATGCGAAGGGAGCCAGCTGAACCGTTTTAAGGAGCTCGGTGGTCGGGTTTTTTTTTTTTTAAGTGTTCTAAAAGCTCACGGACGCAAACTAGGACTTTCCAGCTGCTTAATAGGAAACGCATTTCCTCCCATCGTTTGCTTTCCACTTGAAGGAAGAGAAGCAGATAGGAGACCCTGTTTACTCCCTCCTCACTCTCAGCTTTCAGCCCGACGAATCGGGGAATCCACTCCCGGGAAGGGATGCCATTAGCATGCGAGGCACAGGGTTCACCCCTGCGTGGATGTCTTGAACCAAAATGATAAAAGCGGCCCCCTCGCTAACATGACTTTACATTTTCAGCTGATAAAATTGCGAGAGGACGGCCTGTGAGTGCGTGTCTGTCCACACGTGTTGTTATTATCTCCCTGCAGCGTGAAGCCATAATAGAGGAGGATGGAGGTGCCACGCTCTCACTTATCACCCGGGAGACACACTACCTGGCTGACAAGCTGTGCGATGGAAACTCAGGTACTGTGTCTGATGGAACATGGGCCCGCTGCGCGCTCTCCCCCTCCCTCCCGGCGCCGCAGCATCTTTTCTGCAAGCCGAGCCTCTCTGCCTCCCTGCCACCAGCCGTTCTCCGTGAATCCGAAAGGACGCCCCGCGAGAGCAAACACACACACTTCCTCTCCTCCGGTTGTAAGTGGAGGCGAAAGAACTTGGTTTCCAGTTGTGTCGGACGTTCAGAAGCACATGCTCCGTCAGGTCAGGATCGGGGGACCCAGAGCTCGTTCCCATGGTAAACTCTGGGAGGTTTAAAGTCTCCGTCCTGGACCAGGAGCGAATCCCTGTGACTTGCCCAGGCCCTTCGCCAGCAGAAAGGGGGGCCTCTCCTCAGGAAGGCGTTGCAGATGCTTTTGTTTGTTTGTTTATGTGGGAAGCGCGCTGGGTGTTATTTTTTCAAGTTCCCTTCCCTGAGTATCTACTTCTTAGAGTTGTTTTGCTCTGGCAGAGGTGGGAAACAATGCTTGGCTCGTCCTCTTAGACACACACACCACACGCACGCACTCAGACGCTGAAAAACTCACCAGAACTTTACTCACTGTGCAGAGTCGGAACGCCGTGCCAGCGCTGGCCTTCCCTTCTGCTTGGCTGACACACCTCTGCCGCTCTGACGTTTGTCTGATCCGCTCGCAAGAAGAAGCCGTGTGGGTTGTGCATTCTTTCCCGATACTTGGAGAAACGTGAACGGTTCGTAGGAAGGCGACGCCTGAAAGCCGGGGTAGCCCCTTTCTGCAGCTGCTCGTGATAAAGGCTAATTCGCCTCCGTCCGCAGGGTCACATGTATCGCCAAAGCTCTGAAAAGAGTAGCTTCTGCTCATCTGTCGATGAGTATGCACGTCCTTGAAAGTTATTAGACGGAAAATTTGTAAATCCCCGTTTTCGGGACGTTTTCTTACTCTGAGTAGGTAACGGGGCTGTTTTCTGCTTGAAATCGGTTTGCTGGGGAGTGGAAGGGAACAGGGCAGGGATAGGGTCAGGGCGGTTCGGGAGTCTGAGAGCGTTCTCCGTGGATCTGGGGCACGTAACATTGCACTTTGTGGGACTCACGTAACTAAGGGCGCAACCGCACTTTCCCAGAGAACATGCCTTTGGGGTTTTGCAGAGACATGTGCGTGCTTTAAGATACAAGAGAAAATGGTGGTGAGCGATATTGGAAACATTCTTTCTCCCGTGTTTTCCGTAAAGTATTTGAACGTGTCATGGCCACCTACGGCAAAGGCAGAGACTTGCTGTGACAGCACCTGTTCGAACGTTGCAGAGGGACATGAGACAGGGTCAGCAGCTCCAAAGCCCCCAAATGACAAGATTCTGGGGAGCATTTTGCTCCCGAGTGCGCCGCTTCGGGTAACCCTCAGTAACACTAACGATCTCTGCGCATTCCTCCTGCGTGTGTGTCATTGGAAATAACTTCCAGGAACCTCGGGAAACGCGAGGCGGAAACCGACGTGCACTGACGCCAGGACAACTAAAACACGATCGGGTAGCTCGGTCTTGGTGTGAGGGGTAAAAAGCTGGCTGAGTGTTCGCCGTACACGCTACTGACGTCGCGAGGGCACCAGCCCGAGGTGGACGCGGTGCCGCGGCTGCGGCCTGGAGCGGGCGGGTTCTGTCACCCTGGTTCCTCCACGGAACAGGCGCGTGGCTGCTCGAACCATTCATACATTTAAAACTGAGAATATATCTTCATTCCCAGACCAGCCTCGACCCCCGTCCCCAATCCAGCTCTTGCTGAAGCCGCTGACACCACACAACTGGCGGGAGGGTCGGCAAACTCAAAGCCGATGTGCCGAGAAGGCTGTGGCAGCACGACGAGGAGAAAAGTCGCCTCTTGCGGGCAGCGACAGAAAGGTCTGATGTTTCAGCATCGGGGGTGGCTTCAGTTAAGGGTGCAAGGTGAGACTGTCACACGGCGGGCCAGCCGGGGCTCCCCGACAGAGCGGAAGTCCGCGTGGGAGGCTCCCGTGGCGGCGGCGTCTGGGCTCGGCGTGGCAAAGGCGCCGTTTACCGGGCCCTGTCGTCCGGCGCCTTTGCTGGGGCTGATTCTCCAGGACGTCAGCGCTGCTCTAGAGGTCTGACCGTGCGCGCGCGCGTCGGGGTCACCTCCAGCTGTGCCCCACGAACACCGCGTGCGAGACTCCACTGGGAGAGCAGCGAAACGTCCACGAGCTGCTTTTACGGAGATGGACAGGGTTTAAACCTAGATGTTTCTAGAACTAGAGGTCTGTCGGAAAGGTTGGTCTCTTCCTGTACTTCGTGTGCACCTTGTGTACGCATGTACGAATGGACCTACGAATTTTTGCTTTTTTGTATTTAATGGAGGGTATTTCGCTTTATTTTAAACAATTGCGCGGGAGCCGATGAGGGCACATTCACAGCCCGGCCGAAGGATGATTGACAGGAAGGTCTGAGCTGTTCCCGTGTGCACCGAGGTGACGTGGTGGACGTACACGCTGTAAAGGGATGTCCCTTCGTCTCGCTGGTTGACACCCGCGCGCCCTCTCAAACACCGAGGCCCCAGATCACCCCTCACACGCAAGCGGACAGGTGGGGAGTCGCGAAGAAAACACCTCAGACGCGGGGGCACAGGGATCCAGGACGTGGACGCGTTCAGCCCACACGTAAGTAAGAGCTTCCTCACCTTTTCACCAGACTCCTCAGCACGCGGGGGGAGCTGGGGTCTAACACACAAAACGATTGCTTTCCGAGGCCCTGTCTTTCCTGTTCGAAATAAATGTGCAGGAACGCAAGCCGAGGCCTTTCTGAGGGGAGGTGGCAGCCTGGCTCGCCGCTGGAAGAGGAGTGCGCAGCTGAGCCCCCGCGCCTGGGATGGAAGGCCGAGTGCACGGTGCCCCTGCGCGAAGGACACTAGCGATGGGACACGAGGGACAGAGCATGGGCCGGCGTGGAGGCTGGCTTGGGGGTGCTGGGGCCTGGGTTACACCCCTCCTTCTACCTGCGCGCATGTTTAAATTTTTCCACAATAAAAGTGTTTAAATGTGCCTCCGCGAGAATGCGGTTTCGCCTTATGTCAGGGGCTCGCGGGCTGGTCTGAGATGCAGCCGCGACGCTCCGTTTGCGCCGGGTCCGGGCGAGATTCCTGCTCATCGTGCTGGACGCAGGGACGACGAGCGGCTGCTGAGAGGAGCGGGCCTCAGCCCGAGGTCAACGCCTGCCCTTGCGCCTCCCCGTTGCTGCACGGGGAGGAGGTTTCCGCCCCTAGTCGGTGCCGCGTTGCCTCACATGTGACCTTTTGTTGACGGTCTATTTCGGCGTCCTCACCAACGCCGATTCTTGCCGCAGGTGGAACTCGGGGCACCGAACGAGCCCCCTTCGTGGAGTCTGATGCGGACAGGCTTGGCGATGCAGCTTTTAGTGCGGCAACGGGAGGAGGGAAGCCGCCTCGTAAACGGGGTCGGAATTCACTCACGTGCGCCGCCCGCTCCACACACACGTGCGAGCAGCTTCTGCCTCACTGGGTCGGCCGTGCGCGTGGGAAGGCACCCGGCCACGGACTCCAGGCGGTCTCTGGGTCACGCGCGGCTCTGGGTGGAGGAAGCCGGCTCCCTTTCCCCCGGGGACGACGCTGGAATTCCCGAGGAGTCAGATAAAAACTTCCTCACCTCCGACGTGTGCCCGAACGCAGGCGACGTCGCGAGTAACGCCGACTCTGCCGGCTCTTCTCCCCGGGCACGCGGAGTCGAACGATTCGGGGAGTCGGTTTCCGATCCCCCCGTGGGTTCCGAGAAGACGACGCCGGTGACCAGGTTTGCTTCGCGACAAGTTCTCCTGCTGTGTCCCCGTTTTCCAGAGACTTTCGGCCGACCCCGGCTGCAGATCCTGCTGCCGACGAGCGAGTCATTCTCCCCCGGGTGCTCGCAGGTGTGGAGAGGAAGGGGCGGCGGGACCTCTGGGGAAGGTCCTCCGGGTCACGCCTCACACCGAGTGCGGTAACGATCACCCCATCTTCAGACTTACGTTCCGGGGACTCTGACTGTAATTACGTACAACAGCCGGGCGGACCCTACTCTTGCTCAAAAAAAGGAGTTGTTCCTGTCGGTGAGAAGGCACCGAGTGAGATGACGTAAATTCTGTCCTAAAGCAGCAAAGCTGTCTATTTAATCGCTATTTAAATCAGTCAGCTGACTCTTGGAGATGAAACGATTCTTGGATTCAGGAACATTTACCATTTTCCTCTCCCCCTCGCCCCACCTCTCACTGAAGGTCGGATTTTTATGCCGTGGGGACGCCGAGGGGGCTGTTTGGTGTGTCTGTAGCTGGTGGGGTAGCCTGGGGCCTACACGCCGCACCCCCACGAGCCTGATCGAAAACGGAAATGGGATTTCAGGATGACGAGGACCGCTTGTCCACGGGGCAGTGAGGTCGTCGTTCACGACTCCGTCTCTATGTTTTTACGGAGACTTGTCTGCTTCGGACGCGTGTGGCGCTTCAGCAAGGCCGACGACGCTCTTCTAAGTTGGGTTTTCTTGTTAAATGCACAAAAAAAGAGAAACGTCGTTCCCTCCGGGGAACGTGGTAGGGATGCTGGCACAGAGCGTCCGAAGTCCCCGCCGAAACGGAGACATCGGTCGTCGCAAAAGTGTCAGCGGCAGGTTCATCGCACTCTCCCTGGCAGTCGCCCCCCATTCCAGATGCCGATAGAATTCAAGGGCTCCGGGCTCCGGTGCACACCCCGAGGGCCCGTGGGGCGGGGAGCCTGCTCCCCCGAGGCTGGCGCCTCGGCTTGGACCGGGAGAACCGGGCCGCTTGCCCCTGAGGGGGACACCTGCAGTTTGGCTAAAGGTGACTTGGCAAAAAGTCTTGTTTCTGGCGGGATATCGGTCATCCCAGGCCTAAGACGTGTCTTCCTTTCCAGATCAAACTTCTCGCACTCGCGGATAAATTCGTGGTTTACTGAGACGCCGACTGAACGAACTGCCCTGGAACGATAGACAGACACGGCCGCGGGTCTCAGGGCCGCGGGGACGCTTCTTAGGTTTCCGTCCGGGCCCCGGGAGAGGGTGCTGCCCTCGCTGAGGAATGACAAGGAGGGAGAGTCGCTGTTTGCCTTCGCGTCCCTCCCAGCCGCGGTCCCGCCTTTCGAATGGCGTTGACTGACCCAAAAGGAAAGAAAATCAGACAGCCAGGGGAAAGCACGCGACACGCAGGGTGTGACAGGAAGGTTCCTCCGGGTCAAGAAGAGCAGCCTGATTCTCAGCCCAAAAAATAAAATAACGTGCTGGGGGCAGGGTGGGCGGGGCGGCTTATTAGGGAGGAGGGAGACACGCCCGGGGTGGACGGCTCCGCGCCCTGTCTGAGATGGCCTCTCGGGGTCTCCGTGGAAGACGTCCGTGAAGCTGTCCTCAGAAAGAAGAGACCAAGTGGGCCGAGGCGGGCCGTTCGCATCTGTTGGGCGGATCGCTGTTCGCCAAGACCGGGCCGAGACCGACGAACCCGCGCCACTGAGGACTGCAGCGCCGAGCCGAGCCGAAGCCCCACACGGGAGCGGTCGGCCCTTCACTTACCAAGACGAGCCCGAGGGCACAGAGCCGGCGGCCGGCGGCGTTGCCCGCCGTTTCCCTGCCCGGGGCGACGTGTGCCCGTGTGCGGAGGAGCCTGATCTAGACGCAAACACGCGCAGCGGCCTCGGCGCCGCGGCCGCAGAACAGGAGGCGCGGCGGCGTGAGGCGCGGTTTCGCCGTCTGGGTTAAAGCTGGGCACGAGCCCGGGGGCCCGTCCTGACCTGACCCCCGCGCCGCGGCGTGTGGCTCCGCTCGGTGCCAGACGCAGCCGGCGGCATGGGTCGCCGCGACCAGGAGACGCGTGGGGTCCGAGCGCGTGCTCCGTCCTAGGCCGTGGTCTCGGCGGCTCCGTCCCCGGGCTCCCTCAGGCGACTTGTTTCCAGAGCGAGCTCCTACGCAGCTGGAAGAGCGACAAAAGGGCGCCACCAGGTCGCTCCGAAACGCATTAAAATCTCGTCACCAGGTGGTTGTTCCTGTGGGTCACAGGTTTCACGTGGGTCAGCGTGGTGTCCCCCAAAACACGAAGCGCCAGGCAAACGCCCCGGGGGAGCCAGGCAAACGCCCCGTGGGAGCCAGGCAAACGCCCCGGGGGAGCCAGGCAGGCCGGTGAGTGGGACGGGGCGGGCGGCGTCCCGCCACACCGCGGTGTCGGGGACAGTCCCTAGACGGCGGGGGGCTCGCAAGTCCCAGGCGACACGCCGCCCCTCGGAGCTGACGAAGGTTCTACCAACTTCCCTCCCCCGAACGTTGGTAAACGAACATCCGGGCGACACGCTGGATGCCAAGGCCTGGCTGGGGCTGGGAAGGGCCGGTGCGGGCTCGGCTGAAAGGTTCACCCCGTGTCAGATGCTGGACGGGAGCCGGGCGCCCGGCGGGGGTGAGTGTGCCCCGGCGTCTCCCACGAAGGGTTTGCCTCCGAGGCGCTCTCTGGACAGGTGCGAGTGTCCCTACAACACGTTTCCTGACATCGGCGATAAAGGACGACGATCGTCCTTGAGGTGACACCGTCGTCAACAGAGGGAGAGGGAGGTTTCAATCAGGCGGCTTCCACGGGCCGACAGGAACGGCCTCCACGGCTTTGCTTTCTTCCTCAGAGGGCGCTGGTGGCGGCCCGTTGGTCCGCACTAAAAACGGCCCCGTGTGAAGGACGCGGCGCTAAGGCCGCCTACACTGCGGGCTCGCTACGCTGTCAGAGCCTTCGGTGACCATGCGCCCGCCCTCGAGCTGCCTGTTTGTGGCCATTAGACGTGGCCGGCCCAGACGGAAGGGGCGCTCGCGTGTTTGTTTGTTTGTTTTCTTAAGCGAC
This sequence comes from Cynopterus sphinx, assembly GCA_030015415.1. NCBI lineage: Eukaryota > Metazoa > Chordata > Mammalia > Chiroptera > Pteropodidae > Cynopterus > Cynopterus sphinx. The sequence continues at coordinate 870,227 of CM057393.1, forward strand.
ACCCCCGCACGGGCATGGCGGCCGGAGATGTCGCGAATCAGCCACGTGGGTCTGCTCCGTGGAGGCTGCAACCCCGACCGACGTGAAGGTGAAGGCCCCTGAGCCCGGGTCGGCCGTGGCCAGGCTGGGGCCCGCGAGCGGGCGGCTGTGCCGCGGGGAGCCCGGCGACGCGGTGTCCGCCCTCCGGGCCGCGGCAGGGTCCCCCCGCAGAGCCACCTGGAGCAGCTTCGCGCCGAAAGGAGCTGCTGACCACCCGTGGGGGTGGCGACACACCAGGTCTCAAGCACGGGTGTAAACCGAGGTGACACGCGCAGTTTGTAAGAAATGGCCGAGTCTCGAATCCAGCACCGCCTCGGTTTCCCTAGCTCCCGAGGAGTCTGCTCAGGCGCCAGCCGTGCTAAGTCACCGCGCGGTCGGCCGTCGCCGGGGCGGGCAGCGGTGGGACCAGGGACGCCCCAGTCACGTGACACACTCCCAGGGCTGCGGCCCCTTGTCTGTGGCGTTGGGGACTCCTGCGTCGTCCTGCGCCCTCGCTCCGAGCAGCCCGTGCCCGTGGCCCCGGCCGTCCACGTCGCGTCCCAGAGGAGCAAACGCCTGTTAGGCCTGGACAAAGCCACGCCGGGCTGGGGCGTGGCGACAGCCTCCCCTCCGTCTGTCCTCTGTGACGTGAGCGTTGGGACCCCCAGCCTCGTGGGGCCCCGCGTGGGTGCTGAGTAGGATGCGGTGACGAAGGCGGAGGTGGCAGCCCTGCCCGGTGGGGACTGGCTGTGGGGGGACACGGAGAGGGAGAGCACGCGGGGTCTTCAGCGTGAAAGCGGGCGCCCGCCTCGTGTGGGACGAGCGGGGCCTGGGGTGCCGGCCTCGCCTCGGCCCCGCTGAACCCAGACTCGGGCGGCAGAAACGCTCCGTCCTCGTTGGCTTCCGGCGGCTTGTGCTTGCCAACTGCAGTCCCCGCCGGGCCAGGAGCGACCGGGGTCCGGGGGGGTGACCAGCCGCATGGCCGAGCGACGCCAGCTCAGTCCGCCCCCGGCCCGGAGAAGGCCGCTCAGCCTCTTCGCCGGGATTTCAAACGAGCCGAACCGAGGGGACAGTCCCCCAAACCCGTGTCTTCTTGTGAGTAAAAGCAGCGCCCTGGGTCCAGAAGGGACGCGTTCCAGACGAGAACGCGAGCACGTCCTCTCACCTGAGTGCGCACAGATGCGTGTGCGTGTGCGTGCGTGCGTGTGCGTGCGTGTGCGTGCGTGCGTGTGCGTGTGCGTGCGTGCGTGTGCGTGTATGTGCGTGCGCGTGCGTGTCCACACGAATCCCACGGCGACCCCGCCGTCTGGTGGCGTCTCACCTTCTTCTACGAAACCAGCTGCAGCGGCTGCGCGGACTTCGCTCCGCACGCAGGCGGGACGAGTCTCCTCCGTCGGGCCGCTGAGGTCAGTCTCACTTTTTTGTCACTGAGAATGGCGCGTCGTAGGTCGTGTCGGCTGAACCTCCGGGATTCGAAGTCCCCTTCGGACGCACGGGCGGAGTGGGGGTGCGGAGGACACGCGGTGTGGGGTCGGCTCGGGCCCCAGTGCGGGCCGCCACCCCGACGGCGACGGGGAAGCGTCTGCCGGTCTCCTCTGGGCCTCAAGGTCCGGGGGTCCAGACCGTGCTTGCCCCTCCAGGGGACATAGTCCCCCGTAGCGGGTCACCGAGGCCAGACGCAGCGGGCGGTGGTGGCCGGACACGGGGCCCACGTCTGCCCGCGCAGCCCGACGAGGCAGGAGTGGCCCAGAAGCCACCCGGGGGGGACTTGGTGGCCCTAAACACACGCAGCCTAGGGCAGTGCCACACGGTCCGCCTCTGAACCCCTCGTGGCCCTTCCGCTGCCCGCGCGCTGTGGTGACAGCGCTGTCCTTTGAACTTGCTTCTCCCCCTTCCTCGCCCGAGAGCCTCCTGGGAACCGCCGCGTCCGTTGCACGCGGGACAGAGCTGACGAGTGTCAGCGAGAGGGAGACTGGCCAGGGCACGGGTGGAGTCTCCCGGCCGCGGTCGCGGGACCCGGATGGAGGGTGCCCGCCCCAGGGGGACGGCCGTCAGGGGCCCTGTTTCGAGGGGAAACGGAGGCGCAGACCTGCCGTTCGGTCCAGGGCCCCGGACGGCCATTTCCGTCGAGCGTGGTGGCCGGTCATGTGACCGTCTACGCCCCCTCTGTGGCTCTCGGTCTGAAATGTCACCGACCCAGAGACGGCATCCCGAATCCTTCCGGAAAGACCCCCCTCCGCCCGGGTCCTCGGTCCCGGTGGCAGACGCTCTGCGAACTAGAGCCTCGGGGAGAGGCGGGCCCGGGAAACCAGGCCGAGGGCACGTGTCTGGGGACACACGCCGGGCGGAACGACTGCTTGGCCGACTCACCGGTCACCTGCACGGGGAGGTGGCCGATGACTCTTCCCCCTGCTCCTGAGCCAGGGGTGTCACTCAGTCCCCCCGACTGCGTCCCCTCCTGTCGCCGACGCCGAGGGGTGCCGCGTGGCACGCACGGCCGCCCTCGCTCCTCGACAAACGCTCCGAGGGTCCCCGGGAGCCGTCGCAGGAGGAGGCCCCTCCCCCGGCCGCCCAGGGCCGCCCTCAGCCACGTCCCCTGGCACCCACCTCCCCGCTCTGTCGTCTTTGCCTCCACTGTCCCCCCAAATCGACCACCCCCACTGCCGACCCCTGCTGGGGGCTCCCTGGGCTTCAGGGACCGAGATGGTGCCTCCCGCTCCTCCATGTGGGATCGTCGCCTCCACTCAGTCTGGAAGCGTCACGCTGCAGCCCTGGAAAGGGCTTGACGGCGGGCGACCTTGGGCAGCCCCGGCACCCCACGGCGGCGCCTGTGGCGCCCTGGGCGACAAAGTGCTGGGCTGGGTGACGTGGGCCCCGCCGGTGGCGCCCGTTCTGCGGGGTTCCGCGCGCCGCCCCCCTCGGGGTGCGCTGATGTCGACGTTCTGCTGTTGCTCGTTTGCCTCACCCCCCCCTTTCCCCCGGGCCGCACCCCTTCCCGCCTCCCGCCCCCACTCGGCCCCTCCCGCCTCCTCCTCTGCTACCCAGCGTCCCCCGTCGGCCCCTGCCCCCCCCGTCCCATTATTCTATCTCCCCACCCCACCCCCGTCGCCCCCCATCCCCATCCCATTACTCCATCTCGTCTCTGCCTCCCCCTCTGCTCTTCTGGCCTTTGTCGCCTCGGCTCCCCCTTTCCTCCCCCTTGTTCCTGTGGGGTGCTCTGAACTGTTTGCGCATTTTAAAAAAATTGCCGCCTTCCACGTCCTCCTCCCGCTGCATGGACCCGCCACCCCGTTTCCTGGACGCCCGCGGATGCCTGGGGCCGGCCATGGCAACGGGGGAGGGGACGGAGGCTGCGCGGCCGGGCTCCCGCGGGCCTGTCCTCCCCAGCCCTGGTTTCCCCTTCCTCACGGGGAAGGGCTAGCAGGAGCGGCCCGGGACGCCCAGGGGAGACAGCAGACAGGTCCAGACGCCCGGCCCCAGGTCCGGGTGTGGGGCGGGCGGCCCGGCCCCGGGCTGCAGAGGGGAATCGGGGGAGACGCAGGTCCTGGCTCACTGGTGACACGCGCTGCTCAGAACTAGCAGGTGATCGTGAATATGGGAAAGCCACATGTCACCCACCACACGAGACACGTGGGCCTCGTCCTGCAGCCGCCCCGGGCGGGGAGAACGCGGTCTGGAGTGGGGAGCCCCCTCTCCCCCCCTCCATGCCCCTTCCTCCAGGAAGCCCCTGCCGTCCCAGCCTCCGAGGTTTCACGGCCTCGCTGCCCCCGTGCGAGGCGGCCAGGGGCAGGCCCGGCCCGGGCCCCGATCACGACCGGGAGAGCTGTCCCCGGGGAGAGCAGATGCCCCTGGCTCCCGCGATGTCCCTCCGCGGGCCCCAGCCCTGCCCAGTGTCCGAGCCGGCGGCACACAGAAGGCGCAGCCATGCGTGCAGCCGGCGGCCCCGGGCTCCGGGCGCCACCATTCACCAGGCCTCCGGGGCTCCTGGACCGTGAAGCCCCGGTCAGCGGGGCTCAGGACAGACCCTGGGAGCCAGGGGTCCCCAGGCAGACGCCCCCCGTGGCCTCACGCTGGCCCGGGGCTGCGAAGGGAGAGGCTGGGCACACCCGAGGACACGGCCACAAAGGCATCGGCCTTGGCTCGGGGCAGGGCCGCCCCGGGCCCCAGTGTCCTCAGTAAACTCGGGTGCTGGGGGGGGCCTCTGCTCCCACCCGAGGAGACAGCCTGCGCCCAGCGGGGACAGATGAAGGCCAGTGCCTCGCTCGGCCTCCGCGTCTGGGGATCCGGCCCCCAGCGCCCCGGTGCCCACGGCGGCTGTGGCCGCTCCTGCCTCTCCAGGGTCCTCTCCCTCCCTTCATCCCACCTGCCGCGGCTCCTCAGTGTCACCCGCACACGTCAGGGCCCCCAGCTGCCTTCCCCTCTGAGCACCCGCTTGCGGGCATGTCTGCGGACCCCCGTCCCGGCCTGTGGGGTGGAGGGGCAAAGCAGGCAGAGACGTCGCTCCGGGAGTGAGACTGCGGGTGGCAGGTGCGTGCTCATCCCAGAGAATCCGCGACACCCCGCCTCCCGCCAGCCCCCCGCTCCTGGGCAGGAGAGCGCCAGCCCCGCACCCCAGCCCCGGCTTCTCCCCAGGTCGGACGCCTGCAGGGCCCTGCGGTGAGGCCATCGGGGTGACTTGAAAGCGTGCGGGCACCCCGCAACGATCGTGGTGATGCTTTGTCCCCTGAGCCGAGCCGCTCGAGTGGGGAGGCCGGCGGAGACCACGTGGGCTCAGGGCCGGCAGCAGCAGGTGTCTCTGGGCAAGTGGAGGTTCTGAAATGAATCGTAGGTCACAGCCGGGACGGAGGGCGGACATCCGAGCAACTCACGCTGGCGGAGCCGGGGCCCCTCGGGCCCCACGCGCAGGGACCACAGCGCTGAGGGCTCCTGACGCCGCCCCCCCCCGTGGCTGCGCCAGTCCGTGCCCCTCAACCTGGCCTTTTCCTGTCCCACGTACCCCGCGCGGCGCAGCACCCGCCCCCGGGGCCACCGCGCTGTCGCGGACGCCGAGATTCCCCTCCCTGTCATGCCGAGTGCCGGCCGCCCCTCTCTCCCGTCCCGCCGCTGCCGGCCACCCGCGAGGCCGTCGTCCCGGAGCGGATGCACGTGTCCCTGCAGAGGGTCCCCCCAGGTAAGTACCCAGGGTGGGTCCCTGGTCTTTCTCGCCTCTGGGTCGAGCCGTCGTGCTAGACTGCGCTTTGCCTGCTGTAAGCACCGCTTCTCCAGGCTGATTTCGAACTTCCCTCCTCCTGGAATCCCCTTGCGGTTCCTTCTCCGTCGGGCGACGTGTGGCTTTGGCCTGAAGAGCGTGTCTCGGCGGCGGCCCCTGGGGGGTCTGGTTTTCTCGTCCTCCGGCCATCCCGTGTCTCCTGATGGCAGCGTTTAAGCCCTTCACGTCTGGAGTGGCTGTTGGTCGAAGCGCCGTCACCGCCACTTACTGGGTCTAAATGACGGCCTTGCTGGGCGGCGGCATCTCATCGAGGGCCCTGGCGTTGCTTCACGTGGAATGTTCTGGGTCCCGCCCTCAGCCCGCAAAGGCCCTGCTGGGAGCCCGGCTGGCCGGCTCAGAGGGCGCCCGCGGGTGACGGACGGCTCTTCCGCTGCCGCTTTTCAGAGTCCCCCGTCTCTGACCTCTCCCGCCCCAGCGACGCTGTGGCTGCGGCTGGGCCTCCCGGGGCTCACCTAGTGCGGGACGCTCGGGGCTTCCTGGGCGCGTGTCCACGTCCCCACCAGTTAGGGAAGCTCCGTCGTTATTGCTTGACACAGGGTTTCAGCTCCTTGATCCGCTCTCCTCCCCGTGGTGGCCCTGTGACGTGATGGTGGCTCGCTTGACGTCGTCCCAGAGCCCCCCGGTTCTTGGACTCTGTCCTCGTTGCTGTTCGGACGGGCTGTTTCCACGTCGCAGACTCGGCCCCGTCTCCGTCTCCCCTGCCGCTGAGTCCCTCTGCGGGTCTCTCCCTTTCGGTTATCGTCGCCCTCACTCCTGACGGGTCCCGGTTACGTTCCCCATCTCCGCCTGTAGCTTTCCCCTCTGTCAAGGTTCCCGCGGAGCTCATCCGCTCCCCCCACCGCGTCACTGAGTGCTTGGACCCGCGTCCGGTAGATCGCTTGGCTCCATCTTGTTTATTTCTCTTTCCGGAGCTCTGCCCTGGGCTCTCGTGAGGGACGTGTTCGTCTCCCCATCTGGCTGCCTCCCCGGGCCCGCTTCTGTGTCTTAGGTAGGGCTGCTGTGCCTCCCGGACTCAGGAGAACGGCCTCACGTGGTAGGAGTGCTCGGGGCGCAGGGGCCGTCTCCCCGGTCACCCGAGCCGGGTGCTGCAGGTGCGTCTCTGCCTGGGTTGTGTGTCCTCCCGTTGTAGCTGAGCCTGGGCTGCTGTTTACACGTCAGTGGGAGGGATTGATCGGTCGTGAGGACTGGGCAGTGAGGGGCTGACCCTAGGGGCCCGCCCGGTCCGCGTCTCCGCCCCTCCTACCAGTCTCCGGGTGGCCTCTTCCGTGTGTCCCCGCTGTCGGACTGCTGCGCAGCTAGACCTCGCGACCCCACTGATGGCTGTCGTCAGCTCCGCTGTGACGGTGACGCGGTCGTGACAGGAGGCGGCACAGCGCCCGCCCGCTCCGCCATCTCGACCGGAAGCCCCGGGCCCAGTAAAGTCTTAAGCGACCAGGTTTCTCGTCAGACAAAGCGGATGTGAAGGGGAGTGTGACCCGATCAATCCGGCCCCCACGGGTCTGTGGGTGACGGAGGGTGAGAGCCCCATGGTGGCCAAGGAGCCCATGGGGCTGCGAGGGCCGGAGCCTCGTCAGACGGAGGGGACGTGGGGGCTGATGGCGCCGAGAGCCCAGGGTTGGTCAGAGGGCCCCAGGCTCACACGCTGGGCAGGCCAGGCTGGAGACTCGGACCCCGAGTCCTTCTCTCGGCCTCTGTCCCGAGAGACGCCTGGTGGAGCGACAGGGTGGCGGCGTGTGAACGGATGTCCTCGCCACCCGACTGCCAGCGACCTCCGGGGCCCAGGCCTCTCCCGCGGCCTTCGTCCAGGCTGTCAGGTCACAGGCCGTCGTGCACGAAGCGCTCTCTGATGTGCAAACACGTCCCCTGGGAAGTCACACGACAGCCAAGAAATTCATTTTGTCCGGGTCTCCCCACACCCTCACCAAGTGGAGTGACTCGCGGGCTCCCCTGCGCCTCGGTGGTGGGGACGCCACGAGCAAGGTCTCCTTTTGCTCAGGTCTCTGCTACTCCTGTGCCCCTCCCACGCTGCTTGGGTCAAAGGACCTGGTGTGTGACCTGCAGCCCTGGGGGAATCCCCCCAGGAAGACCCCCCCTCGACCCCCTGCTCAGGGGTCCATCTGACCCGGTGACCTGATGGGAGCATGGCGGGGGGTGGACAGCGGCAGGTCAGAGTTCTGGAGGGACCCCGAACTTTCTGAGGGACCAGGACCCTCGGGTACCCCCCGGGGTGGTGGGCTGTGACAGCGAGCGGGGAGGGATCGTAAAGGCGGTGGGCCAGCCGCAGGAGAGGCGTCAGACGCAGGTGGCAGGGCCGTTGGCTGCCTGAAAGGGACAGTTCCTGGGGCCAAGAAGAGCCCGGTAGCCACAGAGGAGGGAGCCTGATCAGATGAATCTCCCAGGCCAGCCACAGAGGTGCGCCCAGCTGGCCTCAGGCTTTGCTCTTCCCGGGATGAAAATGGGGCCCTGGGGACCGACAGACAAAGGGCAGTGCTCGCTCGCTGCTGGTCGGTGGTTCTGCTGCCCCTGCTGCCCTCGCCAGAGGCCTAAGGAGCTGGGCAGACAGGCCTCACCCGCCCACCCCGCTGGGCGCCAGCCTCTGTCATGGAGCACGTGGCCCAGACGGAGCCCAACGAGGACAGCACAGCGGGGTCACTTGAGCTCTGTCACCTGCCTCCAGTAGAAGAGCCTCGGGCCGGCTCGCAGCCCTCCAGTGTGGGGTCTGCGTGCTGCCCGGGGTAGTGGGGCCCATGGGGTTCTGTCCCAGAGCTGTGGGCTGGGACACAGGCCGTGCCTGTCACATGGAGAGCTGGGGTGGACCCCGTGTGAACTGGCGAACCGGGGCCCAGGCGTGGCGGGACGGAGACCTTGGCTGCTGCGTTTATGCGAGAGCCGGGCCGGCCTCATGGCGCGGGGGAGTCCGGTCACCCTCCTCCGCCTGCAGGAGGCTCTGCCACATGCGGGGCTTTGAAAGCTGGGTGTCCCGGAGGGGAGTCGTGGGAACCCACCCAGCGAGCACCTGCGAGTCGACGTTATGGTCTCACCGGGGCCCGGAAAGAGCCGACCCCGCCGACACCTCGATTTCCGGTTCCAGCCTCAGAACCGAGCCCGTGACTGTCGGTGGTTTGGGGCGTGTTGCTGGCGGCCGCAGGAACCCATCTGTCACGCAGGAGGAGCTCAGGCAGTCGGGTGCGGTCGACGGAGACAAAGTTACGGTGGAAGGCGCATCTGGGGGGGATGAACACAAAGGAAGCGGCCCTCGTCGTCTTTAAGGCGACCGGTGGCCACAGCAAAGACCCTCAGGGAATGGGGAGGAAGGGGGGCGCCTGAGAGTCTGTGCTGGAGGCTCCGGCTGCTGGTCTGGGCACTAAGCTTCATCCAGCCTCAGTGCCCGGAGCCAGGGAACCTACCAACGCCCAACGCCCAACGCCCGCCTTGCAGGGCCGGGGCGAGAACCACATCCCGCCTTGGGGGAGGCGAGACACGAGCCGTCCTGAGTCCTGGAAACCGGGGCTGCTCCCTCCCCCCGCACGACGGGGAAGTGCTGCCAGGCCACCCCTCCCGCTCCCCGCGGCCGGGGTATCCGGGAGGGCCAGGGCCTGTCTCCGGGAGGCAGAGGGAGCTCGACCACACCCCAGGGCAGAGCCAGAGACTGGCCTTCAGGTGGCTGCCCCGGGCACTGCTCCCCGGCAGGTCCTGCGGGGAGGTTTGACCTGCTGTGACCCAGGGCTCGGCGGGCCTGCTCGCTCTCTCCCTCCCTCTCTCTCTCCCTCGCACACACTCGGGAGGACAGACAGGTTCCGCGTGCTGCTTCCCCGTACCGGCCTCGCTTGCGGGGCAGCTCTGCAGCCCGGACCCGCGTCGCCCTCACGTGCACACACGCGTGCACGACGCACGCGGTCCCACGTCACAGGAACCGGGGCCGAGCGGGCGCCGACCTGGGGGCGACGAATCGTGCGGGCGGCGCTCGGCAAATAATTAATCGTGATGAGAACTGACACGGTAAAAATTGCAGTGAGGGGGCTGATGGCGAGGCGCCGGGCTGGTTGTCACCCCGAGGCCTAAAGGGGAACAGATTGCTTCGGAGAATCTTTTAATTAATTTCCGAGTTTTCCTGCGTCTTCTCCGCCCAAGGAGCCGAGTTCCCTTCTCGGCCAGAGGATGCTCTGCAGACGGGGAGAGGGGTGCGGAGGACAGACGAATGGCATCCGGGTCACTCACTCCCCACGGGGGGCCGCCGGGATTCCCGGGTCCCCAGCGTCGTCGGGAGCTCGAGGTGGGGGTGACGCAGCCCAAGGAGGGGGTTCGTCTGGTAGATGCGCTTCCACCCCCGAAGCTGCAGAACCCAGGCGGTCTGCCTCGGTCTCGGCGAAAGTGAGCGACGCCCTCCCTCTGCAGTCCACCGCTGCAGCCACTGGGCTGCGGCGTTAACTTGTATTCTAACAAGATTAAAATATATTTGTCCCGGGGATTAGCATACTTAACCCCCCCTCCGCCTTTTCAGCGGTGGCAGGGTCTTTGATCTGCCTTGCGTGGCGAGAGCGGGGCTTGGGCCCAGGATCCGACTGCCAAGTGTGAAATCGGCCTGATGTCATCCTCATTCTCCATCTTTTACATCTCTCACCAGTTTAATTATATTTCCGCCACAAAGCTCCGGCGTCTCATTGCATATTCAGGTTGGACCAGGAAGCATTTAAAAAAAAAAAAAGGTGCAATTGAAATACCCTGTTGGGGGAAGGGAGGGAGCCCGAGCTCTCCAGGCCCACGGGGCCAGCCCCGGCCCGCGTCTAGCGGGTGCTCACCTGCGTGGAGGCCAGCATCCGGGCCGCGGGCTCTGCACGGCGCCGGCGCCTTCATCCGGGGCGGGCACAGAGGCTGGGGTCACGCGCTCCCCTCCCCCAGCGCCGGGTGTGCGGCTCTTTGGCCTGACTCCGGGGGTCTGCCCTGCGTTCATCCTCTGAGCTCTGGGTTTGTCTCCCTGAGACCAGGCATTCTCCTGGGGCACGGCCGTCCCTGCACCGAGGACGCCTCTCCCAGTCACCAGTCGGTCGCCCACTTTGAGGTGACGTTGCCATTGGCCAAAATAAATTCCAGAGCCCACTCAGTCCCCAAAGGGAACGTGTCTGGCCGACCTTTGGTCACCTCGAAAGCCTGGGACAATTACTCTTCATCCTGCCCTTTATGAATCCCCAGAACTGCAGGGAGGGGCCATCCTGACGGCTGAACGGGCCTCAATGTGGTTGCAGGGTGGCACCTTCTCTGCACCTCGCTTGCCTCAGAAGCCACCAGAGCCTCCTTCTGATGACTTGCAGGGTGGGGAGGGGGACAGAAGGGAGGGAGGAGGAAGCGCAGCCTCTGATTCCAAGTTATAGTGACAACCGTCCTGGTCCTGGCCCGCCCCACTCGGGCACCCTCCGAGGACACTGGTGTTTGGGGAGGAAATGAGCCACCTGCAGGGGTGGCTGGGGTTTTGACCTTCACGCCAGGCCCTGGCCCCGGGCCCCATTCACGCCCGGCTGGAGTGTCTCAGAGACCCAGGCTTTCTCCCGGGGGCTCCAGGGGGCGTCGGGTGTCACTTCCACATACAGGCTGGACAGAATAGAAATGCAGATCGCCTTCTTTAGCGCCGAGAGCAGGTCAGGCTGGGAAAGCGGCTCCTCAGACAGCCCCCTTTGTCTGAGATTTTCCGGGCTTTTCCACTTTCTGGGGGGGGAGCACCTGCAGGTAGAGAGACAATAGGTGGGCCGAGTTGATTGCCACTTTGGGCGAGTTGATTGCCACTTTCGCCTTTGGGGGAAAATGAAGAGACGACCCCCGTTAGGTCTTTTAAAAGGTCCACATTCAGGACCATTTTTATTTCGAATCGTCCCTCCTGTTGAAATGGGAGGTTAACAACACGTAGCTTCTTAAATTGAATGAAAGAATTATAAAATTATCTCCACGTAATTAATTCGGGATTATGTTTCATTCTAGTTAGCATGTAATCAAAGCCTGTTATGCTTTTAGCTATAGGAACAGCAATTAATTTAAAAGGGCTCCTTACACCCTCCGCTGTTTAGACACAGTAAGCCCGCCCTGCGTGGGGACACCCACTCACTCTTGGAGGAAGAGGGGCACGGGTGGCAGAGCGTGGGGCGGCTGGCCGGCTCACACGTGCCAGTGAGTGCAGTGTGACCTCTGGCCCTCAGTGTCCAGTTGGGTCCCCTTCCTCCACTTTGGGTCAAATCCCTCTCGTGGGACTCGCTGCTTAGCACAGAGGCCATCGTTTGGAGGAAGGGGGTGCTGGGTCGAGTCACTGGGCTTCCATCAGAACCCGAGACGCAGCACCTTGCTCACTTCGAGGTCAGGAACGCGTGGGGGGACGTCCTGGTGTGTGGGTGTGTGCACACGCTGGAGCCCACAGATGACAAACCGCAACCTTAGCCGCCTTCCAAAGAAAGGGAGCAGTGGGGGCGGAGGAGGTGTTTCTGGAAAGTGCTAGAAGTGTGGCCTCCACTTTCCCTTGGCTCCTAGCACCCAGTAAGTACACTTTTTATAACCACGTGGGCATTGCCCTCCGGTTCATTCACAGGTTTCTCTTTTCCTTTCCCTAAACAGCTATGCAGACCTATACAGACGGGACTGTGGGGTGGGAGGGGCCTGGCAGGGGTGTCCTTGCCGCCTGGGTGCCACCGAGCTTCATCGAGCCCCAACAGGAAGCCTGTGGGGTAGACGTTCCATTCCAAGAAGGATGATGGGGGGGTGCTGGGGGGGGCACTGAGGAACACACTGGCAGTTGACGTCCGCGGATTCGGAGGCCCGCGGTGGGACACTGTTTTCCCCAGCACCACACTTCTTCCGCGCCGCGTGGTGTTGTGTCAGGGTTTGCATGAAAACCCGTGACACCTGAGCTGTCCTGGAGCCAAGGTGGGGGACGTCCAGGCATCAGAGGGCAGCCAGGCCCCACACTCTCTTCCCAGGCCTCAGCCTTTCCCCAGATATGGGTCTGGAAGCCCCACGGCCACCCTCCACCCCAGGGACCGACGCCGACCCAATTCCCACCCAGACGTCCTGGCACCAGGAAGGCGTACTCCGAGACTCTACATGACAGCAGGTGGCAGTGGCCTGTGGTCCCCCTCCCCCGCCCGGGCACCTCACCTGCAGAGCGATAGCATTGGCCTTGGCGCCTGACTCGGCCATGTTCCCGGTTGTCCGAATCCAGAGAAATGCCACTTCGCAGGATTCACGTTTTGCTGCTGAGAGTGAGACCGCGAAACTATCAAAAACCTCGGGACAAAGTTTTGGCCCAAAGGGAAAACTCGGAGGCCTGCTTCGCCCACGACAGGGCACGGGCGGGCAGGGCCTGCCGGGGCCTGGCAGAGCCGCAGAGACCGGTCCGCTGCCGGGAGGGGGGCAGAGGCAGAACCGGGGCGACAGAGGCAGAACCGGGGCGACAGACGCAGCACCCGGGCAGCCCGGCGCGGCGCCGGGCAGCTGGAGCCTGTGATCGCCCATCCAGAGAGGAGAGAAAAGGACGGGGAGAAAGGGCGGCGGGGAGGGGTCGGGCCAGGGGAGGGAGGCGGGCGGCCCGGCGGCAGGGCCCGCGGTCCCCTCGCAGACAAAGGACGCGGCGGGAGCGGAGGGCCCGGCGCGGGCTGAAAGGCGCTGGGCGCGAGATGGGGGGCGCCGGCCGCGCGGGCCTGGCCCCGGTGGGGTCAGGGTCCCTCCCACCCTGGCGACCGCGCTGCGGCCGCAGCCGCGTGGCCCCGGGCTCCCGGCCGCCGTCCCTCCCGGTCGGCGGGGCCCCTCCGGGCCGCCTCGGGGCGGAGAGGGGAGACCGCGGCGCCTCTTTGTCCTGCTCCCGGCGCAGCGCGGGGCGCAGCCCGGACAGGGGCCGGGACAGCCCGCGGGGCTGGTCCCTGGCTCCACGCCCGAGGTCCCCCCAACCCCCCAAACTGCCCTGGCTCCCGTCCCTCGGGCACACGGAGGTCGTGTGGGGCTGGGGACACCCTGCGCGCGGCCGGACTCGCTGCTCAGGCCTCGCAGGGCCTGGCGGGGTCGGCGACGGGCCGCGGGCCTGAGTCGCGGGGACTCTGGGGTCCGTCCGCCCGCCCCCCTCTCGGGGCTCCTCACGTCCCTCTTTGGGGGGGACCCTGGTCCGGCGGAGCTCGGGCGGGGGGGGGGGGATGCCGCCAGGAGTGACGCCGCCGCGGCAGAGCCCCGCGCGGCGGCCGAGCGTGACGGACCGCGCCACGAGGAGCCGCTTCAGTGAGCGCGAGCGCGACCCGGAGGGGTTCAAGAGGGGCCCTATCACCCGTGGGCGGCCGGTCCGTGGGACCCAGGACTGGACATGGATGGAGCCAGGGACGCTCCGCGCCGACCCGGGTCCCAGCGCGCGGCCCCGCCGCGGCCGCCGCGCCGCTCCGAGCCCCGCAGGCCTCGCCCTCGGCCGCGATGGGACCGGGAGGCCCAGAACGGGGATCCCCGCCCCCCCCTCGGGCGCGCGGGGGCTGCGGGTCAGGCGGCGTGGCGCTCGGGGTCCCCCGAGGCGCTCGGTCGCCGGTGTCCACGAGCCCGGCGGCTGCCGCAGTTCGGTGCAGCCGGGACCCCTCGGCGGGCGCTCGGGGGAGCGCGAAGGTCGCGCGTCGCACCAGCGGGGGACACAGGGACTCGCCGGGGCCCACGGGCCAGGCGCTCCGCGGTTTGCCCTTTTCCCGCGAGGAGCCAACAGCACCGCCGGAGCGAGCCTTTCTGGACGGTGAGACCCGGGTCACCCGCGTGGCTGCCCTGTCTTCTGAGAGAAAGCGCAGGGCGGTCTACACTGGGGGACTGCGCGCCCGGGTTAACCCTCGGATTCTGGCTCCCGCCGCAGGTGGGACCTACTCCCCCATCCCCTGGGGAGGAGTGGGCGGCGGGAGGAGAAAAGCCCTCCGAGCACCTGCCAGGCCTCTCCCCGCCCCCACCCTGGGGAGGCCGCCTCTGGGCAGGCCTGGGGGTCCGCTGCCCACCGTCCCCAGCCCCAGGCAGTCCCGGCGTCAGGGGCACAGTCAGGCCTGGCTGCGGGGTGGGGGTGGGGTGGGGTGGGAGGTGGACTTGCAGCGCCGAGGAGCAAGGACTCCCCATAAAAGCTTTCCCCTGACGACGTTTAGTAAACCGGCCTCCGGCGGGCGGACAATCTTGCGCGGATAGGGTGGCCGATCCCCCAGCTCCTGTGCTGCAGTCTCGGTCCGGCCCTGGTCCCGGGCACTCAGTGACCGGGGGAACCGCGCTGGCCGCAGGACTTCCGAGCCTGGCCTTCCCACAGGCCCTGAGGCCTGGCTGGCGCGGGGGTCTCTGCACGAGTTACCAGCTCGGATTGGATGCTGTAGATTTGAACCAATTGTAGTAAACGTAGGAGCAAAACCAGACTCTGTGTTTGAAGGGTCTGAAGGCTCATTTAGTCCAATTCCTTCCCAGAGTCAAAAGGTAAAAAAGGAAAATTCTCCCCATGCTACCAGAAGCATGCTTTGTCCCTTACTAATGTTAGGATTTGCAAACTTAAAAACCAAAATGATTGTTTAATGTTGTTATAGTGTCCTTTCATTAAAAAGGGAGATTCCAACCTGGTACTCATTGTTGAGTTAGTGGCTCGAGTTCTGTTTTTAATCTAGCAGCCTCAAAAGCGGGAGCAGGGAAGATGCTGGGAACGGCCTGTAGAATGGCACCCCGTTGGCCATGACCCCGGGGCACTCCCTGACTGGAGCCTCGTGGCTGATACCCCAGCTCCCTCCATCGAGGTGTCTTTGCAGATCTGGGTAGCAGCCCTGCTGCCTCCAGGAGTCCGGGTGTGGACAGGAGCCGCCTGAAAGTTCTACTTCAGCAACAGATGATCCTCCGGAGAGTCTGCGTGTCTTCTAGTGGGAGCAGAAACTTCCTTTTCAAGCCAATAAGTTTTGGAAATAGAGCAGTTGGCGCTCAGGGCCCCGCAAAGGTGAATCTCAGCCCGCTTCTCAGCACAGAGGGGACTCTGGGACCCAGGCATCCGGTCCCCTCCCGCATTGCCGGACTTTGCCCTCACATCTGCTTTGGGATGTTGTCCACATCCGTTACTTTGGGGAAAAAAAAAAAAAGACGACAAAAGCGAAGAGCCTCCTTGTGTCCTCAGTAAGTCAGTAAGGGGTCCCGGCCCCCGGGGTCGAGGGCCACTGCGCCGCAGGAAGAGCAGCGAGGGGGGCCGAGACCTGTTGCATCCTGCAGGACTTTGAATACTCGTCCGGTGGAATAGCCCATGCTTTCAAGCACTTCCTTCCGGTCCGAAGCCGCGCACTTACATGACTGCAGCTCTGTGCTCACGCAGGAGACAGCCAAAGCGGCTTCATTGTCATCAGGATTTTTGAAATGACTCCTCCGGCTACCGAGGCTGGCATGTGCACCCCCGCTGGGACGGGCAACGGCCACTGGCACCTGCGCGGTGGAGGACACGAAAGGAGTCGCCCGAACTCACAGACACGCTCAGAGAAACTAGCCATTGTGCCTTGGACAGCCAGTATTTTACAAATAAAGTGGTTTTTTAAAATTATTATTTAATGTGACTTTCAAGAATTTAAACACACAAAAATGCAGGGGGATGTTCACAATTCCGATAAGCACAGTTGTAAATAGAAACATTCATTGCTCATAAGATTATAAATATTGGATACTGGAACTGTAAAACGCACGTTTTATAAACTGAAAAAATAAAATAAAATAAAAAACCCCGAAAACTTTCTTCCTGCTAAAAAGGCATAGCATCTCATTGAGTGTCCTAAGCAGCAGATGGTTATTCACAGAGTTTTAAATTACAGCTTTTGTTTCATAGTTTCCTTTTTAAAAAGGCTTACACTAGTATGTACAAAGTGAAACTATCATCGCAGTGAAAGAAAGAGGTTTAAGGCAAAGAGAGAAGTTCACCCTCAGTCCTCAGGAGACAGCCATGACCCCCGTCTCCGCCATGGGCACACCCTGGGCTGTCCCGGCCACAGACAGACAT
Source organism: Cynopterus sphinx (assembly GCA_030015415.1). Taxonomy (NCBI): domain Eukaryota; kingdom Metazoa; phylum Chordata; class Mammalia; order Chiroptera; family Pteropodidae; genus Cynopterus; species Cynopterus sphinx. The sequence continues at coordinate 886,498 of CM057393.1, forward strand.
TTGGACTCGAGTCCTTTTCCAGACACGAAACGGAAGACGGAGTGGAATCATATACAGGGTCACGTGTGTTTATATATATGTACTTGGCAGGAATATATTGAATATATTTAATTTACACTGTACCACACCTTCAAAAAAATAAAATGTACGTTAAAAAAAAACAATGAAAGACAAAAAGTGGTAAGAAAGAATTATTTACACGCTTTCTTCCTTTCTCTAGACGCTGGGAGATTCTGAGTGCCTTTAAAGCTCCAGGTGGTCACATGTCCTGGAACTGTGGGCTCCCGTGTGTCCCTGCGCCGTGCATCTGTAGACACACTTCCGCGTGCGAGAAGGCTCTCTATAGCAGAAACGGCCACTTTAAAAAAGGAGGGAGAAAAAAGAAAAACGAAAGGAAGGAAATGCCAACTCTGCTCACCCGCAGCCGTTGGACCCGGAGACTTTTGGAGCTCAGCCCAGCGGATTTCTGGGAGGCCAGTGGAGCTGCAGATCCCCTGGGATGGGGTTAGGCGGAGGGAAGGGGTCACCCTACCACTCACGGAATCCTCTGCCGGGGAGCCCCTGTGCCTGGAGACGGAGAGTTGGCGCTGGCATTGGGTGCTGGGACAGGGGACAGTGACACAGACGCAGATGGAAGCACGCAGGGCCTGGTGAGGCGGAAGTTAGGCAGGGAGAGAAGGCAGGAGAAGGGGAGGGGCAGCGCCACGCTCCCGCACTTCTCCGAGGACCCCCACATCTCCTGGCTGGCCACGGCCCTGGTGCTGCCCTGGCAGAGGCTGGGGTGTGACCCCCTCCTGGTGACCTCACCATGCCCACACAAACAAAGTGGCAGAACTCATAGACCAAGTAGGAGCTGTTTATTCGGTTCACAGTCGTGTGAAATGCAGCAATAAAAATCTTTGGACTTCAGCAAGTTGTTTTAATTTTTTCTTCTTTTGAAATTAAAAAAAAAAGTGTCCGATGTCCCATCATGGAGCTTAGGGGATTAAAAAAGATGAAACCCTAAGCGGTCCCCATCGTGGAAAAAAAAATCATAAAATTAACATAATCTCATAAACACAAAAAAATCAGAAAATATGTTATAGTCGTATTCTGGGTTTCACACCTCCCGTAAGTCATATGTACACGGAATATTGCAGAACCGTAGCTAGCGCCCGATCTGTCACTAGGGATGCTGGTATCGTCTCTAACACTGGCCCTTCATCTGCGACTTTAAATTATTGCATTGCGTGGCGCCGCCCGCCCGGCCTACTCGCTGTCCGACTTGCCCTCCTTGGCCGCGGTGGAGTGGTTGTACAGGCCCTGGGCCATGAGGTGCACGGCCAGCGTGTTCTTGTTGCCCGTGGCTTTCTTGATCTTGGCACGCTTGTTCTGGAACCAGATCTTGATCTGCGACTCGTTGAGGCTGAGCTCCTGGGCCAGGCTCTGGCGCCGCTGCTCGGTCAGGTACCTGTTGGTCTGGAACTCGGCCTTGAGCCTCTGCAGCTGCTCCGCGGTGAAGGCCGTGCGCGGCCGCTTGTCCTCCTTGTTGGGGTTCTTCTTCTTTGGTTTGCGGGACCTGGGGCCTGCGTGGGCACAGTGGACAGAGGGGACACCGGTTAGGAGGCTGCGGGCCTGCCTGCCCACTCGGAGGTGGGTGATCCCGCTGGGCCGGCCTGGGCAGGCCTGAAGGAGAGGGGGCTGGACTTGGGGCTGGGCGTGGGCCCCCACCCACCGCCACGACCCGCCCCTGGGGAAGGAGACAGTGGGCCGGTCAAGCCTGGCCGTGGGGTGGCAGCGGGGTACAGGGCAGGCTTCTGAGAGATCTCTTGATTAAAGGACAGTTCCAGAAGGAAAGCAAAACCCCACCGCTTTCTGGTCAGGCTTTTTCCAGCCCTTTCTGAGGTTCTGTCCAAGAATAGGGACAGGGAGGGGGAGGTGCGAGGCCAGAGGTGAGGGGGAAGGGGGAGGCAGCCGGAGTGCCAGGAGGAGTGCCCGGGGCTATGCGGGGGCCGCCACAGGACCCCCAAAGTGGACAGCCCACAGAATGCCAAGGGGTGCTTGGGGGGGCAGTGGGGCCTGAGAACAGGAGGGGCCCCTTCCTGCCTCCCCCTCCTGTGTAGATCCAAGGTCACTGTTTTCTTTCTGGGCAAGAGCACAGGACACACACAACTTTTCCTGGGCGGGGAGGGAGCAGTTCTCAACCCAAGTCTCCTCAGTGCCCAGCACAGGAGAGGGGACGGGTCCCTGCTCCTGAGTTGCCTACAGCTGCCTGCCCCTCCCCCAGGATGCAGGGGGCCCAGCTGACCTTGGGCAAGAAGGTCCACCCGGGCCTCCTCCCACCGGGAGGCCTCACAGTACCTGAGGCTGGTAGGGGACAGGGGTGGTGAGGCTCCCAGGGCCGCCACCGGGAAAAGGCTGAGCGAGGGGAGCAGAGGGAAGCGGGGCGAGCCTCCCGCTTTTGTTAAGAAGCGCAGCCCCGCGTGCTCAGGGATGAGGCCGAAGAGGGGGCTCGCCGGGGGCTCGCCGGGGAGGGAGTGTGGCCGCGGCCGGGGAGGGAGTGTGGCCGCGGCCGGGGAGAGTGTGGCCGCAGCCGGGTGGGAGTGTGGCCGCGGCTGGCTCTCTGAATCTGGGAAGTGCGAGCATCCACTTTGGGGAGCTCCGGGCCCCAACTTCTAAGGAGGCCCCTGCGGCTGGAGCGGGCTAGACTTCCGGCGCCAGGACCCCCACGCACCCTGCACCCCGCGCGGCTGTGGCGTCTGCAGGCGGCACCCCCCCACCCCCACCATCAGTGGGGACGAGCGCTCGGGCCCGCGCGGGGCGAGGGGCTGGGACCGGCCCGACACCCGGAGGCCGCCGAGCGCGGACCCCCTCCCCGCAGCCGGCCGGGCCGCCCCGCGCTCCGCTGGGGGAGGCGAAGTCCCGAGGGGCGTCTCTGGGCGTCGGAGAGGGGGCTCCGCGGGGCTCCGACTCCGGCCCCTTAGACCCTGAAGCACCGCGCGGCCGCGCACAGCCTTCGCCGCCGGCTCCGCGCCGCGGGCCGGGCCGCCGCGTGCTCCCGGGCCCTCCGCCTCCGCCCGCCCTGCGCGGGGAAGGGCGCCCGAGCCCCGCGCGCCCCGCGCGCCCCGCCGGGGCTCCTGGGCACTCGCACCGGCCGCGGAAAGCCGCGCCGCGTTGCGGACGGAAAACCCCGAAACGCGGGCTTCCGGCCCCCTTTCTTCTCGGGCTTTCTCTCCAAGCACAAAACCGCCCGGGGGTGTGCGAGGCGGCCCCGCCCGCAGCCGGGAAACTCCGGGGCCTCTCCGTGAGGGCGGGCGACGCGCGCGAGCCCGCGGGGGATTCTCGGTCCCGGGCTCCGGGCCGCGGGCCGGCGGGCGGCGACTCCGCGCACAAAGCCGCCGCGGCGCCTCGCCGGCCCATTGTGCGCCTCTGCGTTGATTAAATATTAACAAAGGACGGAGGCGAGAACAATGGCGCAAATTTCAGGTCCGGCCGGAGCAATTCGGGGTGCACCGCAGTCGCGCACACGCGTTTCTGCGGGAAGGGGGCCCGGGGGACTCGGTGGCGCTGTGACCCGGGCAAACGACGCCGCGACACAGTTGAGGGTCCCGGGGCAGGGCAGGGGTCCGGTGGCGCGGCCGGCCCGGGGACACATGGAGCCCGCGGCTCATGGCGGTCCGCGGTCCCGGACCGCACTGAGGGCAGCCGATGTCTCGCGGACGCGCACGCGGCCTTCCACAACGCCGGGGCTGCGGGGGATGCGCCCGCGCCCCGCTCACGCCCCCTGCGAAGTCCGCTCCTTCGCTACGCAGCGGCCGCCCCGGGAAACCTCCGGGACAAGGTCCCTTCTCCCCGGGCACCGCGGGCGCCCTCCGGCCGGCCGCGTGTGCACAAGTCGGGGCTCTGCTCTCCTGCCCGCGCCCGGCAAACACCACCCGGGCGAGGGCAAAGGGCGCCTCCGGCTTCCGCCTCGCCTCTCCCGGGGCCCCGCTCCGCCTTGGCGGCCCAGGCCCGGGAGTCGGGGTGCGCAGCAGCCGAGCTTTCTTCCCAGGCTGCATCTGGGGATTCCGGGTCGCAGGAAGGATCTAGGTTTGGGGGCGCGCGGGCCGCGTCCCGGCTGCAGACTGAGTCAGAAGGACCAGGGAGGGGGTCGTGCCGCCAGCTGGCCCGCCTGTCCTCAGCCACCGCTCCCCCATCCCACCTAATAAACTCCAGCCAGGGGCAGGGGGCAGGGGGCTGTGCGAGGAGGATCCAGAAAGGGGGAGACACAGAGAGAGAGAGAGACAGAGACAGAGAGATAGACAGAGACAGAGTGAGAGACACAGAGAGACAGAGACACAGAGCTCTGCTGCTTCCGTCGTGCACCGTCTGGACCCTGGACCCTACACAACGCGTCCTGCCCCAGCCGCCGGTCGCAGCCCCGCCAGCGCCAGCCTCGCGCCGTGTGGCCCAGACGCGTCTTTGTGTGTGGGGTAAGGGGTGTCCCGGTGCCATCCCCCCGCCACAGTCCCCGCGTGCGCACTCACCTGACGACGGCCGGTCGGAGTAGCGCGTGCAGTAGACCCAGGCGGGCCAGAGCATGGGCTGCGCGCCCAGGCCGGCGCCGGCCTGCGAGCTGTCTGAGTCCGAGCTCAGCGACAGGTCTCCGCCGCCCGAGCTGCGGGCCTTCAGCGCCGCGTCCAGGGGGCCTCCGGGGTCGCCGCCCTTCCTGGCGCCGCTGTGCAGCGACAGCGCCTTGGAGCCGCCTTCCCCGTCGCCCGGGGGGTCGCCGACGCCGCCCGGCAGCGGCCCGGCCGCCGTGGGCGCACAGGGCGCGCTCTGCCGGGGCTCCGGGCCGGCCCCCGCGAGCCGGTCCGCGCCGCTGTCGCCGCCCGCGCCGGCGCAGCAGGTCCCCGCGTCCTTCCTCCGGCCGAACTCGGGCCGCAGGATGTTGTCGATGAAGAAGTTGGTGACGCGGTGCGGGTGCGGGTGGTGGCCCGGCGCCTGCAGGGCCGCGGGCAGCAGCGGGGCGCGCCGGAGGCCAGTGTCCGCGTCCCCCGGGCCGCCGCCGCCGCCGCCGCCGGGGCTGGGCTCCGACTGCCGCTGCCCCTCCGCCGCCGCCGCCGCCGCCGCCTCGCCGGGCTTGGGGTCATCGTCCTCCATGCTGCTCGCCGCCAATCCCGAAGCGGAGCCCCGGGTCGCCCTCCGGTCAGCGCGCGGCCGGCCGCGCCGCCACCCCGCCGAGGCCTCCGAGGCCGTGCGCCGCGGCCGCGGCCAGGGCGCGGGTCCTGCGAGTCTCCGGCCGCGCGCGGGGCTGCGCCGATCCGATCCGCGGGTGGAGCTCGAGGACCCCGAGTGGCCCGCGCCCGACGCCGGGACGTGCGGGACGGTCCGGTCCTCGCGTCCGCGGCGCGCGCGGGTGCGGACGGGCGGTCACCGCGCCCCGCCGGGGCCCCGGGGCGCCTGCGGGCCCCGCGCACCTGCCCCTCCGCGCGCGCGGCCGCCCGGGCAGGGAGCCGAGCGCATGCAGGCGGCGCCCCCGCCCCGCCCCCGGCTCCGCGGCGCTCACACCCGCCCGGGCCCGCTCCGGCGGCCGCCGCCGCCGCCCGGCCCTCGAGGGTGCGGGGCGCGAGCGGTCAGCGCGCACATGGAGGCCCGCGCGCCCGCGCCGAGCCCCGCCGCGCCCCGCGGCCCGCGCCGCATGGGTGGGAGGCGGGAGGCCGGGCCGGGCCGGGCCGGGCCGCCCGCGCCCCTCGCGTCCGCGCGCCCCGCCGCCCGGGCCGCCGCGCCCGCTCGGGAGAGCCCAGGCCGCCGCGCGCGCCGAGACACTTGGCTCTGGATTTTTGTTCTTATTTTTAACCGAGCCCCGGCCGGTGACGTCGCGGGCCGGGCTCCGGGACACGTGCCGCGGGCCAATGGCCGCGCCGCCGCGCGCCCACGTGACGCGCCGCCGCCGCGCGGGGCCCGCCGCCCCTCCCCCGCCCGCCGCCCCGCCCGCCCTTAAAGCGGCCGCGGCCCGGCTCCGGGCGCCCGGCCGTCCCCGGGGAGCCCGCGGCCGCGCCCCCGGCGCTCGCCCGGCCGCGCCGCCCCGCGCCCGGGACGCGCGGCGCCGCCGCGACAGCCCCGCGGGCCGCCCTGGGGTGCGTCGTGCACGCGCGCCGGGAGGTCGCGCCTCTTCACACATTTCCGTCTGTTTACCGCGGGGGACATCCCACAATTCCTTGCAGAAAATGCATAAATCGTATTAAATGAGCCGCCGCGATACAAAGGGGCTGCTGTGGCCGCGGTCCCCGCCGCCGCCGGAGGGGGAAGGGGTCACTCACGCTTGACTCGGGCGACCCGGCAGGGTCCGTGCCAAACGCAGCGCGGGGCCCCCTGCCTCCCGCAGGCGCGCGCTGTGAGTGTGCGGGGCGCGCGCGGGCGGCGCGTGCATGCCGCGGGGCGGGGACACGGCCCGCGGGCGATGCGGGGCTCCCGGTGGGGACAGAGAGGAGGGAAGCAAGGGGCATGGGGGCCGCGGCTGAGTCCTCTTGCTCGGAAAGGAGAGGGGTCCTGGCGGCGGCTCAGCCAAAGCCTCAAAGCCCTCCGGCCGAGTGCCCAAGAGCAGCGGTACCCCCATCTTCCCCCCACCCCACCCCTCAGTCCCAGCCGGACCCGATTTGGGGGCTAGATTTGGGGGCTACCAGGTTTTCACCTCATTTCCTTTGTCCTAAAATCCTTTAAACTAGGGGAATTGGGAATCAAGGGAGGGAGGGGCAATTCGACTTCCCCTCCCCCCTCTGGTCTCTGTTCCTAAACTTCCTTCCCAGCTGCTGTCAGAACATCCAACTTGAACTTTGGTTTCCTCTTCTCCTCCCCTCCTCCCTTAAGCTCCCTCCTGTTTGCTCTTCTCCCCTCAGCCCCAGCAGCAGACACCCCCAACACCGTTGTCACCCCAGGTGCACCTGTCCATCATTTAAAAGGCATTTTTCATGGAAATTTGCAAACTTTGAAAAAAGTTCCAAAAGGGCAACTGCGGAGGTGCGGGAGCTTTGGCACAGTGTCCTGGGTGGAAAGGGGGGTGGGGAGAGGAGAGGAGGCCAGGTGGCTGTAGGGTGCCCAGCAGCTGAAGTCCACTGCAGAGCTTTGCTGCCAGGCCAGGAGCCAAGGCATAAGATGACCAGGCCACCCTGAGGCTTGAAAGCTGCACCTTAGCCTGGCTCAGCTGTCCTGTCTCCATGCAAGTCCTGTCCTCTCTCCACTCATCTCCGTTCACCCACTGCAGGCCCCGGGTGTGGGCTGCGGTGGGACAAAAAGCAGCAGTTACAGGATGCTGCTTCCAGGGAAATGAGCCCGGGTGGGGGGTGTTTGTGAAGGGGCTGAAGGAAGAGCTGAGCTAGGTCACCTGGCCACCCAAGGTGGCAAAAGTAGGTAGGTGCAGGGTGGGGGTAGGCTCTGGAGGCAGAACCTCCTGAGTCCTTTGTGAGACTCAAGCAGGTGGGGAAGCTGCTTCTCACTTGGGGTGACTCGCATCTCTCTCCATCCCCCCACATTGGAAGGGTCAGCTCCAAATATCTGGCCAGGCACATGCCTGCCAGGGGCCCTGCCTGGGTCTCCAAAAATGAAACCCTACAGCCTGCCTGCCCCTAGGAAAACGGGGCTGATGAGGCTTGTGGGAACACCCTATTGACCCTTTTAGGGATTTTGGGGGGTCAATTTTCTGAAGCCCTGAGAGGCCTCATCACAGGCCAGGGAATGTCCGATTCCTCTGGCTGTCTGGAAGGGAGGCGGGTGGGGGAGCGAGGACCCTGCCTCAGCTTCCAGCGCGGCCCTGAGGTTAATTCTCACCCACCCCATGAAAACCAGAGGCCGGCCCCTGAGAAATACTCCCCATGTCTGGGGGATCCCGCCTCTAGGGCCTCAGCAGTTAGTGAGCCGCAGGCGCTGACCGGCCCGAGTTCCGTCCCGCGGCGCAGACCCAGAGCCACGGCTGCCGCAGCAGGTCATGTGCAGGCAAACCTGGTCGGGGGTCTCTGGGCTGCACCCTCAGCTTGGTCCGAGGAGGGGGTCCTCCTGGGTCCCTGCTGGGGGCACGGGAGGGGGAGGTGCAGGAGAAGGGAAGGGAGAAAGGAATGAGGGAAGAAGGCATTAGAGGAGGGTCTGCGGCCTCCCAAAGCCGCGTGGAAACCCGAACTGGAAACCCGAACTGGAAACCATTCCGAGAAAGACAGTGGGCGCCCCGCAAACGGCCTGCAAACGGCCGGGCGCGGGCTGCGGGAATCCCGGCCGGAGCCGCGCAGGGTCGCATCGCTGGGGCCGGCGGCCATCCGGTGGGGCACACGCGGCGATCTCAGCGTGTGGGAGGCCCACCCCGGCCTGCGGGCGGATCTGGCACCCCGCCCCGGCTGTGCTTTCGGGGGGTGCGGCGGCGCCCGCGTCCCCAGGTCCCTGTTCTTGGTCCGGGGAGGCCGCGGTCCAGCCAGGCGAGGCGTCCATCCGGGGACCAGGATCCCGGCCCTTCTGGTCCGCAGGGTCTGGAGGTGCCCGCTCCCCCGGGGTCTGCACAAAAGCGGGTCTCGCAGGGAGAGGGAAAGGGTTTGTAGCGTCCACGCTGGTGTCACAGAAAACGTCTCTCCCCGCCGAGGGTGGCAGAGCCGAGGGTGGCAGAGGCGAGGGTGGCAGGGCCATCCGGAGACGCTGGGTGCCCGGCTCGGAGCCCGCCTTCCGTTTCTCTTTAAAACGAGGCCGAGGGAGGGTGACTTTTCTGGCTTCTCTGCTGTCCCCTCCCTTCCCACACTCCTCTTCATGGGCCTGGGGAGGACATAGAGGAAACGAACGCAGTGAGATCGGCATTGGCTCGCGGGGTCCTTGTCACCGAGTCCGCAGACACCGAAACCTCGACCCCCCCAAATAGGGCGGAGAGCCCCGCGCTTTGGGGCGCCGACAGGGGCGTTGGGGGTGGGGAGAGAAATGCCCCCGCCCAGGCCGAAAAACAGGGTCGGTGCCTTATGCAGCCGCCACCACCCGGCCAGCAGACAAAGGCCAAAAAGGCCAAAGCGAAGGGGTGGGGAGCTGGAGGTGGCCTAGCGGGTCAGCGGGGCGATGGGCAGCGGTCTGCGCTCTCCTGGGAGCCAAGCACAAGCCTACAGACGCAGGGGGTGAACCTGGGGACCCTGGTGTAGACGCTGGGGCCTGGGCTCAGGGACCTCCTCCCAGGAGCCCCAGAAAGGAAGGGGTTAAACGCAACAGTGGGGGGAAAGGGGCGCGGGGCGCACACTGTGGAGCTCAGGCCTCAGCTCCTGTCCCTGCCTGGAGCCTCCACGGGGCTCCCAGCTCCCCACGGGCACCCTGGGGCCACCCTGGGGCCACCCAGAGCCTGCTGGGTGGGTTTGGCGCCAGCCAGGGCGGCAGAGCAGGGCTGCTGGCCGCTCACTGCCCAGGCTGGAGCAGAAGCGGCTTGTCTCAGCCAAAGCTCCCCGGGTGCTGGGGGCGTGAAGGGACGAGGCACCCACTGGAGACCGCCCCGGTGCAGGCCGCGGGGAGAGGGCCTCCCCCTGAGGCCGAGCCCAGCGCTGGCCCGGGAGGGAGAGCGGGAGGAGACGCGGCTGGGCGCGGCGCGGGGCCTGGAGCCAGCCGTGCCATCCCTAACCTGGCTTCTCCCGAAGCAGACGCTGCTCCCGGGGAGCTGGGGGAGCACTGTCCTTGGGGACCCACTCCCAAACTCGCTCCTCTGTCGTGGCCCACCCTCCCTCCGGATGTCTCCGGGCCTCAGAGGACCAGACTGTTTGGGGGAACCACCTCGTGCCCTGGGACCCCCTTTCCTCTTTCACTGCTGTTTCCGATTCACCCCTTAAGCTTGTCCCCCTCTGTAAGCTGGGCCCGTGTCCCCTGGAGGCCCCCCACTGTGTCCACCGGAGAGGCTCAGGCCGTGGGCTCCGCTGCGGCCTTCCCTGATCGGGCTGTTGCAGGGTCGTGCTTGGGAGTCAGACAGGCCGTTAGCTGTTTTTTGTTTTGTTTTGTTTTGTTTTGTTTTGTTTTGTTTTCCTGCCACCTCTACTGTAAGGAAAATGTCCCCTTGGAATTGCAGTGATCTGGAAGAAAGCAACGCGTTCCGAACAATCCAGAGGCTAATGATTTTGCTGGTTTGGCAAAAGGTTTTCAAGAGCGGCGTCTGCAGCTGGAGGCGGCCCAGCTCTCCAAAACAAGGAGATTGGAGGGGATTGTGAGTCCGAGGACAGCCAGCCACGCTCTCTCACCTGACAATTGCTTACAACTATAGTGGAAGAAATTCTAGAATCTATCCGCCGGCTTCCCTTTGACCTTTGAAGGAACCCCGGGGACACCCGCCTCCCTCACAGCGCGTCAAGTTTCTTTTCTTTCTTTCCCTAAAGGCGCAGGTCCTCGCAGCGAGGCTGGTGTAGGGTAAACTCACACACGCTGGCTTTACAGGATTTTTAGAAACACGATTTGAGTGGCTGGAGAGTTCTAGAATTGTAGGCAAGTTGGAGTTTAACTGAAACCACTCGATCCAACCCAGCCAAACCGTCTACAGCTAATGAGACAAATAACTCATTAGTCCAGGTTTCGTGTCAGAAGGAAAATACCTAAAGCATCACCCTCCACCCCTAATTATCAGCAGCCAAACCCTGCTTCGTGGGGGAAGCCACGTAGAGTTTCGTGCTGGTGGGCTGGGGGGGACGGTTTTTGAAAACCCACATTTGAGCTAGTCACGGAATCGATTTCCTTTGTCCTTCATCGAATGGAAATCTGCTGCGCGGGTGGCCTGCTACCGGAGGGTGAACCTCAACTGAGAGTTAACTGCAGACAGTCCCTGTACTTGGTCCAATTACCAGTCGAGTCCACCCAGCTCAACCGACTCCGTCGTTTCTCGAGCCCGAGTGTCTACCCGATGGTCACTCTGATGTGCCTAGTCCCGGCGGGGTGTGGGGGGTTCTGTCCCCCACAGCGCTCAGGGGAGCAGTGCTGGCCTCTCACCAGCGCAAAGGCTGGGTCAGGGGCCCTGCGGAAGGACACACCTGCATGGTGTCCACCTGCATGGGGGGGTGCCTACCTTAGCCCCAGCATTCAGGTGCCTGGCCAGGGCCCCACAGCCCTTCCCAGGGCAGCTATAGGTCCACGCCCTTCAGGGCCTGGGACTGACGCCTGATGCCTCTTCCCAGCAGGACACTCCCCTGCCAGAAGCAGCCCAGCGAAGCACCGTCTGAGAGTTCAGGCGCCTGGCGGGGGTGCTGCAAACCCTGTCCCCTCCCCAGCCCGCGGAGGGTCGCCGGGTCCCCCGCAGGCGGCCCCTCTGCGCGGCACTGGGTGGGGACCATGGGGTTTCAGCCTCCTGCGTGTCTCTGAGACCCAGCAGGCCCTGGAGGCCGGCGGCGTGCGGGAAGTCGGCGCGTGGCGCACGGGCCGGCGGGGAGGGGAAGGGGGTCCGCGCCCGGCCTCCGCGCACAGGCGGCCGCTGCCCTGGTGTCCCCGAGCCGCGCGCCCGGCCCTCGGCGGGGCCAGGGAGGACGAGCTCCCGCGAGCGGCCCCTCTGCGCGCGGGCTCCCGGTCGGGCTCCCGGTGTGGCTCCTCCCGCCTGGTGGGGAAGGGGCGCAGCGGCCCGCGGAACGCGACGGTCTGGGCCAGGCCTGGCAGGCTCCCGCCCCCGCCGCAGACAGGTTCAGGGGCTCCGGGGGGCCCCCCGCGCTCCGCCTTGAGACCGGGGTGCGAGGCCAGGCCCGACGGCTGGGGACCCGGCTCCGGGGGCGTCCCCCGGGGTCCGCCACAGCGGGCTTCGGGTCAAGATCGCCAAAGAGGCGGGGGGTCTGCCGGGGTCCCGAGACCCGCCCGAGTGCGGGCCCGGCCCCTCCGCCCGGGCCGGCGTCCACTCTCCGCCGTGGAAACAACTGGAAGACGCAGAGCGGAGCGGAGGGAGGGCGGCGACGCGCGGACGCGCGGGGCGCGAGGGGAGCCCCCTCTCCAGAGCCCGGGGCAGGTGGGGGCCCCCGGTGGGCGCTGCCGGGGTGCGGGCCGGGCGGGGAGGGCGGGCTCGGTCCGGGCAGCACCGCGCAGCGGGAGGGGGCGGGGCCCGGCGCTCCCCGCCCCCCAGGAGCGGCCCGGAGGGGGTGTCGGGGTGAGCGGGGCACAGGGCCCCCCTCCCGGGGCCGTGGTCTCCCGAGGGGGGAGCGGGGAGCCCGGCGCTGGCTCGTCCCCCCGGGGCGCGTGGGGGCGCCGGCCTCCGCTCCCGGGGTCTCTCCGTCCAGAATCCGCGGCCCGTGTGGACGCGGCTCCCCCACCCCCGCCGCTGCGGCGGGCTGGGCGAGGGGACCCCTCGTGGGAGTTTCGAGTGTGACCCCCCCAGGGGCAGATTTCCTCCTCCGGCCTCCGCGCGCCCTGCGCCGCTGGGTGAGCAGCGAGCCCCGGGTGAGCGCGGTTGGGGTGATGCCTCGCCACCTGCCCGGTGCCCCGCGGCGCCCCGCGAGGGAGGGAGGGGGCCACGGCCCCCGCGAGAGTCGTGGGTGCACGGCGGGGGCCGGCGCCAGAGCCCGGGCGCGGGGACGGATTGTGGGGCGGCGGGCTCTCCCCGCCGAGGGGGAGGCCTGCGCCACGACCCCGGCCCCCGCGCGCGTCCTGGGCGTCCCCCGGGTCCCCGGGCGCGATCGCCCAGCCGCAGCCCGAGACGGCCCCGCGCGGGGCCCCGCGGCTGGGGGTCCGCACTAGTCCCGGAGGCGCGCACCTCGAAGGGAGGCCCTCTCTGTGGAGTCCCCCAAGTCGCCACCCCCCACCCCACCCCTAAAAAATGCTGCGCTTTTTTCTGGGAGCGGAGAAGGGGGGGAGGCTGGGCCGTGGCGGCGGCGGGGGAACTTGTTGAAAGAGGAGAGGGGTCAGAGGTGAGGAGGGATTACGGCTCGGTGACCCCTCTCATCCTCAGTGACCCGGGGAGGCGGCCACTGAAGCGGGGTGTCCGGCGTCCTTTTAAAAATCCTGGATTTCGGGGGAGAGCGCGCAGGTCCGGTGAAGACACAGAAAGGCGCCGACGACAGAAAGGTCTGAAAAGGAAGAGGGAACGGAGGGGACAGGAGCGAGGGGTGCGCGGCCAGTCCCATCGCCCTGGCTCGGGCCCAGGGCACCCCCAGTCGTCGGCACCGCTCCCTGGGCCCTGCAGGGGCAGCCGCTCCTGTTCTGGCCGGTGATTTGCTCATCCGGGCCAGTGTCTGAGCAGTGACAAAGGTACAGAACGACTCGGCGGAACTGCAAACCGGTTGCACGTGGACCCTCCGAAAGGGCCTTAGGGAGCCCGGGACCGCACACCGCATTTTGAATGAATGATGAGTGAATGAATGAATGCATGAATGCATGATTTTCCTACAGTCTTCGGGGGTGGACACTAGAGGTCCGCAGGCCTTTAGCTCTTGGCGCTGGGTGGGCTCCCCAGCCTCTTTCCTTTGGAAAGGTGGCACAGCGTGTGTGACGGGGGGGTGACCTGGCTGGGGTGCTGCGAGCCCCCCTGGTAACCACACGCGGGAATGTGTCCACAGGCGGAGCGCGGGGCAGTCACCTTGGTGGGGCACACCAGGCTTTGCCACCAAGCGAGGCGTGAAAGTGACTTTTGGCTTTGAAAGGTTTGGATTTGGGGACTGTAGACTTCTCTCTTTATCCGCAGGAGGGCGGCTGGAGACAGAGGGTGACTCCTCCCTGCCCTACCCCCAGCCAGAGGCCTGCGCCGGGGAAGGGGCGGGACTCAGATGCCGGTGGCCCAAGCCCAGGGCCTGCTAAGCTCTGCTCCCGGGGTCTGTCCTCATCCACTGCCCCGCATGGCCCTCCCGTCCTGGGACAGCCTGGCAGAGGCATCCAGGTTCAGCAGTGAAGCCTCCGGGCGTTCTCCCGCTTTCTAGACTTTCATGTTTTCAGCTTGACTCCCGGGCATCCCAGTTCGAGCAGGGCCCCCAGGGCGGTTAGGACTGTGAAACCTGACGTGGAAAAGGAAGGCTGCCTCCTGACCGATTCAGCTCTGGGTGGCTGCCCTGGGTGGAGGACGGTTCTCTCGAGGTGCTGGGAAGTCCACGTCTTCTTTACCAGCACGACTGGGGAAAGGAAAGAGACCGTGAAAACTTGTGTGGGTCTGATCTAAGATTTGATTTCATGTCGTGGGGATGAGCTCATCTTTTCCGCTGTGAAAACATATAAAACGTATCACCTTAACCATTTCCAAAGCCACGGTCCAGTGGCGTTTGGTGCAGTCACCAGCACCACCATCCAGCTCCAGAACTTTCCATCGTCCCAAACTGAAACTCGGTCCCCTTAAGCAGGAACTCTCCCTGTCCCCTGACTCCGCCAGCCCCTGGCGCCCACCCTCTGCTTTCTGTCTCTGCGAATGAGACAACGCTTGGCCTTCACGTACATGGGATCGTCCTCCTGTGACTGGCTCATTCCGTGTGGCAGGACGTCCTCAAGGGTCACCCGTGTGGGAGCGTGTGTCGGAGTTCCCTTCCCTGTAGGGCTGGATGACATCCCGGCGCACGTGCACACCACCCCTGGTCTCCCCCTCGTCTGTCAGAGGACGCGTGCTGCCTCCACGTCTTGGCAGCTGTGAACAGTGCTGCTGTGAACCTGGGTGTGCAAACGTCTCTTTGCGACCCCGTTCCCAGTTCTTTTGGATACACACCCCGCGATGGGATTGCCGGGTCGTAGGGGAAGTCCCGTTAACCTTTCTGGAGAACTGTCACCCTGTGTTGCACAGCAGCTGCGCCATTTACGTTCCCACCCGCAAGGCACAGGGGTCCAATTTCCCCACATCCTCGCCAGCACTGTGTTTTGTTGTTTTGTTTTGTTTTGTTTTGTTTTGTTTGATTGTGGCCATCTGGGTGGGTTTGAAGTGCTATCAGCTTCCAGCCTTTGGAAAACAGTGCTCCCTCCACACCCCCACACCTACCCGGGGAACTCATCACTTTCCTAGCCTCTCTCTGGGCCCCCCATTGGGTGTCCGTCCTGCCCCCGTCACAGAGTGCCCTGCCCTCACCCGTGCTTCCTCCCTTACTCCTTCTACAGCCCGGGCCTCAGGGGCGGCCTGGGTGACGCCAGAGCAGACGTTTGCAGCTGGTGGGCTGTGCCTGTCCCATTCCCTCTGTTGGGGGAGGGGATGGTGGGAGGAGAGGGCGGGGACAATGGTGACCCGTCAGGTGCACTGTCCCTAGCCACACGTGGCACCGAGCACTCAGACATTGGCTAGCGTGACTGAGAATTACACTCTTTATCTGAATGAACTGGAATGTAAATTTTTGTAAAAACCCGATTTTCGGCGCGGCTCCCGGGAACCCCCACGCACGTTTGGGACAGCGTCGTGGTATGTGAGCGACTTTCAACCGCAAACAGTGTCGACTGCACGTCTGGAAGTCCCACGGCGACGCAGAGATGCTCTGCGCGTAACCCCCGAAGTTCCACCCGCGCGGCAGGTGCAGGACGCACAGCGGAGTGTGAGGGCGCGGCGCCCCCGGCCCCGCACAACGTCTCGCGGGCTGCTGCCTCGGTTTCATGGGAAACGCTATTTCGGCTACAGCAGGCTGGCGGAATGCATTATTGAAGTGAACTTTACCCGTTTCTGGCTCATTTTCCCCACGCGGCTATGAGGGAACTTGGAACTAATCACACGCGCGGCCACATTGTATTCCTTTGGAAGGCGCTGGCGCAGAAGCAGGGGGCTGAGGCCCCCGAGGGAGGGGGAGGGTGGGGAGAGGGCATCAGCAGCGCAGGGAGGGCGGGAGGCCCCCGGGAGCGCTCAGGGTGGTGGACTGCACGGAGGCGGCTTCGGTTTCCTGTTGCTGCCGCCACGAAACCCCACGACCTGGGGGCGTAAGACACCAGGACCGTATTCCCTCGTGGTTCTGGGGCCAGGAGTCCCAGGTGAGGCTCCTTCAGAGCCTCCGGCGGGACAGCTCCAGCTTCTGGTGTCGTCCACGACCCTCCACGTCCCTTGGCTTGCAGCCACGTCACTTGGTCTCTGCCTCTGGCGTCACGTGGCCATCTTTCCCGTGTCTCCGTGTCTCCTTTCCTCTTCTTACAAGGACAGTCACATCGGAAGGTGTCGGCGTTCACATTCGGGGCTCACAGCCTGGGCCTGCCCAGTGCCTGGGCCCCCAGACCCCTGACTTGGACCTCCGTGCCCCCTCATCACAGCCACCTGTCCTGTGGCCTCTCAGCTGTCCTCCTTCCCTCTCATCCAAGAAGCGCCGACATTCAGCCCACAGCAGCCACGCACCGCTGGGGACGGGCCATGTGCGTTTTCAACAAGCCCGTGGGTCGTTTGTGAAGATTCGGTGACCTCTCTTCTAGCCAAAACGAGTTGTCGACGAGTGAAGCAGCAAAGCCGGGGCCCCCGCGCCCTGTCCGAGGGCTCCCCAGGCCCCCGCCGGCAGCCCGTTCTCTCCCTGCTACCTGGGTGCGGTCCTTGTCTCCACCAGACCCGGGGTCCGGGAGGGGGGCGTCTGCTCACGTGGCCCAGAGCTGTGGCGGCTGCTCCAAGAACGAAGACCCGACCCCTGGCTGCACCCGGAACTTCAGGTCGACCTGGGGCACGCAGGACACCACCCCCAGCTGACCCGAGGGGATCCGAGAAGCAAACTCTGCCCTTGCCTGGTATTCAGGACCCCTCAGGGACAGAATGCAAAGTAGACACCCCCGTGTGTCTTTCAGCCCGCGCTGCCCGACGACAAAGCTTCTGCCTACAGACCCTTCCAATCTGCGTCCTGGTCCTCGGGGACAGGAGGTGCGCTGGGCCAGGGACCGGGAGGGGATTCTGGTTCCGACATCATTAAGATGCTGAGCAGCTTCGGGCCATTTCTCGCTCCGCAGGGGCCCCGATGACGGTTTGGGGAGTCTCTTCTGACACTGCTCCCCCCGGAGCCGTCCCCTTCCACAGGTGGCAGGCGGAGGGGACGCTTTCTAGGCTAATTGAGCGTTGCCCCCAATTCCACCCTCTCGGAGACAAGGCTCTTGATTTTCCACGGATGGAAACGCGGCTTTAAATAGCACCTCATTTGCTTCCCGTCCCGCCGCGCCCGGGTCTCCAGGGGGCGGTGGTGGCCCTCGGGGACCCTCTCTGGTCACATTGGAGAAGGAGGTGGCACTGGGAGCTGTCTCCGCCACCAGGGAGGGGGCCTGCTTCCATCTCATTTCCAGGTGACGCGCGACAATTTAAAGGCGAGGAGACCATTTGCATTTGTCCCGGGTGTTAATGACCTTCCCGGCCAGCGTTCGAGCGTCTGGTTTTAAACAGGCAAGTGCACAGGCTGCCCCGGAGTCCTCCCGGCCTGGCGAGAGCCTTCGTCCCTGACCTAGATCCTAAACCGGATCCGCCCGCGTAGCCGTGTAGCCGCGGCCGCCGCTGTCTCGGGCGTTTTACTCAGAGATCTCGCGTCCAGATCGACTCAGTGCCAAGGTCTGGGGGCTCAGACCGACGAGGCGGAGGCCCACGTCGTGTCACATCCCCCGAAGCCTTAAGCCTCCTAATTTTCTGTCCTGGGCGCAGGGACGCTGCTGGCGGGTGGTCGGCCCCGTGGGTGTGCGGATGACAGGACGAGGGACCCGGCTCACCTGGCTTTCCTCACGCAGCCGGGAGGTAGGGGGCAACTCAGACGCTCCCGGAGACCCCGCCGGCTGCGTGTCCGCGTCTCTGGCCACCTCGAAGCCGCTTGGAGGGGCGCACGCTTCCAGACCGCAGCAGATGGGATCGGGGGGAAAGGGGCATCGACCCAAGATTTCTTGTCACGATTTCAACCCAAGAGAGTGGTCGGGCAGACACGCGGCACAGGGCTGGTTGCGAAGAGGTTTGTGAGCAGGAGGCAGGGCTGGGTGACCCGCCCGGCGAGGCGCCGGCAGGGCCTTGAAGGCTGGACGGCAGGTGGGACACGATGGGTCACGGCCGCAGCGTGCGGCACCCCGCGCCTCGGTCTTCTGCCCGCGAGGCGCCGTCGGAGGGGGGTGCTGAGGTGCGCACCCCGGGGCGCTCTGTGTACACCCCGGGTGTCAGTCATTAGGAGGGACGGGGCAGCGGCTGGAGGCAGGCCGAGGGGAAGGTCCCAGGTCCCACTCGGAGCGCGTCCCTCACAGATGGCAGCTAAGTCCCCTCGACACGCGTGTGCACGCACGTGCGTGCGCTGGTGGAGAATGTGAGACGGGCCGCGAGCCAGGCTCCTGGCACTGGTCACCGTGGCGGGGCGGCAGGGGCGTCGGGAGGGTCCCCTGGGCCGCGGCGGGGGTGGGTAGCTTCAGAGGGGCACGCAGGAGCACCGTGGTCGCGGAAAAGAACGAGACTCTGCAGGACAAGAAATGGAGAGAGAGACGAAAGGAAGAGGTTGTGCTTGGTGCCCGTCCACCGGCCCCAAGGCGAACGGAGGTCGTGAGAGCAGCGACAGGGCTCGAACGAGGAACGGGGGACGGACAGAGGTGGGCAGGGCCCGGGGCTCCAGGACTGTTCTCCTTGTGCGAGTCCCTGCGGGACAGACAGTTCTGGGGGACGGTCACCCTCGCAGCCAGTAGGTGGCTCCAGCACTCATCGGTTTGCCTCAGGGGGACGGAGGCCTGGTCCCTTCCCATCAGGGGGGAGGGGACACCCCGCCCTGCAGCCCTGAGCTGGGTCTCTCCTCCCTGCCCACCCACACCCTCCCGCCTGCTCTGGGGCACAGCCAGTGGCTCCGGTGACCTGTGACCTTCCCCTCCAGCTGGGCTTGGGCGGTGGGAAGCCCAGGGGACCCGAGGAGGGAGAAGAGTGACGGCTGGTTCCCTGCTCATCCCCTGTGGGGTTGCTGAGTCCCGGCTGGCTCTCTCCCTAGGTCCGGGCGACCGTGTCCCCCTCCACCGGACTGGCCACCCTTTCCACCCCCCACCTCACAGCACAGACGCGGTCCACCTTGCCCTCCCTCACCCAGTGGCCGCTCAGCCCCCGGAACCTCGGGCCGCAGGCTTCTCCCCACCACGACTGTACCCCGACAAGGAGGCTTTGCTCTTTAGCCCTGGGGGGACCGAAGGAGAGAGCCGCCTCCACCATGACGACCCCACGGAACCCGCTTTCTGACGCGGGTGTACGCGTAGCCCCAGCTTCAAACAGAACAGGCCACGTGTGTCGAGCTGGAGGGACCGCCACGCAGCTCAACTGAAACCCCCCTTGGCAGGCGAAGAGCCTAAAGGCCGTGACAGACTCCACGTGGCCCTCTGCCCTCCGAGCCGGGAGGCAAGGCCGTGGGTTCTGGTGGGGGAGACCGGAGCCCGCTGGCCCCGGTCGGTGGCTTTTCCTCGAGTCTGCCGGGGCACGTGGTCCTCGCTCGGAGCCGCCCCGGGCCACCTTCAGGCCCGAGGGGAGGAGTGGCACACCGCACGCTGAGGGAGGACGTTGGGAGACACTCAGAGAGAAGGTGGCCCTGTGGCGTGTGACCTGTGATGGCCTGGAGCGCCGCAGCCACCAGGCAAGGACGCCACGGAAGCCGGAGGCAAGGAGGGCCCTGCCCACGGCCAGGCCCAGACTTGCAGCCTGCGGAGCGGCGAGAGCGTGCGTGTCTGTCTTAAGTCCCTGGTCCACGGGACCCTGCGACAGTGGCCCCAGGAAACTGACAGAAATGGGTAAGGCGACGAGTGGAGGCAGAGGACGACTGTCGGTCCATCCCGAGCAGCCCCGCGGCTTGCGAGGAGGGAAGACGGGGTGGGGGGGCAGCTCAGAGGCACACTCAGCCCGATCGACAGGGCGCTCAGCAGGAAGGACACGGCCCACTGGGGACAGGAGAGGACGGCCCGGGTCCTCCACTCGGCTCCTTATGGAGGAGGCCATCCGGCCCGAAGAGCCGAGAGGACTTCCTCAAGGTCACACTGAAGGTCATAGGTCAGTCAACGGCAGCCTGGCTCGGCGGTGTGTCTTTCCAGCAGCCCGTCTCCCCCCCACCCCCAATCATGCTCCACGGCCCATCTCCCCCCTCCAGCTGCCAGCCGCAGCCTGGGGGCCTCTGCCTGTCCCCAGGGGCCACGTCCCAGCGTCGCCCCTTCTCCCTCCCGGGCTGCAGACTCCAGCCGCACCTGCCAGCGGTCCGCTTCAGGGGCTGGGGCTCAGGGGTGCACCCGTAGCTGAGCCCCTGCTCCTCCGTCCTGCCCGCACCCCTGCCACCGCAGAAACCAGTTCCAGGTGGAGGGGGCGGAAGGTGCCCGAGTCCCTGCCTGCTGACAGACTGCTCGGCCCTCCAGGCCTGCCACCGTGAGCCTCTGCGCCCCCCACCCCGCCTGCTGGGCCCTTCCCATCCCGGTCGGAGCCCCAGGCGCCTGGCGGGAGGCAGGGTGGTGCGGGTTGCAGGCTCCTGGGTGCACCCCTTCCCTCACCCCACCCTGGTCTGGTCTCCCAAGCCCCACCTGGGACCCCGGGCCCTGAACCAAGACCAGGAGCAGCTCTGGGGTGAGAGCTCCTGTCCCTCCAGTGGGAGCCTGGTGGGGGGAGAGGGGCCGCAGGCCACCCCGCACAGCCCAGCGGTGGCCAAGGGGGGTGGGCGGGGGTGCTGGAGGGAGATGCCTCTGACACTCCCTACGGACCCGGCTGCTTCGGCCCCTGGGACGCTCAGTCACACGCACGCTCACACGTGGACGCGCACACGCTCACACGCACGCCTACTGCATGCCCCCCCCCCTGCAGGACCTGACCGCAGGGGCCGAGCCTGGGGAGGTCTGCAGGTCGCAGCCCTTAGGGGCCGGGTTGAGGACGGAGGGGAGGGCCCGGCCTCTTCCACTTGCTAATGGGTGGGCCCTGGAGCTGAGGAGCAGGGGAGGGGGCCGCGGGAGGCAGGGCGCTGGCCCCCTGGGCCGGGGTTGGGGGGCTTCAGGCTGGGCCCCCGCCCTCCCCCGCCCCGCGGGGCAGCGGGTGCCGGACCGGCTCTGCCCAGAGCCCCTCGGAGGCGGAAGGTGGCAGTCGGCTTTTGTCTGGCCCGGTCAGACGGGGCCGTTTTGTGGGATAAAGGCTTAACGCTCGGTGAACACGCAGAAAAAGGCCCGCGCTGGCCCTCTGACAGCCCCATTGTCTGCGGCCTGAGCCCGGCGGCTCGGTCTGGAAGCGCCAAGTTCATGACATTTCAGAGAAATGATCCCTGGGGGGAGGGGCGGGAGGCGTGCGGGAGAAACGAGATCCTGGCTCCGCTGCCAGCCAGCGTGCCCCCAACCCCCCCGTCCCCCGTTCAGGCCCGGGCCCTGTCTGGGGCGGCCTGTAAGGTCGGGATCGCCTGGGCTGCCATTTGCAAGGGGAAGAAGGTGCGAGAGAGATGCCCGAGGAGGAAGCCGTGTGGCTGCTCCCAGGGCCACAAGCAGGGAGCCGGGGCCATTAGCACGCGCGCCCCTTGTCCCCACGGCCCCGCAAGTGGAGAATTTGCCAGAAGGACTTGGTGCGACCCAAAGAGTTCATGTCCCAGCGCTAGGGAGTTGCCATTTTCTTCCTTTTTTCTGACTGTCGCCGCCACAAAGCCTTAAAACAAAGACTGTTTTCCGAGCGAAGGGCGAAGGGGCTTCCATTTTCGCGTCTCGTTTGTTTAAAGGCCGCGCCCGTGCGAAAGCAAATAGCTCGGGGGAGAGAGCCAAGCAGCCGGGAAATCGGCGTTTTGTCTGCAGCCAGGTCTCCCTCGAGTGGTTTCGTTTGCTCTGTCTGGCCGAGCGGGCTGGGCCCGGGCCCTCCGGCTGCCGGGCCAGCCCGCCAGGCTGCTCCCGGGCCCCTCGGCCCCCCGGCCAGGTAAAGCGTCTCCCCCCCCCATGAACCGAACAGGGCCTGGCAGAGCCGCATGCGAATGCCAGGGGGAGATGAGATTAGGCCAGATTCTCAGCAAGGTAAGTCGGATTAGCGGCACGGCTCAGCGCCTTCTGGCATCTTCCTGCGCCTTCTAATTGTACAGAGGTGCACGCGTCCCTCCCCTGGTCTCCTTCAGAGAGGCTGTTTGTCTGTGCCCGCGGGGGACGTGGCGAGGGAGGAGGCTCTGTGTGGGGCTGGGAGCGCGGAACCGTGCGAGACGACAGTCTGCCTTGTAGGGCGGGACACGCACGGCGGCGCCGCGGCCTCCGTTAATGCGTCTTGCCCCCTGGCGTCGCTCAGATGGAAGGACAGCCCGGAGCGGCGGCTGCCAGGCGCGCCCCGGGGTGGTGGCTGCGAGTCGGTTCAGCTTTAAATCCGCCAAGTCGGTGTTTGAAGCTTCCCTCGCTGCGGTCGTTAGAGCACGGAGGGAAAGTGCGAGGGCAAAACCTGTCGTCTGTCTGTGGGGAAACGCACACACGTCTGTGTTGCCACGTGCAAGTGTAGCCGGATTCGTGGCTCCGTCGTGCGTGTGTCGCCCAGGAGCAGTCTCCCCGGGGCGAGGCGAGCGGACGTGTGTGGAGGTTTAGGTCCGCACGGCGTCAGCCGCCGTGAGCCTCGGAGGCAGCTTCCCCAGGAGCCAGGCCGTCCGTCCGTCAGCGGTGGCGGAGTCATTGAATGTGACTGTCGGTGGCATTCGGAAGGGCCTTTCCGGGACCAACTGCCGCAGACAGCCTGAGGGGACAGAATCCATTTGAAAGGGGTTTGAGGCTCCAGCTGAGAGAGAAACACGCTCGCTCCCTCGCTCAGCTCGGGGCCAGAGGAAAGAGAGTTGCGCTCCCCAGGCCCCCCTCTGGGGGGAGCAGGGGGAGGGCACGGGGCTGGAGTTTCGGCTTCCTTTTCAGACCCTGCACGCAGCCAGGTGGTCCCTTGGCCTTGGAAGTCATTTCCATGGACAGAGACAGGTGTCCCCAAAAGAGCTACGTGGAGTCAGGCCCCCGGGCCGTGGTGCTGCGTGCGGGACCCCGCAGGGTGCTGTCAGGACCGGGCCGGCCGGCCTTCCTCCCGTTGCGGGGACCAAGGGAGAGAGCTTCCCCGGGTCCCCCGGCTGGAGGTGTCCCGGGCGGGCGCAGAGAATTTGGGAGGGGCCCCGAGGCCCACGCAAGGCGCCTGCGATTCCGTTTTGGTTAATCTGGCGGCGGAGAGGCAGGGCCTTTGTTCATTTTTAAATCTCCCTCCCCTTCCCCGGGTTCAGCGGAGATGCCAGGGGCACATGGGCCTCGGTCCCACCCCGCCGGGGCCGCGGTCCCCGGCTGGGTTCGCGGTTTCAGGCGCTTCTTTGAAACCCGATCGATAACGGAGCTGATCCCCGGGGCCGCAGAGCCCGGGCACCCGGTGTTTTCTCTTAGGGGGGAAAAGACCCCGATCCCTTCGATCCCTTCGGCCTCCACTCTGACCCGGTGACTCAGGCGGCCTGGAGAGCCCGCCTCCCCCTCCCCATCTTTAAGCTGCGACATCTTTGAGGGGTTTTCCTTCACTTGAGCCCAGATGCACTCGGGGTTCTCACTCCGCCAGGGGGCCAGGAACAGAGCCTGAGACTTGGGCGCAGATGTGTGTGGCACGGGGAGTAGGACCGCGCTCACCTGATTCCCCCCGCCCGCACCCCGTCCTTCTCCTCGGCGCACTGTGCTGGAACCCTGATCTTCACGAGACTCCGAGGGGTCCCCAGACTGGGGAGAACAGTTCTGGCGGGCGCGAGGGGACCCCGGTGCGGGAGAACATTGGGGCGCCAGAGAGTGCGCGGCCCTGCGCGCGCGGGGTGCAGATCCCCCCGCGGATCCCCAGGTGTGATCTCAGCGGAGGTGCGGGAGGAGACTGTCCTTTGCCTGTTAACAGTGCTGCCCGTTTAGGCAGAAAGGAAAAGCAGAGGTGAGCGCCCTGCGCGGGGAAGGAGGACACGCAGAAGGTCGCTGAACCGGAGGGGAGCTCTGCTCCACGTGGAGGGGAGTGTGGGGGCGCGAGAGGAAGGGTTTTCCTCGTAAACCCAGGGACTGCTGGGGAGACCCAGAGGCCAGGCCTTCCAAAGCCTGCAGCCCAGCCTCCCACCTCCACCCCAAGGCACAGCGAGTATCCGCCACCAACGCCGCGGCCCGCCTTTGTGCCTGGTGGGCCGGGGTCAGACGCTGCTCTGGTGACCCAGGGCCCCGGGTCCGCTGCTTCGGGCGCTGATCAGTGAGGGGCCTGGGGCTCCCGCAGCAGAGCGGCCCTTCCCCCGCGAAGGCCGAGGCGCTGCGGGCTCCGCGGTTGTTACGTGTGTGGTTTTCTTGGGAAGAGGGATTTGGGATGGGAAGTGCCGGGCAGAGAGTACTTGGCCAAGGATTCGCCAAGGAGGCCGGCTGAGCCAGAGTTTAGGGAAGCCCAGACAGGCGGGGGCGTCGCTAGGTCTGGGAGTCACCCGCGGCGGGGGTGGGGGTGTGCGTGGCTCCTTTGCAAGCTGGGCGGGTGGGCACTGAGCACGGGAGAGGCCCAGGCGCCTGCTTCCCGCCGCCAGACCGTCTTGGTCCGTGACAGCCACGCAGCCCTTTATCAGGTGGGGGACCCCGATGGAAAGAGGGCAATGGGCAGCGTCGGAAACCGGCCACACGGCGGTGGGAGACGAGAAGCACCTCGCACGCGCCCACGCAGCACGGGGCGGCAGAAGCGGCCTTGGAAGAGGACAAAGCGGAGCTGTTCGTGTGAGTTGACACGTTTGTTTACCATTTGTCTTCCCCGAGCGTGGCTTCAGCCGGGTCTAGCACCCCTCCCCACCGACCGAGCGGGGTCCGGAAGCCGGCTCCCGGCCCAGCTGGCTCTCACCAGCTCCCTCCCGGGCACCCCACACGCTTTATTCACCCGCAGTCGATCCCCGCTCATTTCTGAGCCGCGCTGAAGGCCGCGGCCCGACTCATCGGGTGTGCGTCGTGCAAGTTCCGCCGTCAGATGCCAGGCCTTCGTCCGCCGAGAAGTTAAATCTTTGTTTTCAATTTTCCGGCTCAAACACGCTAGCTCGCAGGCACGGGTCTCTGCTCGGATGCGCCCGCGTCGGCGGGGCCGGTTTCGGAGCCTCCCCCAGCAGCCGCCGCTTCCCGGCCTGCCGCGCCGCCCTGGAGAGGGCCGCCCGCGGCAGGACCCGCAGTGCGTGGAAATGGAAGGCCCAGCGCTTGGCCTCGCGTGCGCCGGGACGGGGCTCAGAGGGCGGGGCCGCGAGGCCTCCCTCCGCGTTATTTGTGCCCGGAGGAGCTCCTCACAGACGCGTCTAGAGCGAAAGGATGGGTTTGGGGGAGAAGTGACGAAAGGGCGTGCTTTGTAGAAAACATTGGCACGGAAGGCCCCCACCATGGCTGTCCTTTTCATGTCGTAATTGGAGACGGAGTAGATCTCTAAAACGTGGAATTTGGCGAGGAATCTCGAGGTGTAATTGGCCACACGCTTCAGCGCGGCTGCGTTGCCTATTTCGCCCTTTTGCATTCACCTGCGTGCACGGCCACTTTCTCGAATCGAGCAAATGGCCCTTTTCTTCACAGAATTCAGCCGCAAGGCCGAACGTGAGTAGGTTTGGACGGGACCTCACACCCCCCCACACACCGCTGGGAACGGAATCAGAAAATCCTGTCTTCCCGGGCGCATCCCAGACCGACGAAACCCCAAACAGGTTCACACACTCCCATCAAGCTGCTCGGATGCTGGCGAGCGGGGACCGTCTGACCGGACACCAAGACGGGACGCCTGGTACACGTGGGTGTCCCAGCCGTGCCCGCACCCCGCCTTTCCAAGGGCACGCCTTGGGGGAATAAACCCAAAGCCTGGGAGACACACACGGAACAGCCGCAGCCACCGAGGCGTAGTCGAGTCTCAACCGTCTGCCCTTCGCTGCAGGGAGCGGGACGCCTCCTACCTGCACTGGGGGCGCCGCGGCCACCAGCCCACGACAATGGACGCGCCCCTCCGCCTCTCGTGGACCCTTTCTTCCCTTGAACTTGGTGCTAACTCCCATGAGCGGATGCCCCCGGCCCTCCTCCAGCGCCTGGAACCACTTACACCCGCTTCCAGCCAAGCAGGCTGCGTGTGGAGCCTGCCCTTTCCAGCATCCACGGGAGACACATGTGTGGAGGGCGGCCACGTGTAACCAGAGCGACACACGTCTTGGTGGTCCAACACGGCCATTTGATGTCCCCTGGCAGCCCGACTCCGACTCCATGACCCTCCTGCCCGCTCCTCCTTCCTGCGGGAACCCTGAGAAGGACAGGAGAGAGGCACGGCTTTCTGGTCGCCAGGGTGGGCAGCGATGGAGGAGCTTCTGGGGGCGTGCCGCCTTCTTCAGCAAACTTGTGGCTGTAGTAAGTCCCCAGGGAATTCGTTCAGCCGTGGAACCTACAGCCAACGCCATCTGAAACCTCCCAGGACGAGGTGCGGACGCATTTCCCCACTCCCGCCCTGTCCCTGAGCCTCAGGACCACCCCTTGAAGCCTCTTGCCACCTGGAGAGGCCTTGTCCCTGTCTGGGCCTTGAGCTTCCCGGATCCCCGCAAATGTGCTCCTAGGACCTGCGGCTGCGCTCCCCACGCCCATCCCAGCCGGTCCTTGTGGGGTTGGAGACAGGAGGGACCTTGACTTAATGCTTCCCCTTAACAACAGTGGGGAGGGGAGGCAGCCACCATACCTCTTAGCTGTCCATCCCGTGCCCCCACCCCTCAGGTAGAAGACCCCTGTATTTTAAAGAGCGACGCCCCCCATAACGCTGTGGGGTGTGGCCGAACCGAGCCGCGTTTGCTGCCGCAGAGGGACACTGGGCACGGACGGTGGCACGTGCTGCGTCTCTGGCCCAGGCCCGTTTCTGCCGTGGGCAGCGGGGAGACAGTCAGGACTCAGGGGCGCCTGCACGCTCCCCACCCCCCGCCCGGGAAGGCAACGGTATCGGTCAGGCGCGCCCCCCCCATCCACGGAGCCAGAGCGCAGTCCCCGGAGCAGAACGGGCCGGGAGCGGACGCCGTGGCCCGCGCCGGGGAGTGAATGGACCCGTCCACTTGGAAACAGCACGAGGACCACCGCAGACTGCCTGCCAGAGGAAGTGACACTTGACCCCTGCATCCTGTGCCCCGGAGGGGACGGCGCCCAATTTCAAAATAGCAGTCCCCCGGCAGCGCCGCGAGGTGGTGGCAGGCCGCCGCCCTGCAGGCCCCTCCAGGTCCCCAGTGCGGGTCCCCTTCCTCAGCCCTCCCGCTCGACACCGCGCAGCCCTTTCAATCAAACTCACTGGGATGGCACCGAGCAGGCACCGGGGACAAGAGACACGGCGCGCGCGACAACGCGCGACAAGCAGAGCCGCGCGCTTCGGCGCCCCCACCCCTCGCGCTCTGCTCGCGGGGACCCCCAAGGCTGCAAGAGGCCCCCCTTCCTCGCTCGCCCCAGTCTGGGGGGCTCCGGAGCACACCTGCCGGGCGCCTCGCCTTGGGCAGCCGGGGTCTGGGAAGGAGGGCCCAGGAGCGGGAAAGGGACGTCCCCCCTGAAGCGCCAAGCTCCCCGGTTCGCTCCCGCGGGGACCCGCGCGAATAGCAGACCCAGAGGCAGGGAGGAGGCAGGGAGGGCGGGGGAAAAGGAAAACAGGAGGCCGGGGCCAAGAAGCGCCTCTGCGTGCATCCGGGGTGCGGGCCCCAAACACCCGCGCCCCTGGCGAGGCTCGGAAGGCGGGAGACCGACTGCGGGGAGCCAAGTTGGGGCACCGGGGACATTGAAATTGTCATGGGGTACCGAGCTGGAGTCCTTCACTGCGAAGTGGGGTGAGGGGGTGTGGCCGCGATGTGCGGAGCCCCGCCGGGGTCGGTGGGCTCTGGTCTCCCGCCGACGGCGAGACCCGCCCAAGGCCCCAGGGCCTGGAAGTCCGGCGGCGCCTTTTGTCCTGGACGGTGGCTGTGACTTAACATCAAATGCCTATTAGAATGACTGCTGCCGCGACACGAGTCTCCCCTCGTTTTGCCACCAAGTAACAGGATTAGCCAACGAGAGCGAGATTTCAAATTAACCATAAAAATTACAAATTGCAATTCATTTAGCTGCCCATTTGCTACATGAAAAAACATAAATAAATGAGTGTGTGTGTGTGTTTGGAGGGTGGAAACGCCAGCGAGGACGCGCGGGCCGTGGAACCCAGGCCTGGGGAGGCCACACGGGCCATTCCGGCGGGAGAACTCACTCCGGGTGGGACCCAGGACAAGGAAGGAGGCGGCAGAGTCAGGCCATTTTTAGCACCTGGCTTCTCCCCGAGCAAGGGGCCATGTGGGGGAGGAGTGGGGTTGGCGGGGCAGACTAGGGGACAGGGCTGGGCCCAAACCAAGCTCTTCAGAAGGCATTTCGGGGGAGACCAGCCAAGCTGAGCTAAACTTCGGGGTGGGGCGGTCCGAGATGCTGAGGAAGCTCCTATGGCGTCTGGAAGTGGGCCTGCCCTGGCCTCACTGTTAACCCAGTCCCTTGGCATGGTCACCCGGCCCTTTTTAGGGAGCAGCGGACCTTTCTGGCTCTGCCGGGCGCCCACCCAGGTGGCCTTTGGAACCCAGTTTCTGCGTCTCTAGTATCGAAGCGTTGGCGTCGCAGGAGTCCAGAATCCCTAAGTTTCGTCTGAGCAGGGACTGGGCTGGGGTCCCCGCTTTGCCCCAGGAGGAGCCCGGTCAGGACTCTCCGTCCCCCTCCCACACACCCCCACACCGGGGTGAGCATCGCTTGGCCCCCACCGGGGCGGTTCCTTCTTTGTCTGTTTGGCTCGGGGACTTCGGGGACTTCGGGGACTTCGGGGACTTCGCGGCTCAAGCAGGTGGCCTTCCATCTCCTTCCCCCGCTCTGGGCGGCCGCGGGGCGCAGGTCCCCTCCGCGGAGGCGCGTCGCCCCCCACCGCTTGGACGCGCTGGCTGCGCGCGGCAGGGACCGGGGACCCCACAGGTGGCCCTGCGCCCAGGCGCCCGTCCATCCCGCATCCACCCCACCGCGGGCGCGCGCCCCGCGGGGCACTTTCCGAGGCCGGGAGGGCGCGCCCCGGGCTTCCCCGCGGGGTGGGCGGGCCGGGGAGCCCCGGGCCCAGGACCCCGCGGGCGCAGGACCCCAGCGGGGCCGCACCCGGAGCCCTTGCGGTCACCCAGGCGTCCCGGACCTGGGAAAGGGCGCTCGGTCCCCCCGGCGCACGCCGCAACCCGAGGCCAAGTCCGGAGGCGGACGCGCCTCCTCCCGGGAACGTTCTCGAACTAGTCGGGACCCGGGGTCCGGGTCAGGGCCAGGCCCAGGGGTACCGCGGGGGTAGGAAGGCCGGCGGGGCAGGGAGACCACAGTCAGGGCCCCCGCGGGGGTGCGGGGGGGGGGGACCCCGCCGTCCGGCCTCGCCTCTCCCGCCCTCGGAACCGCCCAGGGGCTGGCTGGGGGGGCCACCCGGGGAGGACGGGGAGGGCTGGGCGCCCGGGGGCGAGCCCCACCCCACCTGGCGGAGCGCTGGCCGCAGGTCCCCAGCTGTGCCCACCCCCACATGGGGGACCTCCAGGCCCCCCCCAGCGCCACCCGCGGGCGCCCCGGAAAGGCCGAGAGGCGCGGATCTGGCCGGGACGCTTCTGCGGTTCTCGGGCTCGCGCCCTCGGCACCCGCCGGCAGTCACAAAGGGGGTCCGTCCCGAGCCCCCGCCCGGACCGCCAGGACCGCCTGTCGGGTGCTGTCGCCCTCTCTCCCCCTGCCTGGCTCGCGTGACCCCCGTGCGGGGACTTCGTTTGCGGACAAAGGCGGGGACGCCCCTCGGCGGGTCTCAGCTCCCATGGGTGCCCCCACCCCCCGCGGGCCTCAGGACTGCTGGGCTGGACCCTCACGTCCTGGGGATCCTGGCCCGGTTCTTTGGGGCCAGGCCGTTCCCTCGGGTCCCTGAAGAATCCTGGGAAAATGTCCTGCCCTGCACAAGGGGCCGTCCGCAGGGGGTGGGGGCTGGGAATAGTTCCGTGGCCACAGGAGTCTGCCTCCCGGCCACCAGGCGGAGGGGGACAGTGGTGCCCAGCAGGGCGGGGCGGAACCGCCAGGCCCTCATGACAATGACCAGCGTTCCTCGGGTGCTCCTTCGGCCCAGGTGGCTTTTCAGCGCTGGGCGAGCGTTATTTCGCTCCCCCCTTCACCCCCCCTCCCCCCGCCACTCTGTGGGGTCGGAGCATTGGGAGGTGACCAGGCTCAGAGAGGTTAGAGACCCCCCCACCTTCTCCCGGGGGGGGCTGGCTGTGCACCCACCCTGCGGACCTCCCGGGGGAGGGGCTGCTCTGAGCTCAGGGTACTGGCCGCGGACACTGAGGTGGCCGGGGGCCCTGCCTGCTTCATCGTGGAGTGAAGCCACACGACAGAGGAAGGGAGAACATGTGTGCACAGGAGGCTGGCTCCCAGGAGGATGGGTCGGGACACGTCTTGCCTCCTGCTCGGCCACACAGCCGGGAGGTCCATGGCGTGTTGGAGTCACCCCTGCAGCCGGGCCTGTGGCCCCTCTGGGCTATGGGGCCACCACCAGGCAGCGCGTCCCACTTTGATGAGTCTTGAACCATCGATGTGGTGAGAGACCGTCTGGGGTCCCCACGGTCAGTCACTGAGTCAGGGAGCAGAGGTGACGCGTGGGACGGCAACAGCCCTACGGCAGGGGCGACGCCGAATGGCAGGGATCTCTGGGCATCAGCAGTCGCGTTTATTAGCCCCTGAGACGGGCCAGCTGTGGCGCTGGGAGCCCCGGGGGCGCCCAGGTGCAAGCCCTGCGGCCATCCGAGCTTGGCCTTTACTCGGAGAGGCTGTGAGCGCAGCGTCCTAGTCACAGCTGAAATGGATGGAGCGCCAATCGGCCCGTCTAGAACCTTCCACCCTGTCCCGAAAGCCCTGCTCGCGTCTCTTTACCCCGGTTGACCGGCAGCTCCGTCCCGCCTGGCCTGTGGGGGAGCCCGGTGCGGGCTGGGGCCGCGCCTCGCAGGCTGCAGCGTTTCCCATCTGCGCGGATGACAAGTGACAGCGGCAGTAGCTGTGGGACACACGTGAACGTCCATGCACAGGACCATCACCTTCTGGAATATTCCCCAGAAGACTGACCCTTTCCAGCCTTCAGGGGTCTGAGTGCAGCCTCTGTGGCCCCCAGTGCCGGTGTATCCCCTTCCCCCACCCCCTCCGCTGGAGTCCTGACCCCCGCGACCCCACCCACTGACCGACAGAGGCCGTCACTGCCTGGGACACCTCTCAGCATAGGCAGGCGGAAGGCACGTCACCCACAGGTATGGAAATCCTCCGGGGGCGAGTGCAGTGGGGACAGCAGTGACAGAGCAGTGGGGGTAGGGGAGCGGGGGGTGGGGGGGCCAACAGTCTCCAGGTCCTTGGTTTGGGCGGCGCCCCGGTCGACTTTACAGACCGGACAGTGACATCCTGGAGCGACCGAGGGCTCAACTATTGGGCTGGAGGGCCTGGGAGCCGGGAGCCCTGTCAGCTGCCGACAGCCAGAACGTGTTCCCGTGCCCGGCGTCCAGCTCGCCACCCTGCGGACGCAGCGCCTCGCCGGGCCGGGAGGTGGGTCCTGGTCCATCCTTCCCGTTTTGCAGATGAGAAAGGCGAGGTCACACCGCCCAGGGAGTGGCGGAGCCTTGATGGGGTGTCCGACCTTCTGGCCCTGCACAGCGCCACCTGTCACAAAAGGGCGCCTGTTCCGAGGACAGCCCCGCCCTCCGACGTGGAAAGATGAGGAGGGACAGAGAAGGGGCCAAAGGCAGGTCCGGCCACCACCTGGGCGCTGGGACCCGGCCCTAATCCTCCGAGCCTCCGGGTCAGTCCCTGGGGCCGGGCTTGGTGAGGGACACCTGGAGTCTTTCCAGATGAAAGGGAGCCGCCGGCCCCACAGCCGTCCGGACGGCCCGGGACCCCTGGCCGCAGAGATTCCGGACGCTGACCCCGGCCCAGGCTTCCCGTCCTCGGCTTTGATCTAATGAGTCTTAATCCCCGCCGGTGACCGGGCCTCCCTCCATCTGTTTCCAGCACCTCCGGGCGGCTCTGCCAGCCCCTTTGGGATTCCCTGGCCTAAACACCTGTTCCCGACAGTGGCTCGTGTGCCCGAGGCCTCCCGGCTTCCCCCAGGCTGGACGGACACAGCTGGGGGGAGGCCGCCACTGCCCCGGAGCAGACGTCCCCTAACCCAGCTCGCTGCACCGCCCTGCGAGCCAGGAGGTGCGCTCAGTGACGCGGTAGGTGACGTCCTCCCAGTGGCTAAAGCGGCGTGCGAAGTCGCGGCGCTCTCTCATCAGACACCTAGAAAACTCCGCTCCCCGAGGAACAAAGGGGTTTTGCTGTCATTGCTTTCCAAGACTCTGTGACCCCGACGACGACCAGCGGGGACCTAGCCACCTGGAGGGTGGCGGCGCCGAGCTCGGCTTTGGCGCCCGGCGCGTCTGGTGGGCCGCGGTGTCCGTTCCCGCCGCCTCCCCCGGACACGGCGCGCTGCGTGTGACCTTGCGACCGCCTCGTGAGCCTCGCTTCACCTCCTCGCGTGCCTGTCCTCTCCCCCGTGAGCCCCGGAAAGTCAGGGCCGGTCCGAAGCCATGTCCAGGACCCCCCGGTGTGTTTTCACGTCGCCTGCGCGGAGCGGAGGAGCCCCGGGGGCACCCACCGTACCTGCCCGGCCTGAGAGCGGCACCCCAGTTGCCTGCGAAGCAGAAGTTCGCTCAGTCTAGGGTTCGTGGTGTGTCCCCGGCCTTGCTGCTTCTGGGGCCACCTTCACGCGGCCACCGAGGATGACCTCCCCCGGGCTGAAAAACGCCTCTGCCCCCACGGACTGCGTCTGCAGGTGCAAAATGACGGTTTAAACGAAAAGGGCCGAGCTCCTGCTGTGAAGGGGAAGCCACCTGCAGGGCTAGGGGCTGGGGACGGGTGGCCTTTGAAGTCGGGGAGCCTGGCACCGTGTCGCCTCGCAGGTGGCAAATGGATTTCCCTGCAGCGAGCAGAACGCGGGGCCCGGGCCTGGAGTCCGGTCTGTTGTGTGACGCGTGAGCGGGTTTCCCAGGTCGTGACGTCCGCCCGCGGCAGCTGGGGAGCTTCCGGCGGCCTGGGTGCGGGGTGTCCCACCCCTCCCGGCCCTCTCCTGGCGGGGGCGGCCCCATGCAGAAGGCTCTGCTGCCTGCAGCCTCCGATCCACACCCCACGGGGCTGTCTGTGCGCGCACAGTGCTTCCTGAGGTCCCCAGAGCTGTCCCCAGGGTCCCCGTGGCCCCGGGGTGCTGGGCCTCCCAAGGGCAGGACCGCCTCCGGCCCGCCCCTTGATCGGAGACCCCCAGTGGTGGCGCGGGTTGGGTGAGCAGCTCCACCCTGGGGTGAGCCCACCTGACCCGAAGCGACGAGTGTCAGAGGCAGGGTGGTGAGTGGGACGGAGCTGAGAACTGGGCGCTTCAGGGGGCCAGGCGGGCTGGCCCAGGACCCACCCAGCTGTCAGTGTCGTCCGTGGGGCCTTGGGCAAGGCAGCGACGACTTCTCCTGTGACGCTGACGGCTCCGGGCCAGCCTCGTGCCTCCCTCGGGGGTGCAGTGAGAGACTGCGAGTCTGGAGGGAACGGAGAGACTGTCACTTACCTCGGCTTTCTGTGCCCCAGGTGGGGCCCAGACGGGAGACGGTCCCTTCCAGGAGGCAGCCGCGTGCGAACCCCGGGGTCTGGGTTCCTGGCCTCCGCCGGCCCTGGGCGGGGTGGGGGACGGCTTCGCAGCGCGGCCTGCCTCTGTGTGGAGGGACTGCTGGGGGGGTGGACAGGACGTGCTTGCGCCCGGTGGATTGTGTCCCGCCCCGCTCAGCACCTCGGGACGTGACCTCGTTTGTAAATGGGGCTTTGCCGACGTCCTTAGTTAGGGTGACACGACCCCGCCTCCCCCCCGGAGCAGGGTGGGCCCTAAACCCAGTGGCTGGTGCCCTTAGCAGAAGAGAAGAGGACACAGAGAGGCACCCGGAGA
The DNA here is from genome assembly GCA_030015415.1 of Cynopterus sphinx. Classification (NCBI taxonomy): domain Eukaryota; kingdom Metazoa; phylum Chordata; class Mammalia; order Chiroptera; family Pteropodidae; genus Cynopterus; species Cynopterus sphinx. Next base: position 920,225 of record CM057393.1, read on the forward strand.
AGAAGGCCGGTGACGACGGAGGCAGGGACTGGGGTGACGCGGCCACAAGCCGAGGATCGCAGGCCCCTGCCGAGGACGGGAAGGCAGCGCGAAGCCTCCACAGGGTTTCGGGGGGAGCCGTTCCCGGGGACTCACACGGTGCTGACGGGACGCAGGTGGGGGCCCCCCTCCCAGGCTGTCGCTGTGGTCTTTGTGACACTCACACGTCCCACCTGCCTGCCCTGAGGATCGGGGAGTGTGAGGCCACAGGGTCGAGGGCGAGGGGCACTGCCTCTCCCCCTGGCCCCAGCCCCCACTAAAGACGTCACCAGGCCCGTGGGGGTTCCCGAGGGTGCCCGGGCCGGTGTGCTTGGTAAAGCCCACGGGAGCCGAGAAGCCGGCTCTTCCGCCCACGGGGCCCTGGGCGGGGGAGGGTGTCGCCGCCTGCCTCACGGGGCCAGCAGGGCCACAGCAGGCCAGGGCGCGGACCGGCCGGGGGAGGGGTTTCCCCGCCATGACCCCGGGGGCTCCACGCCATGGGGGTGGTCCCGGTGCCGGACGCCTGGTCCTGGGCTGGCTCCTGGGCTGGAGACAGGGTCTGGCTGTGCAGGGGCTAGCGTGCAGACCAGGGGACCTCCAGCGTCCCCGACCCCTGGCTGCCCCTGGGGAGGGCAGTCTCTCCCCAGCCTGAAAGGGCTCGACGCCGCAGCTCCAGAGAGTCTGTGCCCTGAGCACTCCGGCCAGGCTGCAGGGGCGGGTCCCCGGGTCACCCACCGGCAGCGGTGTCACCCGGCGCAGGCTGCGGACCTGCGGAGCGCTGCCTCCCGCAGGGGGAGGGGCGGTGCAAGGCCTGAAGCTGGCTCCAAGGGGATGCAAGGTCAGAGTGAGGGGGGAGAGGCGGCCGGGCTGGGGCGCGCGCTCGCGGGTGGCTTTGCCGCGTCTGGACGGCGCTGCCCGCAGCCCAGCCTTGCGGCTTCCCGGGGGCGCTCCGTGCCCACGGCCCAGAGACCACGGGGGTCCTGGCGGGTCACCCTGGAGCTGGAGGACGTGACACTGATAGCCATCTGCCGCTGCCCGGCCCCCTCCCAGCGCTGCGCTCAGAGCGGGGGAGAGCCGGGCCCGTGACCTTGACGGGGGATGCCACTTCGTAATGTGCCAGGCGGCCTTCCGGGGGGCAGGCCGGGTCTGGCGGCACATCTGGCTTGAAGTGTGGGATGAAAGGTGTTGCTGTCGGCGGTGACAGCGCAGCCGAGAGGAGAGGACGGCGCTCGCCGCGTCTCCAGCCCCGGGCCCTCCCGGCCAGGCCGCCGCGGGCTTCAGGAGGGGCCGGAGGCCAAGGGCCGGGGCGGAGAAGGTGGGTGCGTTGGTTTGGAGAGGGGTGAGGGCGCCCCCCAGCCCCCGCCTCCCCCTCGCCCTCCTCCCTGTCGCTTGTCCCCACTCCCTCCTCCGCCCTCCGCAGGCAGGGCTGTGGCTGAGTGTGCCGGGGTGGGGCACCCCTTTGTGTTTTGCGTGTCCCGGGGTCGGCGGCCCCTTGGTGAGAGTGGCTGGCACCGTCACTCAGAGCCGGTGACCCGGAAGCTTCCGGCGTGTCCGACCTCGGTGTCCTCGGTGTCCCGGCTCCCAGCCCGCGTTCCCGGACCCCGCGCTCTCTCCAGCTGTCAGTGCCCCGGGAGGCGCAGGGAGGCGGGGCCTCCGGCAGGGGTGGGCGGGGCCACAGCGCCCGGCTGGGCTGCTCCTGAGGTCCCGGCGCCACCGTGGGCGCAGCAAGGGCTCTGAGGAGTCCTGAAGGGCGAGGCCGCGGCGCCGTATCCGGGCTGGACTCCCGTCCCCCCGTCGCGTCTTCGGGGGAATCCTGTCACAGCATCACGGGGAACGGGGCCGGGAGCCGATCAACAGCCCACGCGGACCTCGTTTTTGTCACCTACTGACCAGGAAGGCTCGGGGGGAATGGAGGAGTGGAGACGCTGTCTTCCATGCCTGTGGCCTTTCCCGTTCGTCCACGTCTTCCCTGCCAGCCTCCCCTGTCCTCAGCCTGCTCGGGCGGCCGGCGTCCTGAGTCTGCTCACCTTGCCTTCCTGCGAGCTGCTCTTTCGCGGCCAGGATGGACGCTCGTCTAGACTAGTGTGTAAATGGCTGGTCAGCTGCTCTCTCTCGGCGCCCCTGCCAGCGTCCGCGCTCCGGCGGGGCCCATCCCGCTGCTGGCCGCGGCCAAGGCTGTGCTGGCCTCCGCGGCGCTTCGCAGACGAGGCCGTTGGTTGAGGCGCTACCGACTGACAGGATGACTCGCTCACGAGGGGGGTTGAAGCACCTGCTGCAGGTGAGCGGGGCCTGTTCTTGGCGGCGAGCGAGGCAGACGAGGCCCCGAGGTAGTCTCCTGTGGGGCAGGAGTCGAAGTGCATTCAACCTCGACAGTCGCCTCAGGCTCAGTGAGAGGGATGAGGGGGAAAGGGCTGCCCCGCGGCAGAGGAACGCACAGAGGCCGGGGTCTGGGGGGGCAAACTCGACCCGCGAGGGGCCGGGCAGCGCCTCTGCAGGTGGAAGGAGCTCGGGCACCCGCGCGGGGTCGCGGTCGGCCCCGGGCCTGCCCTGACGAGGGAGGTTTGCCCCGGAGCCAGGGCATTTGGGGAGTTTCTGGTTTCCTTGGACACAAAGTGATGGAAACAAACCATTTTAAAGGATGGGGCAAGCCTAGGGGACGGAAGAGGGAGGTTCCCGGTGGCGGTCGCGACGGCGAAGGGCGCGTGCAGCCCCGCAGGGGCCCGGGGGCGGCGTCCGAGGGCGTGAGGCAGGAGCACGCGCTTCACCTGCAGTGAAGGCCGCGCGGCTATCGCACGGGGGAGCGAGTTATAAAGACGCGTGCTCCCCGTGTCCTCCTCTGCACCCCACAGTTCTCTGAAAATGTCGCCCTCCAACAGGAATCTTAAATATTCAACGGGGTCACCGTGATTACAATCTCCTGGGCGGTGGGGTGCCCTCCCACGTGAGAATACGCCGTAGGACCCACGGCGGGGAGGTTTCAGGGGGTGCTGAGCGCTCCGGGGGCCGGGGGGCTCGTCTGTTCATCTCTCTGAGAGTCCCTCCCTCACTTCCAATCCAGGTGACCGGTCTGGGTGACCTATGTCTGTCCCTTCGCTTGGGAGGCCTACGCCCAACTCCAAGGACGAGGATCCGCTTCTTGGGGACACGGTCCCCCCATTTTCCTGACAAGATCACATTTCCCAAACGGTTTGGTCAGGATGACGGGCGCAGCCCGTTGCCCCTGGGTTCCAACGTGTCCAGCCCCTCGGCAGGCCCAGGGCCTGGCCAGCCAAGCAGGAACGCGGCTGTCAGCGACTCTACCTGGCCCCGCGGCAGACCCCTACCCTGCTGGCCTCAGGTGACTGCACAGGAGTCTCCTCTGTCCGCCAGGTCTCGACAGCAGGCAGGAGCAGCCGGGGGTTCGAGGAGGGGCCCATTTCCCCGGCAGGTCAGGCAGATGCATTCGGCAGCCGGAGGCACCTGCCGGCAGGTGTGCACACCTGGCTCCTCCTGCCCCCTGCATCTGAGCCCCAACCACACCGATCCCTACACTTAAGCAGGGATCCGCTCCCCCCTGTGACCCCGAGGCTGAAGCGTGCTCTCTCCTGGGGTTCTGGAGACCCCGGGGACCCATCGAAGGGAGAGGCAGTTGACGGTGACCGGGCGTGAGCGGCTGGGCACCCAAACTGAGTCCAGATGGGGTCCGGGTGGACGGCGGGGCTGCTTCCGCCGCATTGTGAATCTGACCTTGGCCACTGACGTGCCATCCCTTCCTCCAACACTCATGTTCAGCAATCCCGACCCCGGGCCCCGAGCCCCTGCCCCCTAATCCTGTGCAGTTTCGGGAAGGGAACAGACTGCACACTCAGTGTCCGCATCCCAGGCCCCCTGAGACCGGCCTCTTAACAACTGTCTGGGGACCCCATTTCTCCCCACGGAGGGAGGAGCCCCGTGTGCGCCTGTGTGTCGGGGTGCGGTGGGGGACACAGGTGGGGCTGCGGCCACCAGGGGGCGCGGGCGCCTCTTGGCGATGGGGCGGCCCGTCTGCGGGTGTAGGCGGCTCCGGCTGCTCCCTCTAGATGGGGGTGGAGGGGCAGGAGGGATGGAGAGAGACGGCTGGCGCTCGCGGAGAAAGGGGGACCTGATCGATCATCAGTTCCTAACCGGGCAGGAGGGTCACGGGGGAGGTCACGGCCAGGCACGGAACTTTCGTGAAAGGCTTGTCCTTGCCGTGAGCCGGCCCGTCGCCTTCTGCGCAGCTATGTGGCCGCGGCGTTGCAAGAGCTGTCGCCGCCCTCGCGAGGACACACGGTCTCGTTAACCATCCCGTGACCCACCCTTCCCGCCTGGCTTCCCCCACCTCCTCGTCTCCGTCACGCGTTCCCTCCACTTCAAACGCGTAAAAGAAACTGCGACCTGCTCGCTCGGGAGCGTGTGGGACGTTGCTGCGTCAACTGTCGTCACTTGGGCTCAGATAAACTCGTGAAAACGCGCTACGGGTTTGGACGTTTCCCACGCGGACACCGGGCGGGAGAGCTGCCCTCCTCGGGTGCGGCCAGGCCGGCGGCACAGAAGACGCTGGCCGAAACCCCAGCCAGGGGACGACGTCTGGGGGCAGTGGGGACGTTTCGGAACGAAGCTCAGGCCTCGCTGTGACGTGAGAGGTGCTTTTCAGGCCAGTGACGCGAGGAGCCTGAGTCCTCGACGACAGCCCCTAGGAGGCGGGAGGGCACCCCGTCTGCGTCTGATGGGAGCGTCTTTGCCCCCCGCGTCCCGGGGATGGGACCGCTGATGACAGGGGTTGCCTGGCCTGAGGTCCCTGGGGGAAGGGCGCCTCCAGCCTGGGGCCTTCGTGGTGGCCGGTCCCCCGGGGTCCCTGCCCTCAGGGCCAGCCGCAGGGGCAGGACGGGGTGTCGGCCAGGGGGTCCGATGCTGGGTGCTGACGGTCCGCCTGACGTTTCCGCGCCGACGCGGGGAGCCTCTCCGGTGCCCGGCGCGTGTCCTGTCTGAAGTGCAGACCCCCTTTCTCCATCTGGACTGACCTGTCGCTCTCCTCCCTGCCGGGGAGGCAAAGTGGCCCCGCAGACCAGCGTTGTCCGTGGAGCAGGCACCTGGACTGTCGTCTTCACTCTGTGACCCGCCTCGGGACGGGGCGGGGGTTTGGGTCAGAGGTCGACACACTGACAGGGAAGGGGCGGGCACCGGTGACTCGATGGCATCTGCTTCGAGCCTCTGGACCGGGCTTCCTCAGGCACAAGGGCAGTGGAACAGCTGAACGGACGCCAGGCCCGCGTCCACGCGTGACCGGGCCTTCTCCTGTGAGGGGGTGAGGGAGGGACGCGTGGGCCACATGCCCCGTCTCGAATGAAAGGGGATCCTTCGCTTATTGGCTCACGGTCCGGAGAATTCCGGGAGAACGGCCGCCCCAGCCTCACCTGACACTGTCGGGCGGGTTTGTGGCCGTCAGCGCGTCGGACGGCGCGGCGGGGCCCTGGGCGGCAGCACCCGCACGTCTGCGTGACGGGAGGGGTCCCGCCGTCGGCCGCCCTGGTGTTCCCTGCAGGACGCTCCCGGTGAGCGTGGGGTCGCCCCTCGGTCGGGGCTGTGTCATGGAGCGTGGGGGGCCGAGGAGGAGGGGAGGGCTTTTGCGACTGTCGCTGGAACGCTGTTTTGCGACTTGGAATGCGTTTCAAACATGCCGTGCTGAGCGCCGCCCGCGTGTTGGGGCGGCTCGTGGCCTCCGAGGGCGGCAGGGCTGCTGTGTGCGCAGTGACAGCGGGACGGGGACACAGCTCCAGGCCGGCGGGGCCGTCCCTCTGCCGCCCGCATCCCTGGCACCACCTGGGGACAGGGACTCGCGTCTTAAAGGCTGCCATTTCCATGCCGCAGTCTAACGTCCCCCACAGAGACCCAGCCCCGCCAGCCCTTTAAAGAAAAACCCGAGTCCACGGTTGGCTTTGAACCTTTAATAGAAATTAGAAAAACGAATCCGAAAAGAACGCCGCCGCGAACGCAGCGTGAAGGGAAACCCCACTGGCTGCCCCGGAGAGCACAGGTCCGTGCAGGCGACGTGACACTTTTACGAACCAGGCCACTTTGGTTCGTGCATCTGCTGAGAAGTGTTGGCAAAAAGTCTTCAGATTCACATTTTTTGGCTAAATTATTTCCCACAGATACAGATTTATTCCAGTTTATGGGAAAAAAATACTTACAGTTTGTGCACGATCAAGTCCACCCTAAGGACGCAACGACCGCCGCAGGCTGACGACTTCGGGTTTCCCGTGAAATGCTGACGTCGTCTCTGAGAACTGCTCGGAGCTCACCGCGCTTTCCTTCTCAGGGCGGGGGCGAGGCATCGGCGCAAAGCGCGGAAGGACCCGTCTTCCTTCGAACAAAATTCCTCTACAAGTTACCTCAAAATGAGATTTCCCGCGGACGACAGATCCACTGTGACGAGGAACGTCACGCGAGGAGCCAGGTGTGTCGGCTGCGGCGGCCACCAGGCGCGTCCGGGTCCGCCGGCCGCCGACTCCCCGCCAGAGTCCCTTCTCAAGCCGCTTTTGCGGAATTGAAAACAAAGCCAAACGCTCCGATGTCCAAATACGAAACACAAAAAGAGAAATCGTTTGCAAGCACGACGGGAAGCGCGCCCGCACCCACGGAAGTGGAGCGTTCCTGGGGCGGGGGCTCAGCGGAGGGCACGGCCGCCAGCGGCGCCACGGCCGCGTGCGCCTCCACGCAGCACTGAAATGGAGAACCCTCTTCAACGTGTCACGTTACAAAAAATAAATATTCCGGAGAGTACAAGGCTCAGATTGGTGTTCGTGTACATTGCACTTGAAGTTAGCGACCCAGCACCGGCCGGCTGGGTCCGACGTGGTCCACGCCGGTCAACGATGCGCCGTGCCCCCCGGTGGCCCCGCGTGCTCAGACGCCACCGGCTCGTGCAGCGACGTGCGCGCTCCTTTTCCTCACGGGGCAACCAGACTGCAGCTTCCTCAGGGCCGCGCAACGGAGGAGAGTCTAGTCTGGGGACCAGAGAAGCCGCCCTCGGCTCACGGAGACCGACGCACGCGGCAGGCGGTGTCCGCGCCACGCGCTGTGGGTCGCGGGGAAAACGTCCTCAACGCCGAGGCGCAGGGCCCGGCACACCAGTGTGGGGCTGGCTCGTCGCTGCCAGCACGTGGGCACGGGCCTCGGGCTGTGCCCCGCGGTGTCCGCGCTGCCGTCTCCTGGCCTACGCTCCCCACCTCAGAACCTGGTGGACACGCCCTCCGGCGTCACCGCCCCGCACCCTCGGGGGCACCGGGCACCGGGACGGGGCTGGGGACTCGGGTGCGAGCGAGGCCCTGAAACGCAGCGGCCGGCCTTGCACAAACGACATCGAACCCTCCGAGGGGCCGCGGGGCGGGTGCGGGGCGGCCGAGGAGGTGACGTCCAGGCACGCGGGCCCCCTCCCCCCCGGCTAGTCTAAAACAGGCGGCCCTCCCCCGAGGCAAGTGCGCAGTCAGCCCAATCTAAGCAGGTCGCTGAGGAGAGAGAGAATCCGTCGCGATCCGAAGTGGGGTTTTCTTCCCGCATCTCGCTCGTCTCCGCGATCAGTGGGGTGAGGACTCAGTCGCTGTGCGGCTTCTCAGGGACTCCCTGCGAGGACGAGGAAAAAGACCGAGAGGAGGTGAGCACAGAACACGTACGCGTCTCAGCTAGCAACGAGGCAGACCCTGCGAGGCGAAGGATCAAAGCTCCTTTCCCTGTGGTGAGACGGGAGGGAAGGAGGGGGGAGACCGCCGGCAAGGGACAAGCCCCGCCAGCCCACGGGAGACGCCCTCTCCACAGCCTCCCTCGGCCACCCTACGAAACCGCGCGGCGAGGCCTGTGGCTGTCACGTTTTCCCGACCCTGCAGGAGAAGTCTCAGGAAGGAGGGACGCTTCGTGAAGGGGTGAAGGAGCAGGTGCCACACTGAATGGCCTTCCTGAGGTGACACGGCCACAAGTGGGCAGCAGAGGGCCTGTCCCCGACGCCCCGCCCAGGCCCGGGTGACACGCTGGCGTTCGGAGCGATGGGTGCCAGCTGTGACGGTGACAGGCAGCAGGACGCCGTCACACGAGGCAGGTTCAGCGCCCCCTGCACCCACTCGGCCGAGGTGCTCACCCCCGACCTTTGAACGGGCTGAGAACAGCCCCTGCTCCCATGTGCGGCGCCACGAGGACTAACCCCGCTCACGGAGACGTCCGGCTCAGTCCCGTGTGCACAGCAGGGCCGCTGAGCGCCAGCCCTCGGTCACGGCGCTGGGACGACGCTCACCAGCGGCCAAGCGGTCAGTCACACGGGAAGAGCAAAGACACTCGCTGCCAGGGACATGCTGGGACAGGCGTCCTGGCCCCGGCAGTCAGGCCTGCTCGCTGTCATGACAGCTGGGGGCCTGACCTTCCTGGAGAAACGATTTCACGCTCCACGCGCCAACAGATGTGAACTCTACGAACCCGGCCACAGACTCGTGACCCCCTACACCTGTGCCCAGCTGAGGGAGGGAGGACACACTGAACCACCGACCGCGGCCGCCTGCAGACGCACTGCCCTGCAGTGGCCGGCCGAGCCCGTGCCCGGGGGCTGCACCGCACTCGTCCCTTCCAGACCGAACTGGGGGCTCACAAACGCCGGCACCTTCGTGATTCAGTGACGAACTGCCGGGGTGTCCTCTCGCCTCCTTTTTTTTAACGTAGGCCTTTCTCAACGGCCGTCACCACTGCACCTGGACCGGACGTTTATCGCCACAATCGCATCGAGCGGGCAACCGCCGGTCAGGCGTGCGACGGGTCACGTACCATGGCCAGCTGCCGGCCGATGTTCCCCACCGTGACGCCGCCCGAGAAGAAGATGCACGGCAGCCAGGAGCGGATGTAGAGGAAGTCTGGGGACGTGTACCTGCAGAAAGGGAAGGCAGGGACAGCTCCGGTGACTACCGGGGACACACGGGGCACGGCAACGGGAAGCACCGCAGGACGCAGCGTCCCCACGCTCTTCGCCTGCCGCTGGTTGGTTTCCCGTCGCCTTAAACCGCGGGCGGCGGATTTCTAACACGAGCAGCAGCGACGAGCCCCGTTTTTGAGTTTCGCGCCTAAGCCCATGGCGCGTGCACGTCTCGGCGAAGGGGCTGTTCCTTACACAAGCGAGGTGACCGCCTCTGGGGGGGAGGGACTGACGTCGGGGGCACGTGCTTACTGGTAGACACCGTTGTACACCAGCAGCTGGGTGATCAGGGTGGCCAGGAAGGCGATGGTGATGCCAAGGCCAAGGCCGCTTCTCGAGCGGTCAAACGTCCACCAAAGGCCCAAAGACAGGGCCGCCAGCGTCAGGGAGAGCTGAACGTTATTGGCGAAATCCAATTTCTGGTGACGTAAAAGTTAAGGAAAACGTGACGATTTGCAGTCAGATCGGACACATACGCAAAACCCTGGGACACACCTGTTCTTGCTCTCACAGGCCGCACAGCTCGCGCAGGCCGCCAGGCGCCGGGGCCCGGGCTCCAGACAACGCGGACTTCTCGGGGGTCGGTGGGTCACAACCTTCCGAGTAAACTTTCTGAAAGCCACCTCTAACAGTCTGCGGGTGTCTCGGCCACCGAACCGCCTGGGTGCAAGGGACCCGCGGCTAGCCTCTCATTCTCGTGTCACCCGCGGCTGAGCGGGGGGAGCACGCGCTCCCTCCCCGGCACGTGGTCCTCTGCAGATGCCACACACCCCGCATCTGCGGAGACGCACCTGGCTGTCGTCATGACACCGCTGTCACCTGGTGACAAACCCAACTTCTCAGAGCCGGGACATCCTGCACTGCCTGTCTCGGACGTTCTTATCATTAAGACAGGAGAAGAGCAGACGGAGGAACTGTGGGAATCCCAGAGTGTCTTTCTCTAAGCCTTGAAAACACAAACTAGCTGTGCTGAAGAAATCCTCTGAGAGGCCTGAGGCAACACGCACTCCCTACGAGGTCACCTAAGAAAGCGCTCGGACACGGCGCGGCTGAAGGATACGGCGCTGGCGTGGTTGATGCCCACGAAGACGGCCACGCAGCGCATGACGCTGGCCCACTCCCTCTTGAACTTGTGGGGCTCGCCCAAGTGGCTGTCGATGCAGGGGTACAGCAAGCCGACGACAGCTGGTAAGACAAGAAAAGACAACCGTCAGGGGGCACCGGCTTCAAGCCGTACGATGCCGTGAGCCACTCAGCACGTCACCAAAGCAGTTTCCCTAGAAAACCTCTCCGCGCCCATGGAACGCCGAGACGGAGACTCCTGTCGCAGTTCTGTGCGCCTCGAGCACGGAGGAGAACATCGGTTTTGAGAAGGTTCAAACCCCCTGTTGCTTGGCATTAACGCGGGGACGTGGACCACACGGGCCTGGCCTGCAGAACAGCCGCCCTCCACCACGTCCACGTGGTCGCCGTGTGACAATGAGGGGCGAGCTTCACCAGGGCTCCCGAGGCCACGGGGCTCAAGTGGGGTCACCCTCACGGGGCCAGCCCTGAGGCTGGGCACATTCACTCTGCTCTGTGACGTCTGGGGCACGGAGGCCACGTGTCCCGAGGTGGCACCGGATTCGACGGTGAGGGAGTGACAGCACTTACTCTGGCACCCTGAGCACCGCTGCCCGTCGCTGTGACAGGACAGTCACTGTGCCTGTGAGTCCAGGCCTGGCCTGTGGAGGACCATGGGAGCGGGCACAGGACACCCGGTGTCTGTTCCCAGTCTCCACTGATGGGACCTGACCTCATGTTTGTTCCCTCATGTGTGAAATGATGAGGATTATGTAACTAGGAGGAGGAGGGGCTTGGTGCGGTCTGGACAGCAAGGAGGTTCTCAGACTCAGAGTTTTAGGGCGTGAGTGTAGACAGAGGCTAGAAAGCGAGGCCGGGCATTCCGGGAGAGGAGCAGATGGGACGAGGCAGCCAGGACAGACAGCGGGGTGGTGACTGCTGGGGACACAGGCTATGGGGCCTGACTGTGGGACACGGTCCCCCAGGAACAGAGGCCGGGGAGCCAGGTGGTAGTTCCACCTGCGGAACAGGGAACTGCTTAGGTTCTCGAACAGAGAAACAGAAACACAGTTTTAGCCAAAAGCTCAGATGAAAGAATTTCAGTTTCAATTTCGCAATGTGTTTTACCCAGTTCTAATTTCGGGGTTTTGAAAATGGAAGCCCACGTGCTGTGAGTTACTTCACTGTAACTTAATTTCACCTTTTAAAGTTAAAAGCAAAGTGTATGAAAACATGCTAGGAAATGTTCCCCTTCGCTCTTGGCCGACAGCGAAAACAAGAACAGGGAACGAGCGACTGTTTCAGATATCCCTGGACTTTCCGGAAGCTCCAATTACAAATAAAACTTAAACTGTCTCCTTCTTAAGATCAAGTTTTGGATTCAAAGAAACTACTGCACCAAATGTACACGGAAAACAGAATTCTGCATCTAGCTCGATTTCTCGAAAGTGACTTTTAACAGGGCAGCGCTTCCCTGAGCGGGTTCAGAAAAACAGCAGGACCCGCCCTTCCTAAGGACCCGGCGAAAAGCTCTGTCCCCTGCTCAGGGACCACGGGGCCCCATTGTCCGTGGACGGCAGCCTCCTGGGGCTGAAGCGGGTCTGGCCAGAAGGGACCGTCCCCACGGGTCAGGGGACACGCCCGGGCCGGGGATGGCTCTCGGACCAGCGGCCGTGCCCCTGCTGGCTGGGGTCCCGGGACGTGAACTCGGTTCCCACGTCTACGCAGCCGGCAGGAGCGCTGCGCCCGGGCCCGCACGGCCAACCCGCAGGGAGCGCCCGCCCCGCGTTGCCCCGCGTTCCCGGGCAGGGCCGGGGCTGCAGGGCCGGGGACAGGGGTCAGCCGGCCGGCCGCGCTGCCGGACCAGGGCCCGGACCGGCCGAGGGGCCGAGGGGCGGGCCAGGCGGGGCCGGCAGGTGCGCGCGGCCAGGTGCTCTCGTCCCCCGCCCCCCCCGCAGTCCGGGGCGCCCCCCCGCCCCCGCCCACGTGACGGTTTGTTGTCGGTCGCGGCCGCCTAGCGTGGTCGCGGGCGCAGCCAATGGCGGGCGCGCGCCGCCGCTCACCAGTTTGGCGCCGGCCAATGGCGCGGCCGCGGCGCTGACAGCGGCGGCCGGGAGGCCGGGCGGGCGCGAGGGCCGGAGGGCCGGGCGCCGGCGCCGCGGGCGGCGGGGCTGTCCTGCCCGCCCCCGCCCCTGCCCCGGCCCCGAGTCCACCGCCCGCTCCCCGGGGCCCGCGACCCCGCCCCGCGGAGGCCCCGCACTCACCGGCCGCCGTCCCGCAGCAGGGCGGCACCCACCAGGCCGAGGACAGGGCGGTGGCCGTCACCTCGTCGGGGAACAGGGTGACGTTCCTCTGCACCTGCAGCAGGTTCAGCACCAGCGCCAGCACCACGCCGACCGAGAAGAGCACCAGGCCGCGGTGCAGCAGCCGGTGGTGCCAGCGCGCGCCGGGGCCCCGCGGGCGCGCGGCGTCGGGGCGCGACGCGGAGGCGCCCATCGCGGCCCCCGGCTTGGCGGCCGGCGCCCCGGGGCCGGCGGGCGGGCGGCGGGCGCGGCGCGCGCAGGGGCAGCTCCAGGCGTGCTCGTCCAGTCGGGGCATCGGGGGCGCGGGCGAAGGGCTTTCCTGGGGGGAGGGGGCGGGGAGGGCCCCGCGGTCAGTGCAGCGCGGGCGCGGGGACACGGCCCCGGGGGCGCGGGGGCCGCAGGCAGGGCCGGCGGGGACCCCCTCTCTGCACGCGCCCGCGCCGCCCGCCCACAAGCTCCCCGGACCCCGTCCGTCCGTCCGCGCGCCCGTCGGGCGCGGGGCAGGGGCTGGGGAGCCCCGGGACGCGGAGGGGGGACGCGGGTGCAGCCCCCGCCCGGCATGGGTCGCCGGGCGCCCCCCGTGCGGAGGGCCGAGCCGCTCCCGGAGGGCGCCCGCCCCCGCCCCCCGCGCCATTGACCCCCGCCCCGTGCGTCCGGCCCCGCGTACCTGGCCGGGGCGCCCGCCCGCGGCTGGCCGGGCGCGGAGGGTCGGCGGACGCGACGGCGGAGACCGGCGGCCGCAGCGCCCGCAGTCAGGCCCGCGGCGGCCCGGGCGCGGCGCCGCTTATAGGCCGGGCGGCCGCCGCGGCTCACGTGACGCCGGCGCGCCCCGCCCCGCCCGCCGCCGGGGGCGTGGCCTCCGCGCGCCCCGCCCCGCCCGCGCCGCCGCCCGCGGTCTGGTGAGGCGGCCACGGCCAATCGGCGCGGGCGGCCCATGTGACGTCAGCACGCGCCACCCCGGCCGCGGGCGCGCGGACCGACCGACCGGCGGGCGGGAGGGAGGGAGAGAGGACGGACGCCGCGTGCGGCCCGCGGGGGCGGGGCGGGGGCACCCAGCGCCCCGCACACGGGCCCCGGCCCAGGCCACGCCCCCCGGGCCCCGGGGACGCCCCGACCCGCGCGCCCGGGTCTGCACCGGGCGGCGGCCCCGGCCCCGCCCCCGCGGCCTCGCTCCCCGTCGGAGCGCGTCAGGCGCGCCCGGGGCGACGGGCCGGGCCCGGGGCGTGCGGCCCGCGTGACCCCCGCCCCGTGCGTCCGCGCCGAGCGCAGGGCGGGCCCGGCCGCGCCGCGCGGTGAGGTGGAGCGAATCACAGTTAGTTACGGGGGGGCGGCGGCGGGACTCACTCGTCCGTGCCCGCCGGCGGGAGCCATGTCCCCGCGCCTCGCCTGGGGCCGCGGGAGAAGCCGGGAAGGCGTCGGCCGTCTCCCTTCTGCTCCCCCCAGTCCCGCCACGCACAGCCTGGCTGTGCCCCGGGGCCCACTTGGCCCCGGGGACCACACCCGCCGCGAGACCGGAGAATCGCACCCGTTGGCGGCGCGAATCTCAAAGGTGCCGCCCTCGCAGGTCATCGCCGAAACGGGGTCTCGAACCACGGGGGCGTCTCTAACGTCGTCACTTGTCGTCATTTCTCCAGCGAGAGCCAGACCGGTGGGGGTGGCCGGAATGGTGGGCCCTGTCTTCTCTCCTCTGACGCCCCGTTGACCGCCATCCGCGCGGCTCCCACAGGCCTCGGTTGTCAGGAGTCGTGTAATGGGGTCTTGGTCACCATCTCCCCCCACCTTGCATGGGTTCGTGGGATACCTGGACCGGCCCCTCCGTACTCTGTCAGAGCGACACTGGAACTCGCTGGTGCAGCAGGACGCAAAGACAGGCCGCCTGCCTGGCACCCCACGGTCAGGGAAAAGGTGGCGCCTGTACAGCGGGGTGCCCTGCCATCCAGACTCCTTCCTTTTCAACTGGACATCAGAAGCCCGTGCCACAGCTCCGCATCCCGTCATCAGCCTCAGGCCCCCCACACAGCTGATACGAACCACCAGGCGGTTAACCTCCGGGAGGCGTAGACATCACGGCCTTGGCCCTGGAGGGCAGACACGCCACGCATTCTGTTGGCAAATGCGGGCAAGGACAGGTAGCTTCCCTTGGGCACACACTCGGTATTCAGGTACGCGAGGCTGAGCACGCAGAGGTGACCGCTCTCTGCTCGGCTGCTGAGCCGCATCTGCGGGGATTCCTGGCAGCGTGGAAATCGGGGTCTGCCCTCCGGGGTCTAAGCTGGATCTTTACTCTCCCGCCATTCTGCCTGGCTGTGCTGACGCGCCCCGGATGTCTTTCTGTCGTGACGCTTATGTACAAGTGCCTGCCTTAGAAAGCCGTCGCATGGCTTCTGTGGTGTCTGTCTCCCGTGCGGGAAGGGGCTCCCGATTCCCACAGCAGGTCGGTGTGTTGAGGTCGGCTCACTCTGTTACCTTTTACTCTCTGCCCAAGCTGATGCCAAAAAGGACACCACCAAACCACGGCTGTGACCAGTCCTACCACACACAAAGCCGAAACCTCACGTGTCAGGTCACAGTTCTGAAACTCGAGCCTGCACCGACTGCCACCGGGGCGGGAGCGTAGGGCTTGTGATGCTGCAAGTGCTGGGCCTCACCCTCGGCCTGTCCCATCGTTTCTGAAAAGTCCCAGAAGGTGCTGACACGCTCCCCTGGGACCACTTAGACCCCTCACTCAGGCATGTGTTCTGACGGGGCACTTTGCATAATTGTTCTGTCCCCTTCTAAGCTGTACGTGCTGCTTCGGATAGTGAATACTGTGTTATGGCTGATTTGTTAGTTTTTAAAGGTATTTCTGTTTCAGAGCATTTCTCAAGAAGCTCTAAACGTTGTTATTAATGAGTTTCTGACGTGAGATTCTTGCAGAGGAAATGGAATAAGAATAATAAGGAATTGGAAGGTCACTTTCCCCTTAGGTCTGCTCATTTGCTCCTTTGACTATATCCAGGGGCCATCTTTAGTGTGTTACTCTTCCTGACTAGAACGTTCTAGATGTCCATAACTGAGGAAGTGTGTGTGTGTCTAATTTTGACAGCTAGTGGCGTCTGGCAGCTCAGCCTATGAATCAGAGGCTTTGAGTTCTGGTTCTGACTCAGCTATTTATCTTTTGACCTGGAAAATCATAAACTTGCTCGAACATCAGGCAACGATCCAGAAATGATCAGATGACGTTGGAGGCTGTTCCAGCTCCGAGAATCTGCCTGTCGTCTCCCCCTGCGCCTGGCTGTGGGGTTTTAAGCGTCTTTACATAAACTCCCGGAAAGAACACAGCACTGACTACCTACCTGTCTGTCTGTCTATCATCCATCAGCATCATCTACCATCTATCCATCATCTAACCGTATCTACGCAGGTGTAGCAATACACGGCTACGTTCATGTGTTTAAAATATTAAAAAGTTTAAGCAAGGCCGGTAAGTCCACACGAACTGAGCCTGGCGTCTGCAGCGGCTGGCGGGGTTCCCTGGCCGTGGTCTCCACTCCCCACTCTTTCCGTGGAACTGTGTCACTGTAGTGAACAGATGCAGGTACGAATACTGGTCCCGCACTCGCCGGTACGCACCTCTGGGCCAGCGGGTCCACCTGGCAGGCCTCGGAGAGCTCAGCCCTGCCTCAGAACGGTCCTGCGCCCAGGGAGGGGGCGCGTCGAATGTGGGGCCAGCTCGGCGCCCCCCCCGTATCCTCCTGTCTCCCCCACCCACTCCGCCTTCTCTCAAAGTAAAGTGTAGCTGCAGAACTGATGCAAGCGAGCGGGTCGCAGAGGGTGGCCGCAGCCTGTGGCCAGCAGGTGCGACCTTTCCCGCCCTTCCTTGGCCATGACCCGTGGCCGCTGCCTCAGAGCGTTTGTTCTGTTCAGCGTCATCGACTGACCCCGTGACATGTCTTTCCGAGCTGAGAGAGCTCAGAGCTTTGATACCTTGGACCGAAAATGCCTTCCAGGAGGCTGGCCACGGACCCTTCCCGGGGACGCCAGCCGCCCGCCCGTGGGCGCACCGTGTGGGGGCAAGCGCGGGGTCTGTGCTGCCCGCGGCTTCCTTTCCCTGTTCACGAGGGCGAGGCAGCAGGTCTGGAAGCTCCGGCCCTTGGCAGCGGTGCTGCTCCAACTTCAGAGCCCCACATGTTGCCTGGTCAACCCGCGGGTCCTGTCCAGCAGGTCTGGGTGGGCCCAGGTCACCCCAGCAGGCGCCCGGGCTCCTGGGCAGGGCTGGCGGCCGTCCCCGGCCACACTCGGAGTCGCGTGGCCTTGAAGAGGCGTCCTCATAACCCTCGCGTCTTCTCTTCCGTGGCTTTGAACTTGGGCACTGTTTCCGTAAGCATACACTGTGTCCGAAAATACAATTATGCTGCCTTCCCTTGGCTCCTCCGTCTTCTTTCCGAGTCCCCTTCCCACGACCTTGGCAAACAAGTCGGGGGACGATAAGCAGGTCCTTATCTATAGTGCAGTTCCTTGTGAATTAGGGAGGCGGGTGGGCCCTGAATCTCACAGCTGCTTTACAAGCTGAGTGGAACCGGATAGCAAATCCACAAACTGTCGGAGCCTGCTTCGCCCAGGTTTGCGTTTCTTTCAATTCAGTAATTGTTTGTTTTCAGTTACGGTTATCATACAGTGTCACATTAGCCCAGGTGTACAGCACAGTGGCGAGGCATCGGTATAACTCACGGAGTAATCCCCCCGATGAACCTAGAGCCCCCACCGTACACGGTTATCACAACGTTGTCGCCGTCACACCCCGTGACTGCTCCGCGGCTGCCACCCACCCGGCCCGGTTCTACGCCCGGAGTTCAGGCCACAGACACGACACAGCTCCCGCTGTCAACGGGCTGACCGCGTGGAATCAGGAAACAAATTCTCATCACGTGGTGCTGGGTGTTGTGACAGAGGTCGCCCGAGCTGCTGCGTGCTGTCATACGATCCTGGGCAAACACTGAGACTGAGTCTGTCCCCACCGTGGCTGCGTTTCCAGAACCAAGGCCGGGGCCATGGCGCCATGCTTCACGGCTCAGCTCCGCTACCCCGCCACACTCCTCTCCGAGGGGACTGTCCCTCTCCCGACGTCCGACCTCACTTCTTTGATCCTTGTCCATTTTTGAACCAGCACTAGAAGCTTCCCTGTTAAACTCGAACCCCTCTGACAGCAGGGCCCGTGGCTTGGCCCTCCGTGGTTCCCCACAGCACTTGGACAAAGAGGTGCTCGAATGGCCATCAGATGATGGCCACTGCGCCCTGGAGCTTGGACCTTGTATTGCTCTCAACTGGAGCATGTCAGGTGGCACCAGCTGGACCCCAGAAGGTGGACAGCGATGCCCTCCTTCCCTTTCCCCAGGGTCTTCAGGCCCAGGGCCTCAGACAGACACCTCCAAAAATGCAGCACCTGCTGCGTAGACAGGTCTCGAGGTGGGCGTGTGCCACAGGGGCAAGTAGTGGCCGGGTCTCGGGACGGATGGGTGTGGCCACTGCTGGGGTAATGTTTGCCGTCGTGACCGGGTTGCAACACGGATGTCATTGACATTTTGGGGAAATGAACTGTCTCTGGACCTTAACTGAGAAAAACAACATGTTGTTCGAGAGAGTGCTGTTGGCAGAAGACCCAGTTTCTCCAGTCTCGGTTCTGGATCGATGGTCACGAATGTGGAAGTTGTTCTCACTTCAAAGAGAGGAGCAAAAGCAAAGCGGGAAACGGAATGGTCGGTGCGGAGAGGGGGCGGCTGCGAAAACACGGGATGGCCCCGAGTCCTCGGGCAAACGGGACCCTTGGAGAGTGAGGACCCGGGCAAGGGGCGACGAGGGCCACGGGAGCAGCTCCGTGCACGGCTGGCCGCTGCGGAGGGCCACGCTGCCACCGCGCAGCTCCATAGCTCTCCCAGCCCCGAGGCCAGGTAGTTTTCCTGTGCTTTGCCCTCCTGGCGTGCTTTCAGGGCGGTGGTGCTGTTCCTTGCCTCAGAGTTGGTTCTCCCGGAGAACTATTGCACAATTCTGATATTTTTCCTCTTCTAAACTCTCCCCGCTCTGCTCTGCCCAAATCGGCTTACGCTGCTTCCTCCAAAGTGGCGGGAGGGTTTGAAGTCTTCAGGGTGTTAAGGTTCAGCCGGGACGTATCAGGTTACTCCTGGTCGTCGTCATCGCTGGGGCTGCAGGTTCAGTCCCCCGCCTCCCTGCCAACCACAACACGGACACTGTGTGTTCGACATTTAGATTGCGCTCGGATTAACCCAGAGTCCCGTCTTTTCCCTCAAGGACTTTTCCTGGTACCTTGACCTTGCCAAGCACCTCGCATTATTTAAGTTAATCATTTTCTGATATTTTTATGAATCTAGACGCGTGAGGGTCCCTCGACGTGGCGTAACCTGGTCTGCAGGAGCCACTGCCGCGGGGGGCGACGGTGACAATTTGAAGCCGGTGTTTTCTGAATCCTCTGGGTTTCCTTTTCACACTCACCGGATCTTGAGGAAGTTGGAGACTTTTCGGTCATTTAGGTCAAAACTGAACAATTCATTTTTAATGGTCTCAGAGCCTGGCATCTTTATTTTTCCCTTTATACTTGTATGTTTTGTCAGTAGGAAAAGGTAGCGTCTGAGAATGTGTGGAACGACTTAGTGTGTGGCCCAGGGACAGCTTGGGACAGTGGGTGACGGTGAAATCACGTTAGATGTGGCATCAGACCCAGCTTTGCCTGGGGACACGCTTCTTCACACGAGGAAGGACATCTGACTTCCTAGGCTGCCGGTCGGTCGTTAGGCGGTGGGAGTGGCGAACCTGAATGTGAACAATGCCGTGTCCATCCGGGCCCCTTGGTACTGGTTTCCTGGCCGGTGCTGGCAGGTCTGGTGACCGCCAGCCACTCGCGGCTCCCGAGATGTACACGCATCGAAGTGGCGTGGAGCTGGTCAGTGCAGTCCTGACCTACCCCAGTCCCTTTACAGGGGCTCGGTCCACCTGTGGCCGGCCAGGGGCTGCCACCTGGACGTGGCGGGTCTAGAACATTCCCGTCCTGGCAGAAGGTCCTGCTAGACGGGCCGCCCTCCACCGTGACCGCTCTGCCTTCCAGGGTGTGGGGTTGTCGCCTGCAGCCAGGACCCACGTCCGAGTTTCTCCCCAGCGCCTAGCCCCGCATCCGGAATCGGACCGGCGTCCACGGAGGGCCTGGACCACCCTCGCAGGCCCTCCCTGGGCCTTTCGGTTTCCCTTCCCCTGTGCTGGCTGCGCCACCACGCCCTTGGCAGCAGGCCGGCGCCCCACCCCCTTCTTCCAGACAGAGGGAGGAAGACGTGAGTCTGGCCTGACAGTGGCACCACCGTGGCCTGGAATGTTCCGGCCTGTGGCCTGAGGCCGGCTCAGAGGGCAGGGCAGGGAGCCCAGGCGGCAGGCAGGACTCCGCCTGCGCCGGGATGTTTGGAATCGTCCCCTGGCGACCCGCCAGTCGCGAATACCTGGAACTCATTCTCCTCGGAAACCCGCGGGGAGCCCGTCTGCACATTCCTCAGCCCCTGTCCCAATGGCGGCACCACCTCGAGCGACTCGAGCACGGTTTAGGGGAGATGCAGCGGCTCCCGCTCGTTCGGCTGTGCCGAGTCACTTATCTATCTTACTCTTTTCTCGCGGCAGGTGGCATTTTTGTTCAGCGCCTTTATTCGCAGCCGCTCGTGTTCATCGACTATGACATATTAATCATGCAAATTAGGATATTATTAACGAAGGGATAATAATTTCGCCACCGCTTCTGGGTCTGCTGTGACAGCTTCGTTAGCGCCCGCTTGTCGCCAAGGCCGTCAGCAGCGTCTCCTCGGCGGCTGCATACTGATAGATGGCATTCGGGTAAAGGTTGGGGACCCGAGCGAGCGTGCAAGCCATTTTCCTCCCCAGGGCCGGTGTCGCAAGAAGGCGTTACCCAATCACCTTTTCCTGCAGCCGCGTTAACTGTCGTTCGAGCGACGTCGATGGCCACCCCTCCCGGGGTCTCCCCGTGAACCCCGCTGCACGTGCTGGCCTTCCAGGGTCACTCAGTCCCAGCCTCCCCGTCCCCCAAATGCTGTCTGCAGAGCTAATTCGGCCGCTCACTCCATCACCTCCCGACCCTGCTCTTGACAAGGAGCTGGGCGCAGCCAGCCTCTGCGTCGTGGGCCTTGTCCTCGGGAAGCTGGGGACTGCCGGTCATTTAAAACGTGCCTGTCTCCCCGCATCGCCCCTGGGTGGCCCCACGCCCCGGCAGCGGCCCGTCCGCTGAGTGCCCCTGCGGCACCCTGCTGCGGGGTGCAGCGGCCGCCCGTCCCCAGAGACCCAGGTGTGCAAACAAACAGGATGTTTTTGGGAGACGCGACTCTCACCCCGGGCAGAGCGGGGACACCGCCTCTGGAAGGTTGTGGCATTCTGGGAAGCTGACTGAGTCACACCACCTTTGTCACGAGACGTGGCTGACCCTGAGCGAAGACCTGGGCTCCCTGCTGTCCCCGCCCTGCAGTCCACGGCCAGTGCGGCCCGGTGCCGGCGGGGCGGGCGGCGGGGCCTGGGGGGACCTCACGTGTTGGCCATTCAGCCGAGGACCGGGGCGGGTCCCCGGGGAGCTGGCTAAGCCCTCTGCCGTGCGGACCTCCCCACCCCTTTGTATTTCTCATGACTTGCACTGCTGTCCTCTCCTCGAGGTGCCCAAAGCCGTGGTCCCCACAACCCCCGTGACATCCTTCCCTATGAGCATCCCACCCCCTTGCCCCTGCCCCCGGGTGCCACCGGCCGCAGCTCCGTCCTCCCCTCCTCCCGCCCCCTTGCTGACTGCCTGGGCCCCGTGCGGGCGTCCCACAGCCAGGTCGCAGTGTACCCTGGCTGCGCTGGGTGGTTAATATGTGACCGAGCTCCGTGCTCGCGAGCGGCCGCAGCTGCCAGGCACCGAGCGCCTGGCCTCCGCGGGAGACGCGGGGACCTGTGTGCCACCCCCTGACCGCCCCTGGGCTCCCAGGTGGCTCCTCTGTCCCTCCACCGAAGGTGACAGCACAATATTCACTGGAGTAAACACGAGCAGGTGTGTGTGCCGAGAGCACGCAGGGGGTGAACCAGCGAGGACGCCCTGGGCCCCGGGCGGGAGCAGCCGGCCTGGGGCGCTGAGCGTGTGCGCCCCGGGACGCGGGCGTGTGAGGCTGCATGTGCCAGGCCCGGCCTCACTCGCCCGGAGCCCTTCCTCCGGCCTGACCTCGTTCCAGCTCCAACGTCCCTGTCTCCCCGAGGCCGGGTCCTGCCCACCCCGTGTTCCAGGGCCCCCCTGGCATCCTGTCCCTCCCCCACCAGCCGACTGGCTTCCCCGATGGACGCAAACTCTTCGTGGGCAGGGATGTTGCCTTCGTTGGCGTCTCCCAGGTGCCTGGACCAGCAGGGGACACGGGCAGAGAGAGCGAGGGCCGGCTCCCGTCCCCGGGGCTCGCTCAGTGTGTCGGTCGGTCTGGACGCTGCCCTCCGGACGCTCGCAAATGTGCGTGGACATGAGTCGCGCTCCAGCGTCTTTTAAGTCGGCCTCGGGTTGTCTGAGCCACCGCCCCCGGCTTCGGAAATGCATGCGCTTTCGTAACAGGCGTCGCCGAGACTGGCTTTTCACTTCCGAGAGCGCGCGAGGTCCCTGAAGCCAGTGAACCTGTCATTCCCTCCAGCTCACGTGAGACAGGCCCACTCTGCTGAGGGGACACTGGCTGCCCCGCGGCCCTGAGGGGCTGCTCGTCGGGAACGTACGGAGCTAGAGGCCAGCAGCCATGGTGGTGTGTGGCCACCTCCCTGGCCTCCTACTTCTTCCACCAACGCGTGTCTGCGGCCACCAGGGGCCTTCCAGGTGGTGGGAGCCCGGCGAGGGGCAGGCGGAGGAAGCTGTGGCACCGGGGCCGGCTCGCCCCCCTGCCACGGGGGACGCGGAGTCCCCGGGGGCTCTGGGTCTGCGATGTGAGTTTAGGAGTTGACGTGGGAGAGAAACGACCTTGCAGGGGAAGGCGGGGTGCGTGGTGGACACGGAGACCGCGGGCAGGCGCTCTGGGGAGGGGACAGCCGCGGGCAGGCCGGAGCCACGGGAGAGAGCACGGTGAGTGCTGGCGCCCTGGCTCCCGGGTGGCCGGACACGGCGTGGGGACTTGGTGACCAGCTGCGTCTGAGGTGATGGGTCTGGGAGGACAGAGCCCTGTCCTGGACGATCAGGAGCACTTGGTGCCACCTGCGAGGTCAGAGGAGCGGGCAGGACGCACGTCTGAGGGGGCGGGACGGGCGCGGGGACTCTCAGAATTGCGGCGGGATGTTCGTCCTGTGAAGTTGACCGCCTTGACCCCTTCTAAGGGCACAGCTCCGCGGCGCTCAGCACATTCGCATCGCGGGCCCCCGTCCCGTCACCGCCCTCCCCCGAACTCTCCGTCCCCCCACACTGACTCCGTCCCCTTTGAACCCCAGCGCCCGTCACCCTCCCCCGCCTGGCGCCACCGTCCCAGCGAGCGTCTGTAAGACTGATTCCGCGTCCCCCGTAAAAGCGGGGCCCCGCGGCGTTTGTCCTTCTGTGTCTGGCTCATTTCACTCGGCGTCACGTCCTCCAGGTTCATCCGTGTCACAATGTGGGTCAGAACTCCTTCCTCTTCAAGGCTGAGTGGTATTCCACTCTGGGAAACACACCACGCTTCATTCGTTCACCGACGGACACGCGGGTGCTTTCCACTGCTCGGCTCCTGTGAATGTGGGTGCACAGACATCTCCTTGACATTTCCAGTCTTTTCTATACCCAGAAGCGTGATTCCTGGTCAGCTGACAGTTGTATTTGTAATTTTTTGAGGACCGCTGCTGAGTGAGACGTCAGGATGGTGGCCCCAAGCTGCGGGGTGGGGCGGGTCACCTGGGGGAGACGTGGTGCAGGCTGCGGGGAGAGGCTCTGATGAGGTCCGGGTCAGAATCAGTGGCGTCAGGAACAGGGGGTGACAAGCCTCGCTGTGACCACGCTGGTGGCAGACGCACCCATCACGCACCGCTGGGGAGTGGAGCAGAAACAGACTCCGAGGGCATTTGTCTCCCCCAGAGAGAGAGGCCCCGCACGCTCCCCGAGTGGATGAGTGACGCTGGCCAAGCCGCCTCTCTGGGCTCCTGCCCTTAGCCACGCGTGGGTGAGCACCACCGGCCGTGCCCACCTCACAAAGCCAGAGGGAGACACGAAGGGGACCGGGAAGAGCTTTCTGGTGTTGAAGTTACCGTTCGCGCCTAAGGGAAGACTCGTGGGTGGTGGCCGGATCGAATCGAGGGGGCACACACGGGGCGTCCTGAGGAGCGGCCACCGCTACGCCTCTCCCCACTTCTGCATTTCCCTAGGCCCCCAGCACCGCCCCCGATTTCCTGTCCTTCCCCCCAACACTCACTCAGAGAGGAGGGACGAGGCAGGATTCTGAGTCCGTGGCATCAGGGGTGCACACGGGGAAAGAACTCGTCACGGTCAAGGAGCCTGGGAAAAAACACGTCCACAGCTGGAACAGTGTCCCTCGGGTCAGGGAACGCGGGGCCTTCTAAGCCCGCCGCCCCCCATGCTCGGCCTCCATGCCAAGGTGAGCTCGTGGTCCAAGGTTGCTGCCAGGGCGCCAGCCATCACTTCATGGTCCAGCCAGAAGAAAGAAAAGGTTAGGGACGCTTCCTGGAGCGTCGCAGGCCACTTGGACCTTCGTCTCATCGTCCTGAACCTGAACAGAGCCACAGATGCCCCTGTGCAGAGGCCGGGACAGGGACCTCCATCTGAGGGGGCCCCGAGGACGCTAAAAGTCAGGCCTCTCCTTACAGTGGAGGCGGCGGGCAGGACGGATCTTAAAGACGCCGCCCGGGAGAGGCAAGGGAGGGGGTGCGGTGACCTCTTAGAACGGCGCCGAAAGTCCCTGGGCCTCGAATGCCTTTGGGGTACAGGGCGATAACAGAAGGACCGCGAAGGACACGGACCCTTAAAAGGATGCGCCCGTGTGAGCGGGCCCGTGCCCTGCAGTGAAGGGCAGCGCCCCGGTGTGCGGTCTCGCGTTTCACCCCGCGGCGGCCGTCACGCCTCCTCTGAGGCCGTGGTGGCCATGAGTCAGGATCCCGCGGGCCCAGCCAGCGCCGGCCCGGTGACGCCCTCGCTAGCGAGCTCGGCCCCAGCCTCGCCGTTGACCGCGTCCCTTGCGCTCTCCCAAGCTCCCGGAGGGAGGTGAGAAGGGGACCACCTGGTTCCCAGGTGTGTGTGTGGGGGGGGCGGTGTGCATCTCAGTTCTGGGCTCCGGCTCCGGCTCCGGCTCCGGCGGCAGCAGCTCCGGGTGTCGGGTCTGGAACGTGCGTTTTACACACTCGGGCCTCGTGTTGGAGAGCGACGTGTCGCCGCCAGGCCGGGGCGCGCACGCGTCTAGACCCAGCGGCCTTCGCTCGCGGCTCCTGCCGTCCGTTCTAGAGTGTTCTCCCCACGGCCACCACACCAGACAGCTTGCGGCGGGAGCCCAGGTGGGGCTTGCGACCCCCCGCACAGCGACCGGGTGTCACTGTGAACGCCGGGCGAGGTGCCAACCGCCCGGCGCTCTGCTGCGTCTGAGGCCCCGGGGGCCCGCTCCCGGGCGGCCTTCCCTCAGGGCGGCTGCCTCCTCGTTTGCTCTTTTCCCCTAGCGACCCTTTGGCACGGGAGACAGCCCCGGAGTGCTGGGGGGGGGTGCGGCGGAGAAGCGCCTCGGGCTCCGGTGCGCTTCCCCGAGGGGCGCCGGGCACAGGTAGCGCGTCCCGGGCTCCAGGCGCCGAGAGGCTCGCGCGGCTGAGAAGCCGGCCCGCCGCCCGCCGCCCCCGCCTCGCTGCGGGCTTGGCCGCCCTCTAGCTCCCCTGCTGCTGCTGCCCCAGCTGGGTGCGACCCGGAGCCGTGGGGGCCGAGCGGACCCCGGCTAAGGCCCCAGCTTCCTTGGTCACGGGTATCGGGGAGTCGGTCGCTGCACGTGACCGGAAGTGACGCTCCTGAGGCTCGAAGCTACGCGCCGAGCAGCTTCCCTGTTCCCGCCAGGCGCGCGGGCGGGCGTTGGGCCGACGGGTTCCGGTGCAGGGGGACACCGGGGCGGGCCGCAGCGAGGCCTCCGGGTTACACACGCCTCTGGACCGGGGCCGACCAGGCCCGCCTCTCCGCTCGGGGCCGCTTCCAGAACCGGAGATGAGCCCAACACCCACTACTCGGAAGCCGACCGTCTCCCTTCAGGTGGCGACGGTGAGGCCCGCCCGGCCGACGTCTACATTGTCCGGCGACGATGGGCACTCCGGTCCTTTAGAAGCAACTTTTCCAGGGAGGTTCTGGAACGTCACTTGATGACAAGTCCCTCGGCCGGCCACCTGATCCCTCGGAGCTGTTTGCTCACCTGTGAGCTGGAGGCAGTCGCTTCGAAGGCCGTGTCCCAGCCAAAGTGCACAAGAGGTGCCGTGACACACTCCAGACACCGCCTCTGCCTCCGCGTCAGCGCCCAGGTATCTGCCTGCCTGCTCCGGGGGCACGGGGACGGGCGCCACTCACTTCTGCCATCGGGAACAGCGACCGTGTTACTTTGCTGAGTGGACATAAAACCGGCAAGAAACGGATCGATTGCCAAGGAGGGAGCGGACCTGAAACGGCCAAGGGGTCACACCGTCCCCCCCCCGCACCCCGCATAGCCCACGGCACAGCAGCGCACGGACGTGTCCAAGGGCCTAAACGTCCCCCTGCCGTTGGGTCTCTAGGTCCTTCTGGCCACCCTCCGCAGTGCCCACACCTGCTAACCTCACCCCGACCCTAAACCTGACCAGACGTGAACTGACCCCCCCTGTCTACGGGCAGGTGTTCTGGGCGACGCTGTTTGGGACACGTGTCGTGTCACGCCGCGAGTCTAACCAGACCGAACTGTCTTCCCGGCGATCCAGGTGTTGAGCCCACAGAGGAGGCCTCCGGGACTGCGTGCCCGAGTGACAGACGGCGTGTGGGCGCCGGCGTGACGCAGAGGCTCGCCGCTGGGCCACACGCCCACAGCCCGTGATTGACGCGGGGCGGAGGTGAGCCGCGTGCCGGGGGCTCGGGGCGGGTGCGGGCGACCTCCCGGAAGGGGCCGGGAGCCGTCCTCACGGCCCTTCTCTGCCTTTTCGTCCGCACGCACGGGGCCAGCGCCTCCCGGCGCCGTCGTTCAGCCCCCTTCTCCCCCCCAGCTCGCCTCAGGCGGTTGGTGCCGCTGCTCTTCTGTTGTCATTGTTGCTACTGTTATTTATGCTTTTGAATTCGAGGTCCCATTGGAAGATGGCACCGTTGGTCTCAGCCACACACGTGACGATTTGATACGTGTGCACAGCGTGGCGTGGTCGCCACGGCGTCTAGCCAACACCCGTCCCTCACGGAGTCACACGCTTTGTTCTATTTTATTTTATTTTCCTTTACTTTACTTTTTATTTTATTTTACTTTATTTATTTTATTTTATTTATTTTTATTTTATTTTATTATTTGCTGTGACGGGAGCTTTGAAAACCTTCTCTCTTAGCAACTTTCGAATGGGCCGTGCAGCATTGCTGCGATGGTCACCACGTTGCGTGTCACGTCCCCGGGACTCCTTTGCTTTGTCACTGGAGGTTTGTGCCCCTGGCACCACCCCTCACTCCCAGCGTCCCTGAGACGCTCAGTCGCTGGCCGTGGGGACCGTGGGTGGTGTGAAGTGGTGATGGATAGTCCCAGAGCCTGGCGTGGGGCCTGCAGGCGGAGGCATGCGAGAGTCGGCTTTGTGGCCGCCATCGCTGTCACTGGCTCCTTCCCCCCACATGGCCGATTTCCTCAGCTCTGACTTTGGACTGAGTCTAGGTACTTTTGGTTCAAAGGAACGGACGCTCCCCAGAGAGCTTAAGCGCCCAGAATCCGGTCTCGGGAAGGAAAACCCCAAGCACGCTGGCAGGAGGCCGGGCTGGTGCTGGCGGGGCCTGGAGCCTCAGAGGTCACAGCGAGCGGCCCCCCCGCCCCCTCCCTCTCTGTCTCCCTCTGTCTCTGCTCCATTCCCTGTGTAGACGCCCCCGGCGGTGGGCAGCCACCTGCCGCCAGGTGGCTCCCCAGAACGGTCGTCAGAGCCTAAACCCGTCCCCCGTCCCGAGTGATCTTCTGGGCAGTGCCCGGCCTGCACAGGTGGCCCCACGGGGCCAGATCAGCTGGGCTGCGGGGCGCGGCGCCCAGCCCCTGCTCAGCAGACGGCCGAGGAGACGTTTTGTGGCCCTCAGGGTGGTGAGGGCCCCCTCCCCACGAGCACTCGGGGAAAGCAGCCGGCCGAAGCCCCTTCCTCCCACACCCTCGGCCGCCGGCGGGGCGCTCAGCAGACCCGTGGGTCGTGTCTGCACGTGGGCGCCGTGGGAAAGCCACCCAGGGAACAGAGCGACAGGAAGTCCCTTCACTCCTGGCCAGCGTCCCCTCCCCAGCGGCACTCTGTCCCGGGTTTCCAGAACCTTCCTCCAGAGGTGGCACGAGGTCTTCCTGACAGTTTTCAGGTGACGGTCACCCACGGCCATGCTTGACACTGGCTGGGCTTGTTCCCACTAGCCTTCCCGGGGTCGTCACGGTGCCTCTAGGAGTCCGTGTGGCCTTGAGCCGCCCCGACCGCTTCGTCACCTGTACTAATCGGGCCGAGATGGACAGATAAAAATAGCCTCCCGGGCCAGGCCGCGGCGGGCGAGCCGCTGATGCGGGGCTGGAGGGCCGCAGGGTCGCGGTCCCCAGGCACCTGGTGACAGCCCGAGGCGGTCACTGTAATTAGGCGAACCAACCTTGACCGCCCGCGCCGAGCGGCCTCTCGACACCGGGGCGGACCGTTTGCTTAGCCAGGAGCGGCCTCGGCGACGGTTCAGGGCGCCCTCCTGAGTGCGTCGCTCCCCGGCGGGTGAAAAGGCTCCTGTCACGTCTGAGTCTCGGTCACCCCGCCCCGCCCCTCCCTCCAGCATCTTATCCTCAGTGTGGAGCGTGCTCCAGGTCCCCGACACCTGTCCTCCAAAGCCGGTCTGAAGCTCACCCCCTGCAGGAAGCCTTCCAGGATTACCTCGCACCTTAGCCGAGCCCGGCAACGCTTCCCTCGCCCTTGGGCAGTCAGCCCGCCACACGTTAATCTGCACTCACGGCCGGAGGCCTCCCTCACTCACGTCAGGGGCCTCGTCCGCGCGGTCCAGCTTCCCCGGAGGTGGTGTGTTGGATCGGGTCTGAGACGGTGTCTCCCTTTCTCTCCCGTTTCCCAAACTGAGTCCACGTCGCCACGGAACCTTGGTGTCCGAGTAGGTGGGGTTGCTCCTCTCGCCCCCTGCGGGACGCGCCGCGGGGAACCTGGTGGGAGCTGCTGAGATGCCCCTCCTGGGTGCGCTTCCCCCCGGGCCGAGGCGCCCTGGGGCTCTCCCCGGCCCACAGTGGCTTTCGGGCCTCTCGGCCCCTCCCTGGAGTCATCCCGGACCCCGGCTCCCCGCCTGTGAGCTTCCCAGGGTCCCAGTACGGTCTCCACGTGCCGATGAGCGTGCCCGGCCCCTGGGATGGGAGGGACAAGGGGTCCGGGAGACGGGGCGGAAGCCCTCGCCCAGGCCGGCTCCACGCGGGGGAGGGAGGGGGGCCTCGGAGGGTCCGAGTGTCGCAGGGAGAACGGACGACCTGGTCAGCCCACAGAGGACTCGGGACAGTGTCTGTTTTACCCACACCTGCCGCAGCCTGTCGGGAATGAGCACGAACGGCACCGACTGGAGGGCGGCCTGAGTGACTGGCCCCACGACCTTCACCTGGGGACAGAGACCCGCGAGCTGACCCGCACGCGACTCTGACGGGGGATCCAGCCATCGCACCGTCGCAAACCAGGGGGGCGACCCCGTCCACAGGAACCAGCTCGCCCAGAAAGTGGCCTGGTCATTCGCACGCAGGGCGGGCGACCGCGGCGAGGCGCTGGACAAACAGAGGGACGCGTCTGTCCCCTGGCTCTTCCCCACGGGGCGAGGACGCGTGTGCTGGGCCCACGGGGACAGTCCCCTGGTGGAGCCGCAGTTTCCAATAAAGTGAGGCTTCCGCAGCATTTCTCCCATCCAGGGCCTCGGGGCGCGACGGCGCTTGGAGACGGGACTCACAAAGGTAAGACCAGGTCACTGGGGGCGCCTGGACCCAACGTGACTGTGTCCTGATACCGGGAGGCGATGAGGACACAACCTGCACCGACCCGCACCGAGGGACGGCCACGTAGGCTGTCTCCACGCCAGGGGCCAGGACATCAAAGACGGCGATTAAAATGCGAACGCAGCTCCAGAGGCCTCGCTCCGCAGGTGACATGGCACCCGGAGGGCCAGGGCCCGGACTTTGGAGCCGGACCGCCTGCGTCAGGGCCGCCCGCGCCCTCCCGGCCGTGTGGCCCGGGCCAGCGTCCGAGCCTGCCGGTGCCTCCTCCGAGACGGGGTGCTCAGGGCGCTTCGCTCTCTCCACGGGAGGATCCGCTGAGTAAATATTTGCCCACGGCGCAGGGCAGCGCCCGGAAAGCGGGAAGCGCCGCGTGTTTGCTGTTCCCTCCCTCGCCTGAGGCCAGGGGACGGGTGACCAGGGTCACGGGAGGCCGGTTTGCTGGAGAGGGCGCAGGGCCGCGGGGCGGGGGCGTGACCTCGCGTCAGGGCCCGTCCGCCCTCCCAGAAGCCGCCGTGGGCCGGCCGAGCGCTGGCGCGAGGGGCCGTGCGGGAAGGCGGCAGTTGGAGCAGCGTCCGACTGGGAGAGGAAACCAAGGACCCCTGAAGGAGTTTATCAGTTCGCTGAGTGACAAGAACCAGCCCTTGTGTCTCAACGCGCTTTAGGACAAGCAGCCACGCTGTCGTGTCTGCGAGCCCTGGCCGAAGAGAAGGTGCTGGACGCCCTCTCCGTCCGCTCGCTCGGGGTCTCTGCTCGCGAGGGGCGACCCTGGCCCCCGGCCGCTCCCCTAACCAGGCCCCTCCAGCGCCCGAGACCCGCAGGGGGTGCCGGCCTGGACTGGGCGGCTCTTATGAGGACACGGGGCTCTGGCCGAGGACCGGACACTGAGAAGGCCGCCCGGTGACCTCAGACCCCTGGACGCAGGCCAGCGGTCCCAGCGCCCGGGGCCCACGGGACCCGTCCTTTGGTGGCCGGGAGATGCCACTGCCTTCTGCGTTGCAGAGCCAGGGACAGGCCGTGGGAGCCGAGCGCTTGGAGCGGGGAGGGCGAACGGCCCGGCCGCCCGCACCGCCCGTGCGTGGGCTCCGCAGCGGGGCAGCCGTCGGAGGGAGCTGGTCCGCGTGACCACGGGGGCTGCGAGGCCCACGGCCTGAGAGCCGGTGGCCGAGGTGCCATGGGAAATTAACCGGCGCACGTGGCGGCGATGGCTGCCCAGGCCTCTCCCTGTTCGGTTCCGCTTTCATCCAGCGCGGACTGATCTGGGGCACGGGACGAAGCAGCGCGTGATTCTATTTTCCGGACGAAGGGCCAGCGTCTCCGACGCCGTCTGGCGAAACGGCCTTGCACAACCTTGCTGGCCGACTGCATCCGAGGCAAAGGCCTTGCGTGTTTTCTCGATCGCAGCTTCCTCCCCTCTTTCCTAGCCAGCGGAGCGACGAGTGGCCTGAGGATACAACAGATCACATCCCGTTTGGGGGCCTCCTCCTTGCAAGCCCCATTCCTGCCGGGGAAGAAGCAGACTGCGGCCTGGGGACAGTGATGGGGGAGCGGGGTCTCTGCCGCCCGGCGTTCGGGACCAGACGCAAGAGGAGTCCCGGCCCCAGAAAGGCGCTGACCTCACCGAGAGGTGGGGCCAGCCCAGGCCACCCTGTCCCTCACCCCGAGCAGGGAGGGGAGCCCGGGGCGTCAGCCAGACGGCCCGGTCTGTGCTCTGGTTGCACCACGACTGCAGCTGGGCGGCCCGTGTGAGTCACGAGGCCCGTGTGGGCCGCGCCGCCCCGCTCAGTAGGTGGAGAGAAGGACGACGGCGATGCCACCGGCCACCGTCCCGGCGTTGTCGTCGTCGGGGTCGCGGCGACGGCTGGTGGGAGGCCCCGAGCCCGGCGCCCTGGGGCTCGAGAAGCCTGGTCACTTCTCGGTTTGCGTCTAACACGCTCCTTACTGTTTCTCCGATTAGGAAGGACCCGCTTGTCGATCTTTCCGTAGGTCCGGCCGTCACTCGGTTTCAGGGCATTCGGGTCAGTTGTCTCTGTTGCTTCTTTTTTTCTGCTTGACATCGGTTTACCACATTGCTCTCTCCCGAACCGTTTGGGCCAGACGGCGCATCCACGGAACGTCTTTCTGTCGATGAAAACGTTTAATCCGCGAGCCTCTCTTTTATCCCATCAGTTCTACGTCCGTAGCGTGTTCATCGTGATTGTTCTCCAGAGAGTCCGTGTTTTCACGTTTTATTTCTCACTCCAAAGTGGTCAACAGGAAATCGTAAAAAATGTCGAGAAGGCCTTCTTTCCCGGTTGAGCGATTTTGCCAGCCTCCGGTTTTCCCACGCTGTTAGAGGCTTTTTTCTACGTTACTTCTCCTTTTTGAAGTTCATCAAAATCACTCGGTGGCTCATAACTTGGCCAACTTTTGCGAGCGAAGTTAGAGCGACGGAAACGGTAGCTGCTCAGGTGACTAGAGCAGACTTTTCCTTAAATTCACCGAAATGTGTCTGAGCGTTGAGAGCGGACATCGTGACGTTTTCTGCGCTTGCCGATCGGGTCGGGGAACGGACGTGCCACGTGTACCAGGCGCAGGGCGGGCAGGGGGCCGATACGGTGGCAGAGCCTCCCGGTTTGCTTCCGGTGGTGAATAGGGCATCTGGGCAGACGGTGAAATGTCAGGCCAGGGCCCCAGGGGCCCGCAGAAACCGCGAATGAAATGACACGAAGGGACACGTCCCCAAAGCCAACGAGCCATTTCAAAGGAAAAGTCAAAAAGCACCCGCCAGAGGCGGGAGCGAGGGTGCAGGGCACACGGCCCGCCAGCCACGCGCGTCCGCCCGGTCTCCTCGCGTCTCCCGGGACCTCTGGGGCTGTGACCGTGTCTCCTACAGCACTCGGGGGTTCACACCTGCAGCTTTACTGTGAATCACGGGGCTCAGCGCTTCCTCCGTCGTACCTCACGCCCTAGGGCTGGAAAGCTTCCTCGTCCCGCGAGGTGAAACCTCTGCCTGTTCCCTTTTTCTTCCTCTTTTTCTCTTCCTGGTGGGCCTGTGCCTGCTCTTGGATTGCCGTTTGGGGTGGATCCTACAACCCCAGAGCCAGATCTGCTTCCTGCCGGCCCCGCCGACGGCCTCTCTCGTCCCCTCCCCCGTGTGGCGTCCCTCACGCCAGCCGGAGCGGGTCTGGGTGCCTGGCAGACGGCCAGACGCCCTGGGCTTGGGACCGCGGTTCTCGGGAAGGCGAGGTGGCAGCACCAGCCAGCACGGCCGCGCCGCGCGGCCTCCTTTGCGGGTCTCACTAGCCAGGGATGGAGGAGGCGGGCAGGCCACCCACCCCGGGACCCTGTCGAGGCGGGCTGGGGCGCCTGCGCCCACCCTGTCATTTTCCACCTCGTGGGTCCATTTCGGGTGTCCCCCCGAGAACGGTTCGATTCGGAAATGTCAGCTCGTGGACAGAGTTCTGGCCACCTCCGGCCCGGGACAGGGGTCACGTAGCTCCGTGCTTATTCGGACCCGGGCTGCGATCACTCAGCCCACGGCCAGCCGGCCTGGCCGGGTCGCCTACGTGCCTCTCGCACGCACCGGCCGGCCCCTGCTGCCGGCCCCCGCCCGTGGCGGTGGCGCTCGCCAGGTGTGTGGCCCGGAGGCTCACTGGGCCTG
This sequence comes from Cynopterus sphinx, assembly GCA_030015415.1. Taxonomy (NCBI): domain Eukaryota; kingdom Metazoa; phylum Chordata; class Mammalia; order Chiroptera; family Pteropodidae; genus Cynopterus; species Cynopterus sphinx. The sequence continues at coordinate 953,357 of CM057393.1, forward strand.
GCAATGGTGTCAGCCCACACGGGCGCGTTCCCTTAGGAGCGTGGGCAGCCGGGGAAGCACCTGCGCCCGGCCGGCCCGCCTTGGCACGATGGACGCTGGACGCTGGGGGCCCAGCACCGCTCCGTGGGGGGCTGGCCGGTGCCCTGAGGGCTTAGCCGCTCCTGGTGTCCATCTGCTGGATGCGAGCAGCGTGATCCAGAAGGTCCGGGGGAGGGGCACAGGGGCACCCAGCTGGGCGCCGCTGGTCTGACCTTCGTGCGGGGCCGCAGCCGCTGCGTGGGGTCCAGGCCCCAGCCTCCGGGACAGTGCGCGTCTGGCTCTCGTCCCCGTCACTGACCTCCTCGTGCTACTCCCGTGTCCCTCCCCCGTGCTGTCCCGCAGGCGCCAAGCATCTCGCTGACGTCAGGCCGCAGCCCGCACACGCTGCCTGGTCAGTGTCCGCTGTCCCTTCGGGCAGGGACCGGAGGGCCTCGGGCTCACCTCACCCGTAGGCCCCGCAGGGTGGGTGCTGAGAGCCGCTGGGTGTGAAGTCGCCCTTGAGCGGGGGACAGGTGCCGAGGGACAAGGCAGGCCCCCGGCCACCCGTGGCACCGGACCGCGAGCCGGACCGCGGGCTCCCTGCCGGCCTCGGCACCGTGCAGTGAGGACGCGGCGTCCTGGGCCGGGTAAGTCAGGGCTTCGTGCTGGTGCCTCCCAGGGGCGTCACTCCAGACCCGTGGTCGTCCGTCCAGAGTCTTTACTAGCCAAGAGGATGTGGGGGGCAGAGGGAGGGTCCGGGGCCTCTGCGCTCAGCTGCGGGGCGACAGGATGGGGCGCATGGGGGTGAGGTGACCGTGGGGTGGTCAGAGGGGGCCCGTGGGGGAGGGCGGGAGGGCAGCCGGCCCCCTGCCCCCTCCATCACGACTCTGAGCTGGCGGCCTGCAGTCCACCTCTGCCCCGCCCCCCCCTCCGCCTCCTCGGTCCCTTCCCAGAGCTCCCCCTGGACGCGGTGTCAGGGCAGCGTCTTCTCTCCTTTCCTTCTCTGGAATTCGTAAAATGGGCATGTTAAAAACGGGCAAGGACGATCTGCCCCCCCCGGGCCTAGGGCCGGCGGCACACACCGCCCTCCCGCTGGCCTTGCAGCTGAGGACGCTCGGCCGGGCGGACCGCACCGAGGGCGCGATGTGACCGCTGGTGTCGGCCGGCCGGTGGTCAGCGGGAGGTCACACAGAACCTCCTGGGGCGACCTTGCTCCCGTCCCCAGCCGGCGGGAGGGGCACCGGCGCCTCACTCGTGCCAAGGCGTGCCAAGGCCATGCCGGGGCCCGGGCTTCGCGGAGCTGCCTGTGAGTTTGTGGGGCTTTCGTCAGCTGAGCTGCAAACGACTTCTGCCTGGTTGAGAAGATGACTCCAGGGTGCAGTCACTTCCCCGCGGGACGGCGGTCACGGCGGCCGCTGGCTTAGAGGACACCGTGTCGTGCCGGCCCAGCCTCACGACATGGAACTCTGCCCCTCTGCGGCCCCGTGAGCCAGCTGGGCCGGCTGGCCAGTGCCCAGACGGACGCGTTCAACGGGTCTCTGACGCGTCCATTCCGTACTTGTGCGGGCCTCGTTTTTAATGGTTTAAGGTGTCCTTGGCCGTGTAGACAGTTCACGAACCCTGACCTGATCCCTGGGACGCGCTTGGAGTACACCTCTGGGGGAATCATGACCACAGGGTCATGGGGAAGGGGGCAGAAGAGGAAGAAAAACCGGGAAGACGAAGGGAACACAAGACCACGGACGCGTCAGGGGTGAACTGAAGCTTGTCCCCAGATGCGAGAAGTCTAAACCGGGGCCTCCAGCCCCGGGCTGGTTTTCCAGGGATGGACAAGGACCCCTGGGTGCCAACCAGAAAGGAGGCACCCACAGCCCCAGGCGGAGAGCATGAGCACTTGATTTCCTGGACCCTGGGCCACCAGGGTGATGACGAATTTTACGTGTCACCTGGGCGGGGCCACAGCCCCTCATCACTGGTCCAGCAGCGGCCTGGGTGTTCCTGCGAAGCCATTTCTTGGCGAGGTTGGCCTTCGGGTCAGTGGGCTGCGGACAGCACTTGCCCTCTGTAATGTGGGCGAGCCTGGTCCAACAGGGGAAGGCCCAAGCGGAAACGACCGGGTTCCCTGAGGAAGGGGGCTCTGCCAGCAGACGGCCGGGCACTCGGACTCCAGCCTCTCCCTGGGTCTCCGGCCTCCGGGCTGCCCGGCAGACCACAGGCTGGCAGCCCCCACAATGGCAGCGGGAGCAAACCCTTTGCAGCCCTGGCCTCGCAGGCGTCCTGCAGCGGCCTGGCTGCGTCCTGTGGTCTCCCCAGGAAGGGGGTGGGGGGCCCCAGGGCCCCACCGAAGGCAAGTCTCCCAGGTCGGAGCCCGCCCGCCTTGGATGCGGAAACTGCAGCCGCCGCCGGGGCGTGCAGGCCTGTGAGGCCGGCCCAGGGGCGTGTAGAGGAAACACACCCCGCGCTGGCCCCGGCCCTGCAGGCCCCGCAGCGGAGTTGATGGAGACGGGCACTGCCCGGCCCGGCCGCCTCGTGGGCCGAGGACCAGCCCCGCGGCCCAGACGCCCCGCAGCGGGCGGGCGCGCCCCGGCGGCCGGGCCGGGCAGTGCAGGGCCCCGCGGTCGGGGCGCCGTCTCCACTCTGGGGTGCGCGTGTGAACATGCGGAGGCGGGTGGGGTGGGGAGAGAGGCACAGAGGAGACAGTGGGCGCCGCGGGGTGTCCGCTCCCGTCTGCAAACGACTCGTGGCTGGGGCCGGTGTTGGCGCGGGTGTCTCGCATCCGCCACCTGCTCGTAGGAGCCAACCTTCCCACCGCGCGCAGGGCCACCGAGCTCCCTGAGGGCACAGAGGGGGCTTCCTCACCCTTTAAGCCCGTGTCCAGCCGGTGTCCAGTGCAAGGGACGGGGCAGGGACCGATCTCCGCCCCCCACCACCTGGGAGAAAGCAATTGCTCATTTGCATAATGGCTTAACCTTGCCGCCAGGGCAGTGTCCTCTCAGGAGCCGCTGCTCCTCAGTCAGCTGTCACCCCCAGCCCTGGGGAGTGTGACTTTGTCCCTGTGTCTGTTTGATTAAAAATCTACAGCCACAGGAGGACTCGGAGTTGACAGCCTGCAAGGTCAGGCTGCCCTGCAGGTGACTTGCTACTTCACGCCCAGCGGAGCAGGTGACCCCGAGCAGGTGTAGACCCTGTGGGAGGGGAACCGTGCGCTCCAGCCGCGCAGTCTCTCTGGCGTCCCTTTCCTGGCTGACCAGGAGCCCCCATCCCTTCCGCACACCTGGACACCGCCCCCTCCCTGTGCGCCCCTCTCCTCGGGGCTCAGCTGGTCTTGACCCGAGCCGTCAGGTCCGCTTGAGAATTCTGAGTTCATGGCATTTCCTTAATTCACATTTGCTAGAAGCATGACTAAACCCTGAATAAATGTGTTATTCCCGGCCAGCTGGGTTGTCGCCAGCCCCCGGGGTGCGGAGAGACTAAAATAGTGACAGAAGCTTCTGCATCCAGGGCCGCGGCCAGGATGAGTCATTCGGGGAGCTCGCTGCTGCCGCTGCTGCCGCTGCCGCTGCAGAAAGCGGTGGCGGTTTCCTTCCCGGACGGCTCAGGAGAAGACCCCGCACTCCCTGCTGCAGGGCGCCCTCCGGCCACGTGTGCGCCCTGGCCCCTCCCCCTGGTGCTTCTAGACGGAGCAGCTGTGGCTTTTACTCCCCACGTGCCCCAGGCACTGAGCCCCAGAGGTGGCGTGGTAGGGGCCATGCCAGCGCTCAGGGAGGAGCTGGGGAGCTGGGAACTGTCCCCGTATGCGTGCGAGGGGAGAGGGCGGCCTGGGAGTCCCCGCACCGGCCTCCCAGCCAGCTTTGGCGATTCGGTCCTTGGTCACGAGGCGCAGGGGACACACATGGCCCGGGATCACGGAGCTCGCTGAGCCCTGGCTGTGTGAGCGGCCACCGTGTGTGTCATTTCTCATTGGTCCTCTCCGCCACCTTCCGGGGGGACAGAGCTGTTGCTGCTAATATTTTACAGATGAAGAACCGAGTCTAAGGGCCAAGTCGCTTGATCGAGGTCACCCAGAGAGCAGGGGGCCGTCCGGGGTTGGGAGGGGGCTGTCTCCGACCGGTGGATGGCCGGTGAGAAGGCCCCGGCCCCTGGGGGGGCCTGCCTCTCCAGGAGCCCCCCGAGTCTGGCCCCGTCTTCATTTCTCCATCTGCCGGCTCCAGCAGCTTTGGCCAGATGGTGACGTCGACTCCTGTGCAGGTTCGTTTTCTCCTCAGGAGGGGTGTGAAGGGCCGGTTGTGGCGAATCACACAGGCGAAGTGGGGACGGACGCCAGGGTGGCGGGGACGGGCCACGAGGCTCAGGGAAGGGCGCGTGGGGGTGGGGGTCCCCACAGGGGCGCAGCGGGCCAGCGTGGCAGCGTCTTAGCCTTCGCAGAGCACGTGCTTCTGACGTCGCAGCGTTCTCGGGTCACAAAGGCCGTGGGATCGGGCCGCTCCGGCCATCTGACCAGACCCCCCGGCACCCGCGTCCTCCCCGGCCATCGCCTGAGGGGGTCGTCGCCTGCTGCGGCCTGTCCAGCGCCACGGAGAACCCCCTCCGGAATCCTAATTGCTCCCTCGGGACTGAGCAGCAGCTCCCAGAAATGTCACCGAGTCCCCCGACAGCCAAGGACTCACCGCCCTGTCAATTTACCTTCCGGCGGCGACAGGAGCCCTTTACTCCTCACGGGGAAGCAAAAATAGACTGGCCCGGCGGAGCCCGGACAGTTGCAGATGGCGTGTGGCCCCCGAGACACGGCGGCGAAGTCACCGCTCCGTTGACAGAGGTCACAGCGCAAGGCCACCGGGGCCCCGGGAGCCGCCCGCCCGGCTGCTCGCCCAGGCCACCTGTGCGGGGCGGAGCCTCCTTTGCAGAGAGGGGTGTCCCGGCCCTCCCGGCCTGGCCCCACGCCTGACCCTCAGGGTCGTGTGCCCTCGGGGTGCGGCCTGGCCGACCCCCAGGCGGGGGTGCAGGACGAGGGGCCCGGCCTGCCCGTTGTGGGGACCCATTTCCCCTCTGCGGAGTGGAGGCCGCGCGCGGCTGCGTCTGCCCGACCCGTTCTGCAGACCTGAGGGTGGGGAAGGGACCGAAGCGTGTTCGCAGCCACTCAGCACGGCGCTAGGGCCACGCGACCTGGCGCGTGCCGGCAAGGCCTGCGCGTGGCTCTGTAGAAGTCGCGCCCGGCTGCCGGGACAGTGGGGCGTCCACGTGCAAACGTGAGCTGGACCCGCACCGCGGCTCGTTCACGCGTCAACCGCGGACGCGGCGACGGGGACGTGAGGAAGCACAGGGGCACGTCTTCCCCACCTTGGGCTCGGGCGTGGGTCTCGGCCGTGATGCCGAAAGCACAGACGAATGGAAAACCGTGTGGCAAGGGACGTGATCGCGGAAGGGAGAAGAAGACCCACACGACGGGACGAAGTTCTCGCGAATCGTGTTTCTGGAAAGGTCTCTCGTGCAGTCACTTGGGGGCCTGGCTCGAACCTCCCCCACTCCACCCCACCCCCGACCCCACTCTCCCCGACAGCCGGGGCCATCCCTCCCAGCTGCAGTCACCACCGCCAGGCGGGCTTTGTTGTTGTCGTCCGAGGCCTGGCAGGACTGGCTTGTAAGAGCTTTTGTCCCAGGACGGTCACATCCGTTGAAACGCCAGGTTTAACTGGGGTTTCTTGCCCAGTTAAATATTCGAATCTTCGGGCCTGGCTGGGGTTGGCAAGCTGGAAGCGCAGAGGCCGCCTCTTTCAGGAAGCCCGCCCTCTACTGAGAGGCGGGCCGAGAGCAAGGCTTGCGGGTGGCAGCACGGGGTCCCCTGGGGGGTGTGGGGCGGCCCAGCGTGGAGCCTGCGTTAGGAGGCCTAACGAGGACGACCCCCCAGCGGTCCGGGGGGACGCAGAGCCTTTCCGAGGCCTCACACACAGCCGCGCGTCGTCCCCACGCGAGAGCCGGACACAAGGCTGCGCGTCCCCGCACAGGTGTGCCAGTGCTCACCCGCCCTCCCGGGGCGCTCGGGCGCACAGCCCGTCTCAGGGACATCTCGGGGACATCTCGGGGACTAGGACGATAACCACACTGGAGTGGGTTGGGGAGAGGGACGGGCACGCTGAGGGCCGAGTCCGGGGCTGTTGGCTGCGGAGTGAGAAATAGCGGGTAAATGAGACGTCACCACCGAATGCCACCTTCCCGCCGCGGCGTGGGGAGGCGGGGCGCCCTCAGCTCTGGAGACGACGCTGGGGACGGCGAGGATCTGTCTCCTCCGCGTGGCGCCCCGCCTCAGCGCTGCCGGGAGAAGAGGCTCCTGAAGGCGCTGCTGTAGCTCCTGCTGAAGGCCGTGTAGATCAGGGGGTTGAAGAAGGAGTTGGAGTAGCCGAGCCACAGGAAGACGCTCTTCCAGAGCGCGGGCACGTCGCAGGAGCAGAGCGGGCTGGCGAGCTCCGTGGCGAAGAAGGGGGTCCAGCAGAGCGCGAACACCCCGATGAGGATGCCCACCGTCAGCGCGGCTCTCTGCTCCTTCTGCTCCCTCCAGCTGTCCCCCTCCGTCTGGAAGGTGACCGTGGCGCGCCGGACCGTGAACACCGTCTGCGCGGGGGCCTTCGCCTGGAAAAGGCGAGCAGAAGCGTCACGAGGAGCCCCCACCCCCTGGCCTCCCCGACTTTTGAGGACGGTCGCTTTTGAGGACGGTCGCTTCCCGCCCCGGACACCGCCTAATCCAGACGCCCTGAGATGTAGAGCCAAGGGGGACCCTGTAGAATCACACAGTCCAGACCCCCCCCTTGACGCGGAAGGACGAGGCCAGCAGGGATGGTAAAGGGCGTTGCTAGCTCCGCGACAGCGCGCGTCACAGCAACGAAGTCTCCGAAGCTTCCAGTCCACCCCTCCCCGCCCCCTCTCCCCGCAAACCACCTTCTAGACCTGGGGGCCGCGCGCCGGGCACGCGGTGACGACAGCCGGGCAGCACCCACCTGCAGGGGCTCCGGGCCGGGCGCGGGGGCGACGCGGCCGGCCTTCCCGGCGCCCAGGCGGCGGCGCGCGGCGCGGCAGAGGCGCCCGTACACGAAGAGCACGACGCCGAGCGGCAGGTAGAAGGCGCCCACGGTGGAGAAGACGGTGTAGGACGGCTCGCGGCTCACCTGGCACAGCTCGGCGCCCTCGGAGTAGGCCTCGCCCCAGCCGAAGGGCAGCGGCGCCAGCGCGATGGCCGCCGACAGCGCCCAGGCGAGCGCGATGAGGGCGCGGGCGGCGCGGCGGCGCGCGCGCGGCGAGCGCGGCGGGTGGCGCGTGGTGGCCCAGTAGCGGTCCAGCGCGACGGCCGCCACGCTCCAGATGCTGGCCGTGCAGCAGAGCACGTCGCTCGCCACCCACAGGCGGCACAGCCGCCGGCCCAGGCGCCAGCGCCGGCCCCACAGCTCGTGCGCCAGGCCGAGCGGCATGACCAGCGCGGCCACCAGCGCGTCGGCCGCGGCCATGGACGCCACGAGCGTGTGCGGCTCGCGGTGCAGGGCGCGCACGCGCGCGATGGTGGCCAGCACCAGCAGGTTCCAGGCCAAGGTGGCCGCCGCCAGGGCGCCCAGCAGGGTCAGCGCGAGCGCCCCGAAGACGGAGGGGAGCGGCGGGTCCGGGCGCGGGGGGCCGCCGGCGCTGCGGTTGGCGTCCAGAGGGGCCGGGCCGGACAGGGGGAAGGAGCTCAGGTTCGCGGACGCGGCCATGTCCGCCCCGGGGTCAGGAGACCCGGCGCGGGGCGCGCACGGGGCGCCGGGAGGCGCAGGTGCGCGCGGGGGGAGGGGTCCGCCGGGGCCCGCGCAGGCTGCCGCCCGCCCGCGGCCCGCGCCTCGCGGGGACAGCGCCCTGGCGGCCCGGGGCCCAGCCGGGGAGCCGCGGGGCGCCCCGGGGCGCGCGTGCGGGGCCGGGAGGGGCCCGAGCGTCAGCGCCGAGCGGGGACGCGCTCTCCGGGACCCGCCTCCGCCGTCCCCCGCCCCCTCCGCGCCCCCCGGACCCGCCTCGTCAGACTGGGGTGTGGGGGGTTCCGGTCCACGCCCCGCATCAGCCGACGAGGGCGACGGCGCTGTCCGCGGTGCCGCCGCTCCCCCCTCCCCGCGTCCCCCTGCGCGCGCGCCGCTCTCCGAGGTTCTGTCGCCTGTCCCCGCGGTGGGGTCACCAGGAACGCGTTTACAGGGGACAGACTTTCCTGGAGGCTTCCCTCCGGCCAGCCCTCCGCGCGGCCTCCCGGGGCGGTCCGGACCCCCGGGGCGGGTGGGGGGGGGCGAGGGCAGGTGCAGGCGCTTCCCTGTGGCCGGGCTTCGGGGCTGAGGTCGGAGCCGGCGTCACCGGCCTGTCCCCCCTGGGGGATCTCAGCGCAGCGGCGCCTCCTTCGCACCCCGCCCCCCCGCCCCCCAGTGTTGTGTAAGAGGCTGTTTTCCTTTAAGGAGAAAAGGCAAGAGAGAGGTTGGTGCTGTCCCTGGAGGCGGCCGAGGTCTCGGAGCCAGGAACTCTCACTCCGCGGCCTTGGCACCTCAGAGAAGCCGCAGGATTCTTCGAGGGGCTCTCAGTTTGCTCCCCGTGAAGGGAAAGTCGGACACGGCTGTCCTGAAAGCTCCATCTCGCTGTTAAAACGGGGGAGCGCGTAACTCCTTCCCCACGGTACCCCCATAACCGGACGTTCATCCAGCGCAACTGGGAAAAAATCGGCAGCCGCTGCCCAGAAGTTATAACTAAGGCACTTCACAGCTAGGCACGTGCCAGAGCGAGACCAAATAAATGGGAATGGGGAGACTGAGAGTGCAGAAAGGAAAACAAGCTGGCCCTGATCGTTTTTTAAGGGCGCACGACGCGTGTCATCAAACCCTGTCTCCTTACAAGTGGTTGGCCAGACTTGGCCAGAAGCCCCTTAGCTGTTTGAAAAACGAGAGATGTGTTTTGTTGCAGGATTTGGGTTCTCGTGGAGTTAGAGGACACACTGGGACGAGAGGCGGTCGGTCCTGCACTGGGGCCCAGAGGAGAACACGCTGGTAGGAACCGTCGAGGAGGACACCGCTCAGTAAATAAGAGAGCATTCACAGAGCTGCTCCATCAAACGCCCCGTAGAACCCGCAGATGGTGGCTGAGCCACTCCACATGGCTCCAGGCCAAGCGAAGACTCGTGCCTGTTCAGAGCAATTCCCCTTCTGGGGTCACGGGACCGACAGGAATGAGATGTCAGCTATGCAACCTCTTCTTTGCAAAGAAGATTCCGAGCAGTTTGCAGGGGTCCGTGCGTCGGGGTCCGTGGGAGTGCAGCTGGGCTGCATCTCTGGTCGGCAGGCCTTGATGACGGTATCTCTCGATATAAACCTTCGCAGGCATCATGGGCTTTCAGTCACTTCCCCCACGAGCACTGTGAGGTGCAGCCGTCTGCACCGACAGTTAAGTGAGCAGCTGCCTAATAAAGGACCAAGCCAGGGATGACCGAGGATACTTCGAGAAATTGGAGCGTCGTGAAGTTTAAAAACAAGCAGAGCGCCCTCACCGAAAAGAGATCCCATGGAGTAATCCCAGAAGAGCCAACGTCTGTTGAGAAATTCCTGGTTATCCGATGCAGACGCAAGGAAAAATCCGAACGTTCTCCAGCCTTTTTATCTTAAAGAGGGGCCATAAGTTTAGCTTAAAAAATGTAAACATGTACGACTCCCACTTGCCATGAAGCATCTCTGAACGCCACCTTCGAGGAATAGTTTCTCGGTTTACCATCCATGGGCTGAAGTATGTCTCTCTCCTCCTCATAATTCCTGTGGAAGTCCTACCCGCCTCCCCAGGACCTCAGGGTTGTGGCTGCCCTTGGAAATTGGGTCTTTAAAGAGATGATTTCATTAAAATGAAATGAGTTGAACGAGCAGCGTTTTCATGAAACATGTTTTCACTTGAAAGAGCCACCGACAGATAGGCTGTCATTGTTCGGTCTCAGGTATTTGGCAGGTATTTTCTCAAGATCAACGAAACGAGCCCGCACTTCAGAGAAAACAGCTGACAGTGTTTGTCGCCCGTCACGCAGTTTGGGCTTTCAAGTGAAAATGAGAACTTTGGAAAACTCACGGCTGCCACCGTGAGCCTGACAGCTTCCCAGTGCTCGCAGGCCCTTGTGCTGAGCCCGGCGGGGATGCTAACAAATGGGCCTTTTGATTCGAGTAATAAACCGTGTCAACATCTGGAAGGGCTGGGTACTCCGCAGAGCCAGCCTCGCCCAAACGGCCGGGGCACGGTGCTGCACGATCACAGCTCACAGAGCGACCAGAGACCCATTCAAAGGGCAGAACGGAGCAGGGGTTTTCACCTCAAAGCACAGAAAAGTGCACGCGCGAGTTCGGACGCCACGCGGCGACCACGCTTGGCGCCGCTTTCTCCTCGGTTCGAATCCCGTCGGAGATGAACAGAAGGACACACGCGAGCTACGAAGGCTCACGTGGAACGCGGTGACATGCGTGTGCGCCATCCACGCGCATCCTCCGACACAGGGGCCGCCGCCTGTCGGGCCGGACGTGGAGGCCAGCGCTGCCTGCGTGACCCCTGAGTCTGTCTCTGTTTCTGGGGACGGTGTCGAGGCCGCCGCACTGGGCGAACAGATGAATTCCCCACGTAGAATCATCCAGAACTCTGTCAATCCTCACTCAGTCGCTGACACATAACCGAGGAAGGAATGGCCTCCGACCTCTGCTCAGGAAAGACGCGCGCACAGTGTGAGAACATCCGCGCTGCTGCTGGTTTAGTCTCTTAAACCCGTGTCTCTGGGGAGAACGGACATATATAGGCGTGACCTTTTAGGTTCACAAATCCGTTTAAGCTGGAAGCTCAGAAATCTTGTTCGTGGTAAGAGACCAAGGAAAAAATGGTATTTTAACTCACTTAAGTAGCCTGATTTCGTGGCCATTTTGTGCCGCGCACAGCCGTTCCCAGAAAAGGTCCTCGCTTGCCGAGACGTCTGCCTCTTCCGTGACGAAAAGGCTGCATGAACGAACGTCTTGGAAAATGTCCCTAAAGTCCCTGTCTCTACTGGGATAGACACTGAGTCCTTCTACCTGCCTTCAGATGGGCGCTACTCGTTGCTCTCCGTGGCCGGCACTGCACAACGGGCGTTTCTGTTTGATCTACGACGAACAATGTCCCCAAGACTTTCCTCATTTTCACCTGTGCATGCTAATGAGCCTCAAATTAAACAGCTCCAGCAAGGCCCAGCGGCTGGCGCGGTGCCCACTGAGGATCACAAACCGAAAAATGATTATTTGGGGAGGCCCCGTAATTACACGAGATGGAAATGCTGGCAGCCAGGAGGTGCGCATTTTCCGAGGTTTGAGAGGAAATTTAATGAAAGTGCCACAAATATATTAGTGGGGCTGATTGTTTGCACTTAACGTGAGGCCCTTTTCTCCCTGGATTTCAAAGTCGGGACTAGTTAATTAGCCCCAATTCCCGTTTTCCTGATGGTCAAGCTTGCAGAAAGGCCTCTCGGGAGCAGAGTTCGCTCAGCGAAGGAGAAAGGGGCGGGAGACCCGCGAGCCGGTCAGCACCTGTTGGGCGTCAGTCTCGGTTCTGCCTGTGAGTTCGTGTCCCCAGAGGCGCAGTGCGAGCCACTGCGTGTCTGTGTCAAGTGCCAGGGCCATGCGGGCCTGCGCGGCGGTGAACGGGCTGCCCACGGCTGCTCCCAGGCTGTGGTGGCCGCTGAGGCCCTGTTTTCTCTCCGGCCCTTTGCAGGACAAGTTTGCTGAGCCCTGACCTAACGTCTCTGAGCCCACTGCCCGTTTGGAAGAGGAAACACGACCCTCAGTGACAACAGCGACCTCCCGCAGCGACCTTGTCAGAGGGGTAAGGTTTGGATGTTTTACGCCCGCAGCACCCGGTCCTCCCAGGCGGTCTCCCATCCCAGGACTGACCGGGCCCGGCCCTGCTCGGCTTCCGAGGTCAGACGGGGCCGGGCACGTTCAGGCGGGCGCGGCCGTGGACGTGAGGGGTGAGTCGTGCCCTTGCAGAGCGACGACTGTCTGGGTGGTGTCTTAAACCCAGGGCGGCGATTCCTCGGCGGAGATCCTGCGCCACTCAAAGCGCATCCACCTGCTGCGAGCGATTTACCCGCCATGGCCCGTCCGGCACCGGGCCCTGCGTCACCCAGCGGGGGTCATGTGGGTGGGGGGGAACGGCCAGGTCTTTGAAATGAATCTTCCTGGTGTTTCAAACGCCAGTGCTGGGTGAAGACGAGCTCCCACCCGCAGGTCCCCTCCTGCCCCGAGGTGTTCACACGTGCGATGCTCCGGCCACCGCACTGGGCTGGGATGACCTCACGCCTGGGGGGCTTAGCATCCCTGCCCCAAGGCAGACAGGCCCCGTTTACATAATTTATTTATAGTTGTAAATAGAACGGACAGAAGAAATTCTGTCTGCAGGTGTCCGAGATGTTCGGGACACGGGGCGTCTGAGCAGGTGCTGACCGTCCGTCCCGAGACTCGGGGGCGGGAGCCTTCCGGATGCTTCTGCAGAAAGGGAGTGGTCCAGGCGGTGGGAAGGGCGCGTGCAGGAAGGAGGGTGGGAGAGCCGGGCTGCTCTGGCTCTGGGCTCCATGGCCGAGAGCGAGAGGGGACCACGGAGCTCGCAGGCGCCAGGCCGCTCGGCCGGGGCTCCGCTTTGCAGCAGTGAGAAGCTTCCGGAAGGCTGAGAACAAGGACAGTGAGCATCGTCTGGCTCGTGCTGTGAGGCTGACGGTACCACGTTGTGTCTTGTACATGAAACGGGAGCCGATCGTCCCAAACGGGATGGAGTGGCGACAGACAGGGGAAGGGGGGACGGTGTCCCCGCCTGCCGGCCTCGGCGCTGCGGATCCGGCAGAATGCACTGCGAGAGTGGGGAGGAGACAGGTGGACACAGTCCGTGCGCACGGCCTCACTCTTGCCTCTGCGGAGGGACCATTCAATCCTCCCCGGTTATCACTACGTCAAACCGCGTTGTCCACGTTACTTACGCGCAGACACGCGGAGGGACAGGGCCCACCTGGCTCTCCCAAGCCACGTGCCCGCTAGGCTCCTGATGCCCTGTGGCTCCCCCAAACGTCACCTGCGTAGCCCACGCACGAGTCTGAGGAAAAACTGAATATTCCCACCAGGCGGTAACTTCAGAAAACCTGTCCGTTGCGGTTGCTCAGCATCATCCGACGCTGTGTGCCCGTGTTCGTGTCTGTCACCACGACCACGCCGCAGGGCTGTTCACCATAACATCCCGGGGGCCGGGATGCCCTTTAACCCTCATAAAGACGCACACACGGAGTTATAATTGGATAGAAATCGCTGAATCCCAACCCGAGCGTCTATACGCTGTGGAACAGGTGGGACTGGCCTTCCCGTGGAGCTGGGATCTCCCCCGAAGGCCCTTCGATCGTCCAACTCCTGCCACTGACCACAACGCAGTAAGGGCACAACCTGGCAAGGTTCCCTCTTGTCATAGCTTTCCAATTATTGAAAATTAAGTAACTCCCTGCAGAGAAGAAATCATTAAATATATAGTAAATAATGAGGTTAATTAATTTAACCCTTCTAATTAGGAAACTAATTAAATCAGAAAATTAAAAGTGACACAAGACGTTAAAGTCGGCAAGTCCGGAATTTAGATCTAAGAATCGCTGCTTCTTCTTCAAGTCCAAACGGGAGATACCTCTCAGCTCCGGAAGTGGAAATCAGAACATTCCCGCCCGTGCAGCTACATAAACATTCTGGGGAGCCTGCCGGCTTTTCTATTCCTACTGCATACGAAATTCAACTCTGTTCCTTTTATTTTATTTTCCAAAAGAAGGAATTAGAGTAAGTCCCAAACGGCGGTGTAGCCCAAGGTCAGCAAGTGGCTGTGACCGTGGGCCAGGCCCCGACACGCTGGGCCTCGGCCTCCTCCGCGCCCGGCGCGTGGAGAGCCACCTGAGACGCACTTAAGAACACACTTTGCCAAGAAGCCCAGCTCCCTCCACAGCCCTAAACCGCCACGTCCGTGGACACGGTGCCCACGGACACCAGTCCGGGCACGGAGCCCCACCGTCCGGGAAAGTTCGGGGGCACAGTGAGGCCTGGCGCTGGTGTCACGCCCACAGTGTCCGAGCTTCCCGCCTAAGCGGGGCCCCTGCTGGAAGTTTCGGGGTGCCCGTTCTTCCCACACTGTCCTCGCTCTCTGTGCCACCGACAAGGGTGCGGGTGCCGCGGCCACGGCCCTCTGTGGGACGCCCCTGGGGACGTGAGCTGAGTGGACCCCAACGAGCCAGCACTGAACATCCCTGGGTGCAGATCTTCCACAGACAATGCTGCCGCCTCCAGGGGTCGGGGCCTCGGCCGTCACCCCTGCTGCTCGCAGGGTTAACCCCACTGCGGCCGGGCGTTGTATCCCTCACCTGCTCGTCTTCTGAAGGAGACGCAGTGTCTTAAAGAAAGAGCTTCTCACTGTCCCCGTCAGGTTACAGGGACGCTCACCAGTGGCGGCTGCACCCGAAGCAGCACGTTGGCGTTAGGGTGTGAGAAAGGTGAGCGCTTACGGAGGGTGGGCAGGACGTGGGGACAGGTGGAGGGGTGCAGGCCCGTGTGCAGAGGGAGGACAGAGGACGAGGCCCTGGGGGGAGGGGGCGCTGCGCAGGGCAGGCTGCGTTGCCAGCTCAAGGCTCTGGCTAGGGACCCGGCAAAGGACAGCGTAACCCTGTCTCCTCCCCCACCCCCGACTCTTGGGGGGTTCCCTAGTCCCTAAATTCAACCGACAGCCGGGCAGGAGGCAGTCCGTTTCGCAGTGCCTGGGGCTGAGAGTGGGGTGAAGGGCAGAGGGCAGCTCTGAGGGTGGGGAGGACGAACCGAATGGGCCTGGCATCTCTGAGACCGGCCTGCAGCGAACCCCTTAAGGGCACTATTCATCTTTCTGGGAGAGCCAACAGCCCCAAAGTCACCACATCCACGGAGCAGCCGGGTGCAGGCACGGCTTCTGCAGTTGTCCTTAGGCTCTTTGTTTCGTGCCACCTCGCACTCTCTAATCTTAATTGGTACCAGGATGTTGTTTCACAACTACAGCCGGCACCAACGGGCAAGGTTGCAGCCACCCCATTTCCCCGACGCGCAGGAAGCCCGCGTTTCCCAACCTCCCCTGCGGTTCGGGCCGGGTCACAGAACTGGGCTTTGGCCACGTGGGTGTGCTGTTCTCGCTCAGCCTGGCCACGGGACCCCCTGCGCGACACTCTACTGGCTCCGTGTCCGCGTGGCTGGGAGCAAAGGCCCTCGGCAAAGCTGCACGGTGACAGAAGACAGGTGCCTCCGGAGGAACGCTGTCCCAGCAAGACACCTTCAACGTTTCAGTCCACTGAACGTCATCCCCCAGCAGGTCTCTCGACGACGCAGCAGTGCTGACCCTTGGCGCAGGGAATTCTCCGTGGTGGGGCCGCCCGAGCGTCGTAGGACGTGCAGCAGCTTCCCGGCCTCGGCCGCTAGGTGCCAGCAGTCCCCTCTCCCCTCGTGCTTAAACAAAGATGTCACCAGACACTGCCAGATGACCCGAGTGGCAAACGGCCGGCCGTAGTTGACTCGCCCACCTGCGCCTTCTTTGCTCACCTGTTTTCTAGTTTTTCTGCACTGAAGAGCTCGGTGGCTATTGGTGGCAACTGTGCCCTGTGGGTCAGCTGGCCGAACCAGCTAAGAAACATGTCCTTTAAGTTCCCAGGTTTTCCTGTGATAAAACCGTGGCCTGTTTGTGTCTCTAAGTATTCCGTTCCACAGACAGGTTAAATGTTGGTTTATAAACTGAAGGTTCACTGAGCGTTAACATCTAACTTTAGGGGTCGTGTGACCAGCTGAACGTAACGTGAGAAAAGCCCGAGACTGTCCTACAGAGAGGCATCTGGAAGTGCTTACCTACACTGCTGCCTGAGTCCTGCCGCTCTGTCCAACACCCCTAATTCCATGATCGCTCTCTAACCTCGCTCTTGCTAGCCTCAGATTGTCCATTTTGCAAAACAGAAAGTAAGGACTGCGCTGTCCTGCTTACAGAGTTGCATGGAACAGGCTGTTCACTCTCTGCAGGCTGATTAGCAACGCAGGCTCGCGCTGGAACCCAGCGGGGAGACGTGCAAAGATGGTAATGCTCGGCGGGTCACATCGGGCGGCCTGGCGTGCGCATCGAAGGTAAAGAAACGCAACGTCTGTTTAACGAACTGAGACTGTAGTTACCCTCGAGTGCGTCATCTTGTGCCGCAAAAATCAAGGAGGAATATCCGTTGATTCGTGAATAACACGCCAGCCTCTACTCGGTGTTTTTTCCTATAACTTTACGAATGGACGTTTTATATTAGAGTAGCGGGCCTCTGCTGAAGATCGTTTTTATGAGTTTGGGTGTTTTTTTAATACTGAGTTGCCGTCTTTCCGTCTTCTGGTAGATGGGTTATTGGTCCGGGTGTGAGTCCGCAGACTTCCTCAGGAACCCGGTGTCCACAGGAAATCGGATTTCAGCTAGAGATGCTCACGCTTCACTCCTGGCAAGGCGGCCTTTCCTCGGTGTGCTGGGTGCCACGGGGCCTTCCTGGTGCTGGGGCCGGGAGCCCACGTGGCTCCACCGACCTCGCACAGCTCACAGGTGACGTTTTACGATTTCCGACAGGTCAGGTCGATGAGAGTTTACGTAGCAGATTTCCTCGATCCATGATCTGCCTTACCCACTTGTCACACGTCACACCGGGGTAAACTCGTCCTGCACACACGGGCTCTTTCTTAACTTACGAAACACCTGGCCGAGGTGTGCTGCCTTTCAGCGCACACGCACACGCACACGCACACGCGCGGTGTGTTTAGCCGAGGCGGAAAGGGCTGGCCCGGTGCCCTCACGCAGGTCCCCACCAGGGCAGGGTAACTCCGGTTCTGCATTCGGTCTTATTTCCCGCAGGGACGTGTCAGCACAGATATACACTGTTTTTAATTTTAATTTTTCAGGCGAGGCGACCCCGGGCTGACCGCACAGGTGCACGCACCTCGTCAGCGTACAAGCCCCCGTTATTGATTTATTTTCGTTTGTTACGCCCACGGCACCCGGGCTTCCCCGCGGTCTCCCACCCAAGGACTAACCGGGCCGACCCGGCTCAGCTTCCGAGATGGGGGGACGTGAGCGGTTCCCGGTCGCCGCCCGACGCGGCCGTGGGGACCTGAGGACGGACTCTCACCCGGCGAGCGCTGCGCCCGTATCCCCCGGGGTCGGAAGGCGGAGCGGAGCAGCCGGGGAGGCGCGGGCGTCCGTCCGCGCGGAGAGCCGGGGCGGCGGGCCCCTACCCAGCCCCGCGGACCTCCCGGGCTGCTCCGCGGGCGAGGGAGGCCGGGGCACGGGCCGGGCCGGGCCGGTGGGGCGCTCGGGCCCGCGGGGCGGGGGGCGGGGCCGGGCCGGGGCGGAGGCGCGGGCAGAGCGCGCCCCCCGCCGCGGCCGGGACCGGGCTGAGCCGGGCCCTCGCGGCGGGAGGACGCGGGAGCGGGGCCACGTGACCGCCTGGGGTCACGCCCCCGCCCGGGCCCGGCGGGGCTGGGGTTCGGGCCGGGGACGCGGGGCGCCGGCCAGGCCATGGTGCCCGCGCCCGGGGGTCCTCGCGCCGCGTCCCCGGGCGCGGGGGCTGCGAGGGGCGTCGAGGCCGGTCGGGCAGCGCCCGAGGACGCCCGGGTCCCTGAGCCCGGGACGGAGGCCCGAGCACCGCGCCGCGCCACGTCCGCCGCCATCGCCGCCGTCGCCGGGGCCCCGCCCCCGGCGCACGCCCCGCCCCGCGCACGCCCCGCCCCGCGCACGCCCCGCCCCCGGCGCACGCCCCGCCCCGCGCACGGCCCGCCCCCGGCGCACGCACCGCCCCGCGCACGCGCCGCACGAGCGCCCGCGCGTGTGGTGGGCGGGGCCTGGCGTCCCCCCGCCCCCGACCGGCCCACTCGGGCTCGCGGGGGGGGCCGTTTCCCCGCGGCCCCGGCGCCCACTCGCGAGGGTGCGGCGGCCTCACGCCGCCCGGCTGCGGGGCGGGCCGGGCCGGGCCCCTGCGCCCGGGGCTGCGGGTGGCGGGGGCCGCGCCGGGCGGCGTGAGGCCGGCCGCCCGCCGCGCTCGGGGCCCCCCGGCGGCCGCGCAGGTGGTGCGTCCCGCGGGGCGCGCGCGGCTCCCGCGTCCGGCCGCTCGGCGCGGGCGGGGCGGGGCGCGGGGCGACGACGCGCACGGGGTGGGCCGCGCGGGCCGCGCCGCTGGGGACCGGGCCCCGCGGGGCGCGGCGGAGCCGCCGGCAGCATGTCGGGCCCCGCGCCGCAGGTGCCCGACGAGATGTTCCGGGAGGTCAAGTACTACGCCGTGGGCGACCTCGACCCGCAGGTACCGCCGCCGCCGTCGGTGCGCGCCCCGGGCGGACCGGCCGCGGCGGAGCAGGGCGCGGACCCGGGGGCGGGTCGGCGGGGCCCCGGCGGCGGAGGTGGCCCGGGAGGCGGCCCGCGGGACCCCGGAGGGACGCGCGGGGGAACCTGGGGGGACTGCGGGGCGCTCGCGAGTGGGGAGACGGGGCCGGCGGGGGGACCGGGCCGGGGAGGGGGTCGACGGGACCGGGGGTTGGAGACGGGACCGGGGAGGGGCGTCCGCGGGACCCTCGGGCGCGCCGGGCCGCGGCGGGCACGTGGGCGGTGGGGGGCCCCGAGCGCGGCTCCCGCCGGGCCCGCACCTGCCGCCGGCGGGGCGGGGCCGCGTCCCCTGCTGTCCCGGGCCCGGGCGTCCGCGGGCCCCGGGGGGGAGGGGGCCGCGCAGGGTGCCCTGGCGTCCACCCGCCACCCGCCCAGTGCCGGCACGTCGGACCCGGGCCACCCGCGGGCGCACCCGCCGAGCGGGCGGAGCTTCAGGCGGAGCCGCGTCCAACCGCCGCACGTCGCGCCTCCGCGCGGGTGGGACCTTCTCCGGGGCGGGGGGCGGGTCCCCGCGGTTCCCTCGCGTCCTCCGTGCGCTGCGCCGTTGGGTGGCCCGAGCGGCCCGCGGCGCTCACTGCCGGGCGGGAGAGGGCCCGCGGGGACGGGCACGGGGACCGGCTGGCGCGAGGGGCTGCAGGGGCGGGCGGTCTTGGCCTGCTAGAGGCTCGTGGGGGGGGCACGGTGTCTAGACTCCCTTGGGTGACCCCCCTTTGGTCCTCCCCTAAGTTCAGGGTGAGGAAACTCTTAGCTTTGAGTTTGGCCTTGACCAGGTGCTGGAGGCAGAGCGATGGGAACAAGTGCGGTCCGAGTTGGCCTCTCCCAGCGGTGACACGTTCCTCTCCTGCCACCCCTCTCCCAGCCCCCTCGTCCCCCGCCCCTGTGTCACTGTACCACTTGGCGTCCACGAGGAACTTGAACCCAAAGCGACTTAAAGCCTGGAGCGATCTGATGTGGACCCACGTTTGCTCAGCTGTGAATCCACCCTAAGTGCTGAGAAACCCCGTAAACAGACGGCTTGGGTCTGAAACTAGTTTCTAAAAAGTTTAGAGATGGGGCGTCGGGCCCTCGGGATCTTATAGGTATGGGTGCAAGCTGACGCGTGTGGAACACCTCGTGCCCGTCAGGCGTCGGACGAGGTACCGGGTGTGATAGAAAGTTGGGTCTCGGTGGTGGGTGGGGGTGGGCGGCTTTCCTGAAGGCATGATGAGGGTGTAGGTGGTCGGTGCTGGGAGAAGGCACCCCGAAATGTTCCAGCTGGGAAAGGGGTGGAAGGGGATTTTCTCCACGTGAGATGATCCACTAAGGAAAGCAGGCGTCGAGGTAATTGGGGCGCGTCGGGGTGATCGGTGTGTCTGGAGCAGTGATGCGGGGTGCCGTGCCATCTGTCTTTCTTGCCCCTGGTGACGTTTCGTTAGTTCAGGTGGCTGCCCTTTCCCCTGGGCCTTTGCAGCGGTTCCTTTACTGGTGTCCTGGCTCCAGACACGTGGCCAGCCCTGCCCATTCTTAGACTGACATCGATCTTTCTGGAAAATCTGGTTGTGCCACTTATTGCTTGAGACCCCGTGTGCCTCCCCGCAGACACTTCTGCGTCCTGCAGAGCGCAGTGTGTGCGTGTTTGCCTGGTGCACAGCGGAGGCCCTTCGGGGCTCGGTCCCCATGAGCCCGCCCAGTGTGCCCCCTGCTGTGGGTGCTGGTGCCCCGCCGACTCCTTGAAACTCGGGGCCGCTCGGCGCAGGAAGTTCCCCAGCCCTCCAGGGCCTTCTGGCTCCTCTTGCAGACACGTCCCCTGGGGGGAAGCCGCCCACCCCCGGCCTCCGAGCCCAGCGTGAGCACCGGGCGCTGCGTCCCCTTGTCGTCGGCCCTTTCTCTGCAGGACGGGCGCTGGGTGGGGGCGGCTCGCGATAGCCTCGCGCTTCCTTGGTCAGTGCACTGAGATTCGCTGCATTTTACCGTCCCCAAGCGCTTCGTCGCATGCGCGGCGGGGGCACTCGTGCAGGTGGGGGACGCGGTGTGTGCGGTCGGAGTCCTCGCCGGCCGCAGTCGTTCGCGCGCGCCCGCGGCGCGGTGCCCGGCTTCCCTTCTGACCCGGGGGTCTTCTAGGTGATCCAGCTGCTGAAAGCCGGGAAGGCCAAGGAGGTGTCCTACAACGCGCTGGCCTCGCACATCATCTCCGAGGACGGCGACAACCCGGAGGTCGGGGAAGCCCGGGAGGTCTTCGACCTGCCTGTCGTGAAGGTCGGTGGCGAGTGTGCGTGGCGCCCCGTGCCCTGGAAGCCGCGCGTCGACGCGTGACGTCACCCGAGGACGTGTGCTCAGGCGCTGCGATCCCTGGGTCCGCCAGTGTCTGCGCCGGCTGTGGGGCCCCCCCGTTTGACCACTGGGAGCCCCAGGCCGGGGCAGGGGTTGTCATGAGAAAGTGCATTCGATCCCAGAAGCCTCTGGGTCTAGGTCAGAGTCACTGCCTTCCACCCCGTGGTTTCCGTGTCCTTTCTCCCAACCGCGGAGCTGTTTGGCTGCTCTCGGGCGGGGGTCACAGTGACATTTGTAGCACGGACCACCTGAGGGCCGTCGTACCCCTATCAGCTTGACCTGTGGGTAGTTTATTCTAGAAAGTGGGGCCTCAGCAGCTGCTGCTGACGGGCACTAACGTGTCTTCTTGGCTTCGCTGACTTCAGGGAGCTTCGACCTGATTCCGGATGAAGAGGGGCCTTGGGTGGGGGCCAGTTCCCAGCCCGCCGAGGGCGTGTGCACTGGCAAGCGTGTGACCCGGAGCGTGCGAATCCGCACGTGGTGTTTTGGAGACGTGCTGGGTCCTGGCCCGTGACGCTGCTCGCCCCGGGCGTCAGCGACAGCCGCGAGATGCTCCCGCCGCGGCACGTTCGCCAGCCGAAGCCGCTGACTGAGCCTCTGTCTTCTCTTGCAGCCTTCGTGGGTGACCCTGTCCGCGCAGTGTGGAGCGCTCCTGCCGTATCCTTTCGGGGCAGGGGGCGGGGAGGGGCTCTCGGAGGCTGAGGCGGTGGCCGCCTGGCCTGGGGGGGGCTCTGTCCTGCCGCTTTCTGTCCCCAGGGGCGGGGGATCAGCCTCGGGGGCCGCGGCTCCGGGCTGGGAACGCAGCTTCAGCAGAGGGGCTGCCGCCGGGTCGTCTGGTCCCGGGCACAGCCAGTGGTGGCCGTGCGTGCGGCAGGGCCCCCGCCCCCGCTCGCCGCGGCAGGGGTCACACTCAGGCGCGGGCTGGACGACGCCGAAGACCTGAGTTCCTTCTACGACGATTGCTGCGCGCGCGAGGTGCACGTCGGCGCGCTCGGCCGGCGCTCGGCCGTTTCCCCCGTGAGCGTGTCACGTCCCCTCGCTGAGGATGTCAGTGAGGAGACGGGCTTTTCCCGTGCCGTCGCCGTCTCTCTTTCCCAGTCTGCCCCGTGCTTTGGCCACCTACGTCCGTCTCTCTCCCTGGTGGAGGGGGCGGCCGCGCCCCGGGGGGCTCGCACTCGCCTCGGCCCGTTGCACCCTTAATGGCGACTGCAGAGTCAACGGTTTCTCCCCGGAGTCGTGCCAGATTTTCTTTGGAATCACCGCCTGCCTCTCTCAGGTGAGCCCGGGACGGCGATCTCGCGTGGCCTACGTGGGGCAGCGCTGCGTCTCCGCGTGCCGGGCGTGTGGCCGGTCGTGAGTCGGTGTGAGGGAAGCCGCTCGCTGCCGGGCGCGCTCAGTCCCCGGGCGCGGGCGCTGCCTGCAGGGTTCCTACCTGCGACTGCGACGCGCTGTCGCGCCCGAGTGCGTTCGGGCTGGCCCCGTCGGCACACGGGGCGGGTGTGGTCCCCTCGGCCTCCCCCTGTCGCTGTGACGGGGTGAAATCCTCCTCCGTGCGGTCTGTGGCGTGTGGAGCTGAGTTTCCTGTTCATTTGGTGACAAGGCGAAAAGCGACGTCCGCAGTGGGAACCGTGACGGGAACGCGGCTTCGCCGCGTACGGAGGAAGCGCTGGAAGCTTGTTTCCCTGCGAACACGCTTCGGTGGTTTCGTTACTGAGAGGAGAGCGGTGAAGCCGCAGACGTGCGCGAGGCCGCGGAGTCCCAGCGTGAGGGGACGCGCGGCGTCGTTGCGAAACGTGTGCTCACGCCCGGTCTCTGCTCCCTGCCAGGTGGCCTCCGACGACAGGAGCGCCCTCTGGGCCTTGCTCACCTTCTACGGGGGCGCCTGCCAGCTGCACCTGGACCGGACGTGCACGCACCTGGTCGTCCCGGAGCCCAAGGGGGTAAGTGCTCGCGTCCCCGCGCCCTCCGTGCCGCTGGCTGCTCGGGGACCGGGTCCCTGGAGCTGTGCGCGGGTCGTCAGGTGCCGCTCACACGCCGGGGGCGCCAGTGCCCTCGTCTGCGCCGAGCCCCCTTCCACGGAGGGCTGGTTCTTTGAGCCCGACGTGACTGCCGAGCGCAGGGAGAGCTGCGCTCGTTTGCGTGGAGAGGACGGGGAAGTGTTTTGAACTCTGGACTTCGCTCTCGAATCCACGAAAACGAGTTCGCCGTCTGCGGGAACACGTTCTCCGTCCCCGTCACAGCGGCCGAAAGACCTCGCTCCGAGCGCCGTCGGGAGCTGCGTCACGGGCTGCGCCCTGCCCCGTGTCCGTCGGCCGTGCTCCCGCCCCTCCGCCTTCGCGGGTCACCACTGCGCCCCCACCCCCACCCCGGGTCCTCCCGTGTCGCCAGCCCCCGCGGCGGTCCCTCTGGCCTTGTGCCCACGCTGCCCGCGAGCCTGTGTCGCCGCCTCCCTGCTCGGTTACCCTCTGCAGAGCCAGCCGCACCGCGCCGGGTCCGAGCCTCGTCTGTCCTCAGCGCCTCAGGCGGAGCGGGCTCGGTAAACGGCGGTGACGGTGAAGACGGTGGCGCTGCCGCGCGCAGCAGCCCCCCGCATGACCGACCCAGCGTCCTCGGGCGCTCTGCCGCGCAGGGGCGGTTCGCGCGGACTGGACGGCTGGAGGGCCGGCGTCCGTTCCCGGGCGGGAGCG
Organism: Cynopterus sphinx; assembly: GCA_030015415.1. Lineage (NCBI taxonomy): Eukaryota > Metazoa > Chordata > Mammalia > Chiroptera > Pteropodidae > Cynopterus > Cynopterus sphinx. The sequence continues at coordinate 976,822 of CM057393.1, forward strand.
CCTGCCGTCGGAGTGCTAGCTCCTCGGTGTCCGGCGTGTCGTTCATTAAGGCGACCGTGAACCGGGCCCGTGGAGACCGCGGGGCGGGCGTGGCGCGGCTGCGCGTCGCTGTTCCGTGGTTCGTCGCGGCCACGTCCTCTGTCTAAGAGGCGGAGGCCCTTGCCGGGCAGGAAAGCGGCTACGGGACCGAACGTTCCGCTGACGCCCTTTCCTGTGAGCGCGTGACCCCGGGCCGGGCGGCGCTCACGGCCCCGTGTGTGTGTGTCTCGCAGGAGAAGTACGAATGTGCCCTGAAGAGAGCCAGCGTGAAGGTGGTGACCCCCGACTGGGTGCTGGACTGCGTCTCGGAGAAGACGAGGAAGGACGAGGCCTGCTACCACCCCCGCCTGGTCGTCTACGAGGCGTCGGAGGACGCCGGGGAGCGGGACTCGCAGAACGAGGGCAGCTCCGATGACAAGTCCAGCCCCGCCAGCTCGCGGGCCGCGTCCCCGTCGGGCGACCGGCCGTTCTCGCCCAAGCCGCACGCCGAGCCGGCCAAAGGCGAGCTGATGTTCGACGACTCTTCGGACTCGTCCCCCGAGAAGCAGGACCGGAACCTGAACTGGACGCCTGCGGAGGTCCCCCAGGCCGCGGCGGCGAAGCGCCGGCTGGCCCCGGGCAGGGAGGCCGGCCTCATCAACCTGTGCGCCAACGTGCCGCCCGTGCCCGGGAGCCTCCTGCCCCCCGACGGCCGCGGGGCCCTGGCCGCGCCGGGCCCGCACCTGCCCAGCGCCGAGCGGCCGGACGGGGCGGCGCCCTGGAGCCCGGCCGTGCGCACGCTCAGGAACATCACCAACAGCGCCGACGTCCCGCAGATGAGCCGGCCCGGCAACGTCGCCCACGTAAGTGGCCCCGGGAGCGTGGACGCGGGCGGGCACGTCGGCGTCCACGGTCCGCTCGGCCCGTCCACCTGGGGCTCCTCCGTTCGCTCAGCCGCTGGCTGCAGCCGGTCCCTGCGGGTGCCTGTTCCCCACCTGCTGTCGTAGAGGAGGGTGGCAGCGCGCACGAGGCGGACACCGGACGCTGCCCCTGGGGGCGGCCGGTGAGGTGGAGGGTCCCCCGACCCCGCTCGCGGTGGCCGCGGTGGCTGGGAGACGTGGGGCCTCGCCAGCCGCTCTCACTTGTGGGGCGTTCGCGTCCGTGAACGGCGCGGCGTGGATTCCTTCCGTCGTCGAAGGCGCCTTAACCTCGCCCTAGAGCTCACGACGGGCGCTCGTCGGTGCAGAGTGGACCTCACGCGCCGTAGACGATTTTCAAGTAACACGGGGGGGGCTGAGGTGGCGGCCGCTGCTGGCCTCCCGTGGGTGCTGGAGACGAGTGGGGCTGAGGTGGCCGTCGCCTGGGGCGGAGGGTGCTCAGGGAGCGGCACACGCGGGCCGCAGGGCCCCGGTGGCTCCGGGCGTCGGGAGGACGGGGCGGGGGCCGCTCCTTCCACGGGTGCTGGGGCAGAGCGTGCCCGGGACGGGGTCGGCAGCCGTGAGCAGTGGGACGTGGGCGCAGAGGCACTGAGCGCGCTCGAGGGACACACGTGAGCGAGGCCTGCGCTGAGGGAAGCGCGTGGGCGCGTGGGCGCGTGGGCGCTGGGATGGGTGCAGGGGGCCCTGTCACGTGGGCCTGTGGGTGACCGCGTAGCGTTTCTCGTGAGCGCGGCGTCACGGTTGACGGTGGTGCCTTCGGAGGAGCCGTTGCTGGCGAGGGAGGCGTTGGAGACGCTCCTCCGTCCCCGGGGGGTGCGCGGTGGACACTGGTGGTGCCTGGTTCTTGGGGGTGACGGGCTCACGGCTGAAGGAAGCACACGCGTCGGACACGACAGGGAAGTCCGTGGGGCGGCCGGTGGGTGCAGGTGACCATGGGCCTGAGGGCGGGGGCGGCTGCGAAGCCGCTGCTGCGAGGCGCCGGGGACACGGAGCCGCTCGGCTGGTGGCCGCGGCCAGGCCGCGTGGGTGAGCACGTGGACGTGGCCGGCTGCGGGCGGCAGGCGGGGTGGACAGAAGGTGCCGTCCGGGCTTCGTGGCGAGGTTGGCTGTGGCCGACACAGGCCGGTCCTCTCTGCCCGGCACCCCGCCTCGGTCCGCACCCACCGTGAGCTGCGCTGATGCTGATGGCCGGAACCAGGAGCTCCGCCCCGACGGCTGGTCTGGGCGGCCGCGAAGCCGTCTGGCCGCTGGCGGTCCTTCGAGGCCCGGCCGCGGCTGCCTCGAGAAGGGGCTGCTTCCCGCGCCCGGTCCCTGCGCTGCGTGTTCGCTGCCCCGTCCCGTCGCCCTGTGCGCTGCGGCCCGAGTCCCGTTTGTGACCGCGGCCTGGAGGGTGCCGGGACGCGTGGCTGAGGGGACGAGGAGCGGGTCACTGAGGAGGGGTCAGAGCACAGCAGGCGGGGCCTGTCCAGACGGCGTCCCTGCTCTGGCGAGCGGGAGGTGGCGCAGAGGACGAGCCACCGCACGGTGTCTGTGGCCGTCAGCGCCCAGGCGGGAGGCCAGGTGACAGGCGGGGGGCGGGGCCGAGGAGAGCGGGTGTCACTGCGGCGGGGACGCTGGAAGGCGCCGCCGTGTCCGGGCGGGCGCGTCCCACGGGGCTGCGGGGAGAGGCGTGAGTGACGCGTGTCGCCGCCGGCAGCTCCGGACGCGTGGTCCTCCTGTCTGTCCTGTCTGTGCTCGAGGGCGCCGCGGGGAGGCTGTCCCCGGACACGGAGGGGGCGCTCCCCGCGCCCTTGTCCGCTCGCCACCTCCGCCCTGCTCTGGGTTCAGGCACCGCGGCTGTGGGTTCGAACCCCAGCTCCCCGGGTTCCTGTCTGGGTGTGGGGGGAGCCGGTCTCGCTGGAGACGGGCGGCCGCACCGGGGCTCAGGCCCAGCCCCGCGGGGCGGCGGCCCCGGCCTTCCCGGCACAGGGGCTCCCGTGAGCACCTCGCGTCTCGCGTCTCGCAGCGCCCGACGACCTGCGGCGGCGATGCCGGCGCGGGGGCGTGGGGGCGGCTGCAGCTTCCCTCCCGGCCCCTCACCTGCTGTGCGGCCCGAACCCCACGGGCCACGGACCGGTGCTGGTCCCCGGCCCGGCGGGCGGGACCCGGTCCTGCCTTAGACGGCGCACTCGGCCCCTCAGCGCGGGCTCGAGGCGGGAGCCTGGGGAGGCGCGTCCAGGCCCGGGGAGCGGGTGGGTGTGGGCTCCAGCGGGAGCAGCCGTGAAGGAGGTCCCTGAGTTTCCCGAGGACTCGGGGCGTCCGCTGCTGGACGTGAGGAACGAGTCTCTGAAACGCTGGAGCCGTTGGCCGGACGTGACGAGAAGCGGCCCGGGGGGGAGAGCTGGGAACGTGGCCGAGCTCCAGAAGCCCGTTCGGGGAGCCCGTCTGCCCAGGCCGCGACGCTCCCCCCGCGTCGGGATGCTCAGCGCTCGGTGACCGCCCTGCGCCATGCCACGGCGGCGCCGGAGGCCAAGGCCACGCTCGCCCTTCGGAGCGGTCGGTGGCAGCGCGGCAGTCGGGCGACTGGGCATCGCTTTTCTTTGAGATCTGGCTCCAGGGCACGCGGCGGGTCAGGGGCTGCTGTTGGAGGGACCCCGCGGCTCTCCGGGCCAGCGCCCCCACCCCGGCCGGGGCTCGCCTGCCCCGGGCTCCCTCCCACAGCCCCTGAGGTCGCCGTCTCCCAGCCGAAGGGGCACAGCCCAGCCCTCCCAGGCGCCCCGAGGAGCAGCAGCTGAGTGGGCAGCAGCCTCCGGCCCCCGACGTGAGCCCCCTTTGTGACGGCCCCTCAGAGCCTCCCGCTCGCCCTCGGCCTGGGTTTGGGGGGCCCGTTCGTCCCGGTGGCAGGCAGGCGTTTCCTAGTCACCCGGCTCGGGCCGTCTGCTCCTGAGGGTGAGGGGACCCACGTGCAGGACACGCGGAACCTCACACGGTCGCAGAGGCGACAGCGCCCCCCAGGCCCCCCCCCCCCGGGATGGAGCCGCTGCCGCCGGCCCGCAGGTGTCCCCGGGCCGACCGCCCCTCGGCTTCGCTGGGCAGGCTCAGCACTTCCGAGCGTGGGAAGAGAGTGAGCCTGCCCCGGGCGCGTTTGCTGAAAAACACTCTCTTTTCTGTTTAGAGCTCAGCCGAGAGGTGTCTGAAGCACTGAGAGGATCTCCTTATGGAGACGTCCGAGCCACTCGGGGACTCGCGCGAGGACGGGGCCGCAGGCTCCCGAGTTTGGCTCACTCCAGTTGCAAACTCAGTCGTTCCGCCCCCGCGCCCAGAGCCGGCCCCTCGCAGACATGCGCCCGTTACGTGCGGGCTCCTCTGCCGGTCACGGCACGTTCGAGTTCCCGTGCGACCCCGCTTTACGCTGAAACCGAGTTTCGAGTCTCGCTTAGCGGACCAGCGTGCCCCCGACAGGGCCGCGTTGTATCGATGCTTAATAAAGTGTTCGTCCCTGCCCCCGCTGACCCTGAGGAGTCGCTCCCGCTTCTGTCACGTGAGCGCGTGGCAGGGGTCCCCGGCGGCGTCCCTTCTGTCCCGCTCCGCGCTGCACGGGACGGTAAAGTCACTGCAGTCGAGCACTCAGCCCGGGGCCTCCGCTGGTGCCCTGTGCACCCCGCCCCACCGCCTCCTGCCCCGGCCACGCGGCGGGCGCGAGCGGGGTTCCTCTGCCGGGGGCATGCGTGTCCCTGGGGGCTCCACGTTGCTCTGCGGGAGGCTGGCGATGGTCTCCCGTTGGGGGGATGTCGCCCTGAAGACGGGCCTGCGGCCGGGTCTGTCCCATGCCACGCCCGTGCGCAGAGCAGGGCGTCCGCGGATCGGGCTGGGGCTCCCGCCCGGCAGCCGTGTCCACATGGCACGTGTCCCGCGCGGCCACTTGGGTGGTGGCCTCCCTGGTGCACGGTCACCGGGCCACGCTTTGCCAGGAACGGCAGCTTCCTCGTGGGGCGGACACGTGTGTCGGCCGGGCCTGGCCTCCGGGCGGACCTGCCTGTCGTGCCGCAGCCGGCTTACTTAGGGGAACGTCCGGGGGCCTGGCCGCAGGGGGAGGCGGACGGGGAAACCCGAGCTCCCTGCTGCCCGTCACGTCGCGCGCGACAGACGCACCTGCCACGTGAAGCGCGCGTTGGTGGCCGCCAGCTTCCGTCCCGGGACCGCTCCGCCTCACGTCTCACCCTCCGCTTTTGGCGGTCGCGGACGGCGACCGCGTTGCTTGCTCCCCTGAAGTTGGCGACGCTTCCTAACACGAAAGGACAGCGCGGGGGTCCCGGGCCTCCCGGCGAGTCGCACGTCAGGGACGCGTGGGGGGGCACCGTCGCCCTCTGGTCGACGTCGGTGCGTCCCGGGCTGCCGCAGTGACCGTGCCTGACTTCTGTTTTCTAGATCCTGCAGTCGCTTTCGGCCCCTACGAAGAGCCTGGAGCAGCAGGCGAATCACGGCCAGCAGGGACACGCGAGCGCCGGCGCCGTGCTGTTCGGCCAGCTGAAAGCCGCGCCCGACCCGCACCTGCCGCAGCCGCCGCCGCCGCCGCCGCCACAGCACCCCGTCCTGCACCTCCCGCCCCCGCAGGTCATGCAGCCGTACCCCCCGCCGCCGGCGCACCCCTTCCCGCAGCCCGGCCACCAGCACCCCTTCCCGCAGCCGCAGCTGCAGTTCCCGCCGCAGCCCCTGCACCGGCCGCCGCAGCCGCTGCAGCCGCTGTCGCAGCAGCACGCCCTGCAGCACCAGCTGCACCAGCTGCAGCAGCAGCAGCTGCACCAGCTGCAGCAGCAGCAGCACAGCCTCCTGCAGCAGCAGCAGCTCCAGCGCCTGCACCAGCAGCAGCAGCAGCTCCAGACCCAGGCGGCGCCGCACCTGAGCCAGCCGCCGCAGGCCCCGCCACACCCCGCGCCGCCCCCGCAGGCCCCGCCGCAGGCCCCCGCGCCGCCCCAGCCGCCGCACCAGCTGTTCGGACACGACCCGGCCGTGGAGCGTTAGTGCCGCCCGTTCGTTTGCTCGCTCGTTCCTTCTCCCGAAAGCCTCGAGCTCAGTGTCTGAGGCTGGGGGGGGGCTGCACGTCCGAGTGATTCTTACAGCTCGGGGGGCGCGGGCCTCGGACCGGACAGGGACGCGGGGTCGTGGCGGCTGGGCGCGTCGGGCTCCGGGCGAAGGCGGGGGCGCCCACAGAGCGTCAGGCTGCCGCGGGGCCCGCCGTGGGGTTCAGGGCCCGGCCGGTGCCGTGCTGGTGCCACGCCGTCCTCGTGTAGCGTGGGCAGGCAGGCCGGCGCCGTCCCGGGAGACTGACCGCACGGGCTCAGGCTGCCTAAGCCCCTTTTTCTCCTTGATGCTGCTCTAGTCCCGGAGGAAGGCTTCTTGCTGGGGTGCGTGTTCGCCATCGCCGACTACCCGGAGCAGATGTCCGACAAGCAGCTGCTGGCCACCTGGAAAAGGGTGAGGGGGTGCCTGGGGGAGGCGGAGCGTCACGGCTAAGCTTTTTCTCCCGATCGCGCGTGTGCGCGTGCCGCGTGTGTCGGGCGTTTTGTTCTCACTCCCCGTGGCCTCGAGGGAGGAAGGGTCGTTTCGGGCTTCGGTTCTCTGGCTGTAGGGGAAGGTGCCGGCTTTCTCCGCCCTACCCCGCCACGCCACCTTTCCCTGAAGAGCGTGGGGGCGACGTGGGAAGGGCGCTAAGACGAGCGGGAGGGGGCGACCAGCCGCCGGCAGGGAACGCGAAGCTGGGCGGGAGAGGGGCTTCCCGCGGGGGGGCCGTGGCGACACCGAGACCGGCCGGGTGAGGGGGTGGGGAGGGAAGGAGGAAGGGCGGGCGGCCTTCGTGGGAGGCGGACGGGAGCGGCAGCGAGACGTGCGGGCTGGAACGTGGCGGGGTCGCGGGGGAAAGAGCTGGAGGGGGGTGCCTCGGCAGCGGAACCCGGGGCCAGGACGGGCCCCGCGAAGCCGTGTGCGAGTTGCTGGAAGGAAAAGAAATGAAGTTCCAAAAGCGGCCGGGGGCGCAGAGCCATCGTGTGGGGCGGGCCGTTGCCGTCCTCCCGAGGGCCCGGGCTCTGACCCTGGCCCCGTGTGTGTCCAGATCATCCAGGTGCACGGCGGCGCGGTGGACCCCACGCTGTCGAGTCGCTGCACACACCTGCTGTGCGAGAGCCAGGTCAGCGGTGTCTACGCGCAGGTGGGTCGCGCGGCCCCGGCCGGCCGCCCCGCCAGTAGCTTGCTGTCCCTGGCGTGTCCCCCTCTGGCCAGGGGAGCCCTCTGTGGCCACCAGGCCCCTCTGCCTTCGCTCGGGGGGAGGGGGCGGGTCCCGGGCAGTGCGAGGACAGACAGGGCGGACACCGCACTGCGGCGCTCGGGGCAGCCCTGGAGGAGCGGGGCGGCTGGCAGCCGCCTGTCCCGTCTCGTGGGACCTCGTGCGGGAGCCGACACGGCCGACCCCGAGCTCCTGCAAAACGGGCGTCACCTCGTCCCCTTCCGCCGCCTCCCTTCTCGCGGCTTCCTCCTGGTGGGCGACCCCAAGCCTTTCAGGGGGTGGCCGTGTCCGGGATCTGGGTCTCGTGGGGGAAGTTTAGTTTTGGCGACCACGACGTCGTGGCGTGCTGGGACTGCAGTCGCCTTTGCGGTCGTCAGATCCGTGGCGCGTGTCCCCGGGGCGGGCCCTGGTTCTCACGCGGGGATCGCCGTGTCCACACCGCGACGTTCCCAGGCCCCCGCACGCTGCGCGGCGGCGGCGGCTGGTCGCTTCAGAGAACTGGGCTCGGTGCCCGCGAAGCTGTCTGCTGACAGCGTGAGTTGCGGTCAGACACGCGTCCGCGTGGCACCCGCAGTCAGGGTCCCCGCCGCCGCCCCCTGTCCGGCAGGCCATCAGGGAGAGGAAGAGGTGCGTCACCGCCCACTGGCTGAACACCGTCCTGAAGCGCAAGAAGATGCTGCCGCCCCACCGGGCCCTGCACTTCCCCGTGGCCTTCCCCCCGGGGGGCAAGCCGTGTTCCCAGCACGTAAGGTCCCCGCTGGCCCCGAGTCGGTGCCCCCTGCGCGCAGCGGCCCGTCGGCTGACGCCGCGTAGTCCTGCAGCGAGCCCAGAGGTGGCTGCGGCCGGGCAGGGCTCTCAGGAGCGGGACGTCCTCGGCCCGGCCGACGGCGGGGCGGGGTCCGTGGGGGGGGCTGGCCGCAGTCACGCGGAGGGCGTCACGTTCACGCGAGGAAGGGCGCCCGCCCCCGGCGTTTTGGGGTCTCTTGTTTGGCCCACACGTGGCCCTTTACGTACCGGACGGAGTCCGGGCTCGAGTTCCTGGGAGTGACCGCGGTCTCCCGGGTGCCAGAGCGAGGGAGAAGCAGACGCGGCCGCCTCAGAAGGGCCGGGGCGGGGACGCGCCGTCGGGCTCAGCTGTGTTTTTCCGCATTCGCCCTTTTTCCTCAGATCATTTCTGTGACTGGCTTTGTCGACAGCGACAGAGATGACCTGAAGTTGATGGCCTACCTGGCGGGCGCCAAGTACACGGGCTACCTGTGCCGGAGCAACACGGTGCTCATCTGCAAAGAGTGAGCGCGCCCGCGGCCCCGCGCCCTGCCACGCGACTCTGACACCGCGCCCCGCGCCCGCGACGCCCCACACCACGCCCCGCACCCGCGACACCACGCCCTGCGCCCACGACACCTCACACCCTGCCCCGCGCCCGCGACGTCCCGCCCTGCGCCACCCTGCCATGTGCCCGCGACACCGCGCCCCGTGCCTGCGCAGCGCGCTGCCTGGGCCCGGGCCGCGTTTGGGAGCGCCCGCAGCTCTGTGGTGGGAATTGGAGCGAAGACGCGTCGTGGGCAGGACGGCGGTGACACTCCCGATGACGTTGGCAGGGACGGCTAGATCGGATTCGTGTGACGGAAGGGGGCGGGGTCGGTGACGTTTCGGTGGGTCGTGCGGTCGCAGAGCGGGCAGGAGTAGGGCTCGCGGGTGACCCGGGGGCGACACGCGCCGAGGAGGAGGTTCCGACTGGCTTTGGTGAAAGGGCAGTGGCTCCGGACACGAGGCTGCTCTCACGCGTGCCGTTTCCCACAACAAGGCCAAGCGGCCTGAAGTACGAGAAGGCCAGGGAGTGGAGGATCCCGTGCGTGAACGCCCAGTGGCTCAGCGACATCCTCCTCGGGGACTTCGAGGCGCTGCGGCAGGTGCAGTGCAGCCGCTACGCGGCCTTCGGCCTGCCCGACCCCTTCGCCCCCACCCAGCGCCTGGTCTGGAGCCTCCTGGGTGAGTGGGCCCGGACCCCGCCCGCGCTGAAGGTCCCGGGCCCCGGCGCCCAGCTCCCCGAGCGGGTTCCGGGGGGCCGCCGGGTCCCCTCCTCACTGTTCCCTGCCCGGCCTGCCCGGCCCCGTGTGCCCGGACGTCTCCTCGGTGGCTCGTCGGCGTCTGCTTTAAGAGACCCTCGGGCGGTGGAGGGCGCGCGGGAGCCTTGCTCCTGTCGCTCCAGGAGTCACCGCTCACCTGAAACGCCCCCCACCGCTGAGCCGGTCCCGGTGCGGCCCCGCTCAGGGCCACAGCCCGCTCGCTGTGCCGCGTCCGTTGCTCTGACCTCAGCTCTGAAACCGTTGTCGGGGCTGCCGGGCCTCCGCCGCGGGCTGAGCGTGGTCCCCGCGCGGGGACGGGCGGCCTTCGAGGCGCCCCCCTCGTCGTGCGTGGTTCCCGGCCGTGGCTGAGGGGCGCACGGTGGGATGGGGACACGCCTGCTTTACACCGCCGCGCCGCGTGCCACGTGCTGCCGCGCGCCCCGCGTGGCCTCGTGCAGGAGGCGCAGCCACTGGACCGCGAGCGCCTCCCCGGGGCCGCGGCTCCTGCCTGCCCCGGCGGGACGCTGGGCATCGTCCTGATGTCCTGGCCACGGGGTCGGCTGAGCCGCCTTGTGACTCGGCTCACGGCCCCGAAAGGGCACGGCGCGCCCACGCGGCACCCAGCAAGAGTGACTCGTGTCCTCTCTCTCCAGACGCCTGGAGGGTCCCCCTGAAAGTGCCCGCGGAGCTGCTCCTGGTACGTCTCGCCGGCGCCACGCTGCGGCGGTTTCTGGTGACGCGTTTCCTGGCCGGGGCTGCTCATCCCCCCCTGCACCCCGCCCCTGCCCAGCTCGCTCCGGCCTGGGCCGGGGAAGCGCTCCCTCGGGGCCTGTCCCACGCGACCAGCAGGGGCGCCGGCCCGTGTCCCAGCGTCCCCCACCTGCTGCGTTCGGGCCAGGAGGCCTGCGGGCCGCGCTCCTCACGCTCGCGGCCGCGTAAGCCGGCGACCACGCCTTTGACACGTGGCCGGCCGCGACGCAGCAGCAGGAGCCGGAACGCCCGGTTCATCTGGGGGCGGGAACGTCACGGCCGCTTCGAAGGTGAACCCGGGACGTGGCCACCAGCGTCCCCGCCTCCGGCTTCTCCGTGGTTTCTCTCGGGGACGGAAGGCGAAGGCCTTGGGGACACCGCTGTGTCGGGCGTCGTCACAGTGAGGTCGTTTGGCGGCGCGTCGGGCTGAGCCCCTTGTCTCGGGCGGGGAGGGCGCGCGGGTCCTCCCGTCCCGCAGGCGTCCGAGGGCGCCCGCGGGCTCGGGGGTGCTTGGCGGACGTGCTCCTGTGTGTTGGGCCGCGGGTGCAGCGTGGCGCTCAGAAAGCGCCACCCGGAGTCGAGGGCCATCGACGACGCCGAGGGCTGGTCACCGCGTAGGCAGGCGGGCGTACCTGGGAGAAGCCAGCACCTAAGACGTGCACGCGCAGGGGTGACAGGCTGCCGGCGGGGCACCTGAGGGACGGCTCCGTCGGGCAGGCTGGCCCGGGGTCCCGTCCCGCTCTGCGCAGCGTGGCCGGGCTGGTGCCCTGGGCGTCTCTCGTGAGCCCCGGGCGTGAGCGTGCGCGTCAGGAGTGGTCCCCAGGGCGGTGACGGCGAAGGGTTTGCTCCCCGGTCCCGGGCGCGATGGGAGGACAGGACAGCTGAGGCGCGCACAGTGGGGACGGCGTGTGGCAGGGTGGGGCGGAGGCCGCACACCAGGAGGGCGTTCGCCTGTTTGCCCTGCCGGCCCGGGCAGCCGCTGCCCTCCCTGGGGCAGGGGTGAGTGACGCCCCGTGCTTGACCTCCAGGGCATGAGGCCGCCGCCCAGGCTGAAGCAGAGCGAAGTGGCCGGCGCCCAGCCTTCCTCCAAGAGAGCCAGGTAGGGGCGAGCGCCGGGCTGCGGTCGGCCGTCCCCGCGCTCGGCGACCGGGCGTGCGGGGTCCGCGTGCCGCTCCGCGGCCTGGCGCGGCCTCCCTCGTTTCGTCGCTGGCGGTGACCGGGGAGCAGCGGGTTTTGCTCTCACCGAAGCAGTGAGCAGGGGCGTCGGCTTCTGGAAGCGCCACGTGCCGGCGGCCCGGCGTGCGGGCCCGGGCCGCGGCGGGACTGCCGAGGGCGGAGCGGCCCGGCGTGCTCTGGGGTGCCGTCCCCGGGAAGCGGGTGGCTCCTCCTCGGGACAAAACCACGCACGCGGGCTCGCCGCGCTCGTCGCAGCAGCTAAAACCCCTCGCCGTCCCGTGTGCGTTCACCTCGCAGGATCGAGGACATCCCCCCGCCCACGAAGAAGCTGACGCCGGAGCTGACCCCGGCCGTGCTCTTCACCGGCTTCGAGCCCGTCCAGGTTCAACAGTACGTCAAGGTGACGTGTCGGCCCCGTCCGCGCCCGCTTCCCGCTCGCCGTCGCGGGGACCCCTAACGGGGGTCTTGCTCTGGCGCCGTCGGGTGACGTCCCGCCCGCTGCGCGCCTGCCAGCGCTGGCGGGCACGGTTCAGGCAGCAGACCAGGCGCCGTCTGCGGCCACGCGGACGTTTGCGCGGCGGCTTGGGTGTCCCTGGGCACGAGGTCCGGGGTGGAAGGGCCCCCGTGCCACCCCCCAGGCCCCTGACCGGGAGGTCAGGCTCTGGGTCGTGGGCCACGGCGCGTGTGCGCGTTTGCACGGTAAGTGGGCGTGAAGTTGTGAGCGCGCTCTCCGCGGGTAAGCGGGTGAGTCCCTCTGAGCCGGGCGGGTTAGTGCGTTTCCCTTCTCCGTTTCGAGGAAAAGGAGCAGTTACAGGTGCTGCTGTGAGTTTAGTGAAACTTCGTACTTTTGCCTTAAAATCGAGTGTGGGGGCTGAGATCACGCTCCGCGTCGTCTCCGCGGTCGGCCTTCACGCCGTGCGTTTCAGGCCTGGCCCGGCAGGTGCGTCACGGACGTGCGTTTCGCGGGCGCCGGGCCGTGCCGCTGGCGTCCGCGCAGAGTTCGTGCCTCGGTCGCGATCTGTGCGGAACCGGCCCGGGCCGTGGGGTGGTCACAGGCGCCCCGCTTTCCGTGGCCGGGGACTCCCCCAGGCCTCGTCTGGGACGCGCGCTCCCTGAGCCCCGCGCGAGTGGCCCGCAGGCTCACGCCCCCCCCGTGCTCGTGCCCCCCAGAAGCTGTACGTCCTGGGCGGGGAGATCGCCGAGTCCGCGCAGAAGTGCACGCACCTCGTCGCCAGCAAGGTGACGCGCACGGTCAAGTTCCTGACGGCCATCTCCGTGGTGAAGCACGTGGTGACCCCCGAGTGGCTTGAGGAGTGTTTCAAGTGCCAGGCGTTCGTGGGTAGGTCGCCGCGTCCTCGCCCTCGGTCCCGCGCCAGGCAAACCGCCCACGTTCCCGTCCGGACTTCGTCTCCGTCTTTTCCCCGCAAACGTCCTGATTTTTTTTAAATTTTCCATAAAATAGCATAAACGTGGACTCCTTCTGGGTAATCCCACTCCCGCTCTTCGGAAGGCTCTTCGGCCTTCGTCCCTGCCCCAGAAACCTGCGTTTCACGTGTGTCGCTTCACGTGTGTCGCTTCACGTGTGTCGCTTCGCGTGTGTCGCTTCACGTGTGTCGCTTCGCGTGTGTCGCTTCGCGTGTGTCACGTCGCGTGTGTCACGTCGCGTGTGGCAGTCCTTTTTACGCCCTTTCCCAGTTCTTCGTCGTTCGTTTTCCCGGTGTTCAGACACGTCCAGGCGACCGGCACAGCGTGGCTCCGCGCCTGCCGGCCGGCGAGGGGTTTTGAGTCTCTGGCCCGACGTCGGAGTTCCTCCGGGCCCCGACTGTCTTGCTGTGGGCGGGAACTGGGACGCTTTTCACACGTCCAGAGCGGGTCTTAAGGAACGAGCAGCTGGACGTGCGGCAGAAAGAAAACGCGGGCACGGTGGCCTCGGGCTCATCGGCCTGGGGCGTGGGGGGGGCGTGCGGGCCCCAGGAGTGCGGGCGTGGGGTGCGGAGGGGGCGCCCGCTTCCGCGGGAGATCGTGGCCTCAGAGGCTGGGACAGGCCGACCGGGGGGGGCAGTGAGCGCGGTGAAGGGGCCTCGGCCTCCAGGGCCTGGCCGGTCGGCGTGGCCGAGGGCCAGGCGGGCCCCGGGCTGCGCGTGCCGCCCCGAGCACCTGTGCTGTCCCGCAGACGAGCAGAACTACCTCCTGCGGGACGCGGAGGCCGAGGTGCTCTTCTCCTTCAGCCTGGAGGAGTCGCTGAAGAGGGCGCACGTCTCCCCGCTCTTCAAGGTACGGCTCGGGCCGCGTCGCCGGCACGGCCGCCTGCGGGGAGGGTGGCAGGGGACGTGGGGCGCGGGCGTCCACGGGTCCCTGCCCAGTGCTGCTCGGCCGAGCGGGTGGGCCGCAGGCGGACCTCCCGGGTGCCCCCGCTGAGCTCGTGGACCACGTCGGTGGCGAGAGACGCTGTAGCTGGTTCTTGTTTCTGACAAACGTCGCGTCAGCGCCGATGTCATTAAGCGTCAGTCGGGCGGGGAGGAGGTGCCTGGGAAGACGTTGGCGAGCGGAGCGTGTGCCGGACCGATCCCGGGCTCAGGGTTCAGGACACTCGTCAGCCGGACGCCCGGACGGTTCGGAAACGTGTCCGAGTCCGAGTGGCTCGTACTCGGAGCCGGTTTTACACTTGGGAGGAGCCAGCGGAGGAGTCCGGGGTCCGTTGCGGTCGCGAGTTAGGACGCGTCTCCCCTGAAACTGCCTCGTTTCTGTGCTCGACGTTTTCCGAGTCTCCAACGAGGCACGTCGTGGCACGCCGAGGAGCCGGGGCGCTGGGGAACCGAGCCCTCCCTGTCTCCAGGTCCCGCCGCAGTCACAGACGGGGGGCGGGGGCGGGCGCCCGCGTCTGCCAGCCGCGAGGACCTCCCCGGGCCTCTTCTCCCTGGGGCGGCGGAGAGGGGCCGGTCCCTTGCGGCTCCGTGACGGTCAGCGCCTTGTCATCGCTCTCAGGACGGAACGCGGGGCAAGTGACGTCCTCGACGGAGTCACGGCGTTGCCCCGTCGCAGCGTGTTTCCACCCCCCGCAGGCCAAGTACTTCTACATCACGCCGGGCATCTGCCCGAGCCTGTCCACCATGAGGGCCATCGTGGAGTGCGCCGGCGGGAAGGTCCTGCCCAAGCAGCCGTCCTTCCGGAAGCTCATGGAGCACAAGCAGAACAAGGTGGGGGCGGGGGGCGGGCGGGGGCCGGCGCCTCCGTCGTGGGGCGTCGCGCGCAGCGGCCGACGACCCCGTCCCCTCCCTCAGAGCCTGGCGGAAATCATCCTCATTTCCTGCGAGAACGACCTGCACCTGTGCCGGGAGTACTTCGCCCGCGGGATCGGTAGGCCGGGCCCCGCGGGTGCGGAGCGGGGGGGGGTGGTGCCCGGGCGCGGCCCCTCACAGCCCCTTTCCCCGCAGACGTGCACAACGCCGAGTTCGTCCTGACCGGGGTGCTCACGCAGACGCTGGACTACGAGTCATATCCTTTGCGCGATGGGGGGTGGCCGGGGCCAGGCGGGAGGCACCGAGCCCTGCGGGGGTCACGCTGCGTCCCCCGGGCCTTGTCCGGCCACGCGCCTTCGCACTGGCGGACGCCGTGCGGCGGGAGGGCTCGCGCATGGTCACGGTGACGGCGGCGGCCAGTGTCGGGTGGGGGCCCCGGGTGCCGCAGCCTTCGGGGTGTCGGCCTGTCGGGCCCGGCTGGGTCAGTCCCGTCGGGGGGTCACCCGGGGGCTCCGGCAGCCCCCGGGCCGGGTGTCGCCGTGGTGCCACCGTGGCGCGCCGTCCCTGAGCGCTGTCTTCCTCAGCGGCCTACGTATAAATTCAACTGAGGGCCCCGCGGGACGCCCGGAGCCCGGGGCGGTCCCCGCCAGCCAGGACGCCGCCGCCGCCAGCGCCCGGCCGCCCGCCGCCTCGCTCTCCAGCCGCTTTGGGGGGCCGAGCGTTTCGGAGCCGGAGAACTCGTGCATCGGACACGCGGCGTCTGTGTGGACGAGTGACTCTCCCGAGGGACGTAGACTGCCTGTGGCCACGGCGCGGAGGGCGTCAGGTTTCCGGAGTCACGTGCCGGGTGTCGGCGCTTTCGCGGGGCTGAGGAAGCTTTCGCGGCGAGCGGAGGCCGTAAACGAGGACCGGCACCCCAAGTTGTGGACGTGCAGCTTCGGGAGGTTTTGTACCGTGTTTTTATCCCTCACGCCCCCTTTTATATGGGCATCCGGCCCGCGTTTTAAATAAACGGACTTTTGAACTTAGAGCAGCGTGAGCCTCTGTTCCTGCGGGCGTTTTGCGTCGTTTCCACGGTTGGCGTTAAACCGGATCACGTTTTAAGTCATTTCAAGGTGAAATGTTTCCTAATAGATTTTCCCTCCCGTCACCCGCCCGTCACCTTCCCCGCGCGTTCTGGCCTCCGTCCCGCGTGCACTCACTCCCCGCCCCACCCCGGGGTCCGAGCAAGGCCTTGCAGCTGTCCCCTGAGCTGTCCCCGCGCCTGCTGGCGCGTCCCTCCCTGGGGCCCTCCTCGCTGCCGCGAGAGCAGTCTCTGAGGTGGGGTCGATGGTCACTTTTCAGCTGAAAAGGAGCAAATACGGCCTGTGTCCCCCGGCCCAGCCCTCCCGGCCCCTCCCTTGAGGGTGACGGTCCCTCCGGCACGCCCCCACCCGCTGCGCCCTGAAGCCCCCCCACCCCGGGCTCCCTCGCGGCCTCGGCTCACCACACCGGGGACCAGGGCCTTCGGGGCGGGTGCTCGCACGTCCGCGTCTCCCCCCGCCCGGAAAGTGCCAGCAACGGCGGCGAAGCGGGGACACGTCGGGGGGCGGACACAGCGGCGAAAGGGGCCCCCGGGCGAGAGGCCGTTCGCACGCCACGTATCAGAGCGGCCGCCACCAACGGGGACGACGAGACGCTGGGAACGGACCCCGAGACGGTTCCTCAAACACGTGCGGGCGCCCGGCGGGAGACGCGCCGCCGACGGTTAGGGCGCCGCGGAGCGAGCCTCGGGGCGGCCACCGGCCGGAGCCCACAGGGACACGCGCCTCACGCCACAGTCCAGAGCCAACCAGCGACCCGACCCGGGGCGGGGGGGCTGAGGACGCGCAGCCGCAGGCAACAGCGGGTCGCCCGGGGACGCAGCAGCTTGGGATCCGGTGCGTGCCCCCAAGCACGGGGCCGGCCCACCCATGTCCAGGGGCTCTGGCCAGAGCTGGGAGCACCCCGAGTGGCCGTCGCCAGGCGGTGCGTGCGCAGTGTCCGGCGTGCAGCCGCGGGTGCATGTCATCAGCCGTCAGAAGGGAGGAAACGCTGACAGGCCGCGCCGCGGGATCACCCTGGGGACGCGGTGCCACAGAGACGGCAGACACGGAGGGCGATTCCCCCAAACACGGCCCGGAGTCGCCGGTCATTGCGGGTGGTCCCGGGGCGGGGGCGGGGCTGGTGGGGGGACGCTGTGGCGGTGGTGGCGATGGCAGCACCACGGCGTGGCCTGCGTGGCTCGTTTACGGGCAACGCTACGGGTGTTTCACCACGGTTACGGAGTCGGCGCAGGGGGCAGTGTCGCGAGTTGGGTCTGCCCTGCCACAGACTCACGGGGCTCCTAGCCCAAGTCCCACGCCCGCGGGCCGAATTCCAAGCTCCGGGACGGGCGTGAGCGCCTGTGGCTCCTACTCCACCCACCCGAAGGGGTTTTGACCAGAAAAGGTTAAAGTTCTGCCGTGTTCAAACAGCAGAAAACGGACGACGTAGACGCACTTCCGGGGCACGGGGTGGGACGTGGGATCCGCTCCCCAGGAGCGGGCGGGCGGCACCGGCCCCCCAGGACCACCCCTCGCTGGCCCGGGGGCTGCGCTGTCCCCTCTGCCCTTGGAGGCTGGGCCAGCGCCGCCTGCGCCTGGGGCCCCCCGAGCCCCCTCACTGTGCGGGCGGGGTGCCCCGACCTCCCGCCGGACGGCCTCGCCCGGGGACCACGGTGGCCGCCGGGGGCCGGGCACAGGGCCACCCTCGGGCCAGGGCCCTGCGCGCCCGGACGCGGCCCGGCGCCCGTCCTCGGCTGCCCTCTGCCGGCGCCTGCGAGAGCAACAAGGACCTGCCGCCCGCCCAGGGCCTGAGGCCGTGCGGGCCGCTCGGCCCCGCGTCCCGCGTAGCGGCCGTGCTCCCGCCGCCCCCCGCCGCCCCGCCAGGTCCCGGGCGCAGCCGCGCGAGCCGGCCGCGCCGCCCCGGGGAGGTGGCAGCTCCTGCCGCGCCCTCGCGCCTCCTCGCGCCTCCACGCGCCTCCTCGCGCCCGGACCATCGGGAGCAGCTCCTCGGGTCCCAGCCCGGTGCCGGCGGCTTTCGGCACTTTGCGTCCCCTAAAAGGACCGGAATGCAGGACCCGCTCCTCCGGCAGGGCGGACCCGCAGGCTCGCTGTTGGGGCTCCGCAGACGGTGACCGCGGTGGAGGGGGGTGTCCCAGGGGGAGAGGGGGTCCCAGCTCCCCGCCGGGCAGGCTCGTCGCGCCCCGGCCCCAGGCCAGCCCTTCGCTGTCCTGCGTGTCTCGGTTGCGGCGCCAGAGGTCAGCCCCGCGAACTCGCATCTGCCTCCAGGAACCGGGAGCCTCACTGTCCTGTCGCCCGCCCGGCCCGGCCCGGCCCGGCCCGGCCCGGCCCGGCCCGGCCCTGCCCTGCCCGGCCCTGCCCGGCCCTCCCTGCCTCCTGCCTCCTGCCACCTCCCTCCGGCCCCTCCCTGGGCCCAAACCGCGAAGGAAGCTGCAGACCTGCCCCCGGAGTCACGTGGGGTCTCGCTCCCGCTCTGCATCCTGGGAGGGGCCTGCTCCGTGGGGCCGGGCAGCGCGGCCTCCCTGGGGGCAAGGGAAGTGCCGAGGCGCGGCCGCCCCAGGCCAAGGTCACGGGCTCAGAGGCCCTGGCCCTCCCTCGCTCCGGGTCCCCATTAGGGACACGGTGAGCGCCGGCTGCTGGCCAGTGTCGGGGCTTGCCGTCCCCCGTAGGCCTGCTGTTGGTGGTCACCTGTGTCCCGTGCCGGGCTTGGCGAGGCGCTGACATCGGGGAGAGAAGGCGGGTGGCCCCAGCATCACCTCTTCGCCCCCGAGGATCACGGGAGACGTCGCACTCGGTGCGTGAGGAACGCGACCAGCTCGGAGCGCCCGTCCCGCCACAGGCGGCCGCTGGTGGGGACAGTGCGCCGGGCCGTGACAGCAGGGGCCGGGCAGTCGCGACGGCACCAGCTGCTGCCTCAGGTCCCGCTGTCCGACACGAACCGCCTCCTGGTTTTCTAAAGTTAACAGGAAGGCCTTCCGCGGCCCGCCCGACGCCGACAGACTCGGGTCGGCCCCGGGGCGGCCGGAGGGCTGGGCGCGGCCCCCAGCAGGCCCGTCCCCGCCGGCCTGGCTGGAGCTGTCCCCACCGTGGCAGGAGACCCCGCCTCGGGACCAGGCCGCGGGGTCACGGGCCAAGGAGGCTGTCGCCAGCGCTGTCCCCGCTGTGTCAGTGCTCAGAGGATTGGCGTTTGGGGTGCTACCTCGGACCCCGCGCTGTGGGACACATAGCCCCAACGCGTCGTCACGTCAAACAGCACATGGCTCATCCCACCCACTTTCACCCCAAACAGAGGGCAGGCCCGAGGGGGCGGGGACGGCACCCGCGTCCCTCAGCCTGTCTTTGGGGTATAAGCGGGGAGAAGCTGAAATGCTGGAGACAGGGCGGACCAGGGAGCCTTGTGGGGCCGGGGCGCAGCGGGGCCCAGGGGACCTGGGGACAGGGCCTGCGTCCCAGAGGCTGGTGGGCTCGGCCCAGCCTGGGACGGCCGGGTCCTCCTCCTGAGGCTGCCACTGTCGACAGCCCGTCCTGCTGGCGGGCAGCCTGGCTCAGACCCCGAAAGGGGGCCCACGGGTGGCCTGGTGACAGCCAGAACCGCGGAGCCCGTGGGCACACTCACGCTCAGCCCCGCTGACGTCCTGACTGGCCCCCGGGCCCCGAGCGAGGCCTCGTCTCTAGGCCTTTGCTTGACCGTTACAGGGCACACAGGCACGGGAGAAGCCCCGCGCGGATGGCAGTTCTGAGGCCACACGCCAAGGGGCCACTGAGCGGGATGGGGGCTGGGGACACCCCCCCCCAGAGCCTCGGGAGGGAGCCCGGCCCCGTGGGCACCTCCTATGGACTTCCGGCCCCCGGGCTGTGTTTCTGCGGCTTAAGCCTGAGGTGCTCCTTGTGGCATTCCCCGGGGACCGGCTCGCCTGCCCTGCCCATCCTTCAGACAGGGCCCAGATCCCCGAGGGTCAGGCCACGCACAGGGCCGCGCAGCCAGCGCTGGCCCCGACCTAGGTGGGGCCCAGCCTCCCTCCCGACGGCAGGGGCGGGCCCCCTCCCAGCTGACGTGCAGCCACACTGGGGCCGGGGTGGCCGGCGCCACGAGTTACGTTTAAGGGGTTTGGACACGGGCCCGCGGGGAGCACCTTAGGGATGCCTGCCTGCCAGGCTCTGCGGGGTGGGGGCGCCGCGCTCAGGTGCAGCGGCAGAAGTCGGCGTGCTGCACGCGCATGTGTCACCGTCCCTGGGAGCCGAGGTCTGTTTTGCAAAGCGCCACAGTGGACTGTGACACGCGCCGAAGTTGGAGGGCGGTGGGTGTGGGGGTGTGACTTGGCCGCGCCTCCCGCTTCTGCGTGCGGCTCCCAAGCATGTCGTCACTGCGTCCCCAGGCTGGGAAACAAAAGGGGTGACCGGCCCCAGCCCCGCGGGTGCCCGGACGCTGGCGCATCGCGATTCCCTGGGAGGCCTGGACCGAGCTGGGGCCCGAGGCATCCGTGGATTAGGCCTGACGCCCGTGCCCACCAGGCCTGGCTGGGCCGTGCCGCGCGCCCCAACACTGCGGGGGGACCCGGGGGCCTGAGCGTCGGAGCTCATCATGGAAGAACGCACAGCGAGCGAGGGGGAGAGGGACGCGGGCGGTGGGGCTCCGGGGGGCTCTCGGCGCCTCTGGGCTTTGTTCCGGGCTGTGCAGTGGGGCAGGTGGCCAGAGGCTGTTGGAGCTCGTGGCTTGTAGACGGGAACCCGGGGCTCTGAGGACCGGCGCCCAGGGGCTGCCACCCAGCCCCGGCGTCCTGGTTCCTGGGCAGGAAGGGTGACGAGATTCGGCTGGCACGTCCGGGGAGACCTCGGGGTTCCAGCCGCTTGGTGGCGTGGAAGGGCGTCCCTAGCCGACACCTGGGTGATGTTTACACCAGACGTGTCAGATCGACAAGAGAACAAACGATTTCCAGCAGATGCAGGTTTTTCCCGTTTTCTAGCGGGCGGTGTGGTGGCCGCAACAGCGTGGCCGCTTTACTCGGAGTGGGGGACACCTGTCTGCACCCAGCTCCTCCTGGGGCGACACCCAGGTCCGTTTCCTTTGACTGACTGGACCCCGGCGTGATTGGTCCCATCCTTCCCGCGATCAAAGCGGTTGGTGCCACGATGCGGGCTCATTCGCTGCCCGCCAGGCTCAGGGACGTGTGTCCGTCCCGGGTGGGGCTCAGAGGGCACCTTAAAAGCCTTCCTGATGGCCCGCGTGCTCCGAGGTGACAGGCTGGGCGAAAAGCAAGGAGAGGGCTCTGCACGTGGTAAAATAATGTTTTATTCCACGGACGAACAGACACGCCATGCCACGGTCTCACGTCCCTCCCGCCTCCCGAGCCCGCGGCCAGAGCTGGCGTCCCCGTCGGGCCTAGCTGGCTCTGCATTCAGTTCCGCCCACTGAAGTGGCACGAGCATGGTCACGTAGCATTCCCAGGGTCCTGCTGGCCACCTCTCCGCAGATGGTGACGTGTCCCCTTAAAAAAAATACCCGTGTCGCGGATCTTCCAGTGGAGCTGCACTGACGCGTGGATGAAGCCAGAACCCCCGAACCCCCAGACACGACATGGACATGTGTTTGTTGCGACAGGATGCCAAGGGTCCCCCCGTGGGACCAGGAGCCGGAGAAATCAGGACTGAACAAGCTCCAGTGGGTGACACATTCCAGACTAGCACTTGTGGAGAGTGCAGCCCGGCCAGAGCATCGGCATGCAAGCAAAGAACACGATGGGGACCGTGGGGGGCGGGCAGGGGACACCGCACGATGCCAGGTGCACACGGCCGCCTTTATGTACATCACAAGGAGATACGCAGGGGACACCGGCTGTGCATCGGGTCACGGTATCGTCCAAGGCCAGTGCAGAACCACAATGGCTGTGGCACGTGGCAGGGCAGCCACCGAGCCGTCCCCAGGACGGGAGGCGACGCCAGCACGTGCCCACCCTTTCCTGCGTTCCCGCCACCCCAGCACGCGTGACAGACCTGCGGGCAGAGTCGACACTTGTCCTTTTATGTTTCTTAACCGAATGCCATCTGAAAAAAGCCTGACAGCTTGTGAGGGGGAACAAGGCTAGGTTCAAGGACATTTGCAAACGGCACGTGAGCATCTAGGCCAAACCCTACTGCAGCTCGTGGGAGAGCGTTTAGCCGCGCGTTTCCTGGTTTAGTAAATGTCCTGTCTTCTCCTCCACCCCCTCCGTGGTTCGAAACGTCTCCCACAGTCTGACGCGGGCCTCGCGGAGGGAGCAGTTAGTGACCTCCGATCCGTCTCTTCATCTAAACGAGTGGAGAGCGTACACACGGGCCGGAGAACACAAAGCGGGACAGAGAGGACAGGGACGGTGCAGCCGAGCGAGCCCGCGGACAGTGGCGGGTAAAAACCATAGAAAAACACGCGTGGGTGCCGGGGGGGTAACCGTTAGGGGGCCGCAGGGATGCCTGGCACGGCCCAGACACAGGGGACCTGGACATGGGGGCCTGGACAGTGCGCCCTGGACACGGGGGTCCAGACATGGGGGCCGGACAACGTGGCCCGGTGCGGACAGGGAGGCCGATCTGCGGGGACGAGCTGCTGGGAGCCTTGTGCTATGGGTGCGTCCGTGGCGGGGGGGCAGGCAGGTGGGTGCTGCCTGCCCAGGGGCCCTGGCTCTTGGGGATGGGGGACCCTGCGGTCCCCTTAAACGCAGGGGCGGCCTCTGCGTGGCCTTGTCCTGCCCGTGGGCCAAGCGGGCCGCAGGGCAGGAGTCCGAGCTGCAGAGGCCGCGCCCGGGGCCCTGGGGAGTGGCCACGCGCCGCCGCCTCCGCCTGGGGGGCGGTTTCGGGAGCAAACGGGCCCCCCAGACCGAGCCGAGACGCACATGCGATGGGGGGACCGGGTCCGGCCCCCACATGAGGGGGCGTGGCCCGTGGGGGCGTGGCTCCTGGCTGGGAGGGGCGTGGCTCCAGGTCAAGGGATTCCCTGGGGCGAGGCTCCCAGTCAGCAGGGGCGGGGCCTCCAGCAGGAGGGCGTGACCCCAGTGGGAGGGGCGGGGCTCCCTGGCTGGGGGCGGTGCTCCATGGAAGGGGCGTGGCCCGCGGAGGCCGTGGCCCCGCGGAAGGGGCGGGGCTCCCGGCCCGGAGGGGCGTGTCCCCGCGGGAGGGGCGTGGCCGCGCGGCGGGCTCAGTCGTCCTCGTCGTCCCGGGCGGCGGCGGCGGGCGCGCGCTCGGCCACGCTGAAGCAGCCCACGAAGAAGTCGACGAGCGCGCGGAACAGGTGCTGCCGCAGGGCGGCGCCGTGGAAGTGGTGGCCGCCGTCCGGGTAGATCTGCGGGGCGGGGCGGGGGCCAGGGGGCGGGGCGTGAGCGGGCGCCGGCGGGGACCCCGCGGGCCCGGCCCCCCCACTCGTGTGGCCCCAGCAGGGCCGGTGCCCACTGCCCGCTCCGTGAGTGTCCGGGCCAGAGGCCGCCGCGCCGGGGGCGCGAGGCCCGGGGCGCGGGGCGGGGGGGGCCGGGCCGGCGTGGCCCAGGTGGGGTGGGGGTGGGGGGGGGGTGGGGTGCGGTGGGGTGGGGGTGGGGTGGTGGGGTGGGGTGGGGGTGGGGTGGTGTGGGGTGGGGTGGGGTGCCGCCGCCACCGCTCCCAGGGTCGTCGGGACGGGGCCGCCGTCAGCATCAGCATCAGCATCAGCAGCGGCAGCGGCGGGCACGTGCGGGGCCGTCCCCCCCGTCGGGCCGGGCCCCGCGTCCTGCCGCCCTGCCCCGGGCCCCGCCCCCCGCGCCCCCGCACCTGCAGGCTGTAGTTGGCGCGGCCCTTGATGAGCTGCGCGATGAGCTCCGCCGTGTGCTGGAAGTGCACGTTCTCTGCGGGGCGCAGGGGGGACAGGTTGGCGGTGGGGACAAGGGGACGCCCCCCCCCCCCCGCGCCCTCGGCCCCGCCTCACCGTCCGCGGTCGCGTGGACCAGCAGGAGCCGCTGGTCCTCCAGGGCCGCCACGCGCCGGGCCGCCTGCGCCAGCTGTTGGGGGGGGGGCGGGGGGACAGTGAGGGCCTTGCAGGGTGCAGGTGGACTCCAGGGGGACCTCCGGAATGGACGTCAGTGACCCCCGAGGGCCCACGGTCACCCAGTTCCCGGATGGCAGGAGGAGGACCACAGGTCTTCCCAGAGCGGGCTCTGATGGCGGGCGGGGGGACCGCAGGGAACAGGGGACCAGCTGCGTCCAGCCCCCTGTTTGGCCGAGTCGCAGCTGTGCCCAAACTCACCTCGTAGGCTCTGTTGTCAAGTCCGTGGAGGCCCAGGTACCTCTCGGAAAACGCCGATGCTGGGCACGAGAGGAAGGGAGGGTTAGCGCCTCCGTGGGGAGCCCCAGACTGGGGGGGCACGCCCCGTGGGGGGGCTGGGGCGGCCAGCAGACCCACTTCCACTCGAAACGAACAACGGCCGGTGTTCATTTTTAAAAAACCAAACTCAACCCCTCGGGCCTTTCCACGTAAGTGAGGTGGAACGGACCACGGTGACACTGAACGACCTCCGTGTTGGGGCTGGCTTTTTAGGACAGAGAGACTTCAATTAAGCAAAAGCTAATTAGTGTGAATCCTGAATAAACGGGAGAACCCCCCACTTCATTCCAACACACGGGAGACAACGTCCTTCAGGGTTTAAACAAGCCTCGCACGTCTCTGTTCTGCCGTGGACGCTGTGGGTGGGGACAGCACAGGCCGAGGGGACAGAGCTCCAGACAGCGAGGGTTTCAGGGACGACCTCGCCAGGTGGGAGAGACAACGTGGAGGACGTCCCCCCCACACCCCCGTCCGGGCACGTGTGACGCGGCATGGTTTCAAAATTCAGACTCCCCGAGTTCGAAAAGTGTAAACCGTGCTCCGCGCTCTCCCGTGGGGAGAGTCGATTTAAACGATTAAAAACGTGGACTCAGTCCTCGTGCGAGCGGAAGGTGACGCCGTGTGAAGGTTAGTGTGCCCACTGGCACACTTGGCCGCGGGAGCTGGACGCCGCCGGACGCCACCGTGGTCCCCGGAGCCCTCCCCAGGGTCCACCGGTGGAGATGGGGCGTGTGGCGTGTGGGAGGTGCAGCCCTGAGCATTTAAAGCAGGGCTGCATGTCACAGGGCCACCCACGTCCAGGGAGGAGGGGCTGGCTGCGCGGGGGAAGGTGACGGCAGGGGGCCTGGCACCCACAGCAGGGACAGGGAGCCACAGGGGTGGCCTGGCCTGGGCACAGGTCCGATTCCCACCCTCGGGAGGTCTGCTGTCTGTCTGGTCCCTGCAGCGAGCCTCCTGCCACCTGGCCCTGGGCTCTGACCCCTGCCCACGAGAAAGCCACTGTCTCCAAGGAAAGGCGCTGGCTGAGAGCAGGGCGGGGCTGACCGCAGAGACCCCCGAGGCCACCACCGCTCGCCACCCAGCGCTCTCAGCTGCCATCTGCCCCCTGGCAGCCCGCCGGGCACGGCCCCCACGCCGGGCCCCAGACCAGAGCAGGACGCAGGGGGCCCGGGCAGCCACGGTGGGGTGTGCGGCTCACCCCCTTCCCTTTGGGGATACACGAGGTTGTCCCAGGTCCCACCTCTGCTGGCTGCGTCTGCAGGTCCTGGTCTCGCATGTCGGATGTGGTTTAGGGGCATCAGTGGACGAACCACGTTTATCCAGAATGAGGGGCTTGAGACCCACCCTCCCTGGCCCCAGGCTCTCTATGGGCCTTCGCCCACGAGCCCTACAACTCCGGGGTGCCTGCGGTGGGGGCAGGTGGGGACGCAGAGCCGAGGGGAGGCCGTGGGGGGCTGAGGGTCCCGTCGGTGGGCGGAGACCGACCCTTACCGTGGAGCCTGAAGTCCGTTATGGGCGACAGCGCAGCGCCGCAGGCGAACATGGGGCCTTGGTTTGCGTCCTTGGCTGGGAGGATGGACGTGCTCAGGTACCCGCCGTAGTCCTGGGTGCGAGACGGGGGGCGGGCTCAGCGCCAGCCACCATGGTGGCCTCACCACATCGGCCTCAAGCAGCCATTTTCATGTAGTTTCGTTTTTTTATTGTTTTTTTAATTTTTTGCATGTCCACTTAAACACTGTGTAGGGGAGGGAAGAAGGACAAGCGACTTCCTTTCCGCCGGGCGCTGTGACGCCAGCCCCGCTCTGTTGGGCCGCAGCGTCGAGGCATGAAGAGGGAGTGACGTGCGTGGACGCGTGCTCCAGAGTGGGGTCACTGGGGTCACCATCGCGTCCCCCCATTTTTGTCTGTGGGCAAAGCCAACCCATTTTCTGTGATTTCGAGAGGGGGCTCCCGTACTGGCCTGCCCTGACACGCCACTCAGGGCCACCACGAGACGGACGTCTGGGCGGGGGAGCAGGGGGAACTCTCTCCACCCGGCTCCCCACTTTGCTGTGAACTTGAACTTGCCGCTACCCGAAAACAGCCTTTTTTTTTTTTTTTTTTGGTGCCGAACGCGTCTGTGCTAGGGAAGCCCGGGGCTGCGAGGGTTTCGGGGAGAGAAACGCTCTGCAGAGCGCAGCCGGCGGGCGGCCTCCCCTGCTCCTCCCGCTCGCAGGGCCCACGGGGGCTCCAGCAGGCCCCGAGCCTCGGGGAGGCCGAGCCGGGTGGCACCCAGACCCCCCGGCTGTGAGGGAACGAGAGGACGCCCTGCAGAGGGCCGGGCGGCGGGGCGACGGGGCCGGTCGTGCACCCGCATGGGCTGGGTCCCAGCGCCCGACTCAGAGCCACTCGGGGAAGGAGACCAGGTGAGGACCGCGGGCGCGCTCCCGGCCCGTCCGGGCGACAGGGCGAGCGGGCCCCTCCCCTGCACGCGCACCGCGGCCACGGAGTCGGCCACAGAGTTGGCCACGGAGTCGGCCGCCCGCTCAGCCAGCCCTTTCCCACGCGGGGACGCCTCGGCCTCTGGGTCCGAGCGAGTGTCTGGAGTCCCCGAGGTGGGCCGCGTTTCAGTGCCCTGAGGGGAGCCCGCGTCTCGCCATCGGCGCAGCGAGGCCAGGGGCTGGCGGCTGGCCTGGGCGCCCGCTTCGAGCCACTGTCACGCTGCCGGGCAGTGGACGCCGCGGGGTGGGGGCAGGGGACCGGACGAGGCAGCACAGCTCACCTTCCCGAACACGGCCACGCGCGCCCTGTCGATGTACGGCTCCCTCAGCATCATCCTGCGGGGCGGGGAGAGGGTGGTTGGTGCCCAGTGGGGCCGCACCCCCCGGCCCACCCCCAGGGCTGTGCGGCCGCCGTCGGGAGCACGGGGACCCCACCCGCCACGCAGAGACCCCGCGGCTCTCGTGCACCGTTCGCTGCGTGCGCATAACTGTACGGCGTCCGGTGACGCCTGGCGGCCGGGGACACGGCGAGCGAGGGCACCGAGGCCAGTCCAGACGCCTCCAGGCCTGCCGGGTCCCTGTCCCCGCTGCAGCCCACCCCTACGTGGGCCACGAGCCCCCCGCCACCCCCGACTCCCAGGGGGAAGGCGCTGTGGTCAGGGCTGCCGGGCTGGGGGCCGGGGGGCCAGGCTCCCACTCCCCCCACGGTGTCCTCTGTCCCCGACCCCGGGGGGTTCATGTCCTGTGCCTGTTGGGAGCCCGACTCCCCCTGCCTGTGCTCCCTTAATTCACATTTCTGTCCCCCTGTTCTCCACGCGCCCTGCCCGCTCCGGGCCGCCCACACTGTGTCCCGCACGCCGTGCCCCCCCGCGGCCTGAGCCCCGGCCTGTCCACGCCGTGCTCACACCGTCCAGTCACAGGACAGTCCTCGCCCCTTACACGCTGGCTCGGCCCGCGAGGGGACATGGCTCGTGTCGTCTGAGACAGAGTCACCCCCAGGCTCCACGCTGGAGAACCGTGACGGGAGCGTCGGGGGCGGCGTGGCGGGCTGGCCTCGAGGTTCCCCACGGGGGCGAACCTGGGCTATTTCTCTCTAATGAAGACGCAGACCCGGACCCCGGCACAGGCCCCACGCACAGCCCGGCGGTCCCCCTGGCTGGGGACGTCTGGGTCTCTCTCGGCTCCCTAAGGAAGTCGGCCCGAGCCCCGGCCGTGCGGTGCGCGACGGGGCCGTGTCGTTCTCGAAAGCGTCGGGGGCCGAGGGCGACACCGTGCTCTGTTCTGGGACGGGTCCCGCCTTGTTTCCGAGCGGATGGCTGGGTCGATTCCGTCGTTTGAGAAAACTCTGCGCGTGTGCGACGGGCTTCGTGCCCCCGTCTCCGTGCTCTGAGGGGCAGGGGACAGCCAGACGCAGCCGGACAGCTGCAGGGGGCGGCTGCGGGCGCGGCTGAAGGACGCCGCGTCCTCACGTGGGCTCCACAGGCGAGGGTCGGACCAGGGCGGCCGGGCCGGGAGACGCTGGAGGAGGAGGGCATGCGGGGAGGCGGGCTGCACTGCCACCCCCGCGGCCGCTGACAGCGCCTCTGTCCCCTCCAGCTGCGTCCGGCGGCTTTTCCAGAGGCGTCTTCGTGGGCACTGCGGCCGCCGCCCGCCTGCTGGTCGGCCTCCCCCTCCAGCCCCGGGGTGCGGCCCGCACCGACGCGGGTTCTGGCTCCGGGATGGGCAGGACACGCAAGGGCCACTGCGCGGGCGCTTCCGGAAGCCCCTCCCTTCCCACGCGGAAGTTTCTGGCACTGGCTCCCTCCCGGCCTGCTGGGGGGGATGGAGACGCGTGCGGCGGCTGCTCCTGTGGGTCGCGGAGGCCCTGCGGCTTCGGTGGTCGTGCCGGGGCCCGGATCCGCCGGCCCCAGACTTCCAGACGCGACTCGATCCCTCACTCTGGCGCACGTCCCAGTGTGCGTGTCGCTGTCGCGGTCCTGGCGAATGCGTCTCACGGCGGCTCCTCCCGGGACCGTCGGGGCCGCAGGGAGTTCTCCCTCCCGCGTGCCTTCCGTCTGTGACACGCAGGGTTCAGGACGTGTCCCCTGTCCCTCTCCCACCCGCTCAGAAGGCCCTGAGGGGACGGGGCCGCTCGGGCACGCGCTCCGTTTCACCCACCCGAAGGTGGTTGGCTCACAGGGCGCCCCGCGCCCACCGTGTGTTTAAAACGCGAGACGCGGCGCCCTGCGCGGCCAGGCGGGCGAAGTCCTTTAAACCTGCCGAGCACGCAGGGGGCCCACGGGTGGCACGGGAGGCCGCGCCCACTCGCAGTCCCGCAGTCCAGACGGCCGGCCTGGGCTGTGTCGCCTTCTCCACGTGCGGGGCTGGCACCCGCCCCCTTGTCCGTGAGCGCCGTGCCGGCTCCGTTCCGTTTCCCGCCCTCCCGTCCTGCGTGCGGGAGGCCGGGGCTCGGCCCTGCGACGACGTCTCCCAGTGGCCACAGCGTCGCACTCCGTCCTCTGCACCGCACGACTGGAAACTCGCCTGCCGGCCGTGGGCCCGAAGTGTCCCCTGGCACAGGTCCCCCACGCCTCTTCTCCCAGGGCGACCGTCAACCCGGCAGGTGGAGGTCCGCTCCGTCCCGGGCTGAGCCTGTCCGGGCTCCGTAACCTGCTGCTCCGCTGAGCCCGCGACGGGGACGCGGGGGACGCGGAGGACGCGGAAGCAGGCAGTGCCACTGTGGCCGTGCAGGGTTTCCAGGGCCGCCTGGCGTGGCGCAGCGACCCGCTGCGTGGCTCTGTGCCCCTCAGGCTCGCTCCCCTCCCCCCGTCTGTCTGTCCTTCCCTCCCCTCCCTCACTCCCGGGAACAAGCGCGTGGCCACGGGCCGGGGTCTGTCACCACAGCCCGGGACGCCGCGCAGGTCCCACTCAGCCTCTGCGCCTTGCTTTGTGAGCGACTCAACCGACAGCTGCAGGCCGGGGACAGCCAGCGCGACGGGCTGCGGGACGCAACAGCTGCTGGGGAGCGTTCCCCACGCAGACGTGGGCGGGGACGGGGACACGGCGCCAGGGAGGGCTGTGGTGCAGCTGTGAGGACCCGCCCCACCACCCCACAGCGCGTGCGTGCGGGGACGGGGTGCAGAGGACACGCCTGCCGTCCCATGCCGTGTGCGTGGGTGCGGCGGGGGCACCCCCGCTGTCCCGTGGCGCGTGTGTGCGGGGCGGGGACACCCCCGCTGTCCCGTGGCGCGTGTGTGCGGGGCGGGGACACCCCCGCTGTCCCGTGGCGCGTGTGTGCGGGGCGGGGACACCCCCGCTGTCCCGTGGCGCGTGTGTGCGGGGCGGGGACACCCCCGCTGTCCCGTGGCGCGTGTGTGCGGGGCGGGGACACCCCCGCTGTCCCGTGGTGCGTGTGTGCGGGGCGGGGACACTCCCGCTGTCCCGTGGCGCGCGTGCGGCGGGGGCTCACCGCACGGCCTCCGTCTGGTCCCTCTCCTCCAGGACGCCCAGCCGCCGCCGCACCTCGTGCAGGAGCTTGGTGCCCTGGAAGCCGCTGCCGCGGCCGTCGCACTTCACCACCACGGCCCCGTGGCTGCTCACCAGCACCGTCTCCCAGGTCACCTCGAACTTCTCGGCCACGCTCTGGCTGCCCGGGGTGCCGTCCCTGGGAAAGACAGCGTGGCCTTGACGCGCCGTGTCACGGCCCCGGGTCTGGAGGGGCCGCGTCCACCGAGGAGGGAGACTGACCCCGGCTGCCTCGCGCCAACCCCATGTCCCACCGTGTTGTCCAGGCGGCGAGTGGCGCTGTCCCCACCCCCGTGCCGAGGGACGCGAGCGCTCCGAGGGCCAGCCCGCAGCCGGGGCACCGCGGGGACGGTCATCGCAGCGTACGGATGGAAGGGGGTGCGGACGGGCGTGTGCACGTGTGTGGGGTCTGCCTCCTTCGGGGCTGCTTGTTTTAAACGTGCGCCACCCGTGTAGGCGTTTTCACGCCCCTTTCCCTGGCCCTGGGAGCCTCACAGGTGCGGCCTGGCTTTGCCCCCAGCTGACTGTGTCTGAGCCCCACGACCGTGGGGGTAACAAGTGGCCCCGCGGGGACCCAGGGCCCCGTCCGCTGACGTCTGGGGGGCCGAGAGCTGTGCCGAGGCCCTGACGTCACCGACGGCTGGCCCGGGGATTCACTTGGTGACACCACGTCCCCCTCTGGTCGTTACGAGCTCCGTGCTCGTTTGCGTGCCGTTCCTGAGCCCCCGGCCAGCACCCCGAGAGGCGGGGAGCCCCGGGCACTCACACGACCAGGAGCAGCGGGTAGTGCGCGGTCTCGGTGAAGGTGGCCGGCTTGAGGATCTGGACGGGCAGGCCTGGGCGGAGACAGAAGGCAGAGCGGCCCGTGAGGGGCCACGCGGGGGGCGGAGGCCGGGCTTCGTCCAGCCCTCGGCAGCGGGGAGGTGGCCCCCGCACGCAGGCCGGGCCCCGGTCTTCACTGTGCGACTCGGGCCCCCTGCGAGGACTTGGGGAGTCGCCCAACATCCCTGAGGCTCCGTGTCTGCGCGCGAAGCTCACAGAGTGCCCCGGAGGACAGACGGGCCGGGTGGCTCTGGGTCCAGGCCGGGGGAGGGGGAGAAACCACGAGGGCAGCGTGTGCCCCTGCTGGACGCACTTAAGTGGGAAGGTCCTGGACAGTGGGGACGGAGAGGAAGTGACCGGTGGGTGGGCGGCCCAGAGGGAGAGGCCGAGAGCCTGGGAGGACTCTCCACGCGGAGCTGGGCGGTCGGCCTGCCTGTGTTTGAGCACATACGTGTGCACGCACGCACACACACACGCGTGCACACACACGCACACGCACGCGCACACGTGCACACGCACACACATGCACACGCACGCACACACATGCACACGCACGCACACGCACAGCAGGAGGGGGCTGGAGCCCAGGACCACGACCGCCTGGATCTGGTCCTTGGCAGCCAGAGCGGGGGCCGGGGCTCCCTCGGCAGTTTCTCTGTCCCCCCCACAGCGGGGCCCGCACAGGCGAGTGCCACGGCCCCCTGGCCCTGCCCCCCAGGCGGGGCCGGCCTGCTCTCACGCCCCTTCCCACCGGCCGCCGGGGACCTACTTCTCTCCACGCCAGAGCTCACCCCGCTGCCCTCGGCCCGTCGGCCCCAGGCACGAACCCGTTTCCCAGGCTCGGAGATGAACGAACGCCCCCCCCCGAAACCAACCGGCAGAAAGAAGGGTGCTGGGGGGCGGGATTCGGGGCGAAGACGGGCCCATCTGTTTGGGGAGTTTGCATCCGGAGCTCCCAGGGGTGAAAGCATCCGGCCTCGCGGAGCGGTGGGGGCTGAAGCTCCGAGAACCCCGCTTTCCTCCTGGAGACCTGAGCCCCCTGCCGGCCCACGCCCCAGGGCCCCGAGGCCTGGCACTGCCCAGCTCAGGGGAGGCGCTCGGGGGAGGACCGGCAGGCAGCGAAGAGAAGCCGGGCCCGACGGGGAGGGCAGCGTGCCGCCGTCGCTCCGGCCGCGCCGGCTCACAGTCCTCCCCCCCGGTTCCGCAGGGACCCCCTCCCCAGCCCCATCGGCACTCGGAGGAGAGATGACAGACTGTCCGGCGGACCAGGACAGGAACTTCCCGGGGCAGCAGGGCGTTTCCCTGGACGGGGTCGTGACACGTCCGCCCCCCTCCCCCCCACAGGGGCCTGTCCCACGGGTCGGCCTGTCCGCTGAGGCGGGCGCACTCACTGTAATCGTCGACGGCGATCGTCCGGTACTCCACCTTGGGCATCTGCCGGTCGTCCACGGCCCTCTGCACGTGCTCGTTTGTTTCCAGGTCGAAAATTTCTGGGGGGGACAGAGGCAAAAAGGCCCGTTCGGGTTCGGCCGCCATTTACGAAGCTGTGGGTTTCCCCGCGCGTCCCCCCCCAGCTCCTCCTGTCCAGGCCTGGAGGGGGTCAGCGGGGTCCCCACCGAACGGGCCAAGACACGGAGACGTCAAAATGCCTGACGTGACGTGGCGGGGCGGGCGCCTGGTCACGCGCCGGGAGCTCGGGCAGCTGGGAGACACCGTTCCCTGCAGCGAGGCGTGGGCCGCCTCCGGGGTCACCAAGTCTGCGGGAACAGCGCCTGCTCCCGAGGGCCGCCCCTCCCAGGGACTCGGGACTGTCCACGTGGCTGAGTTTGGGGGAACGAGAGGCCAGAATCAGGTGGAGCCAGAAAGCAACTGGCCTAAAGGCGGGAAGAGCAGCCGCCCGGTCCCTCCCGTTTGTGCAAGAGTAGAGGGCAGGACTGTGTGCGCTCGTGTGTGCATGCACGTGCATGCGTGTGCATACGTGCACTGGCACACGCGCAGCACGCACACACGCACACTGCATGCACGTGTGAGAGCAGCACACAGGTGTGTGCACGCGTGTGCATGCGTGCAGCAGTGCGCGTGTTCACGTGCACGCGCACAGTGTGCAACGCATGTGTGAGCATGCCACGTGCATGCACCCACACGTGTGCGGTATGCGTGTGCACGCACACACGGGTGACTGTGCTGGTTTTCACCCCAGGCCCCCGGTGTTCGCGTGCCCAGGGGACCACGCTTCGTCCCCACCACGATCACGGTCTCGAGTAAACGGCGTTTAAGGATTCGAGTCGCAGCACCAACACCCGCGGGCTCCGTTTGCGGGTAAGAAGGCCGCTGTTCCCCGGGGGCTCGGGGTCACGGGAGGGGACGGGGAGGACAGAGCGTTCTGGAACCGTCTCCGGATCTCAGAGCAGGGCTGGGGGCGGGGAAAGGATGGCTGCCTTCCGAGCCCGACCCGTCACCGTCAGCGGGGTAGGGCTCCCGGTCTGTCGCTGTCACACGGCCGAGGCCACCGTCCCCACGTCTCAGCCCCCTGAGGTCACATGGGACCACGTGCACCATCCCCACGTCCATCTAGATGGGGTCCACTCCGGCAGAGGTGGTGTGTCCCCTCAAGGCCCTGTGGCAGCAGGGACGTGACCACCCCCCCTCCGTGACGCTGTCCCCAGGGCCACGAGGACAGATGAGCCTCGAAGCGCCTCGGGGCCTTGGGCGCTGTGGGCCCTGCTCGTTCACAGACGAGGCCCCGTGTGGCCTGCGATGGCTCCAGGCCTCGGCATCTGTGGGGTGGTGGGTCCTGTGGGGGACACCGACCTTCACCTCCACCACGTTTGGCGACACTGGCCGCCAGCGGACCGCGAGGGCAGGTCCCCTCCCTGCGCCCCACGGGGAGGCAGCTGGACTGCCCCGCACGGCCGCTCTGCCTCCCCGGGGCGACAGGAGGTGGGAGGAAGGCCAGGGCACTTACTTCTCCTGTCTGTCGTGTTGTGCACGGTCACCCTGGGGACTCCGGGGCCTGCCTCGGCAGCGACGAGAAGCCAGGAAAGACAAAACAGGAGGCGGCTGTTAGTTTACGGAGGGGGCTCGGGTCCGTGGGAGGGCCGGCGGGGTCGGGTGAGGGCCGCAGAGGCCCGGCCTGTGGGGTGTCACGGCCTCCGCACCCCGGAAACGGCAGGGCCCCGGTTCCGGTGTGCGTTTGGAGATCGCCGAAATGCCACAGAGTCATCTCGCGCGGCGCCGTGTCCCCCTGCCCCGGCTCGTGCCCACGCGGCTCGAGTGGACGGCGTCTCCGCCCGGGGCCTGGGGGGACGTGGCAGAAAAGCCCCGGGGTTGTGGCTGGCGGGTGGGCCGGGGCCGGCTCAGCGGGGAGACCCCTCCTGGCCCCCGCGGGGCCGGGGCAGACCTCCGAGCCGTGCGCTGCCCGGGGAGCTGCAGGGGGCCCTGGGCTGAGGCGCGGAGAAGCCGCCCGTCTCCGTACGGTGCACCGGCCGGCGGCGCAGGACGCCCGCTCCTGCGGTCCTTGGGGCGGGCCCCCGGGACGCGCTCCGCCCGCCTCGCGCACCCGCCCCGGGTCTGGGCGGGGGTCGCGGCCCGCGCGGCGCCGGACGCACCGTGGCAGCTGAGCAGGAAGAAGTCCGCGCTGCGGCTGAACGCGGCGCCGACGTAGGTGCAGTTCTCCTCCAGGTCGCAGGACAGGCACTGCCGGTTGAAGCTGCCCACCGTGCTGGCGCTGCGGGGGCAGGCCGCGGGGTGAGCCGGGCCGCGGGCAGGCTCGGCGGTCAGGGCCAGCGGCCGAGCTCGCGGCGGGAAGGCCCAGCGCCGCCCCCGGGCCCGGCGCCACCGCGCGGGGGCACCTACCTGTACAGCTGCCGCCGCCTCGGCAGGTCCTCCGTGCTCAGGAAGTAGCTGCAGGGACCAGAGGCGCCCACGAGTCAGCCCGCGTCCCACCGGGCTCCGCGGTGCAGCCTCTTCCCCGGGACCCCGCTGGGCGCCTGCTCCCAACGGGCTCCGTGTGCGGGCGGGCGGGCCGGCCTCTGCGGGCCCAGGTGTCCCCACGCGGCACGCGGCCCCCGCCACAGGGCCTGGGAGGGCGGTCGTGACGCCCGGGTCGGATGCGGGCACCTCTCTGCAGGGCCTGACCTCCTGGAGGTCAAGGGCCCCGCTGGCTACAGTCCGGGTGCGGGGTCTGGGTTCTCGCCCGGGGCCCAACGTGGAGGCCGGGCCCCGCCACGTGACCGGCAGGATGTGCAGTGCAGGCCCCGTGCGAGGCGGACCCCAGCCCGCCCGTCCCCGGCTGTGATCCGCGTGGCTCCTTTCGTCCCGGCTCACGCAGGGCGTGGAGACAGGAGCGCGGCACGCCGCCCCGGGGGTGTCACGCCGCCCGGGGAGTGTCACGCCGCCCCGGGAGTGTCACGCCGCCCCGGGGATGTCACGTCACGCCGTGGGACACAGTGGGCATCGGGCCCTTCGAGCAGAGCCGGGGCGCAGAGGCCCGACCAGCATCAGGGCCACGGCCGACAGGGCCTGCCCAGCCCCGGCTCAGCCCTCGGGTCTGGGTGCAAACTCAGCGAGGCCGCCCGTCCCCTCCCGGCCCCGGAGGCCGAGCACACACGCCAGGAAGGCCCGGGCCTCGGTCTGAGGGGGACGCTGCTCGGGGCCGCGGCCTCACTGGGACGGCACGAGGGTGGGCACCAGGCTGGGGGCCGACCGGGCACGGGGGCCGCGTCTCACTCACATCTTGTTCCGCTTCTCGTCGTAGGACAGGATCCTGGTGACGTCCCAGTCCCCGGAGGTGACGGACTGTATGTTGTCGTTGCTGCTGTTGGGCTGCATCGCAGACGGGCCGTGAGCCGGGCCGCCCCGGCTCCGCCTCCTCGTCCCTGAGCCCCTCAGGCGCCAGGCAACGGGGCGACTGCCCTGCGACCCCCGTCCGGGCCTCCCCAGGGCGGCTGGCCACCCAGGCCACGCCCCACGCCCCTCCCTGAGCGGCAGTGACCGGGAGCGGCGCAGCCCACGCCGTGATCCCAGAAGCCACGCATCCCAGGGAAGGGCCGGCGCGTCACCCCCGCTGACGCGGCGCCTGTCAGGACTGTCTAGTGAGTTGTTACGGGGGGGAGGGGGGAACGAGACAGGGCGGGAGCGGGAAGTGTGGGGACGGGATGGAACAGGCAAGGACACTCGGGTCGCTCTGCACCGTTATTCACGAGGACAGTCTGCACGGTCCTGGTGAGGCCTGCCCCTCCCAGACACTGTCTCACCGAGTGGCGCCGTCACGACAGGACAGGGACGTGACCGTCCCCACAGGGGCTAGGCCATCTGAAACGGGGTGCGCGGGGGCCCAGGCGGCAGCCACAGGTCGGCCGTGTAGAGGGCAGGGGCCTTGGGTGGCGGGGGCAAGGACGGTGACAAACCAGGTGGCAGGGGCAGAGCAAACCCCGTGGGGACGCGGGGGACGCGGACACGAGGGTGGTGGGGGAAGGGACAGCCTGTGGGAGCGGGGGCTGTGGGGGCTCCGGTGGCCCTGGGGTCCTGCCTCCCGCCGGAGCGTTCCACAGGGTCCCCGGCCAATGCGATCGCGGGCGAACCCAGGGTCCAGGGCCGAACGGGGGCGTCTGGACACATTTGAGCCTGGACGAAAGTGACCCGGGGTGACGAACCACAGGGGTGAGCGAGGGTGCCAGCCCGTGCACGGACGTCTACGCCACGTCAGTCAGTGGACGGAACCGAGACGCCTGCGCGCGGCCTCTGCGGTCCCGGTCCCCGTCACCCAGCCCCGCCCACCTCTGACCGGGCGCCCGGCCTCGCACGGGACATCCCGGGATTCTGTGAAACCGCCTCCGGGCCGGGCCATAAACAGGCGTCTTCCACCACGGCCGGGGGTCATCCTCGATGACCTTTCGCAAAATCGCGTTTCGTTCGCCCGCCCCGTCCCACATAGCGGGACTTCGCGAACGGAGCCCCACGCCGAGGACGGCCGTCGTGCCCCTGGAGATGCCACAGGCCCGTCCCGGAGGGCAGAGTCCCCACGGCCTGTGCCCGGGGAGCACCCCGGGGGGTCGGGGCCGCTGTGCCGGGGACAGCTCCCGCCCTCGGCTCCACCCACCCGTGCTGACCCGACGCGCACCGCCCGGCGGCGCTCTGCTCCGAGCAGACCCGGGAACCAGGGAGCGGCGGTCGGCGGGGCCGTGTGACGGAATGACCCCCGCCCTGGCTCAGCGAGGGGCGGGCGCCTGGGACGCTGGACCGTGAGGGGCCCTGTGGGCGCTGGGTCCCCGCCCCGAGGGGAGGCGTGCGGGGACGCCCTGCACTGGGGGGTGGGGCGCACCGGTGCCCGGCGTCCCCTCTGACGCCTTCGGACGTGTCCTTAGCGCTTCTCAGTGACGCCAGCAAAGGCACCAGAACAGCGTCCACCCCGCCTCTGGGGACCTTCCTCCCGTTCGAGCACCCCGGGCTCCCTAGGGGACCTCGGGGACGGCGGGCGCCCTCAGAGCACGCGCCACGGGCGGCGGCCACCGGCCCAGCAGCGCCTACCTGGGACGAGGACACGGCCACGTGGTAGAACTTGCCCTGGCCGCCCTGCGGGATGGCTCTGACGAAGAAGAAGGTCCGGCCGTCCTCGGAGAAAGCCGGCGCTTCGTTCTGCGGGCGACAGAGGCCGGTCAGTCCCCGGGAGGGCCCCACCTCGCCCGCGGAGGCCGTGCGGGGCGAGGGCCACCAGCGGGCGCTCTCTGTGTCGTTGCTAATCGGGCGCGGCGGGAAGGGTGGCCGCCGAGCGGGCCTGCCCCTCCCCTGGGGCGCGGGGTCAGCCTTCGGCTCCCCGGGAGGTGAGGGCCTCCGAGGCCACCAACGCAGCGGGGGCGGGGGGTGGGGCAGGGCACCCCTCGTCTGCAGGGACAGCAGTGGACGTGTCCCCGCTCCGACGGGGCAGTGCTCAGCCCCTGCCCCGCGCGGTGTCCCCTTCAGCTGCGGCCCGTCCAGCCAGGGCGTCCCGCGGGTTCCTCCCGACGCACTTATTTCTCCCACGAGGAGACGGTCCGAACGACCCCAGGCCCGGCTTGGCCTGAGGATGGACGATTCCTCTTCTCCCCGTGTCCTCGTGTACAGCCCAGATCGGGCGCAGAGCCCGCCGCGGAGACGGGACGCGGAGGCCACGGCGGGCACGTCGTGGGCGCCCCAGGCGCTCGCGGTCCCGCCGCTTCGCTTCTGACGGGGGGGAGGGGGGTCAGTTCGCTCCGGCCGAGCACTGTACAGAAGCAGGCGCGGTCACGGGGCTGTCGCCGTCACGCCGACCCACGGAGCACCTGGGCCTCCCTGAGACGCGCTCCCTCGCGCAGAAAGTGGCTTTTTGGTGGGAAAGTGCAGCGACCTTTGGCCGGAGACGGGGTCTTAACCCTGCCCTGACGCCCACGGGCTCGGGGGAGCGGTCCCGGTGCTCCGGGGGGCGGCGGGTGAGTTTGTCGCACGTCGGCGGTGGGACCACGCGGCCTGAGCCCCGTCACCGGGGGCAGTGTCCGGGAGCCTCCTGCGGCCTGTCGGCCCTCCTTCCCGTGGTTCGGACGTGGTCGCCCTAACGTCCAGCCCGAGTTCCGGAGTCGCCAAACCAAACTTCCGGTGCGAGACCCGTAGGACCGACCGTTCTGTCCTGCGACGACGGAGCGTGCGGGGGGCGACCGCTTTCTGCCCGTGACGCACGGCCGGGCCCGGCACTGCCACCCGCTCCCGCCCGCAGCCGGACCCCGTTTCCCGATCGGGCCTCGCGGCGACGGCGTGTGCCACGCCCTGGTTCACACGCGCTCCCCTCCCCTCCCGTCCCGCCCCGGCTGTGACGTCGTCGAGACCCAGGGCCCTCGCTGACTCGCGATGAAACTCCCGTCACAGAATGAGACGTTTTAACTGAAGCGGACCGAGCGGCGGCACGGAGCACGCTCAGTGTCGTGCGGTCGTCACCGCGTCTCGTCCCGAAGCCTCTCCGCCGCGCCGGGCACGCCCCCACCTCCCTCGCCGCCCCCCGGGCGCCGACAACCAGCCGGCGGCCTGGTCGCTGCGCAGTCGCGTGCCCTGCGTGTGTCGCGCTCTGGCTCGGTGGGACGGCGGCGGTCCTCCGTGTCCGGCTGCGTGGACGCAGCACACGCTCACGCCGCGTGGTCTCGACGGCCCGGAGGCGGGACAGCCCTGAGCCCACGACGGCGGGGCGGGCTGTGGTTGGGCCACACGCCGGCACATTCTTCGGCCGTGCGACGGCCGTGACGCGCGCTCGGTGGCCTAGCTGACCCTGTTTCGGGGTCCACACGGTCCGGCCGCGCCTGGGACCACCCACGCACGTCGCTGGACAGACGGCTACGTGGCCGACGGGTCTTTTCTCGTCTCTTCGCCCCCTCTCTGTGGCGTTCGACAGATCCAGGAGGGACGTCGTGACATCAGACGCCGGTGCCTGTGCCTCTGTCCCGCTGGCAGCCAGGGGCCTCCCGCGTAATCCCGCTAACGCCGCGGGGCTCGCGCGCTCTGTCTCACCCTCTTAGCGGGGACTTGGCACCCAGACTCGGGTGTCGGGAAGGACTGGCGAGGACCGGGGGACATGAAATCATTTCGGAGCGGCCGTGTCCGCGTGTGGGGCTCCGCCCCTACAGTGACCGACGGGAAGCCGGGAGAGGGGCCATCCCACAGAGGACGGAGACGCGCACCGGCCGGGGGCGCGGGAGCGTGCTTGGAGAGCCAGTGCGCGTCGCTGAGCGAGCCGGGTCTGCAGTCTTCCACACGCACGGTCGGTCGTGTGGCTGGAGGGCACGCCCGGGCCCGCCTCGCCGTGGTTCGCGGGGCTCAGATGCGGTTTGACTTTTCCCGCGGCATTGCCAGACACTTCGTCCCGTGAGGTCGGGCGAGAAGGAAGGAAACGCCTGAAACCTGTTCCTTCTGGCGTCAGCCGAGGGAGGAGAAAGGGGGCGTCTGCGGGCGCCCTCTCTGTGCGAGTTCCGTGGCCGGTATTGTCGCCAGGGCGTGATGGGTCACTGTCGCCCCCACCGGCCCCCGATCGCTTCTGGTCTCAGCGCCGAGAACCCAGCGGGCCTTCTTACCCGGGCTGGGGCCGAGGAAGCTGGGGACGGTTTCGCAGTCAGGGCCCCAGGGAGGCTCACGCCGAGCCACAGCGGCGCCCCCTCAGCCGAGACCCTGCAGGACCCCATGGGGCCCCGCAAAACCCCACAGGACCCCACGGAACCCCGAGGGACTCCGCGGAGGAAACAGGGCCACCAGCCGCCTTTTCGCTGTGTGCACGGCGGGTCGGTCTGATCCGGCATCTTTCATAAACTCATCCTTTTTATAGAAAAAGTTTTATTTTTGGTTTCAAGTCCACAGGACGTTGCTTAGACGTTCGTGTAGTTTCTAGGTGAGTTCACGAGGCGACGCCCCCGATGCTCCCTCCCTCCCTGGCTCTCCACCCAGCTGGGGGCCGAGGTCTCACGACACAGACGTTCTCGAGAGCGGGGACTTCCCGACCGTCGCCCACGAGCCGCACCCCCACCCCCCAGGGCGTGTCGCGGACACGCTGCGGGGAACGACGCCCCCAGAGCCGCGAGCGGGGTCCGGGGTGGAGGCGCGGGGGGCGGTGAGCGTGGGGACCCCTACCTGCCGGTGCAGCCAGGCGTCACTCTCGTCCTCGTGTTTCTGAAAGGAAATGCGAGCGCGGGGAGAGCTCGGGCGGGCCGCGTGCCTGTGGCTGGCGTGCGGACGCCACGCGCCTTCCGAGCCCGCCACCGGCCGGCCCCTGCTGGGACTCGGCCCAACCCCGTGCCTTCCGTGGACCGCCACCCGTCCCCGGCCCCCGCCGTGCGTCCTCCTCCTCTCTTCCCCCACCTCAGCCTCCCCCACTGCCCAGGCCCTCGGAGGGGCTGGCCTGGCCGGTGGCTCTCAGGGACGGGCCGACCTGTCCGGGGGCCCGACCGGCTGTGGGTCAGGGGAGGACAGAGCCACCGACTGGGCAAGCTGGGGGTGCGGGCTGCACCCCAGGACCGGGGCCCTCGGGCCAGCCCCTAACCCTGGACAACGCGGGGAAGGGTCGCTGGGAAGCAGCCGGGGGCGCAGGCGACCTCCCGGGCACCTGCTGGGGGCAGCGCCCGGCGTCCTGCGGCCGCACCAAAGGCCCCCACCAGGCGGCGCCAAAGCAGAGCCGTGGACGCGGGCGGCGGCCTGGAGCCGCAGGGGACGAAGCCGAGTGCCCGCGGGGACGGTCGGAGGCGGGAGGCCGGCCCGATGCCAAGCCCGGGGCCCCTGCCTCGGGTCCCCCCGCCCCCCAGCCCCGTACCTTGGTGCAGACGCCCGTGGTGGCGTCGCAGAGGGTGAGGATGGACACGTTCTGCGCCCGGCTCAGCCAGTTCACGGCGACCTTGGTGCTCGTGGCCCACTTCACCATGGTGATGTAGTACTCCCTGAAACGCACACGCACGCACGCACACGCATGCACACGCGCACACACACGCACGCACATGCGCACACACGGACACGCATGCACACGCACGCGCACGCACACGCACACAGACGCGGGTGAGCCGCCGTGCAGGCCTGCGGGCCACAGGCGGGCACAGCCCCACCCCGGGCCCCAGGGCCCACGGGGCTGCCCGGGAACACGCACTGGTCACGGCCTCACTGGGGACCGCGTCCCTAACACGGATCAGCCACCAGCCATGTCCCTCCGAGTGCTCCCCGGGAGCTGTGCGTGAGGGCGCGTGGCCCGACACACGGCTGCCCCTCTGCCCCGTCCTCCCGTCACCGCCCGGGGCGAAGGCACAGTGTCGGGTGCGGCGGCAGTGGGGGGGTCCCTGAGGGCCGGCCGCACCGAGGGGGGCTCCTCCTGGGAGGAGCGAAGGCCCGGACGTCCCCTAGCTGACCCGTGACACAGGGGCAGGCGCTGCGCCTCGGGCGAACGCGCTTGGACAGCCTGGGCTCCCACGCCTGCTTCCCATCCTCACCCGAAGGGACCACAGTGTGGGCCCTGAACTTAGCACGGGGCGTCCGGTAACTCACGCAACCACCCCAAACCCTGCAAAAATGGGTATCGGAGCAGAAAAAGTACATGGACCGGGAAGAAGAAAACGTCACGGGAAACACGTGCACGGGAACACCCCCAGATGAATTCGGAGGAAGTTCCAGAGGCAGCGCCACGCCCGCCCCCCGTGCCTACAACGAGACCTGCTGCCGAGGACGGTGGCTTTGTGGCCCCGCGAGGCCCGCTGTCGGGACGAGGGGGAGGGAGGCGAGGCGGGTGCCCCTGAGGGCCCGCGGGCCCTGATGCAGCAGTCACGTGCTGCGGGCACGAGGAAGACGCTGAGCACGGGGTGGGGGGGCCACCTCCTGGTGCCTTCTCCCCCCTCGTTCTCTCACGCTCGGCACCCAGCCATCCCCGTGTCCACCCGTCCGTCCGTCCGTCCACCCGTCCACCCTCCACCCGCCGCTCACACACCCGACCCATCCACTCAGTGCGGACGAGGCGCCTCCCGGTGACACTTGAGGACGTGCTGGGCGTCTTCCACGTGCCCCTGCAGGTCCCCTCCCCCTTCCTGCCCCCCCCGAGCGTGCGGGGGCCTCTCCGCGGGCGGGGGCCGGTGCCACGTTCCCACGTCCCCACCCGGCGACCCTGATTTCTGGCCTTGGTTCTCAGGCCTGCCCCTCAGCCCCCACCACCCTCACCCTCGCCCTGGCCTGGGGATGGGACAGTCACCGCATTCTACGCCTCTGCTGTCCCCCTGTTCCAGACCACCCGCATCTCGACGGACAGGCCTGACGATGGCATGAGAGGGCCCTGGACGTAGTCACCCCAGGCCGCCTGAACCCCGGGACAGACCGACACCCACATTCAGCCTCGCTTTGGCAGACCCCGGTGCTCAGCTGTTTTGGTTAAAAAAAAATCCACCTAAACCAGAGGCTACGCGCCCGTCAGTCTGTCCCCCCGAGACACGGCTGTGGCCTGACCCCTGGGGGCTCCGGCTTACGAAACGGGACTCGCGCCTCAGTCCCCGGAGCCGGGGGTGCAGAGCCGCGCCCCAAAGTCCCGCTCGAAACCGGGGGCCCGGGCGGGAAGCGATCCGTGTCTCCCCGCGGGGGGCAGGGTGCAGGGGCATCGCGGGTCAGAGCAGCGCCCCCCGCTGCGCTCCGGCCAGGGGGGAGCTGGTAACCAGGGTGACCGGGGTTCCCGACCCACCGCGGTGGGGGAGCCCGCGGGCCCCGCGCCCCGTTCTCGGCGTTAGCATCAGCGCTCACGCACACCCGCGCCCGGGGGACACGCACGCGGGCGCCCGACTGCCTATCGCTCCTCTGGGCGTCGCGCAGGGGGGAGCGAACCTCATGCGAGGGTCGTCGGGCGGCGTCATCTCCAGGTCGTGGGTCGGCCCGTTCAAGCCGATGACGTGCAGGGAGATGCTGGGGTTTTCGCATCCGGCCTGGGGGTGCAAAGGGACAGAGACGTGAGCGACGGGCGGCCACCACCTGCTGCCACACGACGGCGCGCCGAGGAGCCGCAGAAACGGGCCGTCACGCCAGGGCCCACGGCTCGCAGGCGGAAGCCAGGGGGGCCAGCGGGCGTCCCCGGCGCACGTGGCTTCAGCCAGACGTTGGTCTGGGAGCAACCGGACACGCCACCGGCCAGAAGGGGACCGAGCACGAAGCAGCCCAGCCCAGACCCAGGGCCCGGGGACCCCTCAGAGGCCAAACCCTAACAAGGGGCTCAGAGGAGAGTGTCCCCAGGTGGGCAGTGTGAGACCTTGTCGGCCCAGAGTCACACGTGGCGGGGGCGCGTTCGTGGGGGTGCGGGTGAAGCTCAGACGAAGCCGACCCCGGCAGGCAGTTCAGGTTTTTAAGACAAAGTCACCTGCCAGCAAGGGGACTCGACCAGACGGGAATTTCGTGCGGGGCCGCGGGAGGGAACCAGCCCCGCCCTGTGGGCCACACTGGTCCCAACGCGTCCGAGTGTCGCCCCACGCCAGGGCGGGCTGGGCAGGACGGTGGAGGGACGGCGCGGCATGTCCCCGCAGCGTGTCCCCGCGGCGGCGCGCGTACCTTGGGGTAGTGGTAGGGCTTTGCCGTGGGGTAGGCGGCGCCGGTGTAGGCCGGGAGCTCCATGACGGGCACGCGGGAGTCGTTGATGGTGGCGTAGGCGAGCCTCGTGCCGTCCGGGGACCACCAGTGCGCGATGTGCGTCTTCAGAATCTCCTCTGAAGGGGCAGAGCAGACGCGTGAA
The DNA here is from genome assembly GCA_030015415.1 of Cynopterus sphinx. NCBI lineage: Eukaryota > Metazoa > Chordata > Mammalia > Chiroptera > Pteropodidae > Cynopterus > Cynopterus sphinx. The sequence continues at coordinate 1,020,701 of CM057393.1, forward strand.
CACGGCAGGATGGGGTCCAGGCCCCGTGCACGGCCCCGGGCCGCCAGGACCTCGGCAGCTCCCCTGGGGACCGCGACCTGCAGCCTTCGACCTGGCCTCCTGGGCCCTGTCGGGCCTCCTTCCGCGGGGCTCAGGGAGTGCCCGGCGCGACCGCCCAGCCCGGCGCGGCAGACCCCCTCGACGGAGGTCCCAGCGGAGCGGGCAGCTGCCCGGCGTGTGTTCTCTGGACACGGACTGGAGCATCGTGACCCTCACGAGGGCCTTTCAAGGTGACATCGTCGTGCCGCTGAGGGTCTCAACACAGAACCAGACGAAACCCACCCTCACTGCGGCGACGGCGCAGGCGGCGTTGGAGGCGGGACCCAGGACACCCTGGGCCGGCGACCGGGGACGCCGGAGGGTTCGTGTGTGCTGGGCACGTGCCGCGTGTGCGCTGTGCGTCAGGCCTACTATGTGTGCTGCTGACACACTGTGTGTCAGACCTGCTGTGGGCATACTGTTGGCACACTGTCAGACCTACTACGTGTATACTATATATTCATGCCTACTGTGTGTATACCATTGCCACACTGCTTCAGACCTACTGTGTGTATATTGTTGGCACACGATGTGTCAGGCCTACTGTGTGTGCTGTTGGCACACTGTGTGTCAGGCCTACTGTGTGTGCTGTTGGCACACTGTGTGTCAGGCCTACTGTGTGTATATTGTTGGCACACTATGTGTCAGGCCTACTGTGTGTGCTGTTGGCACACTGTGTGTCAGGCCTACTGTGTGTGCTGTGCGTGTGCCTCCAGACGCCTACACACACAGACCGCCTGGGAGCCCAACCCACACACAGTCAAGCAGGAGGAGAAGGCACTCAAGGCCCAGGGTGCCCCTGGCTCTTAAAGGACAGACGCAATGTCGCCCACGTGGTGAGGAGACGAGGCGGCCCGTCTTCGACAGGGCCTTGGGTCCCACCAAGGACACCCGCCATTCCGCCCCGGCTGCCCTTGGTGTGTTGACCGTCCACGTCCGCCCCCTGGACACACCGGGTATGGAGCTGAGGTGCTCACGGCTCAGGGGGTGAAAGAGCCCGAATCCTGGCCACCAGCCCCACTTCTCTGTCCTCAGGGGCCCCCTCTGTCCACCGCCAACATCCCCTCCACCTCCAGCGTTCTGGGATCCCACGGCACCCAGCGAATAGATTCTGGAGCTTGTCCAGGGCTGATAAAGACACCAAGGTCGGCTAAGGCAAGAAGAAGAAGAAAAAAAAAGAAAGGAAGGAGAAGGACAGCCAGCGGGGCTGGGCTGACGCGAGGGCTTGTAATTTTCCAGCGTCGTCAGCAGCCAGCAAAGCGCCTTTCAGGTGCCCGTGTGGGACGCGGTGACTCAGAAGTGACTTCATACGGAGGCACCTGATCCGTCCAGGCGGGATGGTGAGTAACAGACTCCGGCAGATGGTCCGCTGGAGACAACGGGCGCCGCGGGCCGTGCAATCTGCGGGCTCTTCTGCTCCGTCGCTCCTGCGTGGCCGGGGCCGAGGGCAGCCACCGGGAGTGCAAGGATTTCCGGGGGCGGAGGGGGAAGGAGCGGAGGCCACTCGAGGCCAGCGGTGGGGACACAGGCAGTTCGCAGCCGGCCCAGGAAGCCCCCGCGGAAAAACGGTGGCTCAGCCGAGGCCCACGGACGAAGCATGGGGGTGACACTGTGGTGAGCGACGCTGTGGCCCCTGCAGGGAGAGCTCATCTGGGTCCTCGCTTTGAACCCAGTGCAGCCCCTGAGAGGACAGGGGTGACCGAGCGGCCACCTTCGCGTCTGCCTCGTTTCGAGACTCGCCCTCAGACCAGGAGGAGATGCCCGAGCTCGTGTCTGGCCAGCCCAGGACGAGAGGGGGCAATCCGGGATGCTGGCGAAAGTCAGCTCCCTTCCATTCCGGCCCATGGCAAGGTGACCTTCTGCCACATAGGAGACACCCTGCCGCGACACAGGCCGGCGACCAGGACCGGGTGGCTGCTGCCCACGCTCTCCGCCTGCCACCGAATGCGTCGTTCTTGGCGCTTTCTTCCCCGTGTTAGTGCGGGTCAGGGATGATTCAGTAGGAGAAACTGAGGCGAAGGACCAGGCAGACACGATGCGACGTTTTTGCACTAGTTACGAGGGGGCCCCTCCTGCAGACGGCTTAAGGCCGTGAACCAAGGCGGGTCAGGAACGGAACTGCGGGAAGAGCATCCCACGCCGCCTGCAGGCTCCCTCGCATGGGAACAGGACGAGAAGCTCGCCTTTCCGCGCGAGCAGGAACCACCCGTGGGATACGTCCTCCCTCCGCCCACCCCGTCCGATCTGGGGCCGCGTGAGAATCGAGCGGACGAGGACAGGCCTCTGGGGACAGTTGCTAGTCGCGGCCGCCTCTCCCCGGATGAGGCGGCAGTTTCGTGGCTCAAATGCACAGCAGGCTCGGGTCGGATCTCCTCCCTCCCGTCGGCGTACCCCGGAGAAGCCAGCTCCGCGATGAGGGTGCGAGGCGCTCGGGCCGAGTGAAGGGGCGCGTGTCCGGGGAAACGGAGTCCCCTTGGGCTCTCAGAGATAAAGGCCAGTCCGGCAGAGGAGAGGGACCCTCGCGTGTTCCAGACCCCCAGCGCCGTGCCCCGCTGTCGCCAGGCGGTGGCAGGCCTTCTCAGGAGGGCGTGGGCGTGGCGTCTGCCGGCTTCGGGGGAGGGCGCAGGCCCCTGTGCAGCAAAGGCTCTCCAGGCGGCTTCGGGCCCCTCTGGTAAGCGTGACCTGTCAGTGCCCGGGGGCAGCCGCCGGGCCCGACGTAAACGTGGGCAGCGGATGAATTCAGGGGCTCGAGGGAAGGTCTCGCAGCCCTGGGGGCGAGGGCGGCGGGCGCGTCGCTGTCCATTTTTGAAAGCATCTGCCGAAGTGACATTCCTTCTGGAGCCAGGGCGACACACAGTCTGGGTCCGCTGCCCGCGTCAGGCCACACTGCAGCGGCCGGCGATGGCTCCAGGTACTGGGGAGCACTTTCCTGTGGAGTCTGTGTAAATGTTTGTCGCAGGGAGGACTTTCCTGCTGAGTCTGTGTAAACGTTTGTCATAGGACGAGCTTCCTGGCAGCCCTGTGTCTCCCACCTCTTCTCTCCATGGGCCCTCAGTCTGCTGAAACGGTCAATATGTTTAAGATCCTTTTTGGGAAACAGAACAAATCAATATGGTATTTTGCTGCCCAGAAGCCTGCGGCCGGCAGGGTGTCCCCACTCACGTGGCTTAGCTTCTCCTCTGAACCGACATTCCAGACCACACGCTTGCAGGGAAATTTTCTTCCCAATCTTTCCTCCTTTCCTCCCTCCCTCCCTCCTTTCCTGTCTGTCCATCCTTTTTGCCTTCCTTCCTTCCTTCCTTTTTTTTCGTAGGAGAATGTCTCAAAATGAAACCATCTTCAAAGTTTACCTTCCCATTATTGAAAAGAGGAACCAGGCCTCCCCAGGGCCCCCTCTTGCTGCCTTCGGAGTCTAAGCGCCAGCGTATAAAACCTCCCAGAGAACGACACTAAGTCGATTAAGCCGCCCCATCGCTGTGATTGATGTCAAATACTTGGGGCACGGCGATCACGCCAGCGCAATTTCGTGTGAATGCCTCGAAGAAAAAATTCCTTTCGATGGATTTGCTGAAGCGAAAGCTTAACTCGGATTGCAAAGCAATGAGCTTTGTGTTTTATTAGGAAGATACTAGAAAGATATTTTAAATCTCCTGCTCGTGGGCTTTTTAAGGAGCTTAGTCCTGGAGCATGTTTGTTCCTGCAGCCGGGACTCGGGTACCTTTTCCTTTGGGGCCTTTGGGGTGTCGCAGTGCTGACTTCCCTGGAACTCAGGGCTCACCACTCACGGCTATTTGTGCACAGGAGAGTGTAACCACAGCAGGCAGTGGTCAGTGCCTGTTCCGCCATCATGAGGGGCCAAGGACAATGTGACAATAAAACGTCAAGGTCCGTGGTGCCAGCCCGTCTGCGGGAAAGCAAGCTGCACAGAAATCAGGAGGGCGGTGGCCTCAGGAAGGGGACTTGGGGTGGGGGTGAGCTGGCTGCAAAGTGGCTCGGGGAACCTCGTGGGGTGAGGAGCGCGTGTCTTGAAAGGAGCGCACAGGACCTGCGCCTCTCCAGCTCATCCAATGGTGTCCTTGTAACCGCACGTTTTACTGTAGGCTGTTTACATCTCAAGTAAAAAAGTCAGAAGCCAGGTCACAGAGCTTTGTTTTCAGTGACACGATGATGGGAAGTGATTCGCAGCTTCCACAACTAACCCCTTTATAGTTTCAGGGTCGTGGAGCCCCTGAGATGTAGAATCTCAGAGTGAGGCGAGCACGGGCTGGGGAGAATCGGTGTCCTGGGCCTGAGAATGCCCGGAGCAGCCCGACCTGCCCGGCGCAGCCTCCCATGGCGGCTCCTCCTGTGAGCACGAGGCCTCAGGGGACCTTTGAGGGCAGCGTGGGTCCTGAAAAAGCCCGCACACCTGGACGCCAGGTGAGCGCTCAACAGTGTCCTGCTGACAGCCTGACGCTCCCTGGAGCACCCACGGTATCTTTTTAATTTCGCAAAACCGCAAGAAACTGCGGTTGCCTTTGCGGTTAAAGACGGAGGAACAGACCCCGCCCACTGCCTGCCGGCCCCGCCCTCAGCCCCGCCCACTGACCACAGACCCCCGCCCGCTGCCCACAGACCCTGCACCCTGCCCGCAGGCCCGCCCACCGCCCGCCGACCCCGCCCACTGACAGCTGACCCACCCAGACCGCAGACCCGCCCACAGCCCCGCCCCCTGCCGCTGACCCCGCCCACTGACCGCAGCCCCGCCCAGACCACAGACCCCGCCCACTGACAGCAGACCGCACCCACTGACCTCAGACCACGCCCGACCGCAGCCCCGCCCACAAACCGCAGCCCCGCCCACCACCGGCCCCGCCCACTGACCGCGGCCCCGCCCGCCGACCGCAGCCCCGCCCCTACCTTCGTAGAGCCAGTCGCCCAGGCCGTTGAAGACCACGCCCTCCTTGCCCGTGGACACCACGCGGATGGCCTGCTTGCCCACGTGCGCGCAGTAGTAGATGTTGTTCTCGAAGATGAAGATCTGCTCCGAGACAGGGGACGGGCGCTCAGCACAGGGGAGGTGGGGACCGGCGGGGATCCCGCCCGGGGCCGGGCTGCGGGTCCCGGACCCAGCACGAGGGGTCTCGGGGCGCGTGGGGATCCCCCCCAGACGCGACCCCGCGCCGGCCGGACTGGGACGTCCGGATGCTGCGAGCCCTTTAACAGCAACTCGCACTCGCCGCTTACACCATCCTGTTTACCTAGGACGAGGTACCCCCGCGGGCGGGGAGACTGGAAAATGGGCTTCGGTCACTCGACGTTCATTAGAAACCATTTGGGGGCACCTCGTGAGCACGGTGATGAACGGGGTGAGGCACACGCGCGCTTTCCTCTGCTTACGATCCGGCAAAGGTAAAGGAACAGGAAAATGTTCAGGTACGTGGACGGGGGTCACGTGTGTGCACACGTGCACACGCGAGTGCTTGGGGAGGGCGTGGAGATGTTATGTCACAGCCGAGCCCCAGGAACCCCGGCGCCCTGCCTGGTTCAGAAGAGGCCCCGCTCTGCGAGGGGCGTGGGCCAGGGCCGCCCCGCACCGTCTGGACGGCTGGCTCGGTGGAGGGAGGACACCTTTGAGCTCCGCCGGGAGCATGTGACAGTGTGTCGATGAGCAGCCGGCCTTCCGCTGTGAGCGTGGCAATCAGCACTTCCGAAAAGTCAGAGGCCTCCGAAATTTCAGCAAAACGAAGATGTTAGTTAACGAAGCAAAACCTCAAACTCCTGACGACATCACGAGATGTTCACGCCGCACACTGTCTCTTACTGCTATGGAAATGTCACCTGGAGGAGACTCGGGAGAACCAGCACCAGGGAGGGCCTTCATTCCAGCCACCGGACACCGGCCAGTGGGCGCCCATTTTTCCTCACTGGGAACCGCGTGCTGTCACGGTCGCAATGTTCGCTTCACATTTAGAAGCTCCTGCCTCACAAAAACGCGCCTTCGAGGAGCCGAATCACCACCCTTCAATTCGGAAGAGACCTCGTGGAAGGCAGAAAGCGACCGCGAGTGGGAAAACAGCCCCGGAGGCCGACCCCCAGGCATCTCCGTGCCCAGACGTCTATGACACGATTCCCCTCCAAACACTAGAAAACGTTCCATGAGAAAAAACCCAAAAGAAGGAGGCAGCTAGTGTGCCAGGGAAGGGGATGGTGGCGATTACGATCCGGACGGCAACGAACGGCCATTGTTTACTGAGTGCCCACTACGTCCTCCACAGTGAAGTCACAACGACGCGATTTAATCGTACCGATTACTTTGGATTCTCCCATCCATCAAGCAAAAACACAGCTTTTAACCATCCTCCTTTTACAGATGAGGAAAATGACTCCGAAGGTTCAAGGTCAGAGAAGCTGCATCCGTTGTCTGGCTCCAAAGTCTATGTGTTTTCAATTTGTAATCTTCTCACCATCTGAGCAGAAATGATGACGTCTTGGCCCGGATTCAAGACACTATTCGATTTCTCCTGCGACATCAGCAGCCAAGGCAGGGACCCAGCATTTACCGTGTCAAGTAAGGCCATGGGGGCGTTGTTCCGGAACATTCACGGTGTCGCCGGGAGGTCTTTCTACCCTGTTTTCAGATGGGGAACTGAGCGGAGGGGTCAGGACATCGTCAGTCCTGTGAGTGGAGGGACTGGGTTTCGTCCCCACTCAGGCCGACCCCGAGCCGGGTTCTGGCCAAGACAACAGAGGTCCCCAAAGGCTGGGCAGCCACCAGCTACCTGCAGGACTTGCCACGGGTTCGAGTACCACCGCTACTGTTACTGGCTTTATTTTTTTCTTCCCAATCAATTCCCTTTCTATGCAAACAAGTGTCATTTGGAATCCGGGACCCTTAGCAGGCAGGCCGGGAACAAGCACAGACAACACTAAAGGGAGCCTTGTTAGCGATTCTGCCCAGTCTACTTAGAGTCTGGCCCGAGGCTGGCACTCCCTTTGTCAGAAAGGTCAATTGGCAGGTGGCAGGAGCTGCCAAACGCACTCTCCCGGCCTGTGAGCCAACGTGTGCAGGGCAGCTGAGATGAGGCCCAGACCACGCCCTGAAGTACCCTAGGTGACCTGGATGACAATTACCGAACCCTGAGCTGACGCGGACCAGGGTGTTGGCGCCAAGGGGTCCTACCTTGGTTGAGGGCCGGTGGGACGGGAATAAACGTGAACGTGACAATGGGAACAGCACAATCCTGCCAGCAAAGTGACCACAGTATCACGCTGCGTTATTTCATAGAAGGTTTCTCGGAGTCAAAGAAAGGAAAATCGTGGGAAGTCGGGCCACGACGTGGCCCAGGGCAACGAGCGGGGAAGATGAAGGGGCCTGCGCAGGAATCGTGGGTGCCCGCCACAGCGCCAGCGCCCACTGGGAATTGACGGGATCGCTTTAAACCGCCTGGCTTGTAGAACTGTGGAGGTTCGTTGGTAAATTATTCTTGGCTTCAGAGGTTACATACGTCTATGCCTAGTTTTGCATCGGTCCCTGTTTAAGTGCCATTTTAACGAAGCGACAAGTCGAATTCAATAATGTAGTTTAGCACATTAATGGATCGATTTGGCTCATGAACACGGATGCAAAAATCCTTAAGAATATTAGAAATGTAAAAATGTAGCAAATACATGTACACATATATGCACATACGTGTACACACACGCACGCACACGCACACGTTTATATAGGAAAATGCACCATAACCAGTTGGACTGATCCAGGTAGCACAGGCTGGTTCTCCATCGGTCAAAACAGCACACCTCATGGACTGAGGAGAAAAACCTTACGATCCCCTCAAGGGAGGCAGAGAACACACTGATTTCAAAACCCATTCGAGATAAGAGAAACAGAACGGAAACCACGGTGGCAACAACAAAGGAAAACAAAGAAATAAACGAAACTTCAGAAAGAACTAGAAATGTCAGCGACGGCCCGGAACAGACCGGGGTGCCTAGCCGGCGAGCCTGCCGCCCCTGTCCTTCGGGGAGACCCGAAAGCCTTTCCTTTATGAACAGAGACGAGGCGGGGATCGGACGCCCGTGATCATCCTTCCGTGTGGCTTAGTGCTGCGGTCCCAGAGGGCACGGTAAGAGCGGACAAAGCTGCAGAGTACAAGATGCAGAGACAAAGAAGGAAGCTCGCCATCACTGGGAGAGGATGACTGCCCGAGTCCGCGTCCGGAAGAAACCACAGGCCGGTTACCAGACTTGAATGAGTCTGAGCGAGGCTGCGGGACACGACACCAATGTAAAACGTCCGTCGCGATCCTGTTCGCCAGCAAACGTAAATTAGAAAAACCATGTTTAAAAAACGAAACAGACAAAACCGTTCCAAAATTATCCAACACCTAGGGATAAGTTTAAACCAGACGTCGGCAAGAGATTCATGGAAAAAACGATAAAACTTTAGCGCAGGACATTTTTGGGGAAAGTGAGCAGACTGACAACTACATCACGGGTCGGAAACTTCGGCAGCTGACGCTTCTCGACTCCCCCTCAGCGACGCGTGCACTTAATGCGATTCCGGCTGCACTCCCCAAAGCGCTCATGAACGGACGAGCAGACTTACTGTAAGTAACTCGCTGCGCACGCGTCTGCGCGTCCACGTTCGCGCAGACACACACACACGTGTGTGCGAGGCGCCCGAGACGGCGAAGGCTCTCCTTCAGAGCGTGGCTGGGGCGGCCGTGCCCGCGCCCACACCTGGTCCGAGGCAGGACGACACCTACCGCAGGGCAGGCCTCCCTCTCAGAGTGATCAGGAAGGCGTGTTCCTGTCACCCCGACGGACAAAAGAGCGGGAGCCACACGGGGGTCTGAACCACACCCGCACCTCAGAAGAGGCGGCCGATGCCCGAGGCAGCCCGAGGCCTCGCCCCCCAGTGGTTCGGGGCCGCGGGTCGGCATTGGGGAAGAGCGATCACAAGTTGCTTCGCTTCAGCTGGGTCTGAAACGTAAGGATGAGCGAGGAAATCACGGGAGCGTCCAGCCACGCGACAGACGATCTCCGTGTTTCGGGGGAGAGCGTCTTTGAAGCGACACGGAATGCGAGCACGGGCGGGAACTTGATTCCACTGAAATTCAGCGTGTGGAACCGACGCCCATCGAGATAAGAGGGAAGGACAGCTCTGAAACGGGAGACGGCGCTGGCGATGATCAGCTCGTTAGAAGCGGATGCGTAAGTCGTCGCATCGCAGCGACGAGAAACCCCGAGAGGAGCAGGCGACAGACACAAACAGGCGCTTTGCCGCAGACGCCGCAGGAAGGGTCAGTGCCTCAGAAGGTCGTCAGCCTCGCTCGTGGCCAGGTCTCCGCGAACTTAACCCACAGAAACGGCGGCACGTGGGTGCCGGGGGCCCGGGGAGAACGTGCCCGGCGACAACGCAACACACCGGAACGCCGCCGAGGCACGAGGGGCACGTCCACCCCACGCTGGGTCAGCGGAGGGTCAGCCACGGCCACGAGGGTCAACGTCCACCAACGTCACAAACGCCGTCGACGCAGAACCGAGAGGCAGCTACGTCCAGGTGACAGCGGAGATGGCACGCTGTTTGCCGGTGACCACGTGGGGAGCTGCTCGGGAGAAAGCACCAGGGACGCGCGAACACGGCCCAGAGCCGCAGCCCGCCTGGCCGGGGACGGGGCGCGACACGCGGGGCTCAGGGCCGCGGCCGTCTCCGTCACGGCCCATGACACGAGGAGGGTCCGCGAGTGTCCACCGCATCACTCCTCACTCTTCAGAGGTGTCCTTTTGTCTACCCGAAGCGTGTCGTTAACACACAGAACGCACCGGAAACAAAAGGTAGTTAAACGGAGAAAACCAAAAGGTGTCTAGGGGGAGGGGACACTGGGGAGACGGGGACCCTCAGGGGGAGGGGACACTGGGGATACGGGGACCCTCAGGGGGAGGAGACACCGGGGATACGGGGACCCTCTGGGGGAGGGGACACTGGGGATACGGGGACCCTTAGGGGGAGGGGACACTGGGGATACGGGGACCCTCTGGGGGAGGGGACACTGGGGATCTGAGGGACCCTTAGGGGAGGGGACACTGGGAGACGGGACCCTCTGGGGGAGGGGACACTGGGGATACGGGGACCCTCTGGGGGAGGGGACACTGGGGATACGGGGACCCTCTGGGGGAGGGGACACTGGGGATACGGGGACCCTCTGGGGGAGGGGACACTGGGGATACGGGGACCCTCTGGGGGAGGGGACACCGGGGATACGGGGACCCTCTGGGGGAGGGGACACTGGGGAGACGGGGACCCTCAGGGGGAGGGGACACTGGGGATACGGGGACCCTCTGGGGGAGGGGACACTGGGGATACGGGGACCCTCTGGGGGAGGGGACACTGGGGATACGGGAACCCTCTGGGGGAGGGGACACTGGGGATACGGGAACCCTCTGGGGGAGGGGACCCTCTGGGGGAGGGGACACTGGGGATATGGGGAACGGGAAGACAGATGACGGACGAGAAACGCCCGGCGTGACGGTGCACTGGGGACACGGGACACCCGGTAAAGGGTCGCCTCGCCGTTAGTTATTATGTCCCAGGTGACGCAGCGTCAGGTCACCGCTCACTGTCCGTGGCTCAGGCCGTCCTCTTAGGCTGCTGTGTCACCGACAGGTTTGGTCGGAGAAGTCTGTGCGGGGGACGGCCCAGTGGTGGTGGCTCTGGGAGGGACGTGGTCCTCGGTGACGGGCCTGGCGGTGGGAAACAATCTCGCCGGTTCCCCGCCCTGCCCTGAGGCTGGATGTGACCACGAGCCTTCAGCGAGGCCAGCGCGTCCCCCGCCGCCTTCCAGCGTCAAGCCCGCGCCGCGCAGGTCCCCGCGAGAAGCACGTGGGAGGCGGGGGCTGACTCGCAGGCCCATGGCCGAGCCCCGGCCGGCTCCAGATCCCCCGGGACTCGGGTCCCATCACGTAGTCACGTTCCTCGCCGGGTAAAAGACACGCGGCAAACGGCGACGGAGAAATCAGGCTGACTGCATACACACGCGCGCGCGCAGCTACGGTTTCTCTTTCCAATCTGGACGTGGGCTGGCGCGGCCCCGAGCCCGAGCGAGACCGTGACTGGACGGATGATTAGGGCTCGGCTGGAGTCGGAAAGCTGGAGTCGAAAGCCCGGTGCCTGCCCTTCCACGGCCACGAAGCTGCGTGAGTCCCCTGCCCCTTCGCAGAGCCGGCTGGCGCGGGGGCAGCGCCACCCCTTCCCCGTCCGCAGCTGCGGGCGTCGGCAGCCGTCGCGCCCGCCCGTCGGTCCCGTCCATTGTCTAAACTCCCTGCAGGTGCCAACGAGAGCGCCCGGGCCCGTGTGAAGGGCCCCCTGGGGCCTCGGAAATCCCTCCCCGCGGCGGCTCCATCCATCACTGCAGGCGACGCCGGCGATTTCCGTCCCCGCGAATTAGTTCCCCGGCTCGTGCCACGGCTTCGCGCCCGTGATGAATGTTTTGACAACGAATAGCAAATGAACCCAGACTGATTAGCGGCTTTTGTACGTTATTAATGGGACGTCGCTTCGGTCCGGTCCTCTCCGTGCACGTGACATTTCGTGAAGCAATCTCCGCTGGACGGAAAAGAACCAGTCTCCCCCCCCTCGCTGCGTCTGTCCATGCGGAGGGGATGTCCCTGCCCCGTCTGCCCCTCAGGGCTGGGTGCAGGGTGACGCCCCGGGGGCGGGAGGGCAGTCAGAGCGGGGAGCGAGCCCTCCGGACGCCCGGAGGGGCCCGCGTCGGCCCGACGCCACCCAGCGTCACCACGGGCGGCCCAGCCGCGCTTCCATCCCATACGATTCCTGCTCCTCTCCTCCCCGCTCCATCTTGGGGGAGCCACGTGACAACCGGCAGCAACGACGACAGCCGCCGGCCACCGCGGACACCCTGTGCGCGGCTCCCCTGCGTGCGCGTCTGAACAGCTGGGCCCAGGCGGGGAGCCCTGTCGAGCTGGACGACCGCACCCCGAGCTCAGGCAAGCGTCGTGCCCGTGCTGCTTTAGGGGAAGTCGGAGAAACGCAGCGTCAGTCAGGCCAGCCGGCGGACGCAGGAGGAAGGTGGGCAGGGCAACCGGGTCACGTGACCCTCACGCCGCGGACGTTTCCCAGAGGGCGGCAGATGCGATCCCGGGAACGAGGCGGGACGGAGCCGGCAGGTGCCCACCCCCCGGTGTCAGACGCGGGCAGCGCCGGCCCAGACGCGGGAGGTCGTCCCACCCGAGCCGTTCCCCCGGCGGCCGGCCGGCTGGTGGCGGCTGACCCCGGAGTGCGCCGTCCCCGCCAGCCCGCGTGTGGTCGCGCACGTGCCGGGCTCTCAGCGCGCGGCTGCTCCAGGCCAGAGCACGCCCCCACCCCGCCGGGGGCTCGGCTTACCAGCTGCTGGCCTTTGGGGCCCCACCCCGCGTACTGCAGCTTCGCGTTGCTGACCTCCGGCGGGTCCAGGCTCTGGGGATCCCTGAAAGAAAGCGCAGAGCACAGGGGTGGGGATCGGGAAACGCAGATGCTGCGCCGCGCCCCCCGGCCGCGCTCCGTCCCCTCCATCTGCTGCGGCATCACGTGACCGATCGCGCGCTCGGGCTCGTTCAGATGCGCACAGTTCGCGGGAGGCCCCGGCGGGCCCGTCGACGCTGGCCCAGACGGCACACGCCCATCACGAGAGAACCGCAGAGACGCCGGAGGTGGATTACAAACACCCAGAACAGCCGGAATTCACGCTCGAGTCTCGGTGAACCTCCCGCCCTCACATCTCCGCCCGGCCTTCCCGGCGGAGCTGATGCCCGGTCACTCTCCCCTCACACCCGCGCCTCGAGGGCGGGGCCAGCCTTCGGCTTGTTCTGCGGATAAACGCTTTCCCTTTCCCGAAAGAGCGCCGGGGAGTGGGGACGGGAGGGGAAAGATTTTCCCTTTCAAACGCCATTTACACTTTCCATCCTCAGTCATGATGCGCAAGGCACCGCGGCGGCGAAATCCTGCCGGAGCCCTGAGGCCACGACGCGAAAACGAGAGAAAAACGAGAGAAAAACGTAGGTTTCGTAAGTAGCGGACGTGGGGCGTCCTGTGCGGCTGCCGCGCCTGCAGTAGGGCGGAAAGGCTGCTGCTGTTCCGTTCCGCAGATTTGCAGTTTTTATTTTTTAACTTAACCTTTAACTTATTTGGGGTTTTGGGGGTGACGCTGGTTGACACAGTTGGATCGTTCTCGGGGTCAGACGAGGCGGACTTTCCTCTCTCGTTTGGACGACGCTGCCCCCCGTGAAACACTCCGTGTCCTGGCGGCCCGGCCCGGGCCCTGCCCGGGGAGCCTCCTCCCGCTCGGCTGCGGCGCTTCTCACGCAGGAGGCACGGCCACGACGGTGCCCGTCCAGCCGGGGACGAGGAGGGCCGAGTGGCCTTCGGAAAGGACGACACTCGTCTCAGGAGCGGCTCGACCGAGGCCGGAAAGACGAGGAGGGGAGGGAGCTGAAGCGGCGAGCCCGTGCCGGTTCGGGGTGGAATCGATGGAAAATCCCGACGTAATCGCTTAACCACCCCCCCCCCCCCGGACAAACGGGATGACACGGCAGGGCCAGAAGCACTGGGAAGGCGGACAGTGGGCCCTGGGCGGTCGTGGGTGGCGTCCCGGGGTCTGGAGAGGCCGGGGAAGCTGACAGCCGGGCAGCAGAGAGCCAGCGGGACAGCGACGCCAGGAGGCTGCGGCGAGGCCGACGCCGGGCAGTCGGAGGGGAGAGTGTGTGGGGGGGTCTCAGCATCCCAGGCCCCAAACCAACCCTAACCCTAACCCCCCCCACGAGGGGTTAACGTTTCAAGGGGGTCCAACCGACTGGGCGAGTTCGTCTTCAGCCCCGCGCGGGAAAGGGGAGACGCGAAATCCTGAAGAGTCGGAGAAACGAGGCGCAGATCCGACGCCACGAGAGCCTGCAGCTGTGGCACGACGAAGCGTCACGGGCGAGAGCGCCCGGAAGGCGGGGGGACGGCATTCGTTCCTCACGCGTGCTGTGGCGAGCGGCCCACCGCGCCCGTGGATGCGGGACCCGAAAGCGAAGGTTTCGAAGACCCGACAAGGGTGAGAATACGAGCAGCAGCCGCGGACACCCCCCCGCCGGGGGTGCTGGAGCCGCCTCGACCGCTCACCAGGTCTCCGGCAGACGCGACGTCAGGGAAGCGCGCGTGGAAACTGCGCCGAGGCCCTGCTCGCCTCCGAAACCGGCCAGAAGGAGCGCGCGACACGCGGCGCTGGCGAGGCTGCGGGGAGACGGCTGGGGCGGCCCACGGCGACAAGCCTGTCGGGGGCGTCTCGGGGACGCGGGTCACACACACGCTCAACTCCGGACGCAGACCGCTCCCTGGGAGACACACCCCCAAGGACACAGAACACGCGTGCGGGGGCCGTCGGCGCTGCAGCTTCGTGGGTGCGGAGTCCGGGAACCCCGCGTCGTGGAAGGGACGCGGACGTCCGGGGCGGCTTCCGCGGTGGCGTCACGCAAGGCCCCACGCGGGTCGGGGGAAGACACAGGCGTCTCCTCGTTTGTGACAAAAGAAACAGACGCCAGAGGTTGGTTGCGTACAGGTGGGGGGTCAGCGGAAGGGAGGGTGGGAACCCGGGGTGCAGGACGAGAAAGCAGAAGGTCTCTGAGTTACATGTACGTGTTTATTTATATTTATTTTTATTTATTTTTATTTATAGATATTTACTTGTTTTGGGAGAACGTCCCGTCTTAGGCCCAGCGGGTCCCACATATTCTCCACGCACCCCAAACAGGGAGGGCGCTGCCTCCCAGGCCCGCCTGACCCCACAGCTCAGAAGGGACGGGAGGGGCAGGGAGAAGGAGAGGAAGAAGCGGCCCAGACCGGGTCTCCAGACACGCGGGGCCGGGGGCAGAGGCCTCCGCCCCCGAGGCCACGGCGGGGACGCGGCAAGCGCCCTTTTCAGAACGACCTCCCCGGGGCAGCCCGGCGACCTGGGCAGCGTGCGGGCTGCCTGCCCTGCAGAGCCCGCGGCCGCCGCCCTGGGGACGCGCGGGGGACGGAAACGCACTGACCACGGGCGCGCCCTCCCGCTGCTGCCCGTGAACTTGCTCCCGTGCGTCCGTCTGTCTTCCCGGGCACCAGCTCACCCCTCAGCGGGCCGCGGGCCGCCGCAGGCTCCGGGAAAACCAACCGGGGAAATGCGTCTGCATCTGCCACGAGGAGGCCCGCCCCCGGCCCCGTCACAAAACGAAACGAAACGCGTCCTCACCCCGGCCTCGTCCCGACACCCTGGCGCCAGCCCCGGCGCCCACGACCCCTCTCCTCCGTGTCCGGTGGAGACACCCGCGCGGGGCCCTGGGTGGCGCCGTCACTAACCCGACTCTTCTCCGAGCCTCTGTCTTCCAACCCGACGTCGAGCCCCTGGGGACGGCGACCATCGCGTCAGCGAACACCGGTCGACTCTGCCGTCTCTCCCGTCTGCTGCCGTGGGACGCAGAGCAGGGCCCTAAAACTTGCGCGGTCGGTCGGGGGGATGAAGCTGCGTCGCCCACCGAGAGCCGTGGGGCGCGGAGGCTGCGGACGCCGCCTCCTGGGGGAACGGGAGGCGCGTGTGCCCGGTCGTTCTCTGACGGGGGGTCACTCCCGAGCGGGGGCACGGCTCCGTCCCCCAGCCTGGCTGCTGCCACGGGAAGCGTGGATTCTGTCCGGTCCCCGTGGCCTTCAGAACGACCTCGCTGAGTCGGAGACGACACGTTTCCTTTTTATAAAGGCTCCAGGCGCGAGGGCAACTCATTCAAGGAGAAAACGGTCCGGAACGAACATGCCCAGGGCAGCCACGGGCGTGAGCACCCCCGTGAGGACACGCGCTGGACCCCGCAGGGAGCACGAAGCTGGCCCTGACCCTTCCGGGGCAGGATCGCTGTGTTTTGGGGAAATTCGGACATAAGATCGTAGCGCGACACTTTGCGCCAAGAATGGGTAGCTTGGGCTCTGCTGCGGTGGACGAGTCGGCGTGGAAGACAGACGTCCCCCGGGAATAACCCCGTTTCCGAAACCGTAGCGCCCGAAGGTCAGACGACCCCCCCTCAGGGTCCACCTGTTTGCCTCGAGGCGGACGCTGTTCCCGCAGGGCCGCTGCGCCGGGTCAAGGGCACGGGTCGGCGCCGATGGCCCTCAGGGTCTCCCGAGGCAGCTCGCTCTCCGCCGGCATCGGCGGCGGTGGACGGCGGCGGTGACGCCGAAGCATCGTCCCCGCAGCCCGCCCCGTCCTCAGCGGCCAGCGCCCGAGCCGGCCTCTGCAGACCCACCCTCCTGCGCTCCGACGGGCGCGGGGAACACGGACGCGAGGCGTTAGGCCCAGAAGGCTCTGGAGTTTGGCGTTCTGCAGGGTCACGGGCGACGGGACGCAGCCGCGTCGGCCACGGGAACGTCCGCTGCCCCCGGCAGGAGCCACACGGCTGCAGGCACCGCACCCGCGTGCCGCGGCCTCTGCCGCTGCGGACCTGCTCGGAGAACAGCAGGACGATGCCTCCTCAGCCCGAACCAAGCAAGAACACGCGGGCGTCCCGTCTGAAACGCGCTTCCAGCGAAGCCGCCCGCGGGCACTGCGCGTCTGCGGCCGGCGTCGTCTTCGCCCCCTCGGGGCTTCATTTCCCTCTAACCCAGCGGAATCCACGAGTCTCGTTGCGGTTTCCGCTTGTCTTTGGCCCAAGTGAAACGATTTCCTTCAGGTGCCCACGTCCCCGCGGCCCGGCAGACGGCAGACGGCGGCAGCGCGGCCCCCACGCTGCGGTCACCGCTGCCCTTCGGGGCGATGCTGGGCGGCACGCCCGGGGCTGCATTCGGGTTTGCCTGGAACCGGTAGGCGGCGTCCCCCCCCCCACGGCCACGCTGCCCCAGCCAGGGCTTCGGCACTTCCCGAGCCCCTCGCCTCTCGGGGGGTGGGGAGGAGAAAGGCGGGGTGGGGGACACCGCACAGTCGGGGACGGAAGGGAGAGGGAGGGAGGCGGAGGCGGGTGGGGACAGAAGGGGGTACCGCAGGTCGTTCCCGCCCGCCTGCCCCGCTCCGAACCGGCCCTTCTGTGCGTCTCCCTCGGCCAAAGGCTCCACCCAGCTTTCCTCGACTCCCGACCCCTGGCTGCTCGGATGAGGTCCCGATGACGGCCCCGTGCCGCCTGAGGGTACGCCCGCCGGCGCTGAAACCCTCCCACCGCGACGCTTTCTCTCCTCCCCCCCCACACTGTTGGGTCCCCCTCGTGTGATCTCCAGAGCCCGACGAGCCCAGGGGCGCCGCCCTCAACCGTGTACGAAACCAAGACGCTGCTGCAGGCCGGGGCTGGCCCTCCAGGCCGGCAGCTGACCGCCGGGCACGGGCACGGGCACGGGCACGGGCACGGGCCAGCGCGGGGGTGGGCGGAGCTGGCCGAGGGAGGGGGCATCGCACACGGCAGGGCTGGGCCCACGGGGCCCTCCATTCCGGGGGTCGTGACCTCGGGAGGCGTCCCGGGGCCCCACCCCACCCATCAGGGCGCTTTCCCGTCAACAGTCAGGGTGCCCCCCTCCTGCCCTTCTGCCGAGGAACGAAGCGACTGGTCAGAGCTCTGGCCCGGGCTTCGCTCTGCAGACGTCTCGTCAGAAGGAGACGAAGGCCCGAGCTTACCCGTGAGGGATCTTGCTCAGGACGTAGTAGGCGGTGTAGGAGTCCCGGTAGATCTGAAACAGAGCAGAGCAGAGGCTGAGACGGCCGGGGCCTGACCTGGAAGGGCTGCTGCTTGGTCACGAGCGTCCGTTGTTCAGACGTTTCACACGCCGCACGGGTTCAACGTCGCCGTCGCCTCACGGTCTGCTAAGCCGACTCCAAATTCCTCACGTCCCCCTCAGCTGGGAACGTCGCCACCCCGAAGGCCAGGCTCGTGTTGGCAGCCACGCCCCGCGGGCCCGACACCCACATCTGGCAAAACGTTCTTCACCCGAACAGTCATCGGCCTTAGTGAGGTCCCCGGGGACCCTTTCGAGAGAAGCGCCGGGAGGCGGGGAGGGGGGCCGGAGGGGATGCTCCCGCACGCGGAGGCAACAGTCACAGCCCGGGCCGCCGCGCTGCCCTGAGACCCAAGCATCCTCTCCCCAAGGCCCCGGGGGCCAAACAGAGGCTCCACGCGAAGGCTTCTGGGGCCCGGGAGCTCGCGGCCGCCATCCCCACCGCCGGGACGCTCCCGCCAAGGAAAGGGTGGTCGGGAAGACGCCCTGAAAAACGTCTGCGTGGGCTTTCCCCACCCAGGTGTCGGCCGTGTCCCCGAGCGACCCAGCAAAGCCACGGCCCATCCCCGGGAAAATCCTCTAACATCCGCCGAGGTCGCTCTCTCGCCCGGCGGGGGGGATGCTCTATTCTGGGCAACTTCCGAGGGGAATGAGCAGAGCTGGACTCCCCGGGCCCCACGGCCACGGGGTCCCTGCGCTTGCGGAGACGTGGCGGGGGGCAGGGCCGCGTCCCGGGGCTGTGTCAAGTGCACCTACGCCCCCCGGGCCGAGCAGACGAGGCCGACCCGCTGTGCCCGAGAGTTAAGATGGAGGAAATGAGAACGTCCATGTAATAAAAAACCCCAAAAAGCCAGAAAAGGGAAGACTGAAGACGGAGTCTCGCAGAGCCCCGGCCTCAGGGGCAGAGCTGTGGGCCCCGGCCCGGTGCCACCCGGACCCGGGCCGCAGGTGCCGCGCCCCGCAGAGGCTTCGCAGGCTCTCGTCGGAACAGTCTCGGGAGGACCCGGGAGAAGGCGGACCCTACCCTTTATCTGCCAGAATAAAGTTCCAGAAACACTCGTTTCTGAAGTCGCTCGTCCCTCACGAGCCGACACCTGCTGCTGCGCTTAGCTCCCTCTCCCCTCCCGCCTCGCTGACAACGAATCAGCCCAAATTAATTTAAAAACACGAGCACGTTGAAAAAAAAAGGAAAAAAGGGAAAAAGAAAGACGGGCCCAGCTGCAGGCTGCCATGGGGCCCGGGAGGACGCGGGATGGAAAATTCCGGCGACGTTCCGCGGGAGGCCCACGGGCGCAGCGCGGGAAGCGGGGATTTCCTGTGCTGGCGGCTGGGGTGGGGAAGGGGCAGCTGGCGCTTCGCTTTACTTTAGGGAGAAGCGCGCCCGGCGCGTTCTGTTCTGGGGCCAACGTTCAGGATGCGAGTGCGCACGTCGCGAGGGCAATGACTGCCCAAAAGGGCGAGGTAGATCTCGACTGAAACCCACCTCTCAGCGCCCGTGCCCCAGGAAAAGCCCCTGAAACCGCCCCGACCAGGAGCGGTTTTCGTTTCTTTCCTCCACAGGGCGTTTTCTGCCTTTCCCCGTCCCCGCTCCTCGGGGCCGTGGGCTGCAGGGAGGCCCCGGGCTCGGATCCACGGGGGGGGGGGGGGGGGGGGCGGAGACGCAGACAAACGCGCCGCGGGGTGCGCCGGGGGGCCCGTCCCTCCCGGAGACGGCGCAGGCGCTACTCACGGGCTCCACGTTGTAGGAGAAGAGGGCGTATTCCTTATCCGGAGACACGTCGTACCTGATGGCTCGCAGCGACTCCTGACACGAAACGGGGCGAAAAGGAGGGTTTCAGGGCGAGCCCGAGAACGCGCTTCGGCACCTCGCGCAGCTGTTACCCACAGGAGAGCGACCCGACGCTTCTTCACGCGTTTTCGCGTTTTCTCCCAAACGTCAGCACAGCGACACGTGTCTCCCAAGACTCGTCGGTGGAAGCAAACACGAAGGCGGCAATTCCGCACGCCATTCTGCGCCCCCCGCCCCGTCTCCGCTCAGGGCGCTGTCTCCCAGTCCCGGGGCAGGACAGGCCCCTTTCGAAGGCGAAGCATCACCCGTCCCTGGCGCGAAGCTCCCCGCACCCCCTCCCCACAGCTGCCCCCACAGTCGCAGGCGGGGGGGACCCCTCAGCGCCGGCCCCAAGCCCCTCGGCCCAGCCACGCCGGGGTCCACAGCTCCCGGAGCAGGCCCGGCCCGCGCGGCCTCTTCTTTCCGTCCGAAACGCGCTGGAGTTTCCCGTTTTCTGCTCAGCTTCTCCCTCAGAAGTCAGCATCTCAGGGACCCCTTCCTCGTCCGTCAAGGGCCATGCCCTCCAGAAGGTTCCACAGCCCGGCCGCTCACTTTCCATCGCCCCCCACCCCCTCGGGCGCCGTCGCCATCTGGGGTGACGTGCATTTCCCTCATGAACTGACTTATTCTTTTTACTTCTTGCCGGTCCCTCCCCTCGAATGCAAGCTTAAGGGATTTTTAAAAAATCTTTCGTTTCTCTCAGCGGCGCTTCGCCGCGCTCAGCGAGCAGCTCTTGCCCCACCTCCAGGCGTTTGTCGCTGTCGTTTTACACATTTCACGCGCACGCGCCTAGTTTCACCTTCGACCCCGGGTGTTCACTGCTGACGTGCAGGAGCGGGACGGATTCCGGCCCCGAGGTCTGACGCTCTCACTTGGCTAAATTCATTGACTGTTCTAGGGGGTATTTTTTTTTTTTTAGTCGATTCCCCGGAATTTTCTGGAGAAGCGCATTTTCTGTTCGGTTTTCCCCCTTTCCTAACTGGCCGCTTTGACCTCTTTCGGCGGCTTACGCTCCAGAGAGCGGCCAGCGTCGTGCCGGGAGAAGGGAGACCGGACGCCCCACCTCTTCCCGACCTGCGGGCGAAGGCGTGCGCCCCCCACCGTCGGGGCGGGACCAGCACCGCCCGCAGCTGCCGCTCGTCAGGCCGCCGGCGCGCCCGCCGCGCACTTCCAGCCGGCGCAGAGCTCGTCTCCCGAACGCTACGGGATGCCCGGCGACGGCTGAATCCGTCTCCCGGTTCCCCCGCGTTTACGGGGGCGGCGCTGCGGCGTCGCGGCTCCAGTCTGTGGGTCTCGCAAACCATTTCGTTTGCAGGGCTTAGCCCAGGTTTGCGCTGCGGGGGCCACGAAGCGCCGTCCCTGCTACGCGTCGCGAGCCTCGGGTTGCGACGTTTTGCTGTGAGTTTTACACCTGGATTTCCTCTCTGGGCATCAGTCGCTTTGGGTTTCATTCCCGGGCCACTCGGCAGTGGTTGGCAAGGATTCCCCCCTCCTTGCCTCTCCGTTCTACCCGTTCGCGTAGGGTTGGGACTGTGTCGCCCGGAAACCGTTCGGGCCTTGAGCATCCTACAGGAGGACGTTAGGGCATCGTTAGGTGTTTGAACAGCAGGACAGCACCACGCGGGGCGCCTAGTCCGTCTTCAGCGAACTGCGGCGAATCGTGCCTTTCGAGGACTCACTCTTCCCGTTTGCGCCGCCGCGTTTACCGGTGTCAGCCTGAAACAGCTGCTTTCCTCTAAGGTCAGTCTTGGTGGCCGAAACAGCTGTTTTCCTCTAAGGTCAGTCGTGGTGGCCCGCCCTCCGCTCCCCACACGGGCTGTTCTGCTCTTTATCTCGCTTTGTATTTATTTGTCACTTAATTTAATTATCAGTCCGATGGGTTCTCTGGATATTTCCAGGAAGCAGCTCTGCGTTTTGTTTGTTTTTCTCTATTATTTCTGCTTCGTGATGGCTGACCTCTTCGTGACGCTTCTTCTCTGTATTTAGATTTCACTTTTTTCCCTTTTTTCCTAGTTGAAGGTAAAACGGGCACTGAACACCCAAACTCCCCTGCACACCGCACACTTTGATGGTGCGTATTTATACTTTCCTTCCCCTGGAAATGTCATCGCGTTTCCATTCCGCGCCCCCTTCGGCTGAGCCGTTACTGAGCAGGATGCTGCTTCGTGTCCCGTCGCCGGGCCGGAGACCAGACGACCTGCTACCGGCTTCTACTTCAGCTTTGTCCTTGCGGGAGAACCCGCTTCGTGCGGCTTCCGGCCTCTGAGACGCGCTGAGACGCGGTGAACGGCCCCGGCCGCCTCGCCGGATGTGCCACGCGCTCCCGGAAGGGCGCGTGGCGTGCTGCGGGCGGTGGCCGTGTGAGCTCCCGGCGCCGCGAGGGCCCGGCAGGAGCTGACTGCGAGCCTCCGCGTCCTCGCCGACCCTTCCTGCCCACGTCGTCGTACCAGCTGCCCAGGGAGGCTGAGTCTCCAGCCACAACTGCGGCTGCAGCTTTCACTCGCCGAGTGCCGCTCCGGCCGGGACAGCTCTGCTGCTGGCCGCACGGGCCTCACGCCGCCCTGGTCCACGGCCCCTTTCCCCCTCGTGAAACGTTCCCCACTTCCGACCACGTCCCCCGGTCTGTGGCCTGCCCTGTCCGAGAGCCACACAGCGTCCAAGCTTCACGCTGGCTCGCGCTCGGACGCCGTGTCTCCTCCCATCCGCGCAACCTCGGCCTGGGCCTCTGCGTTCAAGGCGGATGCCCCAGAGGCCGACGACTGAGCCCTGCCTGACGGACCCCGAGCTCTCCTCGGGTGGTACGGGGAGCTGGGGGACGTGGGGAGCTCGGTCCCCGGTGCTGCACTGACCTCCCACTCCGCACTGCGCTGGATCCTGCCCCGCGTCGTGCCCAGGAAAGGAATGGCGCGTCCCGAAGACTTTAGCGTGTTTCCTTGTGGTTTTGTTGACGCCGACGCTGGGAGGAGGAGGAGAGGTTGGGAAGTCCGACCTAAGGCCGCGGGAAGGGGCTGAGCGTATTCGCCACGTTTACGGGCCCTTTGACAAGAAGATGGACGCGTTCCTCAGGACTCGTCGATCCGCTTTACCTAAGGCCACGAGGGCCTCCTCACAGGCTGACCCTGTCCGCCGTTCTGCGACGCACCCCCCAGTCCTCACCCGGCGCGAGCCTTCTCACTCCAGCCACCCTCATTCGGACTTCCCGACGGGCGGCGGTGTGGCCACTGCTTCTCCGAGGTTTTACGACCTTGATGCTCGGAGGCTGTTTCTGCCGCACAGAGAATTCCAGATGGACGGGTCTCCTCCCAGGACCCGAAAGGTGCCCGTCCGCTGCCTCGGGGGCCGCACCGTGTCCGGCAGAGAGTCCTCTGCCCTTGTTTGTTTGTTTTCTGAACGGAACACGCCTCTGCTCTGGCTGCCGTCAAGCCGTCCCGTTGCCCCGGCTTTGAACACGCGGCGCTCGGCTGTCTAACTGTGCTTGGGTTTGCCGAGTCCCTGCCTCACGTTCGGTAAACGTTCGGTTACGACTTCTCCAGGTGTTCGTTCTGCCTGCTCCTCCCTCTTTTCTCCCCGGGGCGCTCACAAGGACCGCTCCGTGTCCTGGGACGAGTCGCTGCGGCCTCTTGAAGCTTTTGCTTAAGTATTTTTTCCCCGTCCGCTCCGTGCTCTCACGGCACGTGGCGCCTCCAGCGCAGGGCACGTTTTATTCAGACGGTTTCCTCCCTTAGAGCCAGACCACGAGCTCCCCCAGAGTCGAAACCGGGTTTCGTTACCTCTCGAGTCTGCCCGCGCACCTCGTCTCGCCCAGGGCCCCGCGTGGAGGAGTCACTCGCTTCATGTCGAGTGACAGGAGAATGACATCGGACCGCCCCGCAGCTGCGGGAGCAGCGGGTTCGGGGTCAGGAAGATTAGCCCGCTCCTTCCACCTTTCCAGGTCTTTCAAAGACACAGGAACGACGCTGCACTCGCCCACTTTAAAAGTCAGAAACAGAATTAAATCCTAGATTAAAAAGTAGAAAAAGATTAAGTGGAGAAAGACCTCTGTTTCCTATTCTTTTAAAGAGAGAAGCAGGGAATGGAAAGGAAGGAAAAGAAGAAAGAAACCAGCGGAGACACAAGGGGAAGAAAGAGGGAACAACCACAGGGACGAAGAGAAGGGGGAGGATCAGAGAGACACACACGGCTGCGGGGCGACGGACACCGCGATGTTTGCAGCGTCCCCGCGGGAGACGGCGCCTTCCCGGGCCACCCTCTTGTTCCGGGCGGAAGGGGCTCGGGACGCAGAGGCCGGCCTGGGCAGGCGCCAGCAGCGGTCGCCATGGGGACGGCCAGCTGCTGCCTGCTCCGCCGGCCAAGCTTCGCTCTCTGCGAGGAGACGAGGCCGTTCCGTGCCAGGTCTCCCTTCTTTTTCTCCAAGAGATGCCAGGAACCTGGGTTTGGGTCTGTACGGAACCTCTCGCCCCCGGGCGTGGCAGGTGCCGCGCTTGCCCTCTCGGCCAGAGACGGCGAAGGCGGCCGCTTCCCCTCCGCGGGTTTGGCCTGGCGCCTCGGGGTGGCCGCGCCTGCTGGCCGCGCCACCTGCTCCTGCCTCGGCACCTGCTCCTGCCTCGGCACCTGCTCGTCCGGCAGTGGCAGCGGGGGCGGCAACGGCAGGACGGCAGCGGGCCGGGGTGGGGGACGCGCGGGGGCTGGGCCCTGACCTTCGCAGTGGGCTCTGCGGGGACAGACCGGGGACACGCCCAGGACGGCGGACCCCCCTCCTCCGGCCCTAAGAACAGGCACGTGAAGTGCTCGACGGACACGGAATGAAACGATGGAGTCAGATGGAATTCGCCGTGAAGGTCAAATACCCTGGACGAAGGGACGAAGAACGAGCGGCCTCAAGTGTCCATCTCAGCCAAGCCCCGGCCTTCCTGGGAGGCAGGCACGGCCCCCCGGTTCGGGCGTGGGTCTAAGGACACTTGTGAGGGGGCGGAAGGCATCGACTGTTAGAGACGGAGACCAAAGGGGTCGTCGCTGGGGAAACGACGACTGAGCTGGATGCTGATTAGCAACGTGAATCAGTGCCTAAAGCCGCGAAGGGCCCACGGGGCCGTGGCAAGCTCGTTCCCCAACTCTGGGCTCAGCATCCTCGTCTGTAACCCAGACGGCCCCTCATGACGCCCAGACGAGGGGATTCGGGGTCTCTGCGTTCAGACCCTCTGGGGTGGGTCGTGGCTCCACCTCCCCAGCGTAGGGGACCAGGCTGTGCTCCCGCCCGCGCCTGCAGCTGCTTCCTTAGACGCCGAGAATGCGCATTTTATTTAAAAAATTCTCTTTCAGCTGCTTTTGGGTTTGTCAGTCAGTTTGTCAACAGTATCTTCAGCTGCCCACACGCGTCAACTCTGAATGCCCCGTGAACGTTCCGACAGCGGGTCCCCCACCGTATAGCAGAGCGCCCATCCTATGGACCGGGCGGGGGCGCGTTAGAGCGGCAACGTCCCCCGCCGTCCCCCGAGCGGGCACGGCCGCGCCGGGCACAGGACTTACGATTTTCTTGCCTTCTATCAGCACCGTGGACGTGTTCGTCTCCACGTTGCGCAGGATCACACTCCCCCTCCGCTCTCTGTAGATGAACTCGGAGTCTGCGAGAGAGGGCGTGGGAGACCAGAAGTAAAGCCCGGTGGCGCCGGAAGGGACGCGCCGCGCCTCCGGGGACGCGTCTGCGAACCGGACGGCTCCTTCTGGAAAAAGGCGGAGCCGCATTCCCTCCCGGGGCCCGTGAACATGGGGAAATAGAGTCTGCCCCTTTCCGGACGACCGCCCGCGGAGCTTCTCTCCGAAGCTCACCTCCCGGGCTGCACCCGGCGCAGAGAGCACAAAGGCAGGCCCTCCCGCAGCTTTGGGACGCGCTAGGTCCTCCCGAGGGGGCCCCGGGGGGCTGCAGAGGGGAGACTCAGAAACTGCTGCCGTAGGGGCGGGAGGTGGAGGGCAGCCCCCTGAAGGCAGCGCAGAGTCGGGGCCAGGCAGGGCGCGGGGCGCGCACCCCCCCGGGGGACGGCAGACACCCCGGGCCTGCGCGGCAGCTTAGGTCGCTGGGGTCATTTCCCACCTTTTCCAATAAACCCGCGAAGGCTAAGAACTGGGCTCGGGGGACGGAGTGAGCCGCACCCCACAGACGTCGACCGCGTTGTTATTCGGCTCCCGCCTTCCCTACTCGCCCCCCGAAGGCCTGCTCGGCCCAGGGGACACTCAGAAACGTGCTGCTCGAGGCCGAGTCGGCCGAGTCGGCCCGGGCCTCTCGTTTTCATGGTTTTCCATCTAAAGTCACCGGCTCGAAGCCCCCCCGGCACACGATTTCCGCTTCTTGCAATTCCCTGTGACGCTTCCGTGGCCCCAGCATGGCCTGTCCTGTCCCGACGAACGGGCCGTCCGCGCGTCCATGAAATTCGTGACCGGCTGGGTTTGCTGTGCTTCTTGTTTCTGTTTTGTTTTGTCTCCTCCGCGTCTCGTTCCCTCCTGTTGTGTGGCTTGCATTTCATCCTTGAACATCTTTAGGATTTTGACGTCCCTGCCTTTCGCTGTGTTTTTTTGCGCTCGTCTTAGCGGTTGTCCTGGGGGCTACAATCTTTATCTTGACCTTCTCAGTCGGCAAAGACCGAATGGGCCTCTCACCCCCCCCCAACACACAGAAACCCGTCCGCGTCCCCCCCGGGGCCAGGTTCGCGGGATCGTGTGCCTTCCGTCCGCGTATTTTATCCCCCGAGGCAAAGCTGTCATTATTGTTTACAACAGGATAGGGTTCACGGAGAAATTAAGAAGGAAAAGAAATAACGTCTCCGCGCTTGCTCACTATTGACCGTTCCTGGTTTGTAAACTCTTCGCCAAGGGCCTGGACTTCCACCGAGCGTCGTCCTCCGATGGCTTGAAGGGCCTCCCGGAGGCTTCCCGGCGGCGTGGCGCGCCGGGCGCCAGGTCCTCGACCGTGGTTTTGCCTGAAAACCCATGAACTTGCACCTCGAGGGCCGCTTTCCCTCACAGAGACTTCCGGACGCACGGTCTGGCTCCGACTCGAGCATTTTGACGTTTTGTTCCACGCGCGTCCGGCTGCCGCGGTTTCCACCGAGAACCGAGTCCATCCGGTCCTCAAATCGTCTTCCCTCGCGTGCGACCTCCGGGCTCTTACTTTCCCTGCGTTCGAGGTCCATCTGTCGTCTCAACAGCCTGAGTCCGACGCCTCGGCCCGGGCCTTTGCCCGGGTCCGGAATCCGCGTCTCCACCCGATCGCCGGCCGTCGACGCGCCGCACGCTTTTCTCCTCCTCGGTCCATCGCCCCCTTTCCCGTCCCGTTCCCCTCCTCCCAAGTGCACGTCGCTAAGTTAACGGCGCCTCTTTCAGAGCTAACCTCTCCTCCTCGGCACCGCCTTTCCTGGGGGGAGAACGAGACGCTGAAAACTCGAAATCAAAGCTAAGTCACCGACGCTGGGAAAACCCGCCCTGACGGATTATTGCCCCGTAGACGCTCGGAGTTTTCTTTCTACGCTCGGCGCCCGTGTGTTCGATGAATCCAAGCTCGAATTTTCGTGTCTCCCGGCGACTTGCAGCGTTTATCAGCGAACGACGTTTTGCTGTTTTTTAAATGGTTCCTGGCTCGTACCCCACTGCTCCTCACGCGAGGGCCCGTGGCGTAGCGCGCCGGGGGCGCGGCCTGGTGGCGGCTGCTCCGCCCACCACCGCGCCAGGCTGGAGCCGTCTCTGTCGCCTTCCCGCCTCTCGCCCCCGGTCTGCCGCCCGCACCTGCCGAAGGCTCCGGAGCCGCCTCTGACTCTTCACGCCACGTCCTGCCCGGGGTCTGGGTGCCACCCTCCTCCCTCGGTCCCACACAGCTCGTCGCCTCGTCTGACGCTCTCCGCCTCCCCCGCTGGGGCGTGCGACCCTCAAGGGGAGCAGCCGGACTCCCTGGTTTCCTATCCGAGTCCCCGCCTCACGACAGGCGTGTGCCTCGGCGCTGAGACGGGTGGGACGACCCGACAAATCCACGCCGTCACACAGACGTCTGCGCCACCAGCCATCGACGGACCGTGAACTGGGAAGCGGTTTTCACGCCCGCGGCGTCGGGCGGCCGCCCTGGGCCGAGGGGACGCAGACGTGGGGATGGACACGGCGGCCTCGGCGAAGTGCCCCTGTGGCGCCGCCTCGTGGGAGTCCGTGGCGGCGCGTCTGTCCCCGTCACTGCGATGGCCTCAGAGGTTCACCCGGAGGCTGTGGGGACAGGGAGGCAAAACGGAAAAGCCGCGCTCCCCGGGGGCACCGCGAGACTCAGAGCGCAAGACCCTTCAAAAGGATTTTCCCAAAGATGCTCTTCCTGGGCGAGGAGCCAGCGCCCTGCATTTACGACGCGACGCTAACCCGCTCGTCGCACACGACTTATCCTTCAAAGCGAGAAAAAAAATCATAAAAACAGACATGAGCTGCGCCGGCGGCCGGCACGGGGAAACCGAGTTTCCGCTCTACCGCGCGCCTCCCAACGGCGACGCGGACACAGCACGGCGACAAGCGACGTCTCGCCCTCCGGGCACTCGCTGCGAGCATCGCCGATCGGCCGACTCCACGTGCGGCTCGTCCGGCTCGACGGCGGCGACGACGACGCACTCGTTAGGAAGCTTTCCGGGGTCTCACTGCTGCGAACGGCGGAGCGACGTCGTGGCGCTTCGTGGTCCTGCAGCCGGCGCAGCGACCGAGATGCCGCGGTTCTCACGCCGCGTGTCATCGGGTGGCCCCGGAGACGCCGAGCAAGCAGGGAGTGAAGACGCGGCCGGCCCGTCGCCCCCGCACGGACAGCGGACGGGCTGCGTCGCGAAACCTCCGTCCGATCACGGTGTGACCGCAGGGATGTCGCGGCCACCAGGAAAGGAACTGCGTCGGGCGGATGCGCCGTCGGACCTGTCGGCGCAGCAGCAGCGACGAACAGCACCGGACCTGGGGAGAAGGGGGTCCCCTGCCCAGAGAGGCCGCCCTGCGCCGCGTCAAACATCCGGGATTTAACGAGAACCAGGAGACGCGCGGGGAAACAGGACGGCAGGACCCACCGCAGAGGGAAAAAGCAGTTTATGAGACGATTCTCCGCAAGTTCGGGAAAAGGCCGACGCAGAGATGAACGTTATTTAAAATGCACCAGGTACAGATTCTGGGGCTGAAAACACAAGAACCGAAACGGAGAGTTCACCGGGGGGCGGGGGGCCCGAAAACGACGCGGGACCCGCGGAAGGAGACGCGGTGAACGTGACGGCGACTGAGACCCCGGGGGGAGGGCCAAGGGATGGGGGAAACGGAGACGATCGGGGCCCGCGTGCCGGGGTCTGGAAGGCGCGGGGAGCGGGGAGGGCAGAAGTGCCATTTGAGGAAATAACGGCAAAAACCAGATAAACGCGCGAGAAGAGAAGCCTTTCCAGCTCCTTCTAGGAGGCCAGCGGGGACCTGGCGACAGAAAGCGGAGGCGCCACGAGGGGGCGAGTGGCCGGCAGGTTCCTTTCCGAGGGCTGGAGAGGGACAGGCCGCTGCGCGCGCCGCTGCGGCTCGTCCGTCTCGCGTTGACGAGCTCGGTTGTTCCTGCACTTGGACCGTCGTCGCCGATGCTGCCAGGACACGCACACACGCGTGTGTGTGCGACACGTGACAGCCGGGGGGCTCCACGCGGAGACAGCGAGGTGGGGTCATCTGTGTTCGGCTTGACACGGGCACAGACGGAGACGGGGGGCACGGAGGTGGGCACGGAGGTACGCGCGCGCACACACGCACACGTGGTCACACACGCACGCACACACGCGCACACACGATCTCTCCTACTCTGTCAGCTGTGGGGTCGGCCCGGAAGCGACGACGTCCGGCGTCGGCCAGGCCGTCCGGTCTCTGAGACCCTATTCAGAGGGAACCGGGGCTCCCTGAGGAACGGCGAATTGTGGGGCTGGGGAAGGGTGGGCTTGTGGCTCCTGGGGTAGCGCGAGAGGAGAGGGAGGGAGAAACCCCACAGGACGGCGGCCTCGGGAGCAGGAGAGCGTGAGAGCGCCCGCGGACAGAGCCGGAACACGCGAGGGAAGGGAGCAGCAGTCCTGGGCTGTGACTCCACGTGAGAAACAAGTGCGTACGAGCTTCCGTCGGCGTAAAAGGCCACACGGCGGAGAACCAAGCCGTCCGCCCGCCTCCTGCAGGCGGGCCCCTGGGCGCGAGGGGCCCTGCAGCGCACGGGGACGCCAGGTGGAAGCGCAGGGCCCGCTGGGTGCACGTGTCACCGGCCGCGCGTCGGCGCCGTCCGTGAGCGGCGAGAGAGGCGCCATCCCAGTGTCGGGTGGTGACAGGCGGGAACCCGAGCCCAGGTGTCCACGACGCCGGCGCCGAGACCCAGGCCGCGACGGCCCTTCGTCTCCCGGACCCCAGAAGCCGCCTCCCGCACGGCGACGGCGAGGGCCCGTCCCGGCCTCGCGTGTCCCGGTCCCCAGAGACGCACGACGCGGGGTTTAAACCGCGGACCCCGAGGGTCAAGGCCTCACCCCGTGCTCACGGCTCCGAAGCCAGAAAAGAAAAAGAAAAACCGACGCTGGTGATTTTCCGTTTGCTGTTCCGTCCTTTTAACCCAAAGCTCCCTACGCTTCGCAGGCAAATCTGGACGCTGGCGCTGGAGAAGGGCTATTTTTAGAGGCGATTTCCATGTTCAGAAACGCGGCCGTGAGCGCGTGAGCTGCAACTGGGCCAGAAGGATACAAAGTGAAGAGACGGAGGAGACGGTCACGTTTCATGGGAACGAGGGCCCTTCGACTCGCTCTATTCCTGACCCCGCTCGCCCGCGCCGCACCCGAACGCAGAAAAAGAGACGGCCGAGGCGCTCGGCGCGGCGGAAAGCGCCGCCCCCGCCCACACGACCCCGCGTCCGTCACCTGGCGAACGCGTGGCACCCGAGAGGCGCCGCTGCCGGGCGCCGACCCGGCCGGGACCCGGGGAAGGGGTCCCCGCGACTCGCTCACCGCTTATCCACTTAGCCTCGGGGTCGTGCACTTTGAACTCGTCGCTGAAGAGGTCTTCCACCGTGACCTTCCTCTTCTGAGACAGACTGTTGTCTTCGGCTACGGAAAGAAGAAAACAGTTACGATTTGTGCGTTTTTGGTAAAAGGAGAGGACGATACAACGTCCCGGTGGCCAGCAGAGCTAGCAGGACGGCAAAAGCCCGTCGTCTTCACACGGAGACGCGGAAGGGACGGCAGCTGAGCTTTCCGTGGCGAAGGAAACCCTCAGAACGACCCCAGGGGACCACGATCGCTCGATGGCGGCCTTCACGCCCCCGCGGGACACGGGGCGTCTGCGTCTCAGGCGCGGGGGGGAGGGACTGCGTCCAGGCGGACGCGCGGGCAGCGCGGCGGTCGGCCAGACGCCGGGCGGGGCTCTCGGCGGCGCCACGTGATCCACCGCTCGGACGCCGCCGCCGGGACACGGCGTCTGCCCTCCGCGCGCCCCGCTTGTCCCCGGCTCCGTTACGCACGGTTACGCGCGATTCGTGTCTGAGGCCACCTCACGCCCGCGGGGGCGGGCCGACGGGGAGCTGCCCTTCTCCATCCTGTCGTTCGCTTCTGCCTCGCGCGGCTGGGCCCTTCCCCACGTTCCTCTCTGGAACAAGCGACTCCGAGTTTCCGTTTCGCGGTGTCGGATGCTAAACGTGCGTCTGCACCAGGGGGGAGGGAGGCCTCGCAGCCCCCGGGGGCCGAGCGGTCCCGCAGGCCGGCGTCTGCATGGAGACGAGCCCGGCGTCTGGCGTTCAGGGGTTTTCACACGCGAGAAGAGGAGCGAGGGCAAACCCACCAGCACACCTTCGGGCGCTGCGGGGAGGGGACGGCTCGGCTCTGACAGCCGATCCGAGCGCAGGGCCCTGGTGGGGGCCGGGCCGAGGTGCTGGTGGGGGCCGGGCCGAGGTCCCGGGGGGGGCCGGGCCGAGGTCCCGGGGGTGGCCAGGCTGAGGTCCCGGGGGTGGCCAGGCCGAGGTCCCGGGGGTGGCCAGGCCGAGGTCCCGGCGGGGGCCGGGCCGAGGTCGTCGGGACGGAAGACCGAGGGCTCCTCCTCGGTGGGGAGCAAAACACGAGGAATCATTTGGTGGAATCGAGATTCCGCCCCTCCTTGATGTGGGGCTCGCGTCTGGGACCTCATACAACGATCCGGTGACGTGACTTTGACTGAACGTCCGCGGCTCGTCACCGGCCGCGCGTCCCGTGGGCTGTCCTCTGACCTCCTCGACGGCGTCCTCGGACGCACGGGGGCGGCAAGTCTGCTGGGGACTGTTCATCTGCGCCCTTCTTCGGCCGCTCGAGCTTCGAGGCCACCGCTGAGACGCCGTCGCCTGGCGGGCGCCGGGTTGCGAGCACTTGCTCCCGCGTCGTCTTCTCGGGGCTGAGAGTTTTAGCTCCCGCCCCACGAATGTCCACGCGGGGCGGGAGGCAGGCCTGCGGCTCGGGCAGGCGTCGCCCTCTCCCTGTTCTCTACGGCCTGGCCCGCTCGGCCGTCCCAAGCCCCTCCCTTTCCGTACGATTTCCGGACCCGCCTGCCCGTTTTCGCCGTGAAAGCGGCTGGGACTTGGCGAGGGAGCGGGTCGCGCCCCTGGATCAGCTCGGCAGGCGCGGCCCCGTTAGCTGCGCGCCGTCTTCCCATCCGCGGACAGGGAACCTCTTCCCGCGTGCGTGGGTCATCTCTGGGGCTTCCCCTTCAGGCTGGGCTTTCCGCGGGCACGTCCCGCGCGCCTTCCGCGTCCCCTGCACCTTCGATTCCTAACGTTACCGTAGGTGGGACCGTCTCCCAGCTGCCTGTCTGCGCCGCTCATCGCCAGCGACCGGGGGCACGAATGATGCTGGGACGAAGGTGCCGGATGCTCCGAAGCCGCGCACCCCCCGTGAGTCGTCATAGGATCGTGCGCGTGCGCGCGCCCCACACTCACGATCGTGTCGTCTGGGAAGTGAGACAGTTTCCTTCTTTCCTCCTCATCCTCACCGCCCGGGTCAGAGCCCCCGACACGGCGTTGGAAAGCAAGGGGGAGCGTGGACGCCCGTCGTGGTCCCGGCTCGGGGGCCCGGGGTCGGTCCTTCCCCGCTGAGCCTGCACGCAGCGACGGGGTCTCCACGGCCGCTTTTCACCGGGGACATCGCTCCTCGCCCCAGCTCGCTGCGCGTCTCAGCGTGAAGGGTTTGGGGTTTTGGGAAACGCTGATTCTGCCCCCGCAGAGACGATCGATCACGTTGCCGGTTTTCTCCTTCGTTCCCCGAACTCGGGGGCACGAGGTCGACGTCTTTTATGCTAAACCCCTTTCTCTCCTGGGTAAACCCCCCGGGTCACGCCGCACGCCCCTTCCTTCGGCGTGGCTGCACGCGGGCCGCCAGGATTCTGCTGTCACAGGAGACACGGGTTCCCGGTTCCCTCGCGACGCGGTCCCCACTCTGGGTCCGGGGTCCAGACCGCGCCTTTTGCCGCCTGAGCTTCGTGACGACCGCCTACGCGCACACCAGAGCGTGCCCGCTCCCCGTCCCTGACGGAAACGACTCTCCGACGCCGCTCGTTTCCCGTCGTGCGGTCTGGTGCCGGCGCCGCCGCCCACCGAGGACTAAGACGTGTGTCGTTCAGAAAAACGGGCGCCCCAGGCGACGACGAGGACGGTGAGACGCCCGCACAGGCGTACGCACGGCCACCGCGTCTGCCCGGCACGCCCGCCGCGTGGCTGTCCTCGGAGAAGGGCTTCCCCTCCCCCTCAGCTCTGCAGGCGTGAGGCCTGCCCGGCACCCGGCCTTCCCACACTCTTCCTCACGGCGACCCCTCCCTCCCCCGCCCGCACGGTGCCACCTACTCCGGACACACGCCAAGGTCACGCACACACGCGTGTTGGCTGCAGGATTTTGCTGACGCTTTCCTCTCCCCGAGGGGTTTCCGACGTTTCTCATCTTTCTTCCATTCCATCCGGAGCCTTTGATCAGCCCCTTATAGGCCGTGCTCAACACGGGTCATTTTCACGATTTTCTTAACTCGGCCTGGACGTGACACCCGGGGGTGCAACGACGGACGAGGGTGACGCGATCCACAGCGCACGCCGCTGCGGTCCGCCTCGTCGGGCGTGACTCGTCGGTCCCTGCGGTTTCGGAAAGGCCCGCGCCAGGCACTGCCGCCCACCGACGGCCCCGCAAGCAGGGCCAGAGCACAGGGCGCGGGGAGAACGCGAGCCCGGCGAGCGGGCGTCACGTGACAGGCGGCGTGGCCCGCTCGGCCACGCGCTTCCCGAGGGTGAGAGCACATACCTGGCGTCAGCAGGATGACCGAGGTGACGATCAGGGAGCAGATGACCAGGATCACGAGCAGGGCGATCGCTATGCCCTTCCAGTTTCTCTGCGGAGGGTTGCTCCCCACCAGCTCCTGCAACCCACAGAGAGGAGGCGCGGTGAGGGAGGTGAGGGGAACGAGGGAGGGTGCGCCGGATCAGTCCGCCTCTGTGAACTGAGGAGCGAGGGGGAGCCGGGAGCGAGGAGCGAGGGGGAGCCGGGAGCGAGGGGGAGCCGGGAGCGAGGAGTGAGGGGGAGCCGGGAGCGAGGCGGGAGCGACCGGAAGCTGCGACTCGTTCTCTGCGCTTTGCCCCCCCCCCCCACGCTCCACGGCAAAACCGCATCCCAAGAGAGAGTCCGAGGTGGCCGTAGGTTTTAAGCTTTTCTGGTGAACTTCGTGGTCCCCCCAACAGCCCAGCTCCGGGTTTGGGCCAACGGAGAGTCTTCTCTTCCCTGCAGCCCCCGCCCACGCTGACCCCCGTCCGACTGCCAGCCAGGCCCACGCCCCTTCCAGCCCTCACTGCTCCCTCGTCTCCCTCCCTCCCTCCACTCCTCCCGCAGCTCCTCACGCAGGCTTCGAGGTGCCCGGGTCTGCCTTCCCGGGTAACCCTCCCAGCCCAGTCCATACCCCTGGGAATTGCGTTCGCACAATCACCCCAGCTCACGTTCATCCCAAGTCAGATGAGACAGAACGGAGACGGCCCCAAAGGCAGAGAGCCCAGGGCGTACGCAGGTCCTCACCCAAGACTTAAGTTCCCGGGCGTCGCAGCGGCTGCAAGTCCAGACGAAGGGGACACGCAGCCTCGGGACGGCCCCCGGACTGAGTGTTTGCTCCCCGGGTTACCAAACCGAGAAAGAAAACCTCCGAGGGTCACCGTGGCCTCAGCAGGAAGGATTCTGTAGCCGTTCGGGAATCTCTCCCGGGTCCTTGTCTGCCACCCGGCGGGTGGTGTAGACGGTTCGCTCGCCCAAGCGCCCCCGACGACCGTCGGGCGACAGGAGTCCCCCTGGCCTTCCCGGCGTGCCCGTCCCCGACGCAGACGCCCACAGAGTGGCGTCCCGGGCTAGGCCGACGCCGGCAGGGCTAACGACATCGGGGCGCGTCCGCGAAGATCGCCGGGAGGACACGTTTGTACACTGTGTCACGTGAAGCGCGGCGCCAGGGACGGTTCGGACCCGAAACCCAGATACTTAGCAACAGGACGGGTTCTTCACCAGGACGCGGGCAGGCCGGGAGGGCCGGTCCTGCAGGGCCGAGGGGGAAATAAACGATCCCGAAAACGCCCGAGCCCGCGTGCGAGCTCCGTGGACACCGCAGGACGGGGAGGCAGACGCAGCCGGCGCAGTGGCTCCCGTGGGCGGGAGGATGCACGAGCGGGCGGGTCGGGGACCAGGGCGGACACTCGGCTCCCTCCAGCTCCCCGGACTGCGGTTCGCACAGAAACCGGCGCGGGGCGCGTCACTGAGTGGGCTGGGATCGGGGTGGCCCAGGGCGGCCCCCGGGCGAGGCCCCCTGCCTGGCTCGCGGCCACCCTCCCGCTGCGTCCCCACAGGGCGGAGGACAGAAAGCCAGCCCAGCGCGCGGCCTCTTCCTCGAAGGCCACCAACGCCCCCCACCCCCACCCCAGGTCACCGAAACCGCAGAAAGCGAAGCCGCGGGAAAGCGGGGGCCTGCCGCACGCGCACGGCCGTTCTCCGAACCCCGAAAGGGCAGCACCCCCAGCGCCAGGCCCAACGACCGGCCAGCGGGGCCGAGGCTTTCGCAGGGACTCGGGGTCCAGGGGCGCCCGGGCGGGGGTTCGGGGCGGCGCACCCACCCGCGGGCTGGCGCGCGCCCTGCTGGACGACGCAGCCCCCGCGGCGCGCGCCCCGGCCTCGTGCTGACGGCCCGGCTCCCCGACGGCCCGCGGTCGCCCGACACCTGTGCCCATTGTCTCCTCGCGGCTCGCGGTTTGGCAACACTTGAATGGGACGGGAGGAAAGCGGTAATTTGCCTCCAGCCCTGTTTACGAGGCAGCGCGGCGGCCGCTTCTGTGTGTGCAGACCGCGCACCAAAACACCAATTAAGGAAATCTCGACTTCCCTTCCGGCGCGCTCCCAGGTAATTGGCTGTCGGCGGCAGAAATCGCCGTTCAGCCCGTTCCCAGGGCGCGCGGGCCTCGGTCAGACAGAGGACGCGCGAGCGGACGATCGGGCGCCGCTTCCTCGTGCACGTGGAAGGATGCGCGAATGTCATTCCCGGGATCCCCTCGTGCGCGGGGCTCGGGTCGGGCGCGGGGCTCGGGCGCCGTGCTCAGCTGCCCAGCGAGCAGCAGCTGTTCCACTTCTCCGGCTTCCGGCGTTTTCCTTCTAGACACAGACACGCGCAGCATCACAGCAAGGTATGCGCACGCGACACCTGCCCCGTGGTTTCCCTTTCCGCCCACAGCGCGTCCGCCCAGGACCGGGTGGCAGGTCGGCAGGTGCACTGCGGCCGCGGGGCCCGGCCGGGCCAGGCAGAGTCCTCGCTCGCGACTTTCCAGGCCGGGGCTGGCGGGGAGGGGCGGCTCCGTCCTAGGGGCTGAGCCGGGGATGCGGCTGGGGGACAGACAGCGTACGGGCCGTGCGCGCCCACCCCCCACGTCTAACCTCCGGCAGCAGGCGACAGAGCGACCTCCAAAACGACACCAACTCAGGTTAAAGGCCTCCCCCCCGCCCCGTCCCTGCCTCTGCCAGCCGGACCTTTCCCAGGCCCGACCACACCTGAAGGCGGGCGCAAAGGAGACGGAGGGAAAGCGGGTGTTCTCGGTCCCCGCGCATCTCCAGCCAACACGACCCCGG
Organism: Cynopterus sphinx; assembly: GCA_030015415.1. Lineage (NCBI taxonomy): Eukaryota > Metazoa > Chordata > Mammalia > Chiroptera > Pteropodidae > Cynopterus > Cynopterus sphinx. The sequence goes on from CM057393.1 coordinate 1,057,476, forward strand.
GCCACGAGGGCCAGTGCCGGCCGGGCGGAGCGCCGTGCCCAGCCGCACCCGAAGCTGCCACACTCCACGGCCTGTATGTCCTCCGCTCCGCGGCGCCCAGTGAGCGAACGCCGCCCTTTTCTCGATTTCCTCCCGCGAGTAGTGACGCAGAGAGAGCACCTGTGGCGTCGGATGAGGCTGCAGCATCTTTAAACCGTCCGTGCAGCTCACGTTCCCTTTCCCTTGGCTCTGGCGTCCAATGTCCTACAAACACGTGACGGCGTCACTGCTCCGAGCTAAACATTAAAATTATCCCAAGAAACATCAGGGGCTGTGTCTCCGTCCTTAGAAATAAAAAATGTCACCCGCCTCAGAGCAAGAAGTAATTTGAGGGAAAAAAACCCCAAACAACAGGGATCGCTTCATCTCGATCCTGACCCTAAAACTGTCTGTCACTGGTTTCGAGTTTCGCTGCAACAGGGCCGAACCGGGAAATTTTCAACCCACTTAACAGACATCGGTCGAGGGATTTACCATTCCGGAGAGTTCTATCGGCGCGCAAGTCACGGGCGAGGAAGCATCCATCTGTGCCACCCCCTAGCATCCTGTCGTTGCACTTGGGGGGCCGGGGCGGGGGTGGAGGGAGAGCAGGAGAGAGCGGGACGGACGGCGGCGGCACTGATTTGCTGGTTACTGATCCTTCCTCCCCGAGCCTGCCCTCATCTCCCCTAAATCGATGCCAGCGCACCAGGGTGACGACAGAAAGATCATCCACGACTCTGAGCACAGAAGGAGCGAACCGAAGAGCACCCAGTCCGTCCCACATCACTACCCGCTCCCGCGTGCGCCGAGCGAAGCCGCGAGACGCAGTCCCCGGGTCTCCTTTTCTCATCCGGGGTTTCTTCATTGTCTACGCAGTTGAGAGCATTCGCCCCTTTAGGAAGGGGTCTCGGCCAGCGAGGCCCCTAGCCGTGGCTCGGAGCTGGTGCCCCCGGGGTGGGGCCACGGCGTCGGGGAGGCCAGGCGTGGGCGGAGCGCCCAGGTAAACAGGGGCCCTGGGAGCTCCAGGGTGCCAATTTAGGGTGCGCATGTTTCTTTACCGAACCGTTCCGTGGAACGCGGGGAGGAGGCTCGGTTTGTCGCCTGGAAACCTCCGGGAGTTCACGCCACACTGAGCATCATCACCCCTCACAAGCTCTGCCCCTGCCGGGGAGGGCTCTGAGGTTTGCAGATTTACCAAACCTCCTTCCCAGAAGAAATAAAACTGCATTGAAGTTCTCGAGCTGCTGCTGCCCATATTAATAAGGCAGGCTCTTTTTTTCATTGAAAATGGGCTTGGAGGACATGACCAAAAAGACAACAGAAAAGGAAAAGGCAGCTCGCACTAAATGCAGATCCTAAGTTGCCGTCCTACGGTCTCTGAATAGTGGAGGGCGGGATTGCCACCCCGTGTCCCGAAAGACGGCCTTTGCTTCCCTCACTCTAGAAGGGTCTCCCTTTCTTGGGCCCCAATCCTAGCGCGCACAGCCCGAAGCTGAAGACAGGACGTCAGCATGTGCTGTCGGTCCAGCAAGCTTGAGCTACCTGCTTCCCGAGTCTGCGGAGGTCTCGCAGGTGTCTGAATGGCCTGAGGACGACCAAGCAGTGACCGGAAGATGAGCACCCTCCAGATGCGACCAGGGAGTCACCGTATCTAGCCCAGTGCTGAACCCCAGCTCCCGGACTCCCCCGACTCCCGGCCCACAAAGGCCTAGCTAGGGGGACCGCCCTCGGCCATATGGGGGCCCCAGCAGGCCTGGCCAAACCCCCGGCTGGGCCTCTAAGACCAGCGACCACTCCACCGACCACTCCACCGGGTCCCAAATCTGCGTCCCTGAGCTTCTCTCACCCCAGAGCCTGCGCCCTGTAAACGCCCAGAAGGAACAGAAGGAAGCGCTCCCCATCCCTTCCCAAACGCTTAAGGGAAAAAAGGAGAGAAAGGGGCACAGACGTGACAAGAGAAGTCCCTTCAGCACAGCACACACGTCTTTTGACTTAGATGCCACCCAGCGCAGTCCCACTGGAGGGACAGGAGCAGGGGGATGGGGGGGCTCCTCGCGCCTCCATTCCGCCCCCCCATCCCCCACAGTTGGGGGCTTCGCAGCGACCCTAGATCAGGCCGCTCTGCCCGGAGAGGCCTTCCTGGGTTGACCCCCCCCACTGAGCTGACCTCCGCCGCCGACACCCCCCAGCGGGCGTTACGGACCCCCCCACCCCCACCCGGGATCTAACAAAAATCCAAGCGGGGTGCGGGGGTGGGGGAGACCGCGGTCGCCACGGCCGCGGGGCCGTCTCGCCTCGCGCACCCCGGGGCCCCGCGCGGTACCTGCTCCTGCTGGGGCGACTTCCCCGCCGCGCCGGGCTCCTTGGCCGTGGTCATGTCGCCGGGCGCGCCCCGGGGCCCCGGGGCAGGTGCGCAGGACCCGGGCTAGTGCATGCTTCGGGGCGCCGCGGGCGGGGCTCCCCGCGCTCCCACCGCCGCCCGCGACCGCGGAGGGCCCGGGGCCGAGGGTGCGGAGGGGGCCGGGAGGTGCAGGGAGGGGACCGAGGGCGCAGGAGGGGGCTGAGGGTGCCGAGGAGATCCGGTGGTGCGGAGGGGACGGAGGATGCGGGAGGGGACCTGGAGGTGCGGGAGGGGACCTAGAGGTGCGGGAGGGGACCGAGGGCGCAGGAGGGGGCTGAGGGTGCCGAGGAGATCCGGTGGTGCGGAGGGGACGGAGGGTGCGGGAGGGGACCCGGCGGTGCGAGCGGCGCGGAGGGGACCGAGGCGCGGGAGGGACGGGGATGCGCGCTCCGCCCGCCCCCGGCGCACGGCGCATGCTCCGCGCGGCTCGCGGGGCGGGGAGGGGGCGCGGGGAATGCGAGCGGGGGGCCCGGGCGGAGCCCCTGAAACTCACCGCCCCCACCGCCCCGCCCGCACCCCACGGGCCGCGGGTCGCACCTGGGCGGGGGCACCGGGGCCTCAGCAGGGCGGCCGGGCCCCTCGGGGAGGCGGGTGACGCCGCGCGGGCCCCGCGGGTCGTGCGGGTCGCGGGTCGCGGGTCGTGGGGAACCTGGGCTTGACACTCAGACAACTTGGATTTCATCCTTCCACCCAAGGGGCTCCCGCTGTTTTCTGAAAACCAACCGGGACCTCAAGGGTGTGTGTTGGTGCAAAGGACGTTTTTGTAAAGCCTGTGGGTGACCTGGCAGGACAGCAATGCTGCCTATGAACCTGGAGCTCAGGAGAGGCAGGGACAGAGATGGCCACCCCACAGTCCCCGCCTCCTGTGCTGGCCGCCTGGCACTGCACCCCCAGGCCCTCGCCGCTGGGTGCACGCAGGTGGCTGGGGGGAGAGAGGTGCCATGTGACAGCTCTGTGCTCGGCTTGGTGGCCTGTGGTCTGCGGAGGCCTGTGGTCTGTGGGTGGCTTTCCCAAAGGCCGGGTGGCTTCCTGCCAGAGGCCCCCAATGCCAGTCTGTGTGCGATGCCCTGAGCAGCACCCCTGGACCCCTTCCAGGCCTTGACCCTCTCCCTCCACCAGAGGCTTCAGGTGGGACACGCGCTGGCCTGGGGGTGCAGGGCTGCCCCACACGCCGCCGCACTAGCAAACACCCGCAGACGCATGGGACGCTGTCGTCTGACGCTCCCGTGAAGCCCAGCACAGCTCCTTGCAGACAGGAGGCAAAGCGGGTAGGTTTCCACCTGAAAGGTGTTTCAGAGGGGACTCTCCTTGCTCAGCCCCTCGCCAAAGCCCCTGCGCCCAGCCGCTTTACAAAGCAAACACACACTGGCCCGATCCGGGCCCCTGTGACGGGTGAGTCCGGAGAGTGGCCCGTCACCTCTACCGCAGCCTGAACTACGTCTGGGCGGGGGGGGGGGTCCTCTTACAGTCACAGGCTCCTAACTGGAAGGTGAAGCCACTGAGGTCCCCAAGCAGACCTGCCATGGAGGCCGCAGCGGCACCGACTGGATCGTGGCCTCAGCAGTGAGCTGAACGCCCACCCCACACACTCCCACGCCTGGACCACAGTGGCCCCGGGGGACCCTGGTGATGGGTGAGGTCACAGCCCCAGTTCTGAGCATCTCAGAACTGGTCTGTCCTCTTCAGTGAAGACCCCTTAACCACCATCTGCCAACGTCTCCCAAAGGACCCACTGCAGACCCACAGAGGCACGACTGCCACCCAGGACTGACACCCGAGGACAGGGAGAAGTGCCGGGCGCCGGGACCCGCCCCGCACCACTGTTTCCAGGCTGGGTCAGTGGCACGGCCCCGGGTGCTCGGGGGCGTGGCGGGGAATAGTGGAAGTCCCTCGGGCCCTTCTGCTTCACTTCTCGGTAGAGACGTTACACGTGATTTCACATCTGAAATGAATATGGATGCAGCGCACGCTTGGCGCACACTTGCAGGATTCCACTTGATACTTCAAAGAGTCTCCTGCTGGCATCGGCTCATCGGATCACGCGGGCGCCTGCCCGCTCAGCACCCCAAGGCCCCCGCGCCTCAGTCATGCACTCTGCTCCTCAGGGGCCGCTGGGTAGAAGTGCGTGACGATGCCTGGTCCAGGGACAGACCAGGACGTCCCGCTCAGACCTTTCCCCGGCATTTTCTGGCACCGGGTCCCCAGCGGCCCATCTTCCTGGCAGACCTGCCTTCGACAGCTTTTAAAAGGGAAACGGCAGGACTTTCGAGAAACGGGCGACACGGATGAACCCGGGGGGCGTGAGTCAGCGTGAAGCGAGCCAGTCTCAGCACAAGTCCTGCCCCATCCCACCTCTGTGAGGCTTCCTAGTCCTCGCTCTGCGGTGTGGCGGCCACGGGCTGACGGGCTGGGAGGAGGGGAAACGAGGAGGTGCCCTGCCGCGGGGATAAAATTCCCATTGCGCGAGTGGAAAGTTCTGGGGCTCTGGGCTGCGACACTCGTTACTGTTACCGCCCTGCGCGTGTCACTTGAAAACCTGCTGAGGGTTGATCCCATGAGAGACAGGAAGGGCCGCCTTCTATCCATGTTTTAAAATGAAACGGGAACCGTCCAGAGGACAAACACCGCGTTCGAGTCTATCCTTCAGGTTAAAGGGATGTAGATATGACTATGGCTACGGAGAGACCTCCCTCTCCCTCCCCAGGGAGAGACAGCAACTCAACCCTCCCGCGCTGTTGGCGGCACCACCACCCCGAACTCATGGGCCAGAGAAAGGGCGAACGACTGGCAGACGCGAGGCACTGGCCCCCACCGCTGTGCAGACCCAAACAAGAAGGAAAGGGGTTTATATAAGTTTCTAGAAAGCAGCAGATGCAGCCACTACGGCGTTCGATAATTATAGACCGCGGGAAGGCGGCTCAGAGAAGAGTCAAGGGCAAGTCCAGCACGGACAGGAGGCGGCAGCCAGCGCGTGTCTCTGCGCCGCTTCCCCGCACCGTCCTCGCTGGGGCTCGGCCGATGTCAGATCCCTTAGCAAAGGGAGGAGGGAGTCAGGGCGGCCCTGTGCCCGTGAGAGTGACAGTGACGGCGGCCGCCCGACCCCCGTCTCTGCTGTTTGCCCCATTTCGCAAAAGGAAATTGATATTTAGAGAACTGAACTGTGAAACCCGGGGTTCCCCAGCCAGGGAGAGGCCAGACCAGAACCTGACCCCCGGGCAGTCCGGGCCCGGGACCACCCACTGCGCGGCCTTGAAAATGTTTAACTATTTTCTGGGCTAAGGACGACTTTTGTACATTGTATCGAAATCTCTCGGATACTCGTTAACTCGCCACAAAGTAGCACAGACTTGGTGACTTACGCAACAGAAGTGTCCCTCCTCGCAGTGCCCGAGGCTAACGGTCCAGGATCGAGGTGATGGATGGCCGCCTCCGCGGCCGCTCTCCGGGGCCGCCTCCTGCCCGTGTCCTCACGTGGCTGTCCCTCTGGGCGCGTGGCTGCGGCCTGACCGCCCCTGCACACAAGGACCCCGGTCGGGCTCGGTTAGGGCCCACGCACGTGACCTCGATCGCCTCTGACTTATTTATCATTTTGTCCGTCGTGAATCCTTTGAAAGGAAGCGGAGGGCGCACGAGTTTCAGGTGCCACACACGTGACTCAGGGAGCGGTCCCTGCTCGCATCAACTCGCGCGTTTTATTCTCGTTCGCAAACTTATTTATTTAAATTAATTAATTTATTTTTACCAACCGCCCCCCCCGGCCATCATCGGCTTGTTCTCTGCATCTGTGGCTCTGCTTCCGTTCTGTTCTGTTCCCTCGTTTGTTCTGGATTTTAGATTCCGCGTGTAGGTGGCATCGTGTGGCATTTAGCTTTCGCCGGGCACCCGGGTCGCTTCTGAATCTCGGCGTCGTCGGTAGCGCTGCAGTGAACCCGGGGTGCTCACGTCTTTCTGAATTAGAGTTTTGGGTTTCTCTGGAGAAATACCCAGCCGTGGGGCCGCCGGGTCACATGCTGGTTCTCTGCCGAATTTTCTGAGGCCCCCCCCAAACTGGTTTCCGTAGCGGCCGCACCAGTTCGCAGTCCCACGGGCAGTGCACGCGGCTCCCTTTCCGCCGCGTCCTCGCCAGCACGCGTTGGTTGGTTCATGGTGATGACCACTCTGGCAGGTGCGGGCGCCGCCTCGTCGTGGTTCTGAGGTGCACGTCCCTGATGACTGGGGACATGGAGCATCTTTGCACACGTCTGCTGGCCCCCTGGATGTGTCCTGGTGAGACGCGTCCATCATCACTCACCCTTCTCAAGGCCCTGTCTGCAAACACAGCCACGTGCTGCGGTCCTGGGGGTTGGCACTCCGACACAGGAACGGGGGAGCCCAGTTCAGCCAGAAGGGTCCACCGAGGCCTTGCTCTGGGCGAGGCCCCTCCCCTGGTGCGTCTAGGAAGGGCCCACCCCGTGTGATCCCGCCTCGCAGCGCGTCAGCCTTCCCCCGGGGGGCCCTCCTCCCGCCGAGCGGGCTGGGAGAGCCGCGGCTGCTGGGGGACAGACGCCCTTCTGCGGGGGCTGTGCTTGGAGCAGCCACAGGACCCCGAGCAAGGGCTGCGCTGGTGCCGATTCTCAGCCAAGACAGCTGCCCGCTGCGCCCGCGGGGCACGGCAGCGGGAGCCTGGCAGAGCACGGGGCCAGCCGGCCGGCCGGCCTGCCGGCCAGGACGCACCAGCTGCCCACTTTGCCGTGTTGTTTACTCCCCGTTCTCACTGGCACCGCCGCCCCGTCGCGTGAGCATCTCTGGGACCTGCAGGCCTCCCTGATGGACCCGAGGCACACGGTCCTCTGCGAGAGCCCCCGGGGGGGGCTCGCTCGCGGGAGCGGCCGAGTGAGCCCGACCCCTCCTTTCTGTGCCCTCCAGCCGCGTCAGGCTGGGGCCGCCGGCCCAGGCTCGGCGGATCACGTTGGCTGCCGGCCACGCGGGCCTGGTCCCTCTGCAGCTAGAGGCAGCCGCTCACGCCGCTGCTGCTGCTCACTCGCCCCGAGGAGCCGGGGAGCTGAAACCGCTCCCCTTCACGAATCGTCGGCACGTCCCTGCCGAGCACCCACCGGTGCCGACAGCCAAACCGCCGACCTGAGGCAGGCGCGCTGCCTGCCTCGCTGTGGCGAGGTGGAGGTCGAAACGTCTCTGGGGTAGGAGTCGTGCGGATCTTGTCGTTTTCAGCCTCCGCCATCTGCAGGAGAGGCCACTCCTGACTTGCAATCCCCTGGGAATACAAAAGAAGGTGGGCAGCGAGGGAAGAGGCCCCGGAGAGGCAGGTTAGGCTCCAGGGGACAAATTGGGGGAGAGAGAGAAGGAGGAAGATTTAAATTAGGGAACTGACTCCTAGTTCTGTGGGGACGTGCAAGGATCTGCCGGCCGAAACCCAGGCACACCGACGGGTCCGGTTCCACGGTTTGGAAAATCCAGTCTGTTCTTCCCCGGCGCACGGCACACCCACGGGGAGTTACGCGTTTGGCACCGCGTCCAGGGCGGGTACCCTGGGGGGGGGGATATGGAGAAAGTCGCCACGTCGTCTTAGGGGTGCATTTCAGCATGACGAGGACAAACAGGACACGCGGTTCCCGAGAAGGGGAGGGCGGACGCGCGTGCGGAGGGGTCTCTCGTCTTTCTTCCCGCCGGCCGGTCTGCCCGCTGAAGGACGTGGCGGTTTCCTGCAGAAGGCGAGGGCGTCACGTCTCCACCGACTCTCCTTCCTGCGACCCGAACCGTCACGCTCGGCGTGGAGCTCGTCACCGCAAAGCAGTCACGATGGGTCCCGGGGCCGCCTCGGCCCTGTGACGTCGGCTCGCGTTCCCGTGGGACATACGGGGCCTTTCATCCTTCCTGTGATCTATAATCCCCCTCGTGCTGCCGACGCCTCGCCGCCTGAGACCATTTCCTTCCAGGACGTTACCGTAGCTGCCAGTCTTTTTTTCCATTGTGATTAAATCAGTTTCACGCGTCCTCAAACGAGCCGCTGCAGCCCGCGTGAGGTTCCGCAGACACACGGCGAGAAGCTCCGGTCATCGTCACCCCCACCTGTCCCCGACGCCCCCGCCATCCCCTCACTGCCCCAGCTGATCCGACCGGCTGTCCTCGCGAGCCGCGGGTGTGGATCGCGATCCGTGCGCCGCCGTTACCAGGGGTTTGCATCCCGCTTGGGTTTGGGGGTCCACGCAGCCTCCCTCCCCCTCGTCGGGTTTGCGGGGACCCGTTCCCTCCCCCGATGTCGCACTCCTCCTGCGTCCCACTGGCTCGCGGCGTCCTCACAGCCCCACATGTGAGTCTCTGCAAACTCCCCCCGGACACGCTCTCGCCCTCACACTCAAGAAAACGTGGGATTCACGTCCCTTCCCGGTGGGAGCGCTGATTTCTGTGCGGATTCCTAACCCAGTGGCCGCGCGGGCTACGCTCCTCCTATCCCTGGCGCCTACCCACCAGGCCCAGGGCCCAAACCCACAGCAGGGCCGGCCCGGCGTCTGCCCCAGCATCGCCCCACGGCGGCGGACACGCGACGCGGCCAGGGGAAGCGCCGTCGGGCACTGTGGCATCGCGGTGCACACGCGTGAGTATTTCTCAGAAACTCGGCGCAGCGACCGCACCCAGCCCCGGCTCTGCTGGGGCCCGGGCTGGGGCACTCTGGGACGCTGTGGCCGCCCGCTGCCCGGGCCACCTCCGCCTCCCCACGCCTGTCCCTCAGTCGCCGTCCCCGTCCCCGGTCCTCCCGGCGCCGGCGGCCCCTTTCCATCGAGAGACTAATTTCGCTTTTCGCCGCGTCGCACCCACCGGGGGAGCCTGCGTTCGGAGACGGACGAGGCAGTTTTCCCATTAACTAAAGCTGTCTGCATTCATCTCCGGGAAAAACGCTTCTTCCTAACGAGGCAGAAACGCACGTTTTCCTGCAGTTCCCACACGGGATCGGAAAGGGGGAAGGATCCATTTGTCTCCCGGGTGGATCCACAGGCAGAGATCGGAGCCGGCAGCCCCGTTAGCCGGTCCTCCCGCGCCCACCCCCTACCCCCCGCGAGCACGGCTGTCGGTGTGGGCAGGTGGTTCTGCGTGTGCGTGGGGGGGCGGGGATTTAGGGGGAGGCTGCATGAGAAACGGGAACTGGTGCTTTCTGCCCAGGCCGCACTGCCCCCCCCCCCCGCAGACACATCTCCAGGGCCCTCCGGCCTGTGAAACTGCGCCTCCCGCCCATGCCCGCACCCCGCGCGAGCTGCCCCAGCCCCACCGCCCAGAGAGGCCACACGGAATCCCGGGAACACAGACGTGTCGCCTACACGGGCTGAAGGAAACGGGACGGGATCAGAATTCCCTGGCGCTCAGATTTTCCCGGCGTCCGGACAGCGGGAGGCGCAGCGGACGCCTGCGGGGTCGTGGTTCGGGCGTCTCTCCGCTGTCAGGGAACCTCCGGATGGCGATCGACGACCTCCCGGCGAAGGGCTCCGGGTGACGAACAGGCGAACTGACATCCCTCGTTCGCCATCGAACGGAAGCCGCGTCCCACAGTCCGACTTGGCGCCCGCGAGTGGACAGGTGCTTGTGTTTGATGCACAAAACCCCCCAAAAGGCCTGTCGCCCACAGCTCCGGGGAGAGTGCGGTGCGTCTCCCGCCAAGCTCCGCGCCTTTTCTGGGCAGACGGCAGCGCCGCGCGCCAGAATCCCAGATGGTCGCCAGCACCGGGGAGCGACCCCGGCGGCGTCGCACGAGCCCTCAACGCCGCGGGGCCCAAGTTCACGTGCGTGCGGCGGGGGCCGCCCCGCGAACGGCGTCTACGCTCCAGGATCCGGGCGACCGGGTCATCCTGGCGCCACCACCGCGCGGCGTCGAGGACGGCTGCCGCTTTGCTCTGTGGCTCTGAGTTAGGAGAGGCCGAGGGGCACGCGGTGGTGACGATGAGCGCCCACGCGGGGCGTGTCATACGGTCCCTGGGATCACATCGCAGGACGTAGACGGAGCTGAACACAGCCCGGAACGCAGCGAAGGGTTGATCTTTCCCCTTTTAGAACCCACAAGCAAACGAGCACTAACTGGAGTTCCAGAATCCTTTACGCCGCAGGAAAAATGCGCAAATAAAGAAAAACTCAGGAGCGACGGCGCCAGAAAGCTGCTGCGGGGGGACTCTGGGGGGCGGGGGAGAGCGTTCTTGTTTCCCTTGAAAATACGGGGCCTCGATGACTCCCCGTGGGAAGCCAGACGCCCTCACGGGGACCCGACTGGCCTACGGGGACGTGCCTCACGCTTGACCTCACGGGAGGGAGCGTCGGAGCCTCCCTCTGGGGAACAGGCAGGGAAATGGACTCCGCGGCCCAAAGAGAACGAACCCATTTCAACCGCCCGGAGACCAGGCCAGACCCCGCGCAGACTCTCGTGGCCCCCGTCACCCGGTCTCCCTCGTCTTTACGCGTCACCATCGTAGCTTTCGGCGAGGACGATGACGGAGACGGACCTGCACGGCTCGGGTCAGAGAGAGAAGCGGATCCGAGTGAGGCGACCTGGGTCCGAGTGCGGACCCGCGTGAACGGGAGGGAGCGTGGCATCGGGGACACCCCGCCCCGACCCGGGGGGCTCAGACGAACCTGGCTCTTCCCAGGGTCCTCGTGGGGATCGGGGGGGGGGGGAAGCGGGAAACGGAGTCGCGGAGCGGATCGATGCACGCGCGGGTGCCGCGCGGCCTGTCATTCCAGGCCGTCCCAGCCGTGTTCCTGAGTCGCCGTCGCAGGCTCGATCAGACGTTCCAGCCCGACCTACGTGTCGGCCCTAATGAGCGTCGCCACGTCGTGCGGTGATCGGCTCACGCCGTCCTCTGCTTCCTCCCAAAGGAGAAAACCGCTCCTCCTCCTCCGAATGCTCACGGTTTTAGGATAAATCGTCCCCTTGGTACGTGCCACGGGCGTCTCGGCATCCAGGACCCGGCCCTCGAGGGGAGCGCACGTCGTCCCGTTTGGAGAGAACGACGTGCGGGGCTCAGCTGTCAGACACAGCCGAGCGCGGCGACCGAGCCAACGAAAATGTTATCTATAATCCCAAATATCAAACGGTCCCCAAAGCGACGAGATCGATGCTGCAGCTCAGAGCTTTCCCTCGTGACAGGCGGCGGCGCTACCAACACCGCCAAACGGCACACGTCTCCGGAAGGAAAGGGAGTCGCCGGCGTCCACCTGCCCACGTGACGTTCATGCCCACCTGGGGGGGGACAGGCCACCGCCTGGGGGGAGGGGACAGGCCACCACCTGGGGGGACAGGCCACCACCTGGGGGGACAGGCCACCACCTGGGGGAGGGGGACAGGCCACCGCCTAGGGGGACAGGCCACTGCCTGGGGGAGGGGAACAGGCCACCGCCTGGGGGAGGGGGACAGGCCACCACCTGGGGGGACAGGCCACCACCTGGGCGAGGGGGACAGGCCACCAGGGTGTCCCGGGACTCTCTCCGACACAAGCTGCCCGCGCGGGACGGGGTTTCCAGCGCACGGCGCAGCGACAAGGACAGCGCGGGAAGCGCAGACTCATCCACCACGTGGGCGAGCCCTGGACACGTAGTGCCGCTGCGGGTGGCCCCTGGTGCCTTGCTCTGCAGCTGGGTGACGAGCACGACCCGTCAGTCGCGTCCCGGTGCAGACGGCTCCAACGCGGAGCAAAGCCTGTGAGGCGGCCCCGTCCGCCCGTCACCCGTCAGCCAGGCCGGGCTCTGCAAGGCTGGGGGACAGGCCCCAGCTCCCCGCTCCGGCGCGGCCCGCGTTTCCCGGGAACCTCTGCCGTCTGCCTGTCCCCGTCCCCCTCTGCGTCAGAGACGCTGGTTAACTCTCGAGCTGACGGCGAGACGGTCTTCTCAACCCGCCGTGACCAGCGGGACGAGGGGGACCTCTGTGGTGTTTCCGAACGGGACGGTGTTCGGGACCGGGACCTCCCGTCCACTCACTCGGTTCCTGAAGGTTCCGGGCGGGCTAAGTGGACTGCAGTACGGAGCGCGAGGGCCGGCGAGGCCCGGATGGCAGGCAGACGCCGCCACCGCGCGGTCCTGCTGGGCCTGCCGGCCGGTCCGCTCCCCTGGGCGGCCGGGGTCCCGCCCCCCGAGCACGGGGACGGCTCCGGAGCTCGAGCGTCACCCGGCTCTCGGAGAGCATCTCACGACACGCTGTGCAGTTGGGCGAAAGGCGTCTGTCCTCCCTCTGGCCTTCTCCGGCCGCTGACTCCGTCCCGCCCAGGGCCCCTCCTGGCCTCCCCCAGCCCCCCGCGTCCCGCCTCTCCGGGTGCCGCCCCGTGCCGTCGGGGGGTTCGCAAACAGAAAGACGTGGCTCGAGCGGTCGCGGTGGCTCGACGGCTGCTAAAGTTAAGGGCCGTCGGGACGGACATCGGGGCTGATTTAACATTTCCCGCTCGTCAGAGCAGGTGCCTCCGCCCCTGTGGGGAGAAGGGGGGCCGGGGCTGACGGCAGACGAGAGGCCCTCCCGGTCCGGGCGACACCGCCCGCGCTCAAACCTGCCTCGAGTGAGTCCGGAGACACTAACGGACGTCCCTGTCCGCTAAAGGCCAGGGCGCTCCCCCACAGCGGGGTAGGAGACCTCGCCCACCCACCCGGGTGGCACGGGGGCCGCGGTCACTATGAGGTCTCACACGCGCACGTGCACGCACGGCCCGTCACACACCGGACCGACGCGACTCCCGTTTCCTCCCACGCGCGATTTCCCCCTGAAACAGAGGAAGCCGCCCATCAGCTTCTCGCGCGGCGGGATGGATGCGGCGACACTGACATCGCGCGGCGAGGAAGCCGGAACGGCGAGGAGGAGTCAGAGAAGACGTCGTCGTCCGAGTGTCCCGTTACGGGAGGGTGGGCTGCGAGGCCGGGGGGGCCGGTCACACCCGCGAATGTATGGACGCCGACGGCACACGCGCAGGGTCCTCCCACGCGGAACGGCGGCGCGGCACCTGCGTGCGGCACCACTCGCACGCGGAACGCCCGCAGCGCGCACGTCTCCGCGGGCAAACCCGTTTTTAAAACCTTTTTGCCGACTCTTCCCCGAAAACTGCAGGCACAGGGAGCGCTCCCGGGCGCTGTCTCCCGGACGACAGGAAGCGGGTATGACCGCCCCCCCCAGCTACTACGGGGCGGACGCCCCCCACCCCGTGCTGCGGGTTCCCGCTACCTCGCTCGGCCTCTCCAGAGCCCACCCCGCAGCCTGGCCCGGGGCTGACGGGGAGAGACCCCCACGGGCCCCCTGCACGGGCAGGTTTGCGCGAGGACGACCCCGAAGCACCTCGGCCGCCGCCCGCGGGAACCTGTAGGGCCTGCCTGGGTGACCGGGTGACACTGGAGGGCCTGGGGGGGGGGCTTCTGAGGAGACCCCACCGGGCCGGGCCGCAGGGCCCCCCAGCACCGAGCCGTGGAGAAACACCCCCTCAACATCCCCGTTTCCTCCGACTTACGCCCCGAACACCCTCCACCTCCCCGGACCCTGTGCGCGCGTCTGTGCTCCTCTGAGACTTAACGATTCGCTGGATTTGGATGCGTTATTTGGGGAAAAACCTTTAAAAGCTGCATATGTAACGTGTTCTAAATTCTGAGCCTGGAGGTGGCGAGTGGGAGGGAGAAAAGTACCTTCTGGAGAGACACGTACTCAGACTGACGCGGCCCCGCGTTCCCCCCCAATGCCAGGGCCTGGTTTTATTTTTTATTCATTTTTTCCGAACGGCCCAAAACGGAGGCTTCTTCCCCGGACCGTGCTGTCTGCAGCGTCCCTCCCCCCGGTGACGGCTGCGGGACGGACTCCCCGCGCACAGGCGTAAGGGACGGGCCCGTGGCCCCTCCGCACGCCGCGCTCCGCCGCCTCTCGGGGGAAGGGACCAAGCTCTGCAGTCAGCTGACCAGCCCTGCGCATCACGTGAGCGCACCCGGCACCTGCCTCGTCTGTATCACTCCAGGCGGAGGAGGAGGAGGAGGAGGAGGAGGAGGAGGGCGACGGGCAGAGGGGGAAACAGCATCCGCCGCGACCCCATTGGGGCCCCGCCGAGCCGGGGCGCTCTGGGGGTGGCTCCTCGGACGTGGGGGGGGCTCAGCTCTGATCTCGTTCGTGTGACAGGGCCTTCCCTCCTCCCGCCCGCCCGCCCGCCCTCCACCCAGCGGATGTCCACTCAGCACACAGCCTCGCCGTGGCCGGAGGCGACGGGCCCTCCGCGTGCGCACGGCATGGGGGACCCCGATGCGCCTCACGAGGCCTCGCACGCTGAGCCCCCTCCCCACCGTCTCGCGGAGAGGTCACCGTGACGCGCGATGGGAGAACCGCTCGGCCCGGCGAGGGCCGCTCTCGGCGCCCACCCCCCGCGGTCACTCCCGCCGTCTCCTCGCGGGGATGCCGGTCACGCCTCGACGGGGCCACGTTCACAAAACACACAAGGATCTCCCGGGTGTGTTCGTCTCTCACGCGCGTGACTGCAGGCGGCGACCGGCCCAGCCGCGCTGGCAGAAAACCGCGTGGCACCTCGATCTGGAAGATTCCTCCCCTGGCAACGACCCGTCGGCAGAGCCGCCCCCACCCGCACCCCCCGCCTCTCTGCAGGCGGCGCCAGGGGAGCCCGGTTGTCGGCTCCACACGAACCCCAGGACGAGCGTCTCGAACCCGAAAGCGTCCCCTTGTGCAACGGGCAGGGCGCCTCCTCCTGACGCGCGCGGGCGAAAGCGTCCAGGTTCCCGCCCGCCGACGCCGCCTCCGTAAGGATTCGATCGGCTCGGGGCGGCTCCTGACCGACCCCATGAGAATCCCGTTCATCGCCTTCTTCCCCCCTTTACGCAGCGACAGCCTCGGCCCCACCGAGGGCGACTCCGCAGCTATCCAGGCCCTTGGAGGAAGAGCCAGGCCCCATTTTTCCTCGTTCCCCTCTTTTGCCACGGAGAAGTCCGTCTGTCCGTCCGTTTCATCGACGGCAAACCCCGAAAGACGCATCTGACCCACTAGGGGTAGGAAGACATCTTGACAGGAACCCAGCACTGAGCTCTGGAGCGAACGCGCCGGAGAAACCACGCCGAACAGACCCCGAGGGTGTCGGGGAGCCCCCGCCCCGGCGGCGGACACGGGCCCCTCTGGCCTCACAAACACCTTCGGGCCCAGAACCCCTCGCCCTCGGCTTCTGTTTCCCTGAAGCCGTGACGTTACCGGACGGCGCGACGGTGGAGCGACCGCTCCAGGTGCCTCCTCGGAGAGGAGAGGTGGGACGCCCCGACGCCTGGAGATAGGCCGGACGCCCCCAGGGTCGCCGGCCCCGCCACCCCGTCCGCAGACACCGCCTGCTCCAGCCGGGGTCGGGGTCGGGGTCGGTGACCCGCCGGGCAGGGCGGCGCGGGCCCCGCTTCCCACTGACTCTGCGAGTTCTGGAACCGGGAGGCCGCTCCCTGCCCTCAGGCCTTCAGGCCTCGACATCCCTCAGACGCCATCCGAGCCCGAGACCCGTAAAACATTCATTAACTTCCAGCTTTTAACGTTCGCGAAGAAAGAGCCGAATTAATCATTTTCGAACGTTGGTTAAAGACACCGCGGACGCTCTCCGAGGGGCCGGCAGTCGAGGCCCAGCTCAGGGCCGCGGCCCCGCTGCCCCCGACACCGCGACGCGGCTGCAGACTCCCCCGTCTCACGGCCGGGCAGGGGACGAGGGGGATCGAACTGTTCGAGGTCACTGCGTCTTGTTTCTGTTTCCCTCTTCGATCCAGTTTGCGCAGAAAGACACGGATCGACAAGGACAGCGGCGAGGAAAGGCCGGGGGGGGATGGGGAAGGGACGGGAGGACAGCGCCCACTGCCTTGGGGGTTACGAGGCCGCGTCCTCCTTCTCCAAACTGCACCCCGGCCCGGCCCCCACCCGGCCCCCGCCCGGTGCAGAGCGAAGGCCGGAGATGGAGGAGCAAACGCGGCTGAGGGAGCACTGACCTCCCCCCCCGCCGCCCCCCACAGCGAGCGCGACGCCCACGCCCCAGCCGGCCACCGCCAGGTGCTGACCCTCACCGGCGGGCGCTGCACGGGGATCGTCACAGCCGGGCTGCACCCCCCAACGCTCCGCGGCCGCAAGACTGCGTCACCGCACAAGCAGGGGGTGCGGGTTCGGAGATGCTGGGACCCGCCGCACGTCGCCCACCCTGCCCGGGGGGGTCACCCACAGTCTCACGTCGCCCACCCTGCCCGGGGGGGTCACCCACAGTCTCACACAGCCCGGGGGCCCCCACATTCCCGGTCCGCTGCGTCCGCCGTCCCGGAGCCTTTCCGCCTCACGTGCGGACGCTGGCCCCGGGGGAAGGGGGTGCTGTCCTGTCCGGGTCCCTCTGGGGACGCACGGGTGGGCGCAGACAGTCCTGCCCCGAAACGGCACCTGCAGTGGTTGGGGCGGAGCCTGGGGGTGAAGACTGGACCCGCAGAGGCCGGGCCAGACGCCATCGCCGCGGAAACAGACGGAGCCCGCGGAGGAGACGCCACGCGCCCGGCTTCACCCGGCCCCCAGGAGGCCAAGCGGACCTGGGGCCCCGGGGCCCGGAACATCGTTTCTCTCCAAGATCCGGAAAAATCCGACTACGGGTCAGAGGCCGAGGCAGATCCGGGCCGGGATGGCCACCGTCCCGGCACCCAGGGTCGGATGTGAAGCGAGTGAGGCTTCCCATCGGGTCCCACTCGTGCCGTCGCTCACGACCCCCGCGCTGGTCCCCTCCTCCGGGGCCCGCGGGGACGCGGAGGCCTGCCCGCTCCCACGCGCGGACGGGTCCTGTGACCGCGCCGTCGGGGGCCGGGCGGAGCGCGCGGAGCCTGCGCGTCCTTACACATCCCTCTCAGGGAAGCGCGGCCGCCACACGGGCCCCCGCCCACCGACTCGGCGCCCTGCGGGTGCACGGGTGGGGGCTCCTCCCCCCGTCCCGAGCGCCCAGGAGGGCCGCACGGCCGCCCCTGCCCTCGACGCCCCACGCCCCTGTCGACCCCTCGCCTCCCCCCCTCGTCAGCGGATCACGCGAGGCCAACTCAGCCCCCGTTTCTCCGACTCCAGATGAGGCCCCCGGGGCTGGTTTCCTCTCCCCGAACGAGAGGCCGAGGCCGTCGCTGTCAGGCGTGAACGCGCCCCGTCGGGCGTGAGAGTCAGGCCCAGGGCGCCCGAAGCCGTCAGCCTGGAACGCCCCTCGGGGGTGGGGGGAGGTGGGGCGCAAAGGCCCGTGTGCCTCGTGCTCCCTCTGCCTCCTCCGACTCAGAGGGCCGCGGGCTGACCCCGTCAGCGCCTTCCGACCCCGAGCAGCAGTCCTCACGGCGCTGGCAGGTAGTGGGGGGGGCGTGTGTCGGGGTCCGGGTCCCTGCAGCCCGGGCCGCCGGGAGGGCTCTGGCTCAGGAAATAAGGCGGACGGGGGGGGGGCGTGGGTGGGGCAGGGGGGCGACTACCCTAAGTGGCTTGGCCTTGGCTCCGCCGCTGGGGCGGATGCGGCTTGGGCCGCTGGGGTGGGTGCGGCCACGGCCCCTCCACTAAGAGGCTTTTACATCCTCTCGCCTCCAGCCCGTCCCTGATTCTAAAACGTTCACTAATGACGCTCGGAGTTACGAGCCCGAAACCACCCACTCAGGGGGATGAATAATTCAGGGTCGCGGTGACCGAGTCACGCCATCGGCCGTTTACACCCTCCACCCCCCGAAACAACAGGGCAACCCCCGCCCCGCGCCGGTGAGACCGGCCTCGCTGCCTGGACCGCGCTGTTGGCCGCGGGATCGGGGCGCCCGGCAGAGAGGGGGGCACCGTGTGGGGCTGCGACTTCGGGGGGGCCGTGGCGTCGGGCAGCGGCAAGGACACCCCTCCCGGGGGCAGTGACTCGGGCCCTGGGGTGGCCCCAGCACGTCCGGCTTACGGGGGGTCCCCCCCGAACTCTGGGGGTGTCCTACCCGACCCATTCTCGGCTCGCTGGGCACGCGCGCGGCTGAAAGGACGCCCGGCCGGTGGAGGAGACGCCCGTCTTCCCTCCCTCCCTCAGGGTACCCACGCGCGACTCCGGGGTCCCAGCGTCACCCGGCCTCACGGAGACTCCCAGGGCCGGCTCTCGGGCGGTTTCAACGAGACGGTCTCGGGGCCTCCAACAAATTAAATAAAAAATCAGATAAACACGTGACGGTCCACAGACCCAAGCGGACGTTTCCGGGCGCCCGCAGAGGTTCGGCGAGCTGAGAGCGAGCGTGGTCTGTCTCCCTCGGGCCCTGATCACGTCCCGGAGCCGGGGGGAGCCGCTGGCTGCACGGATGGGAACCGGAGAGCGTTGAGCGGCTGGACCGGGATCAAGAGGCCGAGCCCGGAGGCCACGCGGGGACGGGGCGGGGGGGGGCTGGGCAGGCTGCCCGCGGCACCCGGGGTGGGGGGGCCGCCGCGCGCCGACAGTCGCAGGCCTCGGTCCCTCCGGGTCTGCCCAGGAGCGTGGGGATTCGGGCCGGCCCTGCCCTGTGGACCGAGCGCACCCGCGGGGACCCATGAGGCCGCGACAGGCCACGTCCCAGCCGCGGCCCCTCCCGCGTGGGTGACTCGGGGCGGCGGACGGAAAGGGAGGCCGCGGTTCTGGGGTCAGAGACGCATCATCCGACGCGCGCGCGGCCTGTCGCTCGCTCACCTGGAGTCGGGGCCGCCGCCCGCAAACAAACAACAGAAATCGCGGACTCGAGCGCCATGGCAGCCAGACGGGGCTGCGCCCGCCTTCACTTTGGTTCCGAGTTATCGTCGGGGGCGGGGGCGGGGGTCGTCGTTGCAGCTCAGCCCTAGGGTCGCCCCCTCCTTCCCAAGCACCCGAGGGACCTGGCGCCGAGGCCGACGCGGCGCACACACACGCGTCCCCCTCCCCGCACCCCGGGGAGTCGGCAACCGCCCAGGAAGGAATCGCCGCTGCCCGAGCCCAGGCTCTGGCGGCTGGAGGCCGGCGCCGACCTCCACCCCGACCTGGCGTCCCGGGAGGGGAGGCAGAGGGGCCTGGATCAGAGCGCGGGGGACCCGTGCGCGGCCGGGAGGGAGCGTGGCGAGCCGGCAGGCCGTGGCTCGTCTGAAACCGCCTTTTCTAGAAATAAATCTAAGAAAACGCTGTCTCTGAGTAAACACCCGCGGCAGCCGACGCGGCTGCCGAGGGAAGGTCGGGTAGGACTCCACCCCGAGCCTCCGGCGGGACGTCGGCAACGCGGGCCGCGTCCGCCCCGGGCGCGCTGCTGGGGCCTCGGGCGCGTTGCCCACCGCAGCTGAGATTCTGGTGTTTTCCCCCAAAACGAAACTCCCCCCCCCACCCCAGTGAGGTGGCCGGTCGCCCCTCACTCACCCTCCAGAACCGCTTCAGCCTGTCCACCCCGGGCAGCGCGGGCGCGCTCATCCCCGCCGGCGCAGTCGGACGTGTCCCCGTCGCTGCCTCCGCCGGGGCGGGCGCCGCCGGGTCCCCACGCTGGTCTGAGCGGGCGGCGCCCGGGTTCTCCGCGCCGGGGCCGCGCCCGGCTGTGAGTGCCGCTCGCCAGTGACCACAGCGTCTGCCGCTCGGCACGCAGCAGCCGGGAGCTGCACGTGACGCTCGGCCTCCGGGGATCGGGGCAGGGACGTGCCCGCTGCAGGCTGCCGCGGGCGGGGGGGGGGGGTGGGGACCGGGCGTCTGCGAGGGCCCCTCGGCTGCCCCTGGGGGCAGGCAGGGCGGGTGCTCCCCTCCCCAGCTGGTACCCTGTGGGGGGGGCTCGCTCTGCCCCGAGACGTCGAGACGTCGGTCTCGGCTCACAGGGAGGGTCCCGGCCTCCCGCTGGGGGTCCCAGCCGTGGGCGGGGTGTGTCCGGGGTACGGCGGGGGGGACAGCGCGTCAGCCATGGTCCCGGGTGCGGGGCACAGGCTGGTCGCCCAGAGGAACGGGGACTCGGCGTCACGCGCTCCCCTAAGAGAACGGACGGCGTTTCTGGGAGGCGCGACGCCGAGAGGCCGTTTGTGGGTGGCGGACGCCGGCTCGTCACACCCCCTCGCCGTGTCCACCGACGCGGCCCACAAACACCTCCCTCCGGTGCCGACTCCGCGCCGGGCAGGCCCGCGGCAGCCCCGGCACCGACCCGGCGCTGCGACGGCCACGGTCCAGGGTCATGGTGGCCCAGTCACCTGCCGGGGTCCCCACGAACAGAGCGGAGATGTGCCGCGGGGGCCCCGAGCGCCTCCCTCACGGGGAGACGAGGCCGCCCCCTCCTCGGCGCCCGGCCCGAGCCCGCACAGCGTGGGAAGCCCCACCTCCGAGCGGCCGCAGGGCGTCAGGGACGCCCCGTTGCTCGCTGCCCCGACGGAGGTCACGGGTCACCCAGTGTGCGGAAGCCACGCTGGTGGCCGCGTACTCTGGCCCGTGTCGTGCGGTCGTCCTGGGTCCCTTGTGGTGGGAAGGACCGCGTGACGCGTTCCAGAAGGAAGCGAGGTGACCCTTCAGCATCGACACCACGAAGGGCCACTGGACGCCCCGGAGGCCCCCGCTGGCGTGGCGACAGGCGTGGACGCACAGAGCGGGGCCGCCGTGCAGACCGGCACTGGACGGGCGGCCCGGGGGACGGCCGACCCGAGTGACGGACGACCCAGGGGACGGGCGGCCCGGGTGATGGAAGACCCGGGTGACTGATGACCCAGGTGACGGATGACCGGGGTGACGGACGGACGACCCGGGGGACGGCCGACCCTTTCTTCTCCGAGCCTCGGTGCTCTCGGGGCTCAGCCGGCCCCCCCTGGCCGTGAAAATCACGAAGTGACCCCCTCGCTCCGCCTCCTCCCGAAGCGCAGGGCGCTCGGCCCCGATGAAACCGGGAAGGCTTCAGCTCGCCGGGCGACAGCAACTGGCAGCCTCGGGAGTGAGACGACCGGCTCGTCCGTCACCCCGAGCCCGGGCGGGCTCACGGGAGCCCGGGGATCGTCGGGGACCAGGGTGCGCACACGCGCCCCAACCCTCAGACGCGTGTGAAACGGCGACGGGCGCGGTCCCGGTGCACGGAGAGGTGCGCGGGACCCCAGTGCGTGGGTGCCCATCGGGTCGCCTCTGTGCCGCACAGCGCGCTCCCCAGCGACACCCACGTCTCCAGCCGCTGGTGCCGAGGAGAGGCCGAGGCTGCCCCCGCCGGGCGGAGGGGCAGAGACCTCCGGGAGGTCCTGGAGGCCTGCGATGGCGGCTTCTCGCCGTCGAAACCGGACGGGGACGGGCCTCACCGGAGACCAACCGGACGCTGGAAGGTTCCGGCACCAGAGGCGAGAGGCGCCTGGGGCGGGGGGGGGGGACGCTGCGGGCCTTCGACCATGCCGCGGCCCCACTCCCCGCTCACCGGGGAGACGCACACCGTCTTCCCTGATGGGGAACCGGGACCGAGGACCGGTCAGCAGCCTCCGGCCTTGAGAGCGTCCCCGGAGCCCGCGCCGCTCGCACGCCGTCCCCGAGGGGCGAGCTCCTGCGTTTGGGAACCTGACCGCATGCGGTCGGCCCATCGACCCCGACGACGCGGGAGGGAGCAAGGGGGGACGACCCCGCAGGTGTCCGCTTACGGGGCGGCGCGGGCCGCTGCGGGGGCGCCACCCAGCCCGGCCCTCGGGGTCCTGCCTCTCCCTCGGGTGCCGTGGTGAAGCAGCACCCAGACCCCTGCTCCCGGGGCCGCGGCGACTTCCCTTCCCTCCCCGGCTGGGGCGACGTCTCCTCTCGTGTGCTCCCGGGGCTCTCCCGCCCCCAACCTGGGAGCCTGACGCAAACGGGAAGGGCCGTCACCCAGCGGGACAGGCCCACCTCCGAGACGGGGTCGTTTCCGGGCGTAAAATGCGACAGGAACCTCGGCCACGCGCTTCAGGGCGCGGCCGTCCTTCGCTCCGCGGCCGTGGGCGCCTGAAGCCCTGCGTCCCGCAGACGCCGTGTCGCTCTTTTAGGGCGAACACCGGGCCTTCGCCTGGAACCAGCGCCTTGGGGTGCTCCTCCGGCACGTGCTCACGTCTGCTCGGGGCGGGAGGGAGCCCGTCTGCCGTGCTTCGCGCCTTCCCGTGGCTTTGACCTTGCGGTCGAGGCCGAGGCCACGAGCCGAAGGAAGGACACCAAAGGGTGGCGACGGTCAATACGAAAGCACTTCGGGAGGGCGTGCTGAGCCCGGCCGCGGGCAGCCCGGGGCTCTCTTCCCGAGCCGGGGCGGGTGCCAGCCCCGCCCCGTGACCGCCGCCGTCAGCTACACGAAGGTCTCATCGTCAGGCGAGCGGCGACCTTTTGCTCCTCTGGATGGAAACGAAAACGGGCAAATCCCCCATCTGTAGGGACGGAGGGTCACAAAGGGCGACCACTCCCTCCGAGGCTCCGGGCCCAGGTTGTAGGGCCGTTGCCGCTCAGGGGACGGGGACTCCTGGGCGACAGGCAGCTCGGTGTCCCCGAAAGAACCCGGGACCGGGACTCGGGGCCCCGGCGTCCCTCCTCAGCCCCCCTAGTCATGTTAGCCGCGCCAGTGTCACCGCTCGGCGCCCCATTAGTCCCCCCCGCCACACGGCACAGCGAGTACCTGTGCCCGGGGCCCGGGGCCCTGAAACGTCGTCGCCGACAGGCAGCCCCGAGCAAACGCTCAGGCGGTGAGGCTTACAGGAGACACGTCACACGGCCTTGCCGTCCACTGGTCCGTCCGGTCGACCCCATCGAAGCAACTGGTGGAGAAAGCACTAAATACCCGGAAACCGAGGCGGCGTTCCTGAAGCGGGGGTGTTCGCCGGTGGTCGCCCAGGGCAGGACCCCGCGGGCCTTTCGGGCAGAGGGCAGGGGTGCGGGCGTCTATGCACCCCGAGGGCCCACGGGATTGCGGATCCGCGGCGCCTCCGTACGTGAGGAAACGGACGTTGTCACAACACGATAGATCAAGGGTCGGGGACGGGCGCCGGCGTCCGGGTCCTGTCCTCCCCGAGGAGCTAGGGCCGGCCACCAAGCGGAGGCCCAGGGCCCACGCAGACGCCAGACCGCTCCTGAGGGGTTGTAAGTCCCCGGGGACATGCGGACACCCGTGGGACCAAACCCCGTTTCGCAATCAGCGAAGGGTCCCGAGACGTTATCGTAAGAGATAACCGCCGCCCGCGACGTCGCACGCCCGGAGCCACTGTGACATCGCGCGGCGCCTCGTCGTCGGAAAACAAGAGAAGCTGTTTAAGAGAAGGTCGCGCAGTTTCCTCGGGGATTGAAAACCAGGGCTCAGCGGTGAGTCCGCACGGGACGCCGCGTTCCGAACGGCCTTTCCCCGAGGGGGCCCGCTGGGGCCCTGTCACCCTCCCCCGTTTCCTCTTCCCCGAGAGGCCGCAGCAGGCCCGCTCCACGACTCGCAGGCATCGGAGCCGGACCGCACGCCCCGGCAGGCGGCGGGACCCCAGCGAGATGCCCCGGGCCCATCCCCGCCCTAACCGAGGACGCCCTCGGGCACCGCACTGGGGTTCCCGCCGCCCCCTCCGCCTCCAGCCGCCGCCCGCCGCCCGCCCACCTCCACCTCGGCAGCCCGGGGCCCGCCTTCCCTCCGCAACGCCAGGGCCAGCGACCCCGGCGCTCGTTTCCACGCTAAGGTTCGCCACAACGTCGTGACGGGTCGGATGATAACTCGTCTCCCCGAACACCGGTTCCTGCGCGGCGTCCCTGCGTCCTCGGGGTCCCCAGCCACCCCAGGGCCGCGATCCGAATCAAGGTCTTGCCCTGAGCCGGGCCTCTCCGTGCTAGAAAGTTCCCCGAAGGCCACGCGCTTCTCCGTCACCGCGCGCGTGGAGCCGCCGAGTCTTCGCAAAGACGCACGTGACACGGCCCCGTCGTCCCTGAGATTCCCCGGGGCTGGCGGGCGTGGCCCGTACCCGAGCCAATGACTGACCCCACACACCCTCGGGGCCGTCGCAGAAAACCCCAGGGGCTGCGGCCAGCGGGAGGAAGCAGGGGGCGCAGATTCAGGGGAGAGGGAGGCGGCCCCACAGGAGATCAACAAAGAAAGGACCTTCCAGGCGGAGGGGCAGGAGGCCACGGAAGGTACCGGAACGGGAGTGAGCCCGGGACACGGAAGAGCCGGGGGCCGCTGCGAGCAGACGGGGCTCCGGCTGGGATGAACCCCCAAGTGCACGGCAGAGCCTTTCAGGCCACTGAGGGACGGGCGTGACGCCGAGGGGCAGCCACACCGGGTCCTGCGTCTGCGGACGGGGGCCCGACGGGCGACAAGCCGGAGCCGGGTCACGGCGACCTGGCGTCCGGTGCGGCGTGGCGGCCCGGGGTGCGCGGTGAATAGAACACGGGGCCACATCAGACTCGAGGGTCCCCCGACCCCGCCACGTGCCTGGAGCCCAGGCGGACCCGAAGCACCGCGAACCCAGGCACGTTCCCCCGCTCCGAAGGACTCACACCCCCCAAGGCCCCGACGCCTTCGTTCATCACGAAGCAGACGCACTCCCCGGGGAAGCCGCCGGAGGTCTGGGGAGGACGCTCCCGCCCCCCGCACCGAAGTCCGAGACGACGCGCAGGACGGACGCGGCGCGTGCGACTGCACAGACCGCGCCCGCCGTCCCCCGTGTGCCGCCCGGAACGTTCCTCTCCCCGAGCCTAAGGAGCGGCTTCTCGTGGCTGCTCCCCCTCCTCCAGCCTCTGGCTCCGTCCCAGACCCGGATCGGATCTGGGCGGTCGGCCCTGCCCTCTGCTGTCCGCACCCGCAAAGCACACGGCCCTGCCCTCCCTTCCCGCCACCAAGGGGGCGGCGGTGACCCCCGGTGGCTCCAAACGGCTCTTCTGGCTCTTCTCTCCGTGCATAAGACGCCACCGCGGCGGTTTTCGGGGCCGTTTCACCGGCTGGAATACCCAGGGAAGCTGGAGACGGAAGGAAAACCCCTCCCCTCTCCCCAATAACCCGTTTTTGATTATTAACGAGGAAGAGGTGCCCTTGACCCCCTCGTTGGAAGACACCCCGGGACGCCAGCCTCGGCTTCCGTCTTTTCAACACGAGGACGAGGACACCTGCCACACAGAGCCGCTCCGGGGCCGCGGCAAGCGGAGGCGTCTGAAGGGCGGGCTCCCCTTCCTCTGTCCCCCGGCGCCCCCGGGAGACTCTCCAGACCCCAGCAGCAACTCGCTCGTGCGGGGCCATCCCCGGACGCCCAGGTCGAGACCGCCCGTTCGCGCTGTTTCGGCCTCTCGGCTCGGGGCTCGTCATGGGATCGTCGAAGCGACGTTGGTCAAAAGCGCCGGGACGGGCCCCTCTGCACCACGTGCTGCCCTAGATCTGCTGGGAACGCCTCCCGGCTTGACGTGCGTGTCTATCCCGAGTCCCCGTTGTGCCAGGGGCGAGAGGAGGCAGGCCGCAAGACAGAACGCCGACCACCCACGCCACCGGCCCCCGCTACGGCCGGCCCGTGGGGCCCGCTCGGGAGAAGGGGTTTGAGCGAACGCGGCAAAGACGGGTCCCCGGCACCGGGGGTTAGCCGAAATGCTCAGAGAACGCTCTCGGCGTTTTCATCTTGCTTGTCCGTTGGCAGAGGGCCCCTCTTGCCTGAAGAGGATTATAACCAGGAACTGCGACTGGGCCGTCTCCTTCGAGGACTTTGCGTGACCTCGGCCACTGAACGTGGCCTCGGGGAAAAGGGATCCCAAGACGCGAACGTGGAATTGGGAGGAGAACGGGGACCATGTCTCAGATCCAAGACGCCCGTCCACCCCAGAGCATGCCCTATAACCGATCCCGTAAGACTCCCAGCGCTTTTCTGGAAACTTCCCCTAAATTGACAGAAACGTCATGAATTAGGAGCCGCGTCACAGCCGAGGGATGACCTGGGAGACAGCCGTCTCTGTGGGTCCAGCCCGCCGACCTCACAGCACCCTGGGGACCAGCACGGCCACAGAAGCTCCTTCGTCACCCACACCTGCTCCCGGTCACCGAGGAGTCTGCGGGAGCCCGAAGCGGGGGCTTCTTTCTCCTTCCGGAGAAGGGGACACCCACCCTGTCCCCAAACACGACCACCGCCCCCGGCCGGCACGGACAGCGAGGAGCCCGGCCACAAACGCGTCCACTCGGCGTGCCCGCGCCCCCGCCACGCTGCCTCGAAGCCCAGGGGGCGTCCCGCAGGCCTCCCGGCCACGGCTCTGCCCTGCGCGGGGCGGGATCCCAGCGGACGTGTGGGAGAGGGACCCTGACAGCGCCCCCGCGCTCTGTGTCGCGTGCGCCCGACGACGTGACGTCACCGGAACCGCGGAGCCGAGGCCTGCAGACGCGCGGCCGGCGGGGAGCGGGCGGGATTGAATTAGCGTCCCCGTAATTGCATCTTCCAAACGAGACTGATGCTCGGCCGGGCGCCAGGCCAGGCCCGCCCCGGGGCCACGGACTCAGAACCACGCGGGGGCGTCAGACACGCTCCCGCTCCCACCTCGTCCCCAGAGGGGGCCGTCAGAGCGAGCGGGGCCTCCCCAAACTGGGCGCAGGACCCCCTTCTCGCTCCGGCCGGTGGCCCCGGGGCGCAGGCCGTGTCTCGGGCTGAGCGGGGTCACCCAGACCGGATCAAACCCGGAGATTTCAGTCCCGGGTCCTGGCTGCATCCTAAGTGTGGCGAGTCCTGATCCGATTACCCTAGGGACGTGAGCCGCACATCGCGCAAGGGCCTCGGGCGGTCTGGGGGCGACGACGGAATCCAGGGACTTGTATTAATTTGTTTTTCTGGCAGGAACTAGGCATGTTGGCCCGAATTTTCCGTTTTCCTCCCGTGGCAGACAGTTCAGAAACACTGCGGCCTGACCTTCCTTCCGCCAGGTAAGGGGAGCATCGCAGGGTACGGGAAAAGCAGCTGCGACCTCAGTCTCTCACGCCGACGGGCGGTGGGGTGATCGGAGCCACCGACCGACCGTCCCGCCGCGTTTACCGGACTCTCTTCTCCTCTAAGATGTGCACTTTCCCCGATCGGGACTTGCGTTCCTATTACTTTCTTTGATAATTTCCAAAAAAAAAAAAAAAGTCAGCAAAAAGGGCCAAACGTAAAAACGCGCATATTTAACTCACACTTTTATGTTAAATTCAGACAAAGGAGCGCGCGTTCGGAGAAGGTCCTACAGGAGCAAATCCTACTCTTTCCCGGAACCGCCCTGTCTTCCCTCCAGGGTCTTGCTGGCCGTCCGAGGCGGCCCGCTCACAGGCACACCGTACGGGGACCCTAAAACGAGCAGGAGGAGCCTGCAGACGGGCGTAGGCGCCCCGGGGGGTCGGAGCTCCCACCTCGGCACCCCCGCAGCTTCACGAAGGTCTGGAGGGCGGGGTCCCAGGCCTGCGGTGGTCCCGGGAGGAGCAGACGGAGCTTTCCCGGATGGGGACCCCCCGTTCGGCAAACATCCACCGAGGCCCCGGGTCATCGTGTCGGGCGCCACCGGCTGGGCCAGCCCGGACACGTCAGGGGGCGGGTCAGCCGAGGAGCCTTACTCTGGCTCGGCCGGTGTCGGACGGGGAGACGGGAACCGAACAGGCGCAGCCGGGAAGTTATACGCGGGGAGGAGACGCGCGCCGGGGTGACGGGGCGGGGGGAGGCCCGACTGAGAAGGACCCTGGAGCAGGGCCCCCGAGCCAGCAGGGCCAGCCAAGGGGCCGTCCGGGCTGCACAGGGAGAGTGGGGGGGGGGTCGCCGTCATGTCTGAGACCCCGAGGAAGCCCCGTGCGCAGCGGGGTCGGGACACAGAGGAATAGGATTGGTGGCAGCGCGATGGCCGGGGCTGGGGCGTGTCGTGGACGACGGTGGAGACTGTTCGGGCGTCTGTTCGAGTAGAGACGGCCTCTCGGGTGTCCGGAGACGGCCAGGTAGGTGCCGGGGCCCGGGGGTGACCCCTCAAGGCCCTCCCCTGCCTCGGGGACGCGGTGACTATCCTCAGGAGCGACGTGAGGCCGAAGGGGAGGCCGTGCTTTCCCCGGGGTCGTGGGGGGGGGTTAGAGACCCCTGGAGCAGGGGCAGGGCTAGATGGCGGAGGGGACATCAGGATTCCGCTCAGGGCTTCTCCTCGCCCGGCTGGAGACAAAAGCCTCGCTGACCGGTAGGTAGGAGGGGGCCGGAGCAGCCAGGGGCCGGCGCGAGGAAGCACATCGATGACCGTGTCCAGCGAGGCCGGCGCCAGCGAGGAAGCCAGGCGCTCCCGTTTCCATGGCGACAGGGCCCCGGCCTCCCGGCCTCCCGCTCCCTCTGACAGATGGCCTGTCGGCTGCGGCCGGCTCCCCTCCCCTCCCCTCCCCTCCCCTCCCCGGTCATTCGGTCATTCCGGGAAGGAAAATTCCGGGAGGAGGAAGGAAGAGACGCCCGTGGGGCCTTCCCACTCGGGAGCCGGAGACGGAAGGTCACAGGGGGACGCGGCCCGAGGGAGGGGGCGCTGCGCCCGAGCCGGTCGCTGCTGCTGACATGTGCCCCGATTCAGGGATGGACACCAGGGGACACACCCCCCCGCCCTGGCAAGGACCGTGCCCCGAACCCATGCAGAACGGGAGGGCACAGCGCGTGCCAGGGACGCGGACTCGGGGACCGAGACGTCTCTGCTCACCGGGACCCCCAGAGCCTCCGTGTGCGGTCCTGCGCTCTGCTCCTAACTGACCCGACCCTACCGAGGGCGGAAACGGTGTCGATGAAATCCGAACACGAGAGAAGTCAAAGTCGATCTTTACAGCGACTGCGACGCCCTGAAAAAGTCTTACGTCCCTTTAGGATTAAAAATAAGTGTGTGCGCGTGCGCGTGCCCACGCGTGATCCCCTTCCGCCGGGCACACTGCTGGGATGCCGCTGGCGCACGCGCGCTGTCCACCCACGTGTGCAGAAAGCGGGTTCATCCTTTACGGAAGGCCCAGGCGTGTGCGGACCCGCGAGCCTTTCCACCCACAGCTCCAGGAGGCTCCCTCTTCCCCGCACCCCCTACCTGCATCCCCTACACGGCTCCTACCCCGCCTGGTGCTCATCCCCGCATCCGGCCCCCAAAGCCTCCGCACACCCCACCGCCGACGAAGACACCCGACCCGGGGAACCCACCGCCTGGCTCGGGACCCCACAGGCTCCTACTCGCCCGTAAAAGTGTTTACACGTCTCTTCCCCAATCGCGGGGAGAAACCGAGCATTTCCCCTACTCCCGGTGGGTCCGGTGCTGCCGGAAATACGGAAACCGGGAAAGGAACCGACGGAGGGACACAGGCCAGGCTGTGGGGGGAATCGAGTCGCTCAAAGTCCCACACCGCGGTGGGAAAACAGTTTGATTCTTCTCTCGGGCCATCAGCACGTCCATTTAGGACCAACACGATTCGGGCTGTCGGGGTCCAAAACGGTCACAGCTTTTAGACGCGGCGACACGATGGAGTCCGTCCTTCCACGCAGTCTCGTCCACGGGGCGCGCGGAGGGGACCACGGGAGACCGCGGAGGGCTGCGTTCCCCCGAGGCCCCGAACACGAGCGATTTGCTAGTCGCGCGGTTCCTGCCCGCTCGCCTGTGAAGTCGGATGTGACCAAACTGTAAAATGTCCTTTTGTTCAGGTGGTGGCACGACGCGCCATCATCCTAGCGAGACGTGTTCCGAAAGGCGGGAACGGGAAAAGCCGATGCTTTATTTTTTTTTCCACTTTATTTTTTACTTTTCCTGTCGTC
This sequence comes from Cynopterus sphinx, assembly GCA_030015415.1. Taxonomy (NCBI): domain Eukaryota; kingdom Metazoa; phylum Chordata; class Mammalia; order Chiroptera; family Pteropodidae; genus Cynopterus; species Cynopterus sphinx. The sequence goes on from CM057393.1 coordinate 1,087,508, forward strand.
GTCGTTGGCCTGTTTCTTTGCACGAACATAAAATCGAGCCCGCGTGGCTCAAAATGGACGTAAACTGGAAAATGGCGTGTGGGCCCCGGGGCCCTTGGCGCTAACTTAGGCGGGATTTAATTTTACCGAAATAAAAGACGATTTTTAAAGGCGACGAATGCTCTGTGCGAGCGATGGGCGCTGCGCACTGCCGAGCGGCGCGTGGGGATCGTCGGGCGGGTACAGCGCCCGGGGCCGGCGGCGCGCACGCCTTACTCAGCGCTCCCGCCGGCTGCCTGCAAAAATTAAACTCGTTAATCATTCTGACTCAGAAAGGGAGAAAGCTCTGGGCACAAAATTAAAAATAAAACCCACACTCCACGCCACGAAGGGAAAGGCACCAGAGCCAGCAGCTGGAGAGCGGCCTGTCTGCGGGGCGCCGCGAGGGTTCTCATCGAACGCGTCGAGTCCACGGTCACACACGTCGTTAGAACCAGGCATTTCGAAGGCGCCAGACCCCCTCACGGCGGCGGCGACCGGACACGTGCAGGAGGCCCGGAGAGGGCCCTGGCAGCCGCCGTCCACGCCCGACTCCCCCGGGAGGCGTCGTTTCCCTTTTCTACAAACAAGCCTGGCTCTAAGCAAACACGGCCTCTTCGGCTGGCTCTCGGGAGCCGAGGCCCGGGAGCACGCCGAGGTGGGTGCGCGGTGGTTCGCAGCTGACACCTGACTCACCCCAACGAAGAGGAGGCCGGGCCTGCCCCGACTAACTGTCGAGCAGCGGGCCAGCTCTTCGTCGCGGCCTCCTCCCCGCCGGGCTCATGGCGAAGGGGCCGCGAGATACACGCAGCCTCGCGTCGCGAGACCGAGGCGCGACGCGGAGGAAGTTTTGCACGGCAAAGGAAACCGCCAACCAAACAAGAAAGACGACCTGCTGTTTGGGAGAAGATATTCCCCAACGGAACGTCTAATGAGGGGGTAACGTCCGAAACACATAAAGAACTCCCACCCTCAACACAAAGAAACCACACACGTCCATCTAAAACGGGCAGAAGGCCCGGACGGATGCTGCTCCAACGAGGAAATACAGACGGCCGACGGACACACGGAAGGACGCCCAAGGGTATCTTTCTCCAGTATTCACGGCAGCACGGTTCACAACAGCCAAGACACGGAAGCCACCTACGCGCCCAGCGAGACGGCTGCATAAAGAAGCTACGGTTCGCACAGACCATGGGATGCGACTCAGCCACTCACGTAAGGGACGTCCTACCGCGTGCAACGTCGCGGATGGACCTAGAGCCCACTACGCTGAGGGAGATGAGTCGAGACAGGGAAAGGTCAACCCCATACGACTCCACGTGTATGCGGGATCTGAGGGCAAAGAGACAGACTCATCAAAATCAGACTCACGGGTACAGCGGACAACCTGGTGACGGACGGGGTGGGGGGTTAGAGAAGCACAGACTAGTAGCTGGTGGGTGGTCACCGGGATGGGGAGCACGGCGGAGGGAGCGCAGTCAGCATTAATAGGATGGCCAGGTGGAGGGTGAGGGGAGGGAGGGAGCACCCGGGGGGTCGTTTTATGAACGATACAGACGTCTGACCGATGCACTGTGCACCTGAAACTAATTTAGATAAATGTTTAAAGAAACCCCAGGAGAAATGCGTAGGATGCTGACACCTCACCAGGGAAAACTCTGGGGAGCCTGGCTGGCTGCTGAAAGGACCGTACGAGCAGAGACTCGCTGCTCAAGCCCCGTTCCGGCTCATTTGCTGTCGTGGAAGCTTGTCGTCGCTGCATTTGTGTTGTTAGAAAATCACGCGTCACCAGAAACGAAGGATACAGGAGCTCGCAGACGTGACCTCGACGAGACCACTGCCCTGACAGTGACTGCGGCCTCCGAGGTCCTTCGAGAAACTGGAAAGATACACCCGAATATGACACACTGACATGCTATTGTGGGCCAACTCTGTCCCAATAAAAACTTTTTAGTACGTGGAAAGGAAACGCTCGAGCAGCGGTGCGCTAAAGTTCAGTATTTTAAAACCGCTCCCGGTTAATCCCTACCGGAAGCGACTCGAGTCTATTAAAAGTCACTCCCAGCCACGTTTCCTTTCAGAGCCAACTTATCTTTAAAGCTACGCAATGACTCTTAAATCAAAATAGCTATCGATTGCTCCGAGGGGCTGCCCAAGAAACTGACTTCCTATTTAAATAAATCTAAGATTGATGAGGAAACGCTTACAAAAAAAAAAAAAAACCGGCTTTATTTCTACGTCGCAGTCAGACCTCACATCTGGGACCCGACCCTGCCGACCGTGCCTCTCTGGGGTGCTGCACGGGGAGGGGGTCCCCATACACGCGCGGTCTGAGCGGGCGTGCAGCGCATTGCTCGCTAGCGACCTGCCGCGCCAACCTCCGCGCTGGACTCACCTCCGCTTGACCTTGCGACGACCTCATATTTAAATTTGGGGGGAATTACCCATTCTCAGTCACGTTCAGGCACGTATGTGCGCACGCCCACAGAGGCCCAAAGCTCCACTTTAATCTCCCCTTTCTGGACAGAAGGACGCGCGGCGCGGGGCCTGGTCACGTCATCGCAGTGACCAGGGCGGGAACAGCGGTCACTGGGTGACAAGCCACAGAAGAGCAGCGAAGCCACCGGCCTCGGTCCTGGGGCTGGCGGAGAGGACAGCCGCGACGTCCCCGCAGAGACTGCTTCAGCACCTCGGACAGCTCCCGGCCAGCGCGGAGGGGGGGCGACCCCGCCCCCAACCTGCTTGTCAACGTTTCAAATAGTCGCGCTGATCGATATCCATATCGATATCGTGGAGCGACAGGCAACCAGCTCCCAGTCAGCCGCCCAGGTTCGGGTTCAGGTTTGGGCAGCAGAATGACTACTCGGGATGCTTGATCCCGACAAGGGCCGGTTCAGAAAAGCCGCTTCTACAGCTACTGTCTGCAAGGGGCCCCCCGACTTAAGCTCATGCCCCCGCCCCGCGTCGTTCCCACATGAAGACGGGTGTGTTTACCAGTCACATCCACCTGCCGGTACGTTTTCCAATCTGGGTACCTCCTCCGAGAGACGCGCAGAAAGGCGCTGAGACGCCGATGCTGCCTTTAGCCTGTGCCCTTGGCTAAATCTTACACGTGAAATGTGTTTATATATTTCAGGAGGACACGACACGCACATGTGCCATACATACAGTGACGCACAACGCACCCGCACGTCTACGTTTTCCAAGAAAACACACCGATGTCAGGACTGAACCAATTTTCGTTAGTTCAGATGTGCTGTCCCCAGCCATAACAGCAGCAGAAAAACCATCTGCAAATGTTGGACCCCCGTGTGTTCCTCTGTTCGACCCTTTTGCTCATCCGAGGAACAGTTGTAGACAAACTGGGAAAAGGAAAGGTAAGCTGCAGGCTGAGATGGAAAAGAAAAGAGAGAGAGAGAGAGATGGGTGGAGATGGCCCGAAGCACGACGCACATCCCAGAGCCTGTCCTTTCTGCCAGCGACACCTAGAGCCCGTGGGGGAAACGGCACGGGCCCCTCCAAGGCCGACGCGGTCCAGACCGTTCTAAGTCAGGTTTAAGGCGAAAAGCGCATCGTTTCCGTCTGCATTGCAGCTCGGTTGTCTTTTCCAAGGTTCTCAGTAGTTGCGCGCTTCGGAATTTCTCACCGACCCCAACCAAACCCCTCCTCTGAGACTCAGACCAGGCTCTCCACTGGGATGTGACCCACTGAGGTGAGGGACAGCTCTCTGGTGCCCTCCATGGAACCAGGGCGTCCCCATGGGGCCCAAAAGAAAACAGGAGACTCTCATGCAGGGTGATACAGGGTGATGTGTGTGTGTGTGAGAGTGTGTGCGCGTGAGTGTGTGCGTGTGAGTGTGTGCGTGTGAGTGTGTGCGCGTGAGTGTGTGCACGTGAGTGTGTGCGCGTGAGTGTGTGCGCGTGAGTGTGTGCGCGTGAATGTGTGCGCGTGAGTGTGTGCGCACGCGCACACACAAACCACGTCTCCCACAAACTTAGGCCATCTCCAGCAGTCTCCACGTCCTCCATTCATAAAACAAACTGAAGACAACCAGTAAGAACCACCACACCTTGGTGACTTTTTCAGAATGGTCCCAGCAAACGCACTCACCCTCAACACACACACCACGAAAGAAACACCAAGTGGCGAAGCAGTGGGAACCAACGCAGGGCGTGGTGACCACAGCGTCCTGCTCAGCACGGGGACCTGCACAGCCTGGGTGTGTCCGGGGAGGCCACGGGGCCTATGGGAGGACATGCCCAGGAGGGGACTCCTCCAAGGCACACGGGGCGGCTCTATAAACCAACACACGCCGCACACACACCTCCAGGGGCGTCACCAGCCAAGCCAGCTGGCCTGAGAGCGGGTCTGGGATTTTGTCTCGTCTCCCCGGGAAGAGAAGTTCTCAAAAACGGGCTGTTTCCTCCTTTTGTGGTCCTTCCTGGGCCCTCGGAATAGCTGATGGACCAGATCAGCAGAATGGTGGGACACTGAGGCGACGAGCACACCTAGCCTCGGAAGCCCAGGCTCCCAGCCCGGAGGAAAGTAGGAAACGAGCTCGCGGGGAAGTTTTCTGCTCAGGAGGTGGACGCAGAGTTGCCACCCACAGCCGGGTGCAGAGAGAGGCACCTGGAAACACCTCGGACGCTGGTGTTTCTTTCTTTTTTCATTAAGGAACCCCACCCATGTGTGCGTGTTTGGGGTGGGGGGGGCTGCCTGGGAGAAGTGAGAAGTGGAAGGGAGGGGACACCGTGGACAGAATCCAAGGACAGGCGGAAGAGGGCGAAAAAGAGCCCAGGACATTCCCTCCCCCAAGTGGTAAAGCGGGAAAAGAAGGGGAAGCCCCTGGTAACCAGGGCCAGGCCGGATTCTCCGCTGCGGGGTCCGCGGGCCCCGCGGGTGACAGCGGACGAGCCCAGCTACGCCCACACTCCTCCGCGGCGCAGCGCCTCGACCCGCCGCTGCGCTCTCCGGCCACCGACTCCGGGTCACCGCTGCCGGGGGACCCGCCGCAGGACGCGGGGGGCCGGGGTCGCAGCCGAGGGGCGCATCTGGGGGCGCACGGGGGCCGGGACCACAGCCGCGGGGCGCATCTGGGGGCGCACAGGGGCCGGGGTCGCAGCCGCGGGGCGCATCGCCGCGGGGCGCACGGGGCGGTGGGGAAGGGAAGGGCGGGGAGGGGGCAGACAGCGACCCTGGGAGATGCAGGCGGCACGACACCCCTCCCCCGGGTCCCCCCCAGATGCGCTTACGTCCTCGTCGTCGCCGTCGCCCCGCGCCTGGCACTGGAACCGGGGTCGGGCCCCCGCGCCGCCGCCGCGCGCCCGGGGCGCCGGGGCCCCCAGCGGCCTGGGCCCCGCGCCGTCGTCCTCGGGCCCCGGGCCCCCCAGGAGGCGGCTGGCCTCAGGGGGCGCCGGGAAGGACCGCGACGTGTTGATCTGGCCCGCGACGCGCTGGTACAGGGACGCCATGGGGCCCGCGCGCGTCTGCGGGCGCGTCCCGGCCTCCGCGGCCCTGCGCCCCGCCCGCCGCGACGGGGCCGGGGCGGGGGCCGGGGGGACGGAGCGGGCCGAGGGGGCGGGACGGAGCGGCCGGCGCCTCCACCGCCTCCACCGCCCTCCGGGCGCCCCGGCCTCCGCGTCCCCTCCCGGCGCGCGCGCGTGTCGGGGGCGCGCGCTCCCCCCCTCTCCCGGGTCGGTGTTTGGGGTTTTGTTCAGCTCCTCGGCGCGGCCACGCGCGGGGCCGAGTCACCGCGTCCAGACCCTGGGGGGGGGGCAGACACGGAGGGGGGGACTGCCGGGCGCCCCCCCCGCCCTCTCCCCCCCCCCCCGCGCGGGCACCCCGGGGCCCTGCGCCGCCCAGCGCGGCTCCTCGTCCCCGCCCGCCGGCGGGTGGCGGCGCCGGGTGGCGCGGGAGGGGGGCCGGGCGACGGGGAGGCTGACACCCGGCGGGGGGGGGCGCAGGGTGGCCGGGGGAGGGGGCGCTGGGTGGGTGCGCGCCGGGGGCGCGGGGCGCCGAGGTCCCCCCTGGAGGTCGCACCCCGCAGTGCGGGGCCGGAGCCGCCACCTGTGGGGGCCCCGCGGGGGCAGCACCCCAGGGCGCCCGCGGCCTCACGGCTGCGGCCGGGCCCTGCGCGCTCCCGCTCGCCCCCCGCCCCCCTCCCCGCTTCCCCGACTGGAAACCGCGGCGGCCGGGCCCCTGGGCGCTCGGGGTGGGGGCGCAGGGCGTCCGGGAGGGGCCGGGGCGCCCCGCTCCCCCCCAGCCCAGTCTCCCCGCTCCCGGGAGGGCCGGGCCGGCGGGCGGGGGCCCTGCTGGACCCTCAGGGCCAGGGCAGCGCGGCCCGAGCTCCCCCCCGCCGCCCCGCACCCCGGTCCCCGCCGGCTCCACATCTGATTCCAGGGGTGCGGGCAGAGGCCGGGGGCGGGGATGGGGCGACTTTCCCACGGCTCGGCCCCCCCACCCCCCCATCAGGGACAGGGGAGAAGGATGGGGGGTCGGGGCGCGCGCGCTCCCGCGGCGTTTCGGGGCGCTCCAGCGCCGCCGTGCGGACGGCCGGGCCCTGCGCCCCGGCTGCGGCTCCTCCCGCATGGCCAGGGGGTCCCCCTCCCCTCCCCTCCCCTCCCCAGCGGGGGGTCTCCCTCCCGGGTCCCCTTCTCGGATGCGGCCCGGCTCCCCCCGCACCCCGCACCCCCCTTCACCCTGCTCGCAGCCGCCCAGCCGGGCTGGACTAGGGCCCCGGTGGCTGCCGCACCTGCCCGGCCCTTGGCTGCTCCTACGGCACCGGGTCAAGGTGGGCCTCCCCCCTCACTCCTTTTCCGGGACTCAGTAGAGCTCCCCGCTCCTCCCCGGCGCTGGGACTACTTCACCTTAGGGTTTCAGAACACCCAGGGAGCCTCCCCACCCCCTGAGGCCACACCAGAGGTCACCCGCCTCTGACCTGAGTCCAAGGCCACCTCCTGGCATCTCCAGCCAAGCCCAGACGTCCTGGAGAGACCCTGCCCCGCAGTGAATCGCCTCATCCCTCCGTCTCCTGGCCCCCTGGGGTGGGGGGAACCTGGATGCTGGCACCTGCTGTCCTTTAGGAAAGGGCAGTCGCTCCCACACTCTCCAAGAGCCCTGAGCCCAGCGGGCAGTGTCCAGTTTTAATCAAATCGATGCCACACCCGTGCCCTGTTTAATCCTCTGTGCTCGCCCTTCGCTGTGCAGCCCCTGCAATCATCAAGGAGGTTTAAAAAACACACATCCTTCCCAGCAACTCTGAAAACCAGGGAAACAATATCCCCACGGCTGAGAGGCTCCCTGCCTGGCAAAGGCCTCCTGCGCGCGCCGTTAGCTGTCCCCCCACAGATCTGGGGGCCGGGGTGGGGGGTGAAGGAGCTTACTGTCCCACTTCACTTTGAAGAAAGAGCCAATGATTATAGGAGCCATAAAGCCAAGCTTTAAAAGTCACCTCATTTAGATCAATAGAAAGCCCCGCTGTCCTCCCCCCACCCCCCACCCCCGCCCCAGCTGTGCTTTTGATCCCAGGAGGCCGCCTCTCCCGGAGGGGACTTGAAAGGAACACCCAGCTGCTGCATGGAGTCTGGATCCCGACGTTTCACTAAATATAGACGCCGTTAGTGTCGCACAAGATATACACACATAGGCCTCGGGATGACATATGCACGGAAGCGTCACACGAACTAAGCAGCAGCCTCATATACACTTCTTGTTCTAACATATACGAAATGTAGGGCTTTACGGGGACAGTTTGGACATATAAATCACACGCAACCCTTTACGGAGCTATGGATATCAATGAGGACAGACCAAACATGACGAAGAAGGCACACGTGTCCCTCGCTTCTCAAAATTATACTCTCAGGTGAGCTTGGTGGTTTCAAATTATCATATGGCCAAAGTTAGAACCCCTAATTAAGCGATTTCTATTTTGAATTATTTATCACGTGAAAAAGCTACAAAGCTCCTCAACAGCTGGGGAGAGAGCTGAGGGACAGATCTGTATTGAGAGAATCAGGTCTGAGAATGAAACAGGAGAAACGGAGAGGGAGGGCGGTCCGGACAAGCGAGGGTCCCTCGGAGGCCAGTGTGAAGGAGACAGGGCACCAGCGAATTAACAAGGGGTCCCACTGGGACGGCGTCTGGGGTGCTGTCCAGGCCGAGGGCCCGTGAGGTGTCTAAGAAGCATTCGGCCACGCTCTCCCACCTTGCATGACGAGCACACCGCGCTGTGAAGGATGCTTTAGAGTCGGCGTGCGAGTCCGCGGGGCACACACAGGTCCCATTCGCCCTCAACACCGAGACGCGAACTGCAAACTAGATCCTTGGACGTGCTGTCGGGACTCCGAGGTCCCACGTGCAGAAGAGAAACAGGGTAACAGTTTAGGAAAGGGGAAGTAACAGAATGGCAGACTTGCGGCCGTGATACACAGTTAATTCCGTTTGGCCTTCCATGGCTTGTCAGAACCCATCCCCCAAATAAGGAAAAAGATATTGGAAAGACCAGCAAACCTTTGCAGTGGGCATTTTAAAAAAAATAAATCAGCTGTAGCAGTTCAGGAGGGAACACGTCACTCAGCTGTCTCCCCCCGGCCTGCCACTGAATATTCTCCCTGGAACCAAGTCGCAAAACCAATACGATAAGTCACTGGAATTGAGCAGAGGCTGCAAAATACGGTCCATAGTCATTTTTTTCGGTGACAGTAAAAGGCCACTTCGGGGTCTCCGTGCAAGCCACGTGGTGTTGTAGAACAGCCAACGCACACCGAGCTCAGCGGCCTGAGCGTGGTTCTGAGTAGCCAAGAAGTTTTCTCTTTTTCTAGAAGAAAATCACATCCTCTTCCCCTTTCTCCGCAAGGAGGAGGAGGAGGGCCAAGGCCCGTTTAAGGTTTTTATTCTTTTCCAAACACTGATATTTGGAGAAGTGAAATGGCCAACTCAGCATGCTCCGAGGGAGACTGGCCACCACGTTAGATAGTGTCGCCTCGAACTCACCTCCACGGGGAGGAATAAAACAACTGGGCGGCCTGAGAAAATACAGCGTCAAATGTAAAAATGCAAAGGCTGTTTCCCACTCGACTCTCTCTCCACCTCTCTCTCTCTTTAAAAAAGAAAGTGGATTTCATTGTTGGCGTTGTTTTTGCCAGATGACTACCCGTCAGGGCCTGGGCACTTCACAAACAGGAAGCGCCGAGCACCGGGAAAAAGGGGTTGCTGGCCTTGGCTTTTAAGAACTGCAGCGGTGTGGCGTGGCCGGAGTTCGAATTGGTCCTGAAAGATTAATATGTTTTCAAGGAAAACATCGATTTCAACCCAACGAAGAGGCTTACCGTAAAATTAATAAAGCTCCATTTTAACCTGCCAATAGCACTTGCCCCTGCACTTGCACGCAGCCAGATGCCACCGGGACTGCTACCCGCCCCGGTGGCCTGGACACAGGCGCACGTGCTCGGCCTACAGTAAAGCCACGGAAGTTAAACCACCGTCCATCAGCCGGACGCTAGTGTACACCCGGGGCAAGCAGGTCGCCCTCAACCCAGCGGGTTCTCCTTCTCGTTGGTCGCCTCGGCCCTTGGACCCCGGTCCCTAGCCCACTTCCCCTTTCCTCCCACTTTCATCTTCCTTTCCTCCCTTTCTCTTTCTTGCCTTCCATTCCTGTCCCTGCTGCGGACCAGTATCAGTAGCCTGCATATATATATATATATATATATTTTTTTTTCCTCTAAAAATGTCTCCCCGTTCTCTGAATACTTACGAAACCTTACTTTTTAGCACCAACGTGGGCTCAGAAATTTATCCAGATCATCACTACACGTTCTGAGGGTGCGGTGATGGATTCCGCAACACTTTCCAGGGGCTTTTAAGGTTTTTGGGGGCGTGAGATATAGAAGGGACCCCGCCGTTGGGGTCCGTCCCCGGCGACCATTTGACTGTGACCGAATCGCGATCCGAAACGTCTCGGTTCCGACATCGGGCAAGTTCGCTGCGGAGGGGAGGGACTCCGCTCTGAAGCGTCCCCAGAGGTCCCGGCCCTGGTCCAGCCGTGTGCTCCGGGGAGTCCAGTGCATTAAGCGAAATCTGCTTCCCTTTTACGATGACATTAACGAGCCTCTGCCATTCGGCGTTTCTGTTTTTCAACCGGCAGAGGTGACGGTGGCGTTCTGGGGGAAGAGGAAGCTTCGATCCTGGGACCGATGGCAAGCATTCGGAAAGACCACGGCCGGGTGGGCCACAGCACTAAACGTGGCACGGGCTGGTGGCACACAGGCCTCAGACGCTCACTGGGGTTTTATTTTATTTTACTTTGTTTATTTTATTTTTATTTTTATTTTTATTTTGCAGCATGTCACCTAAAGCGATTTTTACGGTCTTTCTTGAAAGCAGCAGTGGAACAGGAGAGGAAAGACAGAAACAAGGTCATTCAAACGCAGGGTCTTTAAATAGCAGGAAAGAGAACGAATGCGGATCCATGTCACCCTGCCATGTGACCATCCTCGTCTGCAGGCCCGGAGAAACAGTGTCAGGAAATTAGAAATGTGGCGCCACCGAAAACGACCCCAGTCGTCAAGAGGGGGCGGGCCCCGGTGTGGTCTCAGAACGCGCAGCGGGACTTAAATCCGGGCAGGCCGCAGGGCGGTCACCAGCGACGGCAGAAGAGGGTGACGTAAGGCCCGTGAACTGGACCCCCACGCAGGGCGAGACGCAGAGAGGAGGAAAGGGGCTTCCTCTGAGTGTCAGGGCCACAACGGGATGGCTTAGGGAGCCGGGGCCAGAAGCCAACTGGGGCAGAGGTGTGGATCTCGGAACGCACACCTGTCGTAGGAGCCGTCGGGCTTGGGATGCTCGGCGACGGCCAGGGAGACAGAAAGCACGCCCGTGCAGGAGCAGCGGCAGAGCCGGTCAGGGCCACCCATGTGAAGGCCCCCTGCGTGCCGGTCACCGTGCCATGTTCGCGGGACGGACCGATCAGCGAAACTGAAGACAAGTCCTTGTTTTCAAACAGATCGGTCACCCCCCCCGCCCCGCCCCTGGCCACAGTGAGTCAGGGCGGACGCTGCCGACCACAGGGCCGGGCGGTGAGGCCTGTCTTTTTGTGAACTGATACAGTTTCCTCAACTTCTCGTTCATTTAGACGCCTGCGGCCCTGCCACTCTTCGCAGAGCCCGTGAGAAACGTCCGACCACACACGCGCTCCTGACGCCGCCCCACGTGCTGGCTGCAGGGGCGCCAGGCTGCGCTTTCGACCCGGCGACGCAGCGGCTCCCAGGAGCTGCCTCCGGACCGGCCGTGCAAGGGGCCTCTCGACCCCGGGAGAAACGGAAATTGGGGGCCCCACCCCAAACCTACTGAACCCAAACTCGGGGGTAGGGGCCAGCGATGTGGGTTTTAACACCGCCCCCCACCCCCAGCTGAGTCTGAGGAGCACTCAAGACGGAGAAACGCTGCAGGAGCGTAAAGCAGCACAAGACACTCCTCCTAAGGGCACGCAGGGGACCTGGAAGCTTCCTAAACCCGTTGCCTGTTCTCAGAAAATGGCTGACCAACTTAGCACTTAGCGAGGTTCCCCGAGGGTACGGGTTTTTGGAGAATGCACAATGACTGGCTCCTCTTTCTCGTTTAAAAAGAGGTTGTCTTAGCACTAATAGACGGGGCGCGGTTGGCCTTGGCAGGGCGTCTCAGAATGCCGTTCCGCCCTCGAATTGAGGGGTTTAAGGCTCATCTCAGAAGAAGGTGGGGGGATAACAAAGCAGACACCAAGGGCGGGACTGAGCCGAGACGCCACGCCCGTCCAGGCTGACCTCAGAGGTGCGCTGGCTCTGCATGTGAGCGTCTTGCCAGAAGAGACGGAATTTGGCAGACGGTTCTGCAGAATTGCAAAGAAAAAAAAAAAGCCTTTCAAAAATCTATTTTATTAAGAAACCCTCGGTGCCTCTGGTTTAGACGCGCTGCTTTGGGAATGCCGTAAAAAAAAACCTTTGTCATGAATTGAAAATCCATGAAGCTCATAAACACGTGGAAGTTGAAAACTGACTTTGACGAACTCAATTTTCCTGAACCTGCTCCTTTAAAGGCGCATTAGAACGTTCGTTCTAAAACCCCTTTTATTATTATTATTTTTTTTTTTTGCCGTCTCTTAAGGTTTCTTCTAGATCTCCACAGGACGCGCCTCCAAATCTAACAACGCGCCGACGTGACTTTCGGCGGCTCCACGGTGTTCCTGCGTTTTAACCCATTCTCTGGACCACGCGCTCGGGCCTGTGACCTCCAGGTCACGGTCACTACGCACACGACGGATCCTAAATGTGAGGCCTGAGACTTGCCGCTGGGAAGGGAAACAGACCGCAGGCCTGCGGCTCAGGAACTTGACCTTGCCGCGAGCAAGGCCAGGGGACGGCGGGGCACAAGCGCGGGCACGGCGGGCGTGGGGAGCGGCGCGTCCTCGTCAACGAAGATGGTGCATCAGAGGCACGAAAACTGCAACGCGGCGCCCATCTCCCTCCCGAGGGCGACTCGGGTCACCGAGCCCGGCCCCTGTGTCACCTCCGCTCGGCCCGCTCCCGAACGACTGCCGCCTCCTCCCGGGGAAAGCAGGTTTGTGCTCACGACGAATTGCATTTCAGATCGCAGCCGTTTAGACCGCAGGAGAGGAACTGCCCCAACACCCGGTGCTTCCGCTCGGCCTGACGGGAACAGAAATCGCCCCCGGCTAAATGAACCCATTAGTCACGCGAGCCCGCCCTCCGAGCAGCGGATGTCCCTCACGCACGGCAGGAACGGAATTGATTCTCCGCCGCGACGCGGAGGTGGGTCCCATCTGTCGCGTCGATGGCATTTCCGTCCCCGATGGGCTCCCGTCCCCTCCGACCTCCGCATCGCGCCTCTCGTCACCCAGGTTGTACCGTTTACGGGGAGCCTTTTCAATCTTCGTGAAAAAGAATGGATGGATGAACGCACCGAAGGACGGGGAAGGGCTCCTCGGCCGTCTCGGGGGAGAAGAGGAGGAGCAGTGTCCACACCTGCCCTCCGGGACCCCTTCATTTCTCTCCCTCTAGAGCTCCACCTCACGCAGTCAGCCATTTGCATCTCGTTGGGGGATGAACTTGCGGGTGTGCGACCTCTGAGAAGACCGACTCTACCAGCGCCTCCTCGCCCGTCGTCATCACGGGCCGCGGGTGCTCGGGTAATCGTCTCCGAGGAGAGACAGGCCGTGAGCTCCGAAGTTCTAGTTCGGGGTCATCGTTCGCAAGCTGGGACGATAAGAACGCCCTCCCCAGGTCCTGGAGACGGTCCGATCCCAAAAGGGTTCCTTCTCGGTCCAACGCGTTCATGGCTGCGCTCCCAGGAGAGGGATTTGGAAGATGACGCGACTTCTCTGTGTCCCCTGCCTCGTGAGAAAACGTCGCCAAGGAAAAAAAGTACTAATTGGCCGTCGCGGCCCGTGACGCTGTGCGTGTCAAACCTGAAGGCTGGCGCTGGAAATTAAGTAAAAAAACCCCAAAAACTAAAAGACAAGACAACGCAGAGGCAGGTGAATATTGGATGGAGGCGGCAGGGAACGAGGAAGGTCTGGCTTGGATTGGATATTCTTTCCTCCTGCAAACGTGACGTCGTGCACAGACGTAACGTGCAGAAGCTGAACCAACGAGACGGGCCACGCTGGGAACGGGAACCCGTCTGAGCTCTGCGGCCCGAACCCACGGGCGCGGCTGCAAGCGGGCGAGAGCCGCTCTCTCCGCACGTCCGCCCGACACGTCTGCCTCTCGTACAGCAACCGCGAGGGGCGTCGCGTTCCCCCTCTGCGCTGGGGGCTCCGGAAATCCTTCCCCCCGGCTGTGCGGGGTTTTTTTGCGTTTTGCCTCGTTTCTCTTTCCAACTCGCTTTAGGGCCGTACGCGGAGCTCTGCAGAGGAGAGCTGCGCGGTGGCAGGGATGCCATCCCGTGGACTCGTCCTCACCGGCCCCCCTCAGTGAAGAGCGAACAGGCTCAGGACGGCGTCTGCCCCCCCCAGCCCCCCGAAGGGCAGACGCCACGGCCAAGAAGCCGCACCTGCCGGAGCAAACGCGCTCGGCCCTGCTCGCCTCGGCCTCCTCCGAGCAGGAAGAGCCACAAACGCTGCTTTTATGCTCACAGCCGCCCCGGGCCCTGCGCAGGCGGCTGCCTGGAAGCGGCTCCTCCGGCGCGAGTTACGTAACCGGCCCTTCGGGGAGCCAGAAAGTGGGCCGGGAGCCTGCGAAGCCTGGACACGGCCCCTTCCCCCCCGAGCTCGGGGGTCAGGGCCGCGGCCTGCTCTGGACCCCATGCAGAGCAGGCTTCTGCTCAGTCAGGAGAGAAAGAAAGCGGGGCCTTGGGGCTGGCTGCAGAGGGGGTGGAACGGCACCAGCCGCGGCCCTGGACGTGCCCCTCGTGCCTGGCACCCCCCCATCCGTGCACCGGCAGCCACTCCCTCTCCCCGGTGAAACTCGGGGTCACTGAGCATCTAGCGCGCGCCAGGCGCGGTGTCGGGCTCCGTGGCCCTGCAGTGGGCGGCCCAGGCGGCCACAATCAATGCCAGGAGGACGGGATCTCTCACGGAACAGGGGCAGCTGGAGGGGGAGCGTCCGGTGTGGCACTTTGATGGGCATGAGCATGGGGGCTGCAGACGACCCGCCCTGGCCACCGCCTGCAGCTCAGACGGGGAGGCCCTCAGGGCAGTGGCGGCCTGGCTGGGGGCAGAAACGGGGATCAGAGCGGAGCCGGCAGGACTGTGCGGGGTGGTGACCAGACCCCAGACCCCAAACCCGCTCGGATGACACCGGAAAACAGGACAGAGCCGGCCAGTCAGCGAGCCCCCTGCCTCCCAGGGCAGGACGCAGACTCCGAGGAAAAGGGAAAAATCCGGATTCCCAACAGCGCAGAACCCGCAACGCGCCGCACTCGGTGGCAAGCGGCCAGGTTCGCGGAGGGCGGAGACACGGGGCCAGAGGCAGGGGGGGACCCTTCCCTGCACCAGACCCAGGGCAGACGGGTGCGGGTCGGGCAGGGACTCGGCAGCCGCTGCTGCCGGCCGTTTAGACAGACAGGTGCACGCGACGTGCGCCCGCTTTCAGCCTGTGAAAGCCTTTTCACTGCTGGATTTCAGCCTTCCGCACGTGCCCCGGACACCAGTGTCAGAGGTCGGAGGCACACGCGCCTCCCGCTCTGCGAGTCTCGTCACCTCCTTGTCGGCGTCCACGGCGCACAAGGTTTGATTTCGGTCAACTCCAGTTTATCTATTGTTTCCCTGTTGTCTGTGCTTTTGGTGTCACAACTAAGAAACCACTGCCTCATCCAAGGTCGTAGTTAATGATTTGTTTTCTTGGCAGATACGGTGTTTCTCGGTTCTAGAATTGCTTTCACAGCAGGCGTAGGCCTGTGTTTTCTTCTAAGAGTCTGATAGTTCAAGCTCTTGCGTGTAGGTTTTTCTTCCTGGTTTCTTTGGAAGAAAGATCTCTGCTTAAAAAATTAAAATAAAATAAAATAAAATAAAATAAATAAAATAAAATAAAATAAAAAATAAAAAATAAATAAAATAAAATAAAAAATAAAAAATAAATAAAATAAAATAAATAAAATAAAATAAAAATAAATAAATAAAATAAAATAAATAAAATAAAATAAAAATAAATAAATAAAATAAAATAAAATAAATAAATAAAATAAAAATAAATAAATAAAATAAAATAAAAAATAAAAAATAAATAAAATAAAATAAATAAAATAAAATAAAAAATAAAAAATAAATAAAATAAAATAAATAAAATAAAATAAAATAAATAAAATAAAATAAAATAAATAAAATAAAATAAAAAATAAAAAATAAATAAAATAAAATAAAATAAAATAAAATAAATAAAATAAAATAAATAAAATAAAATAAAATAAAATAAAATAAAATAAAATAAAAAATAAAAAATAAATAAATAAAGTAAAATAAAATAAAATAAAATAAAAAATAAATAAAATAAAATAAATAAAATAAGCAAAATAAAATAAAATAAATAAAATAAAGTAAGTAAAATAAAATAAAATAAAATAAGTAAAATAAAATAAATTAAAAATAAAATATAAAATAAAATAAATTAAAAAATAAAATAAAAAATAAAATAAAATAAAATAAAATATGCTAATTTTGGGGGTCTCACAGCCCCCACTTAAAAATGGCTTATTATTTATTTATTTGTTTATTTTTTGACTCCCCGATGGGAGTCTAAGCCCCAGGGACCTGAGTCGGACCCAGGGTCCTCCGCCAGACCTTCCTTCTCCTAACAGTGAGGGGCTACCTGTGGCCCGAGGCAAGACGACGACTGGCGGGGACACAGAGGCACAGAAACACAGAGGTACGGCACTCGCCAGCCTTCCCGATGGCACCTTGGGGACCCGGGTGCTGCCACGCTCAAGCGATGGCACCGTGCCACCACCGAAGCTCCCACTCCTCGTCCTGACCGGGTGGGGGCCAGACGCGCCCGCATTTTAAATACCAGGTGGACGAAGCCAGATACCACTCTTCAGGGGCTGGGGCCAGAAGCCAACCGGGCGTGGGCCCGGGTCCGGCACAGCCAGGTTCTCCGAAAATCTCCAAACTCTGGGCGACCTGAATGACGTCGGCCTGAGCCTCCTGGAGCCAAGCTCCCTCCGTTCATCACGGGTAAAGCCCGTTTAAAAGAAATGAATTAAAGGAGGAAGCCACTCTGAGGCTCCGTCTTCAGTGGCTACCGGATCGATGAGACTGAAAAAAAAACGGACACTGAGAGCGAAACCTAATCCTGCGTTTCATTTTTGGGTTTAAAACCAAATGAGATATTGAGGCGCGAGCAGGTAGCGCATCGGTTCCCGGAGAAATCACCGGAGGCGGCGGCAGCCGGCACAGGACAAACGGGCCCAGACGCGCCCGTCACGCCCGAGAGCGGATCCGGCCGGGGCGGTGCTGGGCCCCGGACCACGCAGGTGAGCCTGGCCTTGACCCACCTGCCGATCGCCCAGGTGAGAGCGGCGAGCGTGCATCCGCCCAGGCGGGCTCGGCCCGTTCTGCTTCGGGCAGGTGAGGCCAGCCAGACCGCGGAGGACGATCCGGTGTTGGACGGCCCGGCTCGGGGCAGGGAGGCAGAGCACGGACAGGCCTGGGAGGCCGAGGAGAGGGTCCCTCCCACTGGGCGTGGTGGCGGTGGAGACGCACCTAGCCGCAGGGACGTCTGGCTCTGATGACCCAGGCGACCTCGGGCACGGGAGACGCCACCGTCCTTGTGTGAGAGAAGCAACCGGGTGAGATGACGGCGTAAAACCATGCTAGGGTCCTATGGGCACCTGAGGACGTGGCTTCCTACGCTTTCGGGGTTCACACGCTCAAAATTCACGATTTAGCTGCATTCTTAATGCCCTTCACGGCCGAGGGGCCAATTCTGGGGTGACGGATGCTCCCCCCGCTATGCGTGGGGCGACCATGGGTACTGAGGGCCCCACAGGAGCCAGGACCCCTAAGCCCTCCTCGGGGACGAGCACACGCGACGTCGCAGCGGCCGTCGGGCCTACAGCGCACGAGAGCCGGCGGCGGCCTCCGCTTTCTGGTGAAGATGGAAGCGGGAGAGGTTAGTGCGCTGGGCGGTCCCACCCGCGGTCGGCTGCGAGGCCGGGCCCGGAGCCCGCCCCGGCCACCCACTTATGCAGGCCTCGGCCTCGCTGCCGGGAAGGGACCGCCACCGGCTGACCCCGTGCTGGGGTTTCATAGGCGGCTGGAGCTGGCGCGGAGCCTGGGAAGCCGCACGGACGACGGGCCCGGGGCGGAGCCCACGTCCCCCGCCACGCGACCTCCCCTCCTGCCACAGCTGCGGCCGCCCCGAGGCTGCCCCGGGTCCCGGGGAGGACAGGTCTGACTCTGACCAAGGCCGCGCCCAGCACCAAGGGGGGGAGAACAGCTGGGGTGTCGGCACAGTTCACAACGGCCCCAGTTTGTGTCTTCGCAGGATGAGGAGGCCCAGACGCTCCTGCCTCCCGTGAGCGGGATCACCCGCTCTCCGAGGGCGACCTCCGTGGCCTCGGACGCCCCGCGCAGACGCTCTTTAAACACCGGTTCCGTGTCGGGGTGACGGCCACGCGTCGTCGTTTTCTGCGTCTCGAAACGACGGCCGTGGCCAGAGCCCCAGGACAGGCGCGCTCAGACCCTGGACACTCGGTCCCCTGGGGGGCTTTGCCCTGTGGGAATACGCCCGACGGAAGGACCGAAGGCGCGGGCGCCTCCCTGTGGCCTGCCTTCCGCCCGTGCCACAGCTCCGGTCACCGCGAACGCCAGTCGTCCCCGCGCAGCTCACCCAGCGGCCACGCCGAAGCCGCGTCCCCTTCCCTCCCCTCCCCGCCCCCCGCGACGGGCGAACCTTTCGGGGTCTCCAAAAGCCACGAGCGCGCTCTTTTCTGCCCTTTCCTGAAACGTGTCTGAAGAACCACACTTCCTTCCCTTTTACCCCGCTTTTGCCTTTTTCCTCTTCTCTCCCCTTCCCCTCTCCGTCCTGCCTGCCTCTCCGCGCCAGGCCCTGAAATGCCACGAGGGGCGGGAGGCGACGCTGACAGACGCTGACATTTGCAGAACAGAAAGGCGGCGGCGGTGGCGGCGACAGCCCCGGGCAGGGCAGGGCAGGGCGGCGAGCGGGCGGCGGCCTTTTCCTCACGCGGGCGTCTCCCCGTCTCCCCGTGGAGGCGCGTCCCGACCCTGAGTCCAGCCCGCCCTCTCCTCCCCTTCGCGTGGGCGTCCGTCTGCCTCCCGCCTGCCGGGCCCCCACACCCCAGAGCGGCGGTGACCCTTCAGGACGCGCACGGCCCCACCTCGCCTCCGTCGGGGCCCCGTGACGGACGGGGGGGCTGACCCGGCATCCCGGGGGGGAAACCCTCGGAGCCCTCATCGCCGCTCCCGCCGCGCGAGCGTCTTCCCTGTCCACCCCCTAAACCCACGCACACCCGCCTCCCGGCCACACACCGCACCAGCCCGCAGAGACCGTCCAGCAGCTTCAGGGCTGCCCGCCCCCCGTGTCCTAGGCGTGGTGTCTGGGGCCGGACACACGACGCCGAGTGGGACGCAGCCAGGCCCTCCGGGAGGCCTCGCGTTTTAGAAAGTTCCGGGGCCTGGAGACGCGGGGCCGAGCAATGCGCACCCTCCCGGCGCGGTGGCCGGTCCACAGAAGACACGTCTCGGGGCAAGTCCTGCTTCACGGGTTCGGTCACCCGGGCAGGGACCGACTCCTGCATCTGTGCACGGGCGGCTCCGGGTGTCCCGGCTCCTTCCAGGGTGACGGGGGGAGAGGGTCGTGTTCCGGCTTCTCGATTCAGAACCAGAGGCTCCACTCCTCCCGGGGGGTAGGGGGGCGAGCCTTTCACCCCCCGCCCCTCAGCCCTGCAGAAGGTCTGGGGGGGCCCGGGCATGTCCCCATCCACTGACCCCCGCTCAGCCGGCCCCTGAGACCTTCAACACTGACCCACACCGGAGGCCCCGGGCCCCCTGGACCTGCGTGTCCCTCGGGAGAGCCCTCGGGGCAGACCGGGTGCCCCTGAGGGATCTGGGGAACCCGTTAGAAGCCGGCCCGGCCCGGGCACACCTCGGTGAAAACCAGGACTCGGGGAAAGCTCAACGCCTGGTGGACGGGGCCGTGGGATGGGGAAGCACGGGACGAGGCGGGGTCACAGAGGCGCCCGGGGCCGCCCCTCTCCATCCCCGGCGTTTGCTCACGCTTAGTGACTGCGAACCCAACGCCGCTCTGGAGCCGGCCGGGCGAGACGGCCAAACACGCCCTCGGGGACAGCCACAGCGAGGACAGGTGCTCGGCTCCGGCCCCCTCCCGCCCGCTGCCCCAAGACGCTGCCCCGGACCTTCCCGCCAGGGCGACCCCGACACACACACACGCCCCCCGCCACGGGGCCGGTCGGTCCCCTCCCCCTCCCTGCACGCGCCTGCCGCCTCGCGTCCTTCAGAAGTCAGCTTCAAGGTCGCACGAAGCGGCCGGGGCCAAGCCGCCCTCCCCTCTGCCGACAGCCCCGAGCACGTGTCTCGGCTCGGAGCCCGCGCTCACACGGACGGCCAGGAAGGATCTCGCTCTCGTGGTGGGAACACGCGAGCACGCGCACACGCAAGCACACGCAGACACACGCGCGTTCGGGACGCGGGGCTGGTTGCCAGGGAGCACGCCCAGGCGGCCCGAGCCGGGGTCACTGGGATCAGCGGGAACAGGCTCGCCGGCCTCTGTCACGCAGTCCCCCGTGGCCTGCGGCTTCGGGGGACGCGGCTGCCTCCGCCACCCGACTCGGGCCACCCTCGTGGCCACTGCGGATGCGCCTCCGCCTGGGTGGGACCGGCAGACCCGGGGACGAGAGAGACAGACGCCGCGCCCACCGCGCGCCTTTGTTCCCGGCGGGGTGCTGGGCCCCCCCCACCCCCCAGACCCGCAGCCGAGCGTGACTCAGACCCGGGCGCGGAGACGCCGCGGCCTGAACACGCACCCTCCGCTGCGCGTGTGACAAACAGGCCGGCGTGCGGGGGGGTCGCTCGCTCTCAGCAGCCGGGCTGCCAGACACTCGCTTTTCCTTTTTTTCTGGCAATAATCGAGGAAAAACTCCTCGGGGCTCCTTGTTCATTCAGCGCACGGCGGGAGCTGAATGGGGCCCAGCGAGCCGCTTCCCGGGGGCGTGTTTCCTGCGATCGAGGCCGGCGCCAGGCAGGGAGTGAAGACGGAGGCGGAGGCGGGTGGTTAAAGGGGGACGAGGTGCGGGCACCCCCAGGGCCACGGGGCCGCCCCCCGGAGCCCCGATGCCCAGGAAGCCGGGGCCCGGCGCCCCCAGCGGAGTGAGCAGGTCGCGACCCCCCCTCCCCGTGTGTGTGTGTTTGTTCCTCTTTGACCTTCGGCTGCGTCTCATTTTATTTATTTTTACTTTTTATCAGTTTACGGGGTAACCGCGGCCAACACGACGATGCGACCGTCAGGTGCACGTCGTCACTCGACATCCGTGTGTGTGTTCGCCACCGAGTCCAGTCTCCTTCGCGCCGCACATGGGACCCCCTCGCCCACCTCGCCCTCCCCTCCCCCCCCATATCTGGCCCCCTTTAACCGTGCCCGCGCCCCTTTTTAACGGAAACGCCCCTTCTGGTGGCACCGTGTTGGACCGAGGCAGAGAGGAGAGCGAGGGGCAGACGGAGGTCCTCATCCGGAACGTTCCGGAACCTTCTCAGCTCGGTCCCCGTCACAGCCCTCGACATCGGCCGCATCGCGGGGCCAAGGCCTGCTCACTCTCCCCGCCCCGGGGCCGGGTCTGGCGCGGGGCGGGCGCTTGGTAAATGCTGGCTGACCACATCGAGCGAGTGACCTGGGCTGTAGGGACAACCGCGCCCCGCTCTGACGCACCTGCACGACCCGGGGCCTGACGCCAGGCCCCGCGTCAGCATTAACCGATGGTGACGCGCCGGGGTGGCGTGTTCCTGAAGCTCGTGCGTGACGGGTGCTGACCCGAAGGCAGCTCCTCCCGGGCGTCCAGGAATAAAAATGACGTTGCCCACGGTGACGTCACGCTGACCTCTCCCCGAGGACTTCCGTCCTGACGGTAAAGGACTGCAGCGATGGCCCAGAAAAGCGCACTCATTTAGGGAAAGGGAAGAAAAAAGGGAAAAGAACGACCTCTGTGCGACAGAACACGCCAACGAAACGAAAGCCTGCTCCTGCCTGCTCGGGTGACGCGCGTCGGGAAAAGCGCCCTCACCCCGGGGCTTTAATGCCTCAGAACGCGGCCCCGTTCCCGATCGCCAGCCACGGCGGGGAGAGCCGCCCGCCGGGGGACAGAGGCGGGCGGGAGCCCCAGCACGTCGCCCCCGCCCTGACCAGCCCCTTTCCTCCCGCAGACGTCGGGCACCCGCGTCTTCCCCTTTTTCGTCCCGATTAGGACATAAACGCGGCTTCGAGCGCCTGTGACAACAGCCTCTCGCGGCCCAGCGCCGCGATTCCCAGCTCCGACGTGAGCCACTTGGACGTCCGGGCACGAGAAGCCCCGGAGAGAGACGCGGAGGTGACGGGAGACGGGCGACGGGCACTCCCCTGAGTTTCTGCCCCAGGACCTGACCGCGCGGGAGGCTGGAAGGCCGAGCCCGCCCTGCCCGGGGGCAGCTTTGAAAGGCCGCGGTCCTATACCCCCTGCTCTCACCCGTTGGTTCCGTTTCTCCGACCGATAAAAGGGGGAAATAAGAGGGCTGGGACCGACGGCCTCTTTCTTCGTGTAAAGGGTATTTCATTTTCGAATCCTCCGAAAACCAGGGACAACCGGACGCCGTCTGTGAAACCCCTCGTCTCGGCAGCGTGGACACCGGCACGGCCGCGGGATGGGGTCGCCCCAGGACTTAAAGGCCCCGGCGGGGCCCCCGCCCGATGCCGTCTCAGGCGAGCGCGTGGGAAGCGGCTGAGAGACACGCGTGACCCAACCCCCCCGTGAGGGAGAAGGGCCGCGGGGCCGCCTGGCCCCAGCATGACACGGACGGTCTCCGGTCTTCACGTCGCCTCTTCCCCCCGACCCTGCGGGGCTCGCAGCTTTCTCTCCGAGGACAAACGGGTC
This sequence comes from Cynopterus sphinx, assembly GCA_030015415.1. Taxonomy (NCBI): domain Eukaryota; kingdom Metazoa; phylum Chordata; class Mammalia; order Chiroptera; family Pteropodidae; genus Cynopterus; species Cynopterus sphinx. The sequence goes on from CM057393.1 coordinate 1,110,116, forward strand.
ACGGGCGAGACCAAGAGAGCCCGCCCCGTCCGCGGCCCAGAGCTTATTTATTTCCGACCGTGAGTGCTGGAGCCGTCCCACGGCGGGGACCGCGACCTCCCCCAGGGACGCGCGCCGCTTTCCACCTCGTCACGCGGACCTTCCCGCAGAGGATCCGGGTCCGCACTGACTTGCTCGGCCTCGTACGGACCATTACTCAGCAGCGTCTGAAACAGCAAAACCCCAGCCCTTCCTCGCTCCCTCGGTGGAAATCGCCGACGAGACGGACACGACCCACACGTGGACGCAGCCCTCGGTGACGTCGTGTCCACGGCTTACGACGAGAAATGGTGAGGGAATCTCCACGGGGGCAACGGAAAAGCACAGTTTACCCTAAACTAAGCGTCAGTCCCCACAGCGGTCCACGGTCCCCGAGGCCGAGTCATCGAGGCCGGAAAGACGGGGTCGTTCACGGTCGTGCTGTTCCCGGAACGCGGCGTCGGCCACGTGGCCCTGGGACCCGCGGCGGGCCGCTCGCGCGGTCCCGGCGCCCCCGTCTGCTTAAGGCGGACGAGCGATCCGTCAGACACGCAGCCCGCGGGCCTGAGGGACTCCTCCGGGACGACAGAAACGTCGCCAACGAGCAAACAAGCCGCTGACAGGGAAACCCGCGTTCTGACGTGCGGCTGAGGGCGCCGAAACGGGGGACGGCAGCTGAGCGAACCCGACCGAACCGGACCGGGGCGCGGACGCAGAGGAGAGACGCGGGTCCGGGGTGGGGGTCGGGGGACGGAGCCGGGCGCCGTCCCCGAGACTTAGGCCCCTGCGGCCGGAAGCGACGGTGCCGTCCCGGCGAGGGCGGGCGTCCTGGGTCCACGCCGGGGGCTCAGCCCACGCGTGGGTGGCCGGCCGGGAGGGCTGTGGGTCGTCCCGCAGGAGCGGGAACCGGCGATCGGCTTTCGTGAATTTTTAAATTATGTTTTGAACGACGGCACTTTAGTTCTGCCTTCCTAGGGCCGTGGCGACCTGGAGGAGAAGCCGCGCGGCTGGGAGGACAGACATGAGGGGCCGCCGCCGCCTGCCTTTCGAGTCCGGAAACGCTCAGGGGCCCGGGGAGGGTGCCGGAGAAGGCCGTGCGGTCGCCAACGGACGGGGGCCCGACCCGGCCTCTGTTTATCGAACATCCCGGGGCTTAGCCTTCCCGGAGGCCCCGCGCGCTCCCCACTGCGCGCGCAACCCCACGCGGATCGACGTGAGGACCCGTCACGGTCAGGAGACGGGGCATTTTCCCTCCAAGCGGACCCGTCCCCGGTCTAGTTCCGACGGGCGAGGAGGAGAAGGCTCGTCCGAAACGCGACGTGTGACCTCGCCTGGAGGCACAGTCCTCACAGCCTCGGCCGGCGGGGAGGCCGGGGACGCGACGCGCTCGCTGGCGTTTGTCCGAAACTCCTGCTTCTTAGAAATAACTCCCGCGGGCGGCGGACGTCCACTCGCGCTCGAAGGCGCGACGCCCCGGGGGCCGGCCCACACGGCGCACGGGGCCCGGGCGTCGCGGTCACAGGCGGGTGGAGACAACTCGGGTCCCTAGAGGTGCTTCGGCGATCGAGGGGAAGCAATGCAGAGGCCCTCGCCGGCGAGCGCCCCAATTTCGAGACTCGGCGACCCCGCACGCTGGGGCGCAGGAACGCGGGGAAACCACGGAGCTGTTTTAAGTTATTTCGACGTCTTCTGGGTCCTAGCGAAGTCTTGGTCGTGTTAAGGAGGAGGAAGCCCCAGAACTTTTCACTGAACCCGCTACGCGAGGACGAGAGCAGGCGGCGCGACTCCCAAACCCAGAAAAACGCTCGTGAACTCAGTGACACCCCGAAAAGCCACCGCGACACCTAGTCACCGCCGACGCCACCGCGGGGTGTCCGACAGACTCCGTCGTGCTCAGAAGCGACGCGGACGGTGTCGCGCTCCTCCGTTCGCACTTCTCCCCTGGTTGGCCACGTTTCTTACGTTAGAAAAGCCGCACGGGGCCACGCAGAGCCTCGATGGGGCGGCCGCGGGGCCCACCCGGGGAGCGAGACCGACGGCTCAAACGCGCCCCCGCGCCGAACCAAAACAGACCCAAACGGGATCTCTAAAGTTTGACTCGCTGCCCCCGAGGAACGGCGAGAGGAAAACCTCCCCGGGCCTGGCGAGCCTGCGAAGTCTCGCCCGGAGAAGATTGCCCTTATTTTAAGCCTCGTGTCTTTCTTTTTCTTTCCCGTTTCAAGTTCACCCTATTATTTTCAACAACCCACTTCCCTGCCTCCCCGCTTTCTCCTGACAAACACGCCCGGTCGGAAACGCTGCAATTTTTAGTCTCTTTAAATCCTTCTAAGCACCGGGTTCAAAGAGCTATTTTGGCAGCTCCAGGTGACGGGAAGAGGACTCGGGTCCGGGCCGGGGAGGACTTGGCGCCTCTGCAGCGAGGTCCTTCGCCGAAAGCCCGAACCCAGGCGCATCTTCCGCACGAAGCGCTCAGACCTGAGGCTCACAACAACGTGGATACGTCCGATCAGGGACCGAAGGCCTCACATCAGGTCCAGCGGCCATCACGGAAATGCCCCGACTGCAATCATCTAAGCCCCAGACCAGCCAGCCGCGAGATCGCCCCGTGGCCCCGGTGGCTGGGGGCCCCCGATCGCCACGTCTGTTTTCTGACTTCCTCTGGCAGGACGACCCCGAGCACCGTGCTCATGTCCCCACCACCTGCCGGGAGAGCCACCCACATGCACGGGGGCGGGGCGGGGAGCGGGAGGCTGGCCCACGGGCGTGGGGCGGTCCCCGGCTCCCTCATTTTCTTAACCAGCCTTCCCTGAGTCTCCGTTAGGCCACTCGACATGTGGGAAAAGCTCCTATGGACGAAGTACAGGGATTTGTTGGGATCACACGGTTCCACACCGGCCCCGGAGGGTGTGGCTCCCCAACACAGCCGTGGGATCTCCTCGGCGGTTCAGTGGCTGGAATGTCGGGGAACTCGTGATAAGGAAGATGCAAGTCGCCCCCCCATCTTCAAAGTTTTTATGAAAATGCGGTTATTTTTTTTTAATATTTTTTTGGAAGAAAGGGGAAATTTCCATCTCTTTCCCGGCGCATCGAACTGCAGCTGGAAAGCGGTTCAGAGTCCTCACGGTACCAGAAATCCAGTCTGCCCCACAGACTCTCCCCAAGAATTAAAACATGGCCGCGAGCTGGCTCCGCCGCCGACGGTGTTTTGTTCACCCAAAACGAGATCGGACACGAGGCCACAGGTTTGCCGTCTCAGTCATCTCGTGGTTCGCCCAGGTAAGCAGAGCGTGAGGAATGAAACACGCCCCGCGCTTCAGTTAAACGATACGGCACGGCCAGGACAACCCCGGCCCGAAGGTCACAGCCTGCACACAACTGACCGACCGAGGCCCAGCCGTCACCCAACGTGACACAACAACCCATACGCCTGCCGCACCTGGAAGTGGCACTTCCGTGACCCTCTGGGCGCGACCGGGCGGCACTTGTTTAAGGAGCGAACCTCGAAGGTGACTCGGGACAGCTCAGAGGGCTCCGCCCTCAGCACCGCGCCGTGGACGGTGTCTCCGTGTGTCCGCGTGAGAGTCCGCGCACGGCCGCTGCGCGCCAGCACACGCTCTGCCACGTGTGCGGGAGGGGACCACCAGAGTCACCCGAGGTGCCACCGAGTGGGGAATCTGCTGGTCACCTAATCCAAGAGACGCCGGGATCAGCGCAGCCTCCCGACGGCCCGTGGAAGATCAGAGATCGGTAGGTCCCAGAATAAGGACTGACGTGCCGAGTGATGGATCGCGAGGCCCAGGCCGGGTGGGGGCCACCGGAGCACGAACTCTCAAACTCAGGTACCAGACTGCAGAGCCACGACGATGGATGCGGGAGGCGACGGAATATGTCTAAGCTGGGTGAGCCCGTGCCTCGTTCTCCTCTTAGGCCATCGGGCGACCCCACAGACGTGACGGGCTCAGCTCTGCACGCACTGATTGTGCTTCACAGCGGTGTCCGCAGAGGAGGGTGCCCCGCGGGCAGCTCGGGGAACATCCTTGCTCAGAGGACGAGTGAAGCATGCGATTGGCTTTCCTTTTATTCTGTATTTTCGGAACTAAAGGCGGAGGGGGGTGGGGTGGGCGGGAATACCGTAAAAGCTGTTCATAAAGACGCAAGGTAAAGTGTCACTACGTCGTCACGTGCCACCTAGGCTGTGAGAAGAGACTTAGTTGAGGACAGATTTAGGTAAGGAATCGAAATTGCACCCTTGTTATCATCAGTATCATTAATTCAAATTCTTTTTTCATTCGTTCATTCATTCATTCACTCATTCATTCATTTTTCCTCGGTCCTAAAGGTGTAGACTTTGCTAGCACGTTATGAGGCGACACGTGAAGGAGGAATTATGGGCGGGGTAGGAATTTAGCTGGAAGACGTTGCTCCACCCCGTTTCTGCCCCGTTTATAGAACAAATTACACTGAGCAACACAGCAGCGGAAAAGGGAGTGGGGTGGGGGGACCAGGGAAACGCATTTCACAAACCAGCAGTGAGGTCAGCCAGCCAGGGCGCCCGGCCGGACCTTGACGGAGAGGCCTGTGGCCTGCTGGGGGGGGCGCCCCAGGACCACCCCTCCTGCAGTGGCTGCCGCCTAGGGCCCTGCCCAACGAGGCGTGCGCACCCCGAAAGCCAGAAGTCGAGCTCTGAGGGGAGGCTGCTCCTCCCTCCCTTAAGCAACAAGTGTCCCGGGGAGGGTGCAGCTGACGGCTCGGTGGTTCTTTAACTCTAATCGATGTTCCGATCCCTGACTTTTTGTTTAAACCAAGACCTCAAGATGGGTGGGGACCAGGCCGCACACACGTCGGCCTCCACCCCATCACGTGAACCCAGCCCACCGGGTAAACAACTCCAGACCTCGACCCCGAAGAAATTCCTGCACCGCTAGCTGAACCTTCAAAAGTACGGGGGGCGGGGATCCCCATCCCACAGCCCGTGCCTTACAAAGAAGTACCCTGGAGCGATGGAGAAACAGAGACCCTACATCGACACCCAAAGGGTTAAATCACAACAGAACCCGAACAAACACGCAGGGGCACACGCACCTTCTCCTCAGAACAAGATGGCAGCCTCCGGGTCCTCGCCCGGGGTGCCAGCACCCTGACCCCTCCGCCCCACACTGGGGAAAGAAACCCAACAGCAGGAGCCCCTAAGGCGCGGCCCAGGGACAGGAGACAGATGACAGGTGAGGGTGGGGCTGGCTGGGGAGTCACAGGGGAGTTGGGACACCAGGGTCCCAGTGAGCAGAGTTGGCCCCTTGGCCTGCATCCCCAGCCTCCCACCCTGCAGCGGTGTCGCAGGTGCAGGGTCATCTCTGGTGGGTGTGGGGGGGACAACATGCCGGGATCACACTTGCCGGCTCTGGGGGCTTCATCTTTCCCAAACCCCGGTGGGGGCCCAACCCAGGGGCCCCCGCAGGGGACCCGCGGCTGCGGAGCAGGGGACCCGCGCGCCCGGCCCACGGGGACCCGCGCACCCCAACAGGTCCGGCTGCGGGGACTCACGGTCCGGCCGGCGGGGGCATCGGGCCCTGCGCGTCCCTGGCGCCCTGGCCTGGGGCGTGCGCTCCCCGGGGTGGGGTCTGCTTGGACCCCGGACGGCGCCCCTTCCCCGCCCGCTGGGCGCGCCCCGCCTCCAGGGTCCCAGCCGGGAACCCCCAGCCCTGGCCGGAGCACAGGGACCGCGAAGCCGCAAAGTTGTAATTTTCAGGGAAAGCCCGGGTCCTGCGCGCCGGCGGGTGTGGTGCGGACCGGGAGGCGCGGGGTGCGGTGGCGGTCGCTCCGGGGGGTTCGGGGCTGGGGTGCGGGGGGGGGTACAGCCCGGCCCCCCACGGGCCCCCCGCGGGCCGCCCCGCGCTCACCATCACGTTGCCCTGCATCTTCGCCGTCTTGATCATCGCCTTCTCCTTCATGTCGCCGCGAGCCCGAGCCCGACCCCGGCCCGGCGCCCGGCCCGGGGGTCGCTCAGTCCATCCCCGCGGGGCCCAGGCGGCGAGCGCCCCGGAGGGGGTGGGGGGCGCGGGGCGGGCTTCGGAGGGGCGACTCCGCGGTCTGGCCCGGCCCGGCCACCCGCCTGGTCTCCCACGCGGTCCCCGCAGCGGCGTCCGCTCCTCCGGGCTGCGGGGCCGGGGCCGGGGCGGGAGGGGACGCGGCGCCCGCGGGTCCGGCGGTGGCAGTGGCGGTGGCGGTCAGCGCCCGCCCGGCGCCGCGCGCGCTGGGTGCACGGGGGACAGGGTGCCGGGGGGCGCGGGGGGCCGGGGGCGCGCGGCCGGGGCTCCCGGCAGACGCGGCGCGGGGGGCCGCGGTGGCCGCGCTTGTCCCCGAGGGCGGGGCCCCGCGGGCGGGCGCGTCGCCAGGGGCCGCGGGCGGGGAGGGGCGTGTGCGCGCGCGCCCGAGTGTGCGCGTCCGTGCGCCCGCCCGTGTGTGTCCGTGTGTGTCTCCGTGCGTGTGTCTCCGTGCGTGTGTCCGCGGTGCACACGCGCACGCGCGCCCCGAGCGCCCTGCCTGGACCGGGCTGGGCCGGGAAGGCTCCGGCCTCACGGGGATGAGCGAACCCGAGCTGCCGGGGAGCGTGGGGGACCCCCCCGCGGGGCCACCTGTGCCGGCGCCACCCCGGGTCCCTGCACCCACGCAGCGCGCCCGGCCGCAGGCCGTGGGTGGGGCGGGGGGAGGCGGGGGGTCGCCCTGGGGGAGGAGGTGTGGGGGTGCAGCCGAGGGGGGCGGGGGCCGGCGGGGGGGCCATGTTTGGGGGGACCGGGGCAGGGCGCGCCGCGTCTCTACGGCCCGCGGCGCTCGCACCTGTCCCTGGGGCAGCCCCTGGCGGGCGGGCGCGGACACCCCACACCCAGTCCCCCGCCCCCAGGCCCGCCTCCCCCCCATCCCCCGGCCTCCGCCCCGGCCTTGGCCCCGGCGCCTTTGTCTCGGGCCCTGGTTCCGCCGCCTCCAGCCCGGCCGGGGCCTGCGGGGCGCTCGCCGGGCCGATCGGCTCGGCCTCCCCTCCACCCCACCCCACAGGGCGGCGGCCGGCCCGGTGACCGGCTCAGGGTTCCCCGATCGCCACCCCTGGGCGCTCCGCGGACCACGCGGGGACGCGCGCTCCTGAGTGCTCATGGCGGGGCGGGGGGGGGGGGCAGGGGGCGCGCCAGGCTCGGCGCTGACCACCCCAGCGGCTGTGAGCGCGGCCGGGCGGGCCCCCAGGCCGCGGGGTCCCCCTCCCCGCCCACCAGGCCGCTCCCAAGCCCGGGGCTGGGGCCGCTGGACCCGCGGGGCGCAACAGGCTGGGACTCCTGGGCGCGCGCGCGGCAGCCCGGGGGGCGGGGGCGCGCGCGGGGCTGGGGAAGCCTCTGCGGCTCCCACATTCACAAACCCGAGCTGCGAGCGCGAGTCCCAGGCCAGCGTGGAACCCACGCGGCCGCCGCGGAAAACTGAGCCACCGCAGGGCAATTCTGCGTCGTCGCCCCGGTGCCTGCGCGCACGCGTGTGCCACACACGGCAACCTGGAGTGCGTGTGCCTGGGCCCTGTGCTTCCCTACAACGCGGGCGCACGACACACCAACACACAAGCACACGGAGCAGAAGGATTTCCGGGGAAAACGACCTGTGGCTGAGGATTCGGCTCCAGAAGGGGGTGGAAGAAAGAGGTGAGCAAAGCGGGATGCTTGAAAAGTGGCTTTTTAGAATGAAGGCGGACTTGGTTTGCCTAGAAAGTGGAAGACAGACAGGGGAGTCTTCCTTCTAGAAGCATCCTCCCTCCCCGCGAGGCTTCTTCATGACACCTTTTCCCTAGAAATGAGCATGGGGCGGATGGATAATCCTCGTACAGTTGAACATGACACAAAACCCAGCCTGACGGGAGCAAAATCGACCCCCAATCTAAAGGCTGCTTTTAAGATGTTCTTTCTCTTCTTTATCTGAAGCCGTGTGACCTCATTGGGAATCTTCTTTCCTCTCTTTCCCACCAAGAACCAGCCAGTTGGAGCCGCCCCATCTCATCACCATGTGATGGAGCAGGGAGGGAAAACCAAGAAAATGGGGAAAAAATATGTTCTGAACCTGTCATTTTTACAGCTGCCTTCAATTTATCTCTGGAAACAGAAAGAGGAAAAAATCTGGATTAAACTCTAAGTTGATAGATAAATTTGTTAGGAGGCTAAATGATTTTCCCCGCACTCACGCAACAGCTGAGGCCGGACCATTTGTCGGGGCGTCTGTGCTCCCCCTTTTCAGCCTGGCAGAAAGGCCTGCACAAACGGCAGGGCTAAAGGCAGCCACAGAGACAGGCAAAGCTACGCTGAGTGTTCCACAGTGACGATTCCCTCTGCAACTCACCCACTTTCAGCCACTGACTTTTAGAAAACTACGGAGAAAAAGAATGCGGCGAGGAAAAGAGGGACCTGAGAGACAGGGGGAAGGTCGGCGGAGTAATTTTTCAAGTGCTTACGACAGCAGGATTCTCAGTCACCGTGTTCGTCTTTGTGATGTTAAATTCCATGAGAAATCGAGGCTGGGAGTACTGGAAGACGGCATGGCCGTCGGAACCTCCCTCCCCACCTGCCCACGTCATCGGCCTCGGCGGTTCGGGGACAGCCGTGTTGTGTCTTCGGGACGAGCCAGACGCGCTCGAGAACGATGCCGGGTGCGTGAGGGTGATCGATGGCGCTTCGTGTGCTGGTAATTGCCTCACCAGCCATCGGCCAGACAGACCTTACTCACAGCGCAGCGACGCGGAGACGTTTCATTCCGAGCTGCAAATCGCGTCAGCCTCAATTATCCGTATCTTTAGCGCAGGGCTCCGTTTTCCGACGTACAGATACGCTGACGGTTTCTGATGACGATGATCATGAACGACGTTAATCCCGTGGCCTGGAGTTTACACAACGTCTCTGTCTCGACCACTGGGGGGGAGCCGGGAGCCCGCCCAAGGGAGGGACGTTCAGGAAAGGGACGTGTTTCAAAGCCGTGGGCCAGGTTCGGGAACACGAGGGTGTGCAGGGCCCGGGGCTGGTGACTGGGGGGCCATGCCCCGTCCGAGCCTTGAGGGGGCTGGGGGAGGGGAGCACAGGCTGCGCCCCAGGAAGGGGGGCTGCAGGTGGAGGCCGCCCGACAGTTAGCGGGGAGATGCAGTGACCTCACTCCCCTCTGCCTCCCGCGGGTGCAGTCACAGGGAGCCACAGGGCCAGGATGCCGGCCATGCGAGTCAGACTCCTGGGACCCCGAGGTGGGGGAAGGCGGATGCTCTGGGAGGGTCCGGGGTGGGCCTCGCACACCCCCACGTCCCCCAGACGCCACCGTCAACCGTCACGACACAGCCCGACACCGCCTCAGTCGTCGCAGCTAATGGCAGTCCCAGCCGTCAACGCCGCGTGCCCAGCCACGGCCCTCCCCTTAAACGACTCCGGCATAAGGCACAGGAAACAAAACCCCGTCTCCGTCAAACGTGTCTGTTTGAAGCTAAAGGAATAAAAAACAAACAGGTCTGCGGAGTGGCGCGTGGGGAAAACGCCGGTGCCGGTGAGGCTTTCGGGGGAGGCAAACGGTTCGTGAAAAGGCCCGACACACGAGCAACACGGTCATTTGGCGCCTCTCGTGTCCTCTGGGGTGATGGGGTGAGAGGGCGGGAGCCGGAGGAGCGGTGGGGGGGGGACGGGGGGACAGAGAGCAGGCCCGGCCCGGCCGAGCCCAGGGCCCTGCGGAGAAACGACGCTGCCCGCGAGCTTTCCCTTCACGCCCGCGACGGTCCCGGCCCTCGCCAGCCACCTGCGGGGACGTCCCGAGACGGGGCCCCGACGATCCGTTCCCAGTGTCCGGCCCGAATCCCGCCAGGAAAGCAGACGTTTGAACACCGCCACCGCCGCGCGTTTGCGAGCGAGCGCTCCGGGCGCGGCCCGCACGCGAGCCCCGCGCTCGGTCCGGGTGCAGCTCCCGTCCTCCGCCCCTTTGCTCTGGCCGGTGCCTCCACACGGCGCAAACAGAGGCTGCCGGCGTCGAGTGTGAGAACCACCATCCCGGACGACTTAGCATTCCGCCTGTGTCCCCAGCTCCTCCGGAGGAAGAGCCGTGGCTTTGTCCCAACGTCGCCGTCGCAGCCAGCAAGCCGCGGCGGGGGCCGGGCAGGGAGGACGCTTTCCGGGGGGTGGGAACAGCTCCCGTCTGGTAGGATCTTACGTTTGTGTTGAGCTTAGCAGTTTCAGCGCGGACTGTGGCAGCGACTGCCAGCAATTTCACGCGCGCTCAACGCTCAACGTAGGGAGAGGGAGAGGGGGAGGGAGGGAGGGGAGGGAGGGAGGGAGGGAAGGGGGGAGAGGAAGGGAGAGACACATCCTGCGTTAGGGACACACACTCTCGCGCATCCATCGGAACCACGTTCAGTCTCTTCCGAGCGGCTACGGGGCTTGGGCTTCGCCTGTGCGTGAAGGAGGAGGAGGAAACGTGTTGGATGAAGCTTCGGTCTGGTTCGCACCTAAACACGCGGGCCTCAAGGGAACCCGCGGTTCCCATTTTAAACTCTTCTTCCCGGCAGAGGAGGAATCACTTGGAGCCTGCGTGGTGTGCGTCGTCCGTGTTTTCCAGACTCGGGGGCGGGGGGGACAGAGGGAGGCCGTGAAGCGGGGACAGGCGTCCCCGGGGTCCGACGTCTGCCCGCCCCTGCGTCTGGCACCCTGAGTGAGGGACGTGCCCGGCCCGCCGGGGCCTGTCGGGGCCGGTTCTGAGAGCGGAGCGGACAGAACCCGCACTGCTGCGGCCCTGGATCAGGGCCCGGGCCCCGGGTGGCCGGGAAACCGTGACTTGGACGACGGTCACCTAAACGTCATCAGCCACGATGCTCGAACCTGAAGGCACGGACTGTCCTATTAGCAGACGAGGTCCCTCGAGAAGGATGCGGGGCTGGTGTGTGTTCACAGCCGTGCTCGGGGCCGAGTGACCAGGCACGGGACGCTGCTCCGCGGGCGGGCCACGGGCGAGCCCCCAGGGGACAATTCCTCTTAGATCAGCACCACGTTTGGGCCGGATCGCAGCCAGGCCCCGCGTTGCACTGTTTCTTCATACATTATGATGAGTGAAACGGCCTCGGCTCACCTCGGGGGAGAGCACGTCATCTGGCCAACCCTAGACGCCGCTGGGAGGGGCGGGTGTGAGCAGGAATGTTAACACACGAACAGCTCGAACCGCGAAAAACGTGGCGACGACGACGGGGACGGCCCGGAAGAGGGCGTGGGAGGCACGGTGGGCAGACGCGGAGGGGGTCCCCGTGACCCCTCCTCCCTCCTGGCACCCCGGGCTCATGTGACCCCTTCTCCTTGAGTGTGGGGACCTTGGCTTGCTTCTGGCGACAGAGCGACGGCCAAGGCGATGGGACGTGAGTGCGGCTGTGCCGTCGGTCCCCGTCGGACACTGCGCCCTGCTGACTCCGGGGAAGCAAACTGCCAGGAGTGAGCTGTCGACGTAGCGGCCGCCACGGTAGGAGGGGGGCTGCCAGCCGACATCGGCAGACGCGAAGCCCTCGGTCCCACGAGCCGCTAGGAACTGGCTCTGCCGACGGCTCACGAGCCGAGGCCTCGGGCGAGACAGCAGGTCTCTGGCCTGCGGGTGCGCGAGACCCAAGCGGAAAAGCCAGCGAGTGTCCAGGCCCCTGACCGCGGAAACTCAGAAAGTAAATGCATTTCGTTGCAGCCGCCGAGTAGGGCGGCGTCGCTGCGCAGAAACGGATGATAAAGCCAAAGGGAAACGAGAGGGACTGGGGAGTATCAAGGGACGAAAACACGAAACCACAGGACAGTGTCCCGCAACACGACGCTCTCGGGAACCGCCAACGGGCCCTCGTGTGTCTGCGAAATAACAGGGCCGCTCTGGTGACGAGGACACGAATTAACCTTGACTTCTCTCTGCAGGGAAAGCACCGACTGGCACAGGAGGGACGACAACGAAGGTCTCCGAGGAAAAGGCCACGCCCGGCTAACGTGGAGGAGGGTGGGGGCGGCGTGCACGGGACACGCGGTGGCACAGCGAGGGAAGACGTTTCCCATCGGTGACGGGATGATTCCCCCCGGGACGCTGTTAAGGAGTCGGCAGCCCCTCGTGCGCCTGGAAACACAGCCTTGAAACAGACGAAACAAAAGCAGTTTTACCGGGAAAACGTCCATTTCCAGCAAAACTGCCGCACAGGCGTTTGGGAAACCTGACTCCGCGGCATTCCCAAAGACGGTCACGATGGGATGTTAAAAATAAAAACGTTAAACTACCCTTTCTTTAAAAGATAAGTGTGGCTTCCTGAGAGTCGAAGTGGGAGAAAGTTTCGGGGTTTCTGGAGCATCAGGGGAAGAGACGAGTCCTGCTCCAGGCCCTCGGGGACGGGGGACCGAAGGCCAGCGCCTGAGCCAGGACACAGCGCGATGACCCCGGCAGAGGCGACCCCGGGATCGTCGCCCGACTCAGCGAGCTCCTCCACGCAGCTCTCAGAACAGAAAAGATGGTCTCTACTAACCATCCCTAAGCACCTCAGGGGTCAGAACCTCCACCGCCGTCGCTTGCGAGGCCCGGAAAACATCGAGTCAAAGGCTGCCTTTGGGCCATCCGATTCTGGACACGTCCCCCACGTCCTGGTTGAGGGAAAGACAAATTCTCTAGTGTCCATCCCCAAAGGTGTCCAGAGATGACGTTCCAAAGGAGGAAGAACTCCCAACGTGAAACATAAATTAATCAATTAAACAAACAGCCCCAATAGCCATAAAAAATAAACTGCCGTAAAGTAGAACGTCCGAAGCTTAAGGAACAGCCCACCCCTGTGCCTCAGACCCCGCGATGCAGAAGAGGATGGAATCGCCCCACGAAGCGACTGACGAACGTGCCGAAGAAACGACCGCCGGCAGGACACCAGGACGAGGGACGCTGGAAACTCCCGAGCCCGATCAGAGGGAGATTTAGGGGGAACGATCACGAATAAGACGGGACGAGCCGAAAGAGAACCTGACTCCGGACCTGCCCCGTGTTCGCCGTCTCGGGTTCTGGCTTTTACCCCTGGGGTCATCCAAAGTCCCTAACCCAGGTCCGAACGACGACGAGAGCTCCCGACCGCCCGGGGGCGGATGGCTCCGCTTCGCACGGTGAACGAGGGCGGACGCCGCCCCCGTGGCTGCTCTGCAGACCTGTCGCTGCCACGAGCCCCGCGGCACCCGCCCGGCACCACGGCCCTGCCCTGAAGACGCGGCGTCCCCGAGCTGGATCCGGGCTCAGAGCGGACCCGACAGCGGATTCTCCAAGCCCGTGGGAGGGGCTCGGGTCGCCCGCGCACAGCAGAGTCCCGGAGACCGCGCCGTCCCCGGCAGCTCGCGGTGTGGCTCGGGCTCCAGCAGAGGGCAGGCTCCGCCCGTGCGTCCCCGGAGAACCCGGCCCCGGCAGGACCAGGACGGCGCTTTGTGCTGGAAACCGGTCCCTCTCACTCCCTGCTCGCCGGTCCCCCAAAGCCCGAGCTCACTGTGCGGGTCACCAAGCTACCGGGGACGATCACAGGAGGGAAACCGACCAGGAACGACCCAGAAACGAACCCCATTTCTTCCTTGGCGTCCCCTCCGGACGCAGGGACGTCATACCTGTTTACAGCCCCCGGCGGCCCACGCGACAAGAACTGGGGGGCCGTCACGTCGCCTCAGCCAGCAGGAGGCCGTCCTTGCGGGCCGATTCGCCCTGCTCCCCGGCTCCCAACGCCCTGCCCCGCGGGGTGCCGGGGGCGGGCGTCGCCCGCGGGGCACGTGTCACGTCCCCGGAGGTGAACATGCAGACGTGCCACCTTCGCGTCCCCGCACCATCGAGGCGGAAACGCGGCCTGCACGTGGCTACGCACTCGCTGGGCTTCACGTCGGTCTGTCTGCCACGGCGTCCGGCTCGTAGGCAGACGCGGCCTGTGCCCTGGCCCCGGTTGTGACGGTTCAGAGGGTAAAGGGGCCAAAGCGGGCTAAAGTTCCTGAGTTTCGATGCATACCGCTTGCTGAAGGGTCGCCCTAGAAACGGCCATCGATGTTGTTGAACCTCGACCGACGAGTCGGGGCAAAGACGCCTTTCCTGGCCACTCACTGCACGAGACCGTCTGGAGAGTCAGACAAGGCGGTGCCTGTGGGATGCTGTAGAGACCAAAGGGACGCGCAGCCACCGCGATCCCTCGTGAGGGACACACTTGGGATGGTGTGTCCGGGTCGCGTTCTGGCGGACGAGGCACGGAGGCGCCAAGGAAGCGATTCGCGTGGGGCCGCGCGGCGGGTCCGCGAGGCGTCTGGGATGACACCCCGGGGCTCCTGAGCCCACCCCAGCGCCGGCGCCAGCCCCACCACCCGCGGTGGCTAACGGATGACCATGCGAAGTGACCGCGCCTTCCTGCCTCCTTTTTGAGAATAAAATCCATACTCAGCTTCCCTCTGGCGTTCGTGATGGCGTCCTCGTGTTTTTCTGTAATTTCACGTGGAAGATGAATCTCATGGGGGGTGCTGGTCTTATCTGTCCCGTCTTGTGGGCCTTTTCGGTTGAAAGCAGGCGTCCTCCTAAAATTCTTAGAAATACTTTCATGTCCCTGATGCCTTTTCTCATCCCGCTTTCCCTGCCCTCTCGCTGCGGGGAGCGTGAAGGATTTCAGACGAGCAGAAGAGACCGCGTGGGCCTCGCATCCGTCCCCCCCGCCCCGGTTCAGACACTGTCACGGCAGGACCAGGTGTCCACTAACCCCAGGCTGCAGCGGCACCCACCACGTCACACCCCAACCCCGATTTCTCCCCCACTGATCGCAGCCGTGGGGACGTGAGGCCTGGGGAGTGGGGACTTAGGCTTCTAGGCCGACGCAGGCCCAGACGGGACAGAGGAGTCGGTCCCCGAGGAGGGGCTGGACCTAGCCTGGCTTCGCTGAACCGGTCGGGGCGCTTCAACGTCCGAAATCACGCCCTGTGTCACGCCAAGTGACGGGAGGCAGCGATCGCGACGTCACGGACCTGGGTACGGCAGAGGCGGCCCGAGACTGGTTTCGAAGCCACAGCGTGAGGCAAAATCGAGGTCGTTCGGGGTTCGCTCGGCGGCACCCTGCAGAGGGGGGTCACGTCCCCCGACGCCCACTGAAGCCTCCGAGGGCCTCACGCGTCACACGACGCGTTTCGCCAAAGCTCGCCGGATTGCCAATCCATGCGGAAACGCAATAAAAGGGGCCCAAACACAACAGAACGGCCAACGGAGCATGACGGGCGTAACCTGATTTCCTGCCCCCCGCCCCCGGGCAGCCTGCCCCCCCCACTACGGTCAACGCCACGTCCGGCTCCACAGCCCGAGTCTAGCCCGGCCACACCCCAGCCGTCCCAGACGCTTCCCTGCAGGGTGAGCCACGAGAAGCCTTTCCATCTCCTTCTCCGGAGCGTCCCCCCGCGGCCGGCGGCTCCGTCCTCTCCTGCTCTGACTGACTCCCTCTTGTCTCCTGCCACAAAGCCCCGCAGAAACCCTTGGTTCGTCTGATGCATTCCGCCCGGCGAGCCCGGGCCGATAACGGCCTGGAAAGTCGCCATCGCTCCCACTCCGGCTCGGAAAGCAACCCTCTCACTCGTGCCCCTTGAGACGCAAAGCAAAGACGAGAGGAGCTCATCACCACGGTTGCTCGATGACGGCCCTTTCGTCTGTGGGGGTGGGGAGGGGAAGGGGACGGGGGATCCTGCCGGGAATGGAGATGCGGCTCTGTTTTCCAGCAATTCCACGGCTCAGAACGCGAAAGGGGAGGAGAGGGAGGACAGACGGACGCCACGGGGATGCACCTGGGGAGTCTGAGGGCGAGGTCGCCTTCTGGGGGCCCCATACTTTCTCATCTCGCCTCCCCCCACCTTCCCTTCCTCTCAGCAGTCACCCGAGCTCGACGGGGCCGCACGCGGCAGTCGGTCTGTGCGACCTTCAGTGCCGTGTCCTCTGCAGGCCCAGGTCTGACCAGCTGCATCCGGGACAGGCGGAGCCGCGTCTCTGGTGGGAGAGGAGAGGCCGGGGGCGGGAAGGTGGTGTCCCCGGGGGGGCGGGAGGGATGAAGGACACCTCTGTCACACACGCCCCCCAACAGCTGACGAGCGGGTGGAGAAAGAATGCCGCACCACTGCAAAGGCGACTTCCTGCGGAAGACGACGGTGAACGTCGCTGTTTTTTAAATTTCTTTTCACATCGTGTCTCTTTTTACGGTTTCTCAGACTTTTGACCCCCAGAAGCAAATATGGAAAACGTCACGTGACCGCTGTCTGTGCAAATCCAAGGGTCCCTTGGGGGCGGGGGTGACAGTTACCCTTTGGGGCAGCGGAAAGGTCTGTGACCCGAAGCCGAAGCCTTTAGTCCAGGGGGTCTTTCTGGGACCGCGGGACCCGTCGTGAGAAGAGCAAGCGACGAGCCCTGCGTCCGCGGCGCCTTCCCCAGACGGACTGGTACGGACCGCGCTTCTCTGACTGCGATCCCACAACTGGGCTTTCCCCCCTTTTTAACACCCTGAGTATTTGATTCTGTCGTTTCCTTTCCCATCTGCGAAGACTCCGACTCACCAGTAAGAGGAGCCCTTTCCCTTTTCTTTTTTAAAGAACAGGGAGGCAGGAGTCCAGTCCTTAGGAAACACGTGAACAATTATCCAGCTTTGGGGAAATGAACGGACTTATGGGATGAAAGAAGCAGGGGTCGAAGGTCACTGAATAAAATATTCAGTACTGTTCGTCATTCACCCATTATCAGCAGGAAAACGTTTTCTCGATTTTTCTGCCCCCGTGAAAGGGATTTGTCTCTGATCATGAAGCTCGGTTTTCCCATCAACAAATAAAAGGAGAAACACAAACTCACCTATCTCCCCCAGTGGCTGCTGCGAAGACGAAATAAGATAACGTCCACGAAAACATGAAAAGCGACAGGAAGGAGAAGTGTAGCTCGAATTTTTTAGCTTGATCATCTGTTTATGTCACACAGAACCTTCCATCCTCAGGCCGCAAGCGCATGTCAGATACATTGCTATGCGCGTTCGTTTTCATACTAAAGTGTGAAGGACTCCCCCCGGCTTAGGGTTCGTGTGGAGCACGTTTTACTGCAGCATTGCCTTAGACGTCTACACCCAGGAATGCCTCAGTAACGGCATCCACTTTGCCTCTTTCTAGGGCTGGGATGTCAGCAAGGAAGAGCTGGATGGGGCCTGAAGCTCAGCTGATTTCCTGCTTTAGACAGCAAACTAAAAATAAAAAATAAGAATAATAATAAGGGCCCAGAATGCCGTAGCCACTTCCCCGAGACTCGTCCCAAACAGGGGGCAGAGCTCACGGAATTGCGAGATCCTGACTCTCCCCTCAGGCCAGAGGTCGCCCCTGACTGGGTCTCCCCTTCTAGACTGAGCCAGCGAAGGCGACTATTCCCGGGGCCGGAACATCAATTCATCTTTTCGAATCGATGGCAAACGGGGTGAAAAAATATAAATTGCGTCTCACGACCTCTTAACATTGCATTAAAAATGTCCTTAAAAGCGGAAGACGCAGAGCGCAGAGGGCACATGCGCGGTGCCTGTGGAAGGAGGACCCTCTGAGGCCTGGGGAACGCAGGGAGAGGACGCGGTGGGAGTCGGACAGCTTCCCCCGCTCTTCCCTCCACCGAATCCCGAGTTCTACGCCCTTGATCAAAAATAATTTCAGATCTGAGGGCTAGGAAATGCCAGTCGGCCATTTCCTCCCCAAGGCAGCAGATGTGAGACCATTCAAATGGTGCGTTTGAGGCACAGGTTTTGACTTAAAAAATAAACGAAAATCCACAAGCCGAACTGAAAGAACCATCGCAACTCCTTGACTGCCCTCCATTCCCGGATATTTAACCTGTGCACGAGCTTGTATTCGTTTTATGGATTTTACCGAGAAAAAAAATGAGGACAATTAACATTTTAAAAATCAATAAAATGTACAGCCAAAATCGCATAAATAGATTTTCCCTAATACCCTGGAAGTCATTAAAGTAATGTATGTTTTATGCCTCACATTACGGTTTCGAAAATTCTCCGGGATGATTTAGGTTCTGGGTCATAAAAAGAATTTACTTTTTCTTCAAACGTATACGTGGGCTCCTTTTCCTCTTTCTTGCAGAAATGGCTGACCCACCAAGGCAGCCTCCTGCTTAGCGTGACGAGCGATGGCGGGCGACGCAAAGCAGGTCCCCGGCCGGCTCTCGCGAACGTTGCGTCTCAGTGGCGCGAGCCGCAGGCTGACTCACCGACCCGCGTGACGTCCTCGCATCTGGCACATGTGACTCTGGACTCCAGCTCAAACGGACAGGGCAGACCACGAGACAGCCTGGGCTCAGGGGTCGTGCCAGGAATTAGGACTGGGGCAGGGAGAGAAGTCGGGGTCTCCCGTCTCCCGGCGGGGTTTTGTGCCATCTCCCTGTCTACGCAGTGAGAGGGTGGCACAAACTCTCTTCCGAAGCCGGACCCTGTTTTAAAACCCCACATCCGAGGCACGGAGGATTCTGTCTGGTAGAACCAGCTGCCCACGGCCAGGCCCAGGCTGGGAGGGCAGGACCAGACCTGTGTCCGGATAGCAGTGGGCAGTGCTCAGGCCTTGCACGAGCCTGCGGTGCCCGCAGATGCTGCGAGGCAGTAGCTGGTCCCGGGGGAGCAGGGGACGCCCACGGAGAGGGACCAGGTGGTGAAGCCGTGTCCTAGGAGCGAAGCTAGGAATCTTTCAAGCCGTGGGAGGAGGCAGAGGCCGCCCCACCCCAAACCCTGTGGACCGAGGGGTAGTGGGTACCGCGGGCGAGATTCTCCCAAGGGGAGCATCAGGGAGCCCAGCCAAAGTGCTCTCCCCAGAGGCTGGGGTGTTTCCTCTGGGACCTCTAAGACGACCCTCAAACCAGCATGGAAAATAGAAACACACTTATTTGAAACTTCTAACAAAATAAACTGGGGTTGCCTGGTTTTATAGGTTTCGCGGGGTCTGTCCGGTGCTGCCCAGCGCCCCCCGTTAGCCCCTGCCGTGTGCCCTTCCTGCGTCCACCCCAGGACGCTCACTGACACCGGGTCTCGGGCAGCGTCCCCTCGCTGCAGCAACCGTGGAGACAAGCCACGAATCCACAAACCGAAGAAGGCAAACTCCAACCTGAGTGGATTCTTCTCCCACGAAGGGAATCGGGTTTATTTTTCCTTCCAGCAGATGGAGAATGATCATCTCACTCCTGCGATGGGGACCACGACCAGGTTTTAAAGCCTGAGGACTGGGCCTGACTAGAGCCGTGTTCGAGAAAGAGAGGGCACTGTCTAAACTTGTATTCGGGTGCTCGGTCCTTGGAACTTGATAGGCGTTTCCGACGTTTGTTGAATGAATGACTAACGACAACTGTATTGAATGAAGACGACCCCATGGACCGAGCATTGGTTAGACACCTGCCAGAGTCACGGGGTGATCCCCAGCTTGTGACTAACGGGTTCCCATACCTCCTAAATTGTTGTCGTGTGTTCGGACACTTCCGGCAAGTTCCACTGGTGTCAGTACCCTGCCCCACAGTCACGCCAGGAACGCCTAATCCCGGAACCAAAGGCATTTTTAGGAGGAATTACTGAATCTTCTGAGCCCCACACTTGCCTCTGCTCCATGCTCACTGGCGTGAGGAACCCGACTGCTTTTCATTTAAAATCTTACACTACCGGCTCCTACATATTAGAAAGACACCTCCTCTGGATATTAAATAAAACGGATGTGAACGGTGTAACTCCTGGGATGGCAGCTAACAGGAAAGGAGATCGCAGATGCGGCTTATTCAACGCCTCCCCCCAGGCCTGACTGGCGGAGAACATTCTGGGCATCACTCAGTTGAAAGGAAGGTATTCGGGTCCTAAGGCCTCATCTCACACAACTGGGCAGACTAAGGGCGCCTGCAGCCTCCAGGTGAATCCAACACCACCCCAAACTGCAGCTCCACCTACGCGGGCCCCGGGCAAACAGCTATCAACGGGAATATTCGCAGAGGTGCCGATCCCCCCTTGCGCCTGCACACCAGTCCTATAAGGCGACAACGGGGGGGCGGGGGGCAGCGAGCACAGGCCACAGATGAGCGCATCCACCCGGCGGCACCTCACACCCGAGCCGCAAAGCGCTGGCCTTCTCCTGGTCTTTAAAAAACCACAGAAACGCTCTCCGATGGCGGTGAAGTTCACGGACACGCGCGGGGGGGGGGGGCTCCCCCAGGCAGCGCAGACGAGGCCGGCCTTGCACCCTGACGCGGGCGAAGGGGCGCCCCAGGGGGCCCGGAGGGAGGGGGTCGGCGCTGGCTGCCCGCACGGGGACGCGCGGGGCCGGGACTGCTGTGGCCCGGGGTGGGGGCCAGGGGTCCCCAAGGCGGACGCCGGGGCTGCCCGGGGGTCCCCAAGGCCGCTGCCCGGCCGTCTGGGATGGCTGGGAGCCGGGGCAGGCCCAGGGGTCGCGTCTGGTCACTCCCCGCGCGCCCCCCATCCCGAGCCCGGTCCACAGGTCGCCCGCGCAGGGCGGCGCGGAGCCCGGCGTGCGCCCCGGTCCTTTCCCTGTGCCCTGGTCCTGTCCCCGCGCCCCGGCCCCCTCCCCGCGTCCCGGTCCCTCCCCGCGCCCCGGTCCCCTCCCCGCGCCCCGGCCCCTCCCCGCGCCCCGGTCCTTTCCCTGTGCCCCGGTCCCCTCCTCGCTCCCTGGTCCCCTCCCCGCGCCCGGATTCCCTCCCCGCGCCCCCCTACCTGGTGGCCTTTGCCCGGGGGGCACCGGACGCTGTTGGACACGCCCGCGGTCTGGTTCATGTCCGCGGCGCCGGGGCGGCCCGGCCTCCTCTCGAACTTCTGGGCGCGTGTCCGCCCGCGGGGCCGGGGAGCGCCCCGGGACCCGGCGCCCTGACGCCCCTGACGCCCCCGGGGGGCCCCGCGCTGCGCCCCGCGCCGGCTCCGGCCGCGCGGTCTCCCCGGGGCGCTCGGGAGGGAGGCGGCCGCGAGGCTCCGGGCGCCGCGGCGCGGGGGGCGGGGGCGGGGGCGGGGCCGGGCCAGGCGGGCGCACCGGGCGCCCCGCACTCTCCGCGTCCCCGCCCCTCTCGCTCCGCCCGCCTCCCCGCGCCCCGGCCGAGTCCGGCCCTAATGAGGCCGCATCGTTCGGATGGAAACGGGGACCCGCCCGCCCCGGGGAGCCGGGACCCCGGGAGCCGGGACGGACGCGCCCGGGAGGGGCCGCGGGGCGCAGCGGCGAGCGCCCCGGCTCTGGACAGGGCCCGGGCTCAGGGGGTGCGGCGTGTCACCTGCCCGACCCGGGGGCGGGGCGGGGCCAGGCCGGGCAGGCGGACGGCGCTGCGCCTGGATGTTCTGGGAGGAAAGCGAAGCCGCGTGCGGGCCCTCACCCCATCACGGGCGGGCGCAGGGGCGACTTGGGTCACCTGTGAGGCCCACGCGGCAGCTGCTTCCTCAGTCCCAAGGGGGTGGCAACAGGTGTCCTCCCCAGGTGTCCTGCCCCTCAGAGTCCCACATCGACGGGTGGCTTCTGCCAGCTGGAGAAGTCCCAGAGGACAAGGTGGCACGTCTGTCCCATCCCTGGGAGGTGGCACGTCTGTCCCATGCCCGGGGCGCGCATTGGGGACCTGGGTGGGACACAGGAGGGGGCACAGGCCGCTCAGAATTGGCTCTGCCCTCCCTGGTGGAGGTCTTTGTGCAAATTGTTCCTCTCGCATGTTTCACGGCTCTGGGGTGGGTGCCGCCGGCTCCTGGCAGGTAAAGAATCCGAGGGTCCGAGACATCGGCGCAAGTGAGGTGCCTGGCACGGCAGAGGTGGCCAGTGTGGCTCTTCACCGCCTGGAACCCTCAGGAGCACGTCCTGTAACTAACAGACACTTGCTCAAGCCCCCTCTTTCCTGGAGGCGAAATCCCCCAAGCGTGTGGCTTGAGACGAGAATGGCACCCAGGGGCTTCTCAGCCTCCTGCATCCGCGGGCATCGTCGCGAACCGTCTCTCCTGGTCTGTGTCTCTGGTCGCTCCCTCCTCAGCCAGCAGGTCCCAGCAGGGACTCTTGACCCACCCATCTCTGCAAATTCTGGGGGAGCGTGTGCCCTGAGACATCGCCAGTGGCTGGTTTGTGCAGGTGTTTCTTGTTGTCAAGGTGGGAGCGATGACTCCTAAGCCCTTTCCCACGTCGGAGCTGAAACCGGAAACCTCTGGGGACATATTTGTTATTCTGGGGTGCCCTGCTTTTTTACTGTTTGATGATCCTTCCCTCGATTCATTTCTGTCCTCTCATATTAAACCGGAAGCAGCAAGAAAACCCCCGGCGGCTCATGCCACGCCGCTCAGAAATCCCCTTAGCGAAATAACCAGGCTTATTAGCGAACACTAGGAAACACGAGTTGGGGGCGGCGTGGCGCTGGGCACTGTCGCAAAGCGGCCCGCGTTTCAGAACAAACGTGGCGTTTCCGACGGGGTCCCTGGGAGCATCGCGCAGCAGCCTGTACCGCAACCCACACCGCGACTTTTCAATGATTGATTGGCGGGCTAAACGTTCCATGTCGTGTGGCCAGCCCGACTCATAAATCGTACTTTTTTACAGTAAAATTTGGAGCTCACAGCTCTGGCACTGTTCATTTGTGATCCATTCTTTAGTCCTGGAGAAGTGCCACGCAGCCGATGATGACACGCTGACAGGCTCCAAGAAGCAGGTGAGCGGGGGACGAGCAGTGAGCCCTAACGGCACCCTCCCCCCGTCCCCTCCCGAGGCTGTTCTCCTTCCCGGACACCAGTGGGCTGTGTCCCCGCTGCGCTGCAAGGTCGGTCCTGTCTTCCCGTCCCCCAAGCACCTTCTCAGTGGCCCTCAGCTTGGCGCAAACACTGACCACCCAAGACGAGCGTAAAAGCGGGGTTCTCAACAACTCGTCTGCACTCCCAGCCTCCGTGCTGCCAGGACTCAGGCAGTCCGTGCCCAGAACGAGTCAAACATGGCATCAGTTTTACAAAGTTCAAAGCCCCACACTGTGGCCTCATTCGGCTGCCGGTTCCTTGCTTACAGTCATATATTTGGGGGGTTGGGGGTCATTTATAACTTCAGTGAGGAAAGCAGAAACAGTGCGGGGATTGAGCCCCTGGGTTCCTGCTGACTTGCCCCGATGAATCCGCAGTGATGGATGGCACTGTTCGGCCACCAGCGCTGTGCCCCGTTCAATCTCACGTACGGGGCGACCCCACATCCCTGCTCGCGAGACTCGAAGGTTGCTGCCCTCGCGGAAACTTCCACTGGTCCACTGATCACGCCGAGCCGGGAAGGCGCCACGACCCGAGCCGAGAAACGAAGGTGCGTTGCGTGCGGTTTTGATGCCCGGAATCCCTCTCTTTCGGGAAAGTGGATGTGTTTTAGGTTTAACCGTCTGCGATGCGAGCTCGCACCCCGGTTTACGGCAGAGGGAGGAAGCAGCAGCAACCGGGTGACCAGAACGCCGCTGTCTCACCGTCGGCCTTGGGCCTGGGAGAGGAGCGAGTGGGCCCCCTCGCTGTGGGCTGTTCTCGCTCTCCGCGCTGAGCTGGATGGGGAGAAGCGTGTTCGGGCCATGGTGAACCCCGACCTCGGCCCCCATTCGGGTGGCATCGGCGTCGGTTCCGGAGTTTTCCGAGGGCGCTGCACGGAGCCGACGTGTCCGCGCAACGCTCCCGGCGAGCACGCGTGTCGGTGGGGTGGTGAGGAGCCTCGCCGGCTGCCGTGTGACTAATCGTCACGGACCGGCCGGTACACTCCGTACTCCTTGCGGGTCGGTCAGCCAGACTCGTTATGCTGATTGCTCTGGCACTTGCAGGCTTTATTAAAAAGACGGCTCTTGGCAAACGACGCCCACCAGCTTGGAGCCTGTCCAGAGCACCCTGCTCGCCAGAGTCGGCTCTCCTCCAGGGGGGCAGTCTCGCCCTCGCACCCGTGCCCCGTCCCCCGTGCCGGGAGCACGCCCGCCCGCCCCGGTTCCCCGGGCTCAGAGCAAGGCCAGCCTGCCCCTGTGTGAACTTGACCATCCCGGTGCCTTGTGGTCCTCACTTCGGGTCCACTGGGTCTTCCCAATGGACCGCCTGGTTGCTGAGTGTTCAAACAGCTTCTCGGTGCAGTTCACAAAAAAGAAAAAGAAAAAAAGGGCTCAAAATTCCGCGGCGGGCGGCGGGCAGAATAAATGAGCCCCTGGGCTGCCGAGGAAGGCGGCTGTCCCAGGGTTTCCTCCTGCAGAAAACGAGGAACGAGGGAACGGGGCCCGCAGCGTGTCCCCGTCGTTAAACCGTCCGCTCGCAGCGAATGCTGACTGTGCGCTGTCCTTACCGGGTCACTCCGCGTGGCCTGGGCGCGAGAGGGAGGGCTCCGGAGGCCTGGGCCGGTGTCCACTGCTAGGTTCCCCAGAAAGGCTCTGCCGGCCCGTGCTCCCCTGGCCGTGTCTGTCCCCAGAGGCCTGTGCTGCTTGTTTTCTGCGCTTTGGGTGCGTGGCAGACTGGAGGTGCCAGGTGTCCGCGACCCGCTGGCCAATCAAAACGACGGACGGACAGGACTGCAGGTAGATGCCCCGGGCCTGAGCCTGGGATATGGTGACCTTGAGGTGCCCTCTGCCCTCCGCTCAAGGCCCCCAGACATCAGGAAGGGGCAGGTCCCCTCCGACAGTGGCCGTGAACTCGCATTCCATAAAGGGGCGCTCTGCGTCCCGAAGGGAATCGTTCCAGAAGATTCATATGAAGCAATTCGAGTGGACGGCTCTCTCCCAGGGGTGTCTCCCGAACACTGGCAAAGCGAGCCGTGGGTCCCAGAGCTGTGGGCGACGGACCCCGCCGTCGGCAGGTGTGACGAGTGTCTCCGAAACGTACTCAGAAGCCGCCGTGCGTGGCTTCGTTGAAGGAATCGGGACGCGTTTTCTCCGTGAGCTCACGCCGCCAGCACGTCCACCCTCCGGGAAAGGGGGCGTGAGCTGTTTCCACACTCACAGAGAGGGTGTGACGTCAGGGAACCGCGTAAAACGGGGACCTGCGCCATCCCGTCCGCCGACGCCGAACGAACAGAGCGGCTGCGACCGTTCTGGAAACCAGGCTGGTGCACGCGTGGGTCCCTCACGGGACTGCACTCTCAGCCAGACTGGTCCGCCGGCTCCGGTATGTTAATTCCCCCAGGAAATTCTACCAAAATCCGATCCTGACGGGCAGTCCCTAGACCGAGGTCAAGCCTGGCCTCGATCTGTTTCTCTTCGACGACCTGCCAGCCACTCCGCCCGTCGGAAGAACTGACGTGTTTCAGGGCAGAGACACTCAAAGCGGCTCTACGTCGTCTGTGCTTCGCAGGAAAATAAACCCATTGTTTTATTTATTTGTTTATTTTTTAAAGCCACTGAGGCCCTTTCTTTCGATTCTGGTGGGCACTCCCAGGCCAGCTAATGATTTTTTAAGTTATATTCTCAAGCTTTATCCGATGGAGGCTTCCCAATGCGTCCAAAGTCTGGGCCGGTGACTCTCACGTTCTCTGTGATGACGGGGTTCATGAGGCGGATCGATAGTGTGGGCAAAACCGAACCCTGTGGAGAAAATAAAAATAAAAAAATAATAAAATAAAATAAAATAAAATAAATAAAATAAAATATAAATAAATAAATAAATAAATAAATAAAAATTAAAAATTAAATAAATAAATAAATAAAATAATTAAATAAATAGTTGAATGAATGAATGAATGAATGAATGAATGAATAAATAATAAAATAAAATAAAAAAGACGTGTCAACACCGCAGCTGCTCGCGGCAGGGTTTTCGCCGCGCCTCTCTGCTGGGGCGAGGGGGTGCTGTGATTGCTGGTAGGAGGTGGGTCCCCCCGCACACGGGTTCAGGCCTCCACCCCTCCTGAGGTGTGGGGCCTGCGTGATCCTCGGCCGGCCACCTCGAAGGGATTCCGTCTGGAGGCTGTGCTCACCCCATCCCCCTGAACTTGACCTTTAAGTTGTGCATCAACATGTTCGTGAGGGAGCATCTGGCGAGAGCAAAGTCGCGAAGGGGGAGCACTTGGCGGGCGTCGACCCCGGAGGCATGGACCCCCCGACAGTCCGATGACGTCGTCAGACCCTCTTAAGGATGACGTCCTTCGATGAAAAAGCAGCAGCAGCGAAAGAAAACCGTGGGGTTATGAAGGAAATGAAGCGTACTGAAGTCAGGGTGACCTGGACTTAAAGAAAAGAAACAGATCGTGACATAGTAACACGCGGGGAACAGTCTCGAAGGGGGCCCGGGAATCTCGGCGCGGCTGCAGGGAGGAGGGATCCCGATGCCAGCGCTGAGGCCGCGCCGGCGTGAGTCATCCTGGCCGCGGCGAGAGCAGCACGGCCTGAGAGCCGACGAGGTGGATGGGGAATTGCAGAATTTTGCAATTAGTCTGCTAGGCCGCGTCGGCCGGAGCAGAATAATTCATGGGCGTCGCGGGAATTCGCCCTCGGCCCCGCTGCACGAGCCTGTCCCAGGTGCACTTACCAGCGGGAAGCTGCTGGGAGGAGCGATCGCATTACCGCTGTTGATAAAATAATCATGACGCTTCTGCAGTCCCTGCGCACCCTTCCTCGCTCCCCGGCTTTGTTTGCACAGGAAAATGAAAGGAACAAACTGCCACTTAGTGCTGCTCCACCTCTGCAGCAAAAACAAAGAAATCAGCGGGGGAGCTCGCTCAGGATCCTCAGTGAACGGAGGCTGACGGGCACGGAGCCACGCACGCAGATCACGGGGCGCTCGGATGAAAGCGGGAGCCAGGGACGCCACGTAAAAATGGGAGGAAACGTCGACGGTATTTATTTCCCTCCAAAATGAGCCCCTTCGGGGAGAGCGAAATTGCTAATGAATGTACAAACCCTGGGCTTCGCGTACCCGCGGGCCGTCTCCCTCCCGTGTCTTGCTGGCTGGGGGACACCCACCCTTCCTGCCGCCCCAGAAGTGAGATCTCAGGCACTTAAGCTTGTCCTGGTCCACAGCGGGGAAGAGGACGCGGGGCTGAGAGGGTCCCACGGATGCCGGTCCTTCACGCCGAAGTGTGACCGAGTCACAGAACGCGACGCAGGCATCGTCCTACGTCCGACGTCGTGGACTCTGTACAACCTCACAGAGGAAGACTGCAAAACGGGACGCCGGGAGCGACGTCCGACGACGGCGGGCGAAAACCTGGGGACCCCTCCGTGCCTGGCTTTTCCGTTAGGCGTCAGGACTGCAAAGGTGGGAGAGGTTCCTCGCGCCCCCCAGGGCTGCAGAGCCTAGAGGGACACACAAGGGTCTGCTCATCAGGAACCGCGTCCTGAGCTCTCGGAGAGAGAAGTCCTGGGCACCAAAGCCTTGAAGGGGAAGTTTGCAGCAGGCTTCCCGGAGCACGTGCCACCTGGGGTGGGGCGCCGTGGCCTAGCAGGCCGGCGAGGCGAGGCGGAGAGACAGCAGCGGACAGGTGGGAGCGGTGTGGCACCTAAAAGACACGGCGGGGAGCGGTTAAAATGGCCGGGGTCAGGGGAAGCATGTGCTGCGAACACCGTCTCTCACCGTGTCGAGCGTGGGGGACGGCGACCTCATCTCTCCTCCTCCTCCCGGTCTCCCCCGTCTGTGTATCTGGGAACCTCACAGCAGCGTCGTGCTAAATAAACGACGCTAGCGGAGAATTATTCGCCTGGAAACCAGCCTGGAGAGCCGTCGCCAAAATGCAGGACAGGCCAAGGGCCAGAGAAGAGGAAGGAAGAGGGTCCAAACTTCGCCCCGTCAGAGTTCCCGAAACGGACGACGGAGAACGGGGAAGCGACTCGCCCCTCGCGAGATCGTGGGAGGGGATTCTCCGGACGCGTGCCAAGCCCGCCTTCAGAGGGAGCTCGTCTTTGGAGGCAGGCCCTCCACAGGGTGGCACTCAGGGAGGGGCAGGGTCACAGCGCCGTCGTCGGCCTAATCTGTAAACACGTGGGTTGCCTTTTTCAAGGTAAACTGCCCGTTGAAATTCGGAGGGTTTCAAAAGGGCACGGCGAGAACGACCTCCACGCTAGGGGCAGGGACAGTGAAACGAAGACGAACAGCAAAAGCAGACCTTCCTCCAAATCAGGAAAAACAGGAGAAAAACAGAAACGCAGACAAAGCAGGACAAGTGAACAGAAAAAAAAAAAAAAAGAAACCCTGGAAGAGACGGATTCAGACATTTTGGAGATCCAAACGTCGACCCGAACTCTAGTTGAAAGACGTAAAACGTAAGAATGCGAGAAACAAAACAAAAACCTGACGTTCTGGGGCAAGGTCCATCAGACAAACACCGGGGTCTTCGCTGTTGAGAAAAGCGGATGAAATGACAACGTAGAAAGCGGGCGAAGCTCTGCTGCCATCGGAGAAACGCACACGTGAGGGGGGAAGCGTCCGCTGTGCAGCGATGGCCGGCTCTGCTGGGGAGAAGACACGGTTCGACCTAGGTAGGGACCTTCGAAACAGAAAGCGCAAGCGTGTGAAGGTGCGAGATTTCCAACCAAGGCAAGGTCAGCGACACCCCAGCCTGAGCCCGAGCCACCGCGCACGGGGCAGCTGCTCCGAGAGGTGCCCCCGCCCCACCCCGGCCTCCTTCCCCCTTCCCTGCCAGCACCGTGGACGCGACCGTCCGCTCCTTCACCCAGAGGCGCCACCCCCGGGCCGCGCCCGGCCAGGTGGTCCGATGCGCGTGCCGTGAGGGGACGCTTGTTCGCTTCGGAGCAGCTCAGTGCCCCCCCCCCGACTGCGTGGAAAGGCCTGGAACCGGGGCGGGCCAGGACGCAGGCCGCGGTCCGACCCACCGGCTGTGCAGGCGGGCGTCTGCGCGTCCGCCGACCTCCGGCGCCGTCTCTGAAGACGGAATCGGCTGTGAGATGTCAGACACGCCTGCCGGGGTCGGGGTCGTTAGAGCTCACCGAAAACGCGTCCTACTGCTTCGAGGGACGCCGAAAGCGACCCCGCGCAGGGTCGTCGTGCACGGACCAGGCCGGCCTCCCGGTCCCGGGGGCCTCGGGCCCCACGAAGACCGATGCCGACCGCGGGGCGAGCTCGGCGCTGGGATTGTCGTTGTGACTCTTTAGTTCAGGCACACACGGCGGCCCAGGTGGGTTACAGGGGCTTCTTCTGCTTTGCCCCCGTTTGTGCTAGGTTTTCTCCGAACCCGATCGCCGCCTGTGGGACGCTGCTGGGCCTGGACACTATTCAGCGACAAGAAGGAAGGACTCACACGTCCCTCCACGACGCGGGCGGACCGCCGAGACGGTAACCCGATCCAAAGAGGCCGGCCGGACGCCTCGCGAGCCGCAGACCCGTGGAGCCGGAGCCCGGAGGTGGCGGCCACGGGAAAGAGAAGTCCCTGAGCTTCACCGCTTGTCCTTGCGGGTTCGAGGGTGCCCGCCCGGACCACCGTGGACCTGTTCGGACGCTGCTGTTAGCTCGGGCGCGATTCAGAAAGATCGTGTTTGGGCTCCCAGCCCGGGGGCGGCCCCCGCGTGTCCCCCACGTCGTCGCCGGCGCTGGATTCTGTCGCCTCTTAAAGTATCTGCGCATCTAATAAGCACTTGTCAGCTTCGCCACCAAGAAATGAGAGTAAAGGAGGCGGCTTGTTTGTCGTCCCCCGTAGCTCTGCCCTGACGCGCCCGCCCCAGCCCCGCCCCTTTCCATCCCCGTTCCTAGCGGCTCCGTCCGAACCTCCCACGGAAGGCGGTGGGGGCGCGCGGACGAGCGCTCGGGGCAGGTCCCCCACCTCCGCGAATCGTCCGAGGCGCCCAGGGGTCTCCGTCGCCCGGTCGGGGCTGGCCGTGTGAGCGCGGGCTTTCCCGATCCGCCACCGGCATCCCACAGACGCCTCGTGTCTGCCTGGCCCCGCTGCGTACGGCACGCGAGTCCACACGCCCGTTCGGAACCATCGCGCACGCACTGAGAACGTTTCATGGAAACCAAGCGTGATCCCCCCCCTTTTTGCCTGTTTTGTAAGGAGAGAAAGGCCCCCCCGCATCAGGGCGCCCTGGGCCTCGGTCAGCTGCCGTGGGCGGGAGGCCTTCTGGGGTTAGGCGTCGGCCCAGGCACAGCGAAGCCGCCTTCACGCTACGGTGTGCTCGGTCCCCGAAACGCCCACTTTGTCCCAATCCTCCCCCCGGCGCGACCTCCGCGGGAGAGGGAAACGGGGGACAATGCCCTTCAGCATAGAACGGCTCCGCCCACCGGGGACCCCAAGTCAAAACACCAGACCCGACCTCCACCCCTCGTTTCTGACGCCCCACGGTAGCCCCAGCCCCCGGCGTGCGCCCCCGGCGTGCGCCCTCGCGGCGCAGCACCTACGCGCTGGGCTGAGTCAGCTCTCGCTGCACGGCTGTCCCCAGCCCGCCCGCTGCCTCGGGGGCGGGGGGTGCGGGCGGCTGACTCCCAGCCATGCCCTTCGAGCTCGGCTCCCACACCTCAGTACCCAGCGCAAAGCGCCTGCCCCAGCCACGGCCGCAGAACCGACCAGTCGCTCGGAGGCTCGGCGGGGGCAGGTGTCGCCACGCCGGCCGATCGCTTGGCGCCGCCGCGGCCCCTCGGGTGTTATTAATGAGTCGCGCTGCCCTCCCCCCGCTTTGGGATCTTCTCACGCACGAACAGGACTGAGACATCGGCTGCGCTGCCCCCGACACGGAGTAACGCTCGTGGCCACACGTCGCCCTTGCACGGCGCTTGTCCCTCGCCAGACGCCCGCGGCGCTTGTCTCAGCCTCTTGCGGGCTGGGACCCCCCATCGGAGCCCCCGCACGCGCGGGGCCCGTCAGCCTCGCCCTGCTTTGGCCATGCCCCCCCCGTACACGCCTTGTTTCTGCGGCTTCGGTGTCGATTCCTCTTCTTGACATCGTCCCCCCGTCTGCCTCCCCTGACCCCCGCCGAAGGCCTTCGCGGTCCCTCCCTGCGCTCCGCGACCCGGCCCCAGCGCCGCGTCCACCGTCGGCCCCTCCTGGGTCTCCTCACGTCTCCAGGCCTGCCCGATCCCTGCGGCAGGGTTCACAGGGTTCAGCGTCTACGCACACCGCGGCGGCGGGGTCCATCGTTCGTGGGCGTGAGGCCTCCCGCGGTGCGGTCACTCAGCCCCTAACACCCCATCTCCCCCGCCACACGGTGGCCCACGGTGGCCGGGCCACGACGACCCCCTCGCCCCGCCCCCACGAACCGCTCGTCCGCATTCAGCATCTAATCGATGCGCGTCGAGCGGCCGCCCACGGACCGACGAGCGCTGAGCAGAGCCTCGCTCGCCGCCTTTGACCGTGAGCTTCCAGGTTCGAGGTCGCAGTCACGGCCGCCGCCGGGGCAAACAGGGGCCGCCACGGGGGAGGCGCCCCCCCCACGTGGCACGTCGGGCCCCGCAGAACTGAAGGGCCCTGCCCGCGCCGTGCCTGAGGTCGGCGCGTGTGGAAGGCGGAACTCCGAGGCCTCCCTCAGGGCGTCCCCTTCGAAGGAAATGATGACCCGAGTGAAGAGGCAGCATCTGGAAAGCCCCCGGGTGGCTTCAGGCCCTTCGACCGCCCGTGAGCTGCGCGCCCACTGCGCGCGAGTGCCCTGGGCACAGCAGGGCCGGGCTCGCCCGTCAGCCAAAGGCTTTTCCCCGGAAACTGGATTCTGCTTTCGGGATAGCAGCGCTTCGTCAAGGAGCACGCGGCAGGCGCGTCCATGGAGCGGGCGCCCCGAGTTCCGGGCCTCATCCCGGGGTGGGTGCAGCCTCCCGCAGCATCACCCCCGCCTTCTGCGGTCTCGGCGGCGAGGGGCCGCACGCGGGGCCGTGAGCCCGGTGGCCCCAAGGTCGCTGGGGGCGGCCTGGAGGCAGCCAGACAGGCGAGCGGATCCACACGCTGTCCCAGAGGTGTCCTCCCAAGACCGAGCTCACCCAGAGCGGCCACCTGCTCCTGCCCACCCCCGGGCCCCACGCGACCCGCCACAGATGCCTCCGGCTTTGAACACCAGCGCGGCGGCGGCAGCGAGTCGCCCTGCGAACTGGGAATTACCGCGTCTCGCACGACAGCGCAACAAAGGGAGAACGGCACTTCACGGTGACATAATTATGGTGGTGCGTTCGCGGGGACACAAGTGGCAACGACGCAGCCGACTAAATTTAACGCGACGGGATGCTGCTGCGCAGTCGCTGCGGCCGCGGCACACGCAGGAGCCGTCAGAGGACCCGGGGAACGACGCGTCCTCAGAGGCGTGTGAGGCGGCCTAAGGAGACGACGGGCGCAGCACGGCCCCAGGCCGGAGGCCCGGGGTCACCCAGAGGGATCACCACAAACGCACGAAGACCCGCCCTCGTCCAAACAACCTGGAAAGGGGGGAACGAGGTGGGGCCGTTCCGGGAGCTGATTCCGGCGAGTCCTCGCCTTTCGGAGGGGCCCCTCGTGCCGCGGGACCCTCGCGGGATGGCGGGTGCCACGCCATCGCGCCCGGCAGAGGGACGGGCGCAGCAGAGCGCTCGCCTCCCGTCCTCCCCACACGCCGGCCGGGTCGTGGGGGTCTCCGGGGGGGTGAACGCGGACTCCGTGGCCTCTGAACCAGGAGACGACGGGCTTCGGCGTGTGCAGTAACCCGACGTGATGCAGGCGGGAACCAGGGCCGCCGACCGGGCCTCGCGTTTAACCGCCAGGGAGCGAAGCGCTGGGTTCTGGGACACTCGTGGCGCGGAGGGCTGGCTGCGCGTCGGAGAGACCCGTTTCCGCAGGGGATGCCAGCCGCGCGGGCTGCCGGGCGGGACGAGGAGAGGCAGCGGGGGCGTTTCCGACGTGCGCCCATTTCGATGCCCTGGGACAGGTGCCGCGCGCCGTGTCGACGCCAGGAAGCAGGCTTACGGGGCCAGATGAATAGCCGACCACCTAAGGGCTCGGCCCCTGGGTCCTCGGCCTCCTCCGGACTCGGGGCGCCTCGCAGGATTTCAGGGAGTTTGACGAAAGCCACAGACCCCATCCCGAAACGACACGCCCGCCCTGGCGATCGGCAGGCGCCAGGCCCCGCTGGCGCCCGACGTCGGGTCCCTGTCACCCTCGAGGGCACGCCCAGCAGCGGAGTTGCAGGTTAGAGACTCAGAAACCACGGGCCGGGCGGACGCACAAATGAACCCTCCCTCAGAGGCTCGCCGGCAGCGTCTCCGCGAAAACGCTTCTACTCCTCAGCAGAAACGCGGCCCGTGGGGCGGCCCAGCGGTGCGCTGCCTGCTCTGAGGGCGACAGCAAGTCACACACGGGCAGGGCCTCAGGAAGCTCACTGGACGGACGTCCGGGCGGGGGAGGGGGGACACGCGGGAAGTGTCCCTGATCGCTAGTCGGGGAGACGTGGGGCCTTTCGGGATTCTGCACGAAGGCCCGGCTCGCCCCACCACGAAGCTGAGCGCTGCGGCGCACCCCGCAGAAAGTGGGCTCTCGCTCTCCTCTGCGGCCTAAAACGTCCTTTTCCCTCACTGTCTGTCCCCAGGCTGCCGGCAGCCACCCAACGGGCCTCGCGGCTCCGCCGCCTCTGGACTGCGGGCGCCCGTGCGCGGCCTCCCCACGCCCCTCGCGGCCTTACGGACCTCGACCTCCCCCGCCCCTCGGCCTCCTTTTCCACCCCGAAGAGTGTTGATCTCCTCGGTTTCTCCTCGTGAGACAGCCTCCTCCTGATCCCTTTGATCGTCGGAACGTGTTCTTCCTCGCGTCACCGCCGGCACCATTATGTCACCCGAAAGGCCCCGACTGTCAGCCCGGGAAACGCGGAGGATGGAGTGAGAGGAACGGGGGGAGCCGAGGGGAGCGGTGGGATCAGCATTCTGGAAGAACGCGCTCTCTGTCCCTGGATGCTGCCCCGTCGGCGTCCCCCCCCCGCCCCGGAAAACAGTGAGATCCCGTCACGACGTCTACGTGGACCACACGCTGGAACGACGTGGCTCTGAACGACGAGCATCGAGGTCACGCGTGCACACTTTTTCTGTTCAACGTGGCTCGCCCACGTCTCATTCCAGAAAACTCGCGGTCACACGTGCGGCGCATCCGACGTGTCCGCGGGACGGGGCTGGTCCACACGCGCCGAGTCGGTCTCCGCGGGGCCTTGCGAGCATCCCGGGCGCGTCTGTGACCAGGAAAGCCGCGAGCACCGCCAGCGCGGTGAACCCGCTGGCCAGACGAGGAGATTCGGGCTCAGAGAGTCTTCTCGGCTTCTCCAGAGTCACACCTAACGGGTGCGTTCGGGGCCCGGGAACGAGCTGTGAGCCCATCGGAATGGAAGCGGCCAACGGGCAGACGGTTGGGGCCGGTTCGCGGACAGAGTCCCAGTGCCCGGGACGGCACCTGGCACAGGACGCTCATCGACGCTCGCTGAACGAACGAACGAACGAACGAGGTCCTTGCACCCCAGTGCTCCAGGGATCCCAACGCGTCACTCCGACCCCAGCACAGGCCGGCCGGCTCCGCCCCGGCCTCGCGGCCGTGGAGAGCAGCCCAGCCCCCTCCGGGGGAACAGGGCACGTCACAGATCACCTGGAAACTCCCCACTGCTGGGGGAACCACGACGCAACCCACCTGGGCACCCGCTGGGCGGCATCCGCTTTGCTTGCCCACCCCGCGCTCAAGTCGCCCCTTCGGCGAGCGTCCTAGGACTCGCCGGCACCTCGGACAAGCCCAGGCCCCACAGGCCTGGTGTTGGTTTTGCTTTATTTCCCCCCAAATGCCACCTGTTGGAAACGCTGCCTCCTCGGCCGAAAATAAAGAAGAAACGGTTTCTTCCCAAACCGCCCGAGCCGTCGGCACCCGGGGACCCACACACGCTCCCCCCGCCGCTGAGGCTTCTATTTTTAATCGCCCCGGGGGCGCGGGGAGGAAAACAGCTCCGAGAGACGTCGTTTTGCAGAAAACCTGTCAGCGTCCTGCGGCTCCTCCGGGCGACGGTGACAGAGCGGTAAACAGCTCAGAATCGGGAACGACAGGAAAACCACTGCATCTGGGTCACCCGCAGCCGCAGAGACAGCCCGACTCCGTCTACCCCCCCCCCGGGTTCCAGGGGCGCCCGCGGGCGGCTGCGCGTGGGAAGCACCGCGCCGCGGCATCACAACCAGGCGGCGGGGCGCGTCCCCGTGTGGGCAAACATCGCTGCGACGCGGGGAGACTCGCGCCAGCACCCGCCCGCCGTCGCCCCCAGCCGGCTCCCCGCGGGCTGAGATAACCCGCTGGCGCGTGGCGCGGGGCGATCTGATGGCAGCCCGCGTCCCCGGCGCCGCCTGACGGGCTCCGCGGCGGTTACACAACGCGGGGGTGGGGTGGGGGGACCCAGAGAAGACGGAGCTGCCCTCCGCCGTGGGTCAGCAGGGACTGGGCAGGGAGCGGGCACACACCGAGTGGCCTGGCGAGCGGGCCACCCGGAAACACGCTGCGACGCCCCCTCCCAAGGCCACCACGGGCCCGAGCCTGGGCCCCAAACAGCTGGACATTTTCACACGCTCCCAGGGGGCCTGGCGCGTGCTCCCAGGGCAGGGGCTGGCGGCCACGCTGGACCGTGTCAGAGCGAAGCTGGACACACGGACGAGCGATGCCCGGCTCAGGATGCTCCCGCCTCCGCTTCTGGGTCCCAGCCCGGCCCCAGGGGACAGCCCGACCAAAGGCCCCCATTGCCAGACCCCGGTCTGCACCCTCCTTCCCCAG
Source organism: Cynopterus sphinx (assembly GCA_030015415.1). Classification (NCBI taxonomy): domain Eukaryota; kingdom Metazoa; phylum Chordata; class Mammalia; order Chiroptera; family Pteropodidae; genus Cynopterus; species Cynopterus sphinx. Next base: position 1,145,779 of record CM057393.1, read on the forward strand.
GCGTCCCGCAGCCAACTCGTGTCCAAAGCGAACACGGCGTGTCCAGGAAAGGCCCCGGCCAGGTGAGCGTCCGCTGGCCCTCCACCCCGCAGCAGCAGGCGTTCCCGTTGGCTCCGACGCCTCGCCTTCCCCTCCCCATCCCCCTCAGCCCAAACCCACTCCTGCGGACGGCCCTCTGACGACTGGGGACGCCTCCTGGTGGGGTCGGGGTGGGGAGGTACGTCCCCTGCTGGCCGCACGACCTGCAGAGGCCCAGGCCCGGACCCCGGCTCCGGATTCCTGTCCCCAGGGGTCCCGGAGGGTGCGATCAGCACGTTCCCTCCGAGGGAACCGGCAAATCCCGTTGGGTCCGTTTCCGCTCCGGGCACTGACAGCCTCGAAAAGGCCCCCGGAGGGTTCACGCAGGTCACCGGGCCTCGGTCCCGCGGGTTCCAGCTCGAGACTGACCTCTGAGGACCCTGAGGACCGGCAGGGGGCCCGGCCCTTTCCAGCCGCGCACACAGCCGCGCCACCTGCAGCCGGGACCTGGGCCGCGGGGACGGGATGGGGCGGTGCGCGGCGCTGCGGGGCCCTCTGGCGGCCGCCGCGGGGACAGGCGGCTGCGCACCCGCGGCCGGGGCCGGGCGGAGCGCGGGGGGCACGGAGGGACCGCAGAGCTGGCTCTGTCCCCCTCCGGGAAGGGGAAGGGGGCGGGACCCGCCTTCCCTGCACGGCCCGGAGCCATATCCGAGCCGAGCCACATGCCCTGAGCCCGCTGCAGGCCCCCGCCCGCCGCCCGGTCCCCCCTCTGCCCCGGGCCACCGGGAGCTGCCCCCGCGAGGTCTTCGTGGCTTCCTAATGGCCGACGGGTTCGCTTCATTTTCCTTCTTAGGAAACATCTAACAACTCCATCTGCGGTCGTGGACGGCCGCTGGCTCCTCTTGCTCGTTCTGTAACGGCACCGCCGCCTGCGACTCACGCACACGCCGCACGCGCCGGCACGCGGGAGCACACGCTGGCACGTGGGAGCACATGAACACACGTGCACATGCCGGCACACGCCGGCATGCAGGAGCACACGCCGGCACGCGGGAGCACACGCACGCATGCACACGCACACGCCGGCACACGCCGGCACGCACACGCCCCGCTGGTCTCAGAGGGCTCCCCTGGCTCACTCGCGTCCTGGTCACCGTCTACGAGGCCGGGTGGACGTGCGCATTCAAGACGCTGGGTGGGTGGACGCGTCTGCCGCCATGAACCCGCGAACCCCGACGCCCGTGTGACCCGCCGCACAGACCCACCTGGCGGCCGCCTGCCCCCCCCACCCCCCGTCCCTGACTCGACCGGATACAGTCGGAGGCCGGGGTCCCGGGCACGGCCGAGCCAGCCCTGCCCGTGACCTGCGGCTGCAGGGGCTGCGGCCAGAAACGCTGCCAGGTCTGCCGCTGCCCCATGGCCGAGCGTCTCCTGCCGCCGCGATGCCCGATGTGGCGCGTCGGAGCCCCAGGCCTGCGGACGTTCGCTGAGGAATCCGACGGCACGAAGGTGAGAACAACCGCTTCGTTCCACCGACACGCCACCCAGTGCCACCTCGCTGCCCGTTACAGGCTCCTCCAGATGGTCCTGCGGCCGCGTCTGGGCCCGGCGGAGGCTCGGACGGGGCTGTCAGCCCAGGGACACGGACCCAACAGAAGACACGCGTGCGCTGCGGGGGCCGGGGCCGGGGTTCGCGCGAAGGTGCAGGCGCAGGTGATCGCAGGGCTCGGCCGGGGGGAACTCAGGCCAGAGCTGACGCTGCGGCCCTGAGCGGGACACCCCTGGGCGGCGGGGCTTCCGCGTCACCGTCCTGAGGCAGAACCCCCTTTTCCTCCGGAACGCTCAGCTTTTGCCCAAACAGGGCGTGAGCCAGCCGCCTCCCAGGCCCGTGCCCGGCACGGACACTCACTCAGGAGCGCGTGATTCCAGGGCTGCGGGGGGGACGCACCTGCTGGCCGCGCCCCGGGCCAAGGGTACGGAAAGGGAGGCGCACGGAGCGCAGAGGTGCGCGCGGCACGTTCGCTGTGAGAAACGCGAAAGCACCTCCGGGCGGGCGAGGCGCAGGGCGCGGAGGGAAGGAGGTGCGGGAGGAGGTGGCGGGACCCCGGGGGCTCGAGCGGGCGCCGTGGGGCCCAGAGTAGAAGGACGAGCAGGAGACCCCACGGTCGGGCGACCCCGAGAGGCGGCGAAGCCCGGGCGGGGGGTGAGGACGGAGAAACTGCGCGTTTGGACCAGGGAGGAAGCCAGCGGCCTGGCACTGCCCCGCGGGGGCGGAGGCCCCAGGGGTGCTGAGCCTCGGAGCGCGGCGGGGGGGCCGTGTGGGAAGCCCAGACGCCCCCACGCCCCGCGAGGCCGGCCGCGTGGCCCCTGCCGGCCTCCGAGCCTCCGTGACGAGAGCCGGGCTGCCCCGGGGAGGCCCGTGCTCCGAGGGTGGCACACGCTCCGAGCCGCGGGGCAGCGCCCCGAGTCCCAGTTTAGAAAGGGACGTTAGGTTGCGTGGAAAAGGGAATAAAACTACATCTTATGGGGCAGATCACCTTTCCGGCCGGCGGCCCGCTGGGCAGGCACCAGGACGCACCACCGAGGGCTTCTGGCCATAGCTGAGCCCCCGGGGCGGGACCTGGAAAGCGCGGGCACAGCCCGCGGCGGGCTCCGTGCCGGTCCGAGGTCGGGGACGGGCAGGCCACGAACATTGTCTTCGGAGATCTCACTCCGGGAGCTCGGGGTCGACCACCGGTTCCTCCTCCGATGCGAATCGGGTCTCAACGCCCTTTGAAGCGCCGGCGCCGAGGAGGAAGACAGGACCCCACGCGCAAGAGGTGGCGTGGGAGGAGGCCAACCGTCCTGCCGCGGTGCTGCGAGCTCGCGTCTCGTCGCGCTCACCGACGTGGAACGGGCACCCTCCGTGAAAGTTCCGGAAGGTCCGGCCAAGAACACGAAACGCCGCGCCACGTGTGACAGCTCCCACACGACACGGCTGCGTGCTGGACGCCAGGCCACTCCCCACGGCGCCGGCACTTTCCAGCCAACGACCGGCACACGAGGTCGCTGCTCGATGCCGCCTGCACCTCCCAACCCGCCGGAACACGCCCCCACACCGGAACGTTTGCCGCACGCCCGCGACCCCGAAGCCTACCGGTTCCCGCGCAGGCCCCGCCGGGAGCACCGAACACCACATGACACAGGAGGACGGGAAACCGAGCGTCGCTCCGAATTTCAGTGTTTTATTTACAAACTCGCGCTGGAGGAGCGGGGTTCGCTGCCCGCAGTCTCTGGGGGGGGGGTCTGCGCCGGGCCCCGCGTTCCTTGTCCGGTGGTTTCTGAGGTCGCGGTTTAAGTCCCTCCGAGTCGTGTCTGTCGACTCGAAGCTGGGGGGGTGGGGCCAGGAGGGTGGACACAGATGGCTTTGACTGCACGGACCCCGGCGGCGCCGCAGGCTCTCGGCGACTCGAGCGCGCGCTCCCGACGCCAGCCCCGGCCGCCACGGGTCCCGCGGGCCGAGGTCTTGTCCGGGCTCTGGAGGGCACCTGCTCAGCCCCATGACGCTGCCGGAACAGGGACGGCCGGGCCGGCGCTAGGACATGACCCCGAAGACGGGGTTGTGGTGGCAGATGCTGGGGCCGTACTCCTCGTAGTCCCTCTTGGTGTGGCAGACCTGGGAGAACTCGGGCTGGGAGGGCGACAAGCGGGAGAGGCGCGTGAATGCTCCGGGCGGGGGAAAGGCCGCGAAGCCCCCTCCCTCCCGGCCCGGCCCCGGCCGACCTCCCGCGGTGCCACGGCCTTAACCCCGTCAAGGGCCTGGCTCCTGCACGGGGCTCTATGTCGAGTTTTGGAAAGTTACTCGGCTTCTGTGTGGGACCAGCCACGGGATCGCCCTCAGTCGGCGACGTGTCATCTCGCCACGAATTCGAGGAGAAACGGCGACAACCGCGTGGGAAAGTGACCAGCGTGGATGCCGACCGCGAGACGCTTCAGGCTCCTTTTGGACCCCACTGACCCGTGTCACCCGTGACCCACGTTAACAGGGACTCGTGCCGAGTCGCTGGACGGTGTAAAGGGCCGTGTTCGCTGCGTCTCACGGAATCAGACGCGCCGCTGCTCAGAGCCACACGCGAGCAGGACGCGCGGCACCTCAGGCGACCGCACGCACCCGCCCGGCAGAGAGGACGCAGCGAGGGCGGGGCGGGGACTTACGGTCGAGGCGAGCATGGAGCCCCCGAACCACACGGCGCAGCGCTGCATGTGGTGCGTGATCACCTGCACCTCCACCGGCTTCGGCTGCAAAGCAGAGGGGCGCGCTGACGGCGCGAGGGGGCAGCGCGTCACCTCTCCACGGCGGGAGGGCGGCTCTGTCCCACCCGGGCGCCGGCCAACGCGGCGGGGGGCCCCTTCCCCGTCCTTCTGCGGGGACATCGGCCGCACACCGCCCCATCTGGTCTGAGAAGGTTCTCGGTGGCCCCTGCCACTGCCCCGTGCCCGGCCGCGGCGGCGCAGCGGGCGAGGCTGAAAGCCTGTGCGGGCACTGAAAGCGTCCCCGACAGGGACGGCGCCCGCAGCCAACCGCTCGACCTGAGACGTGTGGCCCAGTCGAGGCGGTTCCCGGTACCACTCAGCGCCCCGACATCACGTCCCGCAGCCGAGTGGCTCCAGCGGCCGGGACACAGCTGCCCACCCCGCCCCCCGCACCAAAGCCCGGGCCCCGCAGAAGCCCCCGTGCGACCCGGGGCAGGCGAGGAGCACCATCTCGGAGGGACTCGCCGGTTTGGTGAGAACAGGGAGGGTCCGTGCTGGGAGAAGGTGCCGGCCCCGGGACTCCGGCCCTCACGCTCCACGCCCGGCCCCTCTCGGGGGGAACGGGAACGGCAGGCTGGCGGCGTCGGGGGCGCCGAGCCGACGCGCGTGGAACCAGCGGGGACAGCTCGGCCCCGAACGCGACTCCACAGCGGGGCGCAGGAGTGACTCCAGCTCGTCCGCGTCCCCCACTGCGGCCGGGCCCCGCGCCCTTGGCGTCGGGCGCAGGAGCCCCGCGCGGCCGCACGCCCCGGCCCGGCCCCCACCTTTATGCGGCCGCCGCTGAGCTCCTCGCTGAGTCGCAGCCTCAGAACAAAAAGAAAACTCCGTAGGCGCGGGCCTGCCGCAAACGAGAGGCACCCCCACGAGGCTGTCACGGAAACCGAACCCGGCGCGCTCCGCCTCGGCCAAGGGTCCAGGCGAAGCTGAACACGCCACGGACTCTTTTGCGACGAAAAATAAAAAACAAAGAGATTGACATCTCGTCTGGGGAAACCTTTAATGAGAGGCTGGATTCGCGCCCACGCTAGGCTGCTGGGTCCTCCGCCAACGATGCGAGCGGGCAACCCGGGCCCTCCAGGGGCGCGGTCCGGGGGCAGGTGGACGGAGCCGGCCCCGAGCGAAGCGGGGAGAGCGCTCCGCGCGCGGGGAGGGCCCTGCCCTGAAGAGGCCGGTTCTGAGGCCGTGGGGGGGGGCGGGCCCCGAGCCCCACCTCCACCCTCACTCCCCCCCCCCGCGGCCCGGCGACCCGAGGAGGCGGAGGGCGCCCGAGCCCAGGTGGGCGGCCGCGCGGCCTCCGGGCGCGAGGGGGCGCGCGCGGGGCGGGGGCGCCGGAGGGGCGGGGCGGGGGCGCGGCGCCGCGGGGCCGGGCGCAGCGGTCTTACCCGGTGCCGCAGTCCACCACGCAGGGGGGCAGCGAGGCCGCCATGCTCCGCGGCGCGCCGCTCGGCCCCGCGGCCGGCCCCGCCGGCCCCGCCACCGTCCGCCCGCCGCCGGCTCCCGGGCGCCTGCGCAGCGCCGCCGCCCACGTGACGCGTGGCCGCCGCCCACGTGACGCCGCGCCGGCGGCCAATCAGGGCGCGGCCCCGCTCGCCCCGCCCCCGCCGCCGCCATCTTTAGTGCTGGCGGCGCGGCCTCGTTGCCCGCACGTCTCCGCCCAGAGCGCGGCGCGGCCAGGGAAGGCCCCGAGGGACGGCTGGGCTGGGTGGATGCGGGACCCTCTCCGTGGGGGACACACGTCCGCTGTGAGGCCCGCGCCATCCCTCCCAGAGAAGAAAAAGCCGCGAGCACTGTTAGGTCGGGGGGCAGGGCCGGCCAGGCGCCCGCCTGCGCGCTCCCCAGCCGGACACCGGATCCGGGCCTGAACAGGGCCCACCCTAAGGCCCCAGGCGCCACCACCCCAATCCCGAGGCTCAGTCAGCATTTGATTAGCGTTCCCCACCCGATACCCCCACCCCCGACCCGGGAGCCCTCTCCCAAGGGAGCCCTCCCCCAATAAACGCTCGCTGTTAACACGGTGTGGCCCGCGCTGACCTTACAAACACGAAGGCGTGGCCAGCCTCAGGGGGTGACGGTGGCCTCAGGCCCGGTTACCGCGCCAAGGGCATTCCGTTTGCAAGGGTTCCAAAGATGGAATCGTCCAGAAGTTCTTACGGAAACCAGGGACCTAAGTAAGGCAAGCGGCTTGCCATGAGGTCAGGGCCCTGAAAGGTCGCCCTGGCGTCCATTCTTGACGTTAACCTTTAGGAGCTTTCTGGAGACGTCGTCGCCCGTAACTTAACTGGTAGTTAAAGTATGGTGGGCTTTTTTCCCCCTATGAGAAGTAAGAACTTAGTTAATCACTTAGGTAACCCATGATCGTTCCTTTTTATTTATTTTTTTTCCCAACCTATTTAGGTCACATAAGGCCTAGACCTAGAAAATTTTCAAAGGAACAAGAGAGAGAAGTCGAAGATGGAGGGAAAGGAAAGGTCAGGAGTGGGGAGGGATCCAGCACAGGCCCAGGCCCCCCGGAGCTGGAGGCAAAGACTGACTTACCAACTTTGTGCTTCAACGAGGCCCGCACCAGCTCCCACTTTGTCCGGGCCCTGGCCAGAATGCTACAGACAAAACCAGGCTGCAGGCCGTTTTCCTTTGCTTATTACGTATTTATGAGTGCCTGCCACAGGCGGGCCTGGGATTAGGTTGGTCACGAAACGGTAAGCAGGACACTCTGAGCCTTTAGAGCCTAGCGAGAGAAAGCAGTCGACTGGCGCTTGCCCTAGTGTGGCAATGCTAGGATGGGGCAAGCCCAGCGTCCCCAGGGCACCCAACCCTGACTTAGGAGGCAGTGATGTCTTCTCCAAGCAGCGGTGTCTGAGCTGAAACCCAGACAGTGGGGAGAGAGAAGTGAGACGGTGGAGGACATAGGGCCGGAGCCTGTTTTGGGATGGGAAGCGTGTACAAAGGCCAGGAGGACCTCAGGACTCACGGGTGACCCAGTGCGCCTCCCCTGGGAAGAAGCCTTCACAGAGACTTGGGACTGGCTAGTTATAAAGAATGGGCCTTGCGCAGAGGGAGCATCCTCACTGCATAGGGCTTGTTGGAAATGGTGCGGGTCAGAAGCTGGTCAGAAACAAGAGATTTCCTGACTTCATTGCTTCCTCTAGACTCCGCTAACCCTTGATGTGCCAGTGAAGATGTTTCAAGGGCAGGTAAGAGAAAACGTAAGGTGGCACAAGGAGTGAGCAGATCTTATTTTATACCAGAAATTCCAGGGTAAGTCAACCACACGTGACATCCCTGTTGGCCTGGACCTTTTGTTCTCCCAGGCTCTGCGCGTCGACTGCTGTCCTCAGACTCCCCCCGTTGCTGGTGTGAGATGGATTGGAATGGACAAAAACGGGAGAAATGCCCTCGTCTGATTCCTTTCCAAGAGGGAGAGGGAGGGAGCGCTCCTCAGAAGTCCCCAGCTGCGGCTCCTCTCGTTCCCTGGCACGAACTGGAAGGCTTCAAACCACAGGCATTTATTTACTGACTCACGGGTCTGGTGTGTAGAAGGCCTAAATCAAGGTGTCACAGGGCCGTGCCCTCTCTAGAGGCCCTAGGGGGTGTCGCCTTTCTCCTAGCTTCAGGTGTCCGGTGGCGTTCCTTGGCTTGTAGATGCATCACTCCGATCTCTGCCGCCCCTGTCAGATGGCGTCCTCCCTGTGGTGTGTCTGCATTTCACCTGGCGTTCTCCTCTTATAAGGATGCTGGTCGCACTGGATTAAGGCCTACCTGATGTCCTCATCTTGACGATTAATCTGCAAAGGCCTGGAAAGGCCAGGTAAGATCACATTCATAGTGTCAACATGTCTTCCTAAGGGACACGGTTCAGCTCCTGACACAGCCTGTGCCCAGAGCAGCCAGTAAGGGGACCCGATGCACTGTGATTGGCCGAGACCATTAGGGATTACCCCCTTGGGCCGGAGAGGGGTCTCGTGTGCTCTGAAGCACATGGCTGCCAGTATCTGGCTGGAACTGGGTTTGAGCAGCCAGAAGGCGAATGACAACACTTTCTGCTTCGCTCATAATTTTCCTAATTAAACCATCTTTTCTCACTCATTCTACGCCCTTTCACCCTTCTAGCCTCTGCTTGGAATTGTCCTTCAAACAAATCATCCCTCTGACCCCGCTGGAGCTCTGCCACCTCTGTGAAGCTTTCCCTCAATCTCACGAGACTGCCACGCTCCCCTGTGCTCCCAGAGAGCCCCCCGCACCCTCCACCCTGCGCTCTGATTCGGTGGCAACGTAACGGTCACCTCTCCGTAGCCCCAGTCACCAGGAGTAGAGGCAGGCTGTGTACACCAGGAAGGCTAAAGCTAAGAGGGACCCTGTCATGTACTTTTTACATCTTCAGTTCGTCGGGCGCTGCCTGGCATCTCATAGCCACTCAAGGAGTCGTTACTGAGTCATCTTTAAACCTCTCGGGTACGCATGACGCTTGCTTTTATTCGCTTTTTTTATCTGCTCTTTTAGTCATCAAAGCAAATGAAAGCGAGTGAGTTTTACGTGTAATTTCGGTTCGTGCTCAGACTGTTTTTCCTGTACATGGCAACACAGTCTTCCTAGGTCGTAAAGTCCTGTAGCTCAGAGACTGGTGGCGTCACTTTCGACGGTGCCAAGAACAAAACTCCCGGAGAGGACTGCGCCTCGCATGCTGTAGGAAGCACTCCCAGGCAGTCTCTCTCAGGCTGTGGCGACGCAGGCCTGCTGCCTCCGGCGCGGTTTGCAGCATGCCCTCTGCTCGCGATGAGAGGGGCTTTCAGTCGGCCGTCGTCAGCAAGAAGCGGCATTTCTTTGCTGTGATTCTGCCCGACAGTGGCCTCCTACTGCGCCCAGTCCCCACAGAGAGACGCTTGGACTCAGGACCTTCCTGTGCAGCACTCAGCATCTCTTCTTGGAGGGACGTGTGGCCGCTTCACAACCGCTATCCTTAGCTCTGCCAGACGCAGCCCCTACTTCACAGACTTTTAATAAACACTTTCCGATGCTGGTAACGATGCATGTTTCTGCACACGAAGACGCCTTTAAAGGGTGATCGGGCCTTAGAGGTTGCCGTTCTCATGGGACTTAGTCAGTGAGCACTGGGACAATGCGGTCGCAATTTCCTGCGTTGAGCTAGTCGTTCTGGGCCAAGAAGGGAAAGGAACACAAAAACTCAAGGCTGTCTCCCAAACTGCCCAGCCAGCCGCTCCGTGAATCTTATTCGCAGAGCCGTAGGCAGAGCGAGCTGTGTGTTCTCCGTTGCCATGAGGATGCAGATGAGAAAGGAGTCCACAGACTTAGAGCCCCGACCCTTTGAAAGTAGCTGGCATCGTCCTGGCAAAGGAAGGGCCTGTCACTGCACTCAATGGACCTCCCAGAGGGCTTGGCAAGCGCGGGGGGAAGTGGTCCCGGCTGGAGGCATCAGCCAGGGCTGCTGATGGGCCAGAGTCGGTAACGGGCCCCACCACAGGGCTGGGAAGGAAGGACGCATCGGTTGATCCGACCGCGTTCCCACCGCTTCCCCTGGGTCCACAGTCCTGCTCTTCATCTTCCTGTCTCTCTGCTGGACTGCTCAGTAGCCGCCCTGCCACCATGATTTCGCCTGGCCAGGGCGCATCATGTCGGTCCCCTTCCCCGCCACTCAGATCTTCAGTGGCTCCCTGTTCTTACCGAATTTGTTCCCAACCCACCTTATGGCATTCGAGGTCCTCTATGACCTGTTCCCGAGTCACCTGTCAAATCCCCTCTCACGTTACACCCTAGACACATCGGGCACGGCAGCCCACGTGCCCACCCCTCTATGTCGCCGGGTCTCCGGGCAGGCCCCTCTCTCTGTCTAGAACATCATTCTTCACCGACACCACCTTTTCCATCCTTCGAGACGGTTCAGAGCTCACTCATCCTTCCACTTCTGACTCAAAGCCACCTCATTTATTCCTTCGCCAAAATCGGGAGAGGGCGTCTTGGTGCCCACAATCGGAATCTGTCGCTCACTCTGTCTGTGGCCACGATCAGAAGCGCGAGGTGGAATCCGGAGACGGGCGTTTTCGACGGTCTCCCGTCCTACCAAGCTGCGTTGCGGTTTTATCTGTGACGATTTTCTGTCCAGTTCTGGCAGAGAAGCGAGTTCCGGCCGTCGCTTAGTTTACAAAGCTTTCCGGTCCAGCGTCGCAGCTGAGCTGCTCAACAACCCCTCGAGGGAGATGTTGTAAATACCCATCTCTTCGTCAAATAAGAACTCCGGGGCTCACGCGTTTCAAATTAGGATACATTAAATTTTTGGTTTGTTCGGAGCACCTTCGCTAGCCCTCCTGAGAAAAAGGGAAGATGCTCACGTGTTGCGAACCGTCCTCAGGTGAGCACAGGCGTAAGGTGTGGCGGAGCCAGGAGCCTGGGCTAACCCGGCCCTTCAGGAATTTCAGATGCGCTTGGAAAATCTCGAGCTCTTCGCCTTGACTGTTGTCCACTTCCAGCAGCCAATGCCCACGGCCCCCAGCAGGCGGTCGCTATATGTTCTAGAGACTGAGTTGGAGCCAAGAAAAGTCTAATTCTTTTGCCAGCGGGCATGAAACTGCTGAGTGGTGTGGTTGGATGCCAAGCAGTCGGGACAGAGCGTCCCGCCAGGGCCAGGTCCAAACGCTTCCCGGCCCCGTGCAGTCTCACAAGCAACAGGTCTGGGAGGGGCTGGCTTCCCAGGGGCCTCTCCTTTCCTTAACGATGTTCCTTCTAGAACATTGTTTGGAAGCGGCACAGCAGCAACTCTTAGGGATGTATAAGAGAACGAATGGATCGAGACGATGCGTTTTGACCAGGCTTTGACTTCTGGGCAGGAGCGGGTGTGCAGGGGAACGGAGGGAGGTCTTCGTAAATATGACAGGTGGGAGGGTGGGGACGGGGAACCCAGGCCCGCTGAGTTTGTCTTTTCATCCGGACGGAGTTCTGACTGCAGCCATGTGTACCTGACAACTGGAGACAAAATTAGAGCGTCTCGATGTCTTCTGTCCCTGTTCCTTGCTTACTTAGCAAGACGCAGGATGGTTCTAAGCGAGAGCGGCATGGTCACCGGGACTGATACCAGGGAGCTGTCGGTCCCGGTACAAATCATGCTGTAGTCCTCATCCAGACATGTTTAATCGGACTCGTTTGTACCCACAAACGTGCATACAATTACTTCTTTACTGGCATATGGAGAGAGGCTCCACGGATGGGGGAACGTTCAAAGAGAAAATAGTGAAAAGCGGGGAAAGGAGAACAGCATTGGCAAAGGCACAAGCTCGTTTCAGGACACGACTCGGAGCCCGGCGTTAGCCGATGCCGGCTGCTCCGGCTGAGATGAAGTTGGAAAGCAAAGCTGGAAGCCAAACTGGGAAAAACCTTCAGTGCCCCTTCCCTGCCCTTTGTACTTCACTCGAGACGGAAACACCCAGATTTTTTCAGGAGAGAAGCACGTGTGTGGCCTGAGGGCGTGGGGGGGACTGGGTGTGAAGAGGTTGCTGCGGGCACCTCGAGGCAGTTCCATGGAGTCACCGTGGCAGCAGGGATAGAAAAGGACAGAGTCAGACGATGCCCTCCGGTTCTTTCCTTGATTCTTACACAGAATTTCCCCGCCAGCGGGATACAGGCAGACCGATCGCCAGGAGCACTGTCACAGCCTGCAGCACTAGCCATCCTCACGGTACCCCAGGGAGGGAGAGCTCTACCCCTCCCCGCGTTTACATCCAGGTGACGAAAGAGAAAAACGAGATCTCACTATGTTTGCAAAGGGGTTGGACCAGGTGATCCTTCTCAAAAAATCCTTTAGTCCTACGAAACTGAAAGGTGGCCGATGCCAGCCCCCTCTGGGAATGTAGTCGCATTTGTCAATTTTCTTTGTGCCTTTTTAATCCTTTATTTAAAAAAAAAAGTAAAGAGAAAACATTTAATTCTTGCCTACAGTCTTTCTTCGACACCTCAGCTTCAGCCATGTTTCGGGGTTCAGACCTGGGTGGACTGCGGACAGGAACCAGTGCACGGGCAGCCCCAGCCGTGCCATCTGCACCCCAGAATCCATCGCGTTCATATTTCCGCGGCGGAGCATCGCGTGTCCACACTAAGTAGGATAAAGACTGAAAAGAGCCTCACGTCGGTTCAGGTCAATTTTGCAGCCAGAAGTTGGCCACATTCTTGACAAAAATCCTCTGCTTTCCGAGCTCTTTGGGGCTTCGGACTTTGCCACAGAGGGCCTTAGACCCCATCTTATGTCCTCACTCATGCTGCCTCCTAGGTGACTCTTTTTGGGGGTAAACCAAGCTAACATAACCTCCCGCTAGGGCTTGCGTGACTCCGAATTTAAAGGCAAAAATCCGCCGTGCGTGAAACCAGGAGAACTGCGGGACGAGAGGTTACGGTCCAGCCCACTTAATTTCAGTTCTGGGAATGTTCGGGAAGCTCCTTGCACAACTCCCCAGTGCTGGTCAGCACGGACGCGTTCCCTGGGATCCCTGACAGCCAGTGTCCTCTGACGTGGTGTGTCCTGCACGTGTAGAGTGAATGCAGAGCTCAACCTGGAGGAAGGACCCACCCGAGGAGCATCTTATCTTCTCCTAAAAGAAACCTCTGCGAAGTCTCTGGTTTCATCGCTGCCTGTTGAACAGTGCCCGAGGCCTGCAGGTCTCTGCTCACGCGTACACACGTGTGCGGCCTTTAGCTCCCCCCACCCGTTATCAACGTGGAATGGGGAGAGGCCTGCATTTGACCGTGTATTATAACCACCTGTTATCAGAATCGGGAAAAGGCAGCAAGGTAAACTGGGGTGATTTTCGGTTACGTTTCTTGCGTTTCCTCAGTGCACCTTCAGGTGCAAGTTGGACTGCGTTTCAGCTCCTGCCCGCCCCGGCTCTCCAGGGAGAGAGAGAGAGAAAGGAGCCCGAGCCAGCCTCCACATGCACATGGTAAGTGTCACGGACACCGTACCCCCTTACTTTATGATGCCACGACACCTAGAACAGAGAGATGTACTCGGAGGCGTTTAAGTTTCTCAGAATTTGCAGCTGCCGCTGACTGTTGTTATTCAAATAGGAAACTTGAAATGCGCCGTGAAAATCAAAATATCGCACGTCTTTTGCTCCACTGTTTCTAGCAATCAAAACAGTCACTCCACTGGAGAGGAAAATTAAAAAGGACTGACGAGCCTTGTTCTCACAGTCGTGCTTGATGATCGATCGATTGCTGCCAGCCATCGGTAGCGCTCTGCTGTTGGTCACTATCTCAGACGGAGAAACGGAAAATTAGAAGATTTGACTGGTTAATATGAATACGTACAGGCTATAAGTATAATTCCTCTAGAGTAGTGCAATGTTTCCTTAATCACAAGGAGCACCATCAAATTAAAAGAGCTTTTTTGAGAAAAAAAAAACAACAACTGCTTCAAATACAGTGTTTCGAAAACTTAATGGGCGGGAAAAATGATACCCTATAACGGAAGAGAAACTGAAGTGCGCATTCCTGCAAAGTGCTGAGCGTTTGCTGCGGCGCCTTGTCCTGGAGTGTAAGCCACAGTCGGGAGTCAGAGCATCCTCCCGGATAAGCTCGGGGAGGCCTTCCGCCCTTTTGTGGCTTCCAAAGGACGTGCCGCCTGCGTTTTGACCCTATTTCTGAGTTTCGGACACGTTTTTAAATAGTGTCCCCTACCTTGGGATCGTCAATAATATCCGAAGGTTACTTCTGGTGACAAGCACGGGCTGGCCGCCTTACGTTCAGTCCGATCGTCACAGGGCTGCAGCGAGGCACCGAAATCTAGGGTGAGATCAAGAGTAATTAATTGATCAAGTGCAGCTCTCGGAGTATCAGCGGGTTGAAAGGGGTTTTGGGCTGCTTAATCTGATTTAAAAATTACTTGGAAGACTCTCCATCTCAGCATGAGAACCTCGAGGAGCACTCCATCTTTCGGATAGAAGAAATTTGAAAAGCATCAGTGGTTTTGTGCATGTGCGTGTGCGTGTGTGTGCGTGTGTGTGCACACTAGCAGGGAGCACTCAGCAGAGAGGCCAGGCAGGGCAAAATGAAGTGCTTAGGACTGGATGGTCCTAATAATTCTGGTGGGTTTGGGGACAGAGGGCCCCTCCCTAGCTTTCTGCTACCTACTCAGGTTATGGCCAAAGGACTTGAGAATCACCCTGGAGAGGCCCCCAGTGGCCAGAGGTGGGACGATTTGAGTTTCAATAAAGATAAGAGTTAGTGAGTTAAAACCCGTCAAATATGCTCAGATCCATGAGTTCATAGGGACATTTAAATAAGTTGTCTCCTGAAAATGACAGGAAACCAATTCATCATTTTAAAATTTAGTAAATACAAGGAAATGATCGAGCATTCATCCTGATTTTCCTCATATGAACTTTAGAGCTGTGTCGCCTAGTAGCAGATGAGTAGCTGTCTTTATAAGATTATTTCCACCTATAAATGAAAACGAAAGATAGACCGTCACCATCCTGCAACCCCCGGTGCGTGAAGGGACGAGGCAGAGAGTGGCAGGGGCTGCTAACCTTCAAGAAGAGGGAAAGCCCTGGGCGGTGCTGGTTGCCACAGGGAATCGGCAGTCAGCAGGGCCTGATGACATCAGTCCGAGTCCTGTCAGGACGTAAAACCAGGCTGAGGTCACTGCGAGCTAACGAACGGCGTGGCTGGAGAAGGTGCCATTCACCACTGATTCCCTCCACCAGCAACCGAAGGACCGGATTTAGCTCACGGAAACCGGGGACTTAATGAATCGGACTAAATGCGGAGGGAGGTGGTCACTGGGTCATTAAGGCCACAGTACTGAGACTCTGTCTGCTTCTCACGCTGGCCCTAAGGTGACGGTGTGGTCATTAGGAAAGCCTTCTGCTTTCCGCCGCTGAGAGTTTCTCGTTGCAGTGCTCTCTGGGCTCCTGGGAGTTTGTTCGGGGTCCCCGGCAACGTCCCCGTTCGTGACTGGTCTGCAAAAACGTCGGCAATGCCCAGCAAGTGCTCTCGCAATGGCAGGTGTCTGGTCGGCCAGCCGACGTGACTACATAAAAAACCCCTAAGGCTGATCTTATTGAGTGGCTTCTGGAAACCCGTCTCATTTTTTACGGTGCCATGACATCGGACACACGAACAAATGATCATAATTCAGGGAAGGTGACGTAGGAGAAGGGTAGACGGCTGTGGGGGAGGGGAAGGCCAAAGGACACGCATTTCGTATGTCTGACTGGTGGGCTCAGGGACTGCTCTTTAGAAACTCGACCGACTCTTACAGCCACTGTAGGATGGATTGACGTGGAGACAGGAGGAGAGGCCCAGAAGGAGTGAGAATCTGAGAAAACTAGAAAACTGTGGTACTGGGGCAGGAAGATTAGGCATGAAAGAGATTTTTAAAGATGATATACATGGCGTGTGCCACCCCAAAATGTGCCTCCTTGGTATACTGATTATTTAAGAACCTGCGGACTTGGGAGAAGCTCTGAAAACCAAGGAATAGTTGTCCATCGTAGAAGACGTACAATTGTGGGGGACGTCGCCATCTGCGGGGACGTCGCCCACTGTGTCACCTGCTTCTGCTGTCCACGGAGGCCAGGGCTTACATCTGCATAACGACCTCACCCTTGATTTCTGTGCCTTTCCTGCGAACCCCCCTAACTGACCCTCCACCCGCAGAGCCACCTTTTGCCTTGAGCTGAAGGCGGTATTTAAGACGATGGCGTCTGCCTTTTTAGCGAGATGCTCATTGTTCCCGGGTCTCTTCCACGAGCACAGGAGGCATCCCTGTTATCCAGCTTTGTTTTTCTCCTGCTAAGCTGAACTTGACGGGTAGAGGATCATTTTTCCTCCCCGATGACATATAGAACCTATGAATGATGTGCGGGATGGAGCCGGTTCCAGCCAAAGAAACTCCGAGAGGAAGTCTCTTTCCTCCCACTTAGAATCCTTTCGGTGCAGACTGGTGCCTGAGCGCCTGATGTGGTCCTCAGAAGTGTTTTGGGGGCTCCCACGACTCTTGAAAAACTGAGGAAGGCGCGTGCCTTTGGAGGGGGCATGTCTGGGCCCAGCTCCTGTGGTCTCACACCCGCCTGCCAGGCTCAGGGAGGCCTGAGTGTGTGGACTCGGTGTGAATCGTGGTCACGAAAAACGTTCCTTGTCTGGGATCGTTTTGTGATTAAACTTTACATCCGTAAGGCCTATGCTCCCAGCACACACGCACACACGCACACACACGCACACACACGCACACACACGCACACACACACACACACGCACGCCTACTCCGCAGCCTCGTCCCCAGCCCGGTGGCCGCGCGTCCTGCCGCGCTCTGGCCCTGTCTACAGTGGACACCAGGAGGCAGTGTTGGCCACCGGCAAAGACACACTTTGCGGAGTGCTTTTCTGTCTCAGACCCTCTCGCTGATGGCTTTGCACCTTCACTGTACAGAGGCGAAGAAACACCCTTAATCGTGCACTTCACAGCAGCTGAAACGTGTTAGCTTCAGGAGGGAGACTGCGAAGGGAAAATGCAGAGGCAGTCGGAGGCTGGTGCCATTGTGAACCCGATTGCCTAATCCATTCGACCGAAGACCACACGGTCAAGTGCCGCTTTCCAGATTGGCCGGAAGAAATTCTGGGCAGTAGCTGCCCCGAACTGAAGTGGGGTCAGGGGCGGTGTTTTTTCTCCCCCCAGGTAACGTGCAGCCCATGAAGCCCCTGATTAAAGAAAGCCCCGGGCCCTGGCTCTGACTAGAGGGAAGTTTCTCCTTGATGCCTATGGCCTGAGGCTCCACAGCCCCCCTTTGTTGGCAAAACCAAGTACAAACAGTGATACCGAAAGCGGGGAGTAACGGTCTGCCTTCCGGGCCATTCACCAGAGCTTAAAGAGGCCTCCTGGGCCCTTCTGCCCGCCAGGCCGCAGATGCTGCTTCTGGAAGATGCCCTTGGCCCTCAGTCCTCCGGTGCTCCGGACTCACTGAGCTCCCAGGGTGGGCATGGGCTGTGACTCTGCATTGTCCTGTCTTCTCACAGGACAGGGTGTCAAAGGCGTGAGGCTTCCCTAGTGGACACAGATCACTACACACCACAGTGTATTTCAGGAGACGGGGAACTGGGTAGTCCATGCCGTAGCCTCTGCAGATGACGCAGGGAGAGGTCCCTTGGGGCTGCGATGATCTGGCTCCACAGAAGGTGGCACCTGAGAGACGCCTTTCGGCCGAGGAACCGATCAGAAGGGGGGAAAGCACGACTCGGGCCGAGGGGTGGGGAGTGGGAAACCTCTGGGAGACCCTGGGAAAGACGAACCGGGCCCCGTTGCCAGAAGCAGGGACGACAGGGTAGGACAGGGTAGAAAACGAGGCTCGAACACGTGCAGACCGGAGGCAGCGGGCGTCTGGAGAGGAACTGTCTGAGGAGGCGTCTCGCAGGAAGATCTGGAGAACAGAACGGAGGGAACACAAGCAAGAAGCGGGGAGGCCCTGATGCACCCGCTTCCTTCCAGGTTCCCCAAGAGAAGGGGCATTGATTGGCCTCGGAGATGCACCACCCAGAACCAGCAGTGGGAGAAGAAGCCCGCGACCCTGTCTTCATTTTCCCCGTATGCTTCTCTGCTCGTATATTTAATCCCTCCTTAATTTCAAATAAGCCCAGAGGCAGATCTAAGCAACAACTCTTATTCCTGTGCTGAAGTCGTTGTCGACCCAGAAGGGAAACAGGATCCACCCCAGGAAATGTGGCCTGGGCTTTGTTTCTGGAGGCTGAGAGGGCCCGTCAGGAGAGGTGGAAAAGGTGGCTTCCCTCTCTGCCACGGAAACGAGTGCGAAATTCTCCTCCCTTACTCATACCTCCAGGAAGGCCCTATCTGAACGAGGCTGGCTCTGGACAAGAAGGAAATTAAAGCAGACTGTTCTGGATCTCACCAGATCCTCCCAAGACCCCTGCCCTAGCCGAGTCCGCCAACCTGACCCCAGGCACCATGGCCCAATGCCATCTTGCCCCCTCAGCTTGTATCCACTCTGATTTATGGCTCTGGCCCGGCTTTGACCGATGTATTTACTATTGATCCCTGACTTGGCGATAACCTTTTTTATGAGGTCACCTGCCTTGCTTGCACCTTCCACCTGGTGCTGCCTACACCCTTGGTGCGACATGTGGTATGTACGAGCCCAGGTCATTGGGGAAGTGAAAAGACATGTTCTGGCCTCCTTGATGAAATACCTGTTTACTTTATGCTTTGCATAAGAAGAAATTTGCTTCAGGAATACATAGATGCTGAAAATTGGATTGCCTTTTAAAAAGAAGAAAACAAAAAAAAAAAAAAGAAAGAAAAGAGAGAGAGAGAATATCTGTTCAACCTAAATTGGGAAATGTTTCTTTTTTCTCCATTGTTCAGGGTTAACTGTACTGTTTGTCAGTTAACCAGACCCTTTCCTTTATCTTGTTTGGCCATCTGCCTTGCTTCCCAGTTATTTAGGAAGTTCTTTAATATCATCTTCACCAGTGAGTAGAGAAACAGAAAATAGCATTAAAGAATATACATATATATTTTTTCTTACTTCTAGCTCATCTGGTAAGATTAAAATTTTAATAAGGGTTGAATTAGATATCTAAAGAAAATGACAGTCTAGATAATGGGGAATGGCCCTTTCACCGAGAACATTTCGAAAAGCTGCACAAAATATAAGAATGATCGGTTCGAAGGCGCCACAGGAACAACACAGATAAGGTTTACAGAGCTGACGTCGAGATGAGAATTAAACCCAAGGAGGTACATCCAGTTTCAGGTCTGCTGTTCCCCCATGGCATCTGTCAACCCCCAAAGTG
Organism: Cynopterus sphinx; assembly: GCA_030015415.1. NCBI lineage: Eukaryota > Metazoa > Chordata > Mammalia > Chiroptera > Pteropodidae > Cynopterus > Cynopterus sphinx. The sequence goes on from CM057393.1 coordinate 1,164,894, forward strand.
TACAGAAATTCCAGTTTTAAAAATGATCCTGTTTTAATTGGGTTATTAGATTTTTTTTGCTTTCGAGTTATAGGAGTTACTTATATATGTAAGTAACTTATCCGATATGTGGTTTGCAAATGTTTTCTCCCATTCGATAGGCTGAGTTTTCACTTCATCGTTTCCTTTGCTGTGCAGGAGAGTTTCAGTTTGACGAAATCCCGCTTATATTTTTTTCTTTTGTTCTCTCTGCTTTTGGTGTCATACCTAAGAAATCATTGCCACGACCAATTGTGATAAAGCTTTAAAGAAAGGGCTAAAGACTTGAGTAGACATTTCTCGAAGGAACACATACGAATGCACAACAGGTCCATGAAAAGATGCTCAAGATCCCTAATCGTCAGGGAAAGGCAAATGCAAACCACAATGAGGTATCACCTCATACCTGTTAGGATGGCTATCATCAGAAAAACAAAAGACGGGTGTTGGTGAGGACGTGGGAACTCCTGTATACTGTTGGTGGAAACGCAAAATAGTGCAGTCACTATGGAAAACAGTACGGAGAATCCTCAAAACATTGAAAGGACGACTACCACCTGATCCAGCAATCCCGCTTCTGGGTATTTATCCATAAAAAGTAAAATCGAGATCTCAAAAAGGTATTAGCACTCCACTGTTCACGGCAGCATTAACCACAGTAGCCAAGATGTGGGAACCAGCTAAATGTCCACCAGCGGACAAACGGAGCAAGAAAATGTGGTCTATACACTGGACTGTTATTCAGCCTTTTAAAAAAAGGAAATTCTGAGTGTGTGACGACATGGGTGAACCTTGAAGACGTTGTGCTAAGTGAAATAAGCCAGAAGGACAAATACTGCATGAACCCACTTAGAGGAGGGTCTGCAATAGCCCAACTCATCCATCAGAAGGCGGAGCGGTGGATGGGCAGCTGCTAACCAACGGGCACGAAGCGTCCACGGTGCAAGATGAGCACCTTCTAGATCCCAGAATGCCCAGAGCTGCCCCTGACAGACAGCAGTGCTGCAGCACGGTTAAGTGTGGTCACGGTACCTTTTTTCCCCCTTCAATTCAGCTTGTGTTGAAATCAGAACGGAAGATGCTACCCCCAGAGAGGATAGAGCCTCACCAGAGAGACACCTGAGGACTTTCTGAAGAGCAGCAGGGCCCAAGGACTGTCCGACTAGCAGCGACGCTGACGACTGCTCTTCCTGTTGGTGCCCTTTGCATCTCGCGACTCGAATCCGTACCCTCGTCGCCTGGCTTCCCCGTGCCAGTTGACATCTTTTTGATGTACGTTTTGGGCTGATGCCTGAGGACATTCAGAAACAGTTCAGTGCTGAGCGTAAGCTGAATATATTCCCAGAATTCCTGTGCTCATCAATTATTTACCCTTTACAAATGCTGAGATCAAAAATGAAGGAAAGTTGTATGTTTCAGTGTGACAGGAGGTTTCGGGAGACAGGAGGGAACGAAATACGTTTGAGTCCAAAATGGGCAAAAATGAGCTTCCTAATTCAGTTATACTTTATTTAAACAAGGCGAAGAATATTGCTTCGCCACCAGCAGATAAAAATAAATTTATAAATTATGAGGAACTTGTAATTTATATGAAATATTTTAGTCCTTTAACGTGTTATTAGGATTTTCTACTAAAGCATAAATCTAGTTGTCACACTCTATCTTTCATTTTTGTTTAATATAAAAGGTGATAAAACACATTAAATTACCAGCTTAAATAGCATTTTTTAATCCATGAACTTCCCATCCTTGTACAAACACATCTTTAAGTAGGCTTTATATTTTTAGAATAATTTTACCTTGACAGAAAAACTGACAAAGTGGTACAGAGTCCCATGTACCTGGTATTCGGTTTCAGCACTTATTAGCATCTTACGTTGGTATGGTGTATTTGCTACATTTAATAAACCAATATTAATATATATTTATTAACTAAAATATATGCTTTGTCCAGATTTCAATTACATAACCATTTAAAACAAAACCACTTATTTTACCAGGAGCCTACAGACTCAGGTATAAATAGAAAACACATTAGAGTAACTGCCTATGCAGCGATGACAAAGGGAGTAAGAAATGGGACTACAGGGGAATAAACAAATAAATAAAACAGGAGCAGGGCTTCGCAGGAGTGGAGAGCTGGTCTCAAACCGAAAAGTCCAATTAAGTATCCCTGAAGTACATGAGAGAGGCTGGGGTGAGAACGGCTTGAAGGTGAGGGACGCTGATACCCATCTCGTCATTGTTTAATTCCCACGGGGAAAGGGAATGAAATTTAAGCTATGAATTATTAGCACTTTAGTGTATATGTCAGTTCCTCCGGCTTGTTTTATTTTATTTTATTTTTTTTAATTCCTACAGCACCTGGTCTTCCTAGGTGGTCCCCCATGCAAGCACTAAGCAGGCCCGACCCTACTTAGCGTCCGAGATCAAACGGGATCGGGTGTGTTCAGGGTGGCATGGCCGTAGACATCTTCCTACTTCTTAAAAGAATCACAAAGGAGCCAAGTGCACACGGTGGCGGAGGAAGACTAGACTCTGGGTGACGAGCACACCATGCAATGTACAGATGATGTGTCACATAGATGTCCACCTGGAATCTACATAATGTTATTAACCACTGTCACCCTAATACATTTAATTTAATGTAAAAGGCCTTAGACCTCTGTACCTTCTGGAAGCGATGTAATGTGTTAGGGAGACTGCGGGCTGTACGGTTAGGGGGACCTAGGCTCCCACCAGCTGGAGGACTGCAGGGCTACCAAGCCCCTCTGGGCCTCGGAGCACTCACCTGTAACATGCGGGTATAGTAAACACCTTGCGGGGGGTCAGGGGGTGGTGGAAATCACATACAGAGAAGGACAAGGCTAGGGTCTGGAACACAGATGACTTTCAATACGTGGCAGCCGCTGTCTCGTCCAAATGCCCAACCTCAGGGAGAAAGAAACGGAGGCTGCCGGCTGACGGAGGACGAGGGAGGCCTACAGGGCATCGCACGGGCAGAGCCGGGTGGCAAATCCCCACGTTTAAAACCCACTGAGATGGATTTCACGGCTCTGTACCTAAAAGCTCAATTGGAGGTGTCACTTTTACGCTTAGTAGGATTGCTGTGTCAAAAAGTTACTAAATGTGTATAGTTTGGTTCAGTTTCACCCAACTCCCTCCCAAAGGGCTGTCGGTGCCTGCATTTCTGCCAGCAATTTGTGTGTCCTGCATTCTCTTGAAGGAGGAGAGATGTCTCTGGAGCACGAGAACTAATTTCAGAACCATGCTGAGCGGGATGGCCCACGCCTAATGGACTGAGCTAATTCTGCTGACAAGTAACCTTCACCCGGGCAGCGTGAGCGCCGAGCAGCCGCTCAGCTGTACTTTTAAAATATTGATTTCCTTGGATGTAGGGAAAGATTCGCTGTGCACAGGAGGGCCTGGCGTGGAAGAGGAGGTTGACCTAGATATGTGGCTTCGTAGAGGTGGCCTCACTGTGGCGGGTACGGCGAGCTAGAGGCTGCCGTCCCAGCATCCACTCCTGCTTCTCCTCCGAGCTACTCTTGTTTTGTTGTTATCGTTGTTGTTGATGTTGTCCGCACCTTCCCACAGAGCCTGGAACCTCTGAAGGAATATACCCCTACCCCTGGATCTGAAGGTGGAGCGTGTGTGTAGCTTGGGCTCCAGCTAAACAGGCCAATCTTGTTCCCTGGTGTTGACGTTTCCGGTGTGGACACAGAGTCCCACGAGGGCCAAGGGAGAGAGTAAGAATCTGACCAGAGAAAAGAGAAACTAAGTGGTTATTGGCCTACCTGAGCCACTCAATGAAACCATGCTTGAAGCCCATCTCTGCTCTGGGTTCCAGCTGTCTGACCCAATACATTCCATTTATTATTTAAATTAAAAGGAGCTGCGTTTTCTGTGACTTCCAACCAAAATATATTCTAATTTATACAATGAGCAACTTCAGTATTACCTCCAAGAAATACTTCACAAGCACATGCTATTCCTTAGTCTTTTTACTTACTGAAAACCTTTGATTTATCCCATTACAGACTGTTTAGTGTGGGTTGTCAAGAACCCACTGCAAAGAGCCTGAGATTTCACTCCTCCTGAAAGCTAATGAGGTAGCCTACCACGATTTCATGGAAGCTGACGGAGACATGGAAATCCCAGTCAGAGACAAGGGACTTTTTCCCTCATAGCAATAGCAGCAGCCAGAATATCAGCATTTCCTTGCACTGGTTACCAGACCCCAGTAAAAAGGCTGTGCACATGGAGTGGGTTGCATTACAGGAGAGGAAACCAGCTTAGGGAACCCCAATCTTTCCTAAAGGGCAGTAAGCGTGACTTAGCTTTGTTCACTATCCAGACAACTTGGATATCATGTAGAATTAAAAAAAAAAAATTCACTCTTCTAAAATGGCAAATCGAAGACCCCAGTTCCAAAAGGATTATAGCTCGAGTCATCAATAGCATCAGAATTGGATTAATGTTATGGATTTGCTTGGGGGAGCAGATAATTTAATTTGGCGCATTTTAAATGTTTCCACTTTTACGAATTCTGCTTCTATATGTGGGAGTAGGTGGAGAGACCACACAGGTGGATGTTGCTGATGACTGTGCGCCAGCTGGTTTACCTTCCCTTCCACCACAATTCGCTAAACCTGCACATGGTAACCTGCTGTTAACGCATGCCTTTTCTCATGCCTTTCACCCTCTTTCCAAGAATCTTTTCTTCCTAACCACATACAGTACTCTCCTCAAAAGGAGTTGCAATAAAAATAGCTTTTTCCATCTCCCATTCTTGTGATATTTCTATCTGTGGAGAAGTTTTAGCACCCCGGACAGCTGCCAGACGGGCTCATCGCTGGTCGCAGTCACTGCCATCATGGTGAACAGGAGATAGATACATTGAGTATTTGTTGTATCTTTGGCACTAGGTTAAGTGATGATCTAAGAAACACAGGGAGGTGGGAAGGGAATTGATACTTGGTGCTGGGTGCCATGCTATTTTAAGTACATTAATTCAATGTCATTGCAGCACGTTGTCAACAGAGGCCCAGAGTGGTAGCATGTATCTTGGTGATAAGTGACAACCAGATTAAAATTCCAGGTGTACCTGACATCAAGATCCATGGAGAGTGCAGAAAACTCTTGGAATTCAAGATGATTATAACTCAGGGAGACAAGCTCTGTGTAATGAAAAAAGTACTAATATATATTGAGTATTAAATGGGGTTTGTAGACCACGAGTGCTAGAAAAATGACTGTAGTTTTAAAAAATGACTGCCATCCTCTATCGTGTATACCTCAGTTCTGTGAAACCTACTGCTCCATGTACCAGGATGGACCAAGAACAGTGGGTACCGCTCATGTAGGTACCTGATTTGGGCGAGCAGCTTAACTTTCATAAGAGAAATTATAACTCAAGTCTCGGATTTCTACTACCTTGCTTTCTACTTCAGAGGAAAAACAAAAAACAAACAAACAAAAAACCCCACAGCCTTCAGACTAGAACTTCCTTAATATTTTTGAGCTCCCAAACCTCAGATTTACCTGTGTCTGTACCCATTCTTGATGCCTTCTCTCTGCCCATGGCGGAAGACACATTCTCCCCTATCTAAAACTGATCCTTGTACCTACAACCCTCCTTGCTCTCAGGCCTCCACTGGTCTTTATTGTAGCTTGCTCCTCAGAGCGGGTCTTGAACCTAAGTCTCTACTTCTGCATTGGTGTTCACAACGCCCCAGGCTTCACCTTCTCAAAAGACTTTCTCGATCCTATATATTTATCTGGATACTGTGACCCCACCCCCACTCCTTCACAGCCAAGTCTTTGAGGACTGGTCTGTATTCATGGGATTTCCCATTAATGTGTTGACGCACTACAGTCTGGTCAACAAAATACTGTGGGCCAAATCTGTGCCTCAGTTTCCTCATCCACAAAACAAGGATAATAACAGTACTGAGGACTGTGAGGATGAAATGGGTTATTACGTATAAAGCTTTTAGGACAGTGCCTGGCACACAGTCAGCACTACAAGTGTTAGCTACCATCACTGTTACAATCGTTATTTCCTAAGTACACAGCAGCAAGGATGAGGATAAGAGAAAGAGGACTGGAAAATAGAAACCTCCCAGTTTTGCTCAGTTGAACAACAGACACAACCGTTGGAAAATGAGTTTTTAAAAAACATTTCAGTAAATCGCTTAATAGGTCGCAAACTCCATTCAGGAAAGTTTCTTATCCTCTGTTTTATTCCAAGAACTTGGCACAGGTCAGGCATACAGTAAATACTCGATATCCATCTATCTTTTTTTTTTTTTTGATTGAATATCTAGCTCCCTCGATGCACGAACACTTGGTAACCGACAGCAATACAGTTCTTCTACCTCCAAAAAAAAAAATAAATCGATAAACAGGCAGGCTCGGGATATCGTAAACATTATTTCCAATGCAGTGTGCTTTTTCAGAATTGACCGTGACACACGCCCAGCCAGCCGGAGGCTCTTGCCCAGGAATGGACGAAAGAGCCTGCGTGCTCAGCAAATGTTCCTTTAATAGTTAAAAAAAAATACCAATTGAGTACATGCTGTTCGTGTTGCCTAATAACGAATCGAAGTCGGCGAGGAGGGACACCGTCCCCCCGCGGTGGCGCGGTCCCCTGGGAGTCCAGACGTGATGCCCCCGCCCTACTGCGCATGCCTGACACCTCTGCAGCCGAGGGCGGCTCGCGCCCTACTGCGCATGCCCGCCGCCTCCGGGCGAAGCGCGGCTCGCGCCCTACTGCGCATGCTCAAATCTGCCCCCTCCCGGCTGCACCCTACTGCGCACGCCCACATCCGCCCCCCACCCGGGCCGCGCCCCACTGCGCACGCGCACATCCGGGCCCCCGAGCCGCGCCCCACTGCGCACGCGCACATCCGGGCCCCCGGGCCGCGCGCCTGACTGGCTGGCTGACTGGCCGGCGGGGCGGATGACGCGCGGGGCGGCCTGGCGGGCGTGGCGGTGGCGGGAAAGTCGAGCGCCCGGCGCGCCGAGCCCTCGCGGCCGCCATGTGCAGTGCCCTGCCCGGGGCCGAGTCCGGGACGCAGGTGAGACGCGGGCGACGCCGCGCCGGTGGACGGGGGTGGGGTCGGCGCGGCGCCTGTCCTGAGGGCGAGGGCGGGCGGCGCTGCTCTGGGCCGGGCCGGCGGCGTCGCTCCCTTTGCCCGCCCCGCCGTGGCCGTCCGGAGCGCCCGAGGCGCAGGGCCCGGCTCCCGTGACCTCGGGCCGCAGTGAGGGGGGGCCCGGGCGGCCGGGCCGAGGGCTGGGGGTCTGCCCCACGGACTCGGGCTGGGGGCGCCGAGCTGGAGGAGGCCGAGCCGGGCTCCCGCGGCGCTTCCTTTCGCCAGCGTCGCCGCCTCGTGGGACGACGGCTCCCCTTCCTGGCTGGCGTCCCGTGAGCAGCCGGGAGGAGGCACTTCCCTCGGGTCTTCCCAGTGTTTTCGCAGCCCCTGGGGGTGCCGCTCGCGGCGGGCCGGGCAGAGAGCAGGGCCTTTGTGGAGCGCGCCCCGCGTTTCAAGCGACACGCTCCTGGGGGCCGCGTGCAACCAGACCGGCCGTTTCTCTGGCTTGGCTTCGCGCGCTCGCCGTGGCGTTTGCACACGGCATCCCTCGGAGGGCACGGAAAAGAGGCACGGCGAGCGACCTTTGGCAGGGTTCTGGTGCCGTCCAGCAGTTGGCTTCCTTGGCACGTCGTCGTTACGTCGTGGTGCACTTCGTGTTTTCTCCAACGTGGACACACGCCTCGAGTTTAAAGGATGGTCGGTGGATTAAAAATGAAGGTGTCCGCGTTTGGTTGGCACACACAGCATACTGTCTTTTTTTTCCTTTAATTCACTTTATTATAATAGTTATTAAAGTGGTGCCTGTGTATGGCAGAAAATTCCGGTGCCGGAGTGAGCTGTAGGGAACTTCCTCTCCACAGTTATCATTTTTCAAGGTGACTTGTTTGTATCTTTTCCCAAAAATTTTCTAATGTCTTAATTTTTGAGGCTAAGACAGAACATTCTGGACCGGAAGTTTAGAGACCTTGGTGCTAGTCTTGGCTCTGCCATGGCCCAGCTTTGTGATTTTGGACAGGTTATTAGACCTTGCCTTCCACCTTCACAAATGGAGCTTGGGAGACTATGATTTCTCAGTTCCTTTTTAGCTGTACCTCTAGGAGATGGGTTCCTATATTTACATTGTTTCACTATGTACCGTATTCTCTGCATATAAATACTTGATAAATAGTTGCTGGTAATAACCACTTTTTCTTTCCTTAGCAAATGCTCAGGGTGGCCTTTTGCCAGAGGCAAATATTAAATAAGACATATTTAGTATTTATTAAATATCTTGGTTTTGCGTGATAGACTTTTAGACTCTCTCTCTCCTCTCTTTGCTCTCCTCACCCAGAAGAGAATCATTGCCCCACCATGAACATTTCTCTGTTATGAGTGGCATTTGAATTTCCTTGTCTCTTCACACCCTAGCCTGCTTCCCTAACCTGTCTACTTCCTTGGTGTCTCGACCTACCCAGCTGCATGCCACTAGGGGAAGTCACAACAAGGCTGACTAACTTAGTCAGCCTCAAATGGACACCCAGTCCAGCTATATTTCTCTAGGGATTAATTCACTTTTCACTTCAGAACACCCATCATGCATCCAGCCTTACTCCTGGATTCCAGACACTGTCCTGTTGTCTTCCTGACACAGCCACATGGATGTCTCATAGGCTTAACATGCTCATCTCAGTAGAATCTTAGGTCTAGGGAAAATATGAGAGAGTATTGTTAAAGAAGAATGTTGTATGTATCAGTGTTGAGGTTATTACTTGTGCAGGAGAAAATCATTTTTCTAAGGAGATGTAGTGTATTGAAGTATTTGAGGGCAAGTGGTTTCAACGTTACTTGTTAGAGAAGTCCCTCCTTCCTGACTGAGGAAGAGAGACCCAGAGGACCGAATTCATCACAAGTGCTTTCTCCTCTGCACAAGGAGCAATAAGCATCCCACCGGCATTCAGCTGGTGCTGTTTTGATTCAGTGCTTTACCTTCTGTCTGGGATCTTGCATACAGTTGACTTTTCTGTCTCATGAAACTTTTAAAGAGTGGTTTGTTATAATTTCCTAATGAAATCTTAAGTATGCATTTAATGGAATTACCAATTCGTGGAGTGTCCTCAATTTAAGATTTATTCCTTACAAATTCTATTAGAAATTAATACTGTTGAAGTAGTCAAGTTTGTATAGTAATTTCTGATTGACTTTTTATGTATTTTCCTTTTCCTCTTACAGGGTGATTGCTTTTAAAAAATATTAATTATGAAAGCAGCAGTCCTTCAGAGAATATACTTAGAACCAACGAAATTTCACCTGATAGTATTTAAATAACAGTTGTCTTTTCCATGTAATTTAGACATAGCTTTATTGAAGAGCCAAGCTTAGTACTCTGTCCTGAAAGGTGATTTAACTTTAGAGTGTCAGAGGCCCTGCTTACTTCAGCTCTTCCTTTCTCTGGGCGGTAGTCCACACATATTTTAGCCTAAAGTAAATTTCCTCCTTGTATGATTAGTAAAGCTATTAAGAATTGTATTCAATTCGTAGATGGAGAGCCAGGCCCATCCTAGGGCAGGTTTGAGAGTGTGTTAGCACGCCTGCTTCTTTTGGGAGCCTTTCACACTTAACTGGTTTGAAAGCTTGCTGCTGGGGTCCATCTGCAAACATTTAATCACAAAGTTCAGGGCAAATGAGCCTTTGTCTGCATAGGTTTTATACATATATGTTTGCCTTAATGTCAGTTATTTCTGGTTAATTTGATCTTTAAGCACTCCTTCCTGCTCTAGTGTAAGCATTTCCAAAACTGTTTAAAAACATCATTATGTGTATTCTACTTCAGAGGCATTGAATGTATATAGCCTCTAAAATGGACTTTGTTAAGAACCTTGATGGTAGCCATAGGAATACTTGTGGCCTTTTGTTTAATGGACGTTTGTATCGATTATCCAAATATATGAAAATCTAAACAGTGGGATTTTTTATGTTCTCCATCCTTCCCCACTACTACCTACCTATGCCCTGTTTACCTTCAATTTACCAGGCAGCTACTAAGTTTCTGCCAAATGTAAAACATTTTGGAATTGGTAGCAAGTCAAGGTAGATCTCTTTTCCTTTTAAGTGTTTACATCCAAATGAGGGAGACAGGCCTGTAATGTGCTCTTAACTATAGTAATAGCTTCATGGAAGGAGGTGGCCTTGAAAAGTGTGTAGAATATTTGTTTAGTCTAGGCCTTGGGGAATTTAATGGAGAAGACAGGGAAAGGACATTCCAGGGAGAAAGAAAGCATTTTGCTATCAATGCTCATTATGTATGTACCTGAAAATGATGTACTGAATTTTTCATTCAGAATTAGAGGTGCCTCTCCCACAGTTTGGAACTTGCCATCTCTTTTCTGTGTGTATTTCTGTTGTGGCACTTACAGAACTTTGTTGTACTTTTTAACCCTCTGACTCCCCCATCACATTTTTCGAGTACAGGAACTGTGTCTGCTACATCTCTATATCCCCAGCGCCTCACTCAGTTTCTGGAACACACTTGGCTTGTCTGAAATGTTTACCGGTGAATATCTGTGTAGCTGAGTGCTGTTCTTTTTGTAGATCGTGTACTTGCCCCAGTAGTGATGCTGTCGTTGAAAACATTTGGGGCTCTTTGGTGTTAGATAGAGTGAGTACTAACTGAGGTGGTTGAAAATTGCCTAGACAGGACCTCAGATGGATTTCATCTTCAGCTTGGTGGGTCCAGAAACTATTTTGTCCCTGTCTTCAGATTTGATCAGACTCGGTGATAATTGACTCAAGCTGTGTAGCACAGTAGAATTTTAGGCTTTGGGAACCAGGAGATCTCAGTTAAATCCTGGCCACAGCATCTGCTAGTTTTCTCATCTGAAAAACAGAATGGAAACTAATAGAACTAATGGGACAATTAAAAAAGAGAATGTATATAAATTATGTACTGCTGTTTCCACAGTAAGCACAAATAGTAGCAATTGTTAGATTGCTATTGTTATGATAATAAAACTTAACAGATACTGATTTACAAACCAAATGTCAAATCTATTAATTTGCAATATTTGTGAAACTACCAAATAGACCGAAATTATTGTGTTCACTTTCCCAGTTAGGAAATTTGGCCTCAGAAAGGATGCTTAGAGAATCAAGAGAAATAGCTGAATTGACTCAATGGCTGCCATCACCACACTCTGATCACCTGACATGTTCATCTTCCAGGAAGAGGTTAAGCTGTCCTGTCAGCAGAACTTACTGGGTGCTACTCACTCTGGACACTTAATAAACTCTTTTCTGCCCTTTGGCAACTCCAGATTGACTAATTGCTTCTTTCAACTCATTCCTCAAATGTGGACATCATTAATTTTAATTTCTGTAACGATCAGATTTGTGTCAAATTTTGGGGGTATTTTCTGCTTATGTTTGGAAGATACCTTGTCTCATAAAATGACTTCTATAAATTGTTAATATTATCCATTATCTATAGGGTTAATTCTAAGGGTAAATCTGTTTCCAGGTTCTGGGAGCTTTGTGCATGCCGCTTTTGGCATTGTAAAACTTTGTTTTAAATTTTTAAATAATCTCAGTGGGAAGAGTCCACCTTTGAAAATAAGTTTGATCTTTAAGTGACTGTTGAAAGTCAGATACTGGGAGGTGAAGTCAGCCAGTTTGGTAAGAGGAGAGACACCAGCCTAGTCCAGTAGTTGTGTCAGTAAATAACGTTTCCTTGAATGCTGTCTTATGAAGAGTCCTCAGAGGGCAGGGTTCTGAAGCATTCTGAGCCATGACAGTAAGAGTGAACGGTTAGAGTAACTGCCCAAGTTAATCTTGATGAGAATGGTGGTCATTTTTATACATGCTTTAAAAAACATTCAGTTGTTTCATATGCTCCATCTTATCCATGAAAGTTTCTGTCTTCAAGCTGGACTCTCAGTCTTTTAGCTCAGTGGTTCTCATATGTTTTGGTCTTGGACTGCATTACACAATTAAAAATTACTGAGGATTTCAAAGAGCTTTTCTTCATGTAAGTTATATCTGTCAGTGAAACTGAGAAATTTATTTACATTTTTGTACAATTAACAATAAACCCCTTGAATAATACCATACAATTTTTTTTTTTTTATGAAAAATGGCTTTATTTTTCTAAATAAACAACAACAAAAAATGTGAGGAGTGACAGTTTTACAGCTTGGCAAATCTCTTTAATATCTGGCTAAATGGAAGTTAAGCGGGTTCTCCTCTTTTGTATCCAATCTATTACTATATATATATGTTGACCAGTTAAAGTATGCTAAGACTATCTGGCCTCTCACAGATATGTAGTTGGAAAAAGGAGGAGTATTTTAATATCTTTTCAGATGGTTATGGGCATTCTTTTTTGATACTAGGCCAAAATTCGACAAGTACTAGTTTTCCTTGAAGGTAGTTACAGTATAAAACATAACATATATGTGAATTTTTCAGACATTAAAACTCATGCATCTGTCTTATACGTGAAGTGAATCATTTACCTGTAATCTTATACTGGTCCTCCAGAAATACTGGTTCACTAAGTTCTGCAGATTTTTCAAGTACTGACACATTTTGTTAAATGTCCAGAAAAATCACATTTGTTAAAATCGTCAGCGGGTTAACCAAAAAGGATCTGAAGTTTTGGGAAGCTGTGAAGCTCACGGTGGTGGGTAGAAGTTTTCCAAAGTTCAAAAAGTGAAAGCATATTCCATGAAAAAAGCATCCAGCTGACTAACGCGATTGCTTTTCCCAGAGAAGAGTCATTGTGTTTGTTTCATTTGGGAGCAGAAGTGTTTCATCTGCATAAGGTTGGGGAAACCCGAAGACTGCCTTTACTTCAGAGGCCAACTGCAGAGTTCAGGGCCGCAAGAGCACACACACTCTAACACTGATTGCAAGTTTGGGGTCCCAAAGACCACCAACAGGTTTAAGAATTTGTTAGAAGGACTCAGAACTCACTGAAAGTGGTTCTCTTCACGGTTATGGTTTATTGCAGTGAAAGGAATTGGGTTAAAAGTTAGCCAAGGGGAGATGTTATAAGATGAAGTCTGGAAGAATTCCAAATGCGGGCTTCTAGTTGTCATTTCATCGTGGAATTGTGTGTGACAGTGTGTGACAGCGTGCCCTCCAGGGAAGTGCACCTGAACTTCGATGTCCAGAGTCGTGGGGCTCTGTCACATGGACAGGGTACACTGGCCAGACAGACCTCAGCCTCCAGCCCCTCTGGTACCAGAGCTGACACCAGAGTTCCAGCCGACCCAAAGCCCCTACCACATCCTTAGACTACCTGGGTGGCTCAAGGACACTTCTCAGGCAGGATAGTCCCAGAGGCTTGGACACTATCTCCCAGGAGCCTAGGACAAAGGTCAGACCTCTTTTGTCAAGGTTAAATTCTTTATTACTAGTATGTTTTCCTAAATCATCACAAAGAATATTTTAAAAAGTACTGGAGGGTTACGATTCAAAAGAACAAATACCCCCCCCCCATCAAAGACATTTTTATGTAAAACTGTCTTTGCTTATGGGTTTTCTATCCTGTGACCCCTGTGTACTAATAATAGCGTTTGGTGCCGCTGATTGTCCTGGGTGCCAGCAGTTTTAGCCACTGTTGCTGTTGCACAGTCTGTGCAGGTAGCAACTGAGTGAAAAAGACAAGTAGTATCAGACTCCCTGCTTTAACTCGCACCTCCGTCCTTGAGTAGTCGGCAGTCTTTGCCTTGTTTTATAATAAGGTCTCATCTAGCACCTAGACCACAGGTTGAGGACAGGTTAATTTTCATCTTCATCTTTGTCGTCTCCATTTTACCTGCCATAGTGCTTTGTACATGATAGAAATGCAATAAATATTTGCTAAATGTGTAGAGCCTTTTCATCACTTTAGGAAATCTTTTCAGAACTTTGGCTTCAGTTGAAAGAAACACAAAGAGTAGACTGCTCTTCTTCCCGTTTGTGATATGCTCTTTTTCTTTTGTTATATAGAAGTGTTGTCAAATTTGTGCTGATTCCTAAAAAACTTGAGAATCAGCTTTGATTACATTTCCCTTGTTAACATTTAAATCAGTCACCCAAATCCTTCTTGCCATCACCCTAACTTCAGTCTGGGTGCAGGCACTCCTCCAGATTCCCGCCACAGACCCCAGCCTTCTCTCCACCTCTGGTTTGAGTCTCAGGTCCTGACTGAGCTCCAGGATGATCTGTTTGAAATTCTGGTAGTGATAACTCATACTGAGATGGTGCTAAGCTCTCTTAACACGGTGAATCCTCAGCAACTTTGTGAGGGGGTTCCTGTTTGTTATGCTCCCTTTACGGATGAGAAACCTCAGGCTCAGGGAAGCGACCCGCAGGTCTGGGTCTGGAATTCTACTGTCTGCTCTGAACTATCTAGACCGCTTCTCACTTCATCGCTTAAAACTCCTTGCCCTTGTTGAAAAGCCGAAGAGCAGGCTCCTGAGCATGGCATCTAAGACCTTCTGTGATCTGACTTCTGCTCGTGTGTAGGACTTCATTATCTCCTGCCGGTTTCATGCTGTAAGCTTAGCATTTCAAATCTGCCTGGAGTTTTCCTACACGTGGTGCTATTTATAATCTCTGTGCCTTAGCTAATGTCCCATCTGCCTGGTATGCCTGCCTATGCTCCAGTTACCTAACCAATTCAGCGGGGAGCTCCACAAGGAAGTTTTTCTCCCTCTTTTTCCTTTGTCCTGTCCCCCTACTAGATAAGGAGTTGACAGTTTAATGGAAAGGAAAATAAAAAGTTGATATCTGTGTAATAAGTATAGTGAGAAAAATAATTATAATGCATAAGGAGGGTAAATACTTTGCAATTAGCTGTTTGGTCCTATGGTCCAGACTCCACTACCACTTCCTCTGAGGGCAAGGGTTCTCTTTATACCATCAGTGTTTGATATATTAACAAAAAATTATTTTCTGAATAAATGAATATAGCTCTTCTAAGTTATATTTCCTATTGTATAATTTCTTTCAAATCTACAAAATTCTGAAAAGTCCTTTTTATAGACTTTTGGAAAACTATAGAAGTGTAGATTTCTAGGGTTTTATATTTTTAAGTAATGACTTTTCCTTCTTTCTCTTTTTTTCCTTTAAAGCTCCTTGTCCGACTTGAAGGTAGAAGTTCCTTGAAAGAAATAGAACCATGTCTGTTTGCTGATGAAGATTCACCTGTACATGGTAAAAACAATCTCAAACCCAAATATATTGTCATAAATTAAAATCTGTAAAATAAGTGTTTTTCATATATGTTCACATACTCCTACCAAGAGGCTATATAGGTTACACTGTAAAATGAAAACTGAGAAGCAGATCATGACAGCACTTTTAAGCCTACCTTATCTATGTCAGATGAGATGAAGTTTGGCTTTTCTATGGTAAATCTTCAGAGTAAACATTGACCTCTTTTATCCCAACACAGTATTTATGAGAATTTTGTTATATTTTTTATCCTTTAGAAGTTGGAGAATTGCAGGAAAGTACTTAGGTACCTTTGTTCTGTTAATTTTCTAAAGTAGGGAAAATATATCCCTAGTTGTTCAATTAGAATTTTCCACTGTAGGGACAGATTTACAAAGAAGGTAGTATGCTTAGTTTGTTTTTTCTTTTCTTTTTTAATGTAACAGCTTTATTGAGGTATAACTCACACACTCAAGTGTACAATTCAGTGTGATTTTTAGTATACATATTAAAAAATACATACATTTGTGCAACCATCAACACCATTGATTTCAGAACATTTTCATCACCCCAAAGAAACTCAAGCCTGTTGGTGTCCCCTGTTTCTTCCAGCAGAACTCGGCCCTAGGCAACTGCCAATCTACGTTCTAACTTCAGGGTGGCATGGCCGTAGACTAGATCATTTCTTTTTATTGTTGAAGAATACTCTATTGTGTGGGTATGCCACCTTTTATTTATCCATTCATCAGTTGATGGACATGTGGGTTGTTTGTAGTTTTTGGCTGTTATGAATAGTGCTGTGATTATTTGTGTACAAGTTTTTCTGTAGATATGTGTTTTCAGTTCTCTCAAGTAATAGCCATAAGAGGAACTGCTAGGTTTTATGGTAATTCTGTGTGTAACCTTTTGTGGAACTGCCAGACTGTTTTCCAAAGCAGCTGTACAGTTTACATGCTACCAACAGTGAAATGTACGATGGTTCCAATTTCCCCACATTGTGAAAACAAATGTTTTTGAGTATAGTGACTTCCCAGGGAATATGAAGTGATGATGTCACTGCGGTTTTGATTATATTTCCCTGATGGCTAGTGATGTTAAGCATCTTTGCATGGGCTCATTTTGTATTTGTAACTTAGAGAAATGTCAGAAATTTTGCCCAATTTAGAAATTGGTTTTTTTTTTTATTGAGTTGTAAGAGTCCTTTATATATCTTAGATACAAGTCCTTATGAACTATGTGATCTGCAAATATTTTCTCCCATTTTTTGGGTTGTCTTTTTACTATCTTTATTGTGTCCATTGAAGTACAGAGTAATTAATTTTGATGAAGTCCAATTTATCTGTTTTTTTTTTGTTGTTGTTTATGCTTTTGGTGTAGTTAAGAAGCCATTGCCTAATCCAGGAAGATTTAGAGCTTTTCTAGTTATTGATTTCTGTTTTTACTCTTTTCTGATCAGAGAACATCTGTGATTTCAGTCTTTTAAAATTACTGAGATTTGTTTCGTGGCCAAACATTTGGTCTGTCCTAGAGGATGTACCATGTGCTCTTGAGAAAAATGTGTATTCAGCTAGTTGGGGCAAGTGTTTCATTGATGTTTTAGTTCTAGTTGGCTTTTAGTGTTGCTCAAGTCTTCTATTTCTGTGCTGATCTGATTAGTTCTATCTGTTGTTGAAAGTAGGGTATTAAAGGCTCCAACTATTATCTTTGAATTATCTATTTCTTCTTTACTTTTGTCACCTTTTGATTCATGTGCTTTGGGGCTTCATGTATTATTGGGCAGAAATAAGTTTTTATTATATCTTATTAATGGATTGGCCATTTATCTTTATAAAATGTTCTTTTTCACCTCACGTACATCAGGATGGCCACTACCAAACCCCAGAAAATAATAAGTGTTAGTGAGGATGTGGAGAAATTGGAACCCTTGTGCATTGACGGGATTATAAAATCTTGCAACCACTATGGAAAACAGTATGGGGGTTCTTCCAAGATAACTACCTTGTATCCCAACAGTTGTACTTCTGGGTACATAATGTGTCCAAGAGAGTTGAAAGCAGGGTATTGAAGAGATGTGTGGGTGCCCGTGTTCATAGCAGCGCTGTTCATGGTAACTAAGAGATGGAAGCAAGTCAAACATTCAGTGGATGAATGGATACAAATGCAGTATATACATTCAATGGAATATAATTTAGCCTCAAAAAGAATGAAATCCTGACACATGCTGCAACATGGATGAACATTGAGGATATGCTAAATGAAATAAGCCAGTCATAAAAAAAAACCAGAACAAAACACTTGTATGATTCCACTTGTGTGAGGTATCTAAAGGAGTTAAATTCATAGAAACAAAGTAGAATGATGGCTACCAAAGGCTAAGGTGAGGGTTTGGGGGGCATTGTTTGATAGGTACAGAGTTTCAGTTTTACAAGAGGTAAAAGTTCTGGAGATCTGTTTCATAGTAATGTGAATGTACTTTACTGAACTGTACACTTAAAAATGGTTAAGATGGTAAATTTTATGTGTGTGCCTTTTACCACGATAGAAAACACAATGTCTTTCTTTGTTTCTAATAACCGTTTTTGTCTAAAAGTATATTTTGTCTAATAAATAAAAGCACAGCTGCTCAGCTTTCTTTTGGTAACTGTTTGCATGGTAGTACATCTTTTTCTGTCCTTTCCCTATCAACCTTTTTGTAACTTGGAGTGTAATGTGTGTCCATTGTAGACAGCCTGTTGTTGAATCGTGTTTTTTATTCCATTCTGCCAGTCTCTGCTCTTTTTTTTGGACTGTTTAATCCATTTATAGTGAATAATTACCAATAAGATAGGGTTTATGATTGCCATTTTGCTTTGTTTTATATTTGTCTTACATCCTTTTTGTTTCTCTCTTCTTCCTTTACTGTTTTATTTTGTGTTTAATAGCTATTTTCTAGTGTACCAATTTAATTCCTCGTCATTATTTTTACTTAAAAAAAAAATTTTCTTGCTATGAGTTGTCCTGAGGATTACAATTAATATCGTAATTTATGACAACTTAGTTTGGATTAATACTATCTTAATTTCATTATTTTATAAAAACTTTGTTACTCTTGTCTTCATTCTTTCCCTCTTCCTTTATGCTGTTATAAATCACATATTTATATATTGTATGCCCATAAACATTTAAAATTATTAATTGATATAATTGAAATTATTAATGCCGTTGTTTCTTAAAATAGATAAAAAAGAGTTACAGATATAAAACACATTTATACTGTTTTTTCTATTTATTTATCTAGTTATATTTACTTGTGTTTTCTTTAGTTACATTTACTTGTATTCTTTATTAACTTTGTTGGATTCAAGTTTCTGTCCATGGTACTTTCATTCAGCCTGAGGGATTCCATTTAATATTATGGAGCAGATCTATTAGCAAATAAAATTCTAAACTATCAATAATAAAATACAAATTTTATGATCAAACAAGTTAGACAAAAGATTGATTGTCTTTCAGTTCTATCAGAAAGGATAGTAATAAGTTGAAGCTTATGAAACTGATGTTGAAATGTGAGTTTGGAGCATAGCTTATACATTTGAATGTTACATTTATAGAAACTTTAAAAACTCCCATCTGTTCAATCACTAACAAAGTTTACTTAAAACTATCGTAGATCTTGGAGCTGTAAAACTAGTTAAATGAATACTCACTGGATCAATAGCGCACGTAAGACTGGGATTATAAAGATGACTGATCAACAGCAGTAAATTTATCAGAAATCATAGGAAAGCTCAGGTAGAAGCAGGAAGAGATTTAGGGATTATGGCATTTCTAAGGCTGTTGTAAAACATTTTTGAATACTTTTTTGGATAGTAGTTATTGGGTACCATATAACAATATATTACTTCTTTGGTACTGTAATGATTATAATCTGCAAATGTATTTGCTATACAGTTGGTTGGTACCAAGATGAAGTATTTTTGGCTGTTTTTTCTTTTCCCTGTTTTGAAAGATCTTTAGTGTCTTAAACTCATTGTGGTGATCTGTTACCCAGACCTTTACAGCATTCCGTTTGTGAGAATAACAAGACTAAGCCATCCAGAGTTTCTGATTAGTTTAATTCATCAAGTGCCAAGCAGTAGAGAGTTTTTTTTTTTTTTTTTTAAACAGTACTGTCATACTCAGTACTTGGGACATGGGTGTAATATTTTTAGCAGCTCATAGAAACATGAGCTGGTGTCTTCAAATACACTTAAAATGACGGTGTTCCCTCTATAGAACGTTTGAACACACATTTTGGTCTTATAAAATTAGTTTTATAAAACAAGTGAAACCGATTTCAATTAACCATTACCATAGTTCAAGGACCTTAATGATCATATTCATATGTAGTTTGCAAGTTTACACATTTTGCTTCCCCAGTTTTTATAAATGACATTTTTTAAACCTGATTTGCTATTAATCTGTAAAAGGAGAAGAGTGTTTTGTATACCTGATAACCTCTTAACCAAGGCCATAACCTTAAACATGGCCTCAGTTTTGTGTGGAACCAAAGATCTCAGGAATCCATGTGGTCCATCAGCTATTTCTTAGTGTGTGGAGTTTTAGAAACCCTCGTCAGCCCATAGGAGAATGCTTGCAGAGTTATTCCTTCTCGTTACACGGAAGGGCCTCTCTCCAAGAAAACATCTGGCAAAATTTTCATTTTTTCCCTATTCTGAGAATTCCAGATATACTTCGCAGTTACCCTCTCACCAGTGTCATGTGTTTCTATCTCCCTGTGGACTCCCCTCCCTTACACTTCAGAATATGGTACATTTTTCTTAAATTATCTTCATTTAAGTCTTCAGCCTCATGGAACTGCTATTGAAATTTTTTTTTTTTTTTACTTTTTAAATGAGTATAAACCATTGTATTCTTTTTTCAATTCCTCATGCATTCCCTGGTTGCTCTTTGATATTACTCTGAAAGCTGTGGCTGCTCCCTGCAGTGCCTTTTCAGTCTGCTGGTATCTCAGTTTTTGAAGTTCGGTTCATAAAATGATATTTATATGAAATGTGCTTTTTCAAACTACACATTTACTGCTTTTAGGTCACTATCCAGGACCAATTCAGTGAGAGATCTGTTTCCTACCTCTCCCCTGCCATTTTTTATTTTTAGAACTTTTCTGCTGCATTCAGTACTATTTAGTACTATTTTATTTTCTTGAAACCGCATTTTGTACTCTGTGTTGTTTAACCTTCTGACTTTTCTGTTCAGTTTTTGTTTCATGTGACTTCTGTAACTATAGTGGTATCCCAAGAATGGAGTTTTTGGCCTTCCATTTTTAATTTTAAGTTTACTCCCACCTACCAAAAAGTTTCTGTTCTCTATTTCTGTGTAGCTTTCTCCCAGATCTTTGTATCCAGCCTCTAATTACTTACTGTCCTGAATCTTAAATTCTTGTGGCTGTAGGACATTTTTGTTTTGTTACTCGTAGAGCTACATTTCAGCATACCATTTTGAAAGCTAAATTCATGTTAGGATATTTATGTGAATTATGTGAATGAAAAACCCTAATTGGAACCTATATAGAAAGAGATTTGGTGTCTTCAAAGTGCAGAGTAGTCGATTCTGATTTATAATGCCAGGAGAATAATTCACATGCAGATGTCATCCTGACCGGACAGTTTCAAGAGAGAGTCATACAGCGAAGAGTAAGCGAAGGCAGTTTGGAGACGTGTAGAGTTGCCTGTAATAGAAGTCTAACCCGGTGGCTCACTAGATAGAGGCTGATTTTCCTCATGTCAAGAGCTACGGTCTCAAGGCAGGCTGTGCATGGCTGGTCCTGGATGCCATATTGGGATCCTAGTCCTGGGTTCCACCTTTCCCCTGCCTCACCTTCCTTAGGGTCCGCCTTTCTTCCTCCCTGATTCAAGGTAGCTGTTTCACTGCCAGAGAAGGGAGTGGCAGAGCAGTGGCTCCTGCAGCAGAAAAGCAAAACTTAGAAATCCCACCAGACATCTGTGTGTGTCTCATTGTCCACAGCTAGGATACCTGGTGAGTCTCCTTTGCAATAGAGTCTGAGAAACACAGTTTTTAGGTTGAGCACGTCGCCTTCCCCAGTTGGGTTTACATGTCAGGAAAAAGGATAGAATGGATATTGGGTGATCGGTTACCAGAAATAGTGTGCACCACAGTAATCAGTAGAGTTGTGAAAGGCCCTAGATCTGTGGCACTTCAGTCTTAACTCTCATAGCACCAGCATGAGTGTGCGTGTACGCACACCCATCCCAGGTGATTCCCTTAGGCCCCATTCAACCCTGTCATTCAGTTTTTCAAATTTTCTTAATGCTAATTAGTAGCTGACTCCTTTCTCAGAGGTGAAATTTATGACTTACTTTTAGTTTCCTTATTATTTGTATTTGCTTGTAAAAAAAATTTTTTTTTTTTTTACATTCCAATAAATGGCTTTAAACACTTTTGGAGACTTTTCACTTTGTAGCCGAGTATTATTGTGCGGATGCATTTTGACTGACATTTTTAAATTTTACACAGGTGAGATTCTTGAATTTCATGGTCCAGAAGGAACAGGAAAAACCGAAATGCTGTATCATTTAACAGCACGATGTATACTTCCAAAATCAGAAGGTGGGCTGGAAGTAGAAGTCGTGTTTATCGATACAGATTACCACTTTGACATGCTTCGACTTGTCACAATCCTTGAACATAGACTGTCCCAGAGTTCTGAAGAAGCCATAAAAGGTTGCCTTGGAAGACTGTTCTTGGTGTACTGCAGCAGCAGCACCCAGTTACTTCTCACGCTCTACTCTCTGGAGACGGTGCTCTGCGGCCACCCCTCCCTGTGCCTGCTGATCCTGGACAGCCTGTCGGCCTTCTACTGGATCGACCGTGCCAACGGGGGAGAGAGCGTTAGCGCGCAGGAGGCGACCCTGAAGAAGTGTTCTCATTTCCTAGAGAAAGTCGTGCGTGAGTATCGCTTGGTTCTCTTGGCCACGACACAGAGTCTGATGCAGAGGACGTCGCACACGGCAGCCGGGCCTTCCCCTGCCTTCGGCCCCCCAGGTGCTGCTGGTGCCGCAGCTGCCACCTCCACCACTGACTTCCGGCCCTACCTGTGCGCTGCGTGGCAGCAGGCTGTGCAGCGCAGGCTGTTCTTCTCCAGAGAGGATTCCAGGCCCAGGAACCAGTTTTCTTTAGTCTCCCGCCATTTAAAAAGTAACAGTTTAAAAAAACATTCTTTTATTATTGGAGAAAGCGGGGTTCAGTTTTGTTGATGCGTGTCGGAATAGTATGGTAGGATATTATTCCAGTCTGAAAAGTCTTTACTAGGCTAAAATGAATCGGTTATGAAATTTTAAACTAAGGGAACTGACAAACCAGTATTTCTACACAAAATGGATTTCTTATGAAGTAGTACAGTTAAACCTCAGAATATTCTGTTCCTAGGTCATTGACGATTAATCAAAGTGACATTAACAATTA
The DNA here is from genome assembly GCA_030015415.1 of Cynopterus sphinx. Taxonomy (NCBI): domain Eukaryota; kingdom Metazoa; phylum Chordata; class Mammalia; order Chiroptera; family Pteropodidae; genus Cynopterus; species Cynopterus sphinx. Next base: position 1,187,645 of record CM057393.1, read on the forward strand.
AATTGTATAATAAGATTGTTTTAAACTAAATAAATAATTACATATTTCAGCCTCAATAAAATAGACTTTTATAACTTCGCGTTACATTTCTGTAACTCAGTTAAGTACTTATTGGTTAAAGAAAGTTTAAATGCATTTCTAGTTTCTTGTATGTAACTTCTTTAGGACGCTGTGACTTTGGACAGTTTCTGTAGAGCGGTTGTTTCTATGAAAGGGATGAAACCAAGGAGCCTTCCCGTTTGCCTTATACACCAAGAGTTATGGAAAGTAAGAGCATTTTAATCTGAGTTAGTTACACTGAATTCCAAGATGGAGTTGTATTATGGTTGGTTTCTGTATAATTTTCAAAACACAGGGAAATCAGATACCCATTCAAGGAATTCTTTGAAGAGTGTTTTGAAACCTCTGTTGCCTCCTTGCTAATGGATAGATGCTAAAACTATATTAGAACATTAGGTTCCTGGCATTTTCTCTCACCCATTTAGAGTAGTCCGCATATTCTCTGAAGTGAATCATTTCCAGCCGAGAGTTGGCTGAGGCTCCAGCCGAGAGTTGGCCGAGGCTCGAGGCCTGGTATGCTTTGGCCCAGCGATGGCCGAAACAGGGAGCATGCACCTCTTAGGGCACAAAAGTGCTGTACTGTGGTGCAGGTGGACAGTGTTAGAATTTCTGTTTATACGTTGGAATCCACAAAAAGATTATACCAACATTTGATATTCAGATTGACCCTGGCGCTCATTCAATCTGTATGCCGTGTTGTCTTCTGTTACATACACGTTTGAAGTAATCTGTGGGGAAAGTGGAAAGAATTGACAGTTCTCGTTGATGTGTTCATTTATATGTTACCTATTTAGACCTGTCAACACTAAATTTACTTATATAACAAACATTCTCTTGTGGTCTTAAAAAGAATCCTGCAAAGAAACCAAGATTGAAGATAATCTTTATAATATAGGCATTGCAAATGTAGCATATGCTGCATCTGCCTCCTGTAGCTTACCCGAAGTTTACCAAACCCGAGGACTTCTGAAGGTGTCCTCGGGATGCCCGAGTCTGCTGGGCTGCACACTGGCCAGGATGGGCCATCCTTAACCAGTGAGGGTCAGGGTTGGGTTGTAAATACTCTAGCTTTCTCATTCCTCAGTAGAGGACACAGAGTTATGTTTCAGAGTGGCCCCAGTAGGATTGATTCCCAGTTGCTGAAAGCATTAATCTGTTCATTAACACACTGTTTTTTGCCTTCCATCCTTCCCCTTCACTCTCTTATGGGGCCTCCTGGGATTGTCTCCCTAATGAATGACAAATCCTGTCTAGGAACAATTTTTCATTACAGGGTGAGGGGGCACCAAACTGTCAGCAGGCACTGAAAAGTCATCAGACTGACAGCCCTTCTGGCCCACCATTTGCTCTGCAGCCACATTGTGCGATACTTAAAACTGATGGCACTCCATTTGGTAATCAGGTTAAATTACACTGGATCACATCACGTCACATCCACACACCTACGTGCCCTCAGTAAATAATGTTTGGCCATTAATATGATTTAAAATAGATATTTATCTATAGTTCATCCTTTTTAAATGTATATTTTTGTATGTTTTGTTATATGTAAAACATATGCATAATTTGTAAATATTTATATTTTGGGAGAATATGCTTATTTTTCCCCCTGATAAGAGAGTATGATCATTAAGATTTGACAGTCTTTTGCTCTACTCTAGAGTACTACTTTTAGCTGTTAAGAAAAGATATGACAATTCAGTTACCTTTTATATCAAGCTCTGCCCTGTGTGTGTGTGTGTGTGTGTGTGTGTGTGTGTGTGTGTTACAGACATATGAAAACTGCAGTTCTTAGCAGAATTTTAGCCTTGGATATGACAGTATTTTTCATTTCTCCTCTGTAGAAGTGAAGTGTTAATTTAATGGACTGCTACTCACAGATTTATAACTTATTCTTCTGGAACATGATTAAAAAATAATGAACTTTTACATTAACTTAAATGATCAATTATATATTAATGTGTCAGACCAAAGACTTGGTTATCTTAAAAAGATTTGTTATCTGACATGCTGGAAGGGATTAAGAATCCTGGTTAATAAAAAATTCTTTTAAACTAAAAATTATACCAATGGGATTTCTTGAACACTATAGAAATTTTAATACTTGTGAAAAGAATTGGGCTTAACAAGAAAGATTGAAGCAGCACATCCTAAGTTACATAAGTAGCAGATAGCAGGGATAAAACCAAAAGAATAATGAGAGTGATTACAAATCTTAGAAAATTTAACCTATTTGACTATTAAAAAGAAAAACTGAGTATCATAAAATGCTTTTTTAAAACTTTTCAGGATAATTGTGAGAATCTAGTTAAAAATGTGTATGAAAGGTATTTCAGACACTCAGTTGATAAATGGAACACAAAATTAAGGTAGTGCTTACCTTATCACTTTGTATGTATCAAGTTTTCAGTTTTTAACCATCAAATGTTGTATAATTAATATCATTCAAAAATTTTTGATTCAGACTGCTCTGCTCTGTGGATTATCTAAGAATGAGGGTGAAATTAAGACGTTTTCTGATGGAAAAAAATGGAGAATTTATCACCAAAACTGCTTTACTAAAGGAACTTCTAAAAGATACGCTTCAAGGTAGAGGAAAATTATCCCAGAACATCTGCGATGTAAGAAGTAATAGTAAACAAAATAGTAAGTATTTGAGTAAATACTTAAGAAATATTGACAGTATAAAACAATAATGTCTAATTTGCTGGAGGAAAACAACATAAAGTAAAAATTCTAGATAGCCAGTTAGCTATAAGTCAGTGTTTTAAGGTTGATACTTGAAGTGATAATCAGTCTAATGATCTGTATTATTCTGAAGAAGAGTAAAGATTGGACCAACTTTAGACTTGATTAAATATGAACTTGCCTTTAAAAGAAACAATGCATGTTCCAGTAGTGTATGGTAAGGGGGCAAAAGGGAAAAAAAACAAAGACACAGGAGAGAAAGTGGACAGGACAAATAAACACTTAATTTGGTAATGATCATTCCAATTGTAAATAGTTTGAACTTCTGTAAAAAATCTTGAGTCATTAGATTTTTCAGAATCTATTATATGCTTTTTACAGAAATGCATCTAAAACAAAGATACAGAAATTTTGAGAGCCAGGAGATGCCAGAGAGATACCCAAAAGAAGCTCCTGTAGCTGTGTAAGTGGACTTTATACTAATATATTATATTTGAACGAAGATTGCCACACAATGATCAAAGGTTTGATTCATCCTTTAAGTATATATGTCCTCAGTAAGATAATTTCAAAAAATATAAAGCAAAAATTTAGAGAACTGCACAGAGCAATTGACCACATTACTATTGTGGTAGATATTTTAATAAACCTGGGAGACCAAGTAGTTAAAATCAGTTAAAGACCTAGTCAGAACAAATATGATCTAATGAACATATGTAGAACTCTGCATATGGAATAAGAATGCACACTCTTAAACACAAAAGGAAAATTTGTGAAAATTGATCACATGCTATGAAAAAAACATCAAATTTCAAAGAATCAGTACCATGGAAAATATTTTCCTTGACAAAAAGGCAACAACAAAAAGAATAAAAAGCTTCCAAATTTAGAAAAAATTTAAATTTCTAAATCAGTAGCTTAAATAAATCATTTGAAATTAGAAAGTACTAACATACAACTTAAGTTAGAAAAACAAACTCAAAAGACATAGAAAAACAGGGTAGGGATTAATGAAATAGAAATCAAAATAGGAACTGCAAAACCAGTGATCAAGAAGAGAAAGAGCTCAAACAGTTTTAAGAATGACCAGGAGGACATAACTATAAATGAAACAGATTTAAGAAAAAAATTAACCTTTTATTAATAAATTTGAAAACAGACAATGAACATAGCTTACCAAAATAATCTAAAGAAATAGAAAAATGAAACTAATCATTACAAGACTTGAATCAGTAATTTGAACTCTCCCCACAGTCATTTAGGGGGACTTCCAGTAATAACAAGATATGTAATTTAAACAAACTCAAAACTAAAAGTAAAAACAAAAAGAACTGAATAAAATACAAATATTTGAAATGTCAAAGAGCTAACCAGCTAATGAAGAATTACTGGGTCAAGATACAGAAGAGTAAGGAAATCCAGGTGTCAAGCATAGCAGCAGTGAGCGTGCTTTTCTTGGTGTTACTGTTAAGGAACCTTAGTAAACCACACTCCACTTTCACCAGGACCCTGAAAGGTGGTGCGTTAGTGTTAAGGGTGCAGCTGAAGTAAACCAGACCTTGCACAGATGGTAGCTCAGCCTCTTCTTATTGGGTGGCTCAGAAAATTACAAGCCTTAAAAACTCATTTAAAAAATGTATTTAAAAATTTTTGGATGTGGTAAGTATAGCTGAAACAAGAATGGCAAAACATCAGTGACTTAAATCAGAGTGATGGGTGTACTATGTAAGGTGATCTCAGACTTTCGGTGTCCCCCTGTCTCTGCTAAAACAGTCTTTGGAGGATGGCAATATCATCCTGGGCCTCAAATTATTTCTAAAAGTGAATTTTCAAACTCAGTGTCCAAAATAACATTCTGAGGTAACCTGACTCACAAAATGACCAGTCTCTGAGTGAAAAGCTGCAGAAACAAAGGACCCACCCCACCAAGCAGACACCCACAAATACAGCTTGTACATATTTGGAGTACATAGGAAGAGCAGCATGAGCTGGGAATGTAGGTAAATGGAGTGAGTGTTCTGCAGAGGTCCCCAACCCCCCGGCTACAGCCAGTACCGGTCCTTGGACCGTCAGGAACGGGGTGGCACAGCAGGAAGTGAGCGGTGGGTGAGCAAGCAAAGCTTCCTCTGTATATGCATCCGCTCCCCAGCGCCAGCATCACCACCTCAGCTCCACCTCAGATCATCAGGCGTTATGTTCTCATAGGAGCACTGGTCCCTGGTGCCAGGAAGGTTGGGACTGCTCTTCTAAGGTCCTTAGAAGAGTTGTCTGGGAGAAGAAAAGGTATGCTAATATTAGTCATTGCTAAAGAGGTTACATCTTACGATTTTTAGAATAACTACTCAAGAATAGAAACAAGAGGTATAACTTTAAAGTGAATAAAAGGAAAATGAGATGATTTTTTTTAAATCTGAAGAGAAAAAGGAATGTAGTACAGCAGGACAAATTGAAAGAACATGATAAGATGCTACTCTAAAGAGACATCTAGACATAATACAGGAAACTTGATATTCAAGATGAAAAAAGAAACTAATATAAAAAATATTGCATGCCAACTCTGAAAAATTAAAATGAAAAATGGAAAAAGTTCAATTAAACATCAAGAGAAGGCTGGCATATGTATAATAATATCAGACAAGATATTAAGAAGCCAAAGGTATTTTTACTAAGTAAGGTTCAAAAACAATTGATAAAACTTTCAATGCATCAAGATGATATAAAGTTTACAGAAATATAAGCAGAATAGATAAATTCATAATGGTTGAAAATTTAACACCCGAGTAGTTGATAGAAGTAAACAAGATTAGTAAGGATGCTGAAGAAAGAACAGCACAATCAGCAAACACCACACCACCCATCAAGTGCAGAATACATGATTTTCTAGCATGCTTATAACATTTTTTAGTCACCATAAACGTCCATAAAGCTGTGTCAACAAAAGGATTGAAATCATAGAGTAAGTTTTCCAGTGATAATACAGTTAAACCAGAAATCAGTAAAAACAACAAAATATACATATTTCAGAAGAAAAAACTTCAAAATGAAATAAGGATTAAAGATATCACAATGGAAATTAGAAAATAATTTGAATTCAAAATATCAAATTTGAATGTGGTTAAAACAATATGGGAATTTCATATCCATAAACCCTTGTATTAGATAAAACAAGGCTAAAATAAATGAGCTAAATAAGAATGTACTTAAAGGTAATGAGTAAATTTAACCCCCTCCTTACATAGAAGAATTTATAATAAAAGCATAAATTAATAAAGTAGAAAAAATGAAAGAGGATCAAGACAACCAATTGTTGGTTCTTTGAAATAGCTAATCAAATTGATAACCCCCTGGCTATATCAATGAAAACAAAAAAAGTACAAATGGCCAATATTAGAAACCAAAAAAGAGACACCATTACAAATTGTGCTGATCTTTAAAAGATTTTAGGAATAGCTTTATGCCCCAAATTTTTGAAAAATGATAAAGTGAGCAAATTAATAGAAAATTACAGTTTATTAAAACCAGCAGAAAAGGCATTTACAAAACCCAGATAGTCTGTAACTATTAAAGAAATTGGTAGGGATTAGTAGTCTGCCATAATGATGACGTGGGGTTTGAGCTATAGCCAACCTATTAAAGAAATTGAATCAGAAATTTAAGACCTAAGAAATTGCAGGCTGTGATGGCTTCACCAATGAGTTCCATCAAACAGTGAGAAAAGAACTTTACGTGAATTCTTTCAGTGAATAGAAAAAGAGGATGAGACTACGTTTTATCAGGGTACTAACACTTTGATGCTAAAACTGGGTAGAGACATTAAAAGAAGGGAAAGTACAAGCCATTTTTACTGAGGAATATATATGCAAAAATGTCAACAATTCAACAAAACCTAAACAGGGTACTACATCATAGCCGAGTTGGATTTGTCCCAGGAGCACAGGTTGGTTTAGCATTAGAAAACCAATCAGTGTAATTTGCCACAAAAACTAGATTAAAGGGGAAAAAGTTAAGATTATATCGACAATGCAGAAAAAGTTAAAAATCCCCCAAATATATTTTTGTTTTGCTTCAAGTTGCAAGTTGGCAATCCGAGTCTTCACTTTAGTAGAGCAAGGAACCAAGAGTAGCCGAGACCTTTTGTAGCAGCTCAGATCTTCCAGGCGGTGATGCCAAAATGTGGTCAGAAGTGTCAGATGTGAGAGAGGGAGTGGGATTCATCAGGGAAAGCCTTCAGACTGCGATGCGGGTCCGACACGAAGACGGAGGGAGGAAGGGTTGGCACAGAGCACCTCAGACTGGCAGCACAGCGAGGAGAAAATCTCGGCCTGACCAACAGGGCTCCAGTGCAAAGGCTAGAGGTTCCCCCTTGGGCAGAGGTGGCCAGGTCTTTGTACCCCTGCCTTGCCCAGACACTGGCCGCTGCCCGGCAAGAGCACGGCCTCCACTCAGATGCTACAGCAGGTGCCGAAGTGAAGTGAAACTGGAGGCTCCAAGTGACTCCACCCGCGGTGGCGGATTTGCTCTCAAAGGGAGACCAGAGCAGTGTACCTCGAAGGCTGCTCTGTGTTCTCAGACCGAGGTGGGGACTCACCCGTTCTGTGGAGAGCCACGTACCTACAGCGAGGAAGGCAGTGTGTAATCAGTAGAAGGATCAACAGAACAGACCAGAGCCCCAGCACAGACCCACACCGTGGAGCTTCCTGTGTGCCAGAAGTAGCGAACTGTGGCGAGGATGAACGTCCAAATCATTGCAGCAAAGATGGACAGCAGTACCGATGGAAAGAACGCAAATGTTTTAAAAATCCATTCCTTTTGTTCAAGACATAAATGTAAAAGCAAAACATTAAAAACTGCAGAAGACTACATTTGAGATTTTATTTGTGACTTTCGGGTAGAGGAGTACTACAAACAGACACCAAAAGCAATAATCATGGGGAAAAAAGCTGACATTAAAACTGAATTTTTATTCACCAAAAGATACAGTAAACAAATGAAAAGTTGCAAACTGAAAGTATTTGCAGTTCATGTGAACAAATGTTTAATATCCAAAAGAAACTTTAAAATTATGTAATGTATGTTTACATGTGTATATGTTATACATACAAATCAATAAGGAAAAATTAATGGAGAGAAAAATGGGCACAACATTTGAGGCATTTCACAGAAGAAAAGGAAATGGAGAGACATCTTGCCACAAGGTTTGATCTCATTGCAACGGAAAATACAAATTCACATCTCAATAAGATGTTGAAATGACGTGGATGACAGCACCCTACAGGGGGACAACGCAGGGGTACTGAAGCAGACGTGTCACAGAGTGAACTCTGACTCAGCCCTGGAGGGGCGGGGGTGAACCAGCACTGGGGAACCGGTGTGGTGTTATTTCGTGCCATTAACCACACGCGTCCCTTTTAACTGGCTGGTGTGTACCCTTGAGAAATTCTCGCTTGTACGCGTCAGGAGAGATGTACGCACCTATTCCTATCGGCATTGTTTGTAACAGCAAAAGCCAGAATCAGCCGCAGCACCCGTTTACTGGAGAGCGGAGAAACGTGGGATAGTCATCCAGGGAAGCACTCGACAGCATGAAAGACGAAGGCACTACTGCAAGACGCATCTTGGAAACAAGGTTGGCTTTTCTTAAAAGATGTCAGAGTCCATCCCTTTTTTGATAGCTTTATTGGGATAATTCACATACCATAAAATCCACCTGTTGAAAATACACACTTGAGATTTTTGTATATTCAGAAATGTTCGACTATTTCAGAAAATTTCCATCCCCAAAAGAAAGCCTGTACCTGTTGGCAGTCATTCTCCGTAGCCCCCTCTTCATGGTCCCTAGCAAACGCCAACCTGCTTTCTGTCTCTATGCATTTGCCTGTTTTGGACATTTGATACAAATGGAATCATGCAATGTGTGGTCCTCTGCGACTGGCTTCTTTCATTTAGCATAATGTTTTCAAGATTCTCCCAGGTTGCAGCATGTGTCAGTGCTTTATTCCTTTTTTATCGTCATGTAATATTCAGTTATGGGAATATATCCCTTAAAAATCCATTCATCAGCTGATGGACATTTGGTTTGTTTCCAGTTTGGCACTATGATGAATAACACTACTACGAATAGTCACTCATCATTTTTTTATGTGGAGATTCTTTTTAAAATAAGTTTCAAAACCAAGCAAGCCTAAACCTATTAAAATTAGAAAGAAGAGGACGGGGCAGCAGAATGAGGTTTGGGAGTGTTCCAATCAATTCATTAAGGTTCATTTTTAACATGCCTCGTAACTCATATTACAATAATCATGACACACACCAGCATGTGGATAGGGTGCTTTGGCCTCAACATTTTGTAAACATTTGATGTCTGGATGTGTGGACACCAGTCTCCCAACACTGCAAGTGAGGTTTGGTTCTTAGGGGCCTGGGTTCTCGATTCTCCTGTAGATCTTTTCACTCTATCCCTGCTGTGCAGACGTGCCCAGCCCTTGAGCACTTTCTGAGTTCTGATGGCTAAGTCAGCCTGTTGCTGAGCTGCTCTTCTCGTTGGTCCTCAGACCCACCCCATCCACCAGCTTTCTAGCTTCAAAAATTGTGTTGCTGTTGTTTCCTCTCCCCCTTTCTTTGTGTTTGTGGGTTTGTACTTTTCCCACTTCTTCTGTCAGGTTTCAGGATGGGTATGTTCGACGACCGTGGTTATCCAGAAATGTTATGGTTTAAGCTGAGTCAGCTTGCAGCATCCTGACCCAACGTTATCAGTAGTTTCTCCCAGAGAAATATCCTACAATGTGATAATGGCCGTCCAGTATTCCCTCACAGATATGTAATGATGTAACTAATTCTTGATATTTAAATGGTTTCAAATTTCCATGTTTAGTTTTAATAAATAGATTTGTAGAATTTTATTTGCTGCAACTTTCTCATGCTATCACATGTTATCAAAAGGTTTATACCAATTTATACCCCTACTTTCAGTGGGGGAGAATATAAATATCTTCACACCTGTAACAATAGGTATTCCGTATTTTGTATGTCTTAGACCTGATTTCCTAATTACAGTCACTTGTTGGGAAAAATAAACTAAAGAAATAAGTCAGCCATCATCCCACCGTCCAGAGATCTCTACTAGTAACATTTGGAGTGTATCGTTTTGGAATGTTCTCTACACACATATACACGGTTTTTTTCAGATTGTGTTTTGCCTTGTTTTTTTTTCTCCTCCACTTACTGTCCATACTGTCTTATACTTGCTTTGTGTCCTTAATGTGCTGTGGACACCCTTCCACATCAGAATATATTGACGTAATCATTCCCAAAGCTCTCTGTACTGTAGTCCTCTTCCACCACCCTGTCGGACGTTTAGATTATATTTTCTTCTAAATTCTCATACATACGTCTTCATGTAGTTCAACTCCTTCCTTAGATAAATAAACAGATATTGCTTGGTTAAAGGACGTTTGCTTTTTTCAGTTTTCAATACATGAATATATACTGCTAGAAGTCATAGAAAAAAGCAGAACCAGTGACAAAGATGTTGGGCAGAAACATCTCACCTCTTGCATAATTCAATTCCTGGACTTTTAACTTGTTTGATAATGAATTTACACCTGGCAAAATTTGTAATCTGCAATTTCAAACTCTTGTTAAACTAGAGAGGCACTTGACCGTACTTATATTAGTATGTCAGGAACATGAGGTTCAGATTTCAGCCATGATGGGAGCTGCAAATGGTATGCTTTGTGTGAGTGCTAACAAATCATTCAATTTAGGAAGTTTGCATCTGTTTTGTGTAGATATGTCTAAATTAAGAATATGGGTTAATATTTAGGGTATTCTTAGCCCGATGTATTATATTACGTTGCAACTGAAGTCTTGAATTGACACGAATTAACCTATACATCTTCAAATATTTGCAAAATTGTATTTCGTATGAGCCTGTAATAAATGAACATATTACAATTCAGAAGCTGAAAAGTGTAGTGGGAGTTGCCATGGGAACCTTAATGTGATATTCCCTTGCTTCCATTTAAATTTCATTTTTAATATTACATTAACATTTTTGCATTTAATGGATAGATATTTGAATTAATATTGAAGTGCCCTCTCTAATATAAATAAAATATAAGAAATGAAAATGTGATTTTTCTTCCAATGAACAAATGAACATATAATCCAAGATCTTGTAGAAATAACAGCACTTGAGCTTTAAATTATTAGATTCCATTAATTTATTTTGAAGTTTCTTAAAGGATTTCTTTTATAAAATTAGGAAATATTTATTAGCAGTCGCATAATTCATGTCTTTACATTTCAAATGTGGTTCAGAATTTCCGGAAGGCTCTTTGGAGGCAGTTTTGTTCGTTGCATCTTAATTTATTCTTCTGTATTCTTGTGACTAGATGACCTCTGAGGCCTCCCCTGCCTCTATCAGTCCTTATTGCTGCGCCAGTCCCTTACAGGGTGAGACGCTTCATCTTAATAACTGTGTCACCAAGTGCTGGTTCGTGTATGCAAGTTCACTGTAGAAACTCTAACTCATGCCAGAGATATAGGGCACTTTTTTTATTTCAAAGGATTCGCCACTATACAAGAATAATTGCACATAAGATTATATGTGAATTGTATGTTTAAAATTGAAAAATGTAAAATGTATGGACAACAGGATCTGTGATTGGAAGGAGATCTCAGGTGTTAGGAGATGCTTTCTGACCCACTCCAGCCAACTAGGTCTGTGACTATGGAAATCATTTCATCTCTTACGTATATAACAAAAAGACCAGATTAGGACAACTGGGCTGCTTCTCCAACTATATACTCCCTAAAGGAAATTTGAAAACTGTGTATCACCTTACATCTTTTGAATCAACACTCAGAACTTTAAATTCATAAGTATAGATATTGGTAAAGGGTTTGCTTTCTGACATATTAACATTTCAATATAAAATATTTATTAAATTTACCCAATGAAATGTACATATCATAGCAATTTGATACCATCCATTTTTTAAAATACAAAAGTAAGGCTTATATTAATACTGTATGATTCCACTCATGATGAAAGTAGGAAGTGGAAGCATGGCTGCCAGGGTCTAGAGGGTGGGCATGGGCAGTTATTTAATGGGGACAGAATTCCAGTTTTGCAAGATGACATCTGGAGGTTGGTTGCACAGTAGTGTGAATGTACTTAACACCACTAAAATGCACACTTAAAAATGATTACATATACAGCCATGCCACCCTGAACACACCTGATCTCGGAAGCTAAGCGGGGTCGGGCCCGGTTAGTACTTGGATGGAAGACCACCTTGGAAGACCAGATGCTGTAGGTGTTTTAAAAAAAAAGATTAAGATGGTAAATTTTATGTTATGTATGTTTGACCACAATTTTAAAATTAAAAATAGATTTTAAGAAGTAAAGCTTGTATAGTATATTATTACTAATATTTTAAATTTGTATTTCCATTCCCTTCTACAGAATTTTAATTTAATATACTTTTTACATTTGAAAGTTCTTTACTGATTTTGTTGGCCTGATCACATCTGTCTGCAACAAAAAATATGCACAGACATTTAAATTGGCAACTATTTTCTCCCGTTACCTTAATGCTTTAAATATTAAGGTAAAACAAAATCTAAATATTTAAAAAATTCATAAATAATGGGCAACACAAAGTAAAATGTGTTGGAAATGGATTTCTCATTAAGGTCTGAAAATCAAGTTTAAATCTAATAAGCGCATAGTAGCACTAAATAAATGAACAGCATTAGTCAGTTGCATCAGAAAAGTCTTGCCTCAGTTTAAAAATAAATACAGACTTTAAAATTCAACTTGGTGAAGCAATAACATTAGCATAAGACATTCACTTACTGTGAGTGTCTCTTTCTTTCCTTCCAGGTGGGGAAGTTCATCTGCCAGAAGTCAGCATGGGAATTCTCCTGCCTCGCTCTCGGAGTCACGCGAAATACGCCACCGAGGCTACATGACGGTGCCGAGTAAGTCTGTCCCCACCATTCAGAACTCTGGAAATGCGCTGTGCGATGGGTTGGCGTTTCCCAGAGGGGTGTTTACAGATCTGGAATATGTTCATCATCGGGTGGGCGGATGGATGGGTAGGTAGGTAGATGTATGAGGTCACTAAGCCTTGCCAGTTGATTGTCCAGGTGAAGTCTAAGCCTCTGCTGCCTTCAGTATTTTTAACTGGTGCCTCTTTACTCAGTGGTATTCTTCAGAAGTTACGCATTTTTCTCGGTCGTCAAAGATGGTAGAGAGGTCATTAAAGGAACTGTCTTTTCTCCACTGACCCGGTGGAGATATCTCACCCTTAATGAAAAACAGGGGAAACATGAACCCCTGCTGTGGGTTTATGCTTCTTTGATTATAAAGGAACCCTCACAGACACCAGGGTTTCATATTGATCCCCACTCCTGCCCCTACCTCGTTTTTTGTGTGAGGGGGTAGGTTGGGAGGGGGGGCCTCAAAAGATTCTATACCCAGGAGCAGTGTATTGTAATGAGGTTCGATGTGGGTGAGCAGTGTGCCTTTCTCATGTAAAACGAGGCGATGGACTTTCTCTCATGAGGTGGGGCCCTCTGGTGAGGTCTTCCTGCCACAGGTAGGTGAGCGTTCATATGTACCCTTTCACATTTTCTTAAGTGTTATAATACTTAAAAAAATATATATTTTGCTAGTTGATTACAGAGTTCCACATAAGCAAAAAAAATGTATTGACTTAGAACTAGGTGAATGTTAAATGTGGGGCATGAGACTGGAAGGCAGTCTTGGAAAAAATGGAAAAACAAAGATCTTATTGTTTTTTGAATCAAAACTGGGATTGTACCAACTGACAGACTTTTATAATGTGCTTTTTTTCTCACTTAATATTTTGTGATGGATTTTACACCATTAAATTTTACGTGATTACAGTTTTTAATGCCACATGATATTTCCCGGATCCATAATTTATCTAAGCCATCCTCGATTGTTGGATATTTTTTTCTTTTTCTCCTTTTAAAAATTGTTTAAGTGTTTTGAGGACATTCATATAGATATAATCTTTGTACTGTGGTCTAAATATTTTCATAGGATAAATTCTTTACTGTGGAAATGCATTTCTAAAAGAAAGATTATGTAGGGGTGAGGGGAAAAATAAAATAAAAATAAAGGAACAAGCTAAGCAGGGTCAGGCCTGGTTAGTACTTGGATGGGAAACCACCTAGGAAGACCAGGTGCTGTAGTCGTAAAAAATAAAAAATAAGGGATTGTAAGCTGACAAGTTCCTTGCAATCTGTGAGGTCAACCAAGGGTTGCCTTGCCGTAAAAAAATAAATAAATAAAGGAACAGTTATACAAGTGCAAATTCCTAGTGACTGTACATGAGAGATCTAGGTTATGCATTTGCCAGTCATGAATATCCTCCCTCTCTTTAATTTTTGTCATTCTGCTCTGTGCAAATTGGTATCTCATTTTACTTTGCATTTCTTATTATAGGAGCACATACAATTTTGGATGTTTATTGGTGATTTTCTATTTCTTTTGTGACTTGTCCATAACGATGGTCTGCTTTTCTTACTATTTATATCTCAGTTTGTTACTTGTCTTTGTTCATAGTATCACATATTTTTTTCTACATAATTGGAAGTCATTTTGAGAAGAAATATTGTAGCAACCCTTCATTGATTCACAGTCATTGCTTTTAGAGAATTTTCCAGTCAAATGAATACTGAGTCCTTCAAGGCCCAACTCAAATGTCCCTTTCTCCATGAAGTCTCCTCTGATTTACTCTAACTCATGTCTGAGTCACTCATTCTTTCCTGTGTGTTCCCACCTGTACACTACCACTTCATTCAGACCTTCCTGTATTAAATATGTGTGCAAAGCTCTCTCCCCTACATGTTATAAGCTTTAGGAAAGCAGGAGCAGCATCTGATTCCTATTAGTACAGCTCAGGGCCCCATGAGGTGTCTGGCACGTAGTGTACATCCAATGCAAGGGCTCGAATGGACTTGTTAGCTCTTTACATAGCGCTTTTAGATTTGAAAGTACTTTCCATAAATGTATTTTTGAATTATACATTTGCATATTTTCTTAAGCATAGGTTATTGAAAAACTGTAGGATTTTTGATAACTGACACTTATGTAAAGATAATTTGTAGGACTTTGCTGTATCAGAGGTTTATAGTGCTGCGTGCTAAATGGCCCAGGTACTGGTGGATCACGTACTCCTCTCTAATGCCATCTCACTGCTGATGTGTGATTATGTGCCCCACATTCTCTAGATGGGCGAGAGTGTTAGAATTAAATCCAAAATTGGACTTAAATGCCCTTTGGTTCTCAGCTGGGTTCCAGGTCGCTGAAGTCGCCATGACCTCTGTGCTCATTGCTATTCACTGGGTCATTTTTGTGCCCTATTTCCCTGAGTCTTATCATTATACAAATCAAATTGTGTTTCCTCAACTAGGGAATGAATACCTGCTCTAATAATATTCTTTTATAATTAGTACAATGTCATCTGCATTATAAAGACCCACAGACTATTCTGGTATGATGTTGGGCCTTTGCCACTACCTTTTGAGAACTGCTTCTAAGCATCAGAAAAATTATTCAAAACTTGGAATGGACACGAGAGCTTACTGAGTGTTTTTCCAGTGCTCTGCCTGGCTTGCACCTGTGACTACCTAGCCATCGACTGAGTTATTGGATAACTCAGTAGGAGCGGAGGTTAATTTTTAGGTTCTTGTCTAGTTAGGCAAATAATTCCTGACCAGTGAGAAAGATAACCTCAGAGGCTGTGGATTATGGCCCTGTGGGACACTGACTAGTTTTATACCTAACCTTGTAATCTTATTCTTACCTTCCTCTATTAAATTGTTATAAATGCCTGGCTCCTCCATTTCTCATTTAAATCCAGTCTTCTGCCTTTTCCCTCATTAACTAGTGGGTTGAATAAAATCTTTGGCCACTTGTTCATTTTACATTTGTATGAGGTCATGTTTTTAACCTTTTGAAAATTACTCTTTGCCATAGTGTCGGATGCCCCTTATTTTCACTTGAGCACCGGAGTAAGTTAGGTTGATGGGTAAACAGAGAATATATTACTTCTACTAATAAGAAAAGGCAACTGGTAATCAAATCCCACCCTTCTGTTTCCTTTCTTTCATTTTGAGTACCTACTCTGCTGTAACCTAGGAAAGATGGCGAGAGCGCTTTGCTGGATTTGTTCTTCTGGGTGACCCGTCTGCCATCCCTGTTTGTGAACAGCATGGCCTGGGGGCGCAGTGCGCACACAGTGGGGTGTTGCCACCCAGTGTCACGTTATTGTTCTCAACTAGAGTCCTGCTCAGCCAAAGCGGGAGGGAGAAAAGTCCAGGAGGAGAAGGAGATGAAGCTAACACATTAGCTTTTTGCCAGATAAATAGACAGCATTAGCTAAGCTATCCAGCAACGATCTTTCCTTTACCAGACGGCTAATACCTAGTAAGATAAGACTAACAAATTTAGAATCAGATCTCCCATACGAGTCCTAAGAGAATGTTTTTTTTGGGGGGAAAGCACTATGTGAATATGGCTGTGGGAGCCTTTCACGCAAGACAGCTTGATTCTTAGGTTGTGCTCCAGCGCCCAGCTCACCCCGACATGCCCCGTGGAGTCCGGAGTAACTTGTGTACTCTTGTTATACACTCTCCACTGTTGTTTTTACACGTGTCTCTTCTTGGTCTAGACTGTAAGTCCTGGAGAACCAGTTTTGTCTCCTACACTTTTATATTTTTCACCGTGTTTGTTAAACAGTAGCTGTTCAGTGGTCAGTAGCGGTTGGTTGGTTCATAGGAGAGCAGATCATGCTTGGCCAGCAGATAGAAAAGGTGCTGTCGCCTGGATTTAAAAAAAACAGTCACATTCATTGGTTAATGGTGCATCCTCTGGATGAGCTTGAAGTGATGAGTGCTGTCTTCTGTGAGTGCTTTCCAGCCATCCCCACCCAGCCCTGTGCTTAAAATCGAAGCTGTGTTTATGCAGCAGAGAGTCCTGACGCTGCTGTTGAAACGTCAGGCTCGTGTTTAAAGCTGATTCATCTGAGGAAGTGCAGGTGGGAGAACAAGTCTAATCCACGTGACTACATGCATTTATGTTCGGCCAGATGTCACGTTTATTAAAGTGACATGCTCTTTCTCCTGGCTGCTACTTGTAGTCCATAAAGGTCACATGCGTCAGAGGGTCAGTGCCTAACAGGATGCTACCAGGATCACTGCCCGCTTCGGTGACAGGCCTGTCCCAGTCCCAGAGGTTAAGGCTGTGTAGAGAATGCACGTGTCCTCCGTAACACAGGTCTTAATGCCTTGGTCGTAGGCGTCTGCTAAATATCCCTTGACCGAGTCATTAGGGTAAGCTGTCAGCCAGCATAAGGGACCGCTTCACCCTGTGTGATCATGAACCCTGTTCCACGGACTTCCTAATTCCTAAGTCCAAGTGCATCTTAGGGTGGCTGAGTCCTAAATAAGGCAGGGCCATTATGACATAAAAGGTTGAAGCCCTTGCTCTTTTACCAGTGCTTCTCAGACTCTAATGTGCACAGAGATTACCAGGGATTTCATTCAGATGCGGGTTTTGAATCAGCATGCGTCTGGGGCGGGAGCCCAGGATTGGTATCTGCTGACGTTTGGTCTGGGGTGCACCGTGATCACCATCGCCATGGAGAACTGGGCTCTCAGAGTTTCCCATGCTGCCTGGAATCACTCGATTCCTGGAGCCCTTTCTCTTCTTTCCTTGTGTGTTCCAGCCCACGGGGCCATCGTTCCTCCTCCCTCCCAGGTGTCCCCAGTACTTCAACACAAAACAGGACTCAGCCCCCTTCCTTTCCAATAATAAGCTAGTTGTGATGGGAAAACGGAGCAAGACTAGGAAGCAAAGCGTCTGCTGCTCCACAGCCATGAAGTCACTGCATTTGAGCTTATTCAAACCAAAAACTGTTAGCTCTTTTATATTCTAGGCGTGGTCTTACCTGTAACCCGCAGTGGAGTTTCACAGCAGTTGTAGAGATGGACCCCCAGGCTGAGGTTCTGTCCCACAGCCTGGCTTTGTTCATAAGGAAAACTGGAATTCTTGGAGAATAGTAACAAGAGGACTATTTATCTGCTGATTTTAATTTGGAAAAGAACTCCCAACCATGCTACAAAAACCTATAAATGCCCTTTAAAATTCTGGCTCCAAATGTAGACGTCAAGTATGTTTTAATGTGACATAGTAAAAAAACCCAAAGGAAAAAAAAGCATGAAATAGTCTTCGACTAAATAAAACTTTCTGGCCAAGGTACAGGTTTGATTTTGCATCTCCTTATGCTCTCCTTCGGTCACCTAAGACCTAGAAAGCTTGGCGAGCAGTTTGCGCTGTGATCCTTCTTTTGTCTTCATTAAGGAAAATATTAAAAGCTACACGTTGTCCTGCGCCGTCATACGGGACAGTGCGTCTGAACTAACTGAGACTCTTGTCCCAAGACCTCTCACCTGGCCTCATGCTTCCTGGGTCCCCGCTGGTGCCGTGGAGCCGCCGGAGGTGACACCACCATCCTGAGCAGAGTGCCCGGAGGCATTAGGCTTTCCACTCTGCAACTCTGAGTCACAGTTCAGTCCAGGAAACAGAACTTGACCTCGCCTAAAATAAGCTTGGTGCCATCCTACCACAGGTGACAGACACGTCACCCAACTGCAGGGTCCTACTTCCAGGCCTTTACGAGGCTGGCGTCAAGCATGGTTGTGCGTGTGGTGGTGGCAGATTCTGTGCCTCCGTCATCTCATCTCATCATCTCGCCTCGCCCTTGCAGTCATGGCCGCTCACATTCTCTCCTCAAAGCCGCTCATTGTCCACACTTGAGCGCCTCCTGGTTTCACACACAGCTTCCTGGGCTCTGTTCCCTCTCCACTCACCACTATGTGCAGTGAAGGGGACGTGATACAAACGCTTGCAAGATGCTTTGCGTCATTTTTTATAATCCACCCCCAACCCTCCAAGCAACCTTCCGAGAACAGTGCTCTCTTTCAATAGTTGACAATCTGAGATTCAGAGGTTACATAATTACCCAGGAGCGAGAAGTGATAAGTCATCTTATGTAGATGTGTCGGAGCGAGCGCCCCACCAGAGGGCTCGGCAGTCTACTTCTGATGGGTTTTCTTCTGCCCCTCTCAGTTCTTCTGGCTGGAATCAAACTAACATGACACAGATCTGCAGGAGAAAGCGACCACGTGTCTTCCGTATGTATGTCTGGGGTCCCACAAGGATAAGAGACTCAAGGACAGATCGGGCAATTGAGGCTTATGTGCTATCTTGAGCTAAGAAGAAAGAGGGTGAGCAGTGACTTCACAGGGAGGAAAACAATTGCTGTGGAGGCAGAAAAGCTAATCTTTGGATAACAAAAGTCTGCCTGGCCATCTCCAACAATGAGACACCGAGGACTTTGATCAAAGGGCCTTGCTGGGCGCCTCCCTGTCTATCACACTTAGTTCTTATTCCACTACAGTTATCTGTGATGAGGGCATCGTTCCTGGAGCAAGTCCTCAACCTAATCCTTTCAGGAGGTTAGGGGGAAGGTTGAAGGTCCTTCCCGAATCTTTCTTAAAAATAAGCAGTCTTCTGAAGGCATATTTTGGGAATGGCAAACTCTGCACCCCCTCAGACAACAAGCTTCTGGACTAGACATCAGCATTTCCCCTAGCGTGGTGGCTGTGATACCCTCACGAGGTGCCGTTCTGAGTTCTCACATTGAGACGGATCCTGGAAGCGGACACCCACTGGAGTTACTTTCATGTTTCTGCTGGTGTCAGCGCAGGGGTGGACCCCGAACCCAGATTCTGTTTTCTTGGCCGTTCTCAGACTCAACTCACACCTGCTTAAGAAGGGAGAGGCACGCTTCCTCTTCCCAGAGGCTTTGGAAGGTTCGATGAAGTGCAGTTTGCTGGAGGGAGAGTTCTCCAAATCCCACCTATGAATAATACCATGTCCACTGTGGCTCCGGCTTTGCATTCTGCAGTTTGAGCAAATATGTTTTTGGAAGGTATCAATCTAATCTATCCATCGATGTTAACCTAGCCATCCATCTACTTACTTCCTACTCATCCATCCTGAAAATAATAATCTCATACTCTGAGTTATTCAGATCATACAGAAATTTTTATTAAATGTAGGCCAGTTTTAAGAGAGACAGTAAAAAAAAGCAACTATGATATTAACAGATTCAGAAACTCCCTCATTTAAAGAAAGATTTAAGGTTAATCAACTTTAAAAGGAAAAGAGTAAAGAGAATTGATGCTTGGCCTCAAATATTTGAAGGACTGTTTAATACAAGAAGGATAGGACATATGCTTTCAAAACTTCTATCCATTGCAGGCACATTGAAGGTCGAAATGAACTTCCATTAACTGAAGCTGTCCAGCGTCAAACCAGCTGCCTGTGTGGGAAGTCACGAGACTAGAGGACTGTGATCAAGGATGTTTAGGTTTGTCTTCAACTGAGAGGTTGCCCTTACCGACCTTAGAGGTTCCTTCCCAATCTTAAAATATAACTTGTCCTAAATAGGACATGAGATTTAAAAATAAGTCTACTCCAGGCAGCTTCTGGAATAGTGGTGCAGGAACCCTGCTGACCCTCTCCTTGGTGAAACCACTATAACTGGTATAAGTTACTTTAAAATCCAGCTGCTTAAAGTCTCTGAAAGTGTTTAAGGACATACAGCCAACGAAACACTGATTCAAGGCGATGCACCAAGTCTCAGTAAGAAGAGAACGTGGCGTTCGGGGCATGGCCCTCTTCCTGTCGCCCCGTCCTGGCCAAGCCTAGTAGGAACAGCTCTGCCCTGGCAAACACAGCTCCCAGCTGCAGGCCACAGCATCCTCCTGGGAAGGACAGGCCACCAGCACGTCCCACTTCCTCCCAAATACGTGTGGAAGACACTTGACTCCTGGCAGAAGCAGCGGAGAGAGCTGGGTCCTCTTCCTCCATGCAGCAGCCACTCTGGGCGGACGCCCTGCCCAGGCACACAGGCCAAGGGCACTGAGGAGTTCCAGCAGCCTCATCCCTGCTCGGCGGAGCAGAGGATCCTGCCAGGAGCGGAAGGCCAGGAAGCCAGAGGCGACTGCCCCAGCCAGTGCCCCGCTTGTGAAGCGGGGGCGTCACTCCAGGACACTCCGAACAGCGCCGAGCACTGTGCGGACGGGCGTGGGGCCTTCCAAACCCGCAAGGGATGTTTCTCAGCGTCCACTTATCTGAGCCAAACTGATGCCATTGCCAGGAAGCAGGACCTCAGATGCTCCGGAGAGTGGCAGCTTTGCGGCTGCTCTTTTTACACATGTGGAGTTGAGGGAGCTGAGGGAGGCGGCAGAAGGTGGGAGAAAGCCAGGCACGGGCGAGTTCACAGGAGCGCGTGGCAGTACAGTCCAGGGGCCTGGGAACAGGGTGCTCGGTCATCGCCGAGGCGTTAACTGGGGTGTACAGGAGTGGCCGACAGGCCGGCCCATGACAAAGCTCCACAGAGGACTGGAAACAGAGGTTTGGGTGGAGAGCAGTTAAGAGGCCCAGCTCGGCCGTTAATAAACTGTGCAATCTTGGACAAATCTCTTTCTTTTCCTTCTTCCCGCTTTACTAGCCCATGCAATAAGTAACACTTGTCTGCCTTTGGGTCAAGTGACAAAGAGGGAGTTCTGAGCATCGAATAGTGAGATTTGTGGTTTGTAAAACTTGTCTCCTTACTCTGCAATAGGGCTATTTTATGAAAGCACCCTGAGAAAAGAGATAGTACTTTTACAAAAGGAAACTTGCCAGTCACTGACAAGTTCTAGCCTCTTGATGGCTTCCTGAGCCAAGCCGCTGACATTCATCTGTCACTTTCAGGCTCCCTCATGACATCGTCCCAGTTCAGCAGCAACACCAAATAATAGCAAGGGTTCGCTCGGACCCAACAGCCTTCTGAAGGCAAAGCGTTGGTGAGCGGTACCCCAGAGGCATAACCGTGCCGTGTCGTCTGTGCCATCCTGACCTGGGTCTTCGCTGCCTCCTTCTGCAGCACTTGTCCTGAAAGAAAGCCTTCTGGGACACTGAGGGATTTCCCCCTCATGCGGTTATGGCATTTTGAAATCATCTTAAGTCTAAGTTGAACAGCAACACAGTACTACTTTGGGAGAATCCGAATCTTAGTGTTTTCAAAGAAATGCAGTTTCGTATGACTGTCCTGCATGCACAGTGGCTTGACAAGCTGCTGATGCCTGGCCTTCTTTAATAAATGGGTGTTTGTAATGAGCCTGATTTTAAAGCGAACAGATACTCTTTTAAGCGCTTTGTAAAGGTTCTCTGGATTGTGTTTGTGGTGAAGGTTAAGAACGCATCGTAACCCTTTTTTTGCTCTACAGTAGTTTGGCTTTATCTCTCAGACACTTGGTGTAAGAGGGACGGGAATTTGCCTCTGCACAAAGCTGCAAAATGATAAACGGTGCTTGTCCTGTCTGATTTTCATAACCTCTTAACAAGACGCATGTTACTTCTGGAGCAACAGTCACAGCTGGAATCGTCGAGTCGTGCGGTCGTACCCGTGGAGGATGGCTCAGGTCTTGCACACCTGCAGAGCGAGGGCTTTCTTCGTGATCTGTGTCCTACTTGCAGAACATACTGAAAGGGACCTCACAAATGTATGTTCTCAAATTATACACCCACATTTTATTATAATATCCTTGAATTTCATAATAGGTTAAAACTCAAAACGCCTCGTGTGTGTATGCGTGTGTGTATGTCTGTGTGTTTTGTTCTAACGAATAGTTCAATTAAACGAGAAAATGTAATTCAGTGGTGGCAGTCGTTCCCATAAGCAGTTTACCTAGGCCTCCTGTAATCTTGTTGGGTTTGAACTTGCACCGACGTCTAGTCAGTCAGCGGAAATCATTTCCGTGAAACCTGCCCTGCTCCCTGGTGTCCAGTCACAGATTTCACACTGGCAAGGACCTGAAGTTTGTTCAGAGGCTGCCAACGAGTCTCTGAGCAGAGTCGGCTTAGTACCGCCTAGAACTCAGCCACCCCAACTCAGAAACCCCACGTGGCCAGACGCCTCCTGGTGGAGCTTCCCAGGCAGTCCTGTCCCCTGACGCACCCCCATGCCACACTGTTTGCATCTCCCAGAAACAGTTGTCCCAGCACTGCTCCTGGCAGAAACGGCCTTCCTTCAGTTAGAGACCAAAATCAGGGAGAGGAGAAGGCTCTTTGGGACCGAAAGGAAACTGCAGTTTCGCAGTGTAGCTCCCGCCAGCGGTGGCGGGGTGGGGTGCTCCCGGAGCACTTGGTAGATGCGAGTAAACACCCTGCCTGTGGGTGCCCGCGTCCTCGCCAGAAGGCGGTCTCCCGGCCCAGCCTTTCCCTAATGGATTTCCATTTCTATCGACCGGGGACCTAGATGCTGGCTAGCAATTAGTCCTAATCAGGCAGCCGGAGTTTCCTAAGGGGACTGCCAGCTTGCCTAATTGCTGGCAGCTGTGGGGCCGCTCAGCTGCCAGGGACAGTCTGTTAACCCTCCGAGTCCCAGACTCCATGTAGATGCTCGACCGAGCCAACCTCCTCCTCGTGCGCCTCAGTGTTGGGATAGATGGCTGGTCTTTCTCTCAGAGAAGTCTGCCGGGAGGTTTGGGTTACTTTACTCCCCAAGTCACTTTGAGATGGAGAGAGTATTGCACGTGCCTGCTCTGCGGCAGGAAGTACCTCAGAGGAGAAATGGAAGCAGGATTTTTTTTTTAAGTTCTATTATGGAAATTCTCAAAAAAGTCACAAAAATAGGGAATAATGTAATAAACACCTGTATATCCATCATCTAGGTTTTTATATTCTGTCATTCTTTTTGATCTATCCCCCACCTCCATATTTTTTTCGTTTTACTGGAGCATTTTCAAGCCACTCTCAGCCATATCAGGTCACTTCTACCTGCTTTAGTGTGTAATTCTAACGTAGTTAAAAATATAGCCACAGCTCTATAATCATTCCTTAGTATCACCCAGTATTTGGGCGCGTCCCCATTCCTACAATGCCTCAAAGGTGTCTTTTGGGTATTTTTGAATCAGGACCCCATCAAGGTCGCACCCTGCATGTAGTTGTGACTGGATGGCTCTGATCATTTGTTCTTAGAATTTCACATGCTGAATCTGGCAGATTATATCTTCCTGGCGTTCTTTCATGTGTTCCTCTAGCTCCCGTATACTCTGTAAACCCGTAGTAAAATCTGGCAGCTTCATGAGAATTAGGTTTGGAATTTTTTCGAGAAAACTTTATACATGGTGCTGTGAACTTTGCCTCTTGCTAGAAGGCACAAAATGTCTAAATGTCCTGTTTTAGCGGTGATAAAATTAACTAGTGAGTTCAAATGTTGTCACCCCGATCCATCCATTTCAAAGTTCGCCATGAGCATTTCACCTGATCGTTTTAGCAGACTTTGATAATCGTCGCCCAGAGTGATTATTTCATTAGGGGTTACAAATGGTGGCATTCTGATGTTTTCATTCCTCTGACATGTATTAGCCATGATTCTCAGAGAGACAAGAATTTCCCCCTTGTGACTTGAAAAGCAGGATTTGATTCCTTCCCTTTCTTCATATCGGATTAATGAGTTGATTTTCTAGCCACTTCGTAACGTAACAATAATAAAGAATTTCAAGTATTATATGTCCGGTACGCTTCAATCCTTTGCACTCCCGGTTATTTAGTGCTGACATCCTAGATTTAATCAGTGGCGCCTTTTCAAGCTTGTTCTGCTCCCCTCTGGCTTGTGTCTATCAGCCCTTGACGTTGTTCTGCCCTGTGCCTGCAGTCGCAGTCTCCCGAAGGCCCTGGTGCCCCTTAGAGCTGGGCATTCTGGGTATTCCCTGCTAATGGACTGTCATCGCTTCCAGTCTAGCACATTATGTTTATAAGACAAAACGAGCCCGTCTTAAATCCTGGCTGGTGTCGGTGTTCTGCAGATGTGTGTGCATCTGCACTCATCCCAAACTTCCTCATTCCCGTCTCAAATGAACAGGTGTCCAAAATGCGCTTTTGGCATCGCCACTTCCAGAGCAAGCTCTGTCAGTGACCGCCTCACTCTGCATCATCTCTGACTCTCTATCGGTGAGTCAGAGACGGTCACCATCGCCCTCCTGTCCCCATCTTCTCTCCCAAACTAGACTCAAAGCTTTTTGAGAGCGGGAATGATTTCTACTCATTTTGAATCCTTCACTGAGCACAGAGTAGTTTTGCAATAAATTTTTGTACTGAATTCACAGGTCCCAATCCATGCCACATACTCAGTGGTGACATTCCTCTCTGCTCTACATTCATCTCTCATCCAGGAACTTTTTTTTTTCTTTCGACACCAAAGAAGCATCACCCCACAACCAATTTGTAGATAAGGAATGAAATAAAACTATAATTGATTCTGTTCCAAAGAAGCCATGCACTGAGGAAGAAAGACTGTGCCTCGAGGAGCTATCAGCTTCATTACGTGCTCTGTGGCAAGCCACAGAGGAGGGTAGCTGAAGACGTTGCTAGAAGGAGCCAGTTAAGGAGCAGCACCCCTCCCACGGCACCCTCAGGCCCCCTGCCTTTACAGGGCTCACAGAAGCCAGGGTGGGGAAATCTGTTTTTAGTTCCTTAGTATTCCAGAAACAATATGCCGTTCATGATTCCTCGTCTTGTCCAACTGTATGTTTGAGGAAGATTATTTCGCGGAGCCAAGTAAGAGATGCACAAAACAAGGCCGAAGCGAGCCCAAGGCAAACCGTCTGCACACTCAGGTTGTCTCTGGACACCACATGTCCTGTGAGGTTCTTAGCAGTGAGGAGACCTCCAGAGGAGCAGGTAAAAATAGTACCTAGTCCGCCCAGCCCACGGAGAGGCCCCCAGACATCGGAGCTCCACAGCGAGCCCCCCGCCCCCACTGATGGTCATTGAGCTTCTAATCGCCTGCTTTGTCCGTGGTACTGCTGATTTGTCTGCCTTTTTCCTTCTCTAATAGCAGGTGGAGTCTATGTGCTTAGGATGCTGGACTCTAAAAGGTCAGATAACCCATCCAATTAGGTTAAGAAAAGAGAGAGCACACCAACTCCCATAACTGGAGGTCCAGGGTGAGCTGGAGACTCAGGTGCAAGTGGATTCAGAGACCCAGACAGCTAGGTCAAAACTTTCAAACAAACAAACAAACAAACAAACACACACACTTTCTCTATTTACCTTTTACCTCAGCTGAGCTGTCTGTCATGAGTCGACTTAAGGGTTAGAGTGTCTTTAGGTAGCAAGAAACATTGATCTGAGTTTTATTTATGGTATCTCACTGAGCAGAAACTTACATTAACTTCTTTATCAAAGTAAAGGTGCTTTGTCCATTCCTAGGTTATTGTTTTTCAGGACTGGTGGTACCTTCTGTATTTATTGGTTTATTTATGTTCTCTTTAAAAAACATTTCTAGACAATCATGTTTATATTTTCAAATTTATTGACATAAAGTTAAAATAGATTTTAAAATTTACTTGATCTTTTAATTCTTTTAAAGATTTTACTTTTCGTTGCCTTGTCAAATTTTAATGTTTCTAGCAGTTTTTGCTACATAATTTCAAAGCTTTTACTCATTTCATAAAGAATCATTATTATTATGTCTTCTTAAATATTTTTTATTGTTACAAATGTCTGTTTTATTCTCATTAGTGCTTTTTGCTCTATTACAAGTCCTGCTTTCTTTATTTGTCCTTGTCTTTATCCATCCCTATGTTTTTCAACCCTCCTGTGGATGTACTTCTTATAAACAGCATTTAACTTTTTAAGATGCAATCTAAGATTTTTTGTACCTTAAGAGAATTTAGTATATTTCCTTTTTTACTTAGTCTGTTTAAATTTTTAATGCTCCCTGGTATGGCTGGTCTGATTTTTACTACCTTCATGTTTTCTATTTAGATGTACATGTTGTAAAAAGCTTATAACTTTTTTAATGCAATCTGAGATTCTTTGTATTTTAATAGGACTTAATCTATTAATGTTTTTAATGATCCTTGATATGGGTGGTTTAATTTTTAATATCTGAATGTTTTGTAGTTATCTTATGTTTTATAGTTTGGCTTTCTTCCTTTCTGTTTTGCTGCATCAGTCCTATTTTCTTTATTCTGTTGCCCCTCAATTCAGTAATTCTACTTCATTTTGTTTTTCTATTGACCATATTGGTTTAGCTTGTATTTTGTAGAGAAACAAAACAGCCACTGTATACCACATTCTCTTGAGCAAAATGACGACTACAATGGCAGTAACATCACAGAAATGGCCTAAATCTTCTGAATCCATTTCACTTCGCTGGCATCTCCTAAATGTGGAATTAAAAACGAAGCTCATAATTTTAAAGTTCTTCAAATCAACTTTCTCCTTTTGGATCTCTTGCTACCCACTCACTTGGACTCTTCGGCCTTGCTTAACACCCCTTCCCACACTCTGCCCGTGACATTCCATCTCCGGGTGCTGTCCTTTGAAACGAAATTCTCTTATCGTCCATCTCATCCCCTAGGTCACCCCACTGCTGACAGTCTGTTCTCACTCAGACTTAAATGCGGAAAACATCAGTAGTTTCAAAAATTCGTTCTTTCAACCGATAGGGAACTTATTAAGCACATGCTATGGCCAGCGCCGTTCTAGGCAGTGTAGGTTCCGCAGTGAACAAGATGAGGTGGGGGTGCACAGATAGTGACAAATACGTAAAGCAGTAGTTACGTAACGTAATGTCAGGTGGTGCCAAGTGCTGTGAGGAAAAGTCCAGGGAGGTGATCGGTGATGATGAAGCTGTAACTTTGGACAAGGTGCTGAGGGAAGCATCTCTGAGGAGGTGACATTTCAGCAGAGCTCTAAATGCAGTGAGGGAGTCTTGCAGATGCGGGGGAAGAACATTCTAAGGAGAGCGGGGAAGTAGCCAGTGCAAAGGCCCTCCAGCGGGAGGTTGTGCCTGTGACCGGAAGTCATCTGACAGTGTTGTCCTGGGCAGCGACACTATCTGGCTGATGTTTTAGGGGGCAGGTCCGGCTGCTCTGAAGAGACGGTGTCGCTAGGGCATGCATGGACACAGGAGCTGCGAGGGAGCAAGTGAACCGAAAAGCTGAGCGGGGGTCTCGACAGGCGGGGGCAGGGTGGAACCGGTGACACGCGGCTCCGGCGCGTGTTTGAACTTTGTGCTGCTGATGCCCACGTGGAATGTGGGCGAGAAGGAGACCTCGGTCAGCATGCCACGGGGTTTGGGACCTGAGTGAACGACGATGCTGTGGACGCACGGGAAATCCGCTGTGTGAAAACCAAGTTCCTGTGGCTGTGGTACGCGTCTGCCCGAAGAGGACGGCGGAGAGAGAATCAGGGAAAGGAAGCAGCAGGTGAGGTGCCTCTTCCGTTAGGCACACGACCCGCAAACGCACCCTGGGTCAGGCCCACTGGAGAAGAGTGGAGAAGCCGTCACGGCCACCTCGTAGCCCACCTGTAAACGTGACGTCTTCACCCAGCCTTGGCGTGGGAACCCGAGGCCTGTCACAGAGCCGTCTTCGCTCCTTCGAGGCAAGGCCCAGGCAGTGCCACGTTATGTTGTCAGTTCTGAGTCACCAAGTGGGCCCAGTACGTAAACAGACAATTCCCAGGAAGTGCAGAGGTAACTCTAAAAAATCAGTAAAAACAGTCAGCCTAACTGGTAATCCATAAATGCAACTAAAAACGATGCGGAACATCACTTCTGGCCATTTAAAAATAATAATTAATGTGGGTGAGTGGAATTAAATTTCCAACACTGTCTCAGAAGGAAAGTCAGTCAAAGGTTGTGAAAAGGACTTTGGAAATGCATTTCTGGGTCCTTAAAATCCATATCGTGTGTCCTAGAAATTCCCCTTCTAGGACTCTGTCTCGAGAAGATTTAAATTTTAGAAAATTATATATTAAAAATGATCATTCAGTCTTTACTTATAGTAGAAAACAACTTTCCTAGAAAAATGAGAAATTGGATAAATGCGTTATAACCGATCCGTATAGTCAGATATTATGCAGCCAACTTAAACGTCGTTTAGCTATTTAGCTATTGACAGTTCCCGAGTTTCTGTCGTCTGCCTGACACGGAGGCTCCTCTAAACGTGCCATGATGAGTTTGGCCGCTCTCCTGACGGGCGTTCGGGTTATTTCCACGCGCTTTCCCGTGTTAGACAGCGCTCAGCGTACGTGCGCATTTGGACGCGCACTGAAGACCAAGGGGCGTCCTGAAGGACGGCTTCGGGACCAGGTCCTGACCCCGGGGCATGCGGGGCTGCAAGGGCCGCAGGGGCTGGGCGGGTGCCGCCAGCGGGGTGCCAGCCTTGGCCTGCATAGCTCCTCCTGGCCCATGCTCACGGTCACAGCTCCCAGGACCTCGTGTTTGTGTCGAAGAATTCACGTTTACCTTCCCGCAAGTCCCCACAAACGTTCAGAGTCCTCAGGGACAAACTCACTCGCTCATGGGAAGAGGACTAAATCGCCCAGAGGTGTCTGTGGGTGCCGCGGGGGGCAAGGAGCAAACAGAATTTTTTCAGGAGATCAAGAATGCCCAAGTGCAGTGAAGATGCAAAGGGAAACCGGCGAGGTGGCCACCTGCACGGCCCCGTCATATCCTTTCTTCTTTGTCTTTAGTGTGTTTAAAAGCAGTTGTACAGCCCTGCAGGATCCGACCTTCCCATTCTGTCACACTATCCCCTGGCTGTGGCCATCCGGTCCCCCGAAGCCTCGCCCTCAGTGGCTACTCCAGCGAATGGACTCCTGCCTCTGCTGCTGCAGGCTGCCACGGCCCGGCCAGTCACGCGAACACGTTCTCACTGTCTTCAGATAGCACCTGTCCAGCCCCACTTTCTCGGACGTCTGCTGCCTCCCGCCACTCTGGGACCAGCGCTGTCAGGGTCACGGGTTTAATGACCCAAACCAGAATCTGCCCTGGTTAATTTAAGCAGAAGAGGACATGAGCTAGCTCACAGGTATGTCGCGAGGGACAGAGGGGCCAAGCTCCCTGAAGGGACTCTCAAGGCCACCCCCCAGCCCGACCTCCCCTGAGAACAGAGGCTGGACACTGGACTTGCCCACGAGTGCCTTGCCTCCGGTGCCGACCCACTTCCACATCAGGGACTCATTCTCACCACCACTGCCGCCCCCGGAAGCCAGATGTCACCACTGCCACCCACATCTGTGAAGCAGAAACCCCACACACAGCCAGCTTCATCAGCTGGTCATGTCGGGTTCAAGCCTAGCGTGCGTCGAGGAGAAATGCCCCCTCCCCCGCCCCAGTTAATCACAGGTCTTGGTAAAGATGGGGGCCTGCCTGGCACCTGAAGCAGGCTTTTCCTGGCGATGGTGAGCCGGGTTCCAGCTGCAGCTGTCTGACCGATGCGTCAAGAGAACACTGCGTGTTCTGGGAAGCGTAAAAGGGGTGAGGGAGATGATGCATCAGAAGCAGAGGCCCAGGCAGTGAAAGGGCAAAGGTCAGCTTGCCCTCCAGAGCCACCAAACAGGCCACTGAGGAGGCTTTACCCGACAGGTGGTGAAAACCCCACCTCCAAATGCCAGTCAAAGCCTGGCACCCCAGATCTGCCCTGGGCTATTTCAATACATCCACCTTCCCAGTGACAAGAATGTTAATATTTCATGGCTCTAACTTGCACTTCCGAAAGTTCTAATTAATCTCACTAGATAAAGACCTGGCAGGCATGCTGTACAAATGAGGATCACAGCCTCCTTGCAGAGTCTGCGTGCCAGCTCTTCTGGGATCCTGCAAGGGTTTGCCCTCACTGTCTCAGCTCCATAAAGGGGCCAATAATTAGCATTTGGAAGCAAAGCCATACTTCCCCACTGGATGCCGTTTGCTCTTTGTTAGTTAATTAATTAATGATTAGCAGTTCCTCTAGCACTGCCTAGTGAAGACCTCTTCAAGGTGCTCACCTCCACAGACCCCTTCCCTCTCCACTCTGGTGGGAGAAGAATTTCCATAACCTCCTTGAAAGCAGGGCTACATCTTACTCGTTTTTTGGTAGCTTGCATAGAGCCCTCTACACAGAAAACACGTGTAGAGTAAGTGGAGGGACACGTGGATGAAAGAATAGATGGACACGTGGGAATTTAGGATACACTTCCTATTTTTCTCCCATGTCAACAGTTCCTTTTAAACTAGCTCGAAAGAGAACTTGACATTTTCAGTCTAATTCATTGGAAGGGTAACGGAAGAGGTTAAGAGAATATTTGCGTAATCTCGGCGACTATGGATGTGGGGTAGAACTAGTTCAGTCTTTGCACACTAGAGAAAGGTGTGTGCTCCGCACACTGCTGCCTGCAGTCCATGCCTCCCCCACGCAGGATATGCCGACACTCCCCCAGAGGTGATGGGACAATGAACCCGGATGAGGGAGTGGCAGGGGAGTGTGGGACGATCACTCACAAGGAGCACTGGCCACGAAGAATTCTAGAAACCTTTCCAAGAAATGACACCTCAGCGATGAGATGGGCCCACCCAGCCTATCCCCACAACAGCCCAGAGACCCGTGAGCTACTTCAGAGCCCCTGGCTTTAGAATTTAATCTCATGCAATTAACTTGAAGATAATGGCTCCTTTCCAGTGGAAAAAAAGTTAAATGCAAACCAGCTTATTCAGGTTCCCTAGAAGATAACAGAGATTCCAGATTTTAAACTATTGACCAAAATGAGAAAATGAGGCTTGGAAACAGTTATCTCCCCTTTCCTGGAGGCACAGATAATGGCCCCTTAGATTTATATTGCACTTTCAACATTTCAGACCTCTTATCTTAGGTGGCTGTCTGAGGTGGGTACAGAAAATGTCACTATCCCAATTTAACAGATAATGAAACCATCTCTGGAAATTGAAATGAGTGTATCATGGAATCACCCAGTCAGAGTTAGATAGTTACAATGGGGAAGGACCTTAGAAAGTGGAGATGAGGAAACAAATTCCAAATTCCCTATTTCATCTTAAAATAACTTTTCTCTAGATAGCATCCTCCGCATTTACAGTAAATAACCTTGTATATTGTTAGCAACTAACCAACCTCATAACTTTTAGGAAATACGCCCCGGCGTTCGTTCTCGACACGATTTTCCTGTAGCTCCGTAGAAAGCTGGTTTCCAGTAAATACGGAGGTGAGCAGTAGATCGCGGGGAAGACAGGTCAGTGACTGAGAACTTCGGTTGAGCCGTAACAGCAAGCGCGAGCGCGTCAGCCGGCTTCCTCCCTCCTTTGTGGCGCCAGAAGAAGGCTGCACGCGGGTTCACGCGAAGCGCGAGGCTCTGCCGGCCCCGCTGACGGCCATGGGCGGTCAGGCGGGGGGAGTGGGGCGCGCGTGTGGGGGGCACTGTTTTCATAAGCCCTCAGTGCAGGTTCCTTGGAAAGATGCTGAAATTTTGAGCGAGTGACAGACGGTGAAGACTTCAGTTGTACATTAGCCACCACTAGTGATTTAAGATGCGGGGAAATGTCATGCGTTCTCGTTGTTCAAAACGCTTTCTTCAGCGCTTCGTTCTAGTGACGGCGGAAAACATTCGCACGTCAGCGATCGCGTGCGCCTCTCCGGGGTTCTGCTCCAGAGGAGTGCCAGTTCTCAGCATCCGTAGAAGGGACATTTCATTCAGCAGTAAAAGAGGACCTTTGTCAGAGACAGGGTGTCATGGGGAGCCTGAACACGATCCTGCTCCTCCAGGTCCCTGGAAATGTTTTGAGTGCGCAGGAAAGGGATTGGAGCAACCGCTTAGGGAAATTCAAGCTGCCTGGGTCTGCAGAATGGATTAGGTGGGGATGGGGACAGACTGGAAGCTGGGCCCCACCCCAGGCTGCTGCTGCGGAGGCTGTGGGTGAGTGAGGCACTTGGAGTGGTGGCAGGGCTGGCTGGGTCACCTCCAGGCTGTTCCCCTGGATAATCCCGTGGCCTCCAATAAATTACTCAACCAGTCACTTGAACCTAAACAGTATAAACGTGTTTAGTGGGTAAATATTCACCCAAAGTGATTGATATTTGCATTTGGTCCTTGAGCTTTTGTTTTTAAAACTTGTTGGAAGACCACTCAACGCATCAGAAATGCCTCAAGAACAAATGGAAGGTCCGGCAGGCCCCTGGACAAGCCGGAGCTGCTGTCCTTGGGACAGAAAACTTGGGCCTGGTGACCTCCGCTTGGTTCCTACAGTTGAGTGGACGCTAAGGCTGGGCCAAGGCTGCTTGTGGGCTCGTCAGAGAGAACTGGCAATAGTGGGTGGCCTCGTGGGCCGTTCTCGAGTCGTTGCTGCTGGACGCTGGGCATTGCCTGGGCTGTGACCACAGGAAGCAGCTGTGGGATGGAGTGAAGTGGCCACTGGTCAGGTCAACAGCCGTCCCTTCGTCCAGCAGGCCCCGCCGGCTGGGAGGCTGGCAGAACACGGACCGCAGGGCGCCGCCTGGAGGGCACGGCTGATGGCAGGAGGGTCAGCGAGACCCGGCCTGGCCAGCCTCCTTCGACTCGGGCCCAGCCACGTTTCCCCTGGCCTCTGCGTAGTTGAACTCTGCGAGCCCTTCCGTGAGCGTGGTAACGGAATTCCTAATGGCCGAGTTACGGGAGGTTCTGAAACGCACCAGATCGCATCACCCTCGCTCGACCTTACAACCATCCGGGGGGCCCATCGCCCTCAGAGGGGAACCCCGAGCCCTCACTGTACAGGTCCAGGGCCTGTGTGATCCGGCCTCGCCCACGCCCCACCCCCACCCTCAGACACTCCCAGCCCCCTCCTGTCTCGGGGTTTCGGGGACTGCGGTTCCTCCTGCTTAAAATAGCCCTCCCTGGTTTTGAACTGTTTTTTGGAAAGTCACTTGTCGTCTTAGAAATTAGTTGGGACAGTCAAGATTTCTCTCCACAATTCCCCAAAGATCTCAACGGTCTCTCTCCGGTGGAGTTTGCCCTGCCCTCGGCCTTGCGTCGCCCCACCTTAGAAGCATGGGAGCGAGTGAATGCTTGTCTGTGGCTCTCGTCTTGCCATCTGAAATCGGTGACGTTGAAGTGCGGCCTTCACAGCTTCCCGGAGATTGTCCCTCTGTGAATGCTCGGGTCAGGAGTGCCAGCGCTCGGTGAGGTGAGGAGGTGCCGCCGCAGACTCGGTTCATCACGGTTTCTTTTCTTGAGGCAGAAAGCGAGGCCTGCACAGAGGGCGGGGGCCTGTTTGTTTTGTGAAACATCTGGACCCGATCTGGAATATGGAGAGAGACTGTCCCAGCCCGCCCTGGGCGCGCAGGAAGTGTGTGTCCTCTGGACGTGTGTCTGTCCTCTGCTCCCACGGAGCAGCAGGTTGTTTGTCCCGAGGTTCTTGGCCTCGGGCCTGAGGGCAGAGCTGCCAGACAGGCGTTTTTCCCAGAAGCCCTTGGAAGGAGGACAATCTAAACTTGTCTCCAGAAGAGGCAGCAGAACCCGCCCTGGCCGCCCGTGTCCGGACTCACGGCTGCGGTGACCGTGGTGGGTTCACGGGGCAGGGAGATCTCGCCAGAGGAAAACGCTGGCATTCGGGAAAGACCCCTGAGGGAGCCACTCGCCAGTCTGTCCCTTCATCCCTGCAACAAGCGGTTACTGAGCGCTTGTTTTGTGTCAGGCCCAGCGCCAGACGCTGGGGCCCACGGGTGACACCTAAGTGGTTAGGAGCTCGGGCTGCATAAGCGACTCCCCTCTGCAAGCCTCCGCCTCGTACTCGCAGAACTTCAGAGTGAGTCACACGCAGCGTTTATCCCGTGAAATCGCTTTCGCTCATTTCTCTGCACACGTGGATTTTTTATAACCCACGATCTCTTCCAAGGTTTATTTCTCCTTCTTGGAGAATGTTCTCTATTCATTCACTCTTTCAGAGAGGGTTTGTAGTGGTGAAGCGTCTTAGCTCTGGCAGGTCCAAAAGCAGTCTTTGTTTTACTCATAATACTGATGGGAGATTGAGAATAAAATTCTCAGACCAAAGACGATTGTCTCACTCAGCGCCTCGGTGATACCACGCCGTTACCTCCTTCCAGGCCAGGTGGCTGATGAGATGTCAGTCCGCTTCTCATTCCTTCTCGTTGCTTTAAGCTCTTCAGTTTATATCAAAGAACGTAACTACCGTAAGGTGTCTAAGTGTGGAGTTGTTTTGTTTGTCTTTATTCTTCTCAAAGTTCGGTGGGTTCTTTGATATGAAAATGCATGTTCTGAGACAGTCTGTGGGCTTTATTTCTTTAATTTCCACCTCTCTATTCTCCTCTTCTCAAATTCCTATTAGAGGGCTGTTAGAACTTCTGTATCTTTCTTCCATGATTTTTACCTTCCACGTAATGTGTCCGTCTGTTTCTATTGCGTGCTGTGGTCTCAGAGAATACTTCAGTAGAATCTTCTAGGTCACTAATTCACTCCTTAGCCCTGTCCAGGCTTTTATTTAGCCTGTCTTACTTTTTGATTAAAAAAAATTTTTTTTATTTCAAAGATTTCTAATTGGTTATCCTTTAATAAGAGATTTTACAATAACTTCACTAGTATGCAAATAACAATCACAGTCTTCAGGACGGAGTCAATCAACTGGGGAAAATGTGTAACGACAAGAGGACACAGGAGACAAAGTTGGGCTGGTGATCCGGGAGGCCAAGGCAGAAAGGCCCCGCCTGGGGACGGGAGGTGAGGCTGCGGGACTGCCGGAAGGAGGGAGTCTCGGCAGGGGTCACCAGGGGCGTCAGCGGCACAGAAAACAGCGGGTGAGGGCAGCACTGCTTCCATTGGGCGTTGACATTCTTACCAAGAGCAGTTGTGCATTCAGCATTTAGTGCATTCCTAACACCAGATTTCAGTGGAGTAAGTAGGAAGTTGAAGGTGAGGACAGAGAAAGCATGGGAGGGACACTTCTCAGAGTCTTGGTGATGAGGGACAAGGGAGAAGGCTGGGCAAGGGGGAGGCAGGGTCACAGGAGGCTGTTTTTTCCTTCCCGTTTTATTGAGATGTAATTGACACACATCAACGGAGGCCTTTTTCACTAAGAAGAAAGGCGAACGTATTTCTAGGCTTATGGGAAGGGGAGTTTGAAGATGTGAGAGATGAGAGATGAGCAAGGTCACTGAGACTGTGAGCAAAGAGAGGTCTAGGAAACAGCCTGGGGAAGAGGAGGTGAAGTGAGAATTAGGGGGTGAGTTGACAGAGGACGGTTAAGGGGCTGCACCCTGCCCTGTCACTCTCTTCCGAGGGAGGGTGGGCGCCTCCTTGCACCTCACCTCTCCCAACCATCTCTCCTCTCCCTGTCTTCATGGGCCCCAGCTCTTTTGCAGTCATTCTTTCCTCCTGCCAGGCAAGTCACCACCCCTGCTCCTGCCTAAGGCCGGTTCCTCACTGCTGCTCCCGTTGCCCAGCGACCACTTCCTGTGGGACTGCTGCCCGTCGCCATGGCGCTCGGGCAGTCCAGATGCCTATGACCGGCCACAGCCCTGATCACTCCAGACTCAACATCTGACTGCTTCTGAGCGCCCCGTGTCAATGTCTGATGAATGGTTCGATCCGAACGGGAAGGCGGAATTCTCCATTTCTCACCTCCCTCCCCTGTCCTCCCCCAGAGCGGTCCAGAGCCTGTGTGATCCGGCCTCGCCCACCCCCACCCTCAGACACTCCCAGCCCCTTCCTGTCTCACGGTTACCTCTGGTGCTGTCCTTCAGCTTGGGGGTTAAGTTGAGGAAACGGGCAGTAACCCCCACGAAACAGTTGTCGGCTTGTTAACCCGGAGACTCTGTGCTGTTCGAAACGCACAGTAGGGTTTGTGGATCAACAGAAGGAGCAGTCCCTGGTGCAGGGGTGCTGCAGAGACTCCCAGGGCACAGACGGGAGGGGGAGCGGGAGCATCCTGTGTCGCGGACGCGGCGGGAGCTGGTTGGGAAGCGAGGCTGAGCGGCCTGTGCTGGAAGCAACAAGGCGAGTCAGTGGCCACGAGCATTTGTCCCAGAGTGGTGACAGGTGTGTGTGATGGTCCACAGTGGAGGGCTCGAGATTCATGTCGGTGTTAACATAGTCAATATCAAAGTGTGCGGCTTAGGCGTGATTCGGTAGTGTCCTGCTGCATGACCAGCCACACCACAAGGCGACAAGAAGGGAGGACAGGGTGCGGGCAGGGGCCCTGTCAGTCACTGGGCACTGACAGTGTCCCCGGCAGTCCCAGGCTCTGCTGGCCACAGTGAGCTTTCATCCTTGTTGAGGGGACAGAGAACAAACAGAGAAGCCAGAAAATAAAGGGGTGACGAGCTCTTGGCAGAGAGATGAAATGGGATGCGTAGAGTGAACAGGCTATTTCAGGTCAGGTAGTCACAGAGGACTTCCTGGAGGAGGTGGCTGCCGAAGCTAATACAGCGGGACGGGCATTTCAGGTGGAAGGAACAGGCAGGGCGAGGCCTTTGGCCGACCTCTGGCCCACTTCATGCCCCTCTCCCCACCCTCTGCCACGTGCTGCCTGCCATCTCTGCGCTTCTTCAGTTCGAGACTCTCCGCCACCCTTGCCACCAAGGCCTCTACTCTTCTGCGGTCTTGAACTCTGTTGGCCGCATCGCTGTCTAGCCCCCGTCAACGCCAGCCAGCTTTGTCCTTGTCTGGGGGCCCTGTTTGCTAAGCACGCAGCGTCCTACCCCAGTGAGACGGATGTGTGGAAGTCGTGCAGTGACTCGGCCTTGTCGTGTGATGCTGTCAGACTGATTTATCTCTCACTGCCATCCACCAGTTATTACTTATCTTCCTCAGATACTCTCTGTTTACAGGACGTCTCTCCCCCCTCCCACCTTATAACTAGGCCGTCCTGGCTGCCGGACGTGTCACTGACTCCGGACGGGCTCTCTCGCTCCATAGATGAACTGGCAGCACTTTCCTTGTCTTCTGAGTCGGCCTTAGAAGACTTCTGTCTTATAAGTGGATGGAACAGGAAAAGAGAGGCCGAGCCAGGGCAGTGTCAGGGTGAGTGCAGAGCAGGTGTCGGGGCAGGGCCGGTTACTGGGCCGGAGGTCGGCCTTGTGGGAGAGGGAGGCCAGGCCCCTAGTTGGAGGAATGTGTGGATGGTACACGTGCAGCGGAGGCTGGGGAAGGGACGGTGATGGACAGTGAGGGACAGTGCGTGGCAGCAAGGTCCAAACCCTAGGTCTCCTTCCGCTTCTGCTAGTGGCAAGTCCAAGAGGAGAAGCATCCAGATAGTCTGCCAGGAAGAGTGTGTGATTCGTACATGTGGCTTTTCTGCCCCGGGATAACCAAATAGTATTGACTGTCACCTGAGGCTTGTGAAAAGATCACGTTTATTTGAAGGATGCCATTAGAGTTCCACATTGGGGTTGAAACACACACATGCACGCACAGACATGCGCGCACACATGCCACACCCACCCTCCTGAGCCCCGGAGGATGAGGGAGGCCGCCTAGGCCGAGGGAGGGTGGCTGGTCGCAGTTCCTTGCCACTCCAGGGCTCTGCGTCCGGAGAAGCAACACAGGTGGCATGCACAGGCGTCGTGTGCACAGGCTTCCGGCCCCAGGAAACTCGTCCTTCTTCTCCGCTGAGAAGGTGCATCTCACAGCAGGTCGTGGCAGACACCCAGCGTGTGTCCTGCTGCTCCTGGCTGCCAGGGACCTGCCATCAGCCATTGGTGTTTGCAAGGGCTGCTGTCCGGGCCGGCCACCAGTGCACGGAACTCACCCCGTCCCTCACATGTGTCATCAAGAGCCGCTCACATCCTTGCCCATCAAACAGGAGCCTGGAGCCT
This sequence comes from Cynopterus sphinx, assembly GCA_030015415.1. Lineage (NCBI taxonomy): Eukaryota > Metazoa > Chordata > Mammalia > Chiroptera > Pteropodidae > Cynopterus > Cynopterus sphinx. Next base: position 1,226,144 of record CM057393.1, read on the forward strand.
GGACTCCAACGTCAGCCACCTTTATTCACTGAAAGGCTTGACAGTTTAGGGGTGGCAGGGGGTAAACCTCAATCTAAGTGTCCTCGCCTCTTCAGGATCGTTGGTTGTGACAGAAACTAAGCATCCTTTTTCTTAGGGGATTCCACATTCGGGTAGGAAACTCAGGGACAGATTTAAAGAGAATAAGAAAGTATTTCTACTTGCGATTCCCTTGCCAACTCTCTCCTTTACAAGAAAATTGCTGCGTTCTGATGGGATTTTGTTTTAATGGGGAGACAAAACTGTAACCATCATTTTCCGCGAACCCCTGTGGCCCTTTTCAACGAGGTGCCCTCGGGGGTGACGGTCCCTATAGGCTCTGCACTTTGGAATTTTCTTTTCTGCATTTCTTTCCTACTATTTTTAATTAAAAATCACTTTTATGTGCTGAATTTAGAAAGAAATGTAAATACAAGAGACTCAAAGAAGAGAATCGAAAGCACCATCACTTCATTACTTGAGAGATAACCGTTAGTCACAACTTGGCATGTATCTTCACACTCATTCCTCAGTGCATATGTAAACACTCGCGTTCCTTACCAACAAGGAGAAAACGGTGGTTTATCCCTCCATCGAGACCTGGGGGCGTGCCACGCGTTCAAGACCCCTTGGCACAGCTTCCCGCGCCCCGCCCTGTGAATGTGTCCTCCGGGTGTTCAGTCTCCCGGCGTCGACGTGTGTACTTTTCCTAACTTTTCTGTGTCACAGCAGCTCTGCCAGAGCTCTAATATCTTTGATACTAAACCTTTGGCTGCGTTCTTAATTCCTCGGGATAAGTTCTCATAAATGGCCCTTCTGAGTCAAAAGACAAGTACCTTTTTTGGTGCCCGGTGCTAGCCTGTCCTTCAGAAAGACTGCAAACCACAGCAGCACATCACAGATTAAAAAGGCTTGTCTCGCTGCGACTTCGCAAATACTAGTTTAGATGTAAGGCTCAAAATAGGTAGTGTCTCAGTGGCTCAGTCTGCCGTGCCCCTAACTGCTGGTGACGTTTCTCTCTGCCCCCTGGCAGCGTTTCTGCTTTTGCCATGTCATGGTCATGAGGGCAGCCCCATGAGGTGGCAGGGACCGCCCCGGTTCCACTCTGCCTCCCTCATTAGCATTTGATGTTGAGCAAGTAGCTGCACCTCAGTTTGGGCGTCTGTAGGGTGGGGTCACACGTGACTCAGAACTGTCGCAAGATGTCACTGAGTGTGTGCACGCAGAGCACCCCGCCCATGCGAGCACCCCATCCGTGTTGGCTGGTGTTTGCCCATTAAACAATTAGATGTGTGAGAGTCCTTTCCATGTACCGGCAAATATTCTCCCCTCGTCTTCCCTTTTTAGAATTTTTCAGGATATAATCTTTACTTGAGAGGTTTGACGAGAATAGGGAAGGTCTTTAAAATGACACTGTTTTCTCCAAATGTTATCACTGTCAGGGTCATATTGGCGTCTCCTGAAGGATCTGGTCAGGGAAGTCACTGGAGACGTCCAGGCGGGGACCTTTTTTCTTTTGGGGGGAGGGATGCCCAGACCCTGAGCGACTCAGCAGCACTTAGCCATCTTCCTGGGGCTCCCCCTCACCTGAGAAGAGAATCTTCGCGGGGTGAGGGCTCGTCTGCTGCTGCCAGCAGGACAGCGTGGAGAAGGAGAGGGTGACGGTCGCTTTCCTTACTCCAAAGGGGAACCTTTCTGGGAAGTTAGTTAGTGGAGGCCGCGTCTAAGGAGGAACGTTCCAGGCCCCGGAGTGGACGCATCCAGGCAGGGAGGCCTGGGCGGAGATGGACTCGCCGCCTCCTCGCAGTTTAAGGTTTCCTTGCCCTAAGTTCAGCGTAGGCTCTAGTCTGCCATGCCCGGCTCCTCGGTTGCTGGACCGTGAGGCGCGTGTGCTCCGTCTGGCGTCTCCCTCTTCCTTCCCGCAGGGACTCCCGAGGCCGCGGGGTTCCCACGACGGAAGAGCCCTGGGGCTGCCTTCAGCCCTCCCGTGTGGCCGCATCTTCCCAAACTCTTGGCCCTGCTATTCCACAGAGCTCCCTTCCTGCCATCGTCGAAACCCGATGGTTTCAGTATGAGGCCACAGATAACCAGCCGAGTGATTTATCGGCAGAGCTGCTCAGATCGGCTGAAGAAGTCGCATTCTCTGCAGATGCACATGGCCACGTTCTGTGTAAAGCGGACAGAAACCCGGGGCCCCAGGTAGCTTGCTGTACCTATCTCGAGCAGGTGGGTAGCTTGAGAATAAATCTGGAGTGGCTCCTGAGCCTCAGGTCCTGGCTTCCAGGTGGGGTCGCGTTCCCGCACCCGCCTTGCCCGCAGGGCTTGCGCTGGCTTAGGGGCTCGCTGTTTCTTATATTATTTAAAACTCCTGAGAATGGATGCCTTCTCCAGGAAGGGATTGCCTTAAATTCAGTCTTGGGAAGAGCTTTTGGCAGAGCTGTCCCTACTTTATGCGAAATGGGGCGGATGGGTTGGAACCCACAAGTGAGGAGGTTGGTGAGAGGCAGTGGGGGGCAGAGTCGGAAGGGAGCCTGCTGGGGGAGAGTTGGTGACGAACACTTCCCACTCAGGGCCACCCAGAAGTCCTGGCCAGGCAGTCTCTCATCCCTGTCACATGCATGTCGTTAAGGCCCTTCTCTAAGTTTCTTTTCTCTCGTTTTAATCTGATCATCTAACATTGAAATATGGTTAGGAAGGGAGAAAGCAAACAAGCTCCTCTGAGCTCCGGTCCTCCAGGGAGTCCCATACAAATGTAAATTGCCATCCTCTTAACTGCAGTCACTTGCTGTGGCCCAGAGCCCTGAGGCCCCCGGGGCAGCCCTTCAGCTGGTAAACAAGGGGATACAAACCCCAAAACCTTCAACTAATCAGAAACACTCCCAGAAAACAATCTCTTGGAAGAGTCCACGCTGGGAGGGGGCAGGCATCCAGGCCTGGCCTTCGTGTCGGCCTGTCTTCCGCTGGCCTGTCTTCATGTCACTCACACCCCCAGGTGGCCATCTTGCCAGTCGAGAATAATTAGCCTTTGATTAGCACTGGTTGCATTTTTCATCAGCTCCATTTCCAAATTCCTGTAATTTCTACTTCATCCAATTAGTATATTTTGGCCCATTGTCTTCCAGCATATTGGGAACAGAGACACAGAAATAACAGCCTTTTTTCTAATAAGTCACACGACACTGTTTAGGGTAATCTCCAGCCCCATTTTTCCAAGGCCTTAAAAATTAACTTTTGCGCATCTAATATTTTAATTCTATCCTGAAATGGATGCCATCTCAAGAAAGACTACCTTAAATCAAGTTTCTGGGGTGAATATTTCGATGGGACTATAATATTCTAACGCTAGTCAAGATGTTGAACAACACACGCATGAATAGCTTTCTATTTTATCCCCCTCACCCACATGCTTACATTTTAAGAGGGACCTTCAGGCTTCTAACCCAAGGTGTGAACCACACAGCACTGTTCCTGGGAGCTCTCCCCCAAAGTGAGGTCTGCTGGTGAGAAGCTCTGCACGGCAGGAGTCATTTTACACATTAATCGGCATAAGAAGCCTCTTCTTTGTTTAACAAAGTGATTCTAAAGCTTACCTGTCGGTGGTGAGGGCAATACTTAGCCAGGTACCCAGGCACTGAATAATTAACACCTGTCAGGTGAATAAATCACCTTCTGGAGAATGCACACTGTGGGGTGCCGCTTTAAACCCACGGGTTAAGGAGGGTGAGGATATTAAAAAAAAGTTCACGAGCTGTGGTTTTGGACAGGTGGCCCCGCCCCGCCCCGTCAGATGCTCTCAAAGGTCCGCGTGCACCGGAAGTCAGTCCGGCTTTGGTCGGGGCTCGGTCCCACCAGCACACACACTCCTCCAGAGGAGGCACTGTGTCCTTCAGGCCTTACTGATCTGTCCCTAGCATGGAGCAGAGTGCCTGGCGGCCCGTAGGCACTCTCAATGAGTAAATGCTTGAAGGAATTAACAATTCAGTTAATGTTTAGAGGATGAAAAACTTAAATATCACCCTGAGTATTAGAGATTTTCCCAGCTAAGAGAGACTTTCTCCTAAGAAATTCGTAGAAACCATCTGTCTCAGCCCTTATTCTGCAGCTGAAGGGACTGAGAGACCTAGGGAATCGAGTGTGTCGTGTGTTGCCCAAGTTCACGTACTGAGTCAGCCCTGGAGTGCCTGGCACTGCTCTGCCCAACCTGGTGCCCACTGCCGTGGCGCCAACCCAGCCAGCCTGGGCTGTGTACACTCGACACGGACACTCTGCAGTGCGCAGCAAGGGTAAGGCAGCTTCTTCAGTTAGGCCAGCACTGCACGCAGGCACCATCGCTCACCTAGGATTAAGACACCAGGAACTACATCGCAAGTATATGTTCAGTATTGTGAGTTCCAAGAACAGAAGTGTTCAGATGTCTGGTTTTTAACTTTGGAGCAGTCACACTAACAACGATCAGATTATCCAGGGATTTGCCCTTCAGTATTTCTTACTGGAATTCTCCAGAAGCCTTTTTTTTTCAGTTCTTTTTAAGTTCTTTGAAAGCTCAAAAGGACTCACATCTATTCCCTTCTGAAATTGACATCCTCCAGGGGATGGTGGGAGGTTTGTTTTGCTAGAGGAGGATGAATGATCCTGGACAAACTTCTGGCCTTTTCCTGGTAAAAACTGAAGAGGGATCATTGGTTTGGTCACCGGAGTATTGAACTGGTCTACGAAAGGCCTCAGGGACTCTCTCTAACCTCCTCCTGCCAATTTTCTTACCTTCCCAATTGCCAAATCCAAGTAAATAAGAGATCAGGTAATATAATTGTGGGAGTAAAAAATTGGCCCTCATGCTCCCAAATACTTCTTCATTTACTTTTCTCAGTTACTAAATTTAACAATAAAATTTTAATAATTTGGATTAAAGTTTTGGCCATGCCTTCTAGTTCACAGAATATCATGGTGTGGGGAAGTGTGTAGTTTAGAGTAATGGTTAAGAGAACACGCTGTAAGCCAGATGGTTAAGAGTTTATATTCCGGCTTTGCCATTTATTAGACGTGAAACTGTGGGCATATCCTGTCAGCCTTTATTTCCTAACCTGCAAAACAGGAATGCTGTAATATTTATGTCACATAAGTGTTGTGAAGACGACAAATACAGCAGTGCATGTGAAATGATTCACACAGTGTCTGGGTGACTAAATAGTGGCCATTGTAATCCTGGCGATTAGGAAAAGGAGCGTTCAAAACTCCCAGCTCCCTCGGAGACACATCACAGACCAGAGGCCCGAGTGTTCCTTCAGCCATAGAGTTGAACCCGTTTTCCAACCTTGAGAGCGAGACGTTTTGAGAAGCGACTAGAATGTAGCAGGGTGTGCCGGGCACGCGGTTCAGAAGTGAAAGGCGGATGTCACCCGCTTTGCAGTTTTGCCGGCTCTGGCTACATGTAGGCGTGACTGCTTCCTCATCGTTTGAGCCAAAGACCAGTGACACTAGTCCCTTACCCATTGTTGGAGCGAAGAATCAGTAGATACATGCACTGAGTTTGTGCCTTTAGAGACTGCTTACGTTTCAGATTCTTTCCATTACTGTTGATTAAACAGGGCTAGAGCACGTGTGTCACGTCCACTACGGGCCAGGCACTGTGCTGTCCCCCGAAAGGACCACAGGACATACGTGAACCCTGTTGGCGTGGATACGCACCAGGATGCGAACACGTGCACTGCCGTGAGCAGGATGGGCAGAGAGGGGGCCGGGGGTGGAGAAGGAGCTGAGAGGACGGGGAGGAGGAGTCCTGGGGACTCCTGAGCCTTCTGGGAGACAGCGGCTCCTGAGTCTGAGTGAATCAGAAGCTTTTCCCAGTGAAGACAGGCGAGTCACTATTGGCAGAGAGAAGAAAAACTGTCAGAACAGGCCGTGTAGCCCTGGTGAAGACCAGATTGCCTGCTGTGTGACCCCGGGCCAAGTGCTTAATGTCATCGTGCCTCAGTTTCCTCGCCTGCCCAATGGGAACGATGAACCTATTTCACAGGGATGTTGTGGGGCACAGAGTGCTTAGAGTGGCACCAGCCAAGGAGAACTCTTACGGGTGGGAGCCACTATTATTAGCAGATACGTGTGCAATACAATCTGAGTCCATGCAGTTGAGTTTGTGTGAACCAGTAACAAGCTAGATGAGAAAAGTCGGTTAACCTCACTTACTTGTCCGAGTGGTTCGTATATGTCCTGCTCTCTGCCCAGCGCCTAGCAATATTCGTGACTCTAGAGGTAAGGCAAACTCCAAATTTGTGGATTAGAGAAATTAAATATAAATACCAAGGGGAAAAAAAGAAAAGAAAAAATGAAATCTGGAGCGGTAAATTGCCCCTCGATTTCTCGCGGGACACAGATTACGCAATAACTGATCAGCAGTTGGACACCGCGTTCACCATGTTGAATTTGAAAAAGGTAGAGGTGGTGATGGCGAGAGGACTCGTCGAAGGCCTAAGTCACCATGCACTGCTCTGGACCACAGACTTGGCCAGGAACCTCAGGGACCCCCAGGAGGTAGTGGCCAAAAGAGAGCCAGTGCTGATGTTGGGGTTGTCTCGGTGATGGCTCAAATTTCATGAAGTCATAGGAACATGGTGGCAAATAGGGGAGGATGAATTACCATGTATGAGCAAAACAGGAGAGCAGGCCATTGTTAAGCATCAATAAAGCAGGCTACAGGACCTAGAGGTTGAAACCTAGGTACAACAGAAAACAGACCAGGAAGGCAAGGTGAAAAAGGCAAGATCAGAAATGGGTTAGCAGCTGGATAGGTAAGAGCTGAAAGTTAAAAGCTAAAAGTTAGGAGCATTCGTTTATTTACTCATGCAATAAATATTTACTGAGCACCTTCTATGTACAAGGCATAATTAAACCAATGCAAACCAGACATGTGTTGTTGTGTCATCATAGGACTTTGAATCTTTTTAACATTGGAGGATTCAGAGCAAAAAAAAAAAAAAAGAAATTATAATACGATGTTATATTTTAATTTAGGTTCCCAGACATGGTGAGAGAGAGAAGGATCATCTAACCCAAATCTGGGGAATTAGAGAAGTTTTCCCAGACAAAGCAACACTAAGCTGAGTTCTAAAGGATGAATAGGAGTTGGGAGGATTCGGAGAGGGTGGACAGAGGATTGGGAGAAAACTTGTGGTAATGTTCCAGGTAAAAGTGATAGTACAGACCTATGTCCTGTAATTAAGTAAACAATGCAAAGGAGCACAAAGATGAATAGTCAAAGTTACTATTATCCTGGGAGATTCTGACATACCACTGTTCAGTAGTTAATAGAATAATTTTTTTAAATCAGTAAGAACATATATAATTTGAACAAGATTAAAAATCTGATCTAAGGGACATAGTAGAACACTTCATCCAAAAATTACAGAATATGTATTATCTTCCGGCACACAGAGAACATTTACAGTTGATCGTATTCTGCCTCATGAAGAAAGTCTCAGCAATTGTCAAATTACTGAAATAAACAGAATGCTTTCTCTGGCCTTAATGCATGTATGCTAGAAATTATTAATAAAAATTTTAAATCTTTTTATTGGTGGAGAGCAAGAAACATTTCTAAATAACTCATGGATTAGCAACAAAAAAATACAATGAAAATTAAAAAGTATTTCAAACTGAATGATAATGAAAATATTGCCTATTAGTCTAGAGGGATACAGCTAAAGTGTTATTTGTGAAAAATCTATAACCTTAAATGCTGTATTAACAAAGAAGAGAAAGACTGAAAGTTAATGAGTTAAACATCTTTCTAAAAATTAGAACAAGAATAACAGAAAACACCAGTGAAAGTAGAAGGACGAAAATAAAATAGATAAGAACATACAGTAATGACATAGAAAGCAAACAGAGAAAGTCAATAAAGCTAAAAATTGTTTCTTTCACAAGATTTGTTAAAGTGATAAATCTCTGATGAGACTGCTCAAGGAGAAAAGGGAGGAGGAACCAAAAAGTGTATACTTGACCCTGGAACACTACATGGGGGCACCAACCCCCAATGAGGTCAGAAATCCATGTCTAATTTCTGACTCCCCAAAATGTAAGTTGTTCCTTAGTATCCACAGGGGATTGTTCCAGGACCCCCCTGAGGATACCAAAACCCATGGGTGTTCAAGTCCCCTGTGTAAAATGGTGTAGACGAAGGCAGAGAGTCAGCCCTCTGCACCCATGGACTCTCAGCTGCAGATGGAAAACAGTACAGGAACTGACTGAAAAAATTTGCATAGAATTGGACGCACGCATTTCGAACCTCCGCTGTTCAAGGGTCAACAACTGTATTTGGAATGAAAAGTAAGACATCACTACAGATCTTGCAGACATTCAGAAAATAAGAGTATGCTATAAATAACTTTATGTAAGAGTTTGAAAATGTTGATGAAAAAAACTGACACAAAAAGAAAATGAAAACCTGAACAGTCCTGTAACTAGAAATGAAGTGGAGTCTCTAATTTAAAACCTTCCCCCGAAGAAAACTCTAAGCCCAGCTGGCTTTTCCTGGGGACTCTATCAACAAGTAAGAAAGAAAGAAAACCAATCTCACACAGACTCCCCAGATAAATGAAAAAAAGAACATTCCTCAACTCGTTGTATGAAGCTGTATTAACTCTGGACCTAACATTATCGATAAAATACATGAAAAAATTAAAATAAAAAAGTGTAGGCCAATATCACTCATATGTGCAAAAATGCCAAATAAAATATGGTGCAGGCGATTCTGAAAATGTGTAAAAAGCTAATGCATCATGACCAATTTGAGTGTATACCGTGAATGTAAAATTGGTTTAGTGAAAACAGTGTAATTAAACTCACTAACAAAATAAAGGGGAGAAATCATTTTAATCGACATGTTTGATAAAATTAACCTATAAAAAATACTCAATAGTTAATACTCAAAATTAACCTATAAAAAGATACCCAATAGACAAAAGTTGAGTTTTCCCTTTGAAATTAGGAAGGCGGGAAGACGCCTGCTCTCACCACTTACGTTCACCATGGTCCCGGAGGTGGGCTGCCGGTCTGGGGGACCTGGAAAGGTGAGAAGCCAGGGAGGGGGATTTGTGATAAGGGTCTGTAGTTCCAGGGATGCAAGGCTTAGGCGTCCCATTGGAGCAGGTGGCTAACGAGAAAGGACGTGAAGGCCATGGGAGCTGGCGGGGAAGGAACTTAGGGCCCCGGTTTCGGGTGGATTATTCAGATGAGCCCTGCGGTTCCCCAGGATGGTAGGATGGAAGGTCTCACCTGTGCTGAGCCTGTGCCAAGTGCGGGAGAGCGCCCAGGATCTGAGCGGATGGTGTAGACGGGGGTGGGGGGGATGGAAAGTGCGGGCAGGCCTCGGCGAGACTGCGCTTGGTTGCAGACCAGCGCAGCAAAGTGTGTCCTCGTGCCGCGAGTGGTCATCTTCCTGGTGACCACTTTTCACCTTCACCGTGCAAAGCGCAGCATCTGTGAAACGAGGTGTGCCTGGAACACAGCCAGGTGGCGAAGCCGCGAAGACCATGAGTTTACACTGGGGCTTGGTGAAGCTGGAGGTAACAGGAGCCAGGAGCACTGACCTCGGTCCTTGTCACATGGGGTTTGCGGGAACGAGCTCCACCCCCACAGGTCTGGAGGGAGCCTCATGAGGCGCGGAGGTCAAGGGTTCTGCGTGGGGTCATGTTGTCAGAGCAACCCAGGCCATGCCTGGCATGTTGGCGACCATCGGATCGGTACCTTTTAGCTGAGAGGAAGGAGGGGTTGTGGTGCAGACACGTGACAGAGCGGGGGAGGCCCCCACCAGTGGGGCAGTGAACACACAGTTGGGCGGTGGTGACGGCGACACGATGTGAAGCTCAGCAGAGCTGCTCGCCTAACATCAGGTTCCTAGCAGATCCCCCTGGGGGATCGTGTCCGCAAGAGTGACATCGGGGTCAGGTTCTGTCCCTGGGGAGCTCGTGAGAGGCCTGTGGTTGTTAGTGATCGATAGGTTCTATGGCGCCTACTTCCATGTTCCTTTTTCCCTTTTATTTCCTCTAAGAACATCCTGATTCAGGCCCTGTGATTGTTGCCTGGACTACAGTCTCCCAACTAAGTGAAATTGTCTTCTAACTTAAAGGTCGAGACTTTTAATGTTATGCAGATCGTAATTTTATCCTTGTCTCCTGCCATGTCACCAGCTCCCCACTCACTTCTCCCAAATCTGTGTCCAGTTTTGTTCCTTCTGTGCTTTCATCCACACTGCTCCTCCCCCCAGAACGTCCTCCCTCTGGTTTTTACTTGTCAAAATCCCACTCTTACCGTAGGTTCACTTCATACACTAGCAAGGTTATGAAGTCCTTGTCCCTTGCACACACCCACTGCCCCACCGTGAGCACCACCTGTCAGAACAAACTGGCTGAAGGTGGAGGAGAGCCTCTTGGTCGCCGCCATGATGGGTGTTAACGCTTTGTTCCTGGATTGGGGGAGGTCTGTGGGTTCCAGGGAGGGAACTGAGGTGGGGGCAAAGGGGAGGACAGTGAGGGGCTCAGGGCTCCAGTGCTTTAACAGCACAGAGCCTGGCAGCAGAGCATAAGCAGCTCCTGCACCCCAGGCACCCTCTTTGGGCATCTACCAGACGCCCCTCCTGCAGCGTGCACCCCATCCTGCTTGCGGGTAGGCGGCACGCGCTCGTCCACCTCCTTCATCCCGCTTGCAACAAGATCACGGATCCCTTCAAAGCCTCTGCCACTCATCACGGGCTCCCTCCTCTACGCCTGCTCAGCTTATGTTCCTTGGACTTGAAGAAGGGGAAATCAACTTTCCCGTGTCAGCAAAGTGAGCCTCCCAGGGAAAAGGAAATGTCATTCCATTTCGTTCTCACAGTGAACTGGGAGGTGGGTTTTCTTAGGCCCATTTTACAGACGAGTAGATCAAGGCTTTGACGACTCCCATCGATCTGGGTGCCCGGCTTGCAGGGGCGGGAACGAGACTGCCTCCTGCTTGTCTCGCTCTGAGCTCATCGGAGCCTTGTCAAAGCTCCAGCGTCTCTTCTGAAGGGAAATAATTTTGTTTTTTCTTTGGCTCAAATCCGAGATTCCGTGGAATTTATAGTATTGATCTAGTGGCTCTTTTCAAACTGCGCCCACCCAGGTGTGTATCTGTCCTCCGGAGTACCCGCGAATGGGAACGTGTCTCACGTGGGGCTGGTCGCCTAAGTGGGACTTGCCAGCGGACCGGGAGAAAGCAGCTTTTCATTCAGTGCCCTCGACTCTCTTCCGCTGTTTTCTTCTTCGCCGCCCGGTTCCCTTCGGTAGGGTTCTTCTGAGAGAGGTCGCTTTCTGAACCTTTGCGAAGGAGGAATTTCAGCACGGTCAGAATTATAAAGGGAAACCATTTTAATGTTTTAATTCGTGCCATCATTAGCTCCCCTCGCCTGAGCCCCTTCTCGTTGTGGAGGAGTGCATGCATCCGACAGCGGGCCTGGCCCTGACTCATGACTTACTAATGAGATCATTCTCCTCATTACAATTCCAAAATCCCATCAATCTTTTCTTAATTATTTTTAAGTGAATTTGCTGCTTGAGAGAGGGAAGGGCGTATGTGGCGGCACTGACAGGAACTAGGAAAGTTTCATGTGATTTCAATTTCAGAAACTTTGTTGGCAACATGGCCCGTCAGTGTTGCCAATGTTAATAAATCAGATTTCGATGTCTAGGAACGGGTTCCGTGCCACGCACCCCCCACCGCCGTGAACCAGAACTCACTCAGATGCAGTGAGTCAGACCCTCCAGCTCTGCCACAGCAAAGCTCCTTCCAGACCTCGCCGCCAGCACGCGTTACCGTCAGCGGCGCAGCCAGGGGGAGACGCGACATGTCTGACAGCGGCCCCAGCCGGAATTCCGAGCCGGGCCCTGGACGCCAGCGACGCGGGGCTTAACCCTTTAGCTGCCCCAGGCAGATCTCGGGCCGGGGCTGGGCGGGGTGGGGACAGACAACAGCATTTGGTGGCTGCTGGAGGGGTATTTGCGTGTTCTGACTGCCGTGGTGCAGGTGCCTGCCCGTGTCGGCCCTGCCCACAGCCGTGCGGCGGACTGTCCCGAGCCTGGATCACAGTCACCTTTCCACTCGTGCCCAGCAGTCTGATGAGCTGCCGTTAGCGGCGTCACCCCTGACCACCCGCCCCCGGTCCCCCTCCGCCCCTTCAGTTCTGTCAGCTGCGCTGTGAGCCTCGTCTCCCTGGCCCCGCTGGCCTTCGCTCGTGTTTTCCCTGCGAAGTACCTGACCGTGAACGTGGAAGTCCAGTTGTCTGATGGCACGTTTAAAGGATTTAACTAGGTCTGTGACGTAAAGCAGATGGTCGGCGTCCGGCCATGCCGCGGCCCTTGGGAGTCCCAGTCACCCCTGGAAAACGACTGGAGGCGGAGCTCAGGTCCCGGTTGAGGCTTCTAGGCCAAGCTTATAGGGGGGGTTGGGGCAGGGGCGACACCTGGCCACGATGAGAAGCCCCACACGTCCGGGACCTGGTAGCCCTGCCCTCGTCTGCCCGCAGTGGCCCCTGGCCCTTCGCTGGACCTTCCAGCGCGGGGCCGTTGCGTGTCACACTTTGCGTCGGGTGGCACTGCACCATCGGGGCCCGCGGGCCGCTGCTCCACAGCCGGTGCTGTTTTTAGAAGCGTCCCGGGGGCTGCAGTGTCCCCTGCCGTGGGGGCCGTGGGGGCCGGTGGGGCCCGCGGGAATGTGACCGGGCCGCGGCTCCGTCCCCGCCGTGCACTGCGATGACCATGTCAGCTGGCGGTGGGACCGGGGACGCGGGCGCTTGGCGGGGCACAAAGGAGCATTGTGCGGCTCCTTGGCCGCCGGGGACTTGGCACCCCGAGCCCGTGACGGCTGCTTTCCTGGGGGGACAGGCTTAACCCCTGCTGAGCAGAGCAGCGTGGGAGGCGGCCGGGGACAGCTGGGCCCAGCGAGGCCGGGGGAGGCCGGCAAGGAAAGGCACAGCCCGGCTCGCCCCGCGCCCTTCCCGGGAGTACCGGCCATCGTGTCGCCGCTGTCCCGGGAAGGGCGGTGTCCAATGACCGTGGCGAGTGTGCAGAGCGCGGACTGGCAGGAGGGGCCTGCAGCACAGCGGTCCACCCCGGGGCGCTCGTTGCACGAGCGGTCACGGGAGGTCAGGAAGGAGGCCGGGCCGGCCGGAGGCGGGTGGAAGGGCCGCGGCCTCCCAGGCCTGTCTTTCTCACATCTTGAATGACAGCGGCTCGGCTTCCCGGTCTGGGTGCCTGCGCCCCATCGTCCTCCTGCTCCCTTCTGGGGGAGATAGGAGAGAGCCAGGAACTGTCCTCTGAAAGTGACGTATTTGTTCAGAGTGAAATTGACTGAGTCCAGAGAATCCCAGAGTCAACGGTCGGGGACGCCTGGACTTGAGCTGCCCCAGTCCCTTCCCTCAGGAGCCCACGGGGCTGCCTGTCGGGAGCAAACCGGTCCATCCTGGACCAGCAGTTTGCTTCAAGGACGGGGTGGGGGTGGGGGAGACGCGGAGTAGCCAAGAAAAGTGTTAAGAGCAGGAGAGAGCTGGCACTGGTAAATGGAGGAAGGTTCCAGCAGCTTAATCCATCTTGAACAGAATCATTAATCAGGTGCAAAACTCCTAAAAGGAGCAAAACTAGGACCAGCTCCTTCCAGGGGCAGCCTGCCAGCACCCCCTCTCCCCTTCTCCTCTCCAAACCCTTGGGGGCTTTGTATGGGGCTGATCCCAGCCTGCCTACTCAGGAGCCACCTGTTCATGTCCCCTCCCACCTCCCTGACCTCGGAAGTGAGAGGAGAAACGATGGGAAACCCAGACAGCTGCTGCGCCCCCCTTTTCCCTCCCCCACAAAGTCAGCCACCCAACTCTAGGAACGGGGCCAGACCCTGCAGATGAGTGACTCTCTGTGAGAAGTGCTCTGTGAGCACATTAACTCTTTCATTCGCTGACCAGCTCTCATTTAACGGAAGACAGGTCAGGGCTAGGAGGGACCTCGTCGCCTAAGCCTCGCCCTCTAGACAGTTCCAGTGACCTGCCCAGGGTCAGGGCATGGATCGCTAGCAGTCAGGCAGCCAGTCTCCCAAGGCCCCCCCCGCCTCCCGGTGCCCTCAGCCTCGGAGTCCCTTTCGCAGTGAAGACGGTTGGCCTGGGGAATCAATAGGATATTGCAGAAGTGACCGTGTGTGACTTCCAGGATTAGGTCATACAAGACATCGCAGCTCCTGCCTTCTCTCTGTTCACTGCACGGGGAGCCTGCTGCCATGGACAAGGACACTTAAGCAGCCCTGTGGCAAGGTTCACCAGGTGGGAGCCGAGGCCTCCCGCCAACAGCCAGCACCGCCTTTCACCTTGGACAGCCCCGGGCCCCCAGCGAGCTGTCAGATGGGTGGAGCCCCCTCCTGAGTCTCAAAGGCCTGAGCCAGAGCTTGCAGCTGAGGCTCCCCTGCACTCCCGGGCCACGGAAACTGAGAGAGCCAATAGTGTCTGTTGTGGTGTCACAGGGAAACAGCTGCACGTTTGTCAGAGGTGGCAAGAGAGGTTTTCTGCAGCCCCCTGCAGCCGTGGGGAGAGCCTTCAGCGAGGCTGAGCTCAGCCCGGATCAGTGCAGGGGGACTGGGCGTCTGGAGGGAGGAACGAGAGGGGAGGGGGGAGGAGTCACGGCGGGCTCCAGCAGCCAGAGGGGTGGAAAATTACGAGAAGTTGGTAGGGGGCTGTTCTCTGAGCAGTGTTAGGCAGGCAGGTGTTGGTCAGGGCGAACCTCAAACAGAAAATGCTCTTGGCAGCCCGAGCTGTCCCAGGCAGGCCCTCAGGAAGGGCTGGGCCATGCAGGGACATGGCCCAGGGCTGCCAGAAACCAGGCTGGCGTTTCTTCACGTCCCTCCGTGTGAGCCGTGGACGAAACTGTGCCGAGACTTTGCAGTTCTCACGGGCCACGGCCGAGGCCGCCTCCAGAAGCGGGCGCAGAGGAGCCTGGCTGAAGTCTGGTCGAGGAGAGTCTTTGGGAGCCTCTGTGAGTTGGGGGACAGCTTGATCTGCAGTGACAGGTACCTGTGCCAAGTCTAGGTTTCCCAGGCCTGTGCGCTTCCACCACCTACTCGGCCCTCCTTCAGAAGGCCAGCCAGGGGTGGCCGCTGCAGGGTTTGTACCCAGCGCCTCATGTGCTACGGTACTCACAGGGCTTCAGCCGGACCATGCGGGACCGTCGGGTCTCCCTGGCCTCACCGTCCGTACACTCGTTCCCGTGATCACCCAGGGCCCCGCAGACGATCGAGAGTATTTCTAGACCTAACAGATATGACAGGGTCCTTCCTCATCATAAATACTGCCCCAGATGACACCCCGCCAGCCAGGTCTGAATGCAAGTGTCGGGCAGCGAATCTGTCACTTCCCAGGAGCAGAGTCTGGAACCCAGTGAAAACTTACTTGGATTAGGTTTTAGAGTAGGAGTTAGGGTCTGTCAAAAGCAGCATGAATTCCTTTAGCCATTTTTCAAACCCTTTGTCCCAGATGAGCCGAGGGGCCCGAGGAACACGACACAGCCACCCTAATGGACTTCGTTTTCCCTCTTTTAAGATGTTGCCGACAGCTGTGTGCCTACCCTCCCGGGCCAGCTGGACGCTTCTCACCACCATCAGGACCATAGTCTCCAATGGGGGGCCATTTTTCTTAAAATGCAATCCCAGGGCCCTCTATACACACTTATTACAATAAGTTTTTAAAAACTGGTAAGCATCCATAAACATCTATATTCAAGACAGAGTAAGAGAGTGGTTACCACGGAGCTTAAGAAAGCAGGGCCTTCAGCAAGACCCGGCTCCGAGGACTCCTTCTCCCTCTTGGAAGCCGCTTCCTACTTCTGAGCAGGTGTCAGATCTCAGGTCTGTGACCCTTCCTTAAATTTGGACATTAATTCCCAGAGAAACAAAGGGGTAAGACTAGAAGGCACAGGGCAGCCCTCCCGCAGCAGCGAAGCCCTGCCGAACTAGCCGGACTGAGCAGCACAGCGTCACTGCTTTTAGTCCAGTTCCAAACGGCACTTAGAGTGGACTTCATTCATTTGTTAATTAATTCAGCAAAAAAAGAAAAAAAAGAACCTATCAATTATTAATAGGAAACACCTATTGTTTGCCAGGGACTGGTGCTAGACGGTGGGGACTCGGAGATGAAAAGCAGCCTTCGCCCCGAGGGAGCCCCAGTCTACTGGGGGAAAGCATCCGGCGTCAAGAGCACACTGGAGGCGCCCAGCAGACGGAGGGGCACCCAGGGCTGAGAGCCCAGGCGGGTTTGCTTGGGGGAGACACTTGAATTGAAGCTGAGGAAGAGCAGGCAGAGAAAAGGGCATTGAACAAGGCCCGAGGTACAGAGAGCTCGGTGCTTTGGACAAGGTCATCGGGTCAGACCTGGGTCCCCATTTGGCCTCTGCTTTCCAGTGGCGCTGGCCGTGGGCTTTGGGCCAGTCGCTTGGGGCTTGCGAATTCGTCCTTTATCCTCCCATCTGTGACGTGGATGGCACCAACCTCATGGGGTTTCGTGACAGCAGAATGAGGGTATGCGTGCGCCCGACGCAGGGTCTGTGCCTGGTCGATTTCGGGGGGAGCCTAGCAGGCAGGACACCCTCTGGAAAACGATCGCCACCCTGGGTGCGAAGTGGGAGGCGTGGACCAGGTTGGTGGGCAGTGGGGTGGGTACCGTGGGAAGGATGGAGCACGGGCAAAGGGTTGGGCAGCAGACAGGGCAGGAGAGATGGACACTGAAGGAACCTGGACTGTTACATGGTGTAAATACGCAAGCGTTTGACCTGGAACAGGAAGCTGTGGGAACAGGAAGGTTCTGTGAATTTGGGTCCAAAACCTCAGCAGGACAAACCCAGGGACTTCTGGTCTGGCTGCTTCTACTTTCAACTTCCCTGCACCTTTATTTTAGGTGCAAATTACGGAAGTGATTGGCACCTCTTCTCACAGCCACGGATAACACGTCAGAAGTGGAAAGATTACACTTGGAAGACAAAAGATGTAATTAATTTTTAAGAGCCCCAAATGGGCTCTTAAAAATGAAATGGCTCAAAAAATACATTGAAATCATAATTAGATTTCAGAAGTAATGGAATTTGAGGAGGTAACAGAGGTCCTTTTCTGTTCGAGGCTCATTGGACTTGGGCTTAGCCTCACCATACAAAAATGATAAAATTTGTCATTAGCCGTTTTGATCACTTTCTGAAAAATTAAACTGTTCGATTTCGTTGCGAAAAAGATATCCACAGACATATATGAATGTAAAGGCAGAATCTGTGTGCCTGCTCCACCTGGGGCCGGGGTGGGAAGGAGATCTCGGCAGGAAGTGAGCCGCAGGGTCCCCACCCGCTGACGGAGCCGCGCTCTTTGCCTTACGCAGTCCCTTCTGACCCTCCCTGCAGCCCAGCGACGCGTGGCAGTCCCTCCGCGTTAAAGCGAGAAAGAGAGGCTGCCGCAGGTCTCTGCCACGGCCTCCAAAGCCCACATCCTCAGCTAAATATTTTCTTCTGTGTTCATCCGTGGACGTCCTCGTAGGCCGCAGGCTGCGAGTCCCTTGGTTGGGGCCCTGACTTCTTCTTTCTTCTGAACTGCAAGCGTGGTTCGCACTGCCCAGTACCCCAGGGCTGGTCCCTCGAGGCAGTGTGGGGGAGGGCCTCGGAGCCGCTGAGCCTGGCCGCAGACTCGCCGGTGCGTAGTGCCTTCAGCCCTCCAGCGCTGTCAGCACAGTCCCTTGCTGTGACCTCCCAGTTTCCCATTCCTTGCCCCCAACCACCACCAGGACTCAGACGACCCCAGCACCTCAGCGTCCACTCCTTCTGTAGTTGCTTCCCAAGGCCCGCTAACCTCAACTAAGTACCATTGCACAAAAACATCAGAAAATAAGCATCTGAAGAAGAAGTGGTTGCATGTGTGGAAAAGAATTGCCGACCACAGCCTGGGCCTGTGCGGGGGCCTTGCAGGGGAGGTGGTGCTGTGGTCCAGCTCCCCAGAGCAGTGCTGGCTCTGCACCCGCAGATGCGCACGGGTGCAGGTGTCTGCTCGCTCTTGGGGGTGTGGTTAGGTATAGACTGTAGATTCCAGCTGCCTCGGTTTCAGTCCCAGCTCCACCCCTCACCAGCTCTGTGACCTTGGTCAAGTTCCTTCTCTCCTTTTCTCATCTGTGAAATGGGAATAGCCACGGAATCTTCCTAACTGGGTTGTGGTTAAGATTGAGTTAATAAAAGCAAAATTATTTAAGACATTGCCTGCCCTAATGGCAATTTATCATCATCATCATCATCATCATCATCATCATCAGGAAAACATCCTCCCCAAAACAGAACAAAATTTTACACACACAAATGTATATCTGCCTCTGTTCTGCACTCCACCTAAAATTGTGATCCCCGTGCTTATGGGACAGCCAGCCACACACTGGCCGTTGTCTTCAGCTGTTGATTCCTTCGTGTGTGTTTTAAATTTTTTCTTCTTTATTGTGCCTTGAGTTTAGACGTGGCATTATTCAAAATAGGAATAAGAAGATCTTCAAGATTCCTGATGACCTTTATTTGTGTCGTTTGCTGTTTTATTATGTAGGCTTTGTAATTCAAGAATTTTTGCTTTGGTTTGGATTTTTTTAATTACAAGATGACATGAATCCACAGATTCTTATTGTAGAAGATTCCAACAGATCACCAGCTTACAGAAAAGAAGGTCACTGTCCCTCCTATTGCCTCCACCCTGTGCCCTGTTCCCACCCCAGGGTTTATCACATCCCTTACTTGCAATCTACTTTCTATACCCTGCTTTTATTCTGTACATAAAACTACCTGTATATTGGTTTGTTCAGCTTCCTTATTTTCTACTTATTGTATTATACACAGCCTTTCATATCAGGATATGCCGATTGATCGATCAATAGATATTTTGTTCTTTCAGTAATTATTGCTTTAACCAGCGTCCCATTCATAGGCATTTGTTGCCAGTTGTTGCTATCGCAAACAATACTGCAATAAACACCCCTGTGCATTGTATCTCCTCATTTTTTTTAAACTTATTTATACCCTGCCTACTCCTTAAAGGGATTTTAAAAGGCTCAAAATTATTTTCTAAGTTGAATCCAAATCTGAAAGATACCAGTTGTGATTTTAGATAACGAGAGAGGGGAAATCAAGCGAATGTCAGAAAAATTATAAGTGAATCAAGCTAAAATGCTAATTTGGAGAGGGCGAAACAGATGGGGCTTTGTGATACGGCATCCAAAGGTTTCTGGAGACACTTATGTTTGAAGTAGAAGATGTAGCACGCGCGTTCTTGGCAGCAGAAATCAAAAGCAAAGTGATGTTAAGTTGATTTTTTTCCCAAACAATCACTCCCACCAAATCATCCTTCTTCCTTCTATTTTTAAGTAGCAACAAGAATGTCATCCACAATTAAGATCGTTGACTCTCATTTAATGAAGTTCTTATTTATGTGTTTTCTTTTTCTATATGTTTTCATACGTTTCCTATCTCTTCATTTCTAATGCTAATGCTTGCCTCGATAGAAGTTTTATGAGAACTTGCCCCTGTTCCCACACGAGCCAGTTTAGAAAAAGGAGTGGAGTCCCACACCAGGTCATCCCCAGGAAAAATCTCTGAAGGCCTGTAGAACAGTCAAATGCATCCTTCCAGCCAACTCCCAAGCTGGAAGGAGATACCTGACCACGTTCCCAGAGCTAGCAAGGCCAAGTCCAACTGAACTAGGTTCCGCACCCCGAGGGTATACTTGGACTCACAAGAAATAATCAGTAAGGACTCTGCCAGTGGTGATGCCCTGGGGGAGGGGTGATGGTAGGGACCTTCCAGAGAAATTCAGTCAACAGTCAAAGGGGATTCTAATACAAGGGAGGGACAGATGAGCCTTTCTACAACCAAATCAACTTATTAAGTCCTGGTTCTTTTTACCATCCTCCCCAGAGCATGTTCAGCGTCCCCAAGAGAGTAGGTCCCAGGAGAGTAGGTTCAGTCCCCTGGTGAGTAGGTTCGGTCCCCTGGTGAGTAGGTTCTGCGGTCCTCAGGTGCTGTCCCTGCTCTGAGCGCCCCTCAGCATCTCTCCAGTCTGTCCATGTAGCATCCAATCACTGCGCCTCCTGTTCCTGGAGCCTCTCCCAGTAAAGACCGTGGGCTGAGGGTGGCACACCTCAGCCGTCCATCTCTAAGCCAGACCGTGCAGCAGGATGACAGCTGGGCACCTTCAGTGTCATTCTTGTCTAAAGGCGGGTCTTTGCTGGGGACCTGGGGCCAAACGTTCTGTGCTGGAGTCTCAGTCTGTTGAACTGTAGGGTGGACGTCGCTGCGCCGCAGCCCCTCTCCTGTGCCCCCCACTCGCTGTGCCGGGCGCTCACACAGCGCTGAGGTGCTCAAGATGGATGTGTCCGCAGCCCACTGGGGCTGCAGGCGGGTGGCTGTCACGTGGCAGCTTGACATCGGTCATCGTGCAGCGTTGGCATGGCCGGACTCGTCAAAGGCAGCAGGCCAGGGCCTTCCGATGCGCATCCAGCCGCCTGGGCCCCGACCCACAGGCTGCGGTAGTGTCCACGTGCTCGGGGCCGCTTTCCATGCGACTCAATGGCAACTGCGGTGCTGGGGGAGTGTCCTGAGATCGTATTTCAAAATCCTACCTTCTTGCAGTGAAGTGTGGGCATTGAAAAGAGCCACTGTGAAGCTCTAGAAGATTCCTGAGTCCTGCCGTGGAGTCCTCCCTCTCGCAGTGACCAAGGTCTTCACAGTTCAGTCCTTTCCATGACACCACAGTCAGGAGTTGGAAAGTTCTGTACCAGTCAATTCTAACTCGTTTCCAACATGGCAAAAAAGTATAACTTAAATATCTTTAATAAAATGAAGTGAAGAGCTAAATTTATAACTTAAAATACAATTGTTAATAGAGAAGCTGTAATTAGTTCTAAAAATATGAATAAATATATATATATATATTTTTCAATCTGTAAATTGGTAGGTAAGACATTCGACACAAACACTGTAATTCCCAGTTTAAACATTTATCTTTAAAATATGTGAACTGAATCATAGAGATAAAATTATAGGACTAGACAGTCTTAAAGATCAAACAGGGCAACTTCTTTATCAGGTAAGGAAACCACCTCAGCAAGGTTCAAATACTTGATTAATTTAATCTATAAATAGTTGAAACTCAGCTTACTAAAAACGGTTGTTTTGAAAATAACCCAGAAAGGTCACATAAAAAATTAGGATTTGCAGCTTTACGGGGGAAATTGAAAGATCAGGCATGACTCGTTCCACATCTGAAATGGAAAGAATCACCCTCCGGTGAGCAGCAAGGATGCTCTTTAGTCCACTGTAGCTCCTGCCACTTCCTGGGTGGCCCAGGTTGGCCTGCTCCTTTACTCAGCCTACCTGTCCTTACAGCCACCTGACTTTCAGTCCCTGCTGCAAGAGAAAGGAACTTTACAGTTTTCAGGAATGTGAGCAATATCCTCTTACAGGCTGCACTTGGATTTATATCATGAAATTCCAACAGGTCCGTATATTCATGGGCCATCCAGCTGCTGTGAAATTAGAAAGAAGCCCCCGCCCCCCGCCGTGTTTGTCGCAGCATGGCCCTCAGGAAGCGCTGGAGAACACCCGCAGGGGGCCCCGTGTTTCTGCTGGGGCATCAGTTCTCAGCCTTTGAGAGTCTCTGGCTGAGGAATTTGCATTTTCAACAGTTCTTTATGCATATTCAATTTTGACCACCGCTGTCCCAGTAAACCAGCTAATTAGGTTTGATCATTAAAGTAAAACCAGAAAAAAAATTATTAATTTGCAAATTGTTTTCCCTGTAGTGGTCCTCCCACAGAACATATAACTGGCTGGAGTTGAAGTGCAGGAAACGAGAGACGGGGCGCCTCACTGACGTTTTGGCTGGCTCTGGGCACAATGCTGGGACTGGAAAGCGGGAGAAAGATTTCCCGGGATACCTTAGGCATAAGTCAGAGCCCGGACTTGCCCCTCACCTGGTCGTCAAGGGCAGTCAGAGATGGCCCTGGAGGCCAGGAGAGTCCGCCAACCCCAAAATATGCCTTTGGAGTGCTAATTATTTTGAGCTGGTTATTTTTAAGAAAAGATTCTGGAAAGACCTTCGACCTTCCCCCTAACCTCCTGAAAGGATTAGGTTGAGGGCCTGCTCCAGGAAGGGTGCCCTCATCACGGATAACTGTAGTGGAACAAGAACCAGGTGTGATAGACAGGGAGGCGCCCAGCAAAGCCCTTTGAGCAAAGTCCTCTGTGTGTCTCATTGTTGGAGATGGCCAGGCAGACTTTTGTTTACTGAACAGCTTTTCCGCCTCCACAGGAATTGTCTTCCTCCCTGTGAAGTCACTGCTCGCCCTCCTTCTGCTTAGCTCCAGATGTCATGCAAGCCTCCACTGGCCAATCTGTCAGGGCCTCTGATGGGACCCTGCACGTTCATACATAATTAACTCCTGTTGCTCTGTCTTAACATTTGAATTATTGGACCTGCCAGAAGAACTAAGGAGAAAGGGGAACTTTGCTCCACCCCCACCCCACCCCCGCC
The DNA here is from genome assembly GCA_030015415.1 of Cynopterus sphinx. Taxonomy (NCBI): domain Eukaryota; kingdom Metazoa; phylum Chordata; class Mammalia; order Chiroptera; family Pteropodidae; genus Cynopterus; species Cynopterus sphinx. Next base: position 1,248,734 of record CM057393.1, read on the forward strand.
CCCACCCCAAGGTCTGGATAAGTGCTTCTCCACCTCCACTGACTATTTGAACCACCTGGGGAGCTTTTACAAAGGTTGATGGCCAGATCTCACCTCCACAGATTCCTGAATAGTTGATCTGGGGTGAGGCCTGTGCATTTTTGATAAGATTTCCTCCCCTCGCCAGGCCATTCCAGCGTACAGCTGAATTGAGACCAACCTGCCGAGGGCCTGGATGACCAGAACTGTCCAGTCATGAACAGGAATAGGGAACATAGGTGATGTTGGTTTGGGAGGAAACAGGAAGTCTTTCCAGGCCCAGAGGGTCCTGGTGTTGCTGGCACTTCCCGGTGAAGGGCCCAGTAAATAGCAGAAGTGAAGTCTAGGCGTTGTCGAGGAGGTTAAGTTAGAAACGCAGTTTTCAGAATTTTCGCTGCAGAGGTGATCCTTGGAAATGGCTGTTCTGAGTGTTGTGTGAAAGTAGGTTGGGTATTCGGCAGGCAGTAAGTCAAAAATCATTATGGGGGACGGAGAGAGCCGAACATGGGCCAGTGCTAGAACCTCAGGGATGCTGACACGTAGAGACTCAAGGAATGCGCCGTTTTAATGTGTAACACTTAGCTCCCTCCTCCCTTTCACTCTTCGTTTCCTTCATTTCGAGGATGTGTGTTTGGATGTTAGGGAAAGCAGAAAGTGGAAAGTGGTGAGTTTCACACTTAAATCATTAAATTCCCAACCTGGGCCTCTTTCGCTTCTCATCTGGGGTTGCTTTCCCAGTACATTACAGCATCCCTTCGGAAAAGTCCTGTTTGCTCTTGGTGTGGGGTTCACCGTGGGGATTGCCAGGTGCCCTGGCCAGGAAAGACTAGGACTCAAGTGGAACTAATTAGCCTCTCAGGAGGCGAGTAAGAGGAAGTCCAGCAAGTTCTTGGGCTTGACCGTGGAGATAAGAATTCACTTCTGTGTGAGAAAACATTGGTCTGCAAGTTCTAACCACAAGGGAACCGGTCTAGTCCCCCCGTCTGATAACTGGGTTGGAGGGCGTGGCCAGGCAGGCATCGTAGTCTGCCAGCCTCATCTTCCTGGCCTTTATCAGTTTTCTGGTAGCGAAGTTTCTGAGGGGCGTGTGTAATCCCTGGCCAAGGAGAAGGATATCTCCTTGCCACCTGACCCTCCAGGGCAGTGAGGAGCACCTTTTGGCACCTTGGTCGGGGTCATAAGAGCCATCTCTGCCTCTGTAAAGACTGTGAGTGGAGCCCGTCATGCCTGAAAAAGACAAGTGTGTCGGTTTTGTCCAGGGATGACCTGGATGGAGCCACGGAAAGCACCACGTAGGACGAGTGTCTGATCCATTTCTGTCATCCAAAGGGACATTTGTGCTCCATCTCTGGGACTGAGATAAAAAGGCTCCGATTTCAGTAGTGGCTCATACTGACAGACTTTCATTCCATCTGGATTAAATGTTATAAGATTTAAAACACTGTTGTCTTGTTTTAAGCATCCCTACTCCCACCCCAGCCCTGAGAGAAATCAAAGCGTGAAAAGCACTAAGTGGTTAGCCTAAGGTCACACAACCAGCTTCAGTGGAGTCCAGATTGGACAACTAATGTCCTGCACCCAAGCTCAGGCGCCTTTTCATAAGGGACAGTGAATTGCCACATGCTGCTGGTCCACCTCTGTCCTCTGTTAACAGGTGAGACCGCTGACCAGTCTCTGAGCCGCTTCTCTTTTCTACCCAGTCTGAGTCTGTTGTGAATGGAAGAGAGAAGCACTTCAAGATGGCCTTGACTTACTGAACTAATAGGATAACTACCTGGTCTACGTTACAAATACTTCCCATCGTCTTCACTTAATAAATCTCCTTCACTGTGACTGGAAACCTAAAAAAGTCCCCAGGCCCATAACGGGCCCAGCTGTAGTGGAAGAGCAGCTACCTGTTCTGCCCGCCGTGTGCCAGGCTTCTGCTTTGCAGTGGGGACATGACCAAGGGCAAGGGGAGTGTGTGTCCCTGCTTCACGAATCCTTTATTCCAGCGTGAGTGACAATCGACTGTAAGTGACTAAACAGCATAAATACGGGCTGGGATGAGCGCGTTGTAAAAAGTGCTCTGGTCTGCGGCCAGGCCACCCCGAACACGCCCGACCCCGTCTGATCTTGGAAGCTAAGCAGGGTCGGGCCTGGTTAGTGCTTGGATGGGAGACCACCTAGGAAGACTAGGTGCTGCAGGCGGAAAAAATTAAAAATAATAAGGGATTGTAAGATGACAAGGTCCTTGTAATCTGTGAGGTCAACCAAGGGTTGCCTCTCCTAAAAATAAATACATAGGTAATAAATAAATAAATAAATAAATAAATAAAATAAAAAGTACTCTGACAGAGAAAGCGACAGGGCTCATTAGCCAGGGTGGGTTGGGAGCCATTTCTGTAGAAAAGAGGTAGTGAGGAGTGCATTCAGGGTAAGACCGGAGGGCGAAGAAGAGCCAGGTGTTTAGACAGGTCACTTGTGGCAGCAGCTTGGGCCCTCACACCACAGACTCTGTGGCTTCAGGAGACATTTCTTTCTCACACTGTGGAGTCTGGGAAGGCCATTGGGTTTCACACGACAGCTCACCTGGCTTTCAGCAGGCTGTATTCTTGCGGAGTCCTCACGTGGCAGGGACAGAGTGAACTCTCTGGTGTCTCTTCTTGTAAGGACACTAATCCTGTAGGACCAGGGCTCTACCCCATGACCTCACTTAGCCTCAAAGGCCCGTCTCCAGATTCAGCCTCTTTGGAGGTTAGGGCTTCAACACATGACTCTGGGAGGGACGTGTTCAGTCCCCAGGAGCACGTAGCTTTCTGTGCCTCAGGGCGTCCCCAAACTCTGATGCCCATGCAGCCCAGGTGAAGAGAGTTTCAGTAGAAGAGAACGTCAGACTTGACTCAGTGTCCTTTGCTTATGCGGATTGGTTTCCTGAGTGTATACTAACCAATATGGATGCTGAGTGCTTTGCTTCTTTTTATCTTTAAGGTTCGCTTTAGTCCGACTGAGCAATTTAATATTAAAACAAGGAAGAGACTGTTGCTTGCACACTCAGGCTTTTCCCTTCTGAGGGAAAATGTGGTGCTATTATCCGTTCATTTTATGTACCCTCGCTTTTTCAGAAAAGGACCAGGGCCTACGACAAAGGGAAATGGAGAATCCTTTGGCTGAAATTCAAAATTCTCTTCCTGCTGAAAAAGCCTGGGCGGCCTGGAATTTGTCTTGTTTGGTTATTTGTTATCGCTGCTTGTCTTAATTTTTTTATTTACCTTCCTAAGACTCTGCCTCCTCTTTTAATAGAATGAATACAAGAAATGTCTCAGGATGCGTAGTGTCAGTTTGCATTCAGGCGTGCAGACATTAAAAGCAATTGTTGGCTGGTGGTATCAGTTTATTTTCTAGTAAGTCCCCCAGGTAGGCATGATATAGTTTAAATCTCTTGAGAGAAAAAAATCTACCCTAAAAACCCTCAGTAGGATGTGTAACAGATCTGCTATTACCTTACCTTCCTCTGTTATAATAATCACTGGAAAGTCCTAGCGAGAGGTAGGCCTTCAAATAGTTTTCTTCCATCCCATAAAATTTAAATAGAGAAAACTGGCCAAAAGCTTCTAAAAACCCAGCTAACTACAGTGTTAGCGGTTCTGCTCTAACCAAAACCATTTCTTCTTTCCTCTTGAAAACTCTTCACCTTTCTAGTCACACCCCTTCTTACCCTGGTAAGCTAACGTCCACTCTTCTGATTCAGGGCCAGTCAGCCAGTGTCTTAGTAAGTATGGCCACACTCAGAGAGACGCCTTCTCCAGCCAGCTCTGTTTCTGCCGTGGGCTACCTCGTGTCACCCCAGAGTTCATGTGGAAGTCCTAAGCTCTATCTTAGTACTTCAGAGTGTGACTGTATTTGAAGGTAGGGTTTTTAAAAAGGAATCAAGTTAAAATGAGGCCACATGGGTGAGTCTTAATCCAATAACACTGGTGTCCTTATAAGATTAGGACACAGAAACACAGAGGGAAGGCCTTGTGAGGACACATCAAGAAGGCACCAGGAGGAAGACCTCAAAGAAACAAACCCAGCAGCGACCTTGATCTGAGCCTTGTGGCCCCAGAATTGTGAGAAGATACATTTCTGTTTTTCAAAGCCACCCAGCATCGGGCACTTTGTTCCAGCCACCTTCTGGCAGAGGCTCTCGATCGTGTACTCATTCTCGTTGAAAGGAAGTGGGGGGCAGACAGGCTTTAAGAGCTGCAGTAGGGGGAAATACTATACGCCACCCCGCTCTGCTGAAAGCTGATGTCGCAGATGTGGCACCAGCACCACATGCACCTTCTAGCTCTGGGAGTAGGTCCTGCTCAGCCATCTGTCCTCTCCTGCCCGGCCCCCTTGAGGTCATTGGAAAACATTCTTGAAATCTGGAGATGGCAACGTCTGTAGCTGTTTTTCTTTCGTGGAACTAATTCTCTATAAGTATATTCTCAGCTTGATTTTTAGTCTCCCCGCCCGCCACCCCATTCTTATTATATCTTTTTTGATTGTATACTTACTTTGTGATCGCCAGAAGATTTTTGGAAATTCAGAACAACTATTATTCTGTTATATTCTAGCCTTTTATACAGTATATTTTTATAACACTCAATTAGAAAATCAGAAACAAAAATCAGAAACAATATTTTAACTCAATATGTTTATATATATATTTTTTTTATTTTTCTTCATGTAATATGGTATTGGGCCATCACTTAAACTTTTATAAACATTCCGTTACCTAAAGGTACATGTTTTATTTAAACTTTCCTAATTTATTTAAAGTAAACCTTGTTTCAATATTAAACAAACCTTGTTTCAATATTAAATTTAAATGTTAAATGAATAAGACCACATCTGTTTAAAATGTATCTGGACTCTACCTGAACATAGCTTTGCAGAGCTGGTCGACTTCACACTCTCCACGGTCATCATACCCATAAGCCACTTGAACACACACTTGGAACCTTTTCCAGCGTGGTGGTTTCTCAATGGGTTTGTTGTTGATTTTGATGATGACGTTGACCGGGGAAGAGAGTGAGCAGTGGCTCTGTCTCCATTTCTCTGTCCTCAGTGCTGTCATCTCTTTTTCTTCCTACCACATTTGTCGCCTCAGTCTTGGCTGATTCTCTCTCTTCTCTGTCCTAGTTGGGGCATATTTCTTGCTGAGGTGAGAAGTCTGATGCCAGTAGGAAAAGACACACTGACCATCACAGGATGAGGCCCAAGAGAGGACAAACTTAGGGTATAGTCAGGGGAAGGTAAGAGAGACAGAACATCTGGGCACTTTTCGGACAAATAATGGCCAAAGGTTAGAGCCACCTGAGGTACAGCAAATTACAGCGCTCGCCTCATGCCTGGGTTCTAGAGGGTTCAAGGAAGCTGCAAGAAGAAAAGGTGAGACAGCAAATAGGAAACTAAAATGTAATAATGTGACAGCTCAGATAAAGCACTTGAAACAATGTCCAGCACATAGTTGCTGCTCAATAATGTCAAGATATCACCACCACCACCACCACCACCACCACCACCACCACCACCACCATCATCCTTGTTATTCTGTTGCCCTTTGGGGAATCCCTTCCTTTTGTACAGTCTTTCACAGTTGCTACTATTCCTAGGTTCTATTAGTCCAGGCTTCCAGTGATACTGCTCATTTAAATCAAGGTGATGACTTTCTAAGTGGAAAATATAGCACAAAAAACATTATTTCCATCTCATATTCAAATTTTCGCTTTGCTGCAACCTGACCTTTCCCTGTACTAGAGCGAATTGAGAAGAGAAGCAATGGGGTGCGTGTAGTTGCCACACAGCATTGTATAACTTTCCATTTCTGAGCTCATCATATTTATTTAGAATAAAAGCCTGAGACTGTGTCTTCTTTCTAAGTCCACCTCTCTGTGATGAAGTCTTTCACAGTTTTACATAACCTAGAGCAGGTATTCCAAACACATCCGTGGCCAGATGGCTAGAATAAAACGATCGCGGTAAGGCCAGTGTAAACAGTGCACACCTGTCTGAAGGGGCGGCAGCTGGTCATCTGCAGCAGCCATATCTGTCTGATTTTAACGGAAGCAATTCTGTATTTTTTTTCCTGAAGTCTCCCATTTTTAAAATCTTGGAAACGAATTTGCAAATTTTGAAACATTGTGAGAGGTAAGCAAAACACTTCTGTAAACCACTGGTTTGCAACCTCTAACTCGAGGTGCACTTATTTCACATTCACAGAAACTTTTACCACTTTTGGTTTTTGCTGAATTTCTAATGACAGAGCCCAGGCCAAGCTGCCATGAAGATGTGGGTGAAGGCCCCCACCCTCCTCCCCAAAGAAGGGAAGAGGTTGCCTCCTTTTCCTTCCAGTCTCTTCCTACCAACTGAGATATGAAACTGTGCCAAGAAATTTTGGTAGTGACTTGTACAAATCCTCCTTAGGACGGAATTATACATGCAGTGTTCAAACAAAACAGTAACTTCATTTATAAATGTAATTTCTCGTCTATTCCAAAAGAATTTGCTAGCAAGGGATATAACAGAAGAAATAATTAAGGCAGAATGTTTCTGATTTTTGTATTTGAGGAGAGAAATGGAGTTAGGTTTCTTATGAAAACAAGTTAAAAAAAAGATGTGACATATATCAAAACACTCATTTTAAGAAATGCTATTTTCCTACTCTTTGTTAAAGGAGTGAAAATATATCCAAAAGTAGCAAGAGGATTGTCTTAGTATTGTACTTTGTTTAAATTTTAAAATCTCTAGTTTTGCTTATTAATGTAATATATCTAGTGGCTAAATTCCAGCATGCAATTTTTGTACACCGATGTACAGTTCATTCTTATGTTGACTTGCAGTTATTGACAGTCTTGTGGTTTATTTGTTGGAGAAAAACACATCTGGTTTTATTGTCTTCTTAGTGTTAACATTAAGAGGATGACAAAAAATAAGAATTAAAAACAACAACAACAACAAATACCCTTACAGTGGGAATTGATAACAGAACCTTTGGAACAGGAAAAGTATTACTTTTTTATATCCCCAGTGAGAGCTAAGAGCTTCTAACACTGTTGGGTTGCCAATTGTTCAAAACAAAGGACAACTGCTCCCTTCGGAAAAGTAGCCAGCGGTAAGGAATTAGCTGTAATAAAACATACGTACTGTCTTGTGTCCTTTGTTAGATTTTAATCTTTATTTAAAAGGCTGGACGTCTATCCCAATCTTTTATTGATAATACTAATACGATATTATGGGTAATAATTATGGTACTGCAAGTATTATAATGGTACTGCTAATTAAAAAACTCGTGTGTCTTGAATATAAAGGATATTTTGAGTTTTTAAAACTTTATCCAGAATTTTCTTTCTTGATGGCCATGTTTCTCATAAATTTCTCATAAAAAATTTACATCTATACATTCTGTACATAGATGACATAGTATATTTTCTTCCCAATCTGTTAGTTAAAATACATTTAGAGGCTGGACTTCCAAATTCTGACTGTTGAAGTATGCATTTGGCAAATAAAAACGAGCACAATGCTTTGCATACAAACACATGCAAATGGCCGAGTGTAATACCTGCCTGTATTCAAGAAACTGTTCAAGTGTTTCCTGAATGAAAATGAAATGTTTATTTGTCCCATTTCCTTGTAACCTGTAACGGCGCCAAGAAATTTCAAATGACTACTTTGGTCAAAGATGTAAACTTAAAGTTGACATTTTCGCTTTCGCATCTGCATTTGCCCGGCAGAGCGGTTGGCCATTGTTCGGCGCATCGCGTTCCGGGTGTGCGGGGAGGTGTGCACGGAATTCGCATAGCCACGGCGTAGACACTGGAACACCGCGCTCACGGTCCGCTTCTAGAAGAGTCCTAAGGCAGCATGCGGGGAGGACTGGCGAGGGGAGCGCCGACCCGCGCATCGGCGTCGCGCAGGGGGAGCTGCGCGTCCACAGCGCGTGGGGACCTGGGCTCGGCAGGTACGGGGGGGGGCGGGCGCTCGGGGGCCCCGCCTCCCGCCTGGAGGCGGCCGCCCCGCTGGGTCCCCCCCACCCCCCACCCGCGCGGGGGCGGTGAGCGGCCGACCTCGGGGATCCCTCCGCCGCCGCGGTCCTTCCAGTCCTTCCGCCAAGTAGTGCGCGGCGGGGGGGGGGGGGCCGCCCTGCGGGCCGAGTCCCGTCCCCCCCAGGCAGGTGCCCAGTCCCGCCCCGCCCCCACCCGGCAGGAAGCGGAAGCGCTGGGCCGGCGGGGCGGGGCGCCCGGCCCCGGGGCGCGTGACCTCGTCCCCCCAGTTGAGGGACCGGTCCCCGCGAACCCCTCCCCTCCGCGCCTCTCATTGGCCCTGCGCCCCGCCCTCCCGCGGTCTCCCGGCCTGGCGCCCGCCGCGGCCTCCCATTGGCCCGGGCGGCCCCGCCGCGGCCTCCCATTGGCCCTGCGCCCTGCCGCTCACAGTCCCCCTCCCACCGCCTGGGGCTGCCCTCGCCCAGGGCTGCTGAGGCCTGCGGGCTCTGCCGCCGCGGCCGTGGCTTTGCTCCACCCCCGCCTTCCCCCTCCTGTTTTCCTTTTTTTTTTTGCGCCCACAGCACCAGGTCTTCCCAGGGGGCCTCCCATCCTAGCACTGCCCTCCAGACCCTGCTTAGCTTCCGAGATCGGCGGGATCCTGGCTGTGGACTGGGCTTTGCCCCTGTCACCGCCCCGTCTCCGCTCCCAGTGCTGGCTGGCTCCCCTCTGTCCCTTTTCATGCTCTGCTTCCGCCGCTCGGGAGTCAGCCCCCGCCTCCCCTGCTCTGCCCGAGCCCGGGGCTGGGCGTCCAGCGCTGCCCGCACGCTCGTCTCCTGCCTCCTCCCTCCACCTCGCATCTCCCTTTCTTCCCTGAAATAAAGCAGCGAACGCCGTGTCCACGTTTGCTCCCGCTGTCCAGCCTGCAGGGTCCTTGGCGCTTCACCCTTTCTCGGCCCCTCTCCTGAGTGCCCCGCCTCCCTTCGAGGCTTTCCTGCCCGCTTCCCTGAATTCAGCCAAGGGGAACGGACCTCCCAGCACACGCAGAGAGGCAGCAGGAGTCAGTGTGATTCATATCCATTTTAAGGTGGTTATTGCTGTGGGTTTTTGAAATGAGAAATGAACTGGATGCCCACAATGACCCGGACCTAGGATCAACATTGAGTTCTTAAAGGACCCAGTGAGGCTGCAGTGACAAAGTTGATTTCCCAGCAACAGAATCATTTTTTTTCCTGGGGAAATTACTCATATCGACAGTTTATGCAGTATTATTCTTCTGACAAGTCATACTGTGTTTTTAAATTTGTGCTAGTTTTGTAAAGGCTCTCCGTAAGGTGAAGGTTGGGAGCTAATCCCCACGCTAGTGTTTGGGCTTCAAAAAAGAAGAAAACCCTAGATTATTCACATGAGGAAACTCAGGCTTTTTCAAGGTCGTTAAAGGGGGCGATCTCAAACTTCAACCTCTCCTGAAGAGGTCCCTTGGCCGGAGAGTCCATCCCCGTTCCCTGACGGGATGTGGGCGAGCAGAAGCATAGCCGCCTTCCCAGCTGGGTCTTGACAAAGCCTCCACCAGGGCCCCCAAGGCCCTGCCCCCCAGGATTTCCGAGGCCTCACTGGACTCTCTGACGGTCTTTCTGCCTAGCAGTTTCTCACAGGGCTTTTGCATTTCCTGTGGCGACCTGTCTGGGTCAGCTTTCCTTCAGACTTCTCACATGGCTTAGCTCATATGCCTCCCCTGGGAGGCCTTACTGACCCCATGTCTAAAGTAGGACCCCTCCCGCTGGACCAAGACAGTTATTTTCTGGCATGTCACCTTGTTATCTCCTCCAGTCTGAAATCAGCTTGTTTGTTTACTTGTTATCATCTGCTCCCCTTCTCCTCGCCTGCACATTAGCACGTGAGCTCCTGGACCCAGGGGCCTTTTCTGTGTTTCTTCAGAGCTGTATCTCAGATTCAGTAAGCCCTTGCTGAATCTGTGAACGGTGCCTTCGCTGTGATCAGACTGACCAAACCGTCCTTCAGGTTTGGTTCTGTCAACATCCAATAGACACACCTATAAGTAAGAGAGCTGTTCTTTTTGTAAGTATTTTGTTTCTTTGACTTGTGAGCTTTATTTCTGGCTCTCCTCTGACAAAGAGAGTGAAGAAAGAAGGCTTGTTGCCCCAGGCCACCCTCTGTCCTCCTCCTTTCTGGCAGTTTCCAGCATGTTGTCACTGCCTTGCCCGCACCCTGACCCCAGGTGGACAGATACTTGGCAGGGAGTGGCTTCTTTCTCCAGGGCAGTTGCAGAGGTGGTGATTTCTGAAGGGTGGAGTGGGGGAAGGGACCGAGTTCCTGTTCAGTGTTACCATCATGCCCAGCTGGGCTGCTGTCATCAGTTCCACCTTGGGCAGTAAAGCAGAACAGACGGAAGCCCCTTCTCGTTTCGCCTTCCTCCCTGTCACATTCTCCTGGGCCTGCTGTTCAGCAGCTGGGACAGCCTCATCTTTTCCAGGTGTCTTTGCACAGGGATGCATCCTCTCTGGCTGCTGAGGCTGAGAGGACTCAGGTCTATTGCTGAAAAATTGAAATCTAGTCCTAGGTGCCCCTAGCAGGCGAGGCCAGTAACTGTCTGATCTCGGTGACCTCTCCGCCTTCGCCTGTGCTGTTTGTTCATGGTTTCAGGGGTATGGACAACTATCTACCAAAACCAGAACCCTGTGGCTTCCCCTTGAGGCCACGGAGAGGCTGCCTGGAGCAGTAAAGCCAGGGCTTCCTAATTTATGTTTGGTGGGAGAGCCAGTCTGGTCCTGCATTCCAGGCCAGGAGCCTCCCAGTCACCTTGGTTGGACCGTATGGGCCAAGGTGACCGCTCCAGCAGTGACCATAGCCAGGAGGATGGACAGTGCGATCAGGTTAGACCAACCAGAGCATCTCCTCAGAGCAAGCGAGGGGTTGGCTCCTGATAAGTGTGTGTGGAACCAGAGTCTGAGTACTTCTGGGCCGGGTGGGGATGGATGCTCAATGGGAACCCAGCAGTGCTCCTTTCTTAATTAGCACAGTGCATGGCAAGTGAGGATGGCTAGCAAGGGTCACCATGCTGTTGGCAGCACAGGGAACACGGGGTGGGAGCATTAGCCTGGCACCAAAAGGCAGCCATCTCAGGTCCCACATCTACCACTGAGTACTAGCTTTAGATTTCAAACAAATCATGGAAATCATGCCATTTTAGAAGTGAAGGAGGACTTAGAGGTCACAGTGCTCAGGCCTCCATTGGACAGACTGGGAAACTGGCACCTGAAGGGGTCGGGCCAGTCTCGGTTCCTTCCACTGGCCCTGTCTACACTCCGGTTGTTTTGTGGATCAGAGATAATGGCTCTAGTAAGGGCTTGGAAAGTGACTCAAATGCCATCCTTGTGCTGGGCATTTTATTTTATTGTGACTACAGTAACAATGCCTTCTTAAGAGAAGGGAAGAGTACATTCAAAGGATAAGCTTACTTGGCTCCTAGAAGTGAACAGTAACACCCGAGAAAGAGCAAAATGAGTGTGTGTGTGTGCGCGCCCACGTTCTGGGAGGGTGAAGCGGGTGGGGAAGGTGTCTGAGTGCAGTCCAGGTGTGGCCCCCCCTCCACCTTAGGGAGTGGAGAGGGCGTGGCTGTTGGGGCGAGGCAGGGTGTGGTCTCAGTTCTAAAATGAAAGTTATCTTTCCTTGAGTGACTTTCAGAAGAGGGAAGTCCATCTCGGGAGGACTGATCTAGCAGGAGAGAGACGCCCTGTGTCAGAGTGATGTTATATTCATGGCTTAACCTCCCACATTCCTCCAGGTCCTCTGTTACACAGCTACCAAGACTGGGGGGTCCTGGGGGAGGTTTAAAGGAGGAAGTATCTATGAGGGAAGAGAGGGGGCAGAGTGAGGAAGCAAACAGATCTGCCCCCGGGGAAGGGAGCTCGTGGGGGTGGAGTGCCTGGGAGGTCTACAGGTCTAGGTGGTTCCTGCAGGTCTGGGGGTTGTGGCCAGGCTGACCTGAGTGCTGGGGCCCTAATTCCCTGCCCAGGGGCGTGGTGGGGGATTCCAGAGATAGGTGCTTAGTGAGGCACACGGGGGTGGGGGGGGCAGCAGGAGGTCTGACTGGGGCGCTTGCATTGTCCCACAGCATTCCATGAGGTTTCAGAATGGCTTCATTCATTCATTCATCCAGCTGAACTGCTGCTACCACGTGTCACTTGTCAGTTGCTGTTCAAATAGAAGCTTGAGATCCTTTTCTTCCCTGGCTACCTTTCATCTAATTTCTCACATTTCAAAATGGCATGTTTGCCTGATGGGGGTTCCTTGCCTGTTACCCCAAAATAAGAGTGTATGAGGGTTCAGGAGGTAAGAGGAAACACTTTATGAATCTAAAAAGCTGAAGAGATCGGTAGAGTGAAAAAAATGAAGAGAAATTTAATTTATGAAAAGGAAATCAGATTTGGGGGAGAAAATAGGGAATTATTTTCCTGAAACTGCCAGGAACAGTGAACTTATCCAAGATGGCAAAGAATAAAGTTGAGAAGGCAGTTGAAGAAGCCACAGATGCAATAAAAGGCAAAGAAGGTTAATTATCATTGTAATGAGAACCCATAGAAACAGATGGAAAAGTAGAAACCACAGGCAAAGAAATTAAGAAATGGGTGAGGAATATGTGAATAGGAATAAACCGGTGAGAAATGTAACAGAGAAAATAAACTGCGGGAGGGTGGAGAAAAGCAATCATACCTAATGAATTTGTCATATAATAGAAAATGAAAATGTAACAAAAAGGAGAGCGGGAATATTTTCTCTCAATGTGGCATTAATATTTCTACATTTTAAATCATCAACCATTTTCTCATTCTCTACTGCATGAGCCTGTCATAGCAGAGGGCAAAAGAAAAATTTACACAGAAATAGGAAATCTTAATTTCTGACTTAATTTCTGACAAATTGGGCTCTGTGGACTGTATCTTTGTGGTGTGATGCTGGAGTCTGAATAATGGCTTTACATTTCAATAAAGAACTAATATAACCCAATAGCAAAAAATCCCAAACAATTCAATTAAAAAATGGGCAGAGGAACTGAACAGACACTTTTCCAAAGTCACACACATGGCCAACCGGTACGTGAAAATGCGCTGGGCATCACTAATCGTCAGGGAGATGCAAACGAAACCCACAAAGAGAGGATAGACCACCTCACCTGGTGGGATGGCTGTTGTCGAAAAGACAAGACTTGATGAGTGTTAAGAGGATGTGGGAAAAAGGGAACCCGCTGGTGGAATTGTACTGTTAGCGCAGCCACTTACAATGTTTGTGGTAAACAGCATGGGAGCTCCTCAAAAAATTAAAACAGAACTACCACCCGAGCCAACAATTCCGTTTCTGGGTATTAGAAGAAAACTAAATCACTATCTCAAAAAGATATCTGCAGCCCCACTGTCACTGCAGCAGAGACCTGGAAATAGCCTAGATGCCCATGGGCAAATGAATGGATGAAGAAGGGGCAATATGTGTTCACACAATGGAATATTATTCAGCCATGTCATTTGCAACAACATGAACAAAATTGGAGGACATTATTGCTATGGGGGAATAAGTCAGAGAAACACAAATGCTGTTTGATCCACTTATATGTGGAATTAAAAAAAAAAAGGCAAACTCATAGATGCAGAGAACAGATTTGTGGTTGAGAGGCAGAGGCGGGGGTTTGGGGTGAGGAGAGAGAGTGAAATGGGTGAAAGTCAAAAGCTCAGACTTCCAGTTAAAAGTCCCGGAGATGTCATTTATGGCATGGAAACTGTAGTTGACAATAGTATAATGTGTATTTGAAATTTGCTAGGAGAGTAGACCTTAAAAATTATCATGAGCAAAAGAATTTGTAACTGTGAGGTGATGGATGTCATCTAAACTTACTGTGCTGATCATTTCACAGTATACACAGATACCAAATCAGTATGTTGCACACCCAGAAGAATACAGGGTCATGTGTTGATTGTGTCTCTATTTTAAAAAGATTTTAAATTTCAGTCACCTCTGGGTATACATTGAAATGTTGTCTATTTAGTTTCAGGAATTAAGGCATGTGCTGATTCTTCTCATGGTAAAATTCGATGTGAAAAACCATTGCTAGTAGTTTTGGAAACTTATTTTTCACGTGAAATAATATTGCAATGGGTTATTATGCCTTTTGTAAACAAATTACATCAATAAAATTGAAATAGGTTTTTGATTAAAATGAAGGTCGGAATGAAATGGGAAGCATGTAACATTTTGCATCTACACAGGGAAGGCTGACAATGGCTGACAGATCTGGTACCTTCTGGAGGAAAATGCTGGTCCAGAGCTTGGGAGCCTTCTACAAGGGTAAGCCCAGGTAAGCAGCCAGGTGTTCACCCCCCAAGAGTTTCCCAGGTAAGCCCAGGAGGCCTCTGCAATGCTGGGGTTCTGGAACCAGCGGCACAGGGGGCAGCGTACAAGGTGTTAGTTAAGGTGTTTAAAGAGGTTAATGCTGGTGTGGATGCGAAACCCTGTTTATTCATTGTGAGTTTGGTGACCTTTCGAAAGGCATCTTCTCTAGGCTCACCCGGATGCACCTTTTCTGATGCATTCAGTGACTTGAAAACTGCGGATTATGCTTTAAAGATGCATAATGAATACAGCTGCAGCCCCCATATGCGCCGCATTGTTCTGCTAACGAGCATCTAGTCTGTCTGAGCTCTGCAGTGACCAGTGTCATGCTCTGGTGAGGATAGAGTGGGACAGTGTCCGAATTAACTGTTCCGTCTTCACATTCGTAGTTTTCAAGCCCTGAACGCAGTGTGCAGGAACCATGTGATGGCTGCTATCACTGAATGACCTCCGTGTTCTTTTCCCAGCTCGCTTTCTGCCTGACATAGACTACTTAGTCTACTTTATTCTAAATTAGAGCCTCCTTGGTTCTTCTTGATGAGCTCAGACCTCCACCCAGTCACTTCTCTGACATCCTCCTCAGCACAGGGACACCTGGCAGCCTTCCCAGGCCAGGCGTTCAGGCACCACAGGAGATTCCTGTGGCCCTTTCTTCCTCGCCTGGCAGGCTCAGGCTTCCACACAGGAAGCAGAGCCTCCTCTGTTCATCCCCCTCCCCCCCTAACTGTCCTGGAGAGTCATTATCTTTCCCTTAGAACCCACTGGGTAGTGAGCAGGACCCCCTCACAGACCCTAACTCACCCCCACCTTCTCCTTCCTCCTTTCCCTCCCATGAGGAACGGGGATCTCTAATGTGTGTTGGGGGCTGGGGGTGGAGAGGAGTGAGCATAGCTACATGTGGAGTCGCAGAGAGTCCAGGGTCTCCGCGTCTCCTGCTGGTCTTGGCATTTTATCGCTCCAGGGCCAGCTCGCCCTGGGGTAGGTACCGGAGCAAGGTAACTGAGTACACGGGGGATTCTCAACAAATGACGTGGGAAGTGGCCCATCAGTTAATACTCAGTGCCACGCCCCTCACCTTCATGGCCAAGGCTCATCAGCAGTTGTCACTGCTCCAGAAAAGCTCAGGCAGAAACGAGTGGCGGGGGCACGAACACGCGCATCTTAGGTCTGTCCAGCTGACTGGGCACGAGTGGGTCTTAAAGCTACTTTTGCTTATTTGCATATGAAATTGTTGGGTCCCCGAGCCTCGGTATTCTCTTTTCCTCCCATTCAGATGTGCCCATATTGGAGTTTTCTCTCTTGAATCTTAGCTTTCAAGCAGCCATTGGTCTGTGCACTAATGGGGCCTCAGGCTTGTAAGCCTGGGAAGTCAACCCACCATAAGGGGTTCCTTTCAGAAAGGGATCTTGGAAAGAGGTCCATCAGGAATGGACTGGAACAAACCTCGGACAGCTCTTCGGTCTTCCTTTCCCTTGGAGTTAGTGCCTATTTTCCCTTCAGCAGGTCCCAGCCCTGGGTCCTTGCTCTCTGGTGCCCAAATGGATGGAACAGTTCTCAAGACTCAGCCCCGGCCCCCACCCCCACGCCTCCTTCATCCTCCAGGACTCAGGTGTTCTCCTATTCCTTCCCCGTGTTCTCTGGATCTTGTTTCTTTGCTCTCTGCTTGGCAGATCAGCTCAGACCAGCAAAACAATGTCGCTGAGCTGGAAGGGGTTTGGGACGGAAGAACAGACGAGTCCCCGAGCCGCAAGTTTCATACAGAGTGGGCTGTGGGAACTGTCGTGTCTGAAAGCTAGCGGCTTCTGGAGTTGAAGAGAAGCACATCTTGAAGGGAAATACGTGGCCATCTCTGTGGCCTTAGCAGAATTTGAGACCCTGCGAACTAGGAGGTGTTGATCCTGTTACCTCGGAAGCAAGATTGGGACCCAGTAACATCGAGGCCACATTCTGTTCAAGTCCACTGTCGTCCGTGGGAGAAAAGCAGCAACTTGATAT
Organism: Cynopterus sphinx; assembly: GCA_030015415.1. Taxonomy (NCBI): domain Eukaryota; kingdom Metazoa; phylum Chordata; class Mammalia; order Chiroptera; family Pteropodidae; genus Cynopterus; species Cynopterus sphinx. Next base: position 1,265,140 of record CM057393.1, read on the forward strand.
CTGAGTCATACATTTGACACTTAAACAAACGCTTAAAGCTATCCAAGAGGACAGCTGATTTTTAAAGCATAGTCGAGATAGAATTCATTGGAATTGCTCAGATCAGTGACTCTCAAACTTTAGTACGCACGCAAGTCTCCTGAGGACCTTGTTACAGTGCAGTTATGACACAGTGGATATGGGCAGGGTGGGGTGGGGGCTGAGATTCTGCATTTTGAACACGTTGCTCGCGGATGTGGCTGGTTCGTGGGTCACTCAGCGCCAGCTTAGACGGCAGGCTGCAGCAAAGGAGAGGGACACCCTAGACTGGCGCTCGAAGGGCCCAGAACCCAGATGCTTTCTGCTCATGGTGAGCCCTCCCTTCTGGTTCTTTCTCTAGGCCCTGACTGCTCGCTGCCCGTGGTGGTCACCAAGGCTGCTGTGTGACACGGCCTTCCCTTCTGCAGCCGCCGACGCTCTTTGGATTACAAGAAGGGGAACGCAGCTCTGGCTCACGCGAGGGGATGTGTGGAAACTTCACAGAATCGAAGACCAACCACTTCTTAGGACAGGTGGGACTCAGGACGATCAGGGGGACTGAGTGGCAGAGGCTGCAGGACCGCCCCGGCACATCCCATGGGACGCCTGGCTTCGACTTCAACTTTCAGGTTAGGGTCAGGTGTTTTTACCTTTACAGCTCTCAGCATAAGTCAGGTAACTCTGTCTGCCATTCCTTTCTTTGTCCCTTATCAAGCTATCCTTGATCATTTTAACTCGTGTTTACAGATATAGAACTTTGTGTGTCTGTCTGTGTAGGGGTGGGGGGAAGATGGTAATGAAATGTTACAATATGATAAAAAAAAATCCCTTGTGTATCAAACTTAGGGCATTTAAAATATACTCTTGCATTTTTTGGTCTAGGTGTATTTTGGATTTATAACTAAAAGTACTCTTTGTAGGCGTGAGTCATCTTTATTATTTTTTATGAAATAAACATTTTTTAAAAAACACTATAAAATTTCAAAGGGCAGTTCTGACATACTGTCTTCATAATCACAAGGGTTATGTTTCTAAAAACGTCACAGTAGAGGAATTTATGATTGGAGCCATAAAACAACAAATAAGACAATGGACTCTTTTCTGTTTACTATGTGACTTTGGGCAGTTATTTTTTTCTGAAGCTCAGTGTGTCTCCTGCAACCCAGAGATAATCAAGCTTCGTTCTCGGAAGTTTTTTTTGATGATTAAGTGAAATTTAGATAAAATTCTTTTGACTGCATTGAAAAGTTGACTATTTCTATCGTTATCACTGTTATGGAATTTGAGACGCTGTGAGAACTAAGGGCAGGCGAGAAATATAAAAGCACTTAGTTCTATTCACTAAAATATAATGATGAAGACAAAACGAGGAGAGACTTCAAGGGTGTTTTATGTATCTTAAAATAGTAATAATGAGTATAGTTCGATACATTTCCATTTGCCATCCTTTGTTCACTATCAGCTATTCAGGACTTCTTCCAAGTTTCCAGGGAGGCTTTGCAAGTTTGTTTTGCTTTGTTGCAGTTGATATGCCACTATAAGAGCTTGGTTTCTTGAGTCTGGTTCTCCCCAAATGGTTAAAGTGTTTGAGATTCTTAGACTGTCGCTTCTCATCTCCTAGATTCTGCCCCTGCCTTTTGCTTTTATCCCAGAGACAGAACAACCTAGATGGTTAAAATAGAAAAGGCTTGGGTGGCATGTGTCACTTTGCTCCCAGCTCTGCCCAGACTCCCTCTTTGATGCCCAGGGGTATCCAGTCACAAGCATGGCCCCGCCCAGGTAGCCCGGTGCTGCGTGCTCCCCAGCCCTCCTCCCCTGCACAGCACCTTAGCGCACTTCTAACATGGGTGCTTATGGTTTGTTATCTATGCCAAGGATGCTGTTTTTTAAATATCCTGTGCTAAACTCTAAATCCTCATGACTGTTTTGTAGCTACTAATTTGTACTTCATCTCTTTCCAAGGATTTTTTTTGTAAAAAGAAAATTATATTACTGCCTCCCTGACAGCTGATTTGCGTCGGTTCTTCTCCTTCCTCTTCCTTCTTCCTTTTTCCTTCTTCCTCCTTCCTCCTCTTCCTTTTTCTTCTTAATATTTCTTTTGACAAATAATCACAAAAAAAATGAGCAGCCACTCTTGTAAGCTGGAACTGACGTTCTCAAATTGCTAAAGGAACACCAAGGCAGAAATTCATTTATATTGGAATATCATGCAGGAATATTCAAATTAGGAAGAGATTCCTACATTTTTTTTGCACAGCAAAGCCTGGGGGATCGATTTTAAAATCTTTGATAGAATCAAATCCTGCTCTTGGAGGAAAGGAACAGAATCTGATGGAGAGAAACAGGAAGTGAAAAAAGCCAAGAACCTGAAAGGAAGTACATCAACGAAAAGCGCTTTTATCTTATGGTCTTTCGTGCTATTTTTAAGTAAAGAAATGGACTCTAACTGTACCGGACATGGAAGGAATAAATAAAACAAGCATTCATTTTTGGGGTGATCGTGCTCTCCTCGGCAACCCCCATTTTATTGAAGATGTCAGTACTTATTTGTTCAAGGACTTCTTTTTCCCCCCGGGAGGCAGGCGTTCCTTTGCCTTCTTAGGATTCGGAGTCAAGGCTGCCTGAGGTGTGGGGCCTTTGGCCACCAGAATTTCATCGACAGTCACGAGCTCTAGTACCACATCAGCGACGGCTCGAATTCCTTCGGCTTTGGCTAGCAGGGTGTCCCACACCCCTTCCCGGTCCACGTCGATGATCCCCTCGACTCCCACTCCTATGAGGAAGTTGCCGGCCTGGTGCGCAGCGCTCATCTGCGCCATCACGTTGGCGACGGCTAGGCCCGCGTTCTCCGCCAGTGTTGCGGGAAGTGACCGCAGGGCCTGGGCGAAGGCCAGGAGCGCGGGCCCTTCGGGCCCGTGCAGTTCGGCCCCTTTGTCCTCGAGCATTTTCGCCAGGGCCATCTCCGCGGCGCCGGCCCCTGGCAGCAGCCTGGGGTCCTGGCACAGCTGGTGGTAGGCGTCGATGCCGTGGTGGGCGGCCTGCACCGCGCCGCGCAGCTCCTCGGGCGTGGCGCCCCTGAGGACCACAGTGAGGACCGGGCTGCCCAGGCTCTCCCATTCGAACACCACGGTCAGCCCGTCGCCCAGGTCCTGCGTGTAGACCGCGCGGCACCTGCCCAGCCGCGGCGGCGGCACCAGCTGAGGCATGAGCGGCGTGTCCAGCACCTCGCCCAGCTGGGCCAGCTCACGCCGCGACGCCACCTGGACCACCATGAGGCCGCAGCGGTCGGCCTGCGCCAGCGCGCGCTCGTCCACGTCGCCGCAGACCACGGCCACCGTGACGTCGGCCGCTGCCAGCTGGGCCACCTGCTTCTCCAGCAGCTGCTCGCGGCCGCGCCCCAGCGCCGCCAGCTCCCGCGGGCCGGACAGCCGCGCGGTGGCGGGCGCCTGGGGGCTGGCGGGGCCGAAGGCGCAGGCAAACAGGGCCACGCGGGCGCTGCCGCGCGCCGCGCTCAGCTGGCCGCAGGCCCGGGCGGCCAGCGCCAGGCCGGGCAGCAGGCGCGAGTCTGGCGTGCGGCCGCCGCGCAGCGCGCACACACCCACGTGCTCGGGCCGGAAGCTGCCGTGGGCGCCCGCGGCCGCCCAGCACGCGCGCGCCACCAGCGCGGCCAGCGCGTCCGCGTGCGCCGGCGCGTGGGTGCCGGCCGCGGCGCGCAGCGCCCACGCGGGGTCCTGCAGCGGCCCGAGCGCGCGGCCGACCAGCGCGGGCAGCAGCGCCTGCGCGTGGGCGGCGGCCGCGGCCAGGGCGCGGCGCAGGGGCGCGCGCGGCAGGCCTGCCCGCAGCAGGAGCTCGGCGCGCGCCAGCAACGCCGCCGCCAGCAGCACCACGAAGGCCGCGCCCGCGCCGCCCAGCGCCGCGTCGCGCAGCAGCCGCGCGGCTGGGTGCTCCAGCTGCAGGGCGCGCAGGATGCCCGCCGCGTGGCCCGCCAGCTCGGCGTCACCGCGCGCCGTCACCAGCAGCTTCCGGCGCCCGCACGGCCCGTAGCACGGCCGCAGCACCCGCGCCAGGGCCTGCGCCGCCGCCAGGCCGCCCAGCAGCGGCCGCTCATCCGCGCCGGGCCACAGCCGCTGCGGCAGCGCCCGCGCCGGGGGCGCGCCGCCGCCGTCCATGCCGGTGGCGACTCGGGGCCGGCGGGGGTGGGACCCCAGCGGGTTGCAGAGACGCCCCCGACTCGGACACGGCGGCCAGGCGCCCGACACCCACCTGGGGTCTGCGTCACCTGGAGAAGCCGGCGCCCGAGGCCCCGCCGCACGGATGGCCTGCGGAGGGCCCGGGCCTGTGACTACCCCCGACCTGCCTGTCCGCACAGGAGCCGGCCTCCGATCTGGTCCCGATGAAGTCACAGCGGCGCGCGGAACCCGGGCAGGGATGAGGTCACAGAAGGACGCCGGGATCAGCGTAGGTGGGGGGTGGGCTGCAGGCGGGCAGGCAGGAGTCAGGTTGTCCCGCAGGTGAGGGACACGCATGTGCCAGGCCCCAGGGTTTCATTTAAACTGCGGAGGCGGTGACGGGGCAGTGAATCAGGCGACAGCATCCACCCACTTCGAAGGCCCGGGGAAGCACTGGCGCCTGTGTCGTTTCTGTCGTTGCAGGGGGAATCAGCCTTGTTCACTCTGTGGTGCAGCTCTGTGTCACACCAGCGTGGTGGCTGTCTGTCGGCCTTTGCCTCTTTGTCCACCTTATCCGTCTGGGCTGTTCATCAGGTTCCCTAAGGTCTCTGTGGGCCTGTTTGCCTTTCAGGTTGCAGGTATGTGAGACGGCCCGGAGTGCGACAACTCCTCTGATGACGTGATGTCACTGAGCGGGCAAAGGCAGGTCAAGACAAGGGAGGGAAAGCTGCTGGCGGCCTCCAGACAAGTAGAAATGGACACAGGCGTGGAAGGGACCAGCCGCCCAGTGGTCAGGGAGGCAGAAAAGCAAAGCCGTGGAGTTGGCCCTGGCCAGCACCCACGACCCTGGGAATGTGAGTTCTGTCCTTCCGTTCCCCCTCCCTCCCCGCTGCCTCATACAAAGTCTGTTGGAATAATGATTGCTGCTTCTCGGTTCCACGCGTGTCTGTCGAGCTCCCACTATGTTCAGTGTAATGGAGACTACAGACGACAGGCATAGAGAGACGAGTGAGAGGTTTGTATTGGATGAAGGCAGCTTCCCATGGGTGTCAGGCAGAGCTCCAGTTGGAGTTGATGAACATATCTATCAAGAGCACGGGAAAGAGCACAGTAGCATTCATTTTCACTTGGAAAAACCCTTTTTGCTTTGTTTAATGGTAGATGTCCCTAAGAATAAAACAGAACACCGAGCCCGACGATGCAAGTTGCAAGTCAGGCGTCGTCATGGTGCGGTGGGCATTATTTTAATGTTTCCAAGACAAGATGGTAGCGAGAAAGAAAATAAAAAAAATCACAGCGAAAGTTAAATATAATTAAGGCTAGAGAGTAGATAATTTTGGAGGAAAAAACCCGATTGCTTTTGTAAAAATGATAGCTATTTATTATAAAAGTTAAAAAGAAAAATACAAAGAAAGTAAATGTCATTGGCATCCCGGCACAGGGATCATCCTTGTTTACATTTACATGTACATTGTTACATGTTTGGAGTGGCAGGTCGATACAGTTTTACAGAGTTTGCTGTAGGATACATGTTGTATATGCTACTCTGTAATCATTTTCCCTTCAAGTCTATCTTGGCTCTGGACAGCTACTTTTTTGACTTCTTGATGTTGGAGGCTCCGTGAGAAACCCTCCATATGACCCTCCATGCCCAGGCTTCCGAAAGCCAGTAACACTGTGTGTCACTTGGTTGTAGGTAGAAAAGATGGCCTGCCTGTTTCTTTATAAAATGGAAAGGGTAATGACCAACATAAAATGTAGCAAAGTAGTAAAGCATGCATGTATACATTGTTTATAAAGACTTCCTTAAAAAAAAAAACACATGCTCCTGTAAAACAGCCATCTTAGCTCTTTTCTTACACTTAACATACATTTTCCCATTTATTTCACTTATTCCACGGCTATTTATTGAGCTGCTGAATAGCAGGGTTAAAAGGTGAATCAGGCAGAGCTGTGGCTGTCTCTCCTCGGCTTGAGGTGGGATACGGACCCTAAGGTGGGATGCAGACAGCTCATCAGGCAGTCATTACAGGCCAGGAGTGCTGTGCTGAAGCGGAGCACAGGTGCTAAGAAGGTTCTAGAGAGACAGACACCCACTGTCACAGGGAGAGCGGTGGTCTGGGATGGAAGTGAAATCTAAAGTGAGAGCTGGAGGAATGAAAAAAAAATAAAGAAGTAGGAACTGGCCAGGAGAAAAGCGAAGAGGGGTTGGCACAGCTTGGTGAAGTTGTGTTGTCCACCAAAAGTAGTTCTAAAGACGAGGTCAAGATGAGGAAGGGAAGGAGACGGACGGAGATGACTGGAGGGTGGCAGGGGCTCTCCAGGACCTAGAGAGCCACACCAAGAAATTTGGATTTCAGCCTGAAGGGTGATCAACTGGATTCCGAGGCCCATTGTAAGAATATGTAATTTCTTTGGTGAAATTGTCACCTGCTTGACTATGCGGTGTAGGGGAGAGTGACCATCCGATCATTGTCTTTGACCCTTGAAGACCGTCAGTTCCATAAAACAGGCCCCACATAGTACATTTTTAACCGAAAAATTTTGACCTACCTTCACAAAGATCAAACCAACCAAGGAACTACTGAACTTCAATTTCAGTTTTTACTACGTGGACGTAGTCATTGTCAAATTCACTTGGGTTTTCTTTATCCTCTAGATAGAATGATTGTATGTAAAATCATCATGTAATTGCACATTGCACAGTGCAGTAGGTGAATGTACATTTTGTGCCAAGAAGAGTTTGCATGTAGTTAATCCATTATATAAAAATCTTAAACAATACACACTGTGGTCTGCTAAGAGGGGCAGGCATCAGTATAGGCTGTCTGGTCCTTAATTGGGTTGACTTTTTTTTTAACTTGTTTTTTAATTAACCAATTTTTAATTGAAGAAATGATTTAAATCTCCCCCAATTTACCTCTCCCCTTCCTTCTGGTAGCCATTAGAATATTGGCTTGAAGTTTGTCCTCCCAACATTCACGTTCTTCCTGGGACCTCAGACTGTGACCTCATTTGGAAATAGGGTCATTACTGATGTTATTAAGACAGGGTCACACTGGAGTAGGGTGGGTCCTGAATCCAACATGACTGGTGTTCTTATAAGAAGACACACACACAGAGAACATGGTGGAAGGACACACAGATGCTGAGGGAAGAAGGCCATGCGATGACACGGGCAGAGACGGGAGCAATGGACGCCAGTTGTGGGCAATACCAGAAGCTGAGAGAGGCCCGAAACACACTCTCCCTCGAAGCCCACCACAATGAGCAAAGCCCTGCCGACACCGCGACTTTGGACATTTTAGCTACCAAAGCTGTGAGAGAATACATTTCTGTCGGTCAAAGCCCCCCAGTTTGTGGTAGTTTGGTGTGGCAAGCCTAGGATTCTCACACGTGAGTTGTGTACATCAGTAAAGGAGAGAAACCTCAGAAAGTGTGTGTGTGTAGGGGGGTGTGTGTGGAGAGAGACTATTTTTAGGAGTGTATAACACTGGCTGGCAGAATGTTTTCTGTGCCACCCTCTTCTAAATAGACACCTTTCTGCTGACACCCCCACCCCGCCCTTCTCCCCAACTTCAAATGCATTTCTTTTAAAATTATGGTCTTGTACACAGTGGATGTAAATATTTAATCTTTCTGTTTGTGCATTTTCCCATGTTTACTTTTTAGTTGCCTGCTTGCCCTTTCTGTGTTTACCTTTTTTCCTTACTATATATAATTTTTTAAAACATTTCATTTTTTTATTTTTCCCCTCCCCTCTCCCTTCTGGTAACTACTAGTCCATCGTCCATGTCCATGAGTCTCTGTTCGTTTGTCCTGTTCCTTTGTTCTTTTAGGTTTACATCCTCCTATGTGATATCATATGGTTTTCAACCCTTTCAGTCTGGGTTATTTTGCTTAGCATAATTGTCTCGAGGTCCATCCATGTTGTCGTAAATGGCAGTATTTCATCTCTCCTCATGGCTGAGTAATATTCTATTGTATATATGTGCCACAGCTTCTTTTGCCAATCACCTGTCGTAGGACACTTCGGTTGCTTCCATGTCCTCGCCACCATGAATAGTGCTGCTGTGAACATCCGTGTGCAAATAGAGCGACTCTACGCTTACACACAAATCATTTTTAAGGTGATTCTCCTATTTCCTTCTCATTTTTACCCTCTATCATGTCTGTCACAGGTACATGGTATACACTACTGAAATAACTTACGTAAAGCAATATAAATTTTAAAAGCTAAGAATGCACTACTGACAATGAACTTTAAGTGACTGAAATTCTTTTAAAACATTTTTTTCTACTGAAGAATAAAGAAGGTAAGATGATAGCCATTACTGCAACTTTTTGAAGTTGCAGTAACTTCGATAACAAAAATGTGAACACAAAAGTTATAAGATCTATAAGTGTTTAGTGGCCCTTCCACAACTGTGGAACTTTGCTTTCTTAAAAGCCTTGAGGAATTGGAGACTGGGAAAACAGAGAGAGAAAGCAATTAGCAGTCACTCTACGGGATAACCTGATAAATATTTTTACATTCACTAAAAACAATAAAGACACGCTAAATAATGGGTACTTTATTAAGAAATTTTCTTCACTGTCACTTGTTTGCTGGACTGTGAGACTGCCATTTGCTTACGATTTCATAACAGGTTGCTTTTTCTTTGTTGCAGAAGACAACCCTCAGCCACACTCATTTTAAATATTTAACATACACTTCTGATTATACTACATGTGCTCTGAAAGGTTATACTATTATAGAGAAATGTAATATAGAAAGTGAAAGTCCCTCGTAATCCAACTCTTCAGAGAGAATTGCTGTTAACAGTTTTGTGCATATCTACCATATCGAAAAACTGCCTGCTTAACATGTGTACTTATTAGAAAGTAGACTTTTTTGGTCTTTCCAGATGCTCCTCCTGCCTTTCTGATTTGGTAATTTGGAGGAATATCAGCTACCTGCCTTCTGGATTTTTGCTGCCATTGTGGTCTCAGAGCTGTGTAATTTGGTTGATAGAGATGGAAAAACCATTGGAAACCTTTATTTATGTTGAATAAGCATTTCTTGAACACTTCCTTGGCATCCTGGGTTACATTTTATTTTTTCTGCCATGATAAATTCATGCCTATGAGCTTCCTTTTCCTTTTCAAACAGATCCAAAGTACTTGTTTTCTCACAGTAGCAAAAGGAATAGAGATTTAAGGCTGGGATTACTCACCTGCATCATCCTTTTTCCAGAAGCATCACTGTGCAAACCTGTTTTACTCTTCCATTCATTCCACCCACTTTTCTGTTCTCAGGCCTGAGTTTCCTTTTAAAACTTCTCTCCAGCAGGGGTGACTTGCAGTTTGCACATACTGACACTTAAATTCTCCCAAGTGCTGAAGAAGTATGCTGAAGTGAATGATCTTGATATATAATTTTGTGCAAATGAAACTCACAGCTGGAAATAGCTGTTCTAATTTCAGCATTGAACACAGATAAACCTTTGGATCAATAACTCAATTTTTGAAATTGCACTTTAAAGTGTAATGTAGAAAAAATGAAAATGAAAGGGTGAGTAATAATAAACTTTAAATATACCACTTGATAAATTTATTATTAGTCATGTTTATGTTGTATTTCAATGTATAATAGTCAGACACTTCTATTTTATAGTTTGCATTTATCAAGCCAGCTTCTCCCCAAGCTCAAAATTCCCGTGACTGTAAATTTAGTAAACTTGAAAAACCCAGCAGGGATTAAACCCTGAAGGAATTCAAATGACTATTATACTCATTTCAGCCATTTCAAAAAACGATGCTTTCAGTCAGAATAGACTCTGGAAATCAAACTGTCTATTCTGCCCAAGTTGGAAACACAATTCGAAGTTTATATTCTGGCCATTGGGAGGAAGGAGGGGGTGAACCACACAGCTGGAAAAACCAGCCTATTATTTTTACCCTATACCAAAGCTGCCTTGTGAAGATCGAACTCGTAATCAGAAAGCGCTTGGTGTGTCCAGCCTGGAATGTTTATTGGATGACAGTGTATCCTAATGCTTTTGCAATCGGTTGGTAGGTTTGATCATTTTTTCCTAGTTTCAAGTCTGTTTTCTCTCCCATACACCAACCAGTGGCGAAGGGAAAACACAGGAGAGCACGTTGCCAAAGTGGTACCTACCTCATTAGAATAAGGAACCCAGAAGCCCACATTTGCAGCTGGCCTTCCTGAGAAAGGGCCTATTTCAGATTTCTAACTCTAGCCCCGTTTTTCGAATTTCGTCTCTCCAGGTCGTTGGGGTGCTGTTGGTTTACTGTATCTGTCGGCGTTTCATGCCTCCACGTCCCGCTCTTTCTGTCTGACAGCTCTATCAGCCCTTTCTGGATCGTGTCGGTCGACGTTATGGTAACGGCACCGGCGGGGGGACGTGGCCATCGCGAAGTCGCGCTCCATTTCTCCACTCCACATCGCGTCCGAGCGGAGGAAGCCTGACCGTGAGCCGGCGAAGCCTGCCCCGCTCCGCACGTACACGCGCGGGCACACGCGCGGGCACACGCACAGACGCACACGCGCGCGCCCGGGGGCCGCCCCCGGGGAGCCGGGCGCGTGGCACGGTGGCCGCGGCCGTCGGCGCCCCGCGCGCCCCGGCCCGGATCCCGGACTAGGCTCCGCGGCTTGGCGCCGCCCGGGCCGGGCCGGGCCAGGGCGCGGCGGGGCGGCCGCGTCAGCGCGGGGTGGGGGTGGGGGTGGCGCGTGGGGGGGAGGGGCGGTGAGGTCAGCGGCGGCGCGGCGCGGGGCGCATGCGCGGAGCGAGCCCCGTGAGTGGCGCGGCGGGCGCGGGGGCGGCGGGGCGGCCCGGGGCGGGGGCGGCCGTGTGTGGCCGGGCCCAGGTGCGCGCCGCCCCCATCCCCGCCGGGGCGGGCGCGCGGCCACCCCCGGGGCAGCTGTCAAAACTTCGGCGCCGTCGTCGCCGCCCGGTCCGCCCGCCCGCCCGCGGGGGAGGGGCACCGCAGGGCCGCGACCCCGCTCCCTGGCCCCCGCCCGCTGCACCGCGCCCGGCCCCGCCCGCCGCGGGCCGCCTGGGGGAGGGGCGCGGGGGGACCCCGGCCTCCGAGCGCGCGCGCGCCCGCCCCGCGGCCCCCAGAGCCCCGCCTCGCGCCCCCCCGCGCCCCGCCCCGCCGCCGGCCCCGCCCCCGCGCGCCGCCCCGCCCCGCCCCGCGCCCCCCGCCCGGGCCCTGCGCGCCCGCCGCGCCGCCGAGCCGTGTGCGTGCGTGTCCGTCCCGCCCGAGCTGCCGCTCCCGGTGCTGCCGCTGCGCCCGCCCGGGCCGCGGGCCATGCGCGACGCTGGGCCGCCGAGCGCACACCTGAGCGGCGGCCGCGGCGGCGCCGGCGGCGGGAGCAGCCCCCCCGGAGGAGGCCCGGGACCCATGCGCCTGTCCTGGTGACCAGGATGTCGTCGGAGGAGGACCGCAGCGCCGAGCAGCCGCCGCCGCCGCCGGCGCCCCCCGAGGAGCCGGGCGCCCCGGCGCCGAGCCCCGCCGCCGCAGACAAAAGACCTCGGGGCCGGCCGCGCAAAGATGGCGCTTCCCCCTTCCCGAGGCCCAGAAAGAAGTAAGTTGAGCGCGAGCGAGCCCGGCCGGGCGCCAGCCGCCCGCGGCCCGAGCTGTCACCGCGCGCCGCCCGCCCGCCCGCCGCCCCCGCCGCCCCCGCGCCCCGCGGGGGGAGGGGCCGGCCCCGCCGCCGCCCCGCCGGCCCCGCACTTTACTTTTGAGCTGGGCCCGCGCCCTCGCCCGCGGGGCCGCCTCCCCGCCGGGCTCTCCCCGGGGCGCCCGTGGCCGCGCCGGGCCCGGAGCCGCCGACGCCGGGGCGCACCTGGGGGCCCGGCGCTCCTCTGCGGCCCGGAGCGGCGCGCCCCGGGGCGCCGGCCGAGCTGTCAAACGCCGCGGCCGGGGGGTCGGCGTCCCGCGGGGGCCGGGGCCGGCGTCCTTTGTGGGCGCCCGGCCCCTCGGCGTTCCCAGCCCCGAACCCGGCCCCCCCCCCCCGGCACATTAGGAAGTCGTCGGCTCCGTCCGCCCCTCCCCCACGCCCCGCGCCGCCCGCACCCGGCCCTGGCCGGCCTCTGCGCCCGGGCCCGCGTGCGGGGAGTGCGGGCCCCCGGGACGCGGCCGCGCGCGCCCCGAACTTCCGCGGGGCGGGCCGAGCGCGCTCCGGAGCGGGCTCCGCGCCGGCTCCCCCGGGGGCGCCGGCCGGCTCCGCGCAGCGCTGCCGGGGCGGCCCAGACGCCGGTTCGGGCCGGCGGGCCGCTCAGCCCCGGGGCGTGGGGGCCGCGCAGTCCGTCGCCGTCCGGCCGGGCGCGTGCGGGGACGCTGTCCGCTCGCCGACGACACACGGCGCACCCGGGGCGCGCACGGAGGCCGAGCGCGGCGGGTCGGGGAGCCCCGGGGAGCCGCGGCCGCGCGTGCCGCGTCGCGCTCCTCCCGGCGGCTGCGAGCGCGGTCCGGGGCCTGGCGCTCGCCTCCGCGTCCCGTCGCCGGCCCTTTCCCCGCAGTGACAGGGCGTCGGGGAACCGGGCACGGATGCACGCACTCACACGCGCTTTTTGTGACTCAGAGTCGGGGCTCCTGTGCCGCTTGCATCGTAATGGAACGTGCGGCATAAAATGCCCTTATTATTCCTGCGTTCGCTCAATTTGGAAAACAAAGGTGGAGTTTTAAGTCACTCGAAACTTCTTTGCTACTTTTTGTATTTTTTAAAGCAACACGTATCGAGCCATGTGAGGGTTTTAATTTGGCTGCTTCCCATTTTCTCTATCTGGAAAGCACTTTTTGGCTTCTTTCTGAAGGTTAGTGTGCGGTTTATACGTTTTAGATTTGTTTTTACGTTTTTACTTTAGAAAGCCTACACCTACCTAGTTATGTTGTCAAGCCCCTTACTCCCACCCACCCACCCTCCCACCCTGAGCCCACCTGTAGTAGGGTAACTTTTGGGTGCATCAGAAGAAAGGTCGATTTGGGTTAATTACCACTTTATTGTTTTTAATTTTTACCTCTTTTACATTTCGAACAGCTCTGAGTCTTGAGTTTTCTTTTTTAGCTTTGAAAACCAGCACAGCATTCTTTATAAGAAATTAATGGTTACTTTAATGGTTCCAAGCTTTCTAGGGAATTCTTTAAAATTAGGTGTGTTTTTTGTGGGTGATGGCATCTCTCATTGTTTTAGAAACATGTAAATTTAAACTAATAAATGAAAACAAATAAGGGTTTTTAGTTGGGCACCTCTACATGGTTTTTAGGGTACAGCAGAAAAGACCCTGTTTTTAATTGAGTAATGAAGAAAGTGAAACTGATATGCAGCAAATGTAAATTGGGTTTGTAAATGCTAACATTTTAAAATTATGTAAGAAATTAAAATTAATATTCTTTGTGAAATGCATTGGAGATAAAAGTTTTAAAATTGTCACCATTTAGATGGTTACTAAGTGGGTGGTTTTATGCTGGAGAAGATGGATGCATTATGACACTTTTTTTTAGATGTGTGTATTTGTCTGTTTTTTTAAAAAAAAGATAACCGTGCACTGCTAATTTTAGAATTTTTGCTAACTAGGTAAACTCAACATTTTGTTATTTTATTATGTTAATTTTTATATTTTGTCAAATTAGAAAGCATAAGTTGTATAGTTACTGGTCTTTCAGTAACTATTATGACTTTGAAATTATATTTCTTACCTAAAATCAAGAATTTTGAACTGAAGTTATTAATCTTGGAGGAAGAGTTTGGAAAGTAGGCATATAACCACGGATTTCCTGTAGCACAATTGTCAGCTGGAACCGTGAAATTAGTATTTGTCTAAAACTTAGCAGGAAAGACCGTCTAATTATTGGGTTATTTGGAGCAGCTCATGGTCGTCATCAGAGGTACACGTCTTCTTTTTGGTGAAGACGCTCTTGTCACAGGGTAGGCACGATCGAGACTCCTAATCACTTCTGTAATGTCAAGGAGACTTCCTGAAGCTTTCAGTTTTCTTCCGTAGAGTATTCACGTTACTAAATTGGGAACCCAAAGAAACGTTCTACCATATTTCTTAACAAGTCAGCAAAATTGACATTGAGGATGGGGTGAGGGTGGGGTGGCACAGAAGCAGCAGGTGGGATAGGACTTCCAAGGCGCTATCCTTGGCCTTTTTTGAATAAACTCTTTGCACCTTGCATCACTCTCTTGTTTCAGGGGACAATTAACTGTCATTATAAGGCCACCAAGAGCATTATTGCTGTAGAAAAATTAGGTACAACCAATGGTGTCACACAAGGGATCAGCAAAAAATGGCTCTGCTGCAGGTGGTTATTGCTATTCTATATTTGTAAGGCTCCTCCTCCAACAGATTTTCTCATTTCCATAGCTGTGAACTTGAAATAGGAGATTTAAAAAACCCTGGTGCACTGTAATATATAATTTAATAAAATGAGTTTATAGTTGAGATATCACTATTATGTATACTCTTAGAGGTAATGCAGATTTGTAGTTTTTATGATAGTAATTTTTTATTTTTCAAGAAATTAAAATATGGAAATTTTCAGTAATTATTGATCTCTCACACTTAATGGGCACTGAAATGCTTTCATTTCCTCGAAACGCTGGTCCCGGAATGGCAGCCTCTCCTACCTGTTAGGCGTGGTCCTCCATCCTGACCTCGTTGGAGCTAACCGCCATCCTGGTCCTCCTGTTTGTCTTATTTATGGAATCTCCAGTCTTGGAGAATGATGTTTTTAGTTGAATATACATTTTTCTATTCAGTATATTGGTTATTAGCAGGTAAACTTGAAAAACTTGGATTTCCATGTAAATTTCAAAGTACCAAAACAGTTTATTTTCCCATTCTGAAAATAGTGATTGAGTACATTTTCCTATTATCTCAGTTACTTCTAACATGCCACATTTGTAGCCAGTTTGCAGAGGGACAGGACGCACTGCTGGACCCTTTATCTTTTCCCAACCTTTTTGCAAAACTGCACCCTTTGCCCCAGGCACAGTCAGATTTTCTCAGGGCAGAAGGGGCTTGTCCAGCCTTGTATCCTAGAGCGACTTAGAGTTACTGCTGAGGCCCTTCCATGGACCCTCGCTGACCTTCCAAAATGAAGGGGGTCCGTTTTTGGTGGTGGAGAACATCGGACGCGCTCTCTGTGTGCTTGCCCCTTGGGAGATGTGAGGTGCCCTTGGTAGAAATTGATAGTTTTTAATCTACAAGCTGTTGGGACGGAACATAATTTTTATCTGATGTAAGATAAACTTTCCAGTCACTGTGTGTGTGTATCTTTTTCTTTATTGTTTTGGTCCATCTTTTAATTTTAACAAGTGGATTAATAATCCCTTTCTTTAGAAAAATTTTCTTTATTTGTGCTAAAGTGGCTATTTCCAGCACTTTGTGGCAGTATCAGTTGCAGAAGTTGTCAAGTGCAATAAGGACGATGTCTTTCTCCTGTCCTGGCCGGCGCATAAATGCATGCTTGTGGTTAGTGTAGACCGATCTTGAATTTGTAATTGGAAGTGTCAGTCTCTCAGTTTGCAGAACTCGAAGGACTTAGGAACAAGAGTTAAGAGAAGCAGGAATGACACAGCTCTTTTTGAACTTTCTCTAGAAAAAGCCTCATGTAAAAGATAGGAAACTTGCGTGACTTTGCTTTTGCTGTTAATTTTGTCATAGTAACTATGTATGATGCACAAAGGCCGAAATGATCTAAGTCTGAGAAATTCTCTTCTGTAACTTGTGAGATCTTGCATTTGGCGCTTGTTATTCGAAGAGCGTGTGTGATATGCTGGGGTGGACAGCGAGCTCTGGCGGAAGGTGTGATGTGGCCTAGAGGGGTCCACAGAGATGCGGAGGAAGCAGAACCTGAGGTACACCTTGAAGGATCTCTAGAATTTAGCCAAGTAGCAGAGAAGAGAGTGAGGAGTCTTGGGTAGCTATGGGAATAAAATTTTTGAGGAGGGAAGTGTTCACAGTGTTTTTCTGGCCTGGGACTGGGACAGGGGGTTTACTCTGGGGCTTGGTGCCAAGCTGTGAAGATCTTTGACCGGCAGGCTAATGAGTTCAGGCTTTATAGTCCTGGGGTTATAAATTGTTTACAGGGACCAGGTAGGTAATTTAAATGACTTGCGAGCAGCTGGTAAGGTCCTGAATGACAACTGACGCTTAAGGCCTTTGATTGAGGAGATTGGTGAGTGAAAGAAAACAGCGTGCAGAGTCCTAGGGGTCTTGGTGCTTTGCCTAGGTGCAGCTGTAGGCAGTTCTGGCTGATGGGTGCCACGTGAGACGATTCTGGATACTCTGGTTTTCCAACAAAAGCCAGGAGCTTGGAGTTTTACGTGCAGTCTCTTGATTTGTAAGTATTTTCAGTTACGAGATCTCTAGCACTTCAGGAAGACACCTTGTGGGCTCAGCCTCTTCTTGCTGCTCAGGTTGTTTTATTTTGTAAATTAAGGTAGTAAAAGCAGATGTTTGCAGTCTTCCTGAGGACAGACTGTTGCTACCTTACTTTGTCTTCCATGTAGCATCTTGTAGTCGGATGTGGGTACTCTGTACTTGGTGATTGGGCGATAGCTGTTTTGGGAAATCCACGCTGGTGAGGAATGACACGAAGAGGAGTCACCTGGGGGCAGAGGGAATAGGCTGTTGCAGTAGTCGGCACGAGGTGAATCGAGGCCGAGGGTAGGTGGGGTAGTCCGGGTGGAAAGGAGGAGAGACTTCAGTCAGTGCAGGGGAGGAATTCTGCAGTTCTTGGCAGAGACGTCTAGAGGATAGAAATATCTGGCAGCGTTGGAGACGTAGGATCGGAGGTTAGGACTTAGATTAGGATAGGCGATTAAGTCTGTGCTTTACCAGAAGTCGCTGAGAATATGCAGTGTGTGTGGAAAACAGTCAAAGGGTTAGGACGCTGACTTACCTTTTGGAGGTGGAGCGGGGGGGGGGGGGCAAGAAAGTCCCTAAACATGAGAAAGGAAGCCGGACCGAAGTCCCAGCACCGGCTGACAAGTGCACGTGTATGTGCAAGATGCTCATGGCCGCAGGGGAGGGTCAGACAGCAGAGGAGACTGGGCAGCCACGTCAGTGGACTCCCGTGTGGCGCTCGCTCTTCAGGCCGGGGTGGACCTGTGGGTACCCAAGGTGGCGTGTCTGCGACACAGTTTTTGACTTGAGGAAAAGCTTTCCAAGAGTTGCAAAGCAGTGTAGTCCTATTTTGTGAAAAGCACACCAAACCAAACCATGTATCTGTTTTGTGCATAAACCATGATGTGGAAGGATGCAGAATAAACACTAACACTTCCGGGGCGTGTGTCTTTCGGAGCTACCTCATGCACAGAGTTTTTGAAAAGCCGCTACAGTTGACCCTTGAACAGTGCGGGGGTTAGGGGTGCCCTGTACAACTTTTGACCCCCCAAACTTAACTACTAGCAGCCTACTGTTGACCAGAGGCCTCATTAACAACGCACATTTCGCATGTTGTGTACAGCGTGGTATCTCCTCTATAATTACACTAGAGAAAGACTTAGTGAGGACGTCGTGAGGGAAAGTCCATTTACAGTATTTATCGAGAAAACCTGGCCTAAGTAGGCCCGCACCGTTCAAACCTGTGTTGTTCAAGGGTCAGCTGTCCTTAATGGCCACAGGCTTGTCTCACCAATGAGAGGACCTCACGGATCCCGGGCTCAGAGAGATTGCCTGGATTTCAGTCCTGGTTCCACAGCTGACCTGTCGGGCCTCGGGGATCTACGCAGCTTTTTGTGCTCTAATTGCCCAGCTTGCAAAGTGGGCATGCCGACCGGCTCCCCTGGTTTGGAACTGGTGTGCGTTCGTGTGCGTGTAGAATTTAGAAGTGTCGGGCGCAAACTAAGTTGTAAGAGGTGCTGTTGTAGCAGTTCGCTATCGTTGTCACCATCATCAGTTAACTGTCATCAGTCAGACGTTTGCCTGATGTCCTAGAACTTGTGAGCTACAGACACGGGATGAGGTAGCGAGCACACTCTAAAACTGCCGTGGCATAAAGTTGTGTCAGCGTAGTAGTTACGGGGGCGTGGGGGGCGGGGAGACAGTAAAGATGGCCTTTTTATACAGCTGTCCTCAAAAAGAGAAAAAGAAGAAAGAAAAAAAAGCGAGGTCAGCAGAAATCTCTCTAGGATGCGTCGTCTTAGGAGTAACCAACACAAAGCGACTCTCTAGAAGCTGCGCAGGTAGTAATGTTATTACGAAATCTTTTCAGAATTTTTGCTGTCTAAACTTGCGAACGTTTCATAGTGATCTAGTAGGTTTCTCCAAATGAGACTTCTTATTGGATGGTTTTGAGATGATTTCTTATGTCTTTTATGCGGAGTCACTTTTAATCTATACGCCTCGCTGTAACACACAGCAGAAGCAGCACGGTAGATGGTCACAGTGGAGTCTATACGTTTGGTTCCTGATTCCAACTTCTAGTGGAGCCTCGCCCAGAAAAACCTCCTTCCTAATTTCCTGACCTTTGGGATCCTGAGAACACGTGCCGTGTGTGTGGAGTAAGCACCCAGGAGCCTGTAAAATGACAATGTGAAACACGTGAAGGGATAACCATGTTCTTCACCTTTAAAGCTTTCATCACTGAATTGTTCTAGCAGAGTTGAAGCAGGGGGGACTGTGATGGCCACACTTTTCTCGCATCAGACACATGCTCTTAGAGTTCTGTAACTCCAGGACTAGATGAGAATCAAGAACGTTTAGTTTAACCCTCACTTTATAGCCAGCTGAGCCCTGGAGGGGTCGTAGCATGCTAGAGGTCACATATTAAGGTGTTAGGTAAATGAAAGGGGGAAGGAGCTCTCATTTCGGGGACCCCCAGTGAGCCATGCCGACTGGAGTCCTGCTGTTGCGTAGTCCCCTCTCCACGTACCTTGGGGAGCTCTGTGACTCACTTCACGAGTGGAGCGCAGCAAAATGACCGGGGCCTGTGTGGGCCTTAGTGCTAAGAAGGCCTGGAACTCGCACTTCTGCAGGCTTGGGAGCCCAGAGTCGCTGTGCAGGCAGCTGGGTGGTACCCTGCTGTGGAGGCCCTGTGGGGGGGCGGGTTCCGAGACTCCGTGGAAAGAGATGCACAGGGACCCCGGTGTCCCCCGCCTGGGGAGTGCAGCTGAGGACCTGGCCCGCCCAGGTTACAGTCACGAATAGGTGAAATGCTGCTGTTCTAATCTGGTAGGATTCCGGGGTGGTTTGTCACACAGCAATACAAATGGAAGCCGGTGGTTTGTGAACTAAGGGACTGTTAAGAACAAAAAATACCTGAGATGCAAATGATAAGAATCATTGTTTCCCAACTTCTTTCCCTGAGATCAGTGATGCTGCCCCCTCTCACCTGCCCCACGCTTTACTAAAGCGTTTTGAAACCGCGACGGAGTTTTATTACTGAGGAATTTAAATGGTACTTAAAAATGCGGTCATCACAGTGGATTGGACTGTGGTTAGGTGTACGCACTGGAAAGATAACTGTGAACGTTAACCTTCAAAAAGGCGCGATGTCACTCTTTTGACTCGTACAGGGACTTCGTATGTAGTCTGTGTGTCATGGACTCTTGTCAGGATACGTGGGGTCTGTTCCCGGGCCTTGGTTGGGTTTATCTGTGTGGTAGGAAAACTCCAGAATCATAGTGACCTGAATAGGAGTGTCTGTCTGTTTGTTTCACGTCAGAATCTGGAGGCGAGGCACGAGGGCACTTCACTGAAGGTCACCAGGGACTTCACTCCGTCTATGTCCCCGCTCAGATGTTTCCGGGATGTGGCTTTTGCCGTCCGATTTCACGATGGCCACTAGGGTCTGGTCCCTTAGCCGAGTACGTCGCTGCCTAGAGTAGGTCCAGAGGGTTGTCGCTGAGGGTGGGGGTGACGGTGCAGGAGCAGCCAGCGGCCTTCACCACCTCGAGCCACCGGTGTCCCCCCTTAGGCCTGTCGAGAGAGGCGAGAGGGCCCACCTGGCGTGGCGGGCAGAGTTCGCTTTGAGGCCAGCCCCCGGCGGCGGTGCTCTGTTGCGGCCAAGCGCCCAGCTTCTGGCTTGCGCGGGCCGAGGAAGCAGCGGAGGTGTCCGCCTGGGGGAAGACGGGAGGGAAAGCGCCGCCGTTTCCCGCCTCCCCGTCCGCCCCCGTCCGCCCCGCCCTCCTCACCGGCTCCGGGTGTTGAAGCCTCGTTAAACGCGCTCGACGGTTTTGCTGACCTGTGGACGCTTTTCTCTTTATTTTTTTACTTACAGCATGTGTCCTCACAGTGAGGGCCGAGGGCGGCGTAGAGAAGCGCCCTCCCCCTTCACGGGCCTGTCCGAGGATGCGGACCGCGCCGGCCAGCGGGCAGCCGGGTTCTCGGTGGCCCTGGGCGACAGGGGTTTGTCTCTCGCCCATGTCGCATGCCGGTCTCCTCGTGGGCTGGCGCGGGGCTTCGCCACACGAACGCGCGATGGGGGCGGCGTCCCGGTCCTTCCACAGGTACCGACGCAGGAAGCGCGACCAGAGGCCCCAGAAGTGGCACGTGTCGGTGCTGTTTCCAGTTCATTGGCCCCAGAAAGTCACGTGGCAGCGCCTGACTTTAACGGGGCGGGCAGCGAAAGCCCCTTCCCGGCGGGGGAGCGGGCGACACTGGCCAAGAGCACGAACGCACGTGACGCGGGGCAGCGTTTGTTTTAGCCCAAATGGTCGTGTTTGTCTCGGAGGACGCCTCGTCACCTGTAGTTGAGCGTGGCCATCTGGCAGACTGCCGCGCTACGGCGCATGAACTAAGGGGTGTGTTTAATGCTCCCGGGAAACAAACGCTCTGCCGTGGCTCGTGTGTGCTTCCTTCCCCCACCCACTCGGATATTAAAATCCCTGTGGAAGGTTAGCGAGATGACAGTGACTCAGAAACTTTTTTTCCTCCCAAAGTCAGTTCTTCAAGTGAGTTCCATCCTCAGTCTGCGTTACACTGTTTCTTTCCTCCCCGCCGATCGCCCAAGGAGGGTGTCACCGAGCACCCCACTGCTCTGCGCCCTGGAGAGACCAGAGTGAGACACGCACTCTGGCCTGGGTTTCTGCCAGTTCAGTTCAGACTGGGGTGCAGCACTACCCCCCAGAGGGCGGTTCGCGGCGTGCCGAGGGGGCTCGGAGGAGGAGGTTGAGCCAGGGGAATTGAGAAAAGAAAACATCTGAGTTGAGTCTTGAAGAATTAAATTAATGAAGGAATTGGGGGATGGGGGGAGAGGCACTCGTACATGCCGTCGCGGGTTAGGCCCTCAGCACTGGCCAGAGCTATCTCATTTGACTTTTAACAGCCACTTGCAGTTGAATCACTGGTTTCAGTCTACAGATGACAGAGCTAAGTTTCAAGAAGATCACTTGGTACTTAGCTGGCAAGCGGCTGAGTCAGGGTGTGAGTCCAGATGTGTCTGACTCTGGCCTTTGCTTTTTAAGGAATTCCAGTTCAGCCTTCAGCTATACGATGAGAAAGGTCCGAGGAGCTGATGTGTACCGCGTGGTGGCTGTAGCTGGTGACACTGTTATGTAATTGAAATTTGCTGAGAGAGTGGAAGGTAAAGTTTCTGACACAAAAAAGATAAACATGTGACGTGATGGATGTATCAATTAGCTGGACGGGAGGAATCCTCTCACAGTGTTTATGTGCGTCCAGTCATGCTCACTTTAAATTGTATTTGTCGGTTAGACCTCAGTACAGCCAAAAACGGGCGCTCACACACACGGAAGAGGAATTGCAATCCAGCACTTGAGAAAAGGGAAAGTAAGTTGGGAATTCTGATTTTACTGGAGGCCACAGGGAGCCATTGGAGATTTTGAACCGAAGAGTAACGCTGTATCTCGGTTAGGAAGGGAGCCTCGGCAACAGCTGGGAGGGCGCGTGAGGGGCTGTGTACCCCATTTGTGTGCTGCATCGCAGGACCGGAATGGGAATCCAAACTGATTTACCATGTTCTTTCCCATCAATAAGTCATACCTTCATTTGACTTTCGTTTTCAAGTCTTCCGCCCCCAGAACTAGAAGGAGCCTCACAGCTGCCTATGCCTAGTCTTCTACGTGTGGACTAGGAAATGCAGCGCCGGCAGCAGGCTTGCCACCCGTGCTTACGCTTTCAGATCGGGAGATGCTGGCCTTTGCCCGTAACTGGTACTTACCCTAGGTCCTGTTAACTAACCGCCAGACGTTAGGCCTGGGCCCGGGAAAACATCTCCGTTTGCTGTCCGTCCACGTTGTCGCCCGTGTCAGCCGTTTGTGTCTTGGTGGCTGAGCAGTTTTGCCTTGCGTGGACGGTGCCCAGTTTTGCTTACCACTTTTCTAGGCGTAGCATTTGGGTTGCTTCGTTTTTTTTTTTTTTTTTTTTTTTTTGTCTAAGAATGGTGCTGCTGTGAATATTTGCTTGCACATCTGTGGACGAAGGTTTTCATCTCTTTGGGTAGATACTTTCAGGAGTCCGTCCTCATTAGCATGGTGTGAAGTTGCACATCCTGGCTGCTGCGTGGCCTTGTCAGTGTGTGGTTTAGCCATTCTAGTGAGTGTGTAGCGATATCACATTGTGGTTTTAATTTGCATTTCCCTAAAGGTTTCTGATATGGAGCATCTTTCCAAATGCTTGTTTACCATTTCCGTATCTCATTTGGTGAAATGCCAGTTTAAATCTTTCCCATTTTTGTGTAGGGGGAGGGCTGTGTATTATTTCTGAGTCACAGGAGTTCTTTGTACGTATGTGTATGTAACAGACTCTTTTTAGAGCAGTTCTGGGTTCACAGCAAAATCAAAGGAAGGTACGGGGATTTCCCACATATCCCCCGCCCCCACACGTGCAGAGCTTCCCCAGTCGTCAGCATCCTCGACTAGAGTGCTACGTGCCTTACAACTGATGAACCTGCCTTGGCACATCGTTGTCATCCAGAGTCTATAGTTATATTAGGGGCCACTCGTCGTGGTGTGCATTCTGTGGGTTTTGATAAATGTATAATCACATGTATCCATCACTATAATGTCCCCAAAATGCTCTGCTCCAGCCTGATCCCTCCCTCCTCTTAACCCCTGGCAACTACTGCATATATATGTATTTTTACTATCTCCGTAGTTTGCCTTCTTTACGTATTTTTTATTTTTATTTTTTTAGGCAAGGCAACCCTTCGTTGACCTCACATTGCAAGGACCTGGTCAGCTTATGATCTTTTATTTTTAATTTTTACGCCTACAGTACCTGGTCTTCCTAGGTGGTCTCCCATCAGAGTACTAACCAGGTCAATGCTGCTTAGCTTCCGAGATCAGATGGGATCAGGCTTGTTCAGGGTGGCCTGGCTGTAGACTTTATATATTTTTGAAACAAGTCCTTTATGAGTTATACGTTTTGCAGGTATTTTCTTATAGTCTGTGGCTTATTTTTATTTTTTGATAGTGTCTTTTGAAATACTGACATTTTTAATTTTAGCAAAGTTCAATTTATCCTTTTTGTCCCTTATGGATTGTACCTTTTGTATCATGTCTGTGAGCTCTTTGCCTAACCCAGGATTGGAAAGCTCTGTGTGTACTTCTGGAAGCTTTTGTAGTGTTAGGTTTTACATCAAGGTCATTGATACGTGTTTTGAGTTAATTTTTGTGTGTGGAGTGAGGTAAGGTCGAAGCTAATTAATTTGCACGTGAAAATAAAATTGTTCCTGCACCATTTAAAGACCGTCTTTTCTTCATTGAATTGTCATGGCATCTTTGTTGAAAAATCACGTGGTCATCAGCACGTGGGTTTCTGTGTGGACTGTCTTCTGTTCCATGTATCTATCTGGGTTCTGTCCTTACCCCGTGCTACACTGTCTTACTGTAGGTTTGGTGTAATCGGGTAGTATAGTTCCCACAACTTTGTTCTTCTCTTGAATTATTTTGCCTATTATAGGTCTCTGCATTTCTGTACAAATTTTAGGGTCAGCTTGCCAATTTCTACCGAAAAACCTATTAGGATTTTGTTAGGGATCACATGGAATCTGTAGATCAGTTTTGAGAGCATCAATATCTTTCTCTTCCAGTACATGAAATCGTATATGTTTCTTTATTTTGGTCTTTAATTTCTTTCAGCAATATTTTATAATTTTAAGTGTAGGTCTTGTGGGATTCTTTGTTGAATTTATTCTGAAGTATTCTTTTTTTGATGCTGTTTATGAGGTTTGAAAAAAATTTTTATTTATAAATTGTTGCTAGTATATAGAAATACAGGTGATATTTTCTAAAGATGTTAAGGCCGACGTGATTTAGGGGGCTGCTACAGTGGGCTTTCGATTCTCAGTGGGGCTCAGCTCCTGAAGTAGTGTTGGTTTTTACATGTCGGTTTCATAGTCTGTTATCGTGCTAAATTCACTTCTCAGTTGTGGTATTTTTCGTAGGTTCTTCAGGAACTTAGGTTTTTTTTTTTTTTTTTTGGTAGATTCTTCAGGATCTTCTGCATCCAGAGAAGTAGCTTTTAATTGATCAGGTGCTTACTTTAAAAATCTCAAAGCCAGTTTGACCCCGGGACAAAATGTCCAGGGCTCCTGCTCCAGCCCCTGCGGGACTTCAGGCCTTTTCCTGAACTGGGGGGTGGGGAGGTGGTTCTGTCTGTGACCTGGCAGCCAAGCAGAGGTGGGTCTTTTCTCTCCGACGGAAAGACAGATTAGTCAGGCTGGAAACATGCACAGAGGCGAATGGCCGTGTTGTACCGCGGGAAGGTTGAGAACCAGAAGAGCTGTGGCGTTTCGCACGTGCCTCCTCGGGCTTCAGTTGCTCCGTCTGCTCAATGGGATGTAGTATCTGTGTCGTCGGGTCGTCGCGAGGATTAAACAGACTCAGGGACAGGGACGGGAAGTGCTCACCGCGGTGTTGACGCACAGCAGCGCCGTGTGCATTTCCAAAGCCCGGCCCGGGCGGGCATTTGGCAGGGGAACAAAGAGAGGGCCCACCGCCTCGCTGGCTGGAGTCGGTCATCACTTGTGAGTTTAATTAAACCTTGGGCGTTTCTCAGTCATTTTGGGGTTCGGGATCTCTGGATATAGCCCCACTCTCCCCAGAAGAATGTGCGCAGGAATGTGGCTGTGCAAATCCTGCATAACTTAAAGGAGAGAAGATCCAGAGGTTCCCCTGAAGCGTATCCAGATGTTCCGGAGGGGTTCGTGGCCCCCAGAATAAGGACTCTCCCGGTCCTGGGAGAGGAAGGGGCGGAGGCCGAGGCCGTGGCGGGACCGGTGCGGGGCTGGACCCAGCCTCCGTGCTCTTCCGGCCGGGCCACCTGCCGCCCAGGGCGGTGCCCTCAGGCTGGGCCGCGCGTGTTTCCCGCGTGCGTCACGCCGGACCCGGGAGGCGCTCGGCGCGCAGGTGCGTGGGCCCGAGCTGCCGCAGGTGCAACCTCCATCCGCCCCGGTTTACTCTTAAGTGAAGCTTCGCAGACTTTGGTACTTAAGGTATAATTGACAAGAAGGCCCTTGCGACTGGCCGCGGGCCGCGGCGTCGAGTGAGCGCTGCTGCGGTCCGGCTCCAGGTCTTGGGGCTCCAGGTCTTGGGGCTCGGCCTTCGGACAGGGCGGAGGGCTGGGGTCACAGCATCGCTGCCGCCAGCAGAGTGCGAGGGTCACGCCCGTGTCAGGTCTGCTAATTGATTTCATTTTTTGCTTTTCTATTTACTAAAGGCTGATCCAGTAACTATCAGTACTCGTTCTCCCCTTCTGTTGCTGGCCTCGTTTCTCTGCTTTTATTTTCCCTTTGTCTTTTCTTCCCCTTTGTGTCTCTGAACCCCTGTGTCCTTTGGTTCTCGCTCCCCGGGGCGGGCTGGACCCGCTCCATCATCAGGAGCTGGGCTGCGCAGGCATCGTGGTGGCAGTGTTGGTGACAGGGGACCTGACAGTCTTAGTACTTGCTAGTGCTGCCAGTGGAGATGATGCCGAGTGGAGAACTCAGTGGTTA
Source organism: Cynopterus sphinx (assembly GCA_030015415.1). Classification (NCBI taxonomy): domain Eukaryota; kingdom Metazoa; phylum Chordata; class Mammalia; order Chiroptera; family Pteropodidae; genus Cynopterus; species Cynopterus sphinx. The sequence continues at coordinate 1,291,242 of CM057393.1, forward strand.
TTTCACATTTAAAGGAATATCTTCAAGCTCTTCGTCTTGCCAGGATTCCACATCAGATGTTCGTTTATGATCTCTCATTCTGTTTCCCAGTCTAGTATTTTCGAATCCTAATCCAGTTTGCGGTAACTTTTTCCTACCTGTGCTGGTAAGAGGCTACTGTGAAACGTCGCCATTTTCTTGCAAGGTCTTCGGGCCACTGGTATAGATTGGCATTCATTTGAGCTTTGGTTAAAATAGAACTTGTTTAGTTTAAAATTAGCATGACTGGGATTATATTATACAATTTTTTTACTAAAATTTTTGAAATATAGCTAGATTATCTTTTTACTTAATAAAATGTCAAAAACATTTGTCTTTTGAATTTTTTCTGGTATCATATCACCTGTGGATTTCTAATATAGAAATCTGTTATTTCAATCACTTAAATTTTATTTAAAATTACACTTTTATTACAGAAGATGGGGAACATGGAGGAAAAAATAAAAATTCACTCCTTTCCACCCTGACAGAGACACTGTTATTTTGATGGGTTTTCTTTCTGACTTTTTCCACATGCATAGTTTTTATGGTTTTAAAGATCACATAAATGTATGTGCATGTATGTATATATATGTGTACACATATATGTTTTGTAGCCTACTTTACCCCTTAATATGTAAAAGAAAATTTCATATTAATCTTCAAAACATTTTTGAAAGTACTTTAATTTTCTATCAAGTACAGTGACGTAAATGTCCCCCAAATACCCGGTTCCTCCACTTCCCTTAAGAGCATAATATATTTGTTTATGACTTTTACCCTGGAAAATGATCTGCAGACATTTTTGTAGATAGTTGTATTTATATTTTGGATTATTTTTATGTGACAGATTTCCACAGGCAGGGTCACTACGTTAAAAGAAGAATTTTTATGATTCTTGATACATGTGTGGAGACGAGTGGCCTCTGCTGTCTGATTGTTGGGTCTCAGATTCTGGCTCTGTCCCTTTCTGGCGGTTGGACTTTGTATAAGCCATTTAATAATCTCTGTACTCACCTGTGAAATGGGGCTGATGATAAAATCTCTGCCATAGGGTGGTTGGGAGAAAGAAAGCCTTTAGGACGGTGCCTGCTGCTCAGTAAGTTTCTGTTAAATAGGAACTCTCTTTATTACGGTTTTAAAACGCTCCCTAGGAGGGCTGTATTGGATTATGATGTCAACAGCAATGTGTGTCAGGACAGTTCCACTGAACTTTCATTATGCCTGGTATTTTGAAACCTTTATCTGACTTCTTGTGAATTGCTCAGTCATGTTTTGTCCATAGTTTATTGGGGGGAGGGTGTTCTCAACGTTTTTCATGTTGTTTAAGCTCTTTATATAATGTAGTAAGACGTTTATTTTTTCTCTTTTGTACAAGAAATTATCCTTTGTGTAGTTAGATTTCCCTTATTTTTCCTAAGTGCTTCCAGGTTTTATTCAATTCTTAGTAGAAAGAGAATTAAAAATAGTAGTAGATTAGGATAACAAATTAGAATTTTTGACTTTCTGGAATAGCAAAACATTTGATTTTGTGTCCTTTTTCGTTCAGTCCCATGCTCTAATTCGTAGGGCACAGTACTGGGAGGAGAAACTTCTTTAAGTTTTAATCACAATCTTGTTCTTGTTTTTTGTTTGTTTGAAACAACTTGGGACTCTAATTCATCATCTTATCAGGGAAAACATTGAGACATTAACTTACTTCCCGGCCTTAATGAAACATGGTTACCCGTTTGGAGGCCCAGCTCGAGCTGCTGCATAAGTGCACAGTGGCTCTGTGTCTTTATTTACTGTCACACGTCTCTTTCTCTTTCCTTCCTTGCCTTTTTTCCCTTAAGGTTTGTGTTGGCGGCTGCTGAAGAGTAGCTCCATCCTTCCACAAAGAGCTTGACTGCTTTGCGCCTGACGTATCTTCAGCTTGCCTTGTAGGTGATATTGGGGATGTTAGCGGAAGTCGTGGGCAAGTGGGGGAACCCTGCACTGGGTGAGGGGAAGCGATAAGTTAATTAAGGCCAGTAGCGCTTGATTAATCTTCCCGCTGCTGACAAGGTTCTGTCATGCAAAATAAGCCATTGTAAGACATCTTAGTTTGTCCTTTGGTGGAAGGGCACGAAACCAAAAGTGATTAAGTGAAGGAAGTTTGTTAATTGATAATAATAGAAATGATTTCTCCAAATACAGTATTTTTCTTAAGTCTCATTGTTTTTCACCATTGGCAAGTCTTCGTGCTTTGCATACATTTTCTAAAAGACTTTTGTAAATTTAATCTAATTACAGTACAAATCTCGAGATTGAAACTTGTGTATCATTTTATTTATATTGGTAACCAATGACATTGCAGTGGAAATAGAAATTAGAAACTTCTCATTGTCTTGTAAAAACTATTTAAAATAGTTTCATAGTTCGTTATAGACGATTCTTTGGAATGACTTGTTTCATTTTGACATAATAAAAGGATAGACTTCTGTTTTTCAGTTGTTTTCTTCTGGCCTGAAAGCATCTGTCATGCAGTCAGCATCTTTGTAGAAGGGCTGCTTTCTCGGTTATGTCTTAAATCTTCTTTAATTTTTCTGTTATGATTTTTAGTGGTGTTGCCATAACTTTACATTTGGAGATTATTGCATGGAGGAGGATGATCTATAATCAAGGTTCTGAATTGGTAAGATTTTGCAAGCTACCAGATCTGAAAAAGGAAATTTCTTGACCCGGGCTTCCGGGAAACAAAGTCGTGAACTTGACTCCCATCTATGCTGCTCTGGTCTGTGGGGCCCTCCTCAACGCACTGACAACCTTGCAGCTGTATCTTTATTTAGAAATACGAATTCTTCCGTAACCAGGACCACCGTGAAGTTATCATCTAAGCTAGGTTATTAGGACAACGAAGCAGGTGACAGTTAGTGTTAGTTTTTCTCTGTTCAGCGCCGGGAGTGGAAACCCTAGGCCAGCCCGCTCCACAGAGGGCTCGGAAGTGTGAGGAGAAACAGAAATACTTGTTTATTGAGCAGGAGGGTAGTTCTCCGTAATTACAGATGCTCGTTTTGAGGTTGGAAAAGGTGGTTGAAATACTTATAGTAAGAAAAGAGCGTGATAAACATCTATAAATAAAAGAAGGAAGAAAAATTTGGCAAAAATGGTTACACAGCGCTTAAGTAGACTTTTCCATGAGAATTCCTTTGTTAAATGGGAAAAAGACTTCGGTTTGGGAGCGAGAGGCCTGAGTTGGACCCTTTTGGGGGACTCTGAAGACCCTTTCTGGTGTGTGGTGTCTGTTTTGATTGCTGAGATGGGTTGGGGAGTTGCGAGTTCCTTAGAAGGGTTACGTTGTGACGCAAGGGATGCAAAGTGTTGCTTCCTCTTGCTTTCTGCTCTCGGTTTCCAGCCAAACTGCGCTAAGCAGTGTGAAGGACTAAAGTGGACGCTCTGAGCAGGAGGGCCGAGTCCCCGGGCTGCGTGGCTGCGGCGGCGGCAGTGACGTTCCGGTCCGGGCCGGCTGCAGTCCACCCCGCCTCTTCGAGGCGCCCGTCACGCAGGGATCGATCCAGTTTCTCGGGTCGTGCCCCCCCTCCCCGCGGGGGGAGGCGGGGGAGGGGGGGAGTGTGTGTGTGTGTGTGTGTGTGTGTGTGTGTGTGTGTGTGTGTGTGTGTGTGTGTGTGTGTGTGTGTGTGTGTGTGTGTGTGTGTGTGTGTGTCGGTGCTGGGTGTGTGTGGCCAGAGGTCCCCGGAGCCTAGGGACAGCTCGGCTCCCGAGCGGTGGCGTCTGGCTGGCCGGGAGCCGCGAGCTTGTGCCCAGGGGTGGCGGAGGGTGGCTGGGGGAGCTGGGAGGGCTCTGACCCCGGCACAGTGTCCCCTCCCTGATGTGAGGGGCGGGGAGCAGTTTTCCTGGAGGCCTTGGGGACAGACGGGAGCAGTGACAGCGGGAGGAGCCAGGGGCCCAGACGCCCTCAGGGAAGAAGCTGTTTCTTTTCGGAGGATCGGAGTTCTGCATCTGGTTCCGGCGGGTGACTGGGCTTGGATTGTGACTGTGAAAGATAAATAGACAAAACTAACAGAAGTACTGCATTTCTCTGTTACGTGCCCAAGTGTGTTAAAGCCTGAAGCATGATGGCACTCGATGCTGTGACGCGTTTTCTTGTGGTGGCATCAAATCTAGGTTTGGAAATAAGGAAGGAACCGATCGTCACAGAAGTCTCATTCTGGATTTGGAAGTTGACTGAGAGAGAGGAATGGGAAAAATTAGTATCTTGACCCCCCCCACTTAGTTCTCAAGATTTTTCACTTAGTTTCTTAAGTCATGTTATTAGCTATTCTAGAATAAGTGGCCATTTTGATTCCAATTCTATATAAATTGTGTGTCAACGTAAGAGTAGATATTGTTTCTGTCAAATATTTAAGTGATAAAACTTTAACACACTTTGAAATATTTACATAATTTGAAAACTCTGAGAAAGCAATTCGTATTCCATTACAGGTTTGAGGATTTTCAACATATTTCTTTATGTGTTTAATTCCCAGTTGTAAGTAGAAAATTTTTAAAAAGAGAAATTGTTTGGTCCCTTAATTCATGTTTGGCATATCTCGAGATTCTGGTACTTTAATTAGATTTGAAAAAAAGTTTTAAAAAGTCTATTATGTAGCTAATGTGTTTTAGAGATTTTGTTTCAAGCAAAGAGAAAACAGTTTGATGGATTAAATACATGTTCTCATTCTGATAAGTAAAACTACAGTAGTGTGGGGTTATCTTCATGATGTTCACGAATAAGCTCATTTAGACATTTAATATTTAGATGCATTTGCATGTTACATGTAATAGTTAACACGACGTCAGGTGGCAAGTTACACTTTTTTCTTACAAAACCTTGTAACATATGTTACGTATGATAAACGATCTCTTCTAGAATAATTTTCATTGTATATTGAGGCAGCAGTGTCTAACTTATACGTAGAAATCTTTTTTAACCCAGGGCATAAATCATTCTGGGCTGCCACTAAAACTAAAGGTAAAAAATGCCGAAGGATATATTTTACTTTCTGTAAGGATCGTTGATGTGGAAACATTGTATTCTAACAGGATAAATGGGATTAAGTATTCGATGGTGTATATTTCGGAATAAACAGTGTGGCTTCCCGTGTAAACGTTGCACTTGTTACATAATTATCATCCTGGTCATATAGTTTCTTCGTGCACATTTTCAGGTCCAGAACCACAGAAAAACGCTAGAGACTGATGACGCGAGGTAGCCGTGTCCTTTCTAAACCACCTACAACCATTATTTCCCTTCTCAGGTGTCTGTCATGCAGTAGCTTCCCACATTTTCATTTGCGAGGAGTTTGGTAAATTGTCTTTTAATGTTTCCTAGCTTTCTGTCATGTTTCGTGGGTAGGAGGAAAGTGGGTCTGCGGCTTGACTGCAGTAGACGGGCGGTGACTCCGCCTCGGGGCTCTCAGGCATTTGGCTCTTCACGGTGAAGGGGAATCCACACCGTCCCGGTGAGCAGTTACGCTGTTTACCTGGCGTCGATGACACTTGTAACGTCATCACGTGGAAGAGTCTTCACAGTGTAATCTGTATTTCGAAGAAATAAACGCCACTTTGTTTTTAGATTTTTTTAAAAAAGCCTTCTATTTCCTGAGTAGAATATTGTTAAAATGGCAAACACCAGACACCATACTGCGCAGCCTTGCCCGTCAGCCTTTCCCTCCAGCAAGGAAGCTGCTCCTCCTTCCTACCGCACAGACGAGACAGATGAAAACAAAAGCAAAACCAGATCAGGAGGTCCTGTTTCTGGAGTGTGAAACTAATGGGTTACTTGAAACTTTTCCTATAACCACTTTTCATATCTAACTCGAATCTTCCATCATGGGTTAAAATTAGACAAGTTTCTCCTAGAATTTGGTCTTGCTACCAGCACCACTCTAGTCTTGCCTAAGCATTCTTTGTTTTAACTGAGTTGTCTGTTTTGAATGGTAATAAAGGGTCACTTGTTCCTGTTGCATCTTATGTATAAACTGGAAGAACTATCTTTTCCCTTTCAGGTGCTGACAGATTAAAAAACAAATAATAAACTTTGTATTACCTAAACACATGAAAAAAAAATTCTTGTAAAAGGTCCAAAAGAGAGACGGAAACTGCGGTAAATTTATGTCTGTTGAATTCGAAATGCTGTTGTACATACCACTAACACCAATAAAGCCTAAAGCCACCTGGGAAAAAAAGTTAAAAGTAATTTCCATATTTACGGAAAAGTTGGTATTAGCATTGAGAAGCCCTGGACATCTGTGGGTGTTTTGGCTTGGTTGAAGCCCTGTGAACGAAATTTGTCGTTCGTTTTACTCTGAGAGGGAGTGATGGGTGGGCCAGTGGTGCTGATGGTGGTGGTGTAGACACCCTGTAGCTTGACGTGTTCGATTGTCTATAAATACCTCTACAGGCGGTCTGAAACCTCAGGTATTGTTTAAGCTCACACTTGGGAACATTAAGAAGAAGAGTAGGGTTTCCCATTATCTTGTGGGGGAAATGCAGGCAGGATGTGTTCTGCATTGTTTATGGATCAGTGTACCTCAAGTCCGCTCAAAACTTTCACAAAGTAGAAGATGTGCATAGTTGGAGGGCCTCAAGTGGCCCAGAATGCTGCTGATAAAGGCCACCAGCCCCTCCCTACCCCTTAGGGCCACTCTCCAAAGGGAACTTTTCGTTTCTGCCTGCGGTATTGTGGCGAAATAAGGTTACTTTAGAGTTTATCAATTTTGGATCGATTTCTGCTCTGAGAAATGAGGCTTTGGCTCTCTTGTGTCCACTTCCCGAATAGGTGTATCACTTGTAGTTTCTCTGTAATCTTTGCGGTTTGTTGTGTAGAGACCTTTCCTTCGCGTTTATGTGGATGGTCTGTTTTGATTTCCCAGGGAGCGAAATGGAGGCTCTTAGCACTGCTGCTTTCCGCCTTTCCTTTCCCCTCTACCACCTCGTCAGTCGTGTCTGTTTTGGCTCAGTCGTCACGGCTGAGAACATTTATGCTCTTCACCGTGCTTCCCTACACTTGGCCTCTGGCTGGGTTTTAATGTTTGGAGATCAGTGGGTAGTTCTGCGTCACGGTGATGACAATAAATAATGTTCACAGCAGAGGCCAGGAGAGTAGAATCACCTTTTCTGTACTGTTTCTAGGTTTTCCTTTTGCCTTATTTTTCACTATTCTGTCCCCAGCTTTCCAGGCTGGTGTTTTTTATCACTATTACTTCTGCACCGGAGTATCTTCCCCCAGGACAGGCTTCTCCAGTCCTCTTTCTTGAGTTGGGACCTGATGTTATCTGGACCTGCCCCTGTCGTTCTTACTGCAGGACTTTGCTTCCTTTGCACTTAGGTCCTGTCCTGACTGGATATATTTATTTATCTATTTATTCATCTATCTATCTATCTACTTACTTACTTTATTTATTTATCTACCTACCTATTTATTTATTTATTTATTTAGGAGTGTGCTTTGATGCAGTACATCCCTCACATGAAGTTCTAGGGAAGAGTATGTGGGAGAGAAAGTTTTGAATCCTGGCACGTCTGAACAAACTTCATTTCTGCCCTTAGAGTTGACTGGGGTGATTTTGTTCAAGCCAAACTGAGTTGTAAGTTGTTCCCCCTCAGAGTTTTGAAGGCATGGCTGCAAAGCCTCGAGGTGCCGATGGTTGAGAAGTCTGCTGCAGCCTGCTTGTGATACAGTCCTCTGTGCAAAGGCGATGTGCTTTGTCTTCCTCCATGGACATTCGATAGAGCCTGCTTTTTGCCATTTTCACAATAGAAATTTCTCAAAGATGTTTCCATGTGTGTTTTTTCCCACTATTAAACTAAAGACTCGCGATGTTTAATTTTTTGAATATTTTCTTACTGATTTAGTTATCTTTCTCTTTTTAGCTGGTCACTGGACTTCCCGAGTGAATCCCACCCCTCCTTTGTCTTTTTCTGCCCTGAGCATTTCCTCTACTTTATCTCAGACTCTTTAATCTCACTTTGGCAGACACATTGAAAAGTTTCAGAAATTCTTCCTGCCCTCCACCTCCCAGCATCCTTTTATTCAAGGTGCGGATTCATAATCTCCTTGAATCTCTTTAAAAATTCTAAGAAGAAGAGTTTTCTCTAAAGCCGGCACCTTCCCCCCCCAACGTTACCTGTTTGCTCTCTAGGGTGGTTTTTGTTGTTCAACTTTGTCTTATTGACACTGTAGGCTTTTTATCAAACATCTGCCCGTGGGTTGTCATTCAGATTTAAGAATGAGTGGAAGATTCTCAGGGAGCTCTAGGAGGGAATTACCTACTGGCACATTTTACCATGAAGCCGGTAATTATTCTTTTGAATTTTGACATTTAAGAGTCCATCACTGTACCCCAAAGTGCCGGCCCTCTCACCAAGGTTCGCTAGTTGCCTCTCCCCAGCCCATGATTTCTTTTCTTTAGAAAGTTCTCTCCATTTTATTTTTTAAATAATATTTAAAAAAAATATTTTCTTTACTACCATTTAAATAATCTTTTATCGAAGGGAAATAAACATGTATGTTTGATCTGCCGTTTGAACCAGAGAGTCTCCTGTGGCTCTTAAACTGCCCCGGGCCCAAAACGGACACGCAGGTATTTGTTGACCTGGTGTTTCAGAGTGTGTGAGCGCGTGGGAATATACTGGAAACACGATAGCAGCTTCACGTCGCGTGGGAGGCGTTCTGGGCGTTTCGGAAAGAGCAGCCACGTGTGTGCTGGGCCTTTGCCAACACGTGTGGGGCGAGGAGAAGAATCACAGCAAAGGTGCGACGGTAGCGCACGCGGGTGGCAGTAGTCCTGCAGCCAGGAGAGCAGGACCTAGGAAGCGACAGGTCCTGCTGCACCGCCGGCCCAGCCCGTCGTTTAGAGATAGTTACTATTGACTTCAAACACATTCTTCCTGACTTGCGCTGTGCGTGTGCTTTTTCCGTTGAACGGAGTGTGCACACGTTTATTGGTACCCAGACGGGGTCATTGTGTGTACGCAGGTGACCCTTGAACCGCATGCGGGGCGGGGTGGTGACCTCCTGCTCTGTCACACCCATGCAGAGCAGCGGTTGCCTCTCCGCGGACACGCAGATCCCCAGCCGCAGACCTAAAGTGGAGTGAGGCCGACCCCTGAGCAACACGGGCTTACACTGCACGGGTCAGCTGCAGAGGAACGCGCGTGTCGCTGGACCCGCACAGCTCAGGACCGCGTCGTCCCAGGGCCCACTGTGTCGCTTCGTCACTCAGCAGTCTGTCTTGGACGTTTTTCGGTCTCAGCTTATACGCATCGATCTCATTTCTTTTTAAAAACCGCGCGACAGTCATCCAGCTCATGTGAATCGGGTGCTTGCTTACACCAGAGAGTATTCTAGACCAAGTCCTTGCCTTCTCTTCATCCGTGTGACAGTGCGTCCATATGGCAATGATGAGGGAGAAAACGCATTCCGTCTCGCTAATTTCGGACAGTGGCACCGCCGTAAAGAACCCAACCAGGCAGCGGTGGTGACAGTCTCTGTGCTGGTTCCACGAGACGGCGCCTGTGGGTGGGGAGTCGGGGACCCCCCCGAAGTGATGACACCGAAAGGGACCTGAGCGATGAGGCAGTTACGAGACAGTTTGGGCAGGACACCCTTCTCTGTGGAGGCTCCAGACCTGGAGTGAGTGTGTCATACGCGAGGGACCTCGCGCCTCCCCAGGTGAAAGGCGGGTGTTGCTGACCCAGAGGAGAGTTAGGGCGGGCTGGGGGTGAGCGGGGCCTGGCCCCGCGGTGTCCGCACCCAGCAGTGGACGTGGGGGGGATGTGAGGGGGTGTCCACCCTGGGTGGGGGGCTCAGGGCTAAGGCTCCTGGAGTCCTGCCATCCTGGCAGCGGGGCTTGGAGTAGTTTTCATGTGTTTCGAAAGCTGCTCCGGTTAGACCCGCGGGAGGATCTGATGAGAAGGAGCATTGAAGTCGTCTTCCAGGTTCTGGCTGCAGCTTGCGTGGCCAGCCGCGTCACACGTAGGTTAGAGGGCCCGGTGGACAGGCGGGGAGACTCACGCTAGGTTGGGGGTCGCCTAACTTACTGCGCCCGTGTTGGTGGCCATGTAGCTGCTTCCAGCTTTATCGTTAGCCTCGTAGCACACGTCCTCGTCCCCGCGTGTTTGTGATTGCGGGCACGTCACACGGCTTCGCGTCCTCGGCGTAGAGGCTCTGCTCGAAGCGTACGTGCATTTCAGGTTTCACGGTGTGCGACCCGCCACCCTCCGAAAATGGGACACTTACGCAGACCCCCCTCCCCCGTCACCAACAGCACGTGCGTGGAGGGCCGGGCCCGGCCAGTGTCCTTGCGGGTTCCAGTGGTTCTTCTTCGCTGTGGCACGTAGCACTGTATTCCCAGGGTGGAAATCGGTCCTTGTCCTTTTCCGTTCAGCGTTGCTGAAGTCAGAACAGGCGCGTGATTTCTTTCAGCCGCAGGTCAGTCCGTTAGCTCTGGCGGGTGACAGTGACGAAGCGCTTCATCTTGATTGTGATACTAATGACGAAAATCGAAACTATTGATTGTTTAATGTATGCCAGGCACTGGCTGAGGCCTCACGTGTGCTGTGTTTGTTTACTCCTCACAGCAGCTTGAAGAGGCTGCGCCAGCTTCAGCCTCTTCCCTCTGCATTCTAGAAAATCACGATTATCGCCATTTTGTCAGCTGATAAAACTGAGACAAAGGACTTCTGCCAGTCTTTGATCGTCTTTTCGTCTTTATCTTCTTTTTCTGTCCGAGTGCTTCTTTCTGGTGAGTTTGGCACTGTCCCTCGAACACCTTTGGTCGGTTGTTGTGCGTCAAAACCCAAATCCTGTAAATAACGGGGAAAAAGGCACCGGTCGAGTGACGATGGCACACGTGTCGTCGGAGAACGCTCTGCTCGTCGGCCGCTCGTGCTGGTAGAATGTTTGGTCTGGCACTTGGGACAGCCTCGGTTCCGACTTCAGCGGGGTCACTCCGCGGCCGCTTGGCCTGGGCCTGACCGTCGATCTTTCCGTCGCTCAGTTCTTTCAGCTTTAACATGGGTCAGCGGCAGCACCTACTGTGTCGGGTCGCTGTGAGGGATCGGCAGCGCGTGGGAAGGAGGCTGGCCCGTGGCCGGCGGGCAGTGGGGACTTCTTCAGGCTCAACTGCTGTTTTTACATTATTGGCTTGAAATGGACAGTCCTGTCTAGTACTCAAAGCACGGGAGGAAACAGAGGCGACGGGCGAAGCCCTTCTGAATTGTTTACGTTTATGTATGAAATTTTAAAAATCCCCAACACGGCAAGTGTTTAGTGAGTCACGTCGAACGCGCTGTACGCGACTTGAACTGTTGTGTTTTTTCCGTAGGACAGACACCGTTTCTGGCCATTTCGATTTGCATGCCTTAGGGTTGAGTTCAGTTGTGCGTATGTATGCTGCTAGCATTTTTTTTTCTTTTTTTGCAAATCCTGTGTTAGGTACGTTTTGGCTTCCAGTGACACAAACCTTCATTTGCGGTGTCCGAAGTGATGGGTACGGGTTCCCCTCACGTGACCGGAAGTCCGGATGTCGTTCAGTAGCTCCGTGAAGTCCTCAAGGGCCAGGATACTGGCCTGTGTCCTGCTCTGCCGTCTTCCGCTTGGTGGTGGTGGTAGACTAATTCGTGTAGGGGGTTATTCGGCACCTGCAGTGTACCAGGCAGTTATCCGTCAGCCCGTGAAGCAGTAGCACTGAGCAAACCAGACCCCGTTCATTGCCCCCCAAGACCTGACTTTTGGTGGGGCGAGGGCGGAGACCGCAGACCAGCACAGCAGGTGGAGTGTGTAGTGTGGACGTCAGGTGTCACGGAGACAGTGAGCAATGGAGGGGACTGGCGCGGCCGAGTTGGCTTATTTTATGTGGGGTGATCGGGGACGGCCTCAGCGCGGTGACGTTTGAGTAGCGTCTTAAAGGTGGTGGGGGGCAAGGGCAGGTGTGGGGACAGGGAGCGGGGGAACAGCGAGTGCTCGGGCCTGAGGCCCCAGGGCGCTGTGCTGCGTGTCCCAGCGGCTCCCAGCAGCGCCTCTGTGGCGGGGCTGAGGGCCTGGAGGCGAGTGCGAGCCCTTCAGGCTGTCATTCTGGGGAGATGAGATCACTTTGGGGCCGTTGGCCTTATCAGATGAAGACTCTGGAAGGTGCGGCTGGCTCCTGCATGGAGACGGAGCAGGCGCCGGGTCCGGGGCAGTGCAGGTGGCGGCGAGGCAGGCGGCAGGTGGGAGGGAGTCGCGTGCTTTGAAGGCAGAGCCGGGCGGACTTGTCGAGGAGCCGGACGTGGGACGCGAGGACAGAGAGGAGCTGGGGCTGCGTCTCCAGCCCTCGGGGACGCGCCGCGGCCAGGGAGACCAAGTTCATTCGTGAGTTCACGTTGGTCCCTTTTATTTGGAATGTAAACCTTCCCTGGAAGCCTCGGCCGCTTTCTCCTCGGGTCCTGTTGGCCAGGCCGGGTCATGTCCTCGTGCCAGGTCACAGGTACGGGGGAGGCCAGGAGAGCCTCTGTCCCTCTCAGGCCTCACAGTGGGGCCGGCCTCTGGACAGCAGGGACAGTCACGGGGGGCGTGGCTGTGGGGTAAGAGTTGTCCTTGCCCGCTTTGCTGTGGGCTTGGTCATTTTTTTTTAAGTGATTTGTGAATACGTTTTGCGGGTTAAGAAAGTAAGTTCTTGTTATAATAGATTCTAAATATGTCCAAACCGTGTGTGACCTTTTTTTTACTGTGAGACCAGTTTTTAAATTTTGAAATAAGTGAATCCTTTCAGAGTTACGAGTAGGGGCAGGTGAATGCGGAGCGCCATGCATAATTTATAGTTTTTCCTACTCTGGGTGCAAGTGTCGTTTTAACCCAAAGGCTGGCTTGTCATTCTTTACAGAACTACCCCGTGGTCCTGTCAGGGCGACGGAGGGGTGGGTGGGTAAAGCCAGACACCCTGATTCTCCGTAACCCCCCACTGCCTCCCAGCACTGAGCGTGTGCGGTTCCCCCGAGGCCAATTCTGTAAGGGTTTCTCTTTTTTAGTTTCTTCCTGCTTCTCCTCTGCTCACCCATTATCCGCGGACCCTCCTTCCCTCCACGAACAGGGCCGAGAACTGGGTGGTTCCATCACGAGAGATGTGTGTTTTATTGTGTGGTTGATCGTTCCTGCTTCAGCGTCGAGTGGGGAGGCCGCTTCGGTTTGAGGTTGAGTGTGTCTGTCGCCAGACACGGCAGAGGTTTGAGCTTCTGCTCCACGACTTGCGAGCGGCGTGGCCCGGACCGCTCCCTGGGCCGGCGATCTGGGGCACGCGGGGCGGGCGCTGCTGCCGGGAGCTGTGCGATTCGGGCTTCTGCTGTGACTTCAGGAGAGTCGGCTAAACCCTGGCTTTCGAGGAGGCGACGTGTGCCGAGTGCTGAGCAGCGCTTCTAGGGCGCGAGGGGACGCGATGGCCGTCCCTCCGACTAAGGGCTGGTCACGGATACCGAAGCAGGTGGTCACGAGCGGGCAGCAGGCAGGTGTGTTTTTAAAAGCCGTGCGTTCCCCTGACTCCGCGGCGAGGCACGAAGCCGTCCAGGCGTCACGACTGGTGGGACTCGGAGGGAGTCGGGTCGGGGGCAGAGCATGTTGGGCCGGAGGGGCGGGAGCAGGGTTCAGGGGGCACGGCCGTTTGTCGGCAGGCAGGCCAGCCTGCGGCTTGTTTGTGGGTTTATGGGTGGCGGGGGTGGGGGGCCTGCGGGGGGATGGTGGCAGGTACAAAGGGGAGGGCACTCGGAGCGAGGGGGCTTGGCACCGCGAGCACGTGCCGCCGGTGACGTGGAAGCACGGGTGAGGGTGGTGCCTCCGTACCGCGGGCCTGTGGTTTGTTAGTGACCCTGAATGTTCTGGCGACTCTTACTTATCTTTTTCCTCCTCTGTGAGGTGATTTTCTCGGATCACCTCTTGAGCGTGCGTTGGAATATCCTCAGCTTGTCCTAGGGGGAAGGAATTGTTCTGTCCAAAACCAGCTGTTTTCTCCCCTGTTCAGTTGCACTTGGAGAGGGAAGCAGAACTGGTGCACCTGTCACGGAGCCTAGGGACACAGCGGGTGGTGGGGAGCGCACCCTGAGCCCGCCTGCCCCACCGGGGAGGCAGGCACGTGGACCGCGACAGCAGGTGCTGTCTGGACACCAGGTGGCTTACAGCAGCAGAAAGTCACTGTCTCACGCCCCAAGCCTGGGCGTCGGCCCGTCAGGCCCCTCTGAGGCACTGGGGGGCGCTGCGCCTCGCTCCAGCGCGTCTCCACGTCCCCTGTCCTCGTCCCCGTGTCCGTCTCTGTGCCCAGAGCTCCCTTTCGTGAGGACAGCGACCACTCTGCACTTAGGGCTCAGTCTGCTCCAGTGCGACCTTATGTCGACCTCATTACATCTGCAGAGGCCTTGTTTTCAGAAAAAGTCCCGTTTCTCAGATGGACTTGAGTGTTGGGGACACCATTCTTCCCGGTGTGACAGTTTTAGACGTGAATTTCCAAAGTGAAATTTTAGGAATTATATGCTTCCACTACAATGCGTGAAGTGTGTGTACAAGGTCTCGTTGCAGGAATCGCTAAAGCAGGCCCATCACAGTGGTTTCAGCCTGCTGAGGGCCAGAGTCTCTGTGATGATAAGTTTTTAGTGATTTTTAAAATTGTAAACCAATTCAGATAAAATCCTGTCTCGACTTAGAATTCTGAATTACAGATTAAAACTTTCCCGATTTTGTTATATTTTTTTAAGCACAAGAACGCCGCTGTTATCGAGGAGAGGTTATTGAGGATGACGTTTTCTGATGAGAAATGAGGAGACATGTCATTGCATGTTTTGAAGCGGATGGTTACGGAAGGCTTGCTGTTGGTTCCCGCGGCATCCCAAGGACCAGATTGGTTCAATAATGAGCCTTTTTTTTCTTCTAAAAAGAGTAGTGAAAAGAAATTTAACCTGGTCCAGATCGATGCCACCTGGAGACGCAACGCTTCCTTTCTTTGTGTGTGATTTCTGCTGCTTGTTGTATTTTCAGTTTTTTTCATTGCCTTCTTTTAGAAAGTTTGAGGTTTCATCCAGATTTCTCTGCTGCACTTCAGACCAGCGCGTCCAGTAGAACTTTCTGCAGTGACGGAAATGTTCTCTCTCGCTGCCGTTCCGGGTAGCAGCCCCTGAAAGCAACTAACTTTCCAGTGGGGTTTTACTCTGATTTAAGCAGCCACGTGTAGCCGGATTTTTGGCCTTGGTGTTTAGATGTCTCTTCGCAGCTTTAAAACCGTTTCGTTTATAAATTAGTCTGGTAATTTTTGTTCTGCTGGAGACTTCACTTCATGTTTTACAATTATTGGTATATGTTTGGAGTTAATCCTACCATCTCATTTTATACTTATTATTTGTCAAATCCTGTATGTGCTTTTCGTGTTTGTTTTTATTTTATTTCCTACCTAACAATATTCCTATTGAGAAATTTGATGGAGTTTTGATTCTTGATCCTTTATAAAGAAATTTCCTTTCCCACAATACTTTTAGTGCTTTCCTTTTTCCTGTTTTTCTATATTTCACCACAAAACATTGCTTTGGAAAGTTTCCTAGAGCACAATTTTTTTTTTAATGGGTCAGCACACTTTCTTAATAGACTTAATTTTTTCGGGCAGTTTTAGATTTATAAAATTGCACAGAAAGCACAGTTTCCAGCATATCCCTTTTTCCAAGAAGACGTATTTAGAAGGAAATTTCAGGTAAATAAAATGGGTGTGAGTTTAAAATGTATCGTTTTTAAATCAAGGGCATTCAGCAAAATTGATTTTTTCATGGATCTCTCATTTTTTATTTTTTAAACCGTCATTCTCAACAAACGCTCACACTGCACAACTGTCCGTTCCTGTGTGTACCACTGTGAATTCTTTGATTGCAAAGTGGTAAACTAAAACAGCCATAAAGAAAGTTTTATTTTTCTTACGGTAATGATGATGATGACTCCCTGCCCACTTTAAGTGTCCACGTCTCTGTGACACGTAAACTTGGCTTAACCGTCTCACACCTGTGGACGCTGTGTGCCTGAGGAGGACATCTGACCACAGAGGCTGCATGAGACCTGTGTTCCGTGTGCCCCGTGTTAGGCTATGGTTGGCACGCCTGTCCCTTCGGCTCCTGCTGGCGTCTTTTCCCGTAACCTGCCCAGCGAAGAGTGTTATCACCCTTTGCTAATTTGATATGTCAAATGATATCTCTTCGCTCTAATTTCCATTTCTACAATTGTTAGTGAGCTGGACTGTCGTGTGCTTCGAGGCCATTTCATTCTCTCTCTAATTGTTGGCCATGGTTTATTTTTTAATTTTCTATTGAGAATTTTTCTTTTAAAAGTATTGCTCTGTTAGGAATATTTTTAAGAAAAATTATTTATGTTATCCAGTAAGTGATATGTTTTAGATGGCTTTGGGTGTCAAATTACGACCGTAGAACACAATGCTGTGACTTTATTGAGTAAGGTAGGTGGGTAGGTATGTGTGTTCATGTACCTAGATATCTATTAACTTATTCAATGAAACGGTCACGAGGATTTCTTGGTATGTTGTAACACAGAAAATTGGCACAAGTTTTCAGTTTCCAGGTAGTTCTGGCATAGGACTCGGTGATGGTTAGAGGTTAAAAATTAGGCCATCGGCTTCAATCACAGACGTTCGTCACCGTCATTATAAACAAACCCCAAACTCCGTAAACGATTGCTTTATTTTCGCCTGTGACTCCTCCTCAGAACTACCCTTCGGGACCGCAGGTGTCCGACTGTGCTGTGCGGAGCGGGTGACCACAGCAGAGAGATAAAGCACTCTCCAGTGGTTCCCCAGGCAAAACACCTTTCAGCCCGCCCCCGGTTTGTTAAATTATAGATGAATGTATGCTCGCGCCGAAAGGCCTTTCTTTGGCCCCGTTTTCCTTCGTGCCACCGGAGGAAAGCACCGTTGTCCGTCAGGACGTATCATGCTCGATCTTCTGCTGTGGATTTGCACGGGCACACGCTCACAGACGTGCGTGCTTGTGAAACATTAATGCGTATTTCCGCGTTCGTTCGCAATTAGAAAACATTCGTGGAATCAGGCGTGTTCCGTAAAGCACTTTTCTCATTAAACTGCGTCTTAGAGGTCGTTCCGTAGCACTACGAAAGGGCCTGCCGTAGTGAACGTAGCGATTGGGACTGAAAACCGGCGAGCGGATGGAACGTGCTTTATCGAAGTACGCCCTTCCCCCAGCTTTGATGTTGTTTGTGTGCAGCGGGCATCCTCGTGTATGTCTGTCTTCTCTCCACGTTCATGCACACGAAGTAGAATAGAGTTCTGGACGCAAAACTGATAGGTTAAACGCTGTGCGTGTTTTATACGTCGGTAGGTAGTGCCCAGTCGCCTTCCAGCGTGTGCTCTACTGTTTACACCCCGGCAGCTGTCATGTGTGTCTTTGTCTCTCCCGTGTTCCCCCTATCACTGGGTATCATCAGTATTGTTCATTTTCCAGTTCATTGTTTGGGTTCCCCGACTGCTTGGAGAGGCTGAACACTTCTCATGTTTTATAGGCCCATTTCATTTTGCCCACAAATTGCTTATTTGTAGCCTTTGTTCCTTTTCCGTTAGGTTTGTTTCTCAACTTGCTCGATTCTCCCTTTATGTCCATAAGTAAGTTTTATTTTTTTAATTAAAGTTATTCCTGGTAATTCTATGGTGGTTGCGTCTCTTTCATTGTGTTTGATTGCTGGTGCTGTTTGTTCAGAATGATGTACAGAAAGCTGTTCCGTGTTGCTGTGTTGACGTGACACTGTCTAGATAGAACGCTTTTAGCTTTCCATCAGATTAACTTGTATTTTCTAAGCAGATGTTGGTGGTGTTATCCGCTAATGATGCCGGTTTTTGTCTATTCCTTGTGGTGCTGAAACTTATGTTTTGTTGTTGTTGTTGTTTACCTTAATGACATCGCATTCTGCATTACGTTACACGGCTTTCTTTTAAAGTTTGACTCCGTGGGAAATGTTATTTTCTGCTCAGCGGGAAGCAGACCTGTACCTTTAGAATGGTTAGGTACTCACCTCAGTTTTCATTATTACATTCAGGTTTTCTCCTGACTTGCAGAACCATCGTGTTCATTCAGCACAGCACGTGTTGGGCCCACGTGCTACCCGTGGTGCTGTTAGGTGTTGGGCGTGCCCCGGTGACGAGAACAAAGTGGAGGTTTCGTCCTCACTGAAGGGACAGGTCGCTCAGATAACAAGTCAGTGTAATGTTGGGCACGAAGAAGAATGAAGCAGGAAAACGATAGCGAGCGCCAGGCCCCATTTTGCGGATTTGCTTGTGAAAGGTGTCCCCTCTGAGGATGTGACAAGTCAGCGGGCACCTTGGTGCAGAGAAGCTTGTGCACCTCGGGGAGAAGGGTGCTCTAGGTGGAGGAATCTAAGTGCAGAGGCCCAGGACCGGAGCGTCCTAGGTGTGTCATGCAAGAGCAGGTGGCCGGTTCAGCAGGATGACAGCGGAAGGGGCAGCGTGCTCGTGGGTGACGTCAGAGGTGACCCGGCCAGGCACATCTCGGAGGCCCTGCGGGGTGTTCTGTTCTCGGTGTGACGAGCAGCCATTGGAGAATTGAGGGGAGAGTGGCCTGATTTGATTTGGGGTTCATGAAGGTCCTTCAGCGTGGCCCGGAGAGCCTGCAGGCCGGCGAGGGCGGCCACAGGGTGGCTGCCGATTGTCGGCTCCGGAGTGAGGCCTGTTCAATGGGGCGTCTTCGTTATCTTCTCTGAGCTTTGTTTTATTCCTCTGTGAAGTAGGGGTGGTAATAACGGAACCGGGGCCTCTTACATGCTGGATACTCAGTGAAGGAAGGCGAGTTGTACAATTCCCAGTGGGAACGGGAGCAGGAACAGTGAAGGTGGCAGCAGGCTGTTCGTGTCGCTGGTTTTCCTGTGGGGGTGCGTCTCGAAGGGAGAGCTGACACGTGGGGTGCGAGAGGGAGGAGTCTGAGGTTTGGAGATGGAAAACACTGGAAAGGGCACATTTTAGAGGGTGGGGTGTGGAACCAGTTTCGGTTTTCCGGATGTTAACTCTGATAGACGCTCGCGGCGCTCCAGGCGGAGAGTTTGAGTGGACGGGTAAACGTGAGTTGTAATTCGGTGGACAGGGAGGGGATGGAGAGGTCTGGGAGTTTCCAGCGTAGACGGCAGGAGACTGGGTGGGACCTCCCGGGGAGGCGGCGAGCCTCTGTGGCTGAAGGGTTAGTGACCGAGGCCTGGACCCCCGACCACTTAGAAGCCGGTAACGAGGAAGAGGAATCAGCAGGGAGAGTGAGAAGGAAGAAAGGAGAAGAATCAGGAGACTCCTGTCCAAGGAGCCAAGGAGGAAAAGTCTCTCGTGTCTGGGGCGGTGACAGGGGCCGGTGACAGGTGCTGCTGCAGCCGTGTTGTCCGCACTGTGTGTGCGGTTCGGGGTGGTCAGCCTGGGCCCTGGCCGGGGTCTGTTCGCTCAGTTCTGGAAGCCTCTGTTGCACTCACTGGGGTCAGGTGCCGGCCTGCGCGGGCGCCCTCCCTTGCTGAACCTCAGCACTCGCTCCGGGGTTTCAGACCCCGTGGGTCCCCTCAGTCCCAGGAATGCTGGGGACGGGAACGGCAGACCGATGGCGTCCTGGCAGTGCTTTGCCTTTGGTGCTGTTGCATTTCCTTAGGGAAATTCAAGTCGTCGTCCTGTGCGGTACTTCTGTTTCAGGCTTGCATTCAGGGGAGGGAAAGTTTGGCACCTATTTCCCCATGTTATCCGGAGACCGTTTGGCGCTGGAGCCGTTGGGTGATCTTTCGTTTGAGATTTTGACGTGTTTGTAAAGTGAACAGCCAGCTGCGGGCTTGTTTCCCTGCGCTGGCCGTGTCTGATTAGGTAACGTCCGGGAGAAACGGGGGGCGGTGTTCCTTTTGCTGTTACGAGCAGCGGGTGTTGGTCAGGTGTGAAGCCCGTGGCTCTGCCGTCAGTGTGATGCCACCCTCCCAGAAGGAGTGGGCAGCTGTCCTTCCTGCAGGACACCCCGAACGTAGCGTGGGATCAGTATCATCCCTTAGGAGTTTGAAAGAGCTAGTCAGCATAGCCTTCTGTAGCTGTGTCTGTCTGTTTTCGCGTCGTCCTTTAACTTTTATCGCAGGCCACGCTCCGTGATTTCGTCGTCGTTGCTGAGAGCTGGACTTTGTTGTGGTTCTTTAACGAATGCTGAACTTTCTCTTTTGGGGGCCTCGCAGTTGAACCAGTTGTGGCTCATTTTGATTCTGTCGAGGCTTGTTAGCTCTTTTAGGGACGGGCTGGAACGGCATTTGCCCTGGGCTTTCTGTAGCCCCACTCCTGAGGGCTCTCCCCACTCTGGTCCCTGCCGGTGCGTTGGTTACATCGTCAGTGAGGTCCCGGCGCTCCGGCAGAAGGGACGCGTTGAGCCCTGGCTCTCCGGGAGCGCTGGGATTCGTCTGCGTTGCGGCTCTTCCGTCGTCCTTCTTTCTGGGAAGTTGCTCTTGTTCAGCCTTGTGGGGTTCACACCATGATTGTTAGATTGGTATCCAGACAGAAGCTCAGGGGTACCCACCGACGCGCAGATTTCCGGGGGCTTTCCCCTCACAGCTCCCTCCTGTGGCCTGTGTCCCATAGTGTCCAGTTCCCTTTAGCCTCCTGGACTGGCGACTCCTGTTTCCCCTCTTCAGCATAATTTCCAGTCCCAAGAGTTCTACTCTCTGCTGCAGTTTCCTTCATGCAGAAAGGCTTCGTGATGCTGGGGTTCCCCTTGTTTGCTTCTCTTTGTTCAGGGGTGAGGGTCCTGTCCCTTCCTGTTGTTCAGTGTCTGATGATGGTTGTTTCTTACACTTTGTCTCGTTTTCTAGTTGTTTGTGGCTGGAGAGTGTCTTTGAACCTTCCTACGTTCGTGTGGCTCGAAGTGGATGTCACACGTTATCGTAGCACCTCAGATTAGCTTATAAGATTAATGTGGAACGTTGAATTTTTGTGGAAATTCTTCTCGGTAAAGTTAGTGGTATAATTATTTTTTAAAAATTGCACCAGGTCAAAGAGTCTCACCTCGCCGTGACTCGTACGTTCACTGTACTCTATTGAAGAGTTTATCAATTCGATTTCATTACACTCAGGGTGGGCGTGATTGGATCCTGCTTAGTGTTTAGAGTATTCGGGTGGTTTCCAGGGCGTTCGTAGTTTTGGCCGTCGCTCCTCAGTTCCCTCAGATGTAGAGGTGTAACCTGGCAAAGAGCCTAAACTGCAGAGCACCCAGATGCAGAGTGCGGGGCCCGGCATGCTGACCGGGCCTGTCCTCACCTGGAGGCGTCAGGCACGTCCGGGTTTGAGGGGTGATGCGACCATTTAGCACAATCCACTGTAAAGCTGCCCACAGTATTTTACGTTTGTGCCTTCAGCTTGCGCTTTGTAATGTCTGCTTCTGAGCCTTAACATTTAAGCGTTAACTGCGTGTGTCTGTTTCTCTGTAGGCCTCGAAGCAGAGGAAAAACTGCGGTGGAAGATGAGGACAGCATGGATGGGCTGGAGACGACAGAAACAGAGAATACTGTAGAAACAGGTATCAACACCTGATAAAACTGGAAAACGTACATAATCACTTGCACGTTAGCGTCGATCTCTATACTGACTGACGAGATTTCCGTCTGCTGAAATGTCTGATGTCACGACAGAGTGAAAAAACCGACTTCTGTCTTTTTTCCCCTCTGCGTCCCCGACTTAGTAGAAATTATTTAATACTTGCAGAGAAGGGTTTTATTAAAGCAAATTAGAACTGGAGCAAACTAGTTCCAGGCCATCAGTCCGACAGCTCATAGTTTACTTCTGGCTTGCGAGCCGTCTGGTGTGTGTTTGAAGCTTCGTCGTGTTTTGTGTGTGTGAGGATGACAATCAGCTAATGGAATCGCGAGACGCTGGGTGAAGCCCGGCCTGACGCGCTCTGGCGCGCCCGGTGCCCTCGGCGTGTCTGAGTGCGTCTGCTGATCGGTAGCTTCCACAATTTACGCAAAGTCGGTGGTTCAACGAGTTGTCAGAGGGACGAGGTTCTGGTTGCAGGCTTAGGGTGTTGGTGCGAGGCGCTCTCTCCGACAGTATTTTTGGCAGGTAGGTAAAAGTGAGACGTGGGCACAGGCTTTCCTCCGAAGTCGAGTGTCATCCCCTTGGTGCTTGCAGAATGTCACACGGCTTTTAGAGAAAAGTTAGAAATGGCCATATCTTCTAAAATATAATTTTCCTATAAAGTACCTTTGGCGTCAGATGTGTTGCTCTCATATAGCTGTAATTCTTGGAAAGCTTTCAAATATTTTATGATTCCCCAGTGTTTTTATAATTCTTTCCAAAACGGTCTAGTTAGGTCCGGTGAAAAGATGAAGCTTAGAAGTTCAGAATTCTGCGTTTCAGCCCTTTTATCACCATATTACTTTTAACTGAATTCACATACGTTTCTTGCGAGTTCCTTTTCATGTATTGTCCCCGTTAATTAAAATTTTCGTGCCATATACTGTTACTTCCTTGTAAAGAGTCTTTGAAGGTTTAAGCGGCCTTTTTAACATAATAGTTACCTGCCACTTCTTTGAAAACAGCGCTGTCGGTCTGGACCCTGGTCCCTTTCGGTCACACTTGTCAGCACCCTCCCCGAGACGAGTCCTCTCCCGCCGCGTTCCCCGGAGGTTCAGCCCCTGCCCTTCTCCTCCCCTCCGCTTCTCTCGTGGTCAGTTCTAATCTGTTCAGTACCTAGACCCCTTCGCTCCCGATTTCCTCAGAAATCCTCTTCCCCACCCCGTCCCAGGCAGCTGTTCTGTGGTCATCCTTTAGCCTTTGGCATTGTATCACGTGTTAGGAC
Source organism: Cynopterus sphinx (assembly GCA_030015415.1). NCBI lineage: Eukaryota > Metazoa > Chordata > Mammalia > Chiroptera > Pteropodidae > Cynopterus > Cynopterus sphinx. The sequence continues at coordinate 1,314,111 of CM057393.1, forward strand.
AGTTGCTGTTTCCCCTCCAGAATCTCAGCGTCGACCATCCTTCCTTCTCCTGCTTTCTTTTTATCTGAAATCTACTCTCTCAGCAGGTTTCCAGTGCTGAGTATAGTGTTAGCTGTCATCGTCACGTTAGCACATTGCATCTCTAGACTTAATTATCCTGTAGCTGCAGTTTTATGCTCTTTGACCAACATCTCCCCATGTCCCCAACCCTTCAGCTCCTGCTTACTATCATCCTGTTCTCTGCCCAACTTTACATTTTTTATTAGAACTTTTACCTGGTTTGTTAGTTTCTCTAAGGCTGTAGGCTTTTCGAAGTCCCACCTGGAGAGGGGGATCTTTTCCCAGATTATCCCTGGCACATCTCTTCCATTCTCAAGCACCAAAGGAGTTGGCAAATGTTTGCTTGAATCCTTTCTTCCGTATTTACCGCGGGGTGAAATGACATCTTCAAACTAAGAAGTTTTTGTTTGGCCTTGTTTTGCTTTCTCCATCACCCCCAAACTCTTCGTGCTATCCGTTTAAAGTCACGTCTTTTCCCCTCACTAACCCTTGGTAACCACTGATTTGTTCTCCATCGTTATCATTTTGTTTCTGAGATTTCCAAATAAGTAAAACTAACAGGTAACCTTCTGAGGCTGGCTTCTTTCATTCGGCTTAATGCCTTTAGATTCATCCAGGTTGTTACATACGGATTGTTACATATGATTGTTCCTTCTTGTTGCCGAGTTGTGTTACTTTGTATTGATGACCACAAATGTTCAACCATTCGCCTGTTGAAAGAAAGACATTTGGGTGGTTTCTAGTTTGGGGCTCTCTAGGAAAAACAAAAAACAGACAAACAAAAAAACTGAACATTCATGTATAGGTTTTTGTTTAGAAGCAAGTTTGTATATAAGTGCGGGTCTGCCAACTTCATTCTTCTTCCAAACTGTTTTAGCCATTTTTTCTTTTGCCCTTTCATATACATTTTGGGATCGTCTTGTCTTTATTTACAAATAATCCTGCTGGGGTTTTAATGGAAACTGTGTTAAATCTGTACATCAGTGGGAGGAGAAGTGACATCTTTACTGCCTGAGTCTTCCCTTTCATGGGCCCAGAATAATTCTCCTTTTGTGGCTTCTTTGATATAGTCCATTGGTGTTTCGTAATTTTCGGTATACAGATCCTGTTTGTTTTTTGAGTTATACTAATTATTTCATTACTTGGGGAGGTGTTATAAATGATACAATTTAAAAAACTGGTTTCTAAATGCACATTACTAATATATAAAAACAAATTTTGTTTTGTATATTTTGTACTTTGTAATCTTGCTAAACTGGCTATCATGGTAGCTGCAGAAATGTTAGTGGATATAAACTTAGGAGTGAACGTTTAATTTGCTAATTTTCATTAATTACTAAACCAAAAAAAAATGTTTAAGGCTTATGTGTCTTTTCACGTGACTTCTAGCATTTTCCCTAGGTTAGGATATGAATTATTTTTATTAATTATCCCTATTTTCTAAGTGGTTTGCAATTGTGGTTTTGTGATCTCCCCTCTGACTTGAAATGCTTGAGAAAATTTTTAAAAATTTCCGAGTATTTGTGTGGATTTTGTTTTTGTTACTAATTTCTAATTTGATGACATTGTGTTGGTTTTTTACTCTTCACATTTTGGAATTTATGATTTCTTGCAGTCTTCATTGGTTTTGAAAAATTCTCAGCTGTTACCTATTCAGATGTTGCTTTTACTCATCCTTCTCTCCGAATGCTCACTGACCTGTGTCACTGTTTGTTGCCATTTGTCTCTTCTTTCGTATTCTTTTGTCTCTGCTCTTTATTCTAGACAGACCTTTCCAGCTTACTTGTACCCTTTTAGCTTTATCTCATCTGTTATATACATATCAATTGAGCCCCCTTGATACATTTTATATTTTCTTTATCCTTTTTTAAATGTGCAGCATCACTTTTTATACTTTCTAGTTTCCTCCTGAAAATTTTAATGCTCGAGTTTTATTACCTTTTGCCTTTGGATTAAAGTTTTTGTTCGATTGTTCCCAAATCTGGAGTCCTGTGGCTGTTTCAGTTGCTTCTTGCCCGTTCTTCCTTATGGCATCTTGTCTCCTCATGTTACTGATTACTCAGAGTTGTGTGTTGGACGATGTACTTGACAGTTTATTTGTAGAAATATACTGATAATTTTTTCCCTCCAGGGATAGTTTTTCTTTGTTGTTGTTGTTGTTTTTTTTTTGCAGGTGCCAAGGGGCACTAGTTATCTCGGACCACCACGGTCCAGGCCATGGCCATGTTTTCTTTTCTAAGCACGTGACTCAGAGCTGTGCGGCAGTCCTTGCAAAGACTGGTTTATTTCTCTTACTCGTAATGTACAGCCCTTTGGGGCTCCTGCCACCTTTGAACCCTCTCCTTGGATGGTTGTAGACTTCTAGGACCATCCATGAATCTGTCGCCTCCTCAGGAGCCCTGACAGCCCAGCCCCAGGGGAACTGCAGCCCCGAAAGTGGAGTCACCTTCCTCACCCGCTCTCCCGAAGCTTCGTGGGGTGACGTCTCCCCCCTTTGTCAGTTTTCTGGTGCTTTTAGGACTCGTTCGCTGTTCAGCATGTTTCACGCCGCTTGCTCATCTGACTTCAGATTACCTAGACTGCCATTAGTGGAAGGAGACGGTCTCTGGAGTTTTCTTTGTATCCTAATGTGTGGTTAGTTCGTGTGAATGTTTTCTGGGCGCTGGAACAGACTGTATAGCCCCCTGTTGTCTCCTTGGATAAGGTATGAAACTCGATATCGATTTATTAGAGTCAGTTAACTAGGATGTTATTAAAAGTAAAATAACTCAGATTCCAAGAAAGAAGGTCACACACTGTTGTGTTCAGTGGTCAGACGGGTTTGCATTGGCTACATTCACGCTCACTGTTGTCACAAAGTGCCTGCTTGTTTGCATCTCTGCCGTCTTTTTAAATTAACTTTATTGGGGGGACACTGGTTAATAAAACCACGTAGGTTTTAAGTCTACCGTTTAGTAATGCGCCACATGCATAGTAATTGTATCGTGTGTTCACCACCCAAAGTTAAATTTCCTTCTGTTGCCGTATATTTGACCCCTTTACCCTCATCTACCTCCTTGCCGTCACCTGTCCCTCTGGTCACCACTGAACTATGGTTCGTGTCCATGAACCTCTCTCTTTCGAGTCAGCGTCACTCTGTGGCTGGCTCCCCTGGGTGGGAGATGGTTGCCTGCAGTCTTGGGTGCCGCTTGATTTCTCGTCCACCTCCGAGCAGAGGGAGCGCGTCTCTGCATCCGTGAAACAGAATCCTGGGACCCGTTGAGTCCACGTGTCTGTCTCTGACCCCGTGCTGGGCTCCCAGCCCTGTAGGGAGAGCCCTCGAGATGGGGGGCTTCCATGGTGGAAGCACAGACTGGATAGCGGGGTGGGGGGCAGCGTGTGGGTCCCCGCGTGGGTCGTGCTCGTCGTTCAGGTTGTAGAACCCCTGCCCCCCACTTCCGAGCCTCTCATCTGCTCCCTCTGCTCAGGCCTGGGGCCGATCCAGCTTATTTATCCTCTGCGGCTTTGCTCGAGCCGCTTTGATCTGCAGATTTCAACCTTTCTTTCCAGAATGTTTTCTTCCGTAGAATCTTTGAGTGTTTTTCCCCATTTCGTCTTCCTTCCTCTGTGAAGCAGTAATGATCGTGCGCGTTTGTCGCATGTGCTGTCTTCCTTGACTAATATTCCTTCATCCCTTCGGTGTTTCGGGTTCTGTGTTTTCTCTAGTCACCCTCCGCGTTACCGGCCTTCTTTTCAGAATTATCACTGTCGCCTCCTGTGGTTCCTCTTGTTTTCAGCTGTGTCATTACTTTGTTTTCTTCAGTCTCTTGACTTCGCTCACACCTTTTCCGATCGTGCACCGGGTAGCGGTGGGTTTGGGCCCGGAGCCGGGCTGCGGTGTGCGAACCCCGGCTTCCCTCCGCTCTGCGTTCTTAAGCCTGGTTCCTTAACCTGTCGCGCGCGTCCCCATCTGTGAAGTGGAGGCAACGAGAATAGCCGCTGCAGGTCTCGTTGAGTGTGCCGGTCGAGAACGGAGGGCCTTGACCGGGCCTTGACCGCTCCTCGCCGGGCCGCCTCTCTGCAGCCTCGGAGAGGGAGGCCGTGGCTCCCTCTGGGACAGAGGACAGGCTCCTCTAATGCTTGCCGTAAAGGCAGTGGCTTCCCCACGGCGTTCTCTTCCTTTCTCTTGCTGCAGTTCTCTGCACGTGTAAGCGTGGATTTGAGCTCCTGGTGTCCCTCTTGTGAGACTTGGGGCCAAGAGGGAACCTACTGCAACGTCGTCATGCGTCCGCTTGCCGCGCAGTGAGTGGTGGAGTCCTTTGTCTTGGATGCGGAGTCTCGTGTCTTCTGCCGGCGTCTGTGACACAGTAATAGACTCACTTGTCAGTTTGTGTGAAATCCCAGGCCTGACAGCTGTCTTCGTAAGGTGGTCGTCAAGTTTACATGAGTTAATGCACGTTAGTCAACATGTGACATTGCCTTGGGCAGAGTAAGCAGGAATTTAGCCATGGAAATATTTCTTTTTCTTTTCATGTCGTTTGCACTGAATGTTGAGGCCTAACTAAATCTATTTCTCAGGAGGTTAGGATTGCTATAAATAGCTGTTATTAGATAGCGAAAATGTATATTGTAATATGTTGGTTTCAGTTTTTTAAATTGCAGACAGTGATATCCATTAAAAACACATTTAAAAAAAGTTATATAGCAAGACTAAAGGAAATACTTTTAATAACTAAATTAAGCATCCAGAGAACAGTTGACTTTTATCCATTACTATTTAAGTTAAGGTCAGTGTGTGTTTAGGTTCTTGGTATGTATATTTGTTAATCCTTGGTGCATGCAGTTTTAAAATATCGAGGTAAAAATTATAACACTAGTGGAACTGTAGATAAGTATAAAGAGACCAAATTAGCTATAAAAGCGATGACTCCTAGAGAAAACCAGCGTTTCTCGTTTTTGTTTATATTGCGTACATTTTAAAGTCTGTACACTCTGTGAAAGTAGTGACTACTTATGTTAAGAAGTCAGTATTAACATTTCAGAGCATAAAGATAGGGTCAGTGAAACGTTTGCTGCTTCTCACGTAGCACTGTTGGCCGCAGCGCATTTCGGATGCAGCGGGTGCACTGGACTCAGTAAGGAACGACGAGCACGTGCGGAAAACGTGGCCGTCGGACACCGATTTCTCTGATCCCTGCTGTCGAGGTGGAGGAAAGCACGACGGCGCCATCCTTAGAAGTGCTTTCTTCTGTAGTCGCAGTGTGAAAGGAGAACTCTGTGGAGGTCGAGGGCGTTCCGGGAGGAAAATCATTCTTGCTGTACTTGGTGGTGGTCGGAAGCGTAGAAGCACGCGTGTTAGTAGATGCTGACCCAGCCCATTCCGGAATTTCCGTGTGCTTTTCCCGGTGTTTTTCGTTAAGGCTTCACGTACAGTTGCGTGCTGAGACGTACCTGCTTGCCCTCTGGCCCGGGCGCGTGGCTGCGGGTGCACGTGTGGGCCGCCCGTCCGCGTGCGCGGGCGCTCAGCGCGGGGGCGCCCTCTCCTGTGGACGGCGCTTCTCTGCGCCGGCGGCCCCTTCAGCCTGCTCTGTTCCAACAGCGTTTTTTAAGAATGGACACAATTAAATCCACGAGATTACAAAGGTGAACAGTCGTTTCGACGTAGTATCAGTTGTAAAAGCCAGATTTGTAATTTCACAGCATTTTTATCTGCAGTTGAATTATGAAATTTAATTTAAATTACTGTAATTTTGAGGTAGTGCTGAGGGTAAATGATGCTTTGAGATACCTGCAAACGTGCACTGTAATAAGGAATTGTCCGCTTTCCGCTGGTGTCAGGGACACAGGTGTTGCTATACCACTGCCCGTACGTGCATTCGTAACGAGTGGGTGTTCAGACACCTAGGTCTCAAAGGTTAGTCAAAGTGAAGGTGTAATTTCTCCCTCCAAGATCCAAGAATTCTCGATTCGATGCATTTAAAGAATTCGTTAAGAGATACGGTGCTCGGAAGGAATGGGGTGCGTGTGGACACTGGAGGGGCTTTGCCGTCTCCGTCTGTTACGCTGTCGTGGCGAGTTTGCTGGACGTGTCCGCAGGACACATACAGCCTTTTCAAATGATTATTTAATCTCCGAGGGAAATAATTCTATAGCTCTTCACGATTCAGAGTGTCGGATTTCTGTGAACTTGGCTGTGATGTAAACGTTTTCCCTCTATTCTTCTTCGTTAGCGCTTAACACATAAGAGAAAAACGCTGCCCTTTCAGATTTTGTCTCGTGGTCGACAAATGGCTCCTAGGAACATGGCCTTCGTAAAACGTGAGCGTTGATTTATGTCTAACATTCGTGCTCCAGCTCGGTACCGTGTCCCCAGTGCGCAGCGGTGGAGGGGGGCCCTCTGGCCTTGGGTTCTGCACACCCGATTTCAAATCCTAGCGGTGCTGTCTGCCAGCTGCGTGATCTTGAGCTTGTTTAATTCTCAGACTTTAGTTTTCTCGTTTTTTAAGTGAGGATAGTATGCCAGGTATTAGTATTTAAACGGGAAGAATTGAACTCTTAGCGTTAGGCACACTTCTGTTTGTCCTTTGACTTTTAGCTGGGTTTCTGGAGCCTTTCTACCCACACCCTCATCCCATTTACTGTACCCTATTGTCATCATTTGCCATCGCCTCGCTAGATCCACTAAGAAGAGGGATCCTGACTCTGCTTTTGGACTGGCTGCCATTTGAATAGACTTTATGGTACAGAGTAGTTACTCAAAATTTTGTTTGGTAAAAAATCATGGTACAGTATCGATTTACTAACTCCCTGGCACACAGCCAGGAGGGCCTAAATAAACGTTCTCTTTATTCCTTTTACTTCCCACGGTACAGTTTAGTAATGTGTGATGTGACAAACAGGTCGGTGGCTAGTGGGGGATAACTGCGTGGCTGGGAAAGCAGGCAGTCAGACTGCACTGTGTGAACGCAGGTGATCAGAACGGCAACCGCGCACCTAAACTTCACACACTAAGGGCACTGGGCTGAGTGTTTGTTTACACGACTACCTTTTGGATCCTAAAGACAGTTTCATACTAGATGGTGTTGGCCGTCTTTTAAGCGATCGGCACACTGAAACGGAGATGAGGTTATTAAGTGCTTTGCCAGCCTCACCATCGTTAGGAGATGACTGAGCTGGGATGCAAAGTCTGGACCATTTGAGCCCAACCCTTTGGTTTTAACTAACACAGCAAGTGGCCATCGTATTAATTTAAACTTTGCCTGTGTAGAACCAACTCTTTAGGATTCTGGGAGAGCCGTGGGGGTGGAGCCGCCTTGTGTGAGCGCGGGGGTTAGGTACAGTTTACTGTTGTCTGCCGTTATCTTTGTGCTCCCCCCGCCCCCCAATTTGTCCGGCTCAGGCTGTGCCATTGAAGAGCGGGCACGGGCTGTCCCATTTCTCTCCGGAACCCCCCAGCCCATCGTCCGGTTCTGGGGTGTAGTTATGCCGCCCCCGTGCCACCGAGTGTGAGAGGGCTGAACACAGGTAGGGGCTGCAGATCCCATCACCCCACCTGCCTGGCCCCAGACGTTTTGTCCCCGAGTGGCATGGCCTGTGTTTCTGGTCAGGTTTAAAGTAAGGAGCGAGAGACACTGGGAATTCTGTGTCGAAGAAAAATACAAGGCTGACGTTTTTTTTTAAGTTTATTCAACGTAAGAAGCGTCTGTGAACTCCGGTTTCCACTGTTTGCATGAGCTGGGTTCCGAGACGGCCCAGCCGGGGCGTTTGATCGGTTGACAGGTCAGCGTGCTCGCTCCAGACACGAGCCCGTGGTGGCACTCGGGAGTGCGTTTCCACGAGTAAACTGTGCCTAACCAGGAGTCGGCCTCAGAACTCTCTCCTCGGCTGTCACTGGGTCCACAGTCCTCATCCAGAGCATCTTCGGGGACATCTCTGGGTGACGTCCCTGACCGGAAATTTGGATAACACCGTGTTCAACCAGAGCAGTCGCTTTCACATTGTGCTGCCAAGCTCTGCCAGTCTTCTGAAGACCTGGGCGAGGAGGAGAGAGAGAGACAAAGACACTGGTGTAATTGTCCTGCCTTGACTTTGGCAGGTAGTAAGCGCCAACTTAGTCTGCTAAATGAAAAGTGACAGTTAAAACGCTAGATTTCTGTTTTTATGTGTGATTTCACCTGTTTGTGGAGACCTTTTTCTTTCTCTGTTTTATGGCTGGAACCCCTCCCTAGGAAGCAGTCCTAAGATTCCTCTTTGTTTCTTGAAGAACAAATAACCCAAACAACAAAATTCAGACCAAAGATAAAAGCAAACCCCCCACCTCTACGGTTTCTTTAGCAGGTCCAGGCTGGCACCAGTGCTGATAGCCGGGGGAGTAGAGAGAGAACAGAAGGAACTCGGAGCCGGCCTTACATCGTCTCTTTCTAGCTTGGGCCTATTCCTGAGCCAATTTCTTTAAAAAAAAAAAATTGGCTAAAAATCGTCTATGCTTCGAGTCTGTTCCCCCCTTCCGAAGTGCAGAGAAGCCTGATTTTGGAAGGTCGTGGACCTGAAAACCCACCAGCCTGTCGTCAGCATCCGCGTTCAACCTCGCCGTTTCCTCTTAGGTCTAATCTGAGAGTGAAGGGAAGAGAGACGGGCTCGTTGCTCCCCTGCTTGTTTCCCCTTGGTTTTAGCAAAACAAAACAAAACAACCAACCAAAAAACCTAAAAGTATTGCACATCTTCAAGAGGGGGGCAAAAATAAAGAATAGCACCATAAAAGCGGGCAGGCCGTGCTCCCTGGGAGGGAATGTGCTTCGGGGTAGAGGCCACGTGAGCTGGCTGCCAGGGGAAGCCAGCGGCAATGACATGGGACCCGGCTTCCATTTGGTTCAGCATCTGGAAGCTGCCGAGGCTTGCTCCTTCCTCCTTTCCGTTTCTCATTTTTTCTCTTGACTCTGACTCCTCCTTATTACCTAGCAATAGGAATGATACTAAAAAAGCGTATTCCACACAAGCTCTGGGCTCCTCCGGGTGGAAACGAAGTGCTTCCTAAAAGGTATTTTGTACTTCGTCATTCTGTAGTGCTCGGAATAAAGCAGGGTCTCTCCAGCGGATCCGTGTCGCTTCCTGTCCTTGGGCATCAAAGCGCTGGCGGGCAGGCAGCACAGGGTAACTTCTGGCGCTTTCCGGATGCTCCTCCTCGAGCCGCATCCCCTGCGGACACCTGGTCTGCTTCCCAAGTGACTGCACGTCACAGGGCGACCACATACTTTGATGCAGCGTCGAGAGTCCTGTGGTTTTCAGACCTCACTGTCGCTCTTCTCGGGCCTGACTCACTTTAAGTTTGTCCCACACGCGGTGCCAGTTTGTGCTCGTGAGGGCATGGGTTGGACCGCGATGACAGGGACCCCCAAATACAACGGTAGCTTCAACGAGACCAGTTAACTGTCCTCGGTGTCCTGTTTCTGCGAGCGCGAGGCCCAGCTCTTGGGGCGCCCGTCCCCGGGGTTGTTTAGGACGCGCTGCCTCCCCCTCGCTCTCTGTCCTCCCCCACCCCCCGAGTGTCACCCTCACCTGCTGCACTGACGCAGGGAGCTGGACGTGTCCGCGTTGCAGGCCATGGGAGACAGGGCACATGGTCTAGTGTAGACAAGCCGCCTCCTTTCAGGGGCCGCGGAAGCCACGTGGTCACTTCTGGTCGTGTCCTGTGGGTGTGGACGGGCCGGGCTGACGTGCAGAGCAGCTGCCTGCCCACAGCTCGGAGAGTGAGGGGAGGGGAGGAGAGGGGAGCGGGTTTTGTCCTTTGTCCCTTTTCTTCAGGGTCAGGTGTCGTGTGCACCTGTGGGGTTATTTCCTGCTCTGGACGTGAGTGGCTTTTTAGGGCCCTGGGTTACGTGAGCTTTCTTGCAGTCCGCGTCACTTTTTCCGTTTTGTTCACGGTGTCTTTTGTGAGAAAGAGTCGAAACTTTAATGTCCTGACACTCGTAAAGGTATTTTAATTCTTCTTCGACACAAGTGTGTTCTGCGTTTGTAGATCTGAACGTAGGTACTCTAGGTCCGTTTTGTGGCTGGGGGTGGACAGGACAGGCGCCGTGATGATAGGCCCCCGAAGAGCTTAATTCATGGTCAAAACTCTTCCAATCTCAGGTAAAGAAACGTGTTACTGTAAATAGGGGAATCCCAACCATCTGTTGATGCCTCATCTCACCATTAACTTCGCAATCTGACAGGATTCAAAATTGTAGCTTTTGATAGTTCCCAGAATCTTTCATTTGACAAAATCGTTCCCTAAAGTTCATTTTGACTTCGGCAGTCACGGAGCTAGGGAGGTCAGACTGAGTCTGGCCTGAGCGGTAAGAGCAGATTCGGTGTGGGAGTCGGCGTCTCGCGTGTGGTCAGGACGGGGCCTGGGGCTCCGGCGAGGAGTCAGGGCTGTCGCTCTAGAGGCCTCCGAGCCAGAGGAGGCCGTGGGAAGCCGGGGGAACGGCCGGGCTGTCCTAAGGCATGTGAGTGGGCGCTGGGTGGCGGAGTGGCCCAGCCCTGCTGGGAGCCATCGATGCCTGGAGGGAAGGGAGGGCTGAGGCGAAGGCGGGGAGCGGCCACCGTGTCCAGGTTCCAGGCACGGAGGAAGGACGGACGGACGAGGTGCACCCGTGTGGGTGTCGGCGTCAAAGGCGCGTTCTTTTCGATTATCTAGCTGTTACGACGTCTGTTACGATGGCTGATAATTAGAGGGCGGAACGATGGGTTAGGATTCATGATAATTTCACTGTATAAATTGTGAGGAAACGTCTTTTTATTGAGTCGCATTGAAATCCCTTTGTTCCCTGGACGAGCAGCCATCATCCTGACTCTAAGCCCTCGACGGTTGGTTATTCCTGAGCCGAACCTTCTCCCAGTCGGTCGTAATCTGGGGACAAGGGAAAGAGGGCCACGCTGGACACCGCTTGCGCACCCCGTCGCAGCGGAGAGTGAACGTAAACGATGCCGTTGAGCGAGGGCGCAGACCTGCCCTGTTCCGGCCAGTGGCACCGCCTGTCGACTTTCCCTCGGCGACGGGCGCTTTAGAAACTCGCCGGATTCACATCCGGGCCGAAGTGACTCTGTTCTCTCGTTCGCTGTTCAGCAGAAGTCAAAGAGCAGTCTGCGGAGGAGGACGCCGAGGCAGACGCGGACAGCGCCAGGCCGCCCGACCCGGTCCCCGAGCAGCCCGCGTGCGAGGAGCCGGCCGGCGCGCTGGTGTCCGTGGGCGTGGAAGCCAAGATCAGGTGAGGGGCCGCCGGGGAGGGCATCCGGGTGGGGTCTCATCACTCAGGGGCTCTGCATTTGAGGTGCCGGCCCCGTGTGCAGGCGGGGTGAGCGCGTCCGCGGGCCTGGTGGTGGCAGGTGCCGCTCCGCCCCTCACTCAGAGCGGACATTGCGGGGACATTCGGGACATGGCGGATGCTCTTCCGTCCGGAGCGACTGTGCGTTGGCGCGTGAGCCGATTCGGGTGTCGACCTGTGAACTCACGTTTCGATGCTGGCGACTCACCCGCCTCTGTCCTTTCAAAGGACACGCAGGACGTTAGGATACCTGCGTGTCGTTCCGCTTTGACGTCTTTCCTTTCCCACCTTATTTGAGAGACGTGAATGAAGCGGTGAGATCCTCCGCCAGTGAAGGCTCCCGCCTTGAAACGCTTCCTTGCTTTCGCCTTGGCACACCGCCCTCCCCGTCGTGGCGCAGGCATCTTTGGGTGAAGTCCCTCCCGCGGCTGCTGTCTCTCCACCACCCACTGTCCCACGCACGCGTCCCCCTCACGGCTGCGGCTTTTCCAGTGCTGACCCCCCAGACCTCCAGACTTTTTCATCCCTCCATCTGCTTGACGTCTCGAAACGATGCCAGACACCCACTGTGACATGTCCAAAGTCACTGCTGAGCCCCCCTGTCCCCCGCCCCCCACAGCTCCTCCCCGTGTTTCTCCGTTTTCGTAAATACCAGTATTCGCCCCGCTGCTTAGGCCAAAAACTTGTTGAGTGAGTCCTGTTTCTGTCCCTGGAGCTCAGTGTTAGCAGATGTCCCAGATGCGTCCGCAGCCTCTTAACTTGTCCGCTCCTCTGGTTCAAGCCTGTTATTTTGGGGCGGGAATAGCCTTTTCGCTGGTCTCTCTGCTGCTTCTCTTTACTTTCCACAATCCAGGTTGTGCTTAGTACAGCTTCAAAAATGCATTTTAAAACACAAAGTAGGCCTGTCCCCGACGCTGTTTTATGGCTCTTGTAGTCACAGTATATTTGAAATTTCAAACCCATACCACGCTCGGCAAGTTAGGATCTGAGCCTGGCTACGACTCTGACGTCATTTGTTATTTCTCGTGCACCTGTCGCACGGGCGGCCTCGCCTCTCGACACGTACGGGTCGTGTTCTGCGTCTGCGGGCCTCTGCCGTGTGGCTCGCCCGCATGAGAGGCCTTCCCTAGTGTCCTCCCAAGTGTCACGTATCTGAGTCAGTGTCAGTCAGTTCAGGAGAAAGAGCGCACAGGACGTGGACTTGAGCTCAGCGTCTACAGGTGCTCGCGTACGTCTCCACACCCTGCCCCACCCCTACCCCATTTTGGGGGAAGTTTTTAAAAATTTCAAAATAAAAGAGTTGGATGAGAAATTAAAACTGCAGCCCCCGCCACGTTTAACCCACTAATTCTTTGGAACCAGCCTGTCTCCTCTGGCTTCTGGCTTTTAACGGTGCGTTCGGGTTGGTCTGTGGAATTGCGTGTGTCAGCCGTGGTCACCTTTCTCTTGCTGAGCGGGATTCTGCTTTATGAAGATGCCGACCACAGTTCCTTCCGCCATCTCCCAGTTAAAGGCGATTTGGGCCACTAATGGTTTGGGGCAGTCGTTCACACATGGGTTTTGGTATGAACACGTGGTTTTTTATTTCACTCAGGTAAGTGCCTGGGAGAGGGATCATTCGAAAGGAAAACGCCCAGGTGTTTTCCAGGCTGCCGTGCTGTGCCCCTTCCCACCAGGGGTGAGAGAGGCCCCTGGGGAGTGGGTCGGCTTCAGCCTGACCCTTAGGGAGGCCGCATCCCTCGGTCTTGGGATTGGGGGTCCCAGCCCAGGGAGCCCCGTCGTAGTCTGGGTCAGGACAAGTCCTGCTCGTCCTCTGGGGTTGCAGGCCCCTCCCCCACGCCATTGCTGCGTCCCCGCTGGTCTTCACCTTCGCAGCCTGGCCTTCTCCACCAGCCTCCGGCTCTTTTCCCCCAGGGGGAGTGAGGTATGGGGACCTGGGCTCGTCTTCGCGTCCTCCGCACACGGGGCCTTTTCCCTCCCCAGGTGGGCCCTGTGCCGGGCGTGTCCTTGGACTGGTCACGTGCCGGGGGTTGTGTGTGCAGCGGGGCAGGTGCCCGGGAAGAGGCGGTGAGGGGTCACGAGGCCCCAGGTGCCCACGGGTCACAGGGCTTTGCACCTCACACGCTCACGCTGCTTCACGCTTGGCCTTTAGCGGTTCACAGAAACGTCACCGAGTCCTCGCCTGCCTGTGTGCCAGGTGAGCAGGTGCTCATGGCTCCTCTCCCCCCAGAAGCGCCTTTCGCTCAGGCACAGGTGGGTGGGTTGCTCTGCACCTTCTGATGGGGCCAAGGAAAGCGAGTGAGGAGGTTTCTGGGAGGCGGCGCCGAGGTGGTGATGCCAGCGCTGGGGAGCGGATGCGGATGTGGATGCGGCTTCCCTCACCGGCTGCTCACCTCCTGCTCTGCGGCCCGGGTCCCAACAGGTCTCGGACCGGTCCTGGTCCTCAGCCTGGGGGGTGGGGACCCCCGTTCTAGGGGAGCAAAAAACCAGAAATGGGGTATGCCAAGAAATGTCAGCTTAACGGCTTAGAACAAATGATAAATAAGAAAATGAAATTAATAAGGTTGGCAAAGGCCACTGGTGGTAGTATCTTTTAGTCAAGAAGAAACGTGATTTTCTGTTTCACGTTATTTTTCTGAAAGTAGATCCGTGTGTGTGTGGGGACAGCATAACTTATCATTAGATTGGAATAATTTTGGAAAAACTTAAATAGGTAAACCAAAGATTGAGGAAGGCCCAACATAAATTTAGCTTAATTAAAATAAAAATCACTTGAACGTTTACAGATTGTTTCTCTTACCCCTCAATGCCACGCGTTATGACAGTTCACAGGACAGATACAGCTGAGGTCGGGCCAGAAGCCGGAATGTCCAAGAAGGAAGGTTTGGACACAGTGGCCATGGATGTGGAGAGGGAGAGGTCTGAGGGGAGCCCCCTTCCAGCTGTGTTCTGTCTGAGGTCCCTTATCAAGTGTGTGTTCCTAAAACATAGTTTGTTTTCATCTTTTAACTTTTTAAATGGTTTCCTTTTTAAAAAAATTAACGGATTTTTATTTTTTAGGTTTTGTTGTGTAGAACAGTTACAGGTTTTCAGAAAAAGTGAGCAGATGGCAGCGTTCCCGTGGCCGGCCTCCTGCAGCCTCAAGTGCCCCTGTTGTTAGCCTTGTGCATTGGCGCGACGCGTTTGTCACAACCGATCAGCCAGTTGTGATACGTTATTGTTAGGGAAGCCCATGGTTCACGTTGGGTTCGTGATTTGTGTCTGCCATTGCTGTGTGTCATCCGGAATGGTCCCCCCTGCCCATCATCCATTTCTCGTTCTCACTAAACTCTCTCGCCCCCACCCGCATCACTAACTGCCGACCCCAGAAACCACGTCCATTTGCGATGCATCTCACTCCAGCGTGTCCGTGTGTGCGCGGTGATCTCCAGGAAGGACATTCCGTCAGCTGGCGAAGTTGATTGCTCACCTCTTGTTTTACAGATCGGGGGTGCGATGGAGTGGCCACGAAGCCCTGCCCTCTTCCTTTCCTTATTCCTAAACACACTTATATTTCTCGAATCAGATTTTTGAAAAGTCCTCCTTTCTAAGTGCCAACTAGAAGTTTTTGATTTGGTATGTCGCTGCTGTAAAGTCACGCCGTAGGAAAGGAGAAGTGCACATTTAAATGTGCAGATGTCATGCAACTTAATTGTTCTGTGGTGCGGACGTTGAAAAGCTTATGCCGCGCTAGAAACTTAGTATTTAATTTGAAAGCACAGTACCTGTAGCTGTCTGCCCCTTAAGATAGTTCACTGAAACTCCGTTCTCCTTCTCTGTCTCCCGGCCTTTCATCTCCTCCAGTGAACAGCTCTGCGCCTTCTGCTACTGTGGTGGGAAAAGTTCCTTAGGACAAGGAGACCTAAAACAGTTTAGAGTGACACCAGGATTTACCTTGCCGTGGAAAAGCCAGCCTTCTGGCAAGAAGGACGCTGATGACAGCAGCAGTGCAGCCTGCGAGCAAGTGCAGAACTCAGCGCCGCGGAAGCAGAGAGGGCAGAGGAGGTAAGCGATGCTGCGTTTCCCAGGCTGGCGCGCCTGAGACCGTGGAACGCGTTTCACCACGTTGCGTGACTCGGAAATGGCGTCCCTGCACGGGTCCTCGTGATTTCAACATGCGTGCGACGCGGCCGTCCTTTTCTCAAAACTTCTTATGTTGGAAATGTTGATCTTAATTTGTGTATTAACAAAACCAGCGTGATCAAGAGAGTTAACTTTTTAGGAGAAAACGTGAAAGGACATAACAGATGGAGAGAAAATCAAGACGAGTAAAGCCTTTTCTTCCTCTAAATTTGGAATCGTTTGTAAAAATATAACGTAAGAGAATAGCAAAGCCAAGTGGTTTTCAGTGTTCACGTCCTTTCTGTGTCGTTTCTTTCTTTATTTTTATTGGTTCAGAGACCGTGAAGCTGTCTTGTAAACTCAGTTATCATAGTGTTGACTTTAAGTGTCGTTCTAACATGAAAGAGGATGCTCTTTTTTTTAATGAGACGAGAATTTACATCTGTGTAACTCTATATGTGTCTGTATTCGCGGATGTTACAGGTACCCAGAACTCCTGTCCAGTGGGTTTTCTTTCTGAGTTAAAAACCTTTTTACATGCTGTAGAGTTTTGGTTAAAGGCCGTCCTGACCTGTGGACGTGGCCCTGGTCGTCGAGGGAGCAGAGTTCTCTGAGGTTGATGAGAAAGTGTAAAATTAATTTAGCTTGGCAGGCCGGCCGCTCTGCCCTGGAGGGTGGTGATGTCATCATCCAGTGCTGATCTGGCTCTTACCCAGACCTGAGGACTGAAGCATTGTTGTGTTGTGCTTATTCCATTGGCTCCTTCTTTATGGACTGCAGCCAATGCCTTGAAGACCTGGTGGAGGAAACGAAACAATAACAAGAGAGAAAATCTTCGAAAAGCATTTAAGGTGGAACAGTTTAAGGAAGCTTAGAAGTGCTGTGTTTGGAGTCTCGGGATCTTAAAGGCCACAGCAGATCATACAGAGCTTCACCTGTTAGATAAAATGAGTGTGCACGTCGCGATAAAGTGTGTGGAAAGTCCAGTAGCCTTACCGCGTCCACCAGTAATTAGCGCGTTTGTGGCTGGACTGAGTTAGATCTTACCGCTTCGCGTCTGCCTTGGAGAATGGCAGTTTTGTGAACACCTGTTCTGGGAAATACTGTTGGACTTCACTTGCTTATTTTATAAGCTAAGTCAGTTTTTAATGAAAATCTTTATGAGCTTAGATGATAATTACGTAAAAACTAGCCTTGGTTTAATGAAAGTCTTTATATGGCTTCATGTTTGCTAAGTTATTAAGTAATGACAACAAGCCAGTTAATGGACTTTAGGACTCAAGCACATTATTTATAAAATTTGGAAATCATTTAGGGGTAGACAATTAATTCAGCTTGGTAATGGTTTTAAATATTTACGGAGTATGTTACTAATGAACTATAAGACAGATAAAGTTTTTTTTAATTTGGAAAGGTGGTTTTTAAATAGTCTTTCCTCTTGTTGCAGTAAATAATGATAGTAAATAAGCCAGGAGTCTATTCCTCTTTTTATTTTATGCTTAAAATTTGGGGGCTGTGTATTCAGCTGACTTCTCTTGATGGCCTTTCCTAAGGCGGGCTACTGCCATCCTCAGGGGTGGCGTCGGTGGCTTGCTGCCATGGTGTACGCCTACAAGCTGGTTGCAGAGCCCAAAGGTGTAATTTGATTAAGCCACTGGTTAGGAACTGGGCAGTGATAGGCTGGTTTTTATACCCGTCCCCCTAACAAATACTAGCAAAGAAAACCTGTTAAAATGATATGTTAGTCTTTATAGATGAACTGATAGTGTTTTATTCCCCTCCCAATAAAATAACGATTCATAATTAAACACATTTGTAGGAATGAAGATTATAGAAAGAGTTCTCATTTTACTGTCGGCATCTGTAAAAATGAGACTTTAAAGTTAGCATGGCATGCTAAATTCTTTTAAAAAGTGAGTGTGCATTTCTAATGCCGAACATAAAAAATACCGGTTATTTTATATGGTTTAACATTTAAATGTACTTACTGAAATACGTTAATCCTTTCTTTCTTCCAACGATTCCAGGTGTAAAACAGTTTAGTGAGCTGGTCATTGTGCTGATTTTCTCTTAATAGGAATCGTGGTAGGTTCCAGCATACAGGAGTGCAGCGAGTCACAATCTGTATTCCGTGGCGTTCCAATCCAGAGTTACGATCGGGTTAAATCCGACGATATCGAGAGAAGACCAAAGTTTATTGCCAGTCATCTGGTTTAGTGTCGAAACACAGTGGTTGTCATCGTTTACTTAATGATCTCGATTACCACCTGAAGGTTAAGGGCCTTGCCAGCCTGCGCTCTCCCATGCGTTGTCGTGCGCCTTGTTCAGTGCTCGCTTTCGTGCCGTGGCTGCTGCCGTCACGCTGCCTGCCTTACTCTCCACGCCGTTTGGTAGCTTTTTTGCTCCCTTTTCCACTTCTGGTTTGTGAGGTAACATCTTGGTAGAGAGGACTCGCAACGTCATGCCACAGCCCAGCTGTCGGGATCTGTCAAGGGGACCGTCACAAGGCTCCAGCTGACATGTTCTACCTCCCTCTTCACACCTGGGAAATACCCTTTCTTTTCATAAAATTAACTCAGGTCTGGTGCATCCGTCGTCGCTTGTTGTAAAGCACATGAAAATTTCTGATTTGATCAAGTTATAAGCATTTACGTAAGGCCAAAGGGAATATTCATTTTATGTGATAAAATATGGATTCTGATTAGAATATTAGAGCATCTTTTTTTTTTTTTAAATTACAGAATGGCAGGCTAAATCTGCAACTGTAAGTTTTACACTTCTTACAGATCTGGAGCCCTTTCTCGGTTGTTGCCTATGTGATACAGTGTAGCAGCCGGTTTTATGTCATGCCGTGACCAACAGATGTGTTCTAAGAGCTGTTTTATGACCGTTTAAGCCCAATAAGTCAAGATCGATCTGACAATGCATTGTATCGCAGTTGTGATCCAACGTGACGTTTTCTGCTCGTTGTCACTTTCACACCCGCTTTATTTCGTTTTCCCCAGAGAACGGCCCCGGCAGAGCGCGGCGGCGTGTGTAAGCGTGAGCACGCAGACCACTCCGGACGAGCAGGCTGCTGAATCGTGGGACGAGCTGAGTCTGGTTGGCATTCCAGATGCCATCGACGTCCAGGCCTTATTTGACCCAACAGGTACAAGCCGGCCTTCAGAGTAACTGCCTCTTCCTTCCGTAGGCATTTTAATTGTAGCACGTTGTCCACTTAGCAGTAAGTACCCTCTATTTAGGAAGAATTGTGGTCCCACTGTAAAGAAAGGTCATTGGTAAGTTGCCTGTGTAGGAGAAGTAAATTGTCTAAGTACGTTTACCTGAGTTATTCGGCATCTGCACGGGGCCGATGCCGGGCTGGGTGTCTACACGTGCATTTGCTCTCGTGTAGACAGCATTGCCACGGAGATCTGGCAGTTGAGGAAAGAATGTTTTAAAGGGATCCGTGAGAACCTGGGGATCGCGGCGGTCTGGGGCTGTCTAAGGTGGAGGTGACAGTGGTCCTTGGCTGCGAGGGTGTCCTGTCGTGACAGTCCAGTGCACATACTCGCGCTGCGGTACTGTGGGATTTTTGAGCACTTTTCATCCTACAGTGTTCAGTGCATGTTGACCCAGAGTGGTTCAGGTGCCGTGTGATGGAGAGTTTAGAGACTGAGCCGCCATTAACGACTGATGTGGGCTCTTGGCGTGGGACAGAGCGGAATAGAGGTGTGCACTTAGCTCATTGGCCATACATCTTCTGCCACAAACCAAGTATTAAGCAATGTCCTTTACGTTTTATGTGTAAGATTCCAAAATCTCTTACGGTGCTATCTCAGTACGATGACCAAAAACTATTTTTTGGTTGAAGAAGTCATCAGTAGCGCAGAGGTTCTCAGCCTTCTGCGTGCGTCGGACGCGCACGGAGGCCTTGCTCAACCAGAGCCTGAGCCTCGCTTTGAGAAGAGCCGCTTCGGTGGCATCACAAATCCGGGACGCCGTCGTGCGTCTCACACGTTAGGGTTGACTTGGGTTTTAGGTCGGTGCTTGTTAGCGTTCGTATGCTAACGTTGCTCCTCTGCTCCTTCTCACTTGAACCGTTCAGGCGCTTGTTGGGCTCATCACCGCTGCGTGGAGTGGTCGCTGGGAGTGTGCCAGCTGGAAGAGCCGTTACTGGTGAATGTGGACAAAGCTGTTGTCTCAGGGAGCACAGAAGTAAGTAGAAGGAACACACGTTTATGCTCAGCTTTATGACATTTGACTCGCGTCAACATGAAGTTTCCTTTGTAAGGATTATTAAATGATTAACGTAAAAACAGTTAAAATAGGAAGTTATCGATTTTTATCCAAGAGTAGCTGTGCAGACCTCTGGAATATGATGTTAAGTTGTGCAATAAATGTAAATCTGTAAGACAAATATTTGTATCAAAAATTAAGTCAAATTTTAAATCTTTAGACGTGAGAATTATTAACCATACATCCGTGGGGTTACTTTTTAGGACAAAACCATTTGATGAAGATTTAGAATTAGAGACAAGCGTTGACAGGTCTTCAGTCTGTAGTGTGGACTAGCTCTGATCGATATTTAAAATGTCGATTGAAATAATTTCAGTTAAGGTGGCAGTTCAGTTCATCTTTTTGGCACTTTCTCAGAGTCATATCACGTGCGTGGTCTGCCGTCTTTCAGAGCTTTCACTGTGATTTTCCTGTGATTTTGCAATGAGCCCGGAAACAAACCCAGCGTTTACCTTTCCTCTGTAAAGGAAACAAAGCCTGTGAACTGACATCGCTTCGCTGGCTGCAGACGCCCTGTGGGTTTTCCCAGGTGTATCTGGGAGAAGTGAAGTCGCCCTTTCAAAGGGATATTAAAAATGGAAATTTATATATAGAAATTACACGGGCTTTAACGGTGGAGTATAGTTAAAACTTCCACAGTGTAGTGGAAAAGGACTTGAGATTCGAGTAATGATCTCAGTTATTGTAACATTAGCTTCACTCGGATTGTGGAAACGATCTAATTTACGTGGGTGAGTAACTCACCTCACGGTGAGTGCTCGTTTTGGAAACGTGACATTACGTTTAAATGCTTCCGTTGTCAACACTTGAGCAGTGCAATCCATCACAGCAGATGCCATGGCCTGAGCACACTTAGGTGGCCAGATGAAGACTGCGATAGCGAGGGAGCGCAGCTTGTTTCGTGAACTAATTCCGAAGTAGTTTTGGATTCTTTCGTGACGGTGAAAAGCACAGGCGTGTCCAGGAGATAATCGCGGGATGGGTTCCACTGCAGCAGAGCGGGTATCACAGGACGGGTCGTAATCTTGCTGGGGGAAGGTCTTGACCTCAACTAGTAGGAAACGCAGCACTGTGCGGTGCCTAAAGGGCGTGGGACAGGTGCCCACAAGGACCGTCCCGCTCGGGAGCGCCCAGGTGTAGCCCACGACAGCATTCCTGTTTAAAATCATCATTTATTCGTGTCATTTCCTCAGCGGTTAATGGCGCTCTTTATCAAGCGGTTTCGCGTTTCCAGGATTTTCTTCAGATCGCCCTTCAGTTTTTCCAGGGCGAGCTGCATCTTTGCGAGACGAAGGAATATGCTAACGTGTGCACCGCGTTGCGAGAGGGGCGTGGTGTGCCGCCTTCGATTTCCTGGCTGGAGCCCTGGGGACACCATCGCCCGGTGGGCACGTGGATGACTCGAACAATCCCAAGGGGAAGGTTTAACTGTGCTCGCTACAGACGTCGGATCGTTTATTTACCGGAGCCTCTCCGTCGCGCATGCTCCTCACCGCCCCCCAAAAGAATTAACTCGTAAACCTCCGACACGTATTTCTGTCCTTTTAACTAGTTTTGAATCAAATGTTGTGTCTTCGTCTATAAATAGAACCTTAAGAAATGACTTGTATCATCTCCCTACGTAGAATCGATAATTTCGTGCATTTTCTTCACCCTCGTCCTCTGCACAACCCGGGATTGAAATTACATTGCTCTGATTTTGTGTCGGGTGTTTCTGGGTCAGACCAGTATAGTCCTGTGAGAAGAGTTGTAAGTTTTAATATTTTCAGTTCATAGACTGCAGAAGAGAACAAAAATAGCTTTCCCATAATAAGATGGCAGCACGCCTTAAGAATATGGATAATCCCTGTAATGTAAGTTTGGGTAAAAATATTGAAGACAGTATAGGGTACAGTAAAAGTCTCTCCAGCCAAAAGTTGCTTTATTTAAGATTTAAAATATTGGTCTGCATCTGTGTACAGTGATTTGCAAGTACCGACTTAGGCAGTGCTGCTCTAACGCTGGTTATTTTTTATGTGGTCCTAGTGCTTTGCGATGCAAATTAAAATAATTATGAAAGCGTGACCCTGCCTTTCCCCGGTAGCCCTGGAAGAGGCAGGGCCAGCGCTCAGGGGCCCGGGTCCCTCGGCCGTGCTGGGTGTCCTCGGGGCTGTCCCGGGTCGGAGACTCCCCGGACGGCTCACGGGGCTCGCCGAGCGGTCACACTGGGGCCCCCAGCTGTGACACGGTGAAGTCCCGGGGGGAAAGGGCCCTGATGGGGAAGGAGCCTCGTGCAGGCGTCCCCGGGCACACGGCCCCCCCGTGAGAGGTCACGCAGAGCGGCCTCTGCTCCCGGCAGTGAAGACGCAGCTTCTCCCGGCCCGGGAAGCCCCGGCGCTCCCTGCGGCCGGCTGCGCGGCCCCCTCTGCCCCTCAGGCCACCAGAAGGCCGGCCCTTGTCCCTTAGGGAACTGTGGCAGCTCCTGTCCATACGCTTTCCTCTGCCCTGGCAAATTTCTGCTAGCGTCTCGGTACCTAGAATCACCTGCTGTGTTCATGTCAGTAACCAGTACCAGTGAAATAACCACCATTTGGTTAGACTGGTTTTCCTCTGGGGCCAGGGGAAAACGCAGTGAAACACGCTGGAACACGCTGCTGCTCATAGGAGGGTGGACTTGTGAACAAAATGGAGATCCTCAGGAAGGAAGAAGGTGGGATGGACGTTTTGTAGTTAAGTAACGGTGTCTGTGATGGGAAATGTATTTCCATTGAGGGAACCCGAAAATATTTTAAAAGGTGGAAAGTTAAGACGGTGCTTGGAGCACGGGTAAGCTTCAGCAGCTCAACGCAGGGAGTTCTAGACGAAGTGTCGTCTTGAACAATTTTAAAGTTCGAGGTTGTGTGAATTTTGGAGGAATGGCAGGTACATGAGAGTGATTAGAGAATGAATAGGGGGGGAAATAGTGGGGAAAAGGAATGGAAAAACGTCCTTAGCTTTGCATGTGAAGCTGGGGGATTTTATTAGGCAGTTTCTCAGAGCAGCACTCACAGGTCTGGGCTCTCCCTGCTTTTCGTAGTTAAGTTTGGAAGAGGTTTCCTTAAAAGGTGAACGTGTTTAAGATTACTGGTGTTATTAAAAGCCGATAGATGTAAGTTTTGGAATTTAGGTATTATGAAAGAGAAAAGTAGGAAGCTGTAGGAATAGAAGGGATAGTAGAGAGTGCCTTGTGGGTGGGGTGGAGGTGCCATGTCTCCAGTTTCAAGCCTGATGGTGTGGGAAAACCAGGCTGTGCGTAGACACAGACGCCGTGAAACATCTGTGGGACATCTGCGTCAGGGCTGGCGTTGCACATGGTCTTCCCGACTTAGTGACAGCAAGTCAGACTGCCGAGGTAGTGCATTTAAAGGAGGGAGGAAGAGGCAGAATATTGATTGACCCGTTAGTTAATGTTCAAAGGAAGGGGGGGTCCAGCGAGGAGATGGCTGCAGCATGGAGCAAAAGTTCCAGGACGTGCATAGGGATTACTGAGCCTGGATTAAGAGGTTTAAGGAGCCGTGTGGCCAGGAATTGCGAATGTGTTTTGTAAGATTTCCAGGTACAACATGGTTGCCGTATTATTTAATAGGGAGAATCGGGAATCTTGATTTCTTTTGCGTCTGACACTATTGTTAGTGAATGTCAAGCGACATCCTCACCAAGTCGTACTATGCCTGTGTGTGTGTCAGTTTTATTATCCACAGTAAGAGGTTGTGTTATCTCCTCGCCCTAAAATGCAAGGCCATACGGAAGACATCAGAGATGAAGTCTGGGTTATTGTGTCTGAACACTAAGTCCAAGTCTGGAGACACAGCAGGGGAATCCAGGTTTGTCTTTGCAGTGCTGTTGAGTACACCTGACCCTAAAAACTGATGTTCGATGTTCACTCGATGTCCATTTTACCCTGCCAGCTTGATTATTAACATTGTTCAGAGCTAGGAAGGCAAAAAATAGGTTCATGGGCCATGACATGCTGTAGACTTTCATTCGAGGTCCCTTGAGGCTACGTCAGAGGTTCGCGATTTGTGGCCTGTGGGGCAGATCCAGCCCCCCACCTGTGTTCACGTGGCACAGCAGCCAGGATGCATTTTACATTTTTAAATAGTTCAAGTAAAAAGGGCATATTTGACATGAAATATATGAAATTGAAAGCACATAAAAGTCATATGCAATTTAAATTGTGGTGTTCATAAATAAAGTTTTATTGGCGCAGAGCCACGCTCCTTCGTTTGCATGTCATCTGTGGCTTCTGCACTCCCGTGACAGGATGGAGTTGTCGCCGCAGAGACCATCTCTGCTCTGCATCGCGGTGGGTGTGCCGCAGATCACAGCGACACAGCTACACTTTATCACTGTTCGAGGGCCACTCGGGTTGTCGCGGCCACCTCATTTGCTTCTTCCGTTACTGTCGCACACACCTATCGTGGTAGGACGAGAAAAGGGGGCTTCAGCTGCAGCGCTTCTGAGGAATGGTGGAGTGGATTCTGCGGTTATCAAAGTAGATGGCGAAGCATTCGATTTATCATGCCGGGACACTGTAGCTGTGCTGGAAGAATGTCGTGGACGTCAACACGACCAGATTGAGCACTCGTCACACTATCCCCAAGTCACAGGAAATTAACGACCAGAAAAAAATAGTAAATTAAAACGGAATATACCCCATCACAGCAGAAATTCTTCAGAAAGGTGAAAAATGAACATGCAGCTGCAACTAAAGTAAGTTTTTGAGCGGCTCATTGGTCGTTAGCCGAGCAAGGAAAGCCATTTATCAATGACGAGGTAATTAAATCATGTTCGGCTCCTACAGATGAGGAAATATGTGCACAGAAAACAAACTTTCTGAGACCCTTACCTCTCCGTAAGAGTGCCTGCTGAAGGTCGAGGACGTGGTTAGCGATATCAAGAGTCGTTGAAACGAGGCAACCGGTTTCTCGTGGTTCCTCTGGGCTCTTGTTGAGTCAGTAGACATCACCGTGCTGCTCAGTTATTGTTTATTCTCGGAGTCATGCCGAGTTGGAAGTGACTGAGAATTAGTCTTCATGAGTCGTCGGCATGAAACGACCACAGGGCAGGTATTTTCAAAGAGGCTGAGAAAACAGTGATTCAGCGCGACCCGAAGTGGGATCTGCTAAGCTGTGTCACAGTTGACGGTGGGAACAACAAGCGTGGAGCAGAAACGGCTTCAGTTTGGCTGAACGAGAAACATCAGGGTGTCCAAGAGCCTGTCCTTGTTCAGTGCTTTCACTCATCAGCAGGTTGAGGTTTACGGAAACACTTACATCTGTTTTGAGTTATTAAACCACTAGTGTCAAATGGTGAGTTTTCTTTACTCTTGTGCACGTCAGGGTCTCGTTCCCAGGAATTTTGTTAGGCAGAGTCATCGAACGGCCCTACCTGCCGCAGACCAGGTCGAGGGCTTGGCAGTGGTGAAGTTTTGTTGTGCTTTTTCGGACTGAGGGCTGAGGTTAAAGTTTCTTTGAGTAGGAAGGTTGTCCTTGACCTCTAAATCCGACACTTAACGGACGTGCAAGTTAACCTGTGCTGCAGACTTAACGATAGTTTCTGATGAATTCAGCCTAAAGTTGCGACGCAAAGCGTGGCTGTACCGCTGCTTTACACTGGGGAGGTCAGCTCTGCAGCCCAGCGTTTGAACAAGTGAAGTCAGTGCTTCATACGCTTTGCACGCCGTCAGGTTAACACGCAGGATCGTCCTTCCCACGTCAGTTCGGTGCGGAAGTACCTCCCCGGGCATAACTTCAGTTCAGGGAGGACCTTTTGGACCGTGAAGCAGGTACCGAGGAAATTTTCGTACTTCAGAATCCACTTTACTCTGTAATTGAGGACCATCAACCTGTCTTTTAATTGAAAGGATGATTCTGCGGTCTCGTGATGTGCTGAAACCTAAGACGGAGACTAATGAGGTTTGCAAGTGACTTTCAGAGGTGGATATGCTCGTGGATTGACATCACTGTTGGGCAGCACCCCTGTGCGGAATATGCTTTCTCAAAGACGGATGTGTGAAATCTCATGTATCAGGTTAAACGGATGAACATGAACGACCCATTTTGATGACAGGGAAAAGTTAGTTTGAACTTAGGTTAAGTGAAATGTTATGCTCCCCTCCGAAATTGCAGGGTTTTTTAGTAGCAGTCCTGTGTTACAGCAAAAAACCATTTATTACCATATTTAGAATAATAAAGCATTATTAAAAGTTTGTGGAAAGTTTTTATCTCTCATAATGGAGAAGTACTTATATCCTTGATTTTGCCTCTTATCCCAAAAAGCCTAAAATATTTACTATCTGGCCCTTGTCAGCACAAGTGTGCTGATCCCCGGGCGGTACCCTCAGTGTAAGGCAAAACTGGGGGAAAAAAATCTGTCTCCATGAAGTCTGGAAACCCAGCTTCGAATCAGCTCACGTGCACATTGAATAAGAAGTCATCTTCTCTACCTAAGTACCTGTCCCCCCTGGAGTGGTGGCAGGGGACGCCCACTAGAGAATCGGCCCTGAGGCCTCTGCACGGAGGTGACGTGCCCACGTCCACCGCAGTGTCAGTGGGGCCAGGTGACAAGCAGGAACCTTCCCAGCCGCGATGCAGGTTGCGGATCCGAACACGCACCCATCCGGGGAGTCCCAGCGTGGGGCCGGGCCTTGCCGTTTTTATCCCCAGAGCAGTTCCAGGTAAGAGCTGCTGAAAGGGAGATTTAAACAAACTCATTTTTGTAACAGAGTGGTCAAAATGTGCTTCCCCCCAGCTCTTTATTTTGAATTTCCGTTGTCACTGGGCCTGTGCACACGTCCACACACACACGTCTGCGTGTGTGCATACAGAGTGTGTGTGCGCGTGTGTGTAAGCACTTGCATAAAGTCGTCTTTGCACGTTTTGAAAGCTACTGTTTTTAAATAGGGAATTTGGCCTGTTTGCATTTATTGTTCACGGACTCGAACGTTACCTTAGCGAGCATTAACATTTTTGCTTCACATCTGTGTGTGCGCATCTGGGAAGATGTTGTCATTCTTCGTATTTGCAGTCAGCGGTGATTGCTGATGAGAAGTGATGCCTGATTCTCCTTCCGTTGTAAATGGCCTCGATTCCTTTTTGTGAGGCTCCTGGAACTTTTCCTCTATCCTTGTTTTCTTAAACCGTGGCCAGCGTTTCTAGGTGCGACACATTTTAATGTGAAGCTGGCGTTTTCTGTTCGGGGAGGCGGCGTAGCAGAGGCTGAGTGGGCGGGCGCTTGCTCGTGATCAGAGGTCAGCGGAGCAGAGAGGTCTCGGCTTCGGTGCCTAATGTTAGCTCCCGTCGTCAGACGTTTTCATGAATTTTCTTCTAGAATAATTTCCCTGATTATAACCCCCCCCCCCCATTCTGGTTCTGTCATTAAGCAGACATCGGGCCTTCTGGATCAGTTTCCCGCGTCATTTTACCTTTAGCTTTATTCTTTATTGCGGCATTCTGGGAGAATTCCCGATGACTAATAAGGAGAAAAGTTTGGTAACGGTTAAAAACAGTTTGGTGTGGAAAATCTAATGTTATTGGAGTGTTCGGGTCAAACCTGTGTTTGTAGTTTCTAGGATGTTGATCCACAGAGCCCTTCGTTGTTACCCATGGGTCCCAGCGAAAGTAGAGGCACAGGGAACCACCGCCACCCTGCAGAAGGACTGGCCCCCTCCTAACTGTCCTTAGAAGCACACGTCATGCAGTCCTGTTGCCCACCAAAGGCGGCGATGCAGTGACCTGGGGGGCTTGGCTGTCCTCGCTGTGCTGCGAGGTCCCTCCCGCCTGTCACGAGGCCTCTCCTTTGTGGACCTCCCCAGGGCGTTGTGCCCTCCCCATGTGGGACAGCACCGCTGGCCGCCTTGTTTGTGATTCAGTCCTACTCAAGAGAAGCGGAACCACTCGATGGGGTCCTTGTCACAGCCGGTCACATCGCCGTAGGAGGCCCGATTTCAGCGTGCGCGCCGGCCCATGCGGGGATGGCGAGGTCTGCGTGGACTGTGGGATGGTCCAGCCTCTGGGGGCCTTTGCTTTCCTCCCCGTGCGTGTTCCCGCAGGGACGCCGTCACGTTCTGTGTTACAGGTGTGTTTTGAGAGCTGCTTCCCTTTTTCAGTCTAGGGAGATGGAAGTTCTGGAAGTTTCTCAGACTCCTCGTGGCAGGCAGCGTGCGCGCTCGGCTGTGTTCTGGGACTGATGCTGAAATGTATCATAATCCTTTTCTCTCTCCTTCCCTTTCTTTTTAATGATTCAAAAGGTAGGGAAAATGCTATTTAGGAATTTTGAATATTGATTCAAATAAATTGTTCAGGTGGTAAAGCGTTTAAGTGCCAGTTACCTTTTCCTCTCTCCAAAGTTAATTAGCTTTGTAATTGTTACTTAGCTTGTAATTTGTCTAATTCCTAACGTATGGTTTATGAGAGAGTTGACATTAAAGAAGGACCCTGTGGAATTTGAGTCTGATATTTTCTGTAATTTTATAAATGCTTTTTATTTGGTTCAAAACGATCTATTCCAGCCTATATATAAAGTATACGTTTCCTTCAGTGCCAAATGTCTTTCAGTTGCTGTGTAATTTTAACAGATGGGTTTGAAGCATTTAATTAAATGCAGTTAATATTTCATTTCTCTTCCTTTATTCCCTGGTATCTTTATATGTTATTGTAAATTAGTATGTTGAATACATTCCAGATATCTCCTAGTAGTCTAGCTAATGTCAGAAAATACTTTCCATTGCAAATGTGATTAAGAGAACATGTTGATGTTGCTAAAATGATACAGACACTGGGAAAAGGATCAATTTAAATTATTTTGTTTCCTTATTCACTTAAAAGATATTTTATTTTATTGGCCGGAATCAGTTTTAATGCAAAAGGCTTCTGCGTAATTTCTTATGTGCTATGAAAGTAACAGAGATTCTAGATTTTAACAGTTCAGCAGAAATCATTACATGCTGATGAGCTGATAAAACAGTTTGCGGCGATCGATCGGACTTGTGCAGACACGTTCCTCTGTGAGCGTTTTGGTCACGATACAGGGATGGTCAGGCCCACCTAGACATGCGTGTTGTCCAAATACACTGACCATTTCCGGATACTTCTGGAGGTTTCCAACCAAAAATACGTTCATTTTGCCCTCCACCACTTCAGAGAAATATGCTTTTTTCTTTACTTCTCTGTTTTTAATGCAGTAGCACCCTTGAGTACAGAAAGGACGGACGAGTTTAACAGTCAGTGGATTTGTGCACGTCATACACAGTTTAAATGCCACAAATATAGCGAGCGTTTACGCGTCACTGAGAAGCACACAGATCTGTGGGCCGCACTCGAAGTGTGCCGAAGACCCCGAGAGACACCAGGCTGTCTCCAGTGGACCGCAGGTTCCGAGCAAGACTTGGACGGCGTGTGATGTCTTCCGTAGATTGACCTGTAAAACGTCGGAGTTAATTATAACTTAGAATTTTGTATTCTCGGGTTGGTTAACGGATCCGGAGTCAGTGTGTTAGCCCGTGGAGGTGTGCACAGCTCTGTTAGCAGCGCTGATACTTGAGGCTCAGTTTTATGACCATGACTCCCGGTCCCGTTGGCCTTAGCTGATTGGGCTGTGCCCTTCCTGAGCCGCAAGCAACGGAGTTGCAAGTTGCAGGTAACGTGAGGTGCAGGTGTGATTCCCCGGAGAGTGATGCATTTGGTACCCGTACACACCAGCACCTGCTTGCCGGGGCGGCGCCACATCAGGCAGCGTTCGTGCTGCTGCGGATGCCGAGGGAGCAGTTTCCTCTGCCCCAGGGTCTTGGACTAGGATGAAAACAGTTGACACGTGTCGGTGCAGACGCTGCAGCAGAGGGTTGTATGGGACAGCCAGGCCTCTTAGAGGTTTTACGCTGGGGTGATGCAGGCCCCCAGCAAAGGCTCCACGAAGAACGGGATTCCCAAAATGGGCTGAGCCAGAGTTAGTGCATCCTTCCTAGGAAAAGCCGGGGTAAGTCTGTGCAGCATCGTGGGCCATCCCCACCAGCTTTGCACATCGTTGCCTTCGACTTCCCCTGCCCGTTGTGCGGCTTATTTCTTTGCTTATTTCTTAGCCGTTGCCACTTGCAGGAGAGTAGAAGCAGGTTGCAACGGGGGGAGGCACAGAGAGGAGACACTCATATGACCTTCACATTCCTGG
Organism: Cynopterus sphinx; assembly: GCA_030015415.1. Classification (NCBI taxonomy): domain Eukaryota; kingdom Metazoa; phylum Chordata; class Mammalia; order Chiroptera; family Pteropodidae; genus Cynopterus; species Cynopterus sphinx. The sequence goes on from CM057393.1 coordinate 1,344,020, forward strand.
CATTTATTGAGAAACTCGAAGCTCCTTGCTACATGAGATGTGTAAATTTGTTGCCTTTAACAGTATCGTTACCCCTCATTAGCTTAGTGTTCGTGACTGAGGACTTGATTTCGTACTGAGTTTTAGGCAGGGTGGAAAACACCAAGAGGTTTTATAAATAGCGTATGTTCATTGCTTTTTTATTATTAATGCGATTTAATCACTGTTAAAATAACCCTCAACTAGAAACCTGCCTTTTAAGCATGTTACTGATTTTTTAAAAAACATTTTTATACATTTTTGTCAAAGTAGAAGAGATGGAATGCTAACGACGTGACCTGAGTAGATGGCAAATCTGTACTGTACTGGACACCGAACTGACCACCTCAGGTCCTGTTACCTTTAACTGACCCTTTATTTGGAATTCATTCCAAGGGTTCAGCATCGTCTACAGAGTGATCTACAGAAACGTAACGTCACGCCTTCCTAGCCCCCCAGCTGAGTGGTCCTTTTCTCAGCTTCCTAACGAAACGTCCTTTCCCTTTGCTCCCTTCAGCGATGTGCATTTTGCAAGCACCTCGGAGCCACCCTCCGATGCTGTGACGAGAGGTGCACGCAGACGTACCATTACCCGTGCGCGGCCGGGGCCGGCACCTTCCAGGACTTCAGCCACTTCTTCCTGCTGTGCCCGGAGCACATCGACCAAGCCCCTGAGAGATGTAAGTTCACTGCAGCTGCGACTTCCCACGTTGACCTGTGCGTTCAGTTATGACCACAGACGTGTCCGTTCCCTAAATACGATTCTGCTTGGATTGCGAGGTGACACGACACAGTCGTGATCGTCACAGGGACCTTTGCCAAGGTCCTTTGGGGGAGGGACTCTGTTATCAACAATATCACTAAAGTTAAATCCAAAGAGTCATTTCCTCAAAAATTCAAATATAGTTTGCATGTCATTCTTACCTTAAAAATCTTTAAACCGCTGTAGAAAGATAGAAACGTGAAGAGGATAATGCTTTAGTGTGTGCTGTAAAGTAAGCCATTTGAAAGGTTAGATGGGATTCAGTGCCTTTTCCACTCAACAAGCACCCGTGTGGAGAATCAGAAGACGACTTAGGTGTGACCTCAGGACCGACGCTAGCAGGGTCCCCACACGCACTTGGAAGGTCACCATGGAGACGCATCGTGCCGCCTGTCGGTCCATCTGCCTTGGTTAGCTGTCATCCTCAGTCGTGCTTTTTTTCTTTCTCTTCTAAGCACTGTTTCGTAATTAAGTGAAAGCGTTTAAATGTTTGAATTTTATGTTGTACAGGAAATCATAACTCTTTCATATCTTTGTTGTTAAACACAGAGGCCCTCACCTTTTCCTCACTATATGAATTTCCAAAGAGCACGTATTGCTTTGGGATCTTCCCTCTAGTCCACTGAATTTCCAGTCTCACTGTGAAATCTCTGTGCTGCTTTATTCAGTCTTTTTTACCTAATTGCCAGCTTTTACCTGTTTCTTAGTCACGTTGATAAAGGCTTTTTTCCTGTCTTTTCCCAGCTCTGTGCACCATAACTATAGAGACCTCAGGCTTAAACTGAAGTCATCTTAAGTACAGATAGATTTCATAATCATCGTTTTCTCATCTTTTTTCAGTACCATAATTTCGCCTGCACTTAAAATTTTTTCGTGTCTGCATGTATAATCGCGTTGCCCTTAGTGACCATACAGACGTGCCTTATAGGTAAGGCGTCCTGAAATGTCAGATGGCGTTGAGGCTAATGAGGGATTCAAAGTTTTAAAAATGTGTTGGATCTCACACTGTTAAATCTGGGAGAGCAAGAACGTTCACACATAGCCACCATTGTGGGCGTTGTTGTTTTAAGGCCTCATGTAGTGAATTACGTCACTAAGTGCACAGTCTGTGATGTCAGTCATCGGAGTTGATTATGTTCTGGGTGGTTTAGTACACTCTGCCAGTCGACTGAAACGTGTGTGTGTGTGTGTGTGTGTGTGAGAATTTGTTCAGCCTTTTGTACGCAGTTGTGCTTTAGACCTGAGTACACAGTGTGCACACTCTCCTGTGACTGTGTTTCTGATGTTAGACATTTTACCACTTAATGGCAGTCTGAGTTCTGCTGGTGTCGGCCTCATTTACGTGTTAGAGATCAGAAATCGCATTGTAAAGTAGTGAAGTGTAAGACCCGAGGTGAGACGTTTGCTATCATTTATCATGCATGTAGCGAAAGGTTCATGCTGGCAACGTAGAGCTAAAAGATACTCTGCAATCACTGATCCTGTGCCTTGTTCCAGAACAGACTTGCGGAGGGAGACCTGTAAAATTAATTACATGAATGGTAAGAATAAGTAAAACTGAAAATAAGGAAGTTTGGTCATGGGAAAATGAGGGTGGGATAAACGCGGAGGGAGTGGTGGTGAGGCTGATGCCCAAATGCGCACCTCCTAAACCCGAGCCACAGGTCTGGTGCCGCGGCTGCTCAGCAGTCAACACGAAGGAGGAGATGGGGGCCGTTAGCTACCTGGTCCTCGCAGTGTAACGAGAATTCACTTGATGCTGAGACGATATGCATATGTACCTATATTATCCACACACATGCGTGTACCCACACGCACGTGCACACGCACACACTATATGCTGCAGTGAAAAATGGTCTTAAAGAAGCTGCTTTGAAGTACAAGGAATCCCACAAGGCAGTTCCTTCTGACATCAAAATAAGGCAGCGATATCAAACCAACGCCCAACTAAGTATATTCTGCTTCCTGGGGATGTTGAATAATGCAGTTGGCATACACAGCCTTCTCTGACCATTTGTCTTGATCCAAGGGTATGGAGAATACTGCAGATGGAATGTATTAGAACAACACACAAGTGTGCGACAGTCTTCGTGCGTGTTTCTCGCTGTCCTGGTTGTGTCTCAGAGCCCAGAGGACACACACGTTTATGTCTTAACAATGGAGGTATCGTAAATGGCAGTGTTGTTAGGAGGGCCGGCTGGCACTAACGAGTGAGCATCGTGCAGCACTGCACCTCGCATAAATGGTCGCCTCACGGAGAGGTGGTTATTGCAGCTCCCGTCGGAGGCCCAAGCTGCACGTGTGCCTGGTGTGTGACGTGCTGTGCGGAGCGGGATGTCGCGCTAGCTGAGTGAGCAGCAGGAGCGACACCTTTATGTGGGCGTTGACAAATAACAAAGATACGGACCCCGTTAGAAAGAAGCCCCAGCGAAGAGCATCTGTGAGCAAGGCCAGGGCCATTTCCGTTGGAACGTGGCTGGAGGGTGCTGGTCACAGACAAGTGCCGGTCGTGGCTGCTTATTCGTGATGCCACAGTTTACGTTAACCTTGTCTGGAAGACGTACCCTCAAGAGCCACCTGGCAGGCATAGCCACATACTCTTCCTCGGGAGGGTTTAGACTCTCAGGGGAAGGAAGCTAAACGCAGGGAGCCAGCCATGCCAGGTCAGAGGAGAGAACGTTCCAGGCGGATAGAACAGTACCGCACAGGCCTTCGGGAATGAGCCTGACACGCCTGTGGGGCAGGCAGGCGGCCGTGGTGCCGGGCCGGGGTGTCTCACCCCAGGGTGAACACTCGGGATGAGCAGCCTGGCCCCCACGGCGGACAGAGCTGGGCTCCCGTTGGCTGTGCAGGCGAGCTTCCGAGGCGAGGGCGCTGCGCCCGGGCCCCTGCCCTCCTCCTCCAGCTGCAGCTGCGTTCGCCTCCGTTAAGCCTTCAACGCTGAACTCCTTTTCTCGGTTGTCTTTGCCTCTTTGACACCAGGCCCTGCCGCTTTCCTGTCACCCCGACCTCTGTCAGTCCGTTGACCTTGCCCAGCTGCGTATCCGTGGGCCAGTCGCTCTGGACAGCTTCCTTGATTGGCTTTTTCTTGCTAGACGTGCCATGCGGTAGGCATCACCCCGCACAGGGGCCTGCCGGCAGTGCGGGCATCGGTGGCGGGTGCGCTGACGTGCTGATCCTCCTCAGGCCGGTGCTCTCTGGCATCAGCTGACCTCTGTCGCCCGCGTCTGGGCCCGGCCTTCCATTCCTGGGCACTCCTCTAGACCTCGTAAGCCGCGGTCTCACCTTCCAGCCTGGCCAGCTTAAAGGACTGTGACAAGCTCCCTTCCGAGCTCAGCTCGGTGTTTCTGTCTTTTCCTCCGTCTCTTTTACCACAGCCTCAGGAAGCGACCTTGTCCAGAACGTATCCTTCCGTTTCTCCCTCTCTCTTCTCGCTGCCCCCTCACTTAGCCCCTTCGTCCTGGCCTGTGCCGGCGTGCTCCACCTCCGCTCACACTCAGATGCTCTTCCCCTGCCTGTCCCCTCCCACAGTGGCGATGCTGGTGACTGGCAGGGACGTGGCCTTTGGAGCCAGACGGGCCTGGATTTTGCTCCTGTCCCCTCAAACTGTCTGTAGCTTTAGTCTTTCACTCCATTTCTTTTGCTTTTCCAACTACTCAAAGAAAAACTCACTCAGTTGTTTGATTTTCGCTTCAAACAACGTCTCTGATTCGCAGGCCCATGTGGTACGTATCGGTACGTGTACTTAGATCCGACACAACACCTGAGCTCTCCAGTGGCACCGTCTTCGTGTGCATGACCTCCAGCAGGCTGCCCTCGTGTTTCTGCACGTGATCTGTTCCCCGACTGGGGAAGCAGTTGGAAGCAACTTCATTTCTTGATGTGGTACTTTTTTGTTACTCTTTTGATATCATGCAAAGTAAACGTGGATGGGTTTTTTGCGTTTGCCTGATGTATTATTAGTGACCCATATTAATCAAACAAAGTGACAGGCTTGTCATTAGGGAGTTGCTGGAATTATCACGGAATGAAAAAGTCATCTCCGGCACAGCAACACAGTTATCTAGTTGCAGATGGGGCTTTGCTGTAGAAAACAGTGCTGTGCGATAGAAATATAATGTGAACAATATAAGGAATTTTAATTTTCTAGTAGTCATGTTAAATTTTGGGGGGGATGGGGGACAAGGCAACCCCTGGTTGACCTCACAGATTGCAAGGACCTGGTCAGCTTACGATCCTTATATTTTTATTTTTTTGTGCCTACAGCACCTGGTCTTCCTAGGTGGTCTCCCATCCAAGGACTAGCCAGGCCCGACCCTGCTTAGCTTCCGAGATCAGACGGGATTGGGCTTGTTCAGGATGGTGTGGCCGTGGGAAAAAATTTTTCAGAATCAATTTTAAACATAGATCGAACCCCCAGTATACATAAAATGTTGATATTAACATGTAATAAAAAAGTTTTAAGATATTTGACATCTTTTTTCCTAGAAAATCCTTGGCGTCTGGGTGTGTTGTATATGCACAGCATATGTCCGTTTGAATTAGTTGCATTTTATTTGCTTACAAGCCACATGAGCTTGTAGCTACCGTGGAATTTGAAGCAAATTCTGGAGATTCACAGAAGCATTTTAGACAGTGTTCCTGGCAAAATGTAATAGAAAGATGAACTGAGTATCTGATAATCAAGAGTCTAGTATTTGCCCCAGTTTTTCTAAGTTCTGAGGGTACGCACATATCAAAGATCAGTTTTTAAATACACATGACTGGAGTCAGTAAATTTTGGCACTCTCTGTGCTAAGAAAAACAATTTGCCCTATTATGTCATTTCTATCAAAAATGAACTGGTCTGTGACATTTCCCTTTTCAAGTTAATGATTAATTTAAAATGCCTTTCAATTAAGGGGCCGTTTAAAAGTGATTCCAGAAGCACGTCAATTTAAAGTACATTTAGCGAGACTTGATTTGTGGGAGGCGAGTGAGGGTGCAGAGCTGCAAAGGCGAGGCCCTGTCCTCCGGGCCCGTGATTAATCGCCTGACCGTTTCGTCTAAGCGCACGCACGGGGAAGGAGCCGTCAGCCGCTAAGTAGGTGTTTGGGTGTGGTCACGCGGGCCGGAGTGTGAGCAGAGGCGTGAAGGCCCGTTGGACCGGGCTGGGGCACAGCTCAGGGACAGAGTTCACGCGGACAGAGCAGAACGCACACAGGCACACCCGCTCCGCGTGACCGGGAGGTAGGGAGAAGAGGCTCTGAGATCCAGCTGGCAGAGGAGGGAAGGGTTTGGGTTTTTTGCCTCATACTAGAAAGTTTTGCTCTTTTTATTCCTTTTAGGTGAAAAAGGAAGTATTAAAAATTTTTTTGGTAGAAGTAGAACTCATAATATAGCAATTTTAGTGATTACAGAAGTGGCAGTAACAGTAGAAGCAGTGGGGCACCAGCTGGGCCTCATTTCAGAGTGGGGGACGGGGCTGTATGACGTTTTAGTCGGGCAGAGGAGTTAGAGTCGCAGTCTTGGAAAGTCGTTTTGGACGTGTAGGAGGCGGGCAGAGCCTGAGCCAGGATTCCATTCAGAAGGCGCTGCCGTTTCCAGTGGAGCCAGCTGTCCAGGCAGGAGGAGGACGCGGAGACGTTTGCTCCGTGGGAGCTGGTGTCCGCGTGGACATGTTGCGCCAGGGAAGAGTTAGAGGGTCAACAGCGAGACTGAAGTTTCTGCCTTTACCCATCTGGTTAAGAAGGGAGAAGTTTAGGTTTAGAAATGTTTTATCGTAGAAGTGTCGAGTGAGTATTTGTAGAACATCTGGCTACTGAGGTCCAGTAACACTTGAAGGTAACTTCGGGGTCTAGAAGTACGTCTGGGGCCGGCGACACTGATTTGGGGACGCTGATTTGGTGGGTGGTGTTCATGGAGAGCCTGGGGAATTCGAGAAGGAACGGGGTGAAATCCGAAGACTCCCGCATTCCGGGGAGTGCGGCGGCGCCGAAGCAACACAGAAACAGGAGACGGAGGCAGAGGAAACTTGAGAAAATGGGGGAAGGGAAGGGAAGAGGCGATTGAACGTGGGAGTAGGTGGGAGTGTAAATGCTGCAAAGTGCAGGTAGAGTAAGATCCAGGTGAGATCTCAGAAGTACGGGCCGGAGTTCACGGGTCATTGCAGCCTCACGTGAATGGCGGGTGTGAAGCCAGGGTTGCGGGGTCCAGCTTGCAGGCCAGGTCCACCCTAGGGTCTGTCTGTATACTGTCCTCGAGCTGTGAGTGGTTTCCCCCGTTAAAAAGTTTCTAAAATTAAAATGAGAATCCTGATACCAGAGACCTGTGGCCCGAAAACCAGTGCGCTGACTCGCGATGCAAGGAAGAGCAGATGATCACTGTTTCAGGATGCCCGACCGGGGAAGAGAGGGCAGAAAGGGCTCATAGTGGGGGAGGACGGACCAGACCTTCGGGGAGACGGACATTCGCATGTGCCATTTAAAGCAGTCCCAGGATGACCAGCTAATGAGGCCACGTAGTTGGGACCCCGAGTGTCGGGTTTATGCATATTTATGTATTTATCAGACTGCGTGATTGTAGGATCCATTATTTTCCTTGTTTTGTAATATCCGCAAGTGTAACTGTCCTTGGCAAGGCAAGGCAGGTGTATTCTTACCATTATGTCTTGTTTTAGTGGTAAAAACTGTTAAAAAGTGCCATGTCTTTTGATCCACATTTAGGAACTCAGTGATGTCCGTGATTGCATAGATCTTAATGCCCTTTTACAGCCGATAACATAGATGAATGTAGAGTTAACGTGTGATGTGCTGTGTTTGCGTGTGAATATGTAGCTTCCATCCTTAGCGCGCTCCCTCAGACGATATTCTCCAGTGCTAAAAGGAAACCTTATTTGATTTGAACAGAAATTAGTCCGTTTATGCTTAAGCACCATCGTAATCTAATTGACATTAACATTTCTTAATGCTGTCTCTTACCTGATTGTGTTAGTTTTAAAACATATTTAACACCCACATAAAATGTTTCTTTTCACCCTGCAAACCGTCTCTCAGTTGATATTTTCCTGGTGGGCTTTTCAGCAAGCACAATACTGAGCGTTAACTAGGCCAGCGTCACCGTGGGTCTCAGGGTCGTCAACTTCAGTAAGAACTGCCGATGCTCTCAAGTAGATGTAGCCACAAGTAATCGCCACACTCTGATTAAATGTAACGTGATTAAATTGAGATGAACTGTATCAGTGTTTTTTCTCGAGACCTTGTTCTGATCGACTATCACTTCGATGTGGATAACTTCAAGTGTCTGAACGATTTACCGTGCCAATTCCCTTCCAGCGCTTTTTAAACTGTGAAGTCAGAAAAATATTAAACTCTTATACAACAATCTCATTGTTTCACTGTTAATTATAGCAAAGGAAGATGCAAACTGTGCAGTGTGCGACAGCCCGGGAGACCTCTTAGATCAGTTCTTTTGTACCACTTGTGGCCAGCACTATCATGGAATGTGCCTGGACGTAGCGGTCACTCCATTAAAACGTGCAGGTTGGCAATGTCCTGAGTGCAAAGTGTGCCAGAACTGCAAGTAAGTTCTAATTTCAACTCGAAGGTGTGTGTTGAGTCTGGGAGAGGCCCTGTTGGCAGGTGCAGCAGGCTCGTGTGACGCGGTGACGGTGGCTCGTGCTGCTCCCGATGCCTTTGCATCGGCTTAGAAAAGAAGTGCTAGGCATGTGTTCACATGCGCAGCGCTATGAACCAAGTCTTTAAAAGCTAATTTTAATCATCTAAATTCCTCTGGTTGCCTAAAAAGCTGACTTAAATTTGCCAATAGTTTTTAAATGAATTATATTAACGATTTAAAATAAAATAAAATAAGCATTAGAAAAAAAAATAAAGCGGCTTTTTCTGAGGGAGACGGAGGTGGAGGTTTAACAGGCAAATGAACCTGTAACTCCAGAGGTAGTTATTAGAGTGAGCCATCCTCCACTCCAGGGAGAACGATTTACACTAAGATGATTTAAAGCAGAAATCTGAAAGACAGCCAGGCTCAGTAGGTCTCAGCGCCACAGTGCTGAAGTGTCACGTGGTAGGTGGCATTTAAACATCTGTAACGGGGTCAGCTACTTGTTGTACTCCCGTCTTGGGTTATTTCTCCACTCTGTGATTATTTTTTTCTCATGCTGCTATTAGCATGATAATTTGGGTATGTTACCTGCATCTCCAGCATTTAAATGATTTACATGCTGGGACTTCTGTAACCAGGAGAAATGATGCCACCGCTGCCCTCATCTGTGTTTTATTCATGATTTAATTTGATAACAATAAGCATCAATAGCTTAGAATCGTGTAGAATAAGTAGGACCATGTGCTTTTATATTTTGGTAAAAATTAAATTATTAGTCAAAGTTTATTTGATACGTTGTATCTGTGCCTAGTTTCTTGGGAGGGAATAAGAGAAGTTGAGGAAAGAGTGCTTTTCCTCCAAGATCTTCCCATGTAAAGAGATAAAATATGCAATTTTATATGTAGAATTTGTTAGCAGAATAAGAAATAACTGGAGGCCAACTAACACGTCTTCCTTTTTACTTCTGTTTACCCCTAGGTTTCATTCAGCGGTTCTTCTCTCAGCTCTTCTTGCATTCCCCAGATTTTCTTTTTCCTCCTCTTGAATTAAATTCTTAGTATCTGAGAGTGATTAACAGCCAAGAATCAAGGCAGAGATATTTTTGAGAACAGTTCTTAATATTTATGAGATTATTATTCTCATACCTATTTATTTAGCACTTACTGCTTAATGAATATTCTAAGCTCTTCAGCCAGAATTATATTTAATTCTTACAGTAATCTTTGATGATTATTCACATTTTATATCAAACTAAGAGAACTCAAGTAGAAGTTATTTAGGAGTCACAGCTAGAAAAAGTCTGAATACAAATACAGGTCTGGTGCCAGGTTTGATCCACTTTTTATTATACGACACTGTCTTTGCAGTTCACTGTACCAAGCTCTGTGCCTTTCCACACAGCATCCCCTACCAGTTATAGCTCCTTCCCCAAGAAAGCATGAGTATGGGATGTTTAAAAAGTAAAGATCAGAGTCAGTCATCGGGCCTTAGCACTTCCTTCTCTGCAGGAATCCCAAAATGACTAAAGCAGGATCCCCAGAGGAGAGCATTCAGGAAAGGAAACCCTTTAGGGACCTTGGGAAGCTGTCTCTCCATCCTCTAGGGGGTACCTTTGTCGTTATCTGTGCATAGACAGAACAGGCACGGAGGTGTTTATGAACCAGGCAGTTCCCAGGGTTGATTCTTTAGATGATTACTTATGTTACAGACATAAGTTTAAAGATCAGGCATCATTAATGCTATCTTATTTTTTAGACAATCGGGAGAAGATAGCAAGATGCTAGTGTGTGATACGTGTGACAAAGGGTATCATACTTTTTGTCTTCAACCAGTTATGAAATCAGTACCAACCAATGGCTGGAAATGCAAAGTAAGTTGTTTATTTTTTTAAGAAAAATATCAGCATCTGTATGTTATTTCTGTAGAGCAGACAAATCGGATACCTATTCAAATCTATACATTGCCATCAACTTAAAAAAAAACAGCTTTACTGACTTTTAATTGGTATACGATAAACTGTACATATTTAAAGTTTATGATTAATTGGACCCATGTGTACACACTCATGAAGCCATCGCCATGTTCAAGGCTATGAGCATATTCGCCATCCCTGAAGGTCCCCGGTGCCCTGTGAGCCCCCAGCTGTCCGCCCGCCCAACCCCCTGGCCTCCAGGTGGACCCTTGGCGGGCATCCGCTTTTTCTCATTGTAGATGAGTTGCATTTTCCAGAATTTTTTATGAATGACGTCATACAGTATATACTTTTTTTTTCTTTTTTCGGGTCTCTCTTTTAAACCGGTTCTTTCGAGTTTCACCCGTACTGTTGCTGTGTAGTGGAGGAAGCACAATTTGCTTATTGAATCCCTCATTGGTGAACACTTGGGTTGTTCACAATCTCAGGCTGTTATTAAAAATGTTCCTATGAATCTGTTAACTAACATGGATGGTGCTTCATGGTTTAGAAATGGTTTTTGAATAATTAATCTTTAATCATCTTCCTAGAAAACCTGAAATAGATAGTATCCCCTTATGTGGATACCAAAACAGATAAATTTTTTTAAATCCATTCATTTAAAATCCAGAGTTAAAATGCATTACATTTTGATAAATTTGCTGTTAGGTGATTTTACAGTCATTTTTATCTGGACATATATTTCTATATTTACATATACACTTGTATTAAATATCTGGAATCATGTATATATGTGTGTGGATATACGTATGTGGGGATATTTGTATGTATGCATGTATATATATGGATATATATGAATACATATATATGGATATGTATATATGGATATGTATAGTACCTTGCCTGAGGTAGTTTCAGCATGGAATGACTGACTTAGAGATTTATTTTCTTAGATATTGTTTAAAGTTTCTCTTGGGTTTGAGGGCTAGACAGAATCTAGATATTTTCCCCCATTTCTTTGTCATTGCTTGAGATACCGGTATGCCTGACAGTATGGTGGTACGTGTCACTGTTGATCGCAGTCACCACGTTGTCAGGTCACTTCAGTCAGCGTGACCCATCTTCCTGCTTGGTGGGACACTTTCAGGATGTACTTGCAGCTATTTTAAATTTTTTTCTGGGTACTCTTTTAGCCAGAGGTTCTCCCTTTTCCCACATGGTTTGGTGTTGCATCTTTATGACCCTGAGATGTTCGTGCTGGTCTGAGTTTCCTGAGGTTCGTCCTCTGCGTCGCTGAACCGTGTGTGTTGGCTGACAGCGCTCCCTCTGGGCAGAGTTAGGGTAGTACCAGGTAAACAACAACTTGTAGCCGAGTTTGTGCGTGGAGGCACAGGTGTTTGCATTCTTAAAGTGAAAGAGAAGGTAAGAACAATTTGTTTACCTGTAATTCCCACCTGACCGAATTTGAGAAGCTATTAACACCTACGGCGACCTTTCTTTGGCCTTCTCTCAGCTGCACCGATCATGCTTTTGGCGCAGGTGCTTGCAGGTGCTTCCTGTGAAACCCGGGTAGACCCGCCCGTCCTGGACGCGGGGCCGCCGAGGGCCTCGTGGCGCGGGAGCTTGTCCAGGCCACCGATTTGCAGCAGCAGAGCAGGCGCTGAAACTCGGCTTTCGCGTCCTGCGTTGCGGTGTCGTGCCCGGTCCCCTGCCTCCCGATTAACCGTGCGCTGGGCAGTCACTCTGACCTCGGAAACTGAGACGAGCACTTAGAGCCGGTGTCCGCGGACTCAACAGCTAATTTCGCCTGGAAACCGGACTGCGGGACAGGGAGGGGCCGCCCCGTGCAGGGCCCCGTCTGCACCTGGCGCCCGCCGCGCCGCCCCCGCGGGCCCGGAGCAGGGGGGGGGGCCCGGGGCAGGCTCCCCGGGCCCCGGGCCGAGCGCAGGTGCCCGGGCCCGCGGACTTCGCGGCTCCAGGTGCGCGTGCGTCCCCCCCGCCCCCAGGCCCGGCGAGCGGAAGGGCGAGCGCGCGGGGCACGCGGACCCTCCAGGTGCGCGGGCTCGGGGCGTCCACGGGCGGGGCGGGCCCGGTGGGCGGGGCCTCGCTCTCCCCGCCCCGGCACGCGGGGCGTGGGGTGAGGGGCCGTGGGCGCCGGCGACGCCTGCTCGCTTCTCTCCGTCCGCACCGCGGTGGAGTGCTTAGGGCCTGGCCTTTCCTGAGGGGAAAAAGGACGTTTTCGGGACTACGAGTGCGCCTTCCGCTGTGGTGCTGCCTGCCCCCCGCGTGCGCGGCCCCTGCCCCTGTGCACCTGCCCCCCTACCCCCTCCCGGGGCCCCCCCGTGCTCCTGCGACCCCCCCACTCCCCTCCCTCTGCACCTACGCCCCCCTCCCGGGACCCCTCCCTCTGTGCACCTGCGTACCCCCACTCCCGGGGGCCCCCATCTGTGCACCTGTGCCCCCCTACTGCCCCCCTCTGTGCACCTGCGCCCCCCCACACCCCCACTCTGTGCACCTGCGCGCCCCAGTGCCCCCCTCTGTGTACCTGCGCCCCCCCACTCTTTCCCTCTGTGCACCTGCTAGTCCCCCCACTCCCCCCCCTCTGTGCACCTGCGCTCCCCCACTGCCCCCCTCTGTGTACCTGCGCCCCCCCACTTCTCCCCTCTGCACCTGCTAGTCCCCCCCACTCCCCCCCTCTGTGCACCTGCGCTCCCCCACGGCCCCCCTCTGTGTACCCGCGCCCCCCCACTTCTCCCCTCTGTGCACCTGCGCGTCCCTCCCCGCCCCCCGCGGAGCCTGAGCCGGCCCCACGCCCAGGTGAGTGAGCGCGCGGCTGGCTCCTGCGGGTGTGCCCGGGCGTGAACAGCGGTTCTGTTTGAAGGTCCGGTGTTTGGTGTTTGCTTTTGCCGATACTTTGCCAGGTAAAATCCCGTTTGGGGCGACCTAACGCGACAAGGCGAAGCTGCGGAGCGGGGTGACGGCGTGGCCTCGCAGTGGCCTCGCCTTGTCTCCTCCCGAGCAGACGTTTCGGGGCTGCCCCCCGAGAGCCGGGCTGGCCAGGGCCGGTCCACGTGCTTTGTGTCCATGAAAACTGCCCGCGGCCTGCCCGCACCTGTTCCCCATCGGATGGTTTTGTTTGTTTGCCAGTCTGACCACGTGGGGTTTTAGTTTGCCAGTTAAGTGGGGTCTTTTCTCGTCTTTTTTAAATTTTGGATTCTTCTTTCTAATCTTAAATGTGTCTTTTGAAAGTTTCGGGAGAGTTAACTGTTGAGATTAATGGTTGTAATGGGAATGCTTGGCTGTTTCCCGACAAACTTTTGTCCTTCTTTCTGTTTTTCTCTCTGTCAGAGTCTCACTGCGTATTAAGGTGCAAATGTTGAAAATATAAGTTTTTTCCTTCTCTCACTTCCCATTGAAAATGAAGATGTGAGAAGTTTTCCTTTCTCCTCTTTGCCTTCCTTACGGTCACCCGGACTATAAACCTTGTGACTTTTTCCAATCTCATTTCACCCCGTCTTTGAGGTCTTGCTTATACTTCTCTAAAAAGAATTGGAGATTTCCTGATGTCCTGCATATCTGAGAGACGTGCTTTCAGACTACCACAGGAACGTGGTTTGGTATAGTGTTGTTACAACTTTTTCTTTTTTTTTTATACCCTGGAACATTTTATTCCAGAATTTTCCCTGCTCATCACAGAAAAATTTTTTTTTTAAAAAAGTGTACCTCATTATAATCTATCTTTTATGCTTAAAAGCTTTGGGACCTTTATTTTTGTCACTCCTTTGGGTTGGTTCCAGGACGTCTCTGTTTGTGGTTGTGCGTTGTTAATCGGTGTCCGGAACACAGTGCCCGCTGTCAGTCTCCAGTTGGGCCTAGGGAAGGTCTAGAGAACTTTACCTTCTAAAAAAATGTGTTTTCTTTACATTCTCTTTAGTAATTTTTAGCGACCTCTAGATTATTTTGTTTCCCGCTCCTAATCTCGTCATGTTCGTCATGATCTTGGCGAATGTCTTCAGAATTCCAGGTTCGTTTCTGTCGGCTGCGCTCAGGCTGCTTTGTCGTGCTCGCTTACTGATCTGCCCGCTGTCGCGGTCTGCTGTCCCCTTTCCCTGGGGCAGAGTCGTTTGTAATACTGAGGAGAGTACGATGGGGTGCGTGCGTGCGTGCGGTTTTTAAATCCGCTTTCGTGGCGGCATTCCGATGGGCGCAGAGGTTGGGTTGTGGAGGCGGCGCCCAGCCTTGGCAGGTCCCGAAAGCCAAGCGCTAAGCCCCAAGGGTCTTGGGCAGTTACGTTGCGCTCACGCGGACCGCGTCAGCTGCCTCAGCTCACAGCCGCGTCGGACGTCGTGAGGCGAAGCCCAGCGCGAGCGAAGGGCCCAGGCGGTCAGCGCGGAGCGTCTCGAGGGAGGGCCCTCTTCCTCCCGGCAGCTGCTCTCTCCACTCCGCAGTCTTTCCCCGCAGCCTGCTCACCTAGTTAGCGTGTGAAGGCCTACTGCGTGTCGGGCACTGGTGGAGCCCCGAGGGGCAGTCAGGCGCCCTCACGCCGGGCGGAGGGCGGTCAGTCCAGGGAGGTTGCTCGCTGAAGCGAGGGTCATGGTTTCAGGGTCCCTGTCGTAGACCAGTCGTCGTCACGCAGGCTGCTTCTCCCTGTTCTTCTCTCAAGGATGCTTGAGTCTTGGTACGTTACGCGTTTTTTAAATCTTTTATTGGGAAATAATGTCACACTTTAAAAGTTGGAAAAAGTAAAGCGCCTGTATGCCACTTAGCTCGCTCCACCGCCCGTTAGGGCTTCAGTGTCACTGCGCCCTTCCTCCCGCTCCCTCCCCCAGCACCTCACAGATGTTTTTGCCCTGAGCCATTCGAGGTGAGTTCCCGACACCGCGCCCCCGACTCCGTGCCCCGTCCCCCCGAATACCTGAGTGTGCGTCTCCTAATCACGGGGCTGCAGCGCTGTCGTCGGCTTCACGTGTTTACTTCCAGGGTGTTTTCATCGAATCGGCTCTCCTCGTCTAGTTGTGTCACTTGACCCCGTGTCCTGTATGGCATTTTCTCTCTTCCCACGTAGATGCCAAGATCTAGTCTGCGGCTACATATTCCATTTAGTTGTCATGTGTCTTTGGACACCTCACCTGAAAAATTTCCTCAGCTCTTCTTTGTCTTTCTGGTACTGATGTTTTTGAAGCATCCCCCACATACCTGGTCTTCCCCGCCCCCACCCCCGAATAGAACGTTTCTCATTTTGCCTTTGGTATTTTCCTCATGATGATATGGAGTCGTCGTCATTGGCCAGGGTGCTGCATCTGTGACGATGTCCTGTCCCCTTTCCGGGCTGTCCTAGCTGGTGCATCTGATGCTCATCCTTCCTCGCAGGTGGTCTTCATTCTTACAGGGGTCAAACTGCATCAGCTTCCCCACTCTTTGCTCCGTGGCATCTAATAAAGCACGTGAGGAGGTAATCAAGACCACATGAAGACCTTGCTCGTTCTCCAAATTTCCTCCAAGATTTTAGTGCCCGTTGCCCGATGCAGTTTTGCCTGTTGGTTGTCAGATGACGCTTTAATTCATTACTGTAGCTTTTTTTCTGTGCTCATAGTGTCCCGTATTTTCCTTCGTCAGCCTCTTCAAGCTGCTTCTGTTTTCTCGTGACATGACTCGCCATGTATTGGAGCACTTCATTAGTTAATAGGATGTTCCAAGTTCATCTTACCCCTCCTGTGCCCCAGCCCTGGAGTCAGACCTGTTTCCCATAGGCGTACCTGGCTTTTGTAGTGCGGAGCGGGCTCTAGGTGTGCTCTGTGCTGAGGGGGTGCGGTGGGGGCTTGGGGGTGTGGTCATGGTGGTAGGGGGTGGGGTGTGTGTTGTTCATTGCCCTTTCAGCAGCCGGGGCAGGAAACACGTGTGTGCACATACGTTTACACACGTACAGGTACGCATGGACTCACATACTCGTGATTTATAAATAACGAATTTACACCAGTTCCTCCCCGTTCTGATCTCTCCTGCCAAGCTCTTTGCTTTCTCCCATTCTTGCGTGTTCATCCTGCTGTATGTAATAAGAAAATCCTGTGTCCCAATTTCTGTACACTTAATGGCGCAGTCCAGTAGCACAGCTAGCTTGCTCTTGATAATAGGTATTTATTTCCTTTTCTCATTGAATCAGTTTTTAAAAATATGTAGGATATTACAAGCTTTCAAAAGTCAGAGTCATGTGAAAAGTTATGAGAATCGTCATTTCCTCCTGTGTGACTTCCACCCCATTCGCCCTCAGAGGTAGCTCGCCTGCTTCTGGTTTGTCATTTCTCTGTTTTCGCAAGGAGGAGCAGATACATCATTTTTCCTTTACCGAAGGTAGCACATGTGCCCTTTTGTATATTGCTATGTTTTACCTAAAATATCTGGAAGTCATTTTGCATTGCCTCATCTATCCCTCCCTCCTGTCTGCTTCCCCCTTCTCCGTTGTGTGTCTGTACCGTAGTTTAACTAGTGCCCTATGCTTAGTTTCCCTTATTTTAATTTAACAACTTTGCGCATGGGCATTTTTGAGTTGTTGAGAGAGAATCCGTAGCATAAACTCCCAGAAGGAGGCTCACTGGGCTGGGGGTAAATGCATTCGTACTTTTGTTAGGTGTTGTCTAGTTCTTTCTCTGGGGGCCTGTGGCAGTGGGAACTTTTCTTACATCCCTGACAACGATTGTCATGTTCAGCTTTTGAATTTTTGCCCATTTTATGGTGAAAGATGGTATCTCATTGTGCTTTAATTTTCATTTCTCAAGTAAAGTTAGTCATTTTCATATGTTTAAGGGTAATTTTGACCTCTTTTTGTGAGTTTTCTGCTCATCTCTTTTGCCTGTTACTCTTGAAGATTTTGACTTTTTTACCCCCTAAGAGTTTTTGTATATTGGAGACATGGGACCTTTATCTGTGTTACATGATGCCCTTATTTTCTCCCAGTTAGTCATTTTTCTTTCGATTTGGCTAATGTTATTTTTTGCCAAAAGTTTATTTTTGTATCGTCATATTTATTAATCATTTATTGCTTCTGGATTTTTGAGTTAAAATTACCTTTTCTCCAACACTGAGGTAGGTCATAGAAGAGTCCACATTTTCTTTTAGCTTTTGTATTGTTTTGTTTTGAACAGTTAGCTCTGCAGTCCCTTTGGGTTGGGTGCTTGGGTGTGGTGTGAGGTCTCTTTTTCCCGTTGACCATCCAGTTGTCCATAATCCATTCAGTGTGAAAAACTGTCTTTGCCCCAGTGACTTGGGATTCCAGGCTGGGATTTTAGATTTCTTTGGTACATTTCTGGAATTTGTCCGTCCCTCAGGTCTGTCTTCCTCTTTATGAACCAGCACATAACTGTTTCAGTCACAGAGGCTTTGCAGTGTCTGCAAAGGTACTTTAAGAGCGTCTTCATTTCACATTTTTCTAGCTGTTCTTGTGTTTTTATTTTTCCATATGAATGCTAGTGTCAACTCCATGGCAGACCTCCTCGGGATTTTTATTGGGATCACGTTATGTTTATTAATTGATAGGGAAAAATGACATTTTGCTGATCTTAGATGTCCTAACCAAGAACAATGCACGTCTTCACGTTTGTTCAAGTCTAGTCCAGTTTATTCTGGAAATGTTTTATAATGTCCTTTGTACAGATTTTAGACGTTACTTAAGTTCATTCTTAAATGTTTGTTGCTATTATGTATGAATGCTTTTCCCATTCATTATACCTTTTTAACTGGTTATTGTGTATATGGTTTCTATTGCCTTTTCATTGTTTATTTTATGTCTTGATCCTTTGTTAAATTCATTTATTGAATTTGTGATCAGGTCTGTAGGATTTTCCAAGTGTACTTACTGCCTTCCCATCTACAGATAGTTTTGTTTCTTTTACTATTATTCTGTCTCCATTTTCATTTGTTTCAAAGTGTGTACTGGCTTCAGAGCCATGTTTAATTGTGATGGAGACAGTAAGCATCCTGCTTTGTTCTTGACTTAGTGTGGATACCTCTCGGGTACCCCAGGTAAATAAAAGGCTGGCATTAAGAATTGGGGCACGAACACCTATCACGTTAAGGAAATAATCATCATTTTTATATTCTCAAAAGATTTTAAATGAGTAATAATTTTTTTTTTTTGGTTGAAAGGCCTTTTCAGCATCTATTGAAATAATTTATTCTCCTCAGACCTAAGAATGTTAAATTTTATTACGGGATTTTTTAGTATTCAACTGTCCTTGCATTTCTTGCACAAAATCCACTTGAGTGTGGTTTATTATTTTCCAAATTTGCCATTGGAGTCTATTTGCTAACATCTTATTCAGCATCTTCACATAATATTTGAGTGTATTTATTTGAAATCTATAGGATTTTAGTAGATCTGTGGTTCATGCTAGTTTCTCTTTTCTTGGTGAGCAAGTCTTTTGTGTCCACCAGTAGTTCAAAACGATAGTTTCATTTGTTGGTGTTTTAGGTTGGAAAGTTGGGATAGGTAAAGAGCACCGCAAACCTCATTAACCTTGTGTTCAGGATTTTGAGGCAGGTTAGCTTACAGTGCAGAAGGGTGCTGGGGCTGGCCCCTGGCCGGCCTTGCACTCTGTAATCAGCTCTAACTTTATAAGGATAGCACCGTTCTCTGTTGTGAAACTATGAAGCCAGTTTTTGGATTTTGATGTGGAATGAGCATTCCCACAATTTTAGCCATTTGGAGTGGGTCACGATACTTCTTTAGGGTGAAGTCTTGTTTTTAGTGTCTGAGCTCCCCATGTGTGGTTGGAATACCCTAGCAGCTCCATTTTGCTCTCTGTAATGGGGTCAAGTAGACACAGTCCACACAAGCTACTTCCAGATTCTGGAATATGTTTCCTTTTTGAAGTTTGAGTTGCTGCGTTCTTGGTTTTCTTCCCTCCCTATTTATGTTTTCTTGGATGTCTCTATTTCCTATTTATATTTTCCTGGAGGTTTTAGTGCAGTTGAGTGATGTCTCATCAGATGTTCAAAACAAACTGCTGTTTCAAAACACACACCCTAAATTAGTGTCAGGGAAGATTCAATCTCAATGCGTAATCTACAAATGTCTTATTGATTTCAAAAAACGTTTACAGCAGAACTGCCATACAAATGCATAACAAACTGGTTTTGTTTTCGTTTTTCTCGGTGTTTAGAATTGCAGAATATGTGTAGCGTGTGGCACACGGTCTAGTTCTCAGTGGCACCACAATTGCCTGATATGTGACAGTTGTTACCAGCAGCAGGATAACTTATGTCCTTTCTGTGGAAAGACCTACCATCCAGAGTTGCAGAAAGACATGCTCCATTGTAATATGTGCAAAAGGTAAGAATCTAGGGTTACTCCATTTGAAGTGTTTTGTCAGTTCTTGTATCATGTGATCATTTGTTTTACCATACATGTTTGAGCTCTGAGCTTTTACTACTCCAGTGGTTCTTTTAGTACCGAGTGCTGTTGGAGATGGAGTTAAAATTACACTTTTATGAATCTGAAAGGTATAAGGAAAGGAGTGGGCAAAAGACAAGACAAGACCAGAAATGAGCATGAAGAGAGAAAGTTACACAGGGAATAGTTTTAAAATACAGAAGTAAACGTGTGTCAGCACCTCTAATGACATCCAGAAATGCCAGTTCCTTATCCAGGACCTTCACCGTTTGCCAGTCCCCGTAACCTCTCTTCTGTCATCCTCGGCCCCTTCCTAGATCCAGCTTTTCAGCAATTGATCCTCTTTTTCCCTGTGTTGTTAACTCGGCTTTAAATTAGAAAATTTAATCTAAACGTATTCATCACTGCAGATGGGTTCACTTAGAATGTGACAAGCCGGCAGATCATGAACTGGACTCTCCGTTCAAGGAAGAGTACATCTGCACGGACTGCAAACACTTAGCCGCTGAGATGGCGCCGCTGCAGCCTGGTGATGGGCTGGAGATCGATGAAGTCACTGCAGGTGAGTAAACTCGAGGAAAGTGTGTTAAGTGATGTGCCCACCAGTCGCCAGTTTATTATCTTAGTAATAATGAGGGAATCTCGTGTCCCGGGTCCCATCTCATTCTTAGTTTCTTAGCTTTTAAATATACACGTGATCATGGTCATCTCCGGATGTTATGGCGAGCACCTCATTTACTTTTTCTACAGCCATTCTACTATTTGAATTCTGGGACTGGTTTGCTTTACTCCAGTTGTGTTCTCTGAGCCAACAGTGGAGGTTCCTCAGTGTTTGACGATATCGCCCAGGTTTGCGCTTCAAAATCTGGGTTATTTTACTCCAGACAAGCTTTAGTTGTATCACCTCTTGAGCCCCAAATTTTGCTCAGGTAACTTTAGTAGTGTACTGTTGGTTAACAAACATTGTAATGCGATTCTTAGGTGGCAAAGCAAACAGACCTTTTTACTCGATCGTTTTTCATCTTCATCGGTATGAATAACAGCTCTGGGTAAAGTCCCTTATCATCATCTGTAAGGGATTTAAGTAGAAGCTAATATTTTGTTCCCAGACTGCCATCAGTGTACCACTGTGGAAAGTCCTTTTAAAATAAGAACATGCCGATTACCTTTTAATTCATTATACTTTTCATGTTTTTAAAACTGTAAATACATATTGGATTCAAAACAGAAAAATGCGAAGAATTTACAGCATTTTCGGTAATAATTGACCCTTACTGTTGCAAAGCAGTAATTGTCGACTTAAGTTAACAAAAACAGACAAACAGGTCCTTCTGATTTAAAGAACAAATTTCTGTTAAGGTTTTAACACCGAAATGGAAGTCGAAGGTCCTGAAGGCCAGGTGCTCTCCCCGGAGGAAGTGGCTGATAAAGATGTCTGTGGTCCGGAGTCCATGCCTGGAATTGTTCCAGATGGTAAGAGTGATTTTGATAATGGCTACGACCTATTTTCTAAAGAAAGTGTGTCTGTACAGTGTATATGGGAACGTCTGCCAAAACTTTGGGTACCCCAAATACAAATTAGCCAAGATACATACATAGCACTTAGGAAATTGTTACCAGAGGAGCTTTTAGAAAAATCGCCTCAGACAGAAATTAATAGGGTAAAGGGCATATAATCTAGACTTAATCACAAATATATGCTTTGTTTAGGGACCGAGTAATTTTCATTAAAAAGCAATTTGTTATTTTCTCTTTCTTTAGTTATACTTGTTATTACTAACTAGAGCTGTTGCTGACTGAGATGCTTCCTGCTGAGATAATGAAAAATTTATTTTAGATCATCTCAGCAGTCCTATTGAGGGTTATTTCAGTTATTTCAATGATACTTCAATTAAGCTTTTTGCAATATTGATAGTAGCTATTGCTGTACTTGAGGATCAGAACTTAATGAGAGACCAGGTTGGGGGAAAAATACTTATTAAATTTAATCTTCAGCTCATCTGAGAGTCTGGTATTTTAAGTGCAATTGCGTATTTTATAGGTTGAATATATACGTGAAAAAAACCCCTGAGATTTTTGAGATTGAGTGTATATTTACTAACTGATTAAAAGCTATACTTCATAAAGATGTAAAGTGAAGGAAAATGAGACAAAGCTGTCTGTACTAATAAATCTTATCAGTGCGTAATCAGATTTCTAATCCATCTTCACGCCCGTCTTCATACCCTGTTGACAAATAGCATTATATTTTGTGCTTATATTGGAAATGGGTATTTGGCAACAGGATAAAACTCTGACTCAAATTACTGTTGAGAGCAGCCATAGCGAGGTTTTGACTCATTGCTTAGAGACCCATAAATGATTTTCCCAGGAGTTCAGGTCCACGCGGGAGAGCAGCGGAATGACGGTCCACCGGAGGGCCTTGACACGCCCGGCCTTCTCACTCCCGGTAAGCGTCACCTTCGTGCTGCCTCAGTAGACGGAGTTACAGCAGGACGCCATCACGGTTCCTGCGTCGAGTCGAGTCAGTCTATTGACTTTTCAAGTTAATTATCACAAAGAGTTGTTTACTATTGCTGTTACACATTACAGCAGTGAAATCTTTTACCTAATGCTCTTTTCGGTAGAGAATTGGCAATGGACTTCGGAAGGACGTTACATTCTCCCTATATAAAGAGTTGCTGATTCAAATGCCCATCGTGTGGGCCAGTTAAAGTCATTGTGTACGACTAGGACGCTGACTAATTGAACTGTGCGTTTGCATATTTATCTTAATATTTCCTGCCTAGAACAGAAAGAACATCCATGTGGTCTGTATGAATTGTACATGCTCACTCTCCATGTGTGTTTAATTTTCTGCTTTGAAAGTCAATTTTTAAATTTTTTATGTTCAGTACTTTTGAAGGATTTTTTAAAAAAATATTTCGTACAAGCAGATCTATTATTTGGTATTTTTTCTTTATCTTTGACTATAGTCTTCCAGTAAAGTGAGACTCAGAAGTGAGATTTCATTTTGATATCAGAACTTAGACATTTTAGTCACCATAGTAAATAGTAAATGAGGAACTTAGGGTCTTCGTTCATATAACTTAGAACGTACCTCGATGGCACTTGAAATACGCTTTTTTCCTTCCGTGACATTACTTTATAGAGCCACTGACAGCTCATGTCAATTGGATCTCTAAATTTACTCTTCAGTAGGTTTGGGTTAAGGGTCCAACACACTAGTAGTACCCTGATTTAAAACTTACTGGTCAGTGACCACCGATATTTCTGGTACCTAATTGTTTATTGGCTTGCTGGGATTAGTCCTTTGGGTTGTAGCTGAGGAGGAAGACCAAGGGTTATATCCGGTGCATCAGGGTGTCAGCAGGGGCAGCTGTGCAGAAGCGGTCCTTTCTGGCCTGCAGCCATTACCCCTTCGAGCATCTACAGAGCTTTGTTGGATTTGGGTCGCCTGATGTTGCCAAATATCCGTATTCTAGATTAGTTTCTACTTTTTAACTCAGACACCTCGTGTGACACCGCTGATCTCACTCTCCCGGCTGTCAAATGAGTGTGACTTCACCTGCAGAATTTTAAATGCCTTCGCAGTGCTCCAATTGTAGGACACCATGTATCTATAATAGCGCTGTATTGGAAATCCATTCTATTTTAGCATTCTTACCAGAAACTGCCTTCTCCCACTCCCCTTCTTTTCTGCCCAAGCCTATTATTTTTAAGCCACAAAGCTACAGACGTGTAAGATATTAATAATGTCTTATATACCTACTCATAGTTAGAAATTTTAAAATTCATGTGTAAATTCACATAAATATTCCGAACTTTGTAGAATCATCCCAAGATAAAGTGAAAACGGAATTGGAAAATCGGATTTCTCATGCAGTTAATAATGAAAAAATGGAAACGTCTTCTAAAGTGACGCATATTTGTGATGAAGATCAAAGTGAAACCAAAATGGAGGTGACAGAAAACGTCGCACAGCCGCTCACCGTGCAGGAGGAGCCGGGGTTAGAGGAGGCTGAAGCGTCGACGCCTGCAGAGGAAGCGCGGCCTCCAGACGCAGTCAGCGAATCTGTTACCCCAGCCCCGGAGCCCTTCGTGTCCCCGTGCCAGGGAGGCACTTCATGTCCTAAGGAACAGCCGGCCGTAGAGAGGATGCAAGAAGAAACGGAGCACAAGGAAAATCCCGAACCTTCCGCTGCTCTGGCGGACTCTGACCCGACGCCTGCAGGGCAGAGCTGTGTGCAGGACGGGCTGTGCCCGGACAGACCTGCAAAGTCGTCATCTGAGGCAGAGCTGTCGTTTGCGGCCGGGGATGCGAGCAAGGCCAGCGCGTCCTCGTCCCCGCCCCCGCCTGCAGACCCGCCTCCCCGCACCGTGCTGCCCGCCTGTCCCCCAGGCCTCGGCGCTTCTGCCGGGAACAGCACGCCGGCGCCTTGCATCCCGGTCACTCCAAAAATCGGCATGGGTAAACCGGCTATCACCAAAAGGAAGTTTTCTCCTGGTCGGCCGCGCTCCAAACAGGTAGGGCGATTTTAATGCCGGTGACAGAAGGTGCCAGAGCAGTTACGTAAAATAGGACGTAAGCATCGCTTTGCTTTGGGGGACGGGTTTTCCTTTCTTCCGGTAGAACTTAGACGTAGCGTTGACGTGTGTTTGGCCATTAAAAAATGCTGTTGATGAAGTCTAATTCGTTAAACTTGAAGCGACCCTGTTTAGAATTTCGGCTTAGTTGGGATACACAAACGTAACCTATTTGGTTATAGTCGCAGGTAACAGAAACACTTAATTTGTTTTAGTTCTTTGCTACAGTAACAACAGAGCCTTAAAGCAAACAAGCGTCAGGTACACTGTAACTACCGTGTTTCCTCGAATATGTCTGTTTGTTGATGTTACTCTCTGCATGTTTTTAATATGTGCCTAAGCCTCAGAATTGTTAACTTTTTTGGTAACTTATTCCACTGGTTTCGTGGAAAAATCTTAGGATTGTAGTCGACCTTTACGAAGCGCAGGGAGCCGCTGTGAGTTCTGAGTAAGTTCCAGTTCTTTCTCAGATGGGATTTAAGTGAAACGAGGCGAAGTGAAGACGCTAGAGCTGAGGTTTACTTCTTCTACGAAATTCCTGCATTCAGAAGTTTTTATATAGCGGCCGGATAGCAGACGATGCAGAAGTGTTTAGTCACGATAGTAATTTGGAGTTTCAAGTCTCAGGGCTTAACTTGCTTTCAGTGATTGAAAGTTTGACGTCTCCCAGGAATAATATCCTGATTTTGATCATCTAATTTTGGTATTGTGAGATCAGGAGAAAAATAAAATCCAATTTTATTTTAATGTGAGATTAGTCTTCTTTAAATAAAAACCAGATATGTTTTTATTCTTTAAAGACAGCCAGTTACACTGTTATTCCAAGGGAGAGTTTTCTTCTGAAACCAGTTCTCCTCCTCAGTCTTGTTCTTGTTTTTTAAATACTTACGGAGCTTTGGCTCTCAAAAGACTTTAGCAATGGGAAATCAGATTTCATTTTGATTTGGATATTTATATTCTTTAAGGATGCTGTATCATACACGTTTCTGTTAAATTTTATTGTGTTATTCCTTATTTAGAGACTTCTATTCCAACTGAGAAATAATTAGGATTATTTTTCTATTGACTTATGTCCCAGAAGTGTGTGTGCGTGTGTGTGTGCGTCCGTGTGTCCGTGTCCGAGGCTCATCAGCGCTTTTGTGTGAGCCACGTCCTAACATTTGCTATTGCTTCTGTGTTGTCTTTCACGTCCCAATCCTGGATCATTCTACTTTCCATTTAGCTGCTGCTACGGTCTCGTTCCTACTTCATAGTTTGATGCTGAGCTCATGCATTTTGTAGGCCGTGTTTTACCTCCTCATTAGCTTGGTTTCTGTTATGTAGCAAGCAACTCCCTCGATCCGTGGCTTGCTAATATGGCCCAGTTTTCGTAGAGCGTGCGTTGGGTAGAGAACAAGGGAACCCTTTCATTTTTCAATCGCTGCGGAGGTCCCGGGGTCATAGCTGGCGGGGAGTAGTCTGTGTGTAAACAAGGCCGTGTGTGTCCTCTCACTGCAATCCTCAAGTCCGTTATTCTGTTACGTGAATTTCTTCGAACGGAGGGCCGAGGTCTCCTCATCAAGCATGCCCTCCTCTGGCAGCAAATTATCCCAGGTGTAGTCAGGGTAAGAAGAGCGACGGGCGCAGACGCCGGGGCGCCCGCCTCCTCTGCGCGGTCTGCGTTCGTTCTGACCAGAGCCGAGATCTGGAGCGAGATTTATAACTAACCTTAATAACTCCAGCCGCACTTTAGTTTCAAGGTCTAAACAGTGTTATTGAGTAACTCCTCCTTTGTCAAAATATCGAAGTATATCATAATTTTTCTTCAGTTCCTACAGAACTGCATCCAATCCATCTTCCAGTGCCTTATGAGAATATACTTATTAAAATTCAGAACGTAGTTACCGAAGCTTTTATTGTATACGTTCCTCATGGCAGTTGAGTGGTTTTCTAATTATCCCTGAAATGACATCCAAACATTCTTGATCTGTGGAACCCTCATTGTGTTCATCCATGTTTTATGAAGTTTGCTGCTTTTTAAAGTGAGGTCCAATGTTGGCATCAAAGCTAACTTTTAGATGATGGTGAACCGTATACCATTATTGTATATTGTATATTGACTTTTATGGTTAGTTTTGAGAACTGCCTCCTGACGTGACATTTAATGGCATCAAAAGGCATTTAAGATGTACGCTAGCCAGATAGCCTCAGAAAAACCAGTGGAAATATCGAGAATAAGTTTAGATGCCTCTTGCTCCCACTTTCTAACACTAAAAATGAAAACAACAAAATAGCACGTGAGCCCGACCTGTGATCAGTGAGGAGAGAGGACGGTGCAGTGAGACGGTTTACGTCGAGGCCTCGGAGGCCTGGACGAAGCAGCCACTGGAGAGTTGGGGTCCTTCTGAGTCAGTGGGGCTCCGGTTGGTGGGGCGCTGGGCCCGTTCACAGGGCAGCGAGGAAGACGGGCAGCGCCAGCATGTGGCAGGCCGAGGCTGGGGGCGCAAGGCAGAGGCCAGGTGTGTGTGTGAGGTGCGCTGAGGACGGTGGGACGGGAACGGTCACATGGGGTAGTGACCTGCTTGATCAGGTTTGCGGATTTGAATAGTCCCCCTGGCTACTGCGGAGAAAGGCTTGAGGAGATGCAGCCGAGGAAGTGATGGGCTGCTTTTCCCGCTGCGGAGCAGAGACAGCAGGAAGATGACGTGGAGGGGAGGACTGAAGAGGCAGGGGGAGCCACGAGGACCAAAAGCAGATCACGTGACCCCCCCCCCCAGCACGGTTCCAGGCACGGGGCCGGGTGAGGGAGACAGTCGGTCGAGACGTGGGTTTTGTGTGGCCAAACGGAAGTGCCAGGAAGGAAGTTGAAAATGATACCAACTTGGAGCTCTCCGAGCATGCGAACTGGGAGACGAGACACACCCGAGGGTGCTTACAGCCCTCTTTACGGATGACACGGGACAGCTGTTCAGGCTTCGGCCCCGGGAGACCCAGGCTTCAGTGGTCGGGGTCGCTGAGGAAGGTGGGCGCGGAGGGCTGGGGACTGGGCCCGTGTGCGCTGCCCAGAAGCCAGCAGAGCTGTGTTGGACGGTGGGAGAGTGAGTGACAGAAGAGAGAAGTGGCTTTTGGCAGCACAGAGGTCACCAGAGGCCTTGGGTGTGGCGGCCGTGGGAGGCGAGTTGAGTTGATCCTACAGTGGACGGTGGGTGACTCGTCGATGCCCGTCACTGAGGTCGGTGGAGCCATGAGCTCGAGACAGGGCAGGCTAATTAAAGTGCGTCCAGCCTGCCCCTTGCGTGGTTTGTCCCCCAGTCCCGTTACCCCATTAGCTGCCTGCTCCACAGAGGGTAGTCATGCTCTTCTTTTTGGTTGATTATTAAATTCCTCGTGGCACTTTTAAGTGATTACTGGTCAGTTTCATAATATTCTAGAAACCTGGTAAGTTCTGTTTCTCGTCTTTAAGTTTTGGTCATTTGGTAAAATTGTTGAAACTACCTCATGCAGTATAGGTTCTTTATTGTTTGACATTTGTTTTGCGTTTTCCTTTAAAATCTTATCTTTACGGACTAAATGTTTTCCTTTGTGCTGCTTAGTTCATATTAGTTCAGGTTATTGCTGAATGTAGTTGTTTGGAAGCAAAATGTCTTAGTTTTATTTTACCTATTTAATAATAGTGTTTTGTATTAATTATCAGGTACTTTAGGCATTTTATTTTGTGAATTTAGGACAATTTGCTGTAACAGTTTTCTCTTTTTGAATTAATCCCTTGGATGTAATCCAAGTGTACTTCGTCCCCTAAACCAAAACCAAAACCCACAGCTAGTGGTCACTGAAGGAAGAGTAATTAAGTGCTAGAATTATGATGGCATTTGCATCTTAAGGTTACAAACTAATTTCCACCATTTAGGGTGACGGTGTCTGTTGATTGCTCATGTTTCTGATTGCTTTTTCTGGCCTCGTGGTTTGGTGGCTTACAGCAGTACATACGTATGCGTAACCTTCTTTCCGGTTATCCTTTCCTCCTTTCCAGCAGAGTGATACGTTGTTAGAAGAGAGTAATTTAATCCCAAAATAGATTTTTATAGTGTTAATTCTAAGAGTTTGATTAACTTATACTTGGTGCTATAATTGTAGTTCGTAAGTCAGTGTTGATGTCATGTAGCCTTAATTTTTAACGTTTCGTTGAACTGTTTCAACCAGAACAAAATATTTCATGTACAGGGTAGCTGCAAACATTTAAGTATAAATTCACTGTGGTGATAAGCTTGTTTTCCTCTCTGAAGCAATTTGTCCTAAATTTCCATACGTCTGCATTTGTTTTTGCTATTCTAAAATTCCTCAGTTGCTGGCTTTGACCTTTTCCGTTGCTGAGTTTGTTCATCTGTTTTCTCACCTGCCACACCCTAGGGGGCTTGGAGCACCCATAACACAGTGAGCCCACCATCCTGGTCCCCAGACGCCTCGGAAGGGCGGGAAGGTTTTAAGCCCAGGCAGCTTCCTGGCAGTGCCATTTGGAGCATCAAAGTGGTAAATAAAACTGCATTTACACTCATGTATCTTTTCTTTCCGGTGGTTTCCTCTAAGTAGAAATTAAGAATGAACCTTTTCTTTCTAAGTAGTTCAGCTTCCAGAGCGAAGTTTCTAAATCTAAATTTTAATATGAAGAAGCAGCCTGCTTGTACTTAAAAATCTGGATTAGGAGGACATTAAATTGCAATTTTACGTGACTGATTTTAAGTGTAAAATTTTAATACCTTTTTTAATGATTTCTTCCTTTCATGTTGTAATTACTATTATGGGGAAATTCTCACCGAGGCTATAAAGTAATTAAAGACTTGGTTATTCACGATTTTGTAAAATTTTGTTGCTTAGAAGAGAACAAAAGAGAAAATGCATTAATCTATTAATGTACTAATGGAGAAGAAATACCAGCATTGTAGCACATTTCATTGTCTTAAACTCAGAATTATAGGACTATTTTCCCCTTTCATTGGATGACTGTTCTAGTCCTTGAAGTGAGTTAAGTAGTCTGATGCATTTTGAAGAGTAAAACATTAATTTGAGAACATGTTAATCATCTGGAAAAAAGTATCTTACCGACTAGAGGACACAATTTATTTTCATCTTCTACATTTAATGTAATTCTGGAATAAGGTGGTTTGATTTAGACTGTTCAGGGATTTCAAAGGAATTTCAGGTTCTCTTATTTTTCTGTCACCATTGGAAGAATTTCTTTTTCCCAACTGAGACACAAAATGTCGACAGCATATACGTTTGTTTTAAGAGTACACAAGATGTGAAAAATATCACCGATTTTAACTTATTATTTGTATTATTGGATTTTGTGTGTGTGCGCGGGCGTGGAATTACGAGATTACCATAGTCTTGCTTTAGTCACTGAATTGAGGAAAAGAAAACTTTAATACCTGTTAAACAACAAGCTATGCAAGTCAGCCCTGCTCTAGCCCTTGTTCAGAGAAGCTCGAGGAGAGGAGGGTACTTTCAGAGGACGAGAGGCAATGTGAAAATTGGAAGTTGGCTGCATTTATTAAAGCGGAAGGGAAAAGAGATGCTCCTTTCCCGCTTGTTCCTATGTATTTAGTTTATGCTCACAGTCTGACCGTAAATTACTGACTGAAGACCATCCCGCTAACAGGTAACGAGTTCACCATTTCAAACTGATTAGTGACGTCAGTTGAACATGGGACATAGCTTTTAACCTGGTAGGGAGCAAATATCAAAGGATTTTGCCGAGTATTTTAATAACTTTAAATATATATAAAGATTTGTAAATGCCAGGGTTTTTGAGGGAGTAATAAGTAAGTCCGAATATAAACGAGGAAAAAAGCAACAATAAATAATAATCTTAGTACTGATTTGTGAAATTTTCTGGGAATTTAACATGTTTTCCCATAGAATTTTTTCTTTCGTTGGGTAAAAATCCAGGTAAACGATTTGCATTTCAAGTTATTAACTCCGTGATTTAAAGCAGGCCTTTTACGGTTTCATCAGTTTTCGTATCTTGAAATTGTCCTCGAAATGCTGTGGCACACGTGCCCGGTTCCTACTGAGTAGTAAAGGCAGCGGGCGGTTTCAGTGACGGCGACGAGCACTGCCGTGCACTAGCAGAAACGCGCTGCGATGCCACGTCGCAGTGCAGAGTGGCGTGTAAGGGCGTGGACACTGGAGCCAGGCTTGCTGGGTCTGTGACTTTGGACGAGTCACCTGACATTTTTATCTCTAGAATGGGGATAATCAAGACTGACCTTATGAGGTTGTCGAGAGTAAAAGGCGCGTCGAGAGGTACACGGTGAGTGCTCACATGTCAGGTGCTGCTGTAGCCACTGAGAGGCGAGGTGGCCAGGGGTCCATCCCTCCGCTTCCTCCGCGTCGAGGAAGCTGGTCACACACGCCGATGCCTGGACAGGCCCTGGCCACCTAGAGTGTGGGAGGGCCAGGCCCGGAGGTCAAGTCTGGGGTCACCAGCACGCGCGCGCACGCACACTTCACACTCCTGTAGTCATGGTGGTACTAGAGCACACTGAAAGGTGCAGGTGAAAACCCAGGTCTCCTAACACCTGCCTGATCGGGATAAAAGAAGCGACTGTTTGATAATGAGACGTTTTGCCTCAGGTTTGCATTCGAACATTCCTGGGGACGCGCACAGACCACTGACTTTTCCTTGTCTGTCGTGTAGGGCCGTGGGTCAGGATTTCCGGGCAAGCGGAGGCCTCGAGGAGCAGGCCTGTCGGGCCGAGGTGGCAGAGGCAGGTCGAAGCTGAAAGGCGGAATGGGGGCCGTCATGTTACCTGGGGTAAGGCTGCTTCCTGCCCACGCTGTCCTGCGGTGTCAGCTAGGGCCGCGAATCCCATCGGTGGAAATGGGCTCACAGTTTTATTTTTACTGTATCTCTACTCTGCTTTTTTTTTTTTTTTTTTTTAAAGAAAAAAATTCTGGTCAGGTTTTCACTTATCCTTTTTTCTTGCTTTCCTCTGATTCTGATCTTTCTAGCCAACATTTCCGAAAAATCAAAATGTAATATATTTTTTTTTTTATTAAAAGCAAGGGGAAGCTCCTGTCTCAGTCTTGCTTCTTTGAAAAACTATTATGCTGGCATTTTAGGTTTTGGGTTGTTCTCTTTCACAGTTTGGCTTACTTAAGAAATGAGAAATGTTGCAGGTTAGTGTGGACTCTAAGATGTTGGAGATTTTGTGACCATCTTTGACATTTTAATTTAAGATGGATAAATATTTGCTCATCGATGTTAGGAGATTTTATTTAAATGTGTATTGAAAAAGCCATCTATTTGGCAAGTGATGACACAATTCTTGCAGTAACTATTTTACCAGAATCCTATTTTTCAAATACTGATTGTCATTTTTCAAGTTCAGAAGCCATATGAAATACTTTAATACAAAAGGAGTAAGGAAACTTGGATTCTGGTCCTTTAAAAGAAAGGCAAATTCCCTCCCTAAATTAACAAGTTTTTTAAGGTAGATTAATTGCCATAAAATAAGGTAAAATGTTTGAATTGTACGATTTTGTGGGTTTTGACATGGGGCACACCTGGGAACCACAACACACACACCGGCCCCAGAGTTTCTCCAAGCCCCTCGGCCACCAGCCCTGACCCCCAGGCATGGGCTGATCTGATCTGCACCTCTGTCGATTAGTTCACCTTGTTTTAGAGTTTGAATAAGTGAAATCACGCAGAACGTATGTTTGTCTGATTTATTTCACGCAGCGTAGTTCTTTTGAGATTGATCCATGCTCTTGCATGTGTTAATAGTCGGTTCCTTTTTGTTGCTAGAGAGCACTTCATGGTCGCGGACGGGCCACCGTTTGTACCGCTGTTCACCTGTCACAGGACGTTACTGAGATTTCTTCATTCTGGACACAAGTTCGTTCTCTATCATGTGTTCGATTTGCAAATATTTGCTTGCGTTTTTTCATTTGTTTTTTTTTTCTATGTTTTTACACGTCTTTTGAAGACCAGGTGCTTTTACGTTGACGAAATCCAGTTTATTAAGTTTTTCTCCTGTGGCTTGTGCTTTTGTTGTCTGAGAAATATTTGCATAACCCAAGCTTACGAACACATCCTGGTTCTGTGAAAGTTCTGTGGTATTAGGTTTTGCATTTAGATCTACGATCCAGTTTGCATTTTATGTATGGCATGAATCTGGATCAAAGTTCAGTTTTTTGCATACTGAACGCCCAGTGGTTTTAGCAGCATTTGTCTGATTTGCCTTTGTGTCATTCCTGAACATCAGTTATCTAGATTTCTGGATCTAATTTTGGAACCTTTAGCTATATCAGGGATCCATTTCTGTATATTTAGACTAATACTGAACTTTCCTAATTACTTTATAACTTTCGAAATCAGACACTGTTCGTGTTGTGATTTTCTGCTTTTTAAAAGATGTTTTAGTTATTCTAAGTGCTTCGTATGTCCACATGAATTTTAGAATGAGCTTGTCAGTTTCTACAGATGAGCCTGGTAGGATTTGATTGGGCTTGTGTTCAAACTGTAGATCGGTTTGAGGGAGATTGACATGTTAACTATATCGAGGTCTTTTAAGTCACATCGTGTGTCTCTCCATTTATTTAGATCTTTAATTTCAGTGATGTTTTTCAGTTTTCAACATACAGGTCTTTTACACTGTTTCTCCGATTTCTCTGAGTCCTCCATATTTTTATGCTGTCGCAAATGGTGGTGTCGTTGTAATTTCATGATGTGGTTGGTTGCTAATATCGATTATTATTTATTGATTTTGCATCCTACAACCTTACTAAAGCTCCCTTATTCTCATTGCTTACTTGTAGAATTCATTGCTTTTTCTACATCTACAATCCTGTCTGCAAATACAGTTTTATGTCTTTTTAGTCTGGAGGCTTTTCCTTTCTGCTCCGTATTGCATTTGTTGTAATCCTCCCTACAGTGTTGGGAGGGAGTATTGAGACAGGTAGCTTTGTCTTGTTCTTGATCTTAGGGAGTAAGCATTTAGTCTTTCGTCACTACATTTGGTATTCGCTCTCGTTTTTGCTTTTTGTTTTGTTTTTAAACATCCCAAGTCTGTCTGAGGAAGCCCCTATCTATTCACGATTCGCTGGGATTTTTTTTTCTTTTAATCCGAAGATGTTGGATTCTGTCAGATGCTTGTTCTGCATGGGAAGGTCATGGGGCTTGTTTGCTGGTATGGCTGATAACACCGATTGGCTATTTTGGGTGCTAAGTCAATCCTGTGTTCCTGGGATAAACTCTACTTGGTAGTGGTATTTTATCATTTTTATACATTGTTGGATTCGTTTGCTAAATATTTTGGATTTTTTATGTCCGTGTTGATGAGGGATATTGGTCTATAGTTTTAGTATTTTATGATGTCTTTGGTTTTGATATCAACATAATGCTGGCTGCATAGACTTAATTGGAAAAGATATTCTCTTAAGTTTTCTGGAAAAGTTGTAGTATTGACAATATTTTTTCCGTATGTTATTTATAGAATTATTAGCGGCATCTGGAGTTTCCTTTGTGGGAGTATTTTTAACCACAGATTCAATTTCTTTGGGAGGTGTAGGCCTTTTTAGGTTATCTGTTGGTTGTATGATTTTGCCTTTCAGAGAATTTATACATTTTGTGTTAAACTGACAAATCTATTGGCCTAGAGTTGATCATAATATTTTTTTTTTATTTTTAATATCTCTAGAGTCTGTACCTCCTCCTCACTTCTGATGTTGGTAGTTTGTGTCTTTTTTCCTAGTTGATCTTGCTCGAGATTTATCAATTTAATTGATCTCCTTGAGTCAGCCTTTGCTTTCATTACTTTTTTCTACTTTCAAGTTTCACTGATTTCCATTCTGATCTTTATTATTTCCTTTCCTCTCATTTTGAGTTTAATTTGCTCTTTTGCTGACTTTTGTCCTTCGCTGCTTGGAATTCCCCCACCTTGTGAGGTTAGAGCTTTCTTTTCTTAGGCTTACATGTGTGGTCCAGGAGGGTAGAGCTGCTGTCATGTTTGGGACAGTCAGACTAATGTCTGTCCAGGCAGCAAAAGCACGTACTTTCTCAAAGATCATCTCCTTCACCCTCGAGGTAACTTGTATTTTCTGATGGTTTAAAGGTAATAAAATAGAGTGTAAAATGCAAACAGTGGGTCATTCATCTAGATGATAGTGTTTTCCTTCTTACGTGTCCAATTGCTATAAAAAAAAAAAGTTGATCTTCCAACACTTGCGTAAACACGCCCGCCCCACCACCCTGTCCCCCGAGCTGCTGCTCCTGCCCCACACTTGGCTAGCGGACACGGCAGCATGCTCCACAGGTTCCATTATGTCTCACTCTGGGGATGCTGTGTTCCGTCCTTGTTTTTCATTCTGAACAAAAGCATTCTGCAGGTAAATTACCCTTCCAAAGCAAGAATGACACCTTTCCCACTTCCTTGACCTGCTCACTGTGTATTATCCAGTTGTAAAGCCTGTTTTGTTTTCTTTGGAGACGGGGAGGTGAAATGACTACTTTGTATTTCAGTATCCTTCTGTTACCCGTGTTTCAGCCATTGCCAGAGTTACACGTTTTAGTGATGTTCTCCATGTGTCATCAGTCCTGTGGCTGTATTCCTGGCTGCTTCTCTCATTGTTGATGGGATGATAATTCTGCTTTAACGAGTCGTCTTTGTTTGACGTGCTGAAGTCGTATGTTAATTTTAAGATACACACATGACATGAATATGTTTCCTCTTGAAAACAAGAAAGGATCACAGGTCAAAGTTTTCTCTACCACTGGTCCCTCCTCAGCCCTGATTTTCTCCCTTTTGCCATTTTCGTGCATTTTGTTAGGTGGATCTGTATGAATTTGCCAACATTCAACCATCTTTGGCCTGCAAACAGCAGTTTCGTCTGATTCAAGCCTTCCGTGTGTGCCCGTAGGCCCCGTGTAACTGCCTCGCATCTCTTACACGTGTTGCCCTTCCTCACATACTTTTCTGCGGCTTATTTTTCTCCTCAACCATGTTGCGTGGGGATTTTTTCCCCGCCCTGTGGAAATCTATACAGGTTTCTCCCGCACCGTGTCTTAAATGCTGCATGATTTTCCCAAGTTTGGATTTGCCAGTTTTTAGTCATTCGCCGAGCGATGACTGTTTAGGTTGCTTACAGTCTTCCCTTGTAGCTCGAGATTTCTTTTTGACTGTAAATCGTCCTTATTGTGGACTTTCATGAAACGGTAGTACCGTTCTTTACAGCCGCACCTGAACTTGTTTACGCTGACAGACGTGGTTGCTGTCAGATGTGCCTTTGATCCCTCCTCTTTCGGTCATTCCTCCGGTCATTCTCTTCTTTGACCAAGACCTGTTCTGCTTCAGCCTCGTCCTTCCGGAGAAGGTTGGAAGCCCTGTAAGGGAAGAAGACGATGGCATGTTGTAGTTTTGGCACTGGCCTCCCTGTTCTCTGTTTTTAGCATCCGTTTTTAGTATCCGAATCAGAGGGAGGTTTGAGATCGCGTCTCTGGAAAGAATTCACAACCAGTGGGAACTTAGTCGATTTGGTCAAATGTAATCTTCGTCCAGAAATGAACACCCGTGGTTGATAACCCTTCGACTAACACTGAAATTTTGATGATTTTTTAAAAAATAGTAGTCTACAGTAGTGCTGTCCGGAAGAGACACAGAGGGAGCGCGAGTGTGATTTAGGACCTCCTGGTAGCCGCATTGAGAAAGAGAAACGTGGAGCAGGTGACAGCTGGTTAGGCTGGCTGTCCTTTGACCCAGTGGAACCAAAATGTTACCGTTTCAACGTGGGATGCACAGAATTGTTTATGCCCGATGTTTGCATTCTTCTTTGCCTGGTACTAAGCTTTTGAAAGGGAGTGGCTATTTTCTTCTTACAGCAAATCTCAATTTGGACTAGCCATGTTGCAGTTTAAGAGTCCCTAAAGGAGAGCACGTGTGTGTGGACACACGCATGCACATTTGTGTGTACACGTGTGTACATGTGTGTGCACACGCACATGTGGCATAAGTTTTGTTTCCTGATTGGAATTTCTGTGGGGTCGAGTCCTGTAATTTATATTTTCCCATGACTTCTCCATCGGTGGGCCTTGTCACTCTAAAGAGACAACTGGGGGACTAAGAAAGGTCGTGACTGAGACCTTGCCGGGCGTGCTCTGCTGGAAATCACCTCACGCGGCATCGCCAGTCTAGACCTTGGTGAAGGTTGGGTTTTGACTGTGAATCTCTTCAGACTTCCCAGCTGAGTGTAACCCAGTGGCACAGTCCAGCCTCACGTTCTGCGTACTTTGCTTTCCACAGGTGTCTGCTGCCGACCTGTCCGCCAGCAAGGACGAGGAAGAGAACGCCATGCACAACACGGTGGTGCTGTTCTCCAGCGGCGACAAGTTCACCTTGCAGCAGGTCCGGGCTGTGGGTCACCGCCCCCTCCGGGGATCCCCCGCGGCCCGTTTCTCCTTACCTCACGCGCGTAGGAGTCATCCGATTGGATGCAGAGCCGGATGAGCTCAGAGGGCACTTTTACGAAAATGTGAGACGAGCACGTCACACCTTCGTAGCGTAGTGGCCGTCTTAAACGTGTCCGTGTGTTCTTCCTGCCAGGACATGTGCGTGGTCTGCGGCAGCTTCGGCCAAGGAGCAGAGGGGAGGTTGCTTGCCTGTTCGCAGTGCGGTCAGTGCTACCACCCGTACTGCGTCAGCATTAAGGTAAATATGCCCCATTTCAGTGGCTTAACGAGGCGGCGACGTTCCTGTCGCCTCGGGTCGCCTGCTGCTTCCAGCGCTTGGAGTGAACCGGGCACCGGGCATCAGGACGTTGTTGAGACGGGACCGAGTTGAAGGACTTTCAGCATTGCCTCTGACCTGTGACCTCGAGAAACGAGCCCTTGTACTCTGCGGTCTGGAATCGAGGTGGTCATCCTGCTGTCGTCTTGAAAAAGTGTGACGGAAAAATGCGCACGGTTAATTTCCAAGACACTTTACGTTACTGTTGTCTAAGGCCCGGGGTGTGGTGGATGCATCCTGTCTGCTGGTGGTGAACGTCGAGACTGTCTAAAGTACTCGTTAGTACAACGCGCGTCAGCCCCGGGCTCGTCCCCACAGTCACTGACCTCGCTCCCAGCCGTTCGTGAGCCGCTCGTCCGTTAGCCTTCTCGGACTGGCGGATTGATGTGATCCGTTTCGCGGCAGTCTTGACCACGTTTCTTCAAATTTTCTTCTGGTTTGCAGCCCTCCCCCCCTTCCCTCATAGCTATCTTACAGTTTCTTCGGAGTCTGTGTTCCTGGCCTTTCTTCCTGTGTTAACCGCTCTTTCTCCGCATTGGGGCGTGGATTCCTGCTTTCGCTGCGTCGGGGCTGCGTTGAGTGGTTTGTGATTGAATGTGGACATGGTGCGTGGTGATACATGTTGTCGGGAGTCTGGAGTTTGGTCTTTCAGAAAGTGCTGGCTTGTCCTGGCGCAGGCAGTTATCGGTGGAAAAGTCTGAACCCTTTGAAGCTGCTGTGTGAGCTTTCTGTGTGGCTGGAGAGAGCCCTCGGGAGGTGGCTGATCTTAAGCACTTCATCCTTAGGACCCGTAACACTTGTACGAATTATTGAGGACCCAGTGGTTTTTATTTATGAGGATGATACGGGTTGGATTTTACCATGGTAGGAGCTAACGGGGAACGTTTTCAAACACGAAAGTGTACGGATTCAGCCTGCGTGGTGGTGTGTGATGGTGTCTTAGACGCCGCGTAGCCTCTGCAGAACTTCTGAGTTGGCTGAAGGGAGAAAGGTGAATGAAAGTCGTATCATGAAAGTAGCTTTGATCTCTCAGGCACCCCGGGGCTTCCCAGATGACGCGCTCGTAACCGCTGTCCTGGCACCAGTCTGGTCCTGTGCCTAAGGTGTCTCCTTGTTGAGGTCTCGTCGGAATCCCCCCCACCCCGGCCCCTGCCCGCCGGCCTTCCCCTCAGCAGTGTCTTTCCCCTCCATTCGGTCGACAGCCAGTGTCCCCCGTCATCGTGTGGGTTCTGACACCCGTTCACTTTCACCCTGTCCGTGGGTGCTTGCTGGCTCCGGGTGAATCACCCGACCATGCTGCCAAATGCTGCAGGGCCCGTGGGTGCGCCCCCGCTGCACGCTCCAGCTGCCTCGTCTCTGCTGCACGCCGCCCCATGCCCAAGACTCGGGGAGCCCCCGGGCCGCACGCAGGAGGTGCAGGCATCACGCAGCCCCCCGCACTCCCTCTCCCTCCTCTTGGGAACCGCGGTCCTGCTCTGCCTTTTGCCCAGTACCTGGAAACAAGGGCTCCACGCGTTTTCCAAGTGTCCTGGCATCCGACGGTGGGAGGAGGGTCTGGCGCAGCTACTCCGTCGTCGTCGGGGCGGGTTCCCGTTATGCACTAAGACACTCGTGTCACAGCCTCAAATGGGCATGGAACCCAGACGACACCCTGCTGGCAAGAGCTCTTACGAGTAGGACCGTGCCAGTCTGGGGGGGGCAAAGGAGCCGACAGCAGAGCCCTGGCTCCTGGCTCCAGAGCGAATTTCGCAGGGGGAGGGGTGGTTCCACAGTTGAGATGCTGTAGAGCGCTCGAGTAACAGACACGGGGGTCCCGTGGGCTTGGGGGGAAGGCGGCCTCGGCTGCCTGGCTTGGGCAGGCTGGGTGCGGACGGGCGTAGCAGCCAGGCAGCAGCATGTCGAAGGGTGAATCCAAGCTGAGAAACGGGGGAGTCGGGCCGGGAGGGACCCCGGCGTAGGCGTCCGTGAAGGGAAGCCTGGGAATGAAGATCCCTGCAGCAGCATCCCCCCCCCACGCCGGGCGCTGTCCCGCACTCCACCCTCCCTCTTCCGCACCGGGGACCGTGAGCCACGGCGCACAGGCGCGTCGGCGCTTGCCTGTTCTCGCAGGCGAAGTCTGCTGAGGGCACGGACACGTTCCGTGCCTGTCGTGGGTGGCGCCACAGAGCACGCGCCCCGCCACGTCGGAAATGTTTGCTCCGACCCTTCCCAGACACAGCTTGCCAGCCGTGGCTCAGCCGCCCGGCGTTCCTGCCGTTGGCCCTTGCTTCCACGCGGGTGAATAGCAACCTGATCCTCTGTGGCTAACTGAAAGGAATTCTTGGGCTAATCAAAGTAACAGCATTCGTGCTTAGAAATTAAACGGCTTTGATAGCCGTTCGGCCGCTGACCACGCCTGACCTTTCCCTCACCTGCGCGCAGGACGCTGTTCCCGCGGGTGGTCCCCGGGGCCCTTCCGGTCCCTGTGGGAGTTGGTAGCACTGAACACGACGCTGGAGCTGTCATTGCTGCTTCTCCTGTGTTAGGTTTCGTTGACTTTCTGCCTCGAACAAATGCTCATTCAGCTCCCCGAGCCGCCCCGTGCCTCCTCCCAGCACCCCCCGGGTACCTGGTTTCCTGCCTTCGTCTCCCCAGCAGCCAGCGTCGCCGTGGCTCAGTAAGCGTCCACCGGAGCTCTCGTGTGCATTAAGACTTTCCTTTGTTTCTCGCGGCGTCTTTAAGGGCAAGAACGAAAGGAGTCGCGATTCCCCGTCAGCTCTGCGGTTTGCTCCGGTTTCCTTGGCCCCTCGCTCGCGTCTTAAACTCCTCTGTCCCCCACGGGGGTTGTCGCGCTCTGGATCCCACGTCTTCCCTTTCCTCTGCGCACCCTGGTTTCGTTCCTCCCCGCACTCACTTCTTCAGAAGGGATTGGGCAGCTGAATGCCGAGTCCTCGTAGGTCTGATAGAAGGTTCTCCACTTCCGCACGAACTGCTTGTTGACTGGGTTAAGCATCGTTCCCCGGGAAGTACCGTCCTGTAGCCGTGGAGTCGTTCTGTGTTCGCGGCTAAGGGTGGAAAGTGGTGCCTTCTGGATCGCGGTCCTTTGCTTTTAACTCGCTTTCCTCTCAGGCGGCTGGTAGCCTTTCTCATTTATTTCTCTTGACCTGAGTGTTTGTCCCGCGTCATCCTCGCTTGCTGTTTCCTTATAACGCAGGTCCTTCCCAGTCATAGGCTCTAGTCCTCTGAGATCTTTGAGCGGGTTCCCAGCTCTGGATGTCATGTGGTGTGGCTGCTTCGGGAATTCATTAGTAGGGTCCCCGACGGACTCAACCCTCGCAGCAGAGAGGACACACGCGGGGAAGGACCCTCGTTGGCTTCATAGCCTGAAAGCCTCCAAGTCCATAAGACGTTCTTAGGGCGTCTGTCTGTCTTTAAGCTTTTTTTTGCATTTTTATATTGATTTTAATAGGCTGGTCTCTGCCGTGTGCACAGGTTTCAAAAGGCTGAACCAGCACGTACGTGGAGAGCCTGTCAGCACATTTTAAACCTTGCGTTAGCAGTGATGGGGCAGGTTACCCGAGGTCTTTACAGTTCCGTCACCTGATTTAGATCTCTAAGGTGGGCTTAAAATTCACAGCGCAAGGTAGGCACAGGGACCAGAAAAGAGGCATCACGATACGCGCCCCTTGCCATTGCTCTGACCCCTAAAAGAATGGTGGGGCCCACCGGAGCTGGCTGCCAGCGAATGTTAGCTCCGCGGGCCTCTTCTGCTTTCGGCTGCGTCCGCCCCGTATTCACTTACGTGACGTGTCTGATCGGGCAGGACGAGGCGCCGGTCGCTGTACGAGTCACACGATTGGTGGTTTCTTTTACAGATCACCAAAGTGGTTCTCAGCAAAGGCTGGCGGTGTCTCGAGTGCACCGTGTGTGAGGCCTGTGGGAAGGCCACCGACCCAGGAAGACTCCTGCTATGCGACGACTGCGACATAAGTTATCACACCTACTGCCTCGACCCGCCCTTGCAGACGGTCCCCAAGGGTGGCTGGAAGTGCAAATGGTACGCTAGGATTGCCGCTTCCCTTGTCGATCTTTCCGAGTCAGAGCTTCCCCACGTCCGCTGTGACAAGTGAGCCACGTAGGTTTAAGTGCACCACGCGCGCTAGCATAGACCCCACTAATCGAAGACATTTCAGGTGCGCGTTCAGTCAGTCCCCCTCCCTGTTCACGTGTGGCTTCTAGACAAGTAAGTGAAGTCGAGTCCCGGGGGTGCTGGCTTTCAGGTGCGTGTGGTGCCGGCACTGCGGAGCCACGTGCGCGGGCCTGAGGTGCGAGTGGCAGAACAACTACACGCAGTGCGCCCCCTGCGCCAGCCTGTCCGCCTGCCCCGTCTGCGTGCGGAACTACAGGGAGGACGACCTCATCCTGCAGTGCCGACAGTGCGACAGGTACCGCCCGGTTCGGGCTCCCTCCGTCTTCTGCAGGCTTTCCCCTCACGTGGAGCGGAACGAAGCTGGAAGAGAAGCTGCTTCTCTCTTCAGTGGCAGAAACGACTTTCGCTCCAGGTGTTCGGGCAGCTGGAAACTCTCAGAAGTTTCTTTCCCATTTTGCACGCTCCGTTGCAGACCAGCGATTCTTAACTGGGGCTTTCTGCGGGTTTGCGAATCCCGCGAGATCGGACGCAGAGCCACGGCCTGCGCGTGTGCGTTTTCCCGGGAGGGCTCCTGCCTCTCTCGTCAGGCCCTGCAAAGGGCCGTCCTCATTCCGTTTCCCGTCGGCCGCTTTTCCTTGGTATTAAATGTCTGGATGTCAGAGGCCCGCTCGCCCCTCCTGCGGAGCTGTGAGCGGCCTCAGAATCAGTGCCGTTGCTGGTGTCGGCAGCTTGTCCCCGTGCTCGGTCGCAGTTAAGCGCTGCTCACGCCGTGGTCACGGTGGCGGCTCCTCCGTAGGTCAGGGCTCCCAGATTCTGCCACCAGGCCTTTGTTCTGAGGCAAGACGGCGTCACCCGCGTGAGCCGCAGCTACGCCGTGGCAGGTGTACACGCGCGCAGCGTTTGGGGGCTCCCGGGTGCCCTTCCCCCCGCCCCACGCGGCTTCTCCGCCGGCTCTGAAGGAGCCCGTCCGCGTCACGTGGCGTGCTTTTGCTCCCTTCGCAGTATGGGCCAGTAGGCAAGGTTGGGGGAGAGGGCGCCACGGACTAGGTACGGGGAGCATTTGAGGCGTTGGGGCTCGACGTCTAGAGACTGTCAGCCCCCGTTTTTAAAAGAAAACTCTCCTCTCTCTCAAAAACTAAAATGTACAAATACGGTCTTTTTAGGTGGATGCATGCAGTCTGTCAAAGCCTGAACACTGAAGAGGAAGTGGAAAGTGTCGCCGACATTGGTTTCGACTGCAGCATGTGCAGGCCCTATGTGCCTACGTCACACGGTGAGAGCGGGTCTGGGGGCGGGTGGGCTGCACGCCGCTCCCCCGTGCACGACGCTGCCGTCCGGACGAGAGTTTTGAGAAAAATAAGCTGTTGTTGGTTATGAATGAACTCGCCCCAACGGCGGCCGCGCGCAGCGAAGCTCAGCGCTGCGCCCGGCCGTCAGCTGCCCCTCGCGCGCCGTCCGCTGCTCCTGTGGTTTAAAGCGCCCGTAACTCCAGTGTTCGAGCGTTTATTTCAGTCGGGGGGGACGGAAGCAGACAGTTTAATCATTTGTAAGTCTTCAAACGCATGGTGCTCTTTTCTGGAAAAAATGACATGCTTTTTTTTTTTTTCCCCAGTGCCTTCCTCAGACTGCTGCGACTCCTCACTGGTAGCACAGATTGTCACAAAAGCGAAAGAGCTAGGTAAAATCCTGTTCTTTACAAAAGGCTTACAGATGCATGAGTTTGACGTCGCCGACTTGCCACTTTCGTGTGAAACGTCCTCAACCGCTTGCGTGTTCAGTCTGCATCCCGTAACGCTGGGGGTCTCTGCTGCAGCCGCGCGCCGTGCAGCGTGGTCAGCGGGAGTGGGCAGTAGCCCCCCGCTCGCCCAGGCGGCCGTGAACCTGGCCGCTCACACCTGTTGCAGC
The DNA here is from genome assembly GCA_030015415.1 of Cynopterus sphinx. Lineage (NCBI taxonomy): Eukaryota > Metazoa > Chordata > Mammalia > Chiroptera > Pteropodidae > Cynopterus > Cynopterus sphinx. Next base: position 1,387,082 of record CM057393.1, read on the forward strand.
CGCACTTGCTTCGGTTGCGCCGCCGTTACTGCGGCCGTCAGCAGAGAGTGGGGCCTGGTTAGCAAGCTGATTCCTCCCGCATTGGTTCAGTCTCTTACTCTCTTCTCAGTAACTGATCCGCCTAGATCAGCCGTTAATGTATTATTAAGTTATTCAATTTGACGTCTTCTGATTAAAAAACATTTGGCTGGGACGGAATTGTTCTAATGAACAGCAGTTTTCGGCAGTGAAAATCGATAAGACTTGTCCTTATTTACTTCCTCTCCCTGTGAGGGATCGTGTCGATACTGTGCTTTCCTGAGGGGCTTCTAGGGTATTCTTGTTTCTCTCGTAGAAACGGAGCCTCACCTTTTGTTCTGAGAATATTCTCAAGGAAAGACTCGTGGTTGAGTAGCTAAAGCATTGCTTTTAGCCTCGGTGCTCGCTTTCTAAACCCTTCTGTTGCTATGTGAGCAAAGAAGTTCCAGGAAGGCCACGTTTTAAAAACCTGTAGCCTTTCTGCCTATCAAGGAATTACTCTGAAGTTGGTCATTCATGCATTTTGAAGAGTTACGGAAGTCACGTTCCCTTGACCGTGGGTACTCTGGACCTTTAATCAACTCATCAGTCAGGGTTAAAGCGAGAGTTTTAATTTGTATTCTCGGATGTTGCGATTTTAGATCCACCCAAGACCTTCACCCAGGATGGCGTGTGTTTGACCGAATCAGGGATGACGCAGTTACAGAGCCTCACAGCCACAGTTCCGAGAAGAAAACGGTCGAAACCAAAGTTGAAACTGAAGATTATCAACCAGAACAGCGTGGCTGTCCTTCAGACCCCTCCGGACATGCAGTCGGAGCATTCACGGGACGGCGAAATGGATGATGGCCGAGGTAGTGCTGCGTTATCTGCTGTGGAACGTTTTGCAGGAATTGAAGCGTGTAAAGTAGCTTTTAAAACACGCGAGGTTCACCTAAGGGTCAATTCTGACTCCGATATCCGTTGGTGTGACACCGCTCCTTCCCGGGCGGTCGGTCTCCTTGGAACCTGTCTTTTCAGGGTCTCTTTCCTGTGTCCCCTCAGCTGCGGGACGGCTGTGTGCAGGCGCGCCGTACCCCTGAGGGTTGTGGGTGGGAAAACGCAGAGGGCTTGGCGCTAGTTTGCTCGGTGGCAGCGTGAACCTCCTCAGATGCTGTGAGCTTGGGCACCATTGTTGAGTTAAAGCGAAGCGTGATCGCACGTCCCAGTCTGGAAATGGAAACTTCAGCGCTGATCTTCACGTAGAAATTTATGTTCACAGAAGTTTACCGTAAACTTTCTGTGCAGAAACGTTTTCTTGGTCTCATATCAGGGTTTTCCGGCTGAATTCTTGTGCTTTCTTTGAAGGGAGGGTGGTCTTGAGTACCAGGTCCGGTGCTGGGTGAGGAGGGGGACACGCCCTCGCCGGGATCGAATCCGTAATTCCCTCTTCGCCGCCGTCTCGATCACCTCCTCGTCTTTCCTGTGCCGCATGTGATTCCTGCGGCTTCGTGGATTCCTCCTGCCTCACCCCGTTTTGGTGGAGCGAGTCTTCCGTTGTTCCCCGAGAGAGAACCTGTGGAATGTCAATTTGGGGCGTCAGATACTTCTGTGTCTTCTGAGGATCGTGTTACAAATCGGATTTTTTTTTCTTGGTTCTTTCCACTCTCAGCTGAGAGTTTGCGAAGTCAGTTATCATTTATTTTTCCGTTTTCTTTTCCCGCCAAGTTTGTGACTTTTTGCCTTTCCTGTTTTCTCTGTCTTTGTGGGTTTATCTTTTAAAAATAGATTGCTTTCCTGTGCTTTAGTTGGGTTTTGGGAAGAGTGAAATTAGATACATGAGTTTAGTCTTCCATCGTAACCCAAAAGTCCCTCATAAATTTTTAGGTGGTTTTACTTTATGTAAACAACCATGGGTATTTTTGTTTTCCTTCGTGCTTGTTAAGTTTCAGTAAATTAACATTTCTCTTTAAACTTAGTCAAATACATGGATCAGGTATCAGATTATTATGGAATTGGCCTGAAACATCAGCCTGATATCATCAAAAATATTCACAAATTCTAGGAATGGTACACAGAAAATGTGGTATGTGATGCTTAGAATAACGGAGAAAAGAGTTAAATTTAACCTTGAATGTATTTGCTAACTCACTGTTCAGTATAGATCACGTGCAACCTACTCGCAAAGGTTTGCCCACCATCGCCGTGTTGAAACGAGCCTCCTTTTCTAAGGACCGAGCTTTGTGTGCGTCACTCAGTGGCTGGCTTCATCGGCGGGGAGTTGTTAAACGCCACTCAGGCCCCTCGCTAAGGCGCCCCTGTCAGTAGGGGTCGTAGCAGCTGCTTTCACGGAGAATGCACTCTCACAAGGAAACATTCAGAGAACCAGTTAGGATACAAGCCACTGGCACGTAGCCGGGTCAGGGCCTCCGGCGGGCCCCAGGACGGCTTGCCGAGAGGCGGCCCGGTGGGAGGCACAGGTTGGGGAAAGGACGGAGGAAAGAGCTCGATGCTTTCAAGGCTGAATGAGGCCGGAGAGTTCACAGGAGCCTCTCACACCGGGCCTTAAGTTTGAGTGTCATCTTGAGGCCCCTGGGAAGACGTGGAGGGGTGTCTGAGCAGGACACTGACGCACGCTTCTCGCGAAGATGTTTTTGAGCCTGCAATTTAAAGGGCCTCAGAGAGGGGGACGAGCTCGGAGGCAGGGGAGCCAGGCAGGCCTGCGGCCGGTCGAGACTGGGCCAAGGTGGTAGGAGACTCGAGATGTTCTGAGAGAGAGAGACGTGTCCTCACCGTAGAGGAATGGAGGAGTCGTCAGGTCCGTCCCCCGCGATTCCGCCTTCTCCCGGGTGCCTTTGCATGCCTTTCCGTGGTGAGAGGTGGCAGCTGGAAAGGGAGAAGCTTTGTCTCGAGTTAGTAATTCAGTTTTTGATAGTCTTTCAGTCGCTACGTGATATCCAGTCACAGCTAGAGCTGGAGCTCAGAGGGGAGTTCCAGGCTGGAGAGCGGGCCTTGGGGTCTCGGGCCCAAAGCCGTACTAAAAGCGAGGGACGGAATGATTTGAGTGCAGATTGGTTTCAAGTCGCCTCCGAGCGCTGTCTCCGTGCGCTTCCCCCTCCCTGGCGACCGTTCCCTTTCCTGGGTTGCCTGCACCGAGCTGCATGGGTTCCACGGCACCTGGGGACATCCCCGTCTCTGTCCTTTCCCGGCCAGCGGGGACAGGCCGGCTGGGGCGCACGGTCAGCACGGCGTGGCCACCGCTTTGCTTCGTGTTTGCTGGTACGGAGGATTTATGCGCTTGATAAGTTTTCTTAATTTTATCTGTGCGTTTGCTTTCTCCCCAGAAGGAGAACTTATGGATTGTGACGGAAAATCGGAATCTAGTCCCGAACGGGAAGCTGCCGACGACGAAGCTAAGGGGCTGGAAGGAGCAGACGGCGTCAAAAAGAGGAAAAGGAGGCCGTACCGACCAGGTAAGGCGCCCGCGCTCGGCGCGTGCTCCCATCCGACCTCGGTTGCTCCGAGGGCAGTAAGTGTCGAGGGCGCCGGTTGTAGTTGCGGAGTCGGGGTGACACACAGCTGCTCAGCAACTGGCTCTAAATCTCGTGTTTGTGATCGATGGCCTGAGCGCCTGAATGTGCTCTTCAGGCGACACATTCTTTAGGTGGAGCACGTGGTACCTTCACAGCAAACCCTCACTTAATGCCTCATCCCACCTGCGGTCCTTTCTGCTGAATGCTCCGCTCGACTGGTTTTCATTCGTACCTGGACGTATGAGTTTTCCCTTGATGGGTACTCTGCGGGTCCTTTAAGTTTTAGCTTTCACTTCCTCGTGTCTTACGTTTGACACTTCGGTGTTTGTGTGGAGGTCCCGGTAAGAGTGCCACACGGAGGTGACGCCTCAGGGTTCTCATGCCCCCAGAAGTTTCTGGTCCAGTTAACGCTGTGATGATAAAACGCTCTCCTGCTGCTTCTCTGCCTCAGGGGTGGAGAGAAAGGCTGTTTTGCATGAAGTCATACGTGCCGTGTTGGAAAAAATTATCAAAATGGTCAGAACACAGACCGTGTCAGCTCCCTCTCGGCAGTTCGTGAACGTGTTTGCCAGTCAGTGAGCCAGGAAGCCGAGTCAGTTCACCCCTTACTCTTCCGCTCACTTGCGTCATTGAGGAGGGCGATCCCAGTACCCATGGGCGGCTGAGGAGAGGCCTTCTCACTGTGTGTGTGTTCCCTGAGGCCTTACAAGCGGGCCTTCCCTGCAGGCGGGCCACGTCTGCGATGGGGCCCCTGCGAGTGTCATCCATGCAAGTCGCTGTGTGGAAATGGTATCATTTCTTCCCAGGGATGAGGCCCACAGGGTCCCTGTGCTCGACGCTGTAGATTTCCTCCAGGGACTTCCTTTTTCTCTTTCCTACGTGGGGGTCATCCACCCCTTAACCGAGGGCCCCATTAGACCACAAAGTCTGCCGTCAGCTGTGTCACGGGACGCGAGCTGCTGGTGTCGGCCGTGTCAGGCGTGTGCCAGGCACTTGCCACTGGTAGCGTGTTTCCTCCTGACCACCACACGCACGGAGAGAGACTCCTCAGCCCCGTTTCACTGGTGAGGGAGCTGAGAGGTTGGAGGAGCCACCAGCGTCAGGCTGTGACCAGTCAGGGGCTCCGCGCCAGCGTGTGTGCTGGTCGCCGCAGAGCCGCGAGTGTCGCGCCTGAGGGCCCTCGGCAGGAGGAGACGGCCGGCCCTCGAGCCCTGCGGGTTTTGTTTGGACCGTTTAGTGTCGTCTGTGCCTTGTCTCTCTCCTCCCCCAGCTAATGAGCAAACATTTCAGATGACAGTAGGTGAGTTACTAACGTCCGTGTCGAATTTGGGAACTGCCCCCCTGTGGCAGGCTGGGCCGTTTGCCCAGGCAGAACCGAACCGAACCGCTCACCCGGCCACCCGTTTCTCCCGGATAGGTATCGGCGGATTCATGGTGCGGCAGCGAAGTCGAACCGGGCAAGGAAAAGCCAAGAGATCGGTGCTGAGGAAGGACTCCTCGGGCTCTGTTTGTGAGCAGCCGCCTGGCAGAGACGAAGGTACGGACCGATTCTGCTTCATTCAGCCCCTTGGTCTCGGCGTCCCTGGCGACACGAGCTGTCCTCAGTCATGCTGCCTTTTCCTGCTTACGGTTTAGAAGTTGGGTCTGATCCGGACGTTATTTAAGTCCAGCAGGCTTTTTTCTTTGAGATTTTTTAAGCCAGTTCCTTTTTTTCTCACGTGAGACAGAGTTTAGGGACTGAGTCAGGACGTCAGGTGCTTTCTGGCCTGTCCCCAAAGGCCTTTCTGGGACTGCCTTAGCTACGTGACGGAAAACTGGAAATTTTAGACCATTTTGTTGAAGGGGACAGCGTATCCCAGCAGTTTCTATCAGAATTGTGCGATGCCTTAGAAATGCAGCGTCCAGACAGTGTCTGTCATCACCACTGAGAGCTGCAGAGGAGGCTACGTCGTTGCTTAAGCCGTAGCGTTCGGACTCGTGGTGACGCCGCCTCTGCCGTCTGTGTGGGCTCGACCTGACGCTGCACGTCCCAGCTGCCTCCGCGGGGCAGGGGAAGGAAGGGAGATGCTTTCTTTCTGCACGTGCTCTCAGTAGAGTTCTCCTCTTACGGAGGGACGTGGTTTCGAACTGTGAATTGGTAAAAATCAGACATCGCTGCAGGTGTTTGAAAGGAAGCACCATGAGGATTCCGAAGGCGTTCCTCATAAAGCTCGCCGCGGCTGTAATTGGGCCTCGTTTAAAAAGGCGGTAGGCTCAGCGAAACTGCTTTCCGTCTCTGCCTGTTTCGCCTTTCAGTTCAGTGCGCTGCTCCTTCAGCGTTGTCATCCGGAGTCAGCCGCAGGGTTCTGATCTATTCACATTTCCCCCTTTTCTGAGCTGCCTTTCTGAAGTTCTGGTGGTTTCTCGTCCCTGCCTCCTCCTGGTTTCAGTTGTCGTTCACTTCTCGTGCGTCTGATGGCTTAGATTGCTAGGGCTGCCTTTGCACACCTAATTCTGTCCCTCCTGCCCCGTCTCCTAGTGCCTCATTCCATTGAGTGTTGTGGGAGGTGGATGCAGACAGGTGGGGGGGGTGTGCTTTACACTTCACTGGGATTCACGTTCTTTGGAACCTTCTCTGAACGTCCTGAGAATCGGGTTGAAGGCGGCCTCCCTTAGAGAACATTTGTATCTGTCGCCTGCAGGAAGGTGCGGTGCCGCGACCGCAGGACTTCTGGGCTCCTCTGTTCCACACAGTCAGGTTTCCTGCACCTTAGGGCTGTGTTGAGATGGAGAATTCTCAGGGAGGATTTCACTTTCAGCCTTTCTGCCCAGCACCAGATTCCGTGACACGACGCAGATTTCTCTGCCCGTCGTGGGGGGCGGGGAGTGGGCCGTGGGAGGGCGTGTTCCCTGTTAAACCAGCCCTGAGCTTCGCTCCGTCACACAAGGCGCCGCCAGTCAGCCTTCCCCTGGGGCCTTCAACTTAGTCTTCCGCTCTCCATTCCTCCTAAGGCTCTGAAAACCTGGCGTTCTAGGTCACTGGGTTGTAGCAGAATTTCAGAGCGTCTTATTTGGTTCTCGGCTTGTGTCTGTGCTTCTCGTTTTACCTTAATTTTTGGTCTTTGAGAAGTTTTCATTTTCTGGCCAGCTTACCGATATCTTCTTAAAAGGTTACCTGGGAGACGTTTGTCCACTACTTTCAGTCGCTTTTAGAAGGCTAGGTCCACCCACGAAGTCGGACACGGAAGTGCCCACGTAGGCGGGGTCCCATCTGAATGCCCACGGACCTGCTTCAAGTAGCGTGCTTGTTCGCAGTTCTGTTTCATTTCCGTTGCTCCGTTTTAAGACCGGGCGTTGCCTGAGGTTGAGCATATTCACAGGTAGCCGCATGTCGTCACAGTGTGCATGTCCTGCAGATGCCTGAATTGCACTAAAACTCAGAGCTTGGAATTTCTGGATCAAAGGACAGGGTTTTGAAGAGATTTGTTGGATATTCCTCATAAACCCTACGAAAAGATCACACGGCTGATCCCCCTCGTGGTGTGTGTGTCTGCGACCCCCTGCTCGGAGTGTTGGGCAGTTTCATGTTTGCTCTTCCAGCAAAGTGCTCAGGTTAGCAAAGCAAGCTTCAGCTGTCGCCAGTAAGGAAACACGCAGTGACAGACCCTGGGTACGTGCTGAGACGAAATAGACACGAAGTGAAGTTTTTATGATGCTTAAAAGTTACGGAATCAACTTTTAGATCTTTGGTAAAAATCCCGCTCGCCGAGTCAGTTGGCTGTGCATCCTGAACACGTGCCGTGTGGGATGTCAGTCTGTCTGCATGCAGCTGGGGGGAGAAGACCCAGCTGAGTTTGCTTACGTGGAGCTGTGTGTCTGTCGGGACGCTCTGACGTTGCTCTGGGTGGACTCGTGTGAAGGTTTTAAGTGCCACGTATTCACAGTTGCGCCTTGTTTCAGGCTGGGGTGAGCCGTTACCAGATGCTCTCGCTGACGAGTCCGTTTCTGTCGCCGAGAACACTGAAAAGCTAAAGAAGAGGTACCGCAAAAGGAAAAACAAGCTCGAAGAAACGTTCCCTGCCTATTTACAAGTAATTTTTTGCTTTGCATCCTCTTGTGTAGTTTGTCGACGAGAAAAACGTACTGTGCTCTGCTTCGAAAAATGGGTTTTTTGTTTTCTCAGTTTTTTAACTTGTTCGTTTTTAAGTGGTCATCAAAAACGTCATTTTTACTTTCCAGGGGCCCAGAAAAATGAACATTTGCCTCCTTTGAGCTTTGATACATTTCAGAGTCCTTGCCACCCCAGTTTTTCACTTCAGAGAATGTGATAAGATGCACGGGGACACTTTGGGCGGAGAAAGCTCACTCTCCCTAAGCCGTCACTCGCACGTGCTCCCCAGCCGGGCCGCGCACCCCTTTGCCAGTGCCGGTCGCTGCAGCCATCTCCCTGAGGGCAGCCAGGCCACCAGCCGCCGAGCGACAGCCCTAGGAGCCGTTGACCACTTCTGGGGGCCAGTGAGCAAGGAGTAAAGCAGATCGGTTTTGTTTCCTAAAACACCTCAGAACATGACGCTCGGAACGAAGGCGTTGTGTTTGACGGGCGTAGACTGCGTGCGGACGGACGCCTTTCTAGTTCCTCTTGTAAGCAGGAGGTCACGGGAGAGGTGAAGGCCGCGTGCTCTGTCGGAAGGGCCTGAGTTAGAAACGGGACGGAGCTCAGACCCCTGGCCGGGCCGGTTCTGGGTCCCGGGCACGTTCACCTTCCTGGGCCTCTGTTGCGTCCCCTGAACGGTCTGAGCTGGAGCAAGTCCGTCGCTGACCAGCCGCCTGCCTTCAGGGTCGGTGCCTGACCGCTCGCCTGACACACCCCTTCCCACGCAGCTGTGGCTGACGGACTTGCCTCTTCGTTGCTCGACTCGTGATTATTTTGTTACCTTAGTTTTCCGGTTAGCTGTCACTGGTTTAATAGTTTCAACATCCATTTCCGTTCGGCGAATGCCTCTCTGCTGCCAGTTAACTGTGGCTACATCCGAGTGGCCTCGTGTCTCCGTCTGTATAATCGTGGTGACACCTGCTGCACAGCAGTGGTGCGAGCTTAAATAATAGAACTAGGCCCGCAGGGTGCTCAACTCTGTGCTTAAATATTGTCGATCCTTAATAAACGTTCCCCCCCCCCCCCATTCTCACCAAATAGCCATTCATTCTAGCTTTTAGCCTTTTGAAAGTGCTTCCTAGTAGTTTCACTGGCCAGGGCGTAGGCCCGTCGTTTGGGTTGCCGTTAGTTGTGTCCTTTCTGTTGTCTCCTGTTCCGCCCACCGCCCTTCATAGCAGCGAATTTTCGTGCGCACAGTAGGACTAGAATGACTGTGAAAGACTCAGATTGATGGGGTGTTAAGTCTTTAACGTGGTCCACGAAGCGGTGTGAGATTGCTCAGTCTGCCTGACGTCTCTGCTGGAGCTGTAGATCAAACCGTGGCCCTGTCCTCTATCAATCTATAAATAACAACATTCGTGAAGCTGTAGTTTTCTTATGGATTAAGCTGTAGCAACCTGTAATTTCAATTGTAGCCTAATCACTTGGAATTATTGGATTATTATTCTGCTGTTGCTAGAAATACGTTTGACGGAGTCGTGTGATGTTGTTTGCGTAATTCTATTCACCTGTAATAATCGAACTGCAAAGATCACACTTTTAAAATAAGGGGACTCACTATGAAATGGTGGACGGGGTGCGCCTGTAAGACCAGACGTTCTGTCATTGCTGCCTTCTTGTCAGAGACGATGGCAGAACGCCCTTTTGTCATTTTTAAATTGTGTTACTAAGTCGGTCATTTTCACGTGTCGTCTTTTTACCCAGGAAGCTTTCTTCGGGAAAGACCTCCTGGATACAAGCAGACAGCACAAGCTGAGCTCAGATCACCTGTCGGAAGATGCAGCTTCGCTCTCGTACAAAGCGAACGTGAACGCCAGCTTCTTGGATCCCTCCTTCGATCCTCTCCTCAGTTCATCCTCAGCCCCAGCAAAGCCCGGAACTCACGGTACGTGGCATCCTTGTCACGTGACACTCATCTTCCTTTCGGTGAAGCTTCGACACGCTAGTTCAGCTTCGTAGGCAGTTTTAAAGTCAGCTTCGTTGGGTTGTAAATGCAGCTATGATCAAATGGACAGGTCTGTAAGGTCTGGCAGATAAACGTGTCCGTGCATCTGCTGCCAGTGTCGAGAGTCACACAGCATGTCGCTCTGGGTGGGAGCAGGTCTGAGGACCAGAGCTCTAGGTTTAGCGGACGCGGGGACCGTGTGGGGTTCGAGAGCTGGGAGAGCTTAGTTCGGGTAGAAGGTTGCGGCACCATCGCCAGCTCTGGGAGTGTAGCCAGTTGGCTGTAGAAGGTTGTCACCCCTTTTCCGGACTCCTCCGAGGGTTTTGTCTTGCTAATAAGTATAAGTTAACGTTCTTCTGAGAAGCTTTCTTTTTGCCATTGTGTTTCTTGCTCAGTTAATTTTATAAACTCAATTTAGAAAATAATTTTAAGGCAATCTTCTCCTGAACAATGACGCGATACCTCAAGTAGTTACGGCTTTGTTAACTGGATGTTATCCTGGATTGAAATACAGGCTTTTTTTTTTTTTTTTTTTTTACTTAAAAGAGAATTAGAAAGTCTTACTCCCTGTTGTACACATGCTCGCATTCAGTCGTGCTGTCGTCCGTGCAGGTGCTGAAGCCTGGACTGAAGGCCATGCTTTTGTTTAGTTTTAGCAGATTGTTTCACTTTAATTCTGTGTTAGGCACGTATCCATGCTCTTGTCCACGTCACTACGTTGTTAAAATAACACGTAGTGAAAGATCTGTGGGTCCTTCAAAGGGCTGCTTACTGTTTAAGGGTGTCATAAAAGTGACGACTAGCCATTCAAATGCTGAAGTAGAAGTGGTTTGCGCTTGACGTTTTATAAGGTAGCAGAGGGCCCAGTCGTAAGGTGAAGCCGTGGAAGCGGGCCGCAGCTAGATGGTGTCTGGTTTATACTCTGCAAGGAATTTCTAAATAACGGGCTTGAATTTCATATTCTACCTTCCGTGTGGTATGTTCCAGGTGTCGCTTTTAGAGATACTACCTTCTTAAAGAAATTTTTTGCTTTTTCCCTTATTTTATTTCGCTTTGTTGCCTGTGGGTCTTTATTTTAAATTCTTTTTTTGTTGTTTAAATTAGTCACAAAGCAGTTCTTAATTTTTTAATGTTTTGTCATTCAAAACATTGGAGTGCCTTTTCTATGAAGAACCTTGACTTCAGAATTAATCATCTTAATTCTTTATGATTCTGGCACTTACGTCATCATCTGCCGTACTCTAGATGGGCAGTGGATGGTGGAGCGAGCCAGGGCGTTTTAGGATTTAACGTCTAGGAAAATGTCGAGACTAAACGTGCGCGTCCTGTGTTTAGGTGCTGCCGATGACCCCTTAGCTGATATTTCCGAAGTCTTAAACACGGATGATGACATCCTTGGAATAATTTCAGATGACCTTGCAAAAGCAGTGGACCACCCAGGTATACGTGAAAGCTGTTTTCCCAGCGGTGATCTGTGTGTGATGTGAGCGAAAGGTACATGTGTATGGAGCAAGTTTATTCTTTCCTCTGAAACTGGAAAAGATGATTTTTTTTTGGTTAGCATGCAAGAATTTATCATTTAATTTGATCTCCCTCGACTTTTCTGCTTGGGAAGGGTGGGACAACTTCTCTTTCTGATGGCATCAACTTTAAGGCTCACCGCCTCAAAGTCTGGCTGTGTCGTGTTCCTCCTCTTGTTCGCGTTATCCCTCTCGTCCCGCTCCTGTGGTAATCACCCGTTTTATTTGGTTTGGGTCTTGTAGGTCTTGATTTATGCACTTTCCAGGTTGAGAGCTCGTCTTTTCCATTTGGTAAGACACTGAGCGATGGTTGGCGGCTGACTAGAGTAGTCCCTTTTATAGTGGTTTTGGCTGGAACAGCCTGTAGGTGCATGCGTGTTTGTTATCGTGCTGACTTGTCACTAATCCACACTGCGCTTTTCCCTTTGTGTTAGCAGCTGAAGCATGGTACAGCTGTGCTGTGCTTTGGACAACTTTTAGTAGTTTCTTCTTTTTTAATGAATAGTTTTATTCTCGTTAACATGTAATTTGTGGTTTTACCTAAATGTTAGCTCCTAATACAAAATCAGGTGTGAACAGGCTGAACTCTACTTTTAAGTAGTTGTAACGTGGAGAAAGCGTGGCACAGGGAGTAGATTACAGGCCCCTTTTTCTACATGGATCTTGCTTACAAAAAGAAAACAGATCCTATGAGTAAAGCACGTTATGTCATAAGCAAGATCTACTGCAGAATATTTCAAAATGTGATCTGTAGTTAAAATCATTCACAACGATAATGCTTACCAAACACTGAGAACCGTAGAGCTCTTCGTGAATTCCCGGGAAGCACCCCTGCTGTTCCACGCGCTGCGCATGGTACTTGAACGACGTCCGCTTTTGAAACCCGTTTTCCAAGCTAAAGCAGCTGTTCGTGTGTGGAACGTTACACACTGAACATCCCTTAGCTTCCTGTCTTAGTGGCGTGGCGCTTAGTTTCGTGGAAGTTAGCACTGCAGAGCCGAGCCGGAAGCGTTCTTTTCCTCCGAAAACGCATTTATTTTACACAACGTGACTTTGCAGTGGCGCCTAGCTTTGTAAATGCCTTGTGCCTGGATCTTGCTGATGGACTCTGCAGACTTAGGTGAGAATTCTGATTAGCTCGCAGCCAGACTCTTCGCTGCTCCGTCTTACTCGTGCTGTCACGTGGTAACGCAGGTGAACGCGTCATGCGTTTCGCGTGGGTGTTCAGAATCCGCCTTTTCCTCTAGCAGGAATGGATGTGGGGCCCGTCGCCGATGACCCTTCCTCCCTGCCTCAGCCGAGTGTCAGTCAGAGTTCTCGACCGTTAAGCGAAGAGCAGCTCGATGGGATCCTCAGTCCTGAGCTAGACAGGATGGTCACAGATGGTAAAACACTTGCCCTGCATCCGGGCTTTCTAAAAGACGCGCGTAAGCTCGGCTTCGAGGCCGCCTGCATGCCCTCTCACCATTCAGCTTCCGACGCTTCTGCGACAAGTGCTGCTCGGTATCAGTGCGGTGAAACAGCGGTTGCTAATGCTCTCGTTTCTTCTTTCTATCCTAGGAGCGATTCTCGGGAAGTTATACAAAATTCCAGGTATCTGTGCTCTGCCGTTTTGGTTACCTAAGTGGCTTTCCCTGCTTGGCTCTCGCAGACTTTTAATCTTGTCACCGTTGCGATTTTTCTCTCATAGAGCTTGGAGGGAAGGACGTTGAAGACCTGTTTACTGCTGTGCTGAGCCCCGCAACCGCTCAGCCACCTGCCTTACCGCAGCCCGCCCCGGCCCCCGCCCCACAGCTGTTGCCCCTGCACAACCAAGGTGGGTCCACGCGTGTGTGGTGCGCGCGCACGTGCTCGTGTTCGCTGAAGCAGGGCTGGCCCGGTCCCTTAGTAACGACCATGCAGACCGATCGGAGGAAGCCCTCTTTCGTGATACAGAAGACGTTCATTCGAATTCATCTCGGTCACTGTCGTAGCTCCCTGCACTCCGGGAAGCCTGTGATCCACTTCGTGCCCAGATGCACTGCCGGCTTTCAGAGCCAGCCCGCGCCCCTTCCCCAGTCCCGCTCCACGCGGGCCTTTCCGGACCTGTGTTTGGGAGCCGCTGCCGCCCACCCGATCCTCACTCATGGGTCTGGCCTCAGTGCCACTGGCGTTTCCCTGGTGGTTAGCAGGTCCCTGCCCTCACCCCCACCCCACCGCACCCCCACGCTTCATTTGTAGCGTGCGGTCCAAGTACAAGCACCTGTTTGGGTGATGACGGTCTCAGACCGCGCGGGCCTGCCTGACCCATCGCTGTGTGCCCTGCCCCGGAATCCGTGCTCCGTGCACACTCCCAGTGCAGGTCAGAGACCTCCCTGCCACCGTCCACTGCGACATTCCTGACTTCGTGGAAATGTTGATCGGTTTCCTCCTCAGGACTAGCTGCTGTGCAAAATAAGCTTCAGGCCTTAATTTTTTGACCTCTGGGGCCCTGGGTCCTGCGGGCCTGGAGCCGGAAGCTGCCGGTTCACATGGGCACGGAGCGGGCGCTGCAGGCGGGAGCCGCTCTCTCAGGAAGGAGTCGGGCGTCGGTGGTGGCCGTTTTTGACAACTTGAGCAGAGGCTCATCTCTGGGTCCTGTTGCCGCCGCTTCATGATTACGTGCCCGACAGACTAGCTGACACGTTTACAGAATCTTAGGCTCTCTGCATCGGAGCTGGCGTGTGCAAGTAATTCAGCAGTGTCTTAGCCACCGGCGTCGTGCACACGTGTGAAGACCCGTAACTTCAGTGGTTTCCATCGGTGTGGCCTCCCGACCTCTTATGTCCGCTTGTGTCTGCTGGGCCAGACGTGCGGGTCTTCGTGGGGGCGAAGCGCTCAGCGTGTGCTGCTGCCGTCGCTGCCCCTGGGCCTTCTCTCGCTTCAGGACTCAGCACGTCGCTTCTCGGCTGCTGTGGAAAGGCTCTGTCTCGCCGTCGTTGCGTGAAAGCAGAAGTGTTTATTTCGGAAATCCGATCAGTCAGGGATGTGGTCCTTTGTCAAAGGTTTCACTGTGCAAACCAGTCCACCGTGCAGCCAGCCTGGTGGCAGGACTCGCGTCACGAAGACTTTGACGTTCATATTTGAAGAAATAGTTTAAGGATAAGTCCCGATCGGGTCACGTGCCGGGTGACTCAGGCGTTTAAGAACGACGGCAGCAGCATCGTTTCCCAGAGCAGGGAGAGCGAAGCAGCAGTGTCGGAGGAGGCGGAACCAGAGGATGCGCGCCGGGCGGCGTGTTTGGGAAGTGGAAGCCCGGGCAGTTGCCTTTGCCCTCCGGGGTTCGAGTCCCCCGAAGGCCGTGTGCGGGCGGAATGGCCCGGCGAGTTCCATGTTGACACGCAGCTCTGGCGTGAACATTGGGAACGAACCTGAGACGGGGTGACGTGTGCTGTTGGTTCGTGGACATGTATCTGCGGGGCTTCCCGAGGGGCAGAGACAGAGGAGAGACGACGGCGTCCGGGTGAGCAGGACTGTGCCACCACACGGTCGTGAGGGAAGAGGCGCGGGCACGGAGGCCCAGCTGGGCCGGGAGCCGGTGTCCGGAGCTCGTCCGTCGTGCCCTGGACTGGAAGCGGCGCAGGGAGCGTTGCATCGCGTGGTACCGGTGGAGCGGGTGCGGTTCTGGGCCGCTTTCAGTCGGTTCGAAGTGGGACTCAGCTGGAGTGAGCTAACATGCATTTAGGAGCTGAAAGTCCGAATGAAAATTGTCAAAAGCAGGAGGCGCACGCTTTTAACAGCAGCGATGTCGTTGACGACGGTAGATGAGGTGTTGCCTGCTGTTCCCAGCTCTGCGGGAACGAGCCCCTTCAGGATTCGGGCGGGGGCCTGTGTTCGCAGACACGGGAGTAAAACAGAAGAGCGTCTGCCTCTAGGTTTCGAATGAAGACGGGAGGAGCGTTCGGTAACACTGGCCGCGTTGGCGGAGATTGATTTTTCCCGTGAGCTGAGACCAGCGTACCGGGCACTAGGCTGAGACCCGCACGTGCGCAGTCGGCCACGTTGCGAATTACCCTCCTTTTACCGAAACGGCGACTTCCGCTTCTAACACGCAGCAGGATGGAGACGAAGCCCAGAGCCGTCAGCCTCCCACTCACTCGCTGTCTCCAGTGTCCGTGGCGAAGGGAGCAGGATCGTGGGGACCGCGTCTCGCAGCTGTATGCGCAGTCGCTCGTTAGGCAGCGTTTCACAGCATAAAACTGGAAAACGCCCAGCTGTTCCGTAGCGTCACGAATTGTCAGTGAGAGCTTTTCCAGGTGCGTTTCCGCTGGTGGGTGACGGGCCGACCGGATTGTTCTTTGCTTCTTTGCAGATGTCTTCTCACGAATGCCCCTCATGAATGGTCTCATTGGACCCGGCCCTCACCTCCCGCACACCCCTTTGCCGCCTGGAAGTGGGCTGGGGACCTTCTCTGCCGTGGCACAACCCCCTTACCCTGACGCCAGGTATTGAGAAGCCTCCCCTTCCTGTGGGAACGCCCGTCTGTGGCGGTGCACGGTGTCCGTGCGCTTTGCGTTGACCGTGGCCTCGGCTGAAGAGCTTCACCTGCTTTTGCTGTTTCGGAGCAGTCGGTTTTAGTGGAATTGTACTTGACCATGACGTTGAGGAAGTTGTTTTACGCTTGTTCAGTAAAGTTGTTCGTTCTTTGCCAGGGACAAAAACCCAGCGTTCACCCCCATGGCCGGGGACCCCCACGGCTCCTGGGTGCCGGCCGCTGCCCCTGCGGAGGGGGAGAGTGACACACTGTCCAGTGCCCAGAGGAGCACGCTCAAGTGGGAGAAGGAGGAGGCCCTGGGGGAGATGGCGACGGTGGCCCCCGTTCTGTACACGAACATCAACTTCCCCGGCCTGAAGGCCGAGTTCCCCGGTGAGTGCCGGGCCCGTGTGGCCACCCCCCCACGCAGTGACGCGTTCTGTTTCTGTCTTATGGTGGCGGGGGCTGTGCGCCGGGGGCTCCCCCACATTCTGGAAGCATCTGTGTTTCCTGAGTCCTAGGCCTGGGTCCCTGCATGTGTCCCGGGAGTACGTTTCGTGAACGCCAAGTGCGTCTCCGGCTCACAGCAGCCTTTCTGAGCACGTGGGGTCAGCAGTTGGTCACGTGTGTGACAGCACAGACCGTTCCTAGAGCAGCGTCTTATCGTTGAATCAGAAGCATTGAGTTGGGCTGAGTCACTCAGTCCTAAATGTGGTTCTCGGTCAGACATGTCAGCAGCATCTCCCTTCCCCCTGCTCTCCCGTCTGCCTGGGGCAGGGGAGGGGCAAACAGGTGACACCCATTTGGAAAGTCCTGATCACGCAGGAGACGAGCCATCTGGACTCACGAAACGTCACTTGTAGAACGTCTGCGACCAGAGGCCGGCTTTTTGCCCTGAGTTCGCATCGCGAGACAGATCAGGATGGCTAGGGCCGTTGAAATGCTGGCGTGGGCTCCCGGCGGTCGGCACGCAGCTCCTGTAGCTTTCTAGAGGGGGCCCCGGCTTTCTAGGCACCTGTTGGTTCAGCCTCCCTGTGGCGCCTCACGTAGGAGACCAGCAGCCAGGCCCGTGGGGTGGGGACAGGGTGTCTGTCAGAGCGGCGTGCCCACGTGACGCACGCACAGACGCACCCGCTGTCACGTGCTGCGCACAGTGTAGGGGGGCACACCCGGGGACGTGACGTCCCTTCTCGTCCACGTAGATCGTCCTTAGAACAGAGCTCGAGTTTCTTCAGCAGCAATTTTCCGTGACAACGGTACCGCGTGGCTGCAGAACCTGAGGAAGTGGTGCGGTGGGGCTGTCACTGTCAGCTGATTGCCATTTTCCGTGCCTTTTGTGGAGGTTTTCAGCAGGGACCGAACCACTGCTGCGTCTGTCACTAACAGATCTCACCCGAGCGTCGTCTCGTGTGTCGTCCTGCACTGTGCGTTTCGTGGAGGTGGCCTGAAGTCGTCACTCCTCCACGTCTTTGCCGTGCACAGTGCCGGTGAGATGCTTGTTCGTGACAGCGCGTGCTTCCGTCCCACTGACGGGCTTCCGAGCAGGATGTTTCTCAGCATTTTGAGTTTCGACTCCGGTAGCACCTCACAGGTCTGAGGAGATGCGTGGCGTTCGGCTTCAGTGTGTCGTGGCTGCTTTAGCGCCTTTGATTTAAAAACTTGCTGACTCTACAAGTGAGATGGGTATTTAATAAGCTACACTTCGTTCAGGAGATATTCGACCCACCGTGTGCCGGGAATGTTGTGTCACACAAAGACCTTAGCTTGGGGCTACTCCTTTACGGAAACCCGAGCACGCGTCCCTGCTGGCGGTCCAGCGCCTCCGGCCAGCGCGTCGCGCCTGTGAACGTGTTCACTGTGTTTTCTGTTGCAGACTGGACGACGAGAGTGAAGCAGATTGCTAAGTTGTGGAGAAAAGCGAGCTCCCAGGAGAGAGCGCCATACGTGGTACTTCTAATAGTCTCTTACGTGTTACGCCTTTAAGTCGGTTCTTGAGCTTTGCTTTTACTATCTCGGGTTAATAGAAGAAGTTTTCATCGCAGAACACCCCAGTCCTGGTACAGCTGATGAACGACGTCGCTTTCCCAGCGATTCTCTGACTCGCTGTGTCTTAGCGTGAAGCGTGATGCTTCCGCAGGCGAGTTACCAGAACCAGGGTGCTGGAGAGAGAAATCAGTTCAACTTCAGGAGCATATTTAGTTCCCTTCACTTCAGAAGTGGTTTAGCCTCTTCAAAACTAAACTTGGCGCCCGCATTCGTGCGCCTTCCTTTCCTCCACGAGACGCTCCTTTTGTTGGGCTCAGAGCAGAATCTCCGCGTAGCTTGAAAGAGACACATCTAGGCACCTTCGAGGGGCTTCGGAAGCGTGCGCTTTGCCAGGAGTTAACGAGGGTGTTTTATGAGATTCACAGTTAAGATGCTGACTCGTCGTTTCCCAAAGGGCTAAGTTAAGATTGTCGACTGGCGTCGCATTCAGTTTCCATTTTGAAGCTCCCGCCCCGCTGCATACCCTGACCTCTTGCTTTCCGATGACGACGTTCATCTGGTGTTGTTTCTGTGACCCTGTCAGCGTGCACTGGCAGATAACGTTCCTCTCCTTTTCACAAAGCAAAAAGCCCGGGACAACAGAGCCGCCCTGCGCATCAGCAAAGTGCAGGTGTCCAGCGACGCCGCCAAGAGGCAGCAGCAGCAGGACGGCGGCGAGCCGGGCGTGCGCGCGGACGCCGACCTCTTCAGAGACCCGCTGAAGCAGCGGGAGTCGGAGCACGAGCAGGAGTGGAAGTTCAGGCAGGCACGTGTGGCCTTCATTTTCTTTGGTTGGTGCTTCCGGGTCACAGTTTTGCTTGTTGAGAATTATTTTTGCCGTAATTTCAGAACGTAGTTCTCGTGAACTTCGATTAAAGGTAGTCTTGCCTCCGCCAGCAAAGGGCTGCAGTCGATTCAGAAAGTTTCTCGATCTGCTCCAAGCCGCTACCCCTGCCGGACCCTGGCCCGGCCCACTCTGGGGCTGAGGCCTGCTCAGGCCGGGCGCAGCCCGTGTCTGACAGCGGAGAGGTCCTTCGCTTGCTGTCTCCTCCCGTGACACTCTCGGCCTTTCCTAACCACGGGGTTTCCTCTTTCCATTGTCAACAGCAAATGCGCCAGAAGAGCAAGCAGCAGGCGAAGATCGAAGCGACGCAGAAGCTGGAGCAGGTGAAGAACGAGCAGCAGCAGCAGCAGCAGCAGCAGCAGCAGCAGCAGCAGCAGGTGCTCCTGGCCCAGCCGGGCCCCGACGCGTGCGGCGGGGTGCAGAGCCCTGTGACCTCGCAGCCCGGCGGCGGGAGTCTGTCCCCGGCGCAGCCGTTCCATAAAGACCTGTTTACAAAGCAGCTCCCTGGCGCCCCAGCCTCGGCGTCCGCGGACGACGTGTTTGTGAAGCCACAGGCGCCCCCTCCACCCACCATGGCCCGGATCGGCCCCCCAGACAGCCTGGCGCTGCCCCAGCCGCCTTCCCCACAGCTCTTCCCGCCGCCGGCGTCCACCTCCCGGCCTCCGTCTCCCATGGACCCTTACGCAAAAATGGTCGGCACCCCACGGCCGCCTCCTGGGGGCCCCAGTTTTCCCCGAAGAACCTCTGCGCTGGCAGAAACCCGTGCACCTCTGCCTCCAGCAGCCAGGCCCGCCCAGACGAGCGAGGCCGCAGCAAGCAGGCCGTCCCCCTCCAGAGACGCATGTCCTTCCTCTTCTGCAAGCAGCGACCCCTATGCAAAGCCCCCGGACACGCCCAGGCCCATGATGGCCGATCAGCTTCCCAAGGCCCTGGGCCCGGGCCGGGCTCCCATGGGCTCGGAGCAGACAGCAAAAGGAAACAGCGACCCCTTCGCTAAATCGACGCCTCGGGCCGACGTGTTTCCAAGACAGCGGGTTGCCGACCCGTACGCACGCCCGTTGGCGACACCCGTCCCTCCTGACGTGGCCCCTGGACCCTTCAAGGCGCCTCCACCGCCCCAGGATCCTTACACGGTGGTGTCACAGGCCCCGAGGCGCCTGCCTGCTGACCCTTACGAGAGGCCCGTTCTGACCCCAAGACCTGTCGACAGCTTTTCTCACAGCCAGTCCAGTGACCCGTACAGCCAGCCCCCGCTGACCCCGCGCCCCGCGGCAAGCGAGCCTTTCGCTGCCCCCGCACGCGCGTTCCCGCAGCCCGGGGCCGTGGCAAGGCCAACAGCTCAGGACCCCTATTCCCAGTCCCCGGGAACCCCGCGGCCCGTGGGTGACGCGTACTCCCAGTCTCCGGGCCCATCTCGCTCCAACCCAGACCCTTACTCCCAACCTCCGGGAACTCCCCGGCCGCCCACGGCCGACCCATATAGCCAGCAGCCTCCCACCCCGAGGCCGTCGGCCCAGGCAGACCTGTTCACCCCGTCGGCAGCGAACCAGAGGCTTTCGGACCCGTACGCACACCCTCCCGGAACACCACGACCCGGGCTTTCCGTTCCGTACTCTCAGCCACCAGCTACGCCGAGGCCAAGGATGTCGGAGGGGTTCATGCGGTCCTCAGTGACGAGGCCCGTCCTCCTGCCAAACCAGGACTCTTTCCTGCAGGCAGCGCACAGTCGGGGACCAGCGTTGCCTGGCCCGTTGGTGAGGCCACCTGACGCGTGTTCCCAGACACCCAGGCCACCTGGACCCGGCCTTTCAGACACCTTCAGCCGCGTTTCCCCATCTGCTGCTCGGGATCCCTACGATCAGTCTCCGATGACGCCACGATCTCAGCCTGACGCTTTCGGAGCAAGTCAAGTCGCCCACGAAGCTGAGCAGCCGCGGCCCGGGGCGGAGGGGGACCTCAGCGCGCCTTCTAACTCTCCAGTAAGCTCTCAAGGCCTGCGGTTCTCCAGTGCCCCCCAAGTCCCTGGACCTGGGCCCGCTCCAGGAGTCACTGACACCCAGAACCCTGTAACTATGTCTCAAGCAGATACCGAGAAATTGAGACAGGTAAACACGTCGTGTGTCCTCAGGTGATGCGAGTGAATTGTTTGAGAAAGCGATTCATTTCACCGAGCGGAGCGGTCTCCACACAGGTGTTAACGTTCGTCCCCGTGCTCTAGGCGTGCCAGGCTGCCCGAAAAAAATGAAACTGGCACCGTTAACACCGGTCCAGTTGCATTTTTCTGTACCTGGTTTCAGTGTTTGTGGATTCGTAGAGGAATTCCTAAACAGGGAGCGCTCAGTTCTGTGCTAGTTGTCCGGCGAGGCGGAGGGCCCCGGGCACCCAGTTCTAGTTCGTAACCTGCTGGGTGGTCAGCTGACGCCTGTCTGACCAGACGTTAAAACGTCAGGGTGATTTAAACGTTGCCGTCGTCCCACGCCGGAAGCACTAGGGCTATAAAGCCGTGGGCGCTCCGAAATCCGGTGACCTTGTTCTGTTCCGCTCAGAGGCAGAAGCTGCGTGAGATCATCCTGCAGCAGCAGCAGCAGAAGAAGATGGCGTGCCGGCAGGAGAAGGGGCCGCAGGACCCGGCCGCCGCGCCCCTCGCGGGCCCCCTGCAGCGCTGGCCGCCCGACGCCGCGGGCCAGGCCTTCGCCAGGCCTCCGCCCCCCTACCCGGGGAGCGTCCGGTCTCCCGCCATCCCTCCCCTGGCACCGAGATACCCCGCTTTCCCGAAAGACCCGCGTGGCCCCTACCCCCCCGACGTCGCTGGCATGGGGGTGAGACCGCATGGACTCAGGTAACGCTTTCAGTTCCGCTCCAGACTACGCTTCTGTCCTAAGGGAGCAGACGCGGAGCTCCTCTCAGCCAGGAGGTCGTTGCTGTTCACGTCTCTGTCCCTCTGCCGTGTGACCCCAGGGCCACGTCCACTAATGACAGGCACGGACTTTATTTTCACCCTTAAGACCTCTGAAGATCGCCTTCGTCCTTAGCTGTTGGCGGCACTTCGTTCCCGCCGCAGCGGGGTCGTTAGGCCATCACCCCACTAGCGTATTTGTGGAGACTTCCGGAGACTTCCGGATTGGAAGGATGCTGTCCTCCCGGGTCTCTTGGGGATGAGACACGGTTGTGAGGCTGGTGGCCTTGCCTTCCATCAGACGGTTTTGACTCCAGTATCTGCCTCCACGTTGCAGTCTTACCCGCGTTTTCCTTCTCTCCCTCCTCAGTTTTAACGTGTGTCTGTGTGCGTCACGTTTATTTGAAAACTGCCTTTGGTTCTTTCTAGAATGAGATACGGTGTAGGTGGTAAGGGTCTCGTCATTTACTGATTTGCTGAATCTGTGGATGACGCGTCTTGTTCTCTCGCTCACTGCCTCCGTGAGCAGGTAGCCTGCCCAGGC
Organism: Cynopterus sphinx; assembly: GCA_030015415.1. Taxonomy (NCBI): domain Eukaryota; kingdom Metazoa; phylum Chordata; class Mammalia; order Chiroptera; family Pteropodidae; genus Cynopterus; species Cynopterus sphinx. The sequence continues at coordinate 1,409,010 of CM057393.1, forward strand.
ATCGCCTCCGCCTCCGCCGAGCGCACAGAGGCCTGTAAGCCCCTCCAGCACTTCGTGTGAGCCCCCTGGCCTCGTGCAGGGGCCCCACCAGCTTCCTCTGCCTAGGCTCCCTGCTCCGCCGCGGGAGTAGTAAGCTCGTTTCCGAACGGTGGATGCCATCTGCTCGGTGGCCGTTCCCTTGTCTGGTTCGTGCTGTCTGCCGAGCAGACGCCTTGTGAGCTCAGGCATTGTGTTCAGTGTGGGGAGCTCAGGTACCGTTTACCTGCACGGAGATGCGGTACAAGCGCTTTCTACTCGTGATCATTTCATTTTTCCTGAGTATTGGGCGACATTTATCCTGTACCTGAGTTTAGTCTAAACCTCTTCCTCTTCCTGGTGTAACTCTGAGATCAACAAAATACCTAACGTTAACTGTGTGCTGCTTTCCTTCCTTCTAGATTTGCATTTCCAGGAGGTAGTCACGGCCCCCTGTCAAGTCAGGAACGCTTCCTCGTGCCTTCTCAGCAAATGCAAGGGTCTGGAGTTCCTCCGCAGCTGAGAAGACCGATCCCCGTAGACATGCCCAGGCCTTTAAATAACTCTCAGATGAGTAACCCGGTGGGCCTGCCTCAGCACTTCCCGCCACAGAGCCTGCCGGGCCAGCACGCCTGCCACGCGTTCATTGAATTGAGGCACCGGGCCCCGGACGGGAGGTCACGGCTGCACTTCAGTGCCACTCCTGGCGGCGCTGGAGAGGCCCCTTCTCAGCCAAGACACGTCAGCTTCGTTCCCCGGCCGGACGTGCCCGGCCCCAGACACACAGACCCCATGAGACGACCTTCCCAAAGTCTGCCTAATCAGCTGCCTGTGCACCCACATTTGGAGCAGGTGCCACCGCCTCATCAAGAGCAAGGTCATCCTGTCCATTCATCTTCTATGGTCATGAGGTCCCTGAGTCATCCCTTAGGGGGTGAGTTTTCAGAGGCCTCTTTGCCACCTTCTACACCGGCTGAAACGCCATCTGATCATTTACAGGTAACCACCCAGTCTTCTGACGGTCTGGAAGAGAAACTTGACTCTGATGACCCGTCTGTAAAAGAACTAGATGTCAAAGACCTGGAGGGGGTTGAGGTCAAAGACTTGGACGATGAAGACCTGGAGAATTTAAATCTAGACACGGAGGATGGCAAGGGCGACGAACTGGATACTTTGGGTAATTTGGAGACAAATGATCCCAACCTGGATGACCTCTTGAGGTCAGGAGAATTTGATCTCATTGCCTACACTGACCCAGAGCTCGACCTGGGAGATAAGAAAAGCGTGTTTAACGAGGAACTAGACCTTAATGTCCCAATTGATGATAAGTTAGATACTCAGTGTGCGCCTGTTGAACGAAAAAAAAAGGAGCCGGAGGATAAAACTGTGGGACCTTCTGATAGACATTCTCCGTGGAAAAGATCCACTGACCCCAGCGAGATAAAGACAGAAGTGCCGTCTCCGAGTTCTCAAGGGGAAGCCAAGTGTGGCGCTGCGAAGAGCGACGAGGGGAGCGTCGACGCTCCCTGCTCACAGGCTTCTGCCCCCACGGACACGAACCTCGGTGAGAAGGCTGCCTTGCAGCCCTGTGACACAGACCTCGACCACAGAACCAGCCGAGACCCTGCAGGCTGCAGCGCAGGTGTCCCTGGGCCCACCCCGCTGCCTGCCGACGACGTCCTGAACCCTTGCGGCATCACGGGCCCCACTCCAGTTCTTTCAAGTTTACTCGCTAATGAAAAATCCGATCATCCAGACGGGAGGCCGTTGGGGTCTCCTCCGGCGACTTTGCCAGCCTCACCATCCAGCCACGCGTCAGGTCTGCCTCCCCACTTAGCGACGCCACCTGGCCGGGCCATGGACAGCGCCGTGAATGCCAGCGTGGCGGTCATCTCCAGGCTAAACCATACTTTTCCTCAGGGTGTGCAGGTAAATCCAGGATTCGTTCAGGGTCAGCCGGCGGTCAGCCACGGTTTCGGGACAGGAAAACCTGCGAATCAAACTGTGCCTCTGACCAGTCAGTCTGGAGCCGGCGGCTTGTCCGGACCCCACCAGCTGATGATCCCCCCAGCCTTAGCCCAGCAGAGTAGAGAGAGGCCCCTCCTCCTGGAAGAACAGCCTCTGCTGCTCCAGGATCTTCTGGACCAAGAGAGGCAAGAGCAGCAGCAGCAAAGGCAGATGCAAGCCATGATCCGTCAGCGGTCAGAGCCCTTCTTCCCCAACATCGGTAGGTCCCTGCGCGCGTCCGCGGTGCTGGCTGTGGGCTTTAGGGGCCGCGCAGGTAGCTAGCTGGTGGGATTTCAGTGTGAACATTGCGCGTGGCCAGAGTCCCGAGGGCCGTATTCCTGTGCTTCCGAAGGACATGGATTCAAGAAGTTGATTTGTGTCCCCTGGTTAAAGAGTGATAGCTGCTTTAGTGGGATTCCTTAGTCCCGGGAGTGACCGCAGATTTCCGCTCACGGAGTTTGCTGACGAAGCAGTTCCGAGTAGCACCAGACGTTTGGGCGACGGGGAATGTCATTGCCCCGGACTATTGCTGGGACCCCCTCACGTTTGACAGACCTTGTTTAGATTCTTGTAGGACTGAGGTATTCAAGTTTGGCTTCAACTATGAGCCACCGAGATGGGGTTACATTCAGGATGAGGTTCTAACATGTCGCAATTCCTTACCTAGTCAGGAAACCGCCCAGCGATTGTCAGATAAGGAATGAGCGTCTGTTTCGTGTCTGTGGCAGTCACGTTGCCTTAGTGTAACTATGAAATAAGTGACTTTAACATTTTTCTTCTTTAGATCTCGATGCAATCGCAGACCCTATAATGAAAGCCAAAATGGTGGCCCTTAAGGGCATAAATAAAGTAATGGCACAGAGCAACATGGGCATGCCGCCAGTGGTCATGAACAGGTGGGTGATGCCGTTTCTCACTCTCGCTTGGCATCTGTGTTCTGCGTGAAATTGTCAGTCGTGCCCAAGAAGGATATACAGTAGCTCAAAAACCTGTGTTCTAGGAATGAACAGCGTTTAAATTTGTCGTGACGTCAGCTGGATATCATCAGGACACCCAGAGTATTTTACGTGCTTTTAAACACCTGTAGAGTAGTTAACGCCCCAAAGCTGCTTGAGACCGTGGTCGTTCATCCTAAGTAGATACAGATGAGAAGATGAGCAGGAAAGTAGAAATCAAACTGTTCCGTGTTGACACGAGGTGATGATCTAAGCCTGTGAATATTTTCCATTCTGTCAAAGAAGCAACGCGAACAGATGAAGCTCCTGAGTACTTAAGGCGGCTGTGAACTCAGCTTTAAAACGAGTGTCCTCAGGTCAGAAACGTGGCCTTGTGAGAGGCGTCCCCAGGTCTCTCCCCATGAACAACAATAAACTGAACGTCCGAAACTCGACGTAAGACACGCAGCCTGTGCACCAGCACGTCCGAGCGTGGGATCTGCAGTCAGAGCTACCAGCGTTGTTAGAGGAAAGTGTAAACTCTCATAGAGCACGTGATAAACTATATTTCCATATGGAAACAAATACAAGGTCAGAAAAGTAAATAAGGGCCCCAAACTGAATTTGACTCAGAAAAACGTCGGTGCGTAGATAGGTAGCAGTCGGGAGAACGTGTAAGCCCTCGACCGTGAGCAGGAAAGTGGAAAGTGTGTGTTAGAGGAGACTCTGAGGAGTCGTCTGACCGTGAGGATTTCTGGAGTCGGGGTGGTTGTGCCCCCGGGGGTGGTGAGCAGCCTCCTGCAGTGCCCTCAGTTTCGGCCTGGACCACCGACCGTGCGCGGGCGGCTTCTAAACGCAGGAGAGTTTGCTCAGCTGCAGACCCGCTGCGTGGGGATATCCGCAGGTGGTGGCTGCCGTCTGTCTGCAGCGGGCACCTCGCGTGTGCTGCTGTTGGATCTTCTGTCTGTGGACTGGGCTGGAGCCTCAATTTAGCCTAATTATCTCGTTGAAAAAACGGGGTTGATTATGGAACTGGATGTAAAATCTGTGTAACTTTAAGGTAAACGTCCTGAAGGTGAGTTGGCCTTGAAAGCACGGTTCTTTTCGTCTGTTGAGAACTGGGGAAGCAGGTAGAAGTGGGGACAGTAGTTGTCAGTGACTTTCAGCCGCCCCCTCTTTTGACACTCGATCACAGGGGTTCTTGACGTTTTCTGTCGTGAACCTTTTTGACATTCCTGTGAAGCTTTTAAATTCTTGTCAAGACGCTTTATGTTCAAAGCAAAAACGCAGTGTTACGATTTTATAACCAGTTATGTAAATGTAGCCGTGCAACACGAGTATTGAAAACCACGTTTGTCAGCGCAAACACGATGCAGTCGTGTAAGCATGACCAGCCGCGTGGGCAGGACACTTACTCGGATGCATAGCACGTGCGCTGCTCGATTCAGTGACGCAACGGGCAGGAGGTCTGACAGTCACCGTGACTTCACAGCGACGACGAGGGATGAGACGTAGTGCGCCATCTAGACGGACGGGAACGCTGAGCTCCGCTCGCCACTGGGTTTAGCGGCGGGCTGCCGGAGGAGGAGGCCCTGCCTCCAGCGTGCTGTCTCCGTGAAGCGCAGCTCTGCTGACACGTCTGTCGCTGTTCTCCTGCCAAGGGCTTTGAAGAAGGGGCAGTGAAGTCCCTCAGAGTGGAAGACGTGCTGACCGAGGGCGGTCGTGACAACTGGATTCGCGATCGTTCCAGATCAGGGCTGTGGGGGATCGAAGCCCCGATTAACAAATGGAAAAGCGTGTGTTCTGGATTCCAATAGCACCTGAACACGAACGCACAGTGTCTGATCCACGATTCGGAAATCACGTCCTGCGTGTATACCTGGTTACGCTGAAGCATCTGGAGGCTAGAGGAAGGGTTTTCATTAAAGCACTGACGTTTCTGTGCAGTGTCCGTAGCTCTCATTAGAATAAATGACATTTTGCCACACATTTTAAACTACGTAGACGTTTTCTTTGCCAATGGCCTATTTCTGATTTGCTTTAACATTAGATATGGAAATACACAAAAATATGAAACTCGTAATTAAGTTACGTTTTTAGTTTTAGAATACAAAATAGGCTCCCAATTATTTTTAAATAAGGATCGGAAAAATAAATTTTTTAGAATTTGTATAATAAAGCTATGTCTTCACTATATATATATTTTTTGTCCAAAAGACTTGAAGTAATTGTACATTGTGGTCTAGCGGGACAAACCCCCGGAGCAGCCGCCTCGTGGCTCCCTCCCGCAGCCGTGTGCCTGGAGGAGGGGGGCGGGTTAGCCTCGGAGCCTCCTTTCACCGGGAGGAACGTGAGAGGAGTGTGAGCGCGCACTTCGCAGGCGCGCGTGGCGAGGGTCGAATGCGGCTGGCGCCCGGACACGGGCTCTGGTACACGTCCTCGACGGGGAGACATGGCCGCTGCTCTTCCTTCCTGCAGGGGACGTTGTTACGCATTCAAAATGGTTTTCGTTCTGGATGCTCGCGGTTGATACCCAGCGCTTCCTTCTCGCAGGTTCCCCTTCATGGGCCACTCGGTGACGGGGACGCAGACTGGCGAAGGCCAGAGCTTCCTGCCACAGGCGCTCACTCAGGTACCGCTGCTTGTAACCAGTCCTCCTAGGACGCAGTCTCGTGTTTCTCACCAGGCCTCTTCTCTAGCGTGAGGCCACGTGTAGAGAGTCGTAGAAAGAAGCTTTAGAGCGCGCCCGAATGTGTTATCAGCTCAGCAGAAGTAAAGGGTGTTTTTTTTTCTTTAAATAACTTTTAAAGAGAAAGACAAGTTACGGTTAAAAAGTTGGCGATTCCTGAAAAGGACCTGTATGTTTAAGGGTGGAAAGTCACTGGAGAGAAACGAAATGCTTGTTTTTCGTTTTGCTTTTATTTACTCTGAAGTTCACAGAGCATGTTCCCAGCCTGCATTTTGAAATTCACTCAGGACATTTAAAATATGAAACTGCTGTAAACAGTAGGAAATCATTAGAATCGTTCCATTTCGATATATCCACCTTCTGCTATTATTCCTTGGCATAGTTTAGTGTTTTAAGTATTAACAGTTCATCATAATCAGCTTTAAGTATAAATATTTAGACACTGAGTGTCCCCAATGTCTGGGAAGGCAGTACTGCTCATTTCATGTACTGTTCCTTCACGACCTTTTAAATTATTTTGCTGATAATTATATTTGTTTTATTATTAAATGGAAAAGGGTGACACTGTCTCACACAGTGGGAAAAGCATAGGCTTCCTAGCTAAATGTTTCATCCCAGTTCCACTGCGAAGACACTGCAAGTTGGGGCGAGTTCTTGAGCCGCCCCTGCTGGTGGGTCAGCTGGAACACCCCCTGCTCTGGCCGGTCCATCCGGCCGGCGCCGTTCGTAATCCTTACCTTGTGGACAGCGCCTGCCTGTCCCGTGGAACTTGTGGCAGCCGAGGAAATGCTTCTTTAAGCTAAACGTATCGGATTGTTGCCAGGAAGTTGTAAGGTTAATGACTACTGAGTCGTCCCGGAAGAAGCTAGGTGTTTAACCAGAAGATAAGGCCGATATTTTTACTTCGTGTTAGAGACATTGGTTCTTGTTTATACGTAACTGTGTTGGGTGGAATTTAGTCAGTCTGGAGCCCTGTTTGTCTTAATTACAGAAGAGAACCAGGTAGATTTCATGAAAAAGTGAGGTTTTGGGGTTCTCTAGCTAAGTACTAACAATATTTGATTTGCCCACTATTATCTGTGACGAATAATCTCTTCCCTCAAATGTAATTGTTTTCAACTAAATCAAGAACATATAACAGTTCAGAGATACTTAAAATTTTCAGAAATTGGGTTGTCACCGCTCAATTCATCTACTTTTTATAAAAATGAGAGTGTTAAAAATGTCTAAGGAAATTAAAGGTTTCCCTTCCCCCCTTCCATTTCTTTTTCTTTTCTTTTTCAAAAAGTTTTTCCCCTTTAACTGAAATGTGGAATAAACCTATTTGTAAATTTTACTTATTTTAGGATGGCAGTATAACACATCAGCTTTCTAGGCCTAATCCTCCAAATTTTGGTCCAGGCTTTGTCAGTAAGTATAAATCTAATCAGTTATGTGTTCTCTGGGGGTTGCTTGTTTGCACTGCATTTGTGTTCTTTTAAAGTCGTGGAGTTAGCGTAGGTGTGTTATTTAAAGTCTCAGTGCCCTCATCTTTTATGAAAACCCAGTAGGCGTCTGTTCCTCGAGGCATGTATTCGCATTGCTTTTTTTCTTGTGCATGAGACTTGGTTAGAGATTAATACGTTAATACGGAAAAATTACCCTCCCCATTCTCTTCAGTATTGTTGCTGTTTTTTATATACGTATCCATCTATGTAGATCGGGCACTTTGCAACCCGTAGAATTAAACAGCTACTTACTCTAATGACTGTCTGTGTAAGTGACAAGGACACTAAATGGGAACAACGTAGGGACCGTGCTTAGCAATGTCGGGTTAGCAGCATGGCGTGAAGGTCAAGGATGGAGGATGCCACTGAACCTTTCTAGTTACCTCCAGGGGTCCCAAGGCGGTTCAGGATAGCATTTAAGTTCTCCCCAGACTGAACCTTTCTGAAATCTTCAGACTGTTTAGCTAACTTTTTTTTCACCATTATTTTTCATTTTGCTCACCTCTGCTCTCCTGGTTCCAGAAACCAGAAAGGCTTTCCTTGCGGTAGGTCTCATTCTACCAGAAGCAGAACTTCTGAAATCTTGTGAAAAAGCCTGTTCTTGACAAATGCCCTTCAAATTTAGACTAGATTTCACGTTCATACCTGTGCTGAACTTCTGGGTTTAGGAACAAACCCAAAGTCTGACCTTTTGAAATTCCCCTGCATTGATACCGTAATTTGAACACGTGTTTGCATTAAAACCAAACTGCGTTGACCAACTGGCTTTTTCTGGCTTTATTGTGCCCATTGGCTTCGGTTGCATTCTCACTGTATGACAATATTCTGTTATCATGGGTGTAATTTTTCAGCTGATGTCCTTCTTAGAATTGTATTTATTCATTTCTTTGTCTTCTAGTGAGTCAAAAGGTTTATTCTGAGTTTTGCTACCATAAGATGACTTTTTTTTTTTGGCCTTGGCATCAGTGAAGTAAAGTGCCCTGAAAGAACAAAGCAGGCACGTTGGTACAAGACGAAGAGGTGTACCTATTCGGGGAGATAGTAATGACAGTCATAAAAGCAGAAAAGGCTTTACTCGGATAATTCTCTACCTTTGTTATTTAGAGAAATCTGTTACAGATTTTCTAAAACTGTCCAAGATTTCGAACTTACGGATTTCCTTTCTGAAACATCCTAGCTTCCCTTCCGTTCAGGTTAGGACACTTTATCACTATTAAGAAATGGAGAAAACCTTATAAACTCTCGAAAATTAGCATGGGAAATGACTCCTAATCCATGCTCTGGACCTTAGTAGGTTATGTCTGTCTTTGTTTCTTCAGAGTCTGTGAAGCTGAATTAACAGATCCTTGTTTGGCTTGTTTGTTAGAGAAGGTGATAGTTTAGTGGATAAAAGCATTCCGTTAGAGAAAGGTCTGCTTTCCAAAGATCGGGTTCGTATCCTTGATAAGCATGAAGTTAACCTGTGTCCTAAAAGCGTGAGTTTGGGTTTTCTCAATCAAATATCTTTCTAAAATCTCCTTCAGTTACACTATCGTCTGATATTTAGATTATTGTGTTTTCAAAATGCCTGTGACGAGGTCATAATGAAAGCGCATGAACACAGATGTGTATAACCTGTATCGCCGAGCGTTGCGGGAAGTTGACGCAGCTGAATTTCTGATTTCTCCCTCAGACGACTCGCAGCGTAAGCAGTACGAAGAGTGGCTCCAGGAGACGCAGCAGCTCCTGCAGATGCAGCAGAAATACCTGGAGGAGCAGATCGGCGCGCACAGGAAGTCTAAGAAGGCCCTGTCGGCCAAGCAGCGCACCGCCAGGAAGGCCGGCCGCGAGTTCCCCGAGGAGGACGCGGAGCAGCTCAAGCACGTCACGGAGCAGCAGAGCGTGGTGCAGAAGCAGCTGGAGCAGGTGAGCCCGGGCGGGCCGGCGCGGTGTCCGGGCGTCGCTCAGCAGAGCTACGGCTCTCCGATTGGTGTTAACGGGCACCCGGACGTCCACGTCCTCGAGCGGCAGCTCCGAGGCCTCCGAACCTGCAGAGATACCAGCCCCAGCCCCGCCCCGGGTAACGATGTGAGACGAGTCTCGCCCTCCTGACTTAGACGAGCGCCTTCCTCGGGTGTGAAGCCTGGGGCGGTGGGGGACACTCGGGCCCTTCCTGCCCCAGCGGTCACTGCAGGCGGGGACAGGGCCCGCGGGGAGTGCCGGGTCCAGGCAGGAATGGGACGCGGGCCCGAGCAGCGTCTGCTCCCTTGGAGTTGGCCTTGCCTCGGCCGTCAGGGAGACTGAAGGACACGAGTTGAAAAAGCACCTGCACTGCGGGGCCCAGCGTGCTGGCGTCTGCATACCCAAAGGTGGAGCGATCCTGAAGGACACGCACAGCGTCCTGCACCACTCCTCCGGGTCCCTGAGTGGGCGCTGCCCTCAGGACCCGGCTGTGTCCTTGCTGAGATGAGTGGGGCGCGGAGGGCTTCGGGATGAACTGACGAGTCTGTCGGGACCCGACTGGGAACCAGTCACAGTGTCCCCTTGGCTCGGCGTGTACTTCAGAAACCACCGTCCGAGCACGTCGGCTCGTGGGTTCAGGGTGGTGCGTGCCGGTCTAGTCTTTGACCTGCAGAGAGGGAGGGCGCGGTGCACGTCCTCGCCCTTGACCTGAACCTGGTTGTGCCTTTCTGTACGTTTAAGAAATGGAATCCTAACGTGTCGAGTCACACGGTGGTTCTGACCTTGCGTGTCACTGGGCCTTCCAGGCCTCGCAGTGGCTGGTTTCCTGTGCAGCCTCTTCGTTTTGTGTTTCCGATGGGCAGTGTAAGTAGTTTGACCTTCGCAGTAAGATTTTCTTGCTGTTCTGGGGGAACGTGTTTTAAATTTGATTGTGTCAGCTCATACGTAAAGAAGGTCTACGGATGGCCTTGGGAAAACCCGTTGTTGAAAAGATTGGTAATCTTGAATGTTTTGCCGATCCAAGTTTTTGTGGGTTTTGCCATTGCCTGAGCAAGTCACTCACGCCTCTCCCCGACCTCGCTGCCGTCCCGGGAACGGGCCCCGGCCGTGGCCCTCGGCTGGCGTCTGGTTTGGTACCTGTGCCCTAAGTGAGACTCGTTTATCGTTCCAGATCCGGAAGCAGCAGAAGGAGCACGCCGAGCTGATCGAGGATTACCGCATCAAGCAGCAGCAGTGCGCGCTGGCCCCGCCCGCCGTCCTGCCCGGGGTCCCGCCCCCGCCGGCCATGGGCCAGCCCAGCTTCCCCATGGTGCCGCAGCCGCTCCAGCCCCACGCAGCCGTCCTTTCTGGCCACTCCAGCCCCGCACGCATGCCCGGCCTGCCCGGGTGGCAGCCCCCCAGCGCCCCCGCTCATCTCCCTCTCAACCCGAGGATGCAGCCTCCAGTCGCCCAGTTACCGATGAAGCCTTGCACGCCGGCCCCGGGCGCCGTGCCGAGCGCAAGCCCGCAGGGGGGGCCGCCCCCGCGGGTGGAATTCGACGACAATAACCCCTTCAGCGAAGGTTTCCAGGAACGGGAGCGGAAGGAACGTCTCCGAGAGCAGCAGGAACGACAGCGCATCCAGCTCATGCAGGAGGTGGACAGACAGCGAGCCCTGCAGCAGAGGCTGGAGCTGGAGCAGCACGGCCTGATGGGCTCGGAGCCCGGAGGCCGGACGTCCATGGCCCAGACCCCGTTCTACGGCCCTGACCTGCCTTGTGACTTCATGCAGGCCCCGAGGCCCATCCAGCAGTCCCCACAGCGGCAGCAGCCGGGCGTGCCACCGGGGCCCATGAGTTCGCCGCCTGCCCAGCCTTTCATGCAGGCCGGGGAGCGCCGGCCGGGAGGGGCCCCCGCCTTCGTTCCGGACTCACCGTCGGTTCCCGGTTCGAGCCCAAACTTCCATTCTGCTAAGCAGGTGCATGGGGGTCTTCCCGGGGCCAGCTTCCAGCAGTCCCCGGCGAGGCCTCCGTTCACCCCCGCCTTGCCTACGGCACCTCCCGGAGCCAGCAGCAGTCTCCCGTGTGGCCAGGACCCGGCCGTCACCCACTCGCAGAGTTACTCCGGGCCCACGCAGTCCCTCATCCAGCTGTATTCTGACATAATTCCAGAAGAAAAGGGAAAAAAGAAAAGAACAAGAAAGAAGAAGAAAGACGAAGACGCGGAGTCCACCAGGGCCCCGTCCACTCCGCATTCAGACATCACCGCCCCACCGACCCCGAGCGTCTCGGAGGCCACCTCCACCCCCACGGGGCACACGCCCGGCGAGCTTCCCCCACAGGCAGAACCTGACTTGGTGGAGCGGGCCGGGCCCTCGGCCCCCGGTGCGGCAGCGGGCCAGCCGGCCCCAGAGTTGGAACACCCACAGCCCGGCGGCGACCTGTCCCAGGCCCCTTCCGACCCGCAGACCCAGGCCGGAGACGCGGAGCCGGGGTTGGCCGAGCCAGAGCAGCGCCCAGGCCCAGACAGGCCGGTGGCAGAAGAGCCCAGTGGGGAGCAGGTGGCTGAGAAGGCAGGGGCCGGTCCTGCCTCTGCGGGGCACACACCCCCGCAGGCCGCCGGGCCCCCCGCCAAGGGCGACGCGGGCAACGAGCTGCTGAAGCACCTGCTGAAGAGCAAGAAGGCGGCCGCCCTCCTGAGCCAGAGGCCGGAGGGCGCTCCCTGCGCGGGTGACCACACGGGGGACGGCAAGCCCGCAGAGAGGCAGGGCCCCGCCGAGCAGCCGGTGAGTGGCCTGGTCCCCTTTGTTCTAAGTTACGAAGCCTCGGGTTTGCTTCTGCGTTGTCGTGGGCCGGGAGAGCTTCCCCGGGGCTCCAGCCTGCGTCTCGGCTGCCCTGACGGGTCTCCTGGGCCAGGGGCAGACCCCTTCGGGGGCTCTCGGGAGCGGCAGGGCCGTTCCCGGAGCGTTCGTGAGGGCCTCGGAGCGTGTTCCGTGGTTCCGTGTTCCGGTCGAGTGGGGTGGGCGGCGTCTGCACTTGTCCGGGTTTGCGGTTTTAAGACGGTTCGCGCAGCTGTTCTCGTGCAGCTGTTGGTTACTCCCTTCCTCCTCCTCCTGTCTGTCCAGCGGAGGCTGAGTGTCGGACGGTTGGGTTGATGTGGATTTTGTAAATTTCCGTCGTGCCTTCCCAGTCGTTTTTGTCACCAGCGCGTAGGCCCCGGCTCTGCCCACTCTCCACTGCGTCCTTTGCCCCGGGAGCAAGGCCTGCTTTCAGCTCCAGAGTCTGATTCGCTCCGCGTAGGTGGCCGGACGCTGCTGTCGCTGCCGCTCTGCTCGCTCTTCCTCCTCCTCTGTGTCTGGCCAGTGCCTCTTTACCTTTTAAAAACTAAGTTCTGGAATCGTCTTCTCCGGGCACCTTTCCCCGCTCAGCCCGTCTCAGATACGAGTGGGCGCCCACGCGCTCACACAGCGGCATCTGGTTCTCTCCCCGCGACCATCCCCTCGAGGGCGCGACTGTCCCCCGGCACCTGCTCAGGGCCCATCACGGTGTCTGGCACAATCAGGGTCCGGTGAACGGAATCGAAGTCAAGTGCTAAGACTGGCGATTACGTGTAAAAAAGAAATAGAGTGTCACGGCAGAAGGGACGGGATCAGTGGCACGTGCCCATAGGCACTGTCACAGGCCCTCGCGTCGTCTGGGGGGGCGGCAGGGTCGGGACACTGTGACCGGGGTCACGGCTTCGTCCCACGTGCCAGGCACCCTGCTGCAGTGAGCACGTGCCCGAGGGCGTCGTTCAGATTGTGTGGCAGGACAGTCACTCCCTTTTCTCAGACGCGTTGCCGTCCACGCTCCAAGCCACTGAGCGTGTAGCTGGAAACTGCAGACTTCAAAACCCCCTTAAAGGCGACCCGCAGGCTGCTTCGCAGCAGGTTCCGCGCTGCACCTGCCTGCCCAGAGCTCAGCTGTCCGGTTCAGGAAAACCAGCCCCTGGTGCTCTTTCCCCGAGCCGGCCGCCGCGGTTTCCACACCGGAGAGGCGTGTCTGAGGAGAGGGATGGCAGGTTCGGGGAACAGCGTCTGATGCCCCGTCCCCCCTCCCTGGCTCGGTACCCGGGCCGGGAGCGCGTGTCGCAGGACGGCCCGGATGAGCAGCCGGCTCACGTTTAACCTTCCTCGTCTCGGCAGCAGACTCTGGAGGCTCAAGTGCAGGGCGGTTTTGGATGTGGCCACAGCCAGTTGCCGAAAGCAGAGGGAGGAGAAACCAAGAAGCAGCGGAGCAAACGGACGCAGAGGACTGGCGAGAAGGCCGCACCTCGCTCCAAGAAAAGGAGGAAGGACGAAGAGGAGAAGCCGGCCATGTATGCCACCGCCGACACCTTTACCCACCTGAAGCAGGTGAGCCTTGGGGGGTCGCCTTTAGGGAGTCGAGGCTGTGAGGACGCCCGATGGTTTTCCAACCCTGCTAAACCGAGTCTGGCCTTATCGTGCTCACTTCCTAATTAACGTAGAGAGTTACGGGCCAAACAGGCATCCCGGCAGGGAACCTGCAGGAGGTCCCGTGTGCACAGCTGCACGTGTCCTGCCGGCACGGGTGCTAGAGAACTGGGTGCGGTGGCAGGCGACAGGCAGGACTTACGCATGGCCAAAGCGAGCAGCTCAGCACCAGGACAGGCCGCATTATTTGTGCCTCGGGACGCAAAGACACGTAGCCGCTGGCGTGTCCCCGCAGCCAGCGGTTCTTACCCCCGCAGCTGCTGCGGAAGGTGGGGGACGGCCGCCGGGGGTGGCGGCGCGGTGCGTGGCCTCGTTCACGCCCCGGCTCTTGCCGAGCAGGGAAGCCCTGTGTTTTCTTGTCACGTGCCTGGCAGCATCCCTTTAAGACAGGCCAGCGGAGAGCACGTCCTAGGGGTGCCGTGGTCTCTCTCCCGTGGTCCTAGCATTCTGCCATTTGAAAGCCTCACTTTGCGCGAGTCTCGTTTGACCAAGCCGCCTCGGGTCGTAGACGTTGCGAAGCGCCCTGTGTTTGCCGTGTTCATCACTCTCAACTGTGTTTTCTAATAGCAGCTCTCTCTGCTCCCTCTAATGGAACCGATCACTGGAGTGAACTTTGCGCACTTTCTCCCTTATGGCAGTGGCCAACTCAGTAGTGGGAGCCGGCTGCTAGGAACTTTTGGCAGTGCTACCCTTGACGGGGTTTCGGATTACTATGCTCAGTTGATCTACAAGGTATGTTTCTCTGCCAAGGTGTCACCTCACTCCCTCGTTGGATACCGTGTCAGCACTGGTGGAGCTTGTCCTGTTTGCCCCCTAGTTTACGTCTAATCCTCCAAGTCTCGTTTAAACTTCCGTTCAAGCCAAAGGCTAGCGTTTCACTGGGGGAGTGTTATCTAACCTGAACGATTGAAATTTCCGTGTAAGATTAAAACCGTGAAAAATACCCATGACGTGTTCCCATGGTAGAGAAGACGTCTCCCGGTAACTCTTAGAACGAACCGAAAGTCACAGTGAGCAGTGAGGATGGAAACGTAGCTAGGAGCTTCCCCGGAAAGAGGAAACGATAAACAGTTTTCCGTGTTTCCTGTCTGATTAGCGACTAATCGCGACTGCGCACTAGTTCTGAGACGACCGAAGTGATAGCGAACCGAGTCAGGGTCACGCTTCGGTATAACGTGCGCTCCACGACGGCTCGTTAGGCGTCCTGAACTTCACGTCTGACTTACGTAAAACGGTCTCTTTTTCGCAAAGATGTCGGAGAGCACCATCGGGTTCCCTGAGGGCTTCTCGTCTGCCTCTAACGTTAACCCCTTCTCTCGCTGCGCTGCGGTCATGCCTGGTGCTGGCTTTGCTCTTCCGTTAGACCCTGTCCTGCCTCTTGTAAACGCCTTCTCTTCTGACGCACGCTGTTCTCCAGCACTTCATCCTCTTCACGAAATCCTTGGTCCTTGCCACATTGGCCGCTTCACCTCGCCCTCGATTTGCACACGGTTACTGGTAGACCCCAGCCGTCGGTCAGTAAATGCCGAAGGTGCAGCAGAGCGAAATGTTCGGAGTGGAGAACATTTCTCAGTGGTCAGTCACCTTAGCCGTCCTCCAGCTCTTGCTGCTTGTGGAGGATTTGGGAGAATCCAGATTCCCGTTTTTACGGTGTGAGCTGCAGCGATGGGACTCGGACCACGCGTCCTCGAGTTTCTGTAGAGCTGGGGCACGTCTCAGTGGGAACTTAACGCAGGCAGCCGGGAGAACGTCTCACGGTTTATCGGTTCAAACAAAAACGTTTTGAGCTGCCGTCACCGGCTGCCGCAGCGAAGCGTGCCTCGTGTAGAGTTGTAAATCGAATCAGCAGCAGTGTCCATTGGCTTCTTAACGTGAAGCTGAGCACTCAGGCTGGGACCGTGTGTGTCCAGACAGTCGTGAGCCTCGTTCCACTAAACCGCCTCCTG